>CM045997.1:94420793-95670793 GCA_025175895.1 Wurfbainia villosa | reverse complement strand
TAGGGTGTTAGTGTTTCTTTATTTTCATTATTGCTCGGGACGCGCAAAAATAAGTGTGGGGGAATTGATAACTGTCATTTTGTTGTATTATTTTGGTCCTTAATATCACTGTTTTTATCCTCTCGAGTGATTTATTATTGATTATTTGCATGTTTTATGAGTTTGGATTCATTTTGGACCTTTTTGTAAATTCTCCTATATTTTGGACTTATTTGCGAATTTTATCTTTATTTGTAGGAGATCGAGATGAGTCACTGGACTAGACTCAAATTGGATCAAATATGGCTTCATCTGGGTCATAATGGACATTTCAAGATGATTTAATCTGAGTCCTTCATCCAGATCAGAAGACAAATGAAATTAAGGGTTCAGATCTGAGCATTATGAACCGTCCGAGGAAAGTGATTGATTCTGAGTCATCCATCTGGATCTGGAGCGATCCGGCCCGTATATTAAGATCTACACGTCTTGGCCATTCATCCGGACCGTTGGATCGTGATTATACCTTCAGACGGATCATATCCGTCCATTACCAAATCGGTGATTTGTAGTTGGATGGAGCGACCTAATTAAGCGATTAATATATCATCAAGCCCTAGCTAGCTGGGCCAATGGATCAGATGAAGTTCAGATCCGACGGCTCAAAGAATTCATTTAATAACCTACCTTTCCTAACTTTCCGGAAGCGGCAAAAACTTCATTCGATGGCTTCTTCTTCTTGCGACGGCCGCCGTGCGGCGTGCGCGGCGGGATTATCTGAGGCTCGCCGGTGGTGAAGCGAAGATGCTCCTCGAGCTCAACAGCGAGATCGCGGCCACGGCTACGGGTCTTCTTCCTCGCGGCGGCAGCGACTTCTTCCGCATCCGATCCTCGGCGGCGGATTTGCCTGACAGCTGGCGGCGCGAGGAGGTCTTCTTCCCCACAGCGGCGCAACTCGAGCCACAGCGTTTTCCCCATTTCCACGCGGCGAGTCTTCTTCCCCGCGTCCGTGGCGACGGTCCGGCATCCCATTCCGGCGACCTCCTTGAGATCCGTGGCGGTAATCCCATCCGACCCTCGGACGGCGAATCTGAATCTGCGGTTGCGGTATGATCCGGCGAAGCGAGGCGAGGATCTGGTGATTCCCTTTTTCGCGAATCCACTCCATTCGTGGTGGAATAGCCGTTCCATTCGCGAGTCATCCACTATTTGTGTCGGTTGGGCAGTTCCATCACCATCGCCGGTGAAGATTCCCTTCAACTCCGGTGAATCCGATTCTGGAAGCGATGATCGCATTCGTCGTATGTCCGTCCTTCTCTTTGGTTGGGCGACCGCATTCAGTCGGAGAGGGTTGTTTGGGTTATTGTCGCCATCGTAGGGGTTCTGGATTACTTATATTTGATTGATCCATTTAATTGGATATTTATTTTGCTATGTTTTTGTTTGTTGACTTGCAATGTTAATTCTATAGGTTTGATTATTGCTTAGTTGTGTTAATTTTGTTAAATCGTGCATTTGTAGGTTAGTTTAATTTCTTATTCTTGATACACTAACTAGCTATTAAAATTGTCCAATCTATGCATCGTATAGTAGTGATCTGATGCTGGTTGAGTGCTTTCATTATTAGGTTAGATTTCCTTTACATTCGATCAGTTGCCGTATAGTGACAGTGCGGTGCCTGGTTGAATTGCTTTCGTTTATTGCATTTCATTTATTGCAATTTTTAGTGACTGTTTGACTACTGTGCCGTATAGTGACAGTGCGGTACATGGTTAAATTGTTCACCTTTGTTTCGTGATCATTGTACCGTATAGTGACAGTGGGTGCGTGATTACTTACTTTTGCTCATTAGTTAGATTTACTTCCTGCAAATTCAATTTCCATGTATGTTTACCAGAATTGTTTGACCATTGCATCGTATAGTGACAGTGCAGTGCAAGGTTGAATCGTTCTTGCATTAGGTTAGCTTTGAATAATTGTTTTGATAATTATAAAAACCCCCAGTGTTTACCTCTGTTTAAAAACAAACGTTCAGCCATTAGGTTCGTTGGGAGATAACCCGAGTCAGTCCTATACTGCATTAGTGTAGTTAGGGGGTTCGGTAAATAATTTGGGAACAGTATCACGACAATTCATTAACCGTTCGTATCAGTCATCTACCACTTGGTCAATAGGATGACTCGTTTGAGTCTTAGTTTGACTAGAGTCATCTACCACTTGGTTGATAGAATGACTTGGTTGACTTAGGTTAGGATTAATACTAGACTTGATCTCCGGATCGGAGTTAGGTCTGGTATGAATCGGCTCGCTAATTGGGGTTGCCGGGGGTTTTGTAGGTTCGTGTCCTTCATCAAATACTACATTTATAGTCTCCTCGACTCTAAGGGTGTCATGGTTATATACTCTATAAGCTCTACTTGTAGTCGAGTATCCTAGAAAGATCCCGGTCGAGGTTTTGGATGTAAATTTCCCTAGGTAATCCTTAGTGTTTAGGATATGTACCTTACACCCAAATACCCTAAAGTACTTGATGTTAGGTATTTTATCGTGATAAATCTCGTATGAGGTCTTAAGGTGTCTCTTTACCATAAGGATCCTATTTTGGACATAGCATGTCGTACTCACGGCTTCCACCCAAAACCTATCGGGTAGGTTATACTCGTTTAACATTGTCCTAGCGGCTTCTTGTAGGGTTCTATTTTTACGTTCTACTAGGCCATTCTGTTGTGGGGTTCTAGGGCAAGAGAACTCATGGTGGTATTCATTTAGGTTACAGAATTCTGTAAACCTGTGGTTCTCGAATTCACCACCATGATCAGTCCTAAGTCTTTTGATTTTAAGGTTTTGTTGATTTTCTATTAGTTTAAATAGGTTGATTAATTGATCTAGGATATCACTTTTGTGTTTGATGAACCTAACCCAAGTAAATCTAGAATAATCATCAATTATGACTAAGTAGAATTTACTCCCATTAAGTGACTTAGCTCTGTGTGAATCAAATAGATCCATGTGTAGGAGCTCAAGAACACTTTTGGTTCATTCTTGATTAGTTAGTTGATATTGTGTCCTAGATTGTTTACCTTGTTGACAAACATTATATATTTTTTTGTTCAAGTTATTGAGGTTAGGCAAACCTCTGACTAAGTGACTCTGACTCATCTTGTGGATGAGTCTTGGGTGTGAGTGATCAAGTCGTCGGTGCCACAACCATAATTCCTCTTGTCGTGTCATAAGACACTTGGTTGAGGAGTTAGTTAGATTAATAGTGTAAATATTGTTATTTCTTGTTCCCTTAAGGATTGTTTTAGAAGTTTCATTTGTATTAATTACGCATTCATTTTCTAGAAATATGACCTTATAGTTATTATCACACAATTGGCTTACACTATGTAAATTATATTGAAAATTTTCTACCAATAAGACATTTTGAATAATAAAGTTAGAGTTGAGCTCAATATCACCTGATCCGATGATTTTGAGCTTGCCGTTGTTTCTGAAGGCTACCGATCCTTGTCGTTTGAATCGAAACTTCGAAAACTTGAGTTGATCCCCAGTCATGTGTCGGGAGCAACCACTGTCCAACATCCATTGATCCTACACGCAAGGTAGTTGGATCGGATATTGGATTTATTAAAGATTTGTTGAAGATTATTAACCTAAATCATCTCACCCATGTCTACATGATCAAACATGTTAACCCTATATGTTCTTGTGAGATGACTTCCAATTTTACTTGATTTAAATTTAATGATTTGAACACTTGTCAACCTTGCGTTAGATTCAGATTTGACCTTAGGCTCATCAAGTCACCTTTTCAATGTCATAGCTTCCAGGTCGTGGGGAGGCACAAAGGCCTTCTTTAATCGGAACAACGACCACTTCCTTAGACAAAGCCATTTTCAAGAAAATAGAGACTTGACTCACCTAAGACCACTTCCTGGTCTAACTAGTCTAGGATATGACGAGGTAGCTTCAGCAAGTTCCACTCGGTCAAGTGCACCGAACTAGATACGCCTTATCTAGCCCGAAAACACAAGACTCTACTTTCCTAGCGTACTATCATCTCGCTGCGTCCTAGTTGTTGGGTTGATCCGTGAGGGGAAACTTCGCTTCCCACTTCAACTCGGTCGCTTGTTCATGGCGATCCCATCGATGTCCCTAGTTTAAAAATTTAATCCTAGACAAAAGGGAACACCCAAGCAACCTTGTCATCGTCGTGCTATTCGTTTAGAGTGATCACTTGAACAAACTTGTTCAAGCGACCAACCTCTATACTACGAGCAGCCGTGGAATAGACGATGTACGGATCGCCGACTTTTGTGTTTATGTTCGGGATCCAAGTATATTTAGCCACATACATAAAGTAAACATCGATATAAAACATGAATATAATTGAAAATCAATTACAAACATAATACAAAGGAAGACTAATTAAAATAAAAAAGATTATACCTCTTGATCTTCTATTATATGTCCTTCCTCCTTTTGGACGTTGTGTGAGCGACGATCTTCCAAAAGTTGAAACTCCTAGATCACCAATCTCCCTTCCTTGCTCGTTCCGAGCAAGAGGAAGAATAGAAACAAGATCCTTCTCCTTCCTTTAGCCAACCAACAAGCAACAAGCACCTTGCTTGCCGTCGGCCAACAAGGAGAAGGGAAACAATGGTTGCCGGCCAAAAGCTCTAAGGGAGGACCCTAAGGCTTGGTTCCACTGGCCAAGGAGGAGGAGAGGAGGGAGTTTGGACGCCGACCAAGGGCTGAAAAAGCTTCAATGGGCGTCGGCCACCAATGGAGAAGAAGAAGACAAGGAAAGTCTTTCCTTATTTGGTGCCGCCAAGCCCAAACCCTAGCTCCAACTCCTTGCCGCAAACTCCAAGCCTCCCCTTGCTTCTTAATTGTCCTCCACGCCAACCCTAGCCTCTCCTTTTATAGAGTTAGAGATAAGCCTTGTTTTAATCTCCACCATTGGTTCTAGGGATTTAATCTCAACCGTCGGATCTAGATATTTAATCTCAACCGTCGGATCTAGAGATTTAATCTCTACCTTTGGATCTAGAGTTTTGTTTCCATCCATTGGATCTAAGCTTCATGAGATTTTAATAGGCTACAATAGGGACCATGAGGAGGAGTTGGATCTTGGCCACCCAATGGATCAAGCCCACATAAAGTCCGATCCATTAAAGATTATCCATTCCACTAGAGGATTATCATTGATCTACCTCACCAACCTCGATAAGTTAATATGGGCTCCATATATTATATGTACATTTTCTCTCCATGTTTAAGATCTCGAATGTCCGTCGATTAATTAATTTACTGACCATTAATTAATCAACATCTAACTCCATGAGTAGTATCACTCAACCTTTTCATCATGTCGGACCAAGTCCACCTGCAGGGTTTACATGATGAACCTTATGAGCTCCTCAAGGGGACATCATCATCCTAATATATAGGACATAGTTTCCTCCTATAATCAACGACACACCATATAAATAATATCATCTCCCAACTTACAGAGCCTATCGATTTAATCTATAAATCTCGCCCATTGGTAAATCAAAGAGATGAATACTAAGTATATGTGCCCATTATTATATCGGGATTAAGAGTATGTACAATATAATATCTGAGGTCTAATTCGATTATGTAGTCAGCAATAAATCGAATCACCTCTAAGTTGGTCTTGCTCAATACACACAAAGTGCACTAGTGTGATTCTATGGTCAAGACAAACCACTCCCAAATCACAATACAACCATTCCAATGGTTTGTCCAAAGTCATCTCGGTTGTGAGTCTTTACTTATACTTTACAAGGAACCGATAGCATGATCTCCCGTGTGACACCACACACCATGTTATCTACAATGTAATGTATTAGACAATATGCATAACCATAAAAATATGCAAATAATGATCATGTGATTCTTATTTCAAAATAAAGATGTTCATACAAAAGATAGACTTTTCAGTATAAATCCCAACAATCTCCCACTTATACTAAAAGACTCTGTTGTCCTCATAATACCATACATCTGATTCCCCTTCCCCTCACATGCCTATCAAAGCTTTCGCTAGACAGACCTTAGTGAAAAGGGTCTACCAGGTCATCCTCTGATGCAATCTAGGCGACAACAACTTCTACCTCCTTTACGATTTCTCGCATCAGGTGGTACTTGCGCTCTATGTGTTTACTTGCCTTAAGGACTCGTGGTTCCTTCGAGTTTGCAACTGCACCATTATTATCACAATAAATTGTAATAGTTCTGGGCAAACCAGGAATCACATCCATGTCCATCAGAAAGTTCCTGAGACACACAGCTTCTTTGGCCAGCTCAGAGGCTACCACAAACTCAGCTTCCATGGTAGAGTCCGCCACGCATTTCTGCTTGACACTCCTCCATACAATGGCTCCACCTCCCAAAGTAAACACAAAACCTGAGGTAGACTTACTGTTATCCCTATCTGATTGAAAGTTAAAATTTGTGTAACCCACAGGGAGTAATTGGTCTGCCTGGTAAACTAGCATATAATCCCTAGTCCTTCTCAGGTACTTCAATATATGCTTTACTGCAGTCTAATGTCCCTATCCTAGATTACTCTGATATCTGCTGACCATGCCCACGACAAAGCACATATCTGGTCTCGTACAAAGCATTGCATACATTAGGATTCCTACCGCTGAAGCATAAGGAACCGCCTTTATCTCCTCTATCTCCTCAGATGTTCTAGGACACATCAACTTATATAAAGGAACTCCATGCCTGAAAGGTAGAAAACCCTTCTTGGAGTTCTGCATGCTAAAACGATCCATAATCGTGTCTATGTATGAAGCTTGGGATAAGCACAACATCTTTTTCCTGCGATCCCTTATAATCTTGATCCCAAGGATGTGTCCCACCTCTCCCAAGTCCTTCATATCAAACTGTTTGGACAACCATACCCTTACGTCTGATAACACCTTGATATTGTTGCCAATCAACAAAATGTCATCTACGTATAGTACAAGAAATACCACTACGTTTTCGTCACATCTCTTGTATACACAAGACTCATCCGGACTTTAAATAAATCCATAAGATTGGATTACCTCAACAAAGCGGATGTTCCAAGACCTCGAAGCTTGCTTCAATCCATAAATGGATCGATTAAGCTTACATACAAGATGCTCTTTGCCCTTCGCAATGAATCCCTCTGGTTGCTTCATATAGATGTTTTCCTAAAGACTTCCATTCAAGAATGTTGTCTTGACATTCATTTGCTACACCTCATAATCCATATGAGATGTTATGCATAAGAGAATCCGGATAGACTTAAGCATGACTACCGATGAAAAGGTCTCCTCATAATCAATACCCTCTTTCTGAGTATACCCCTTCGCAACAAGCCTCGCTTTGAAGGTCTCAACCTTCCCATCTATTCCTCTCTTTCTTTTGTAAATCCACTTGCATCCAATGGTTTTTACACCATCGGGTGGTTCTACTAGCTCCCAGACCTGATTTGAATCCATAGATTCAATCTCAGTATTCATTACATTTTGCCAAGATGCTGCATCTTTATCTTGGATTGCCTCGTCATATGTCCAGGGACCAAATCAGAAGATTCTCCCAAGAACATGAATCTATCAGGCTGTCTCACAACCCTCCCATTACGACGAGGTATCACCTGTGTATCCTCTGTGACACGCGGTGCAGTGACTTGTGGTATATCCTCTTGTACCGGTGGTACTGAAGAAGTGACTTCCCCTTTTAATTCTTCCAGAATAATTTTACTCTTGGGCTTGTGGCTCATTACATAGTCTTCCTCTAGAAATCTGGCGTTCGTGCTAACGATCACCCTCTGATCTCTAGGACTATAAAATAAACCACCCTTCGTTCCTCTAGGATAGCCAACGAACATGCGTACTTTTGTACGAGGTTCTAACTTACCAGCATCTGCCTTCAGCACATGTGCTAGACTCCCCTAAATCCAAATATGTCTTAGACTAGGCTTTCGCCCAGTACACAATTCTGTGAGAGTAGAAGACACTAATTTAGATGGAACCAAGTTCAGAATGTACACTATCGTATGTAGAGCATATCCCCAGAACGAATCTGCCAACTCAGAATAACTCATCATCGATCTAACCATCTCCATAAGAGTCCTATTCCTTCGCTCTGCTACACAATTCTGCTGGGGTGTGCCAGGTGCAGACAATTGGGATTGAATCCCAGCCTCTGATAAGTAATTCCTAAACTCTCCTAAGAGGTACTCGCCACCACGATTAGATCGTAGTGTCTTGATACTTTTACCTTGACGTTTCTCCACATCAACCTTGAATTCTTTGAACTTGTCAAAGCATTCAGACTTGCGGCACATTAGGTAAATGTATCCATATCTTGAGTAATCGTCTATAAAAGAGACGAAATACTCAAAACCACCTCTAGCATGGATAGACATAGGACCACACAAATCAGAATGAACCAATTCTAACACATCTTTGGCTCTATAGCCCTTGGCCTTAAAAGGCCTCTTGGTCATTTTACCCTCCAAGCAAGATTCACAGGTTGGGAAATCCTCCATCACTAATGAACCCAGAGGTCCATCAACTATCAACCTTTGAATTCTTCTTAGGTTAATATGACCAAGCCTAAGATGCCAAAGATATGTTTGGTTCATCTTTGAAGGTTTTTTTCTCTTATTGGAATTAGAAGATGAGTTATTAACTTCAATTTGCATCGTGGGAGGTTTTGGTTCAAGTGTGTATAGCTTTCCTATCAATGCACCTGAACTGATAATGTCCCTATTCATTTTTATTACAACTCTGTCATTAAAAGAAATAGAATATCAATCCAAAAATAATTTAGAAATCGAAATTAAATTCTTTCTAAATAAAGGTACATAAAGGCAATTCTTAAGAATCAAAAGTTTATTTTTCTCAAAAGATAAATGAACGTCTCCCACTGCAACAGCCGCTACCTTCGTGGCATCGCCCAAGTACACGATAATCTCCCCCTCAGCCAGTCGTCTGGTTTCCTGGAACTCCTACAAAGTATTGCAGACATGATCAGTGGCTCCCGTATCTACACACCAGGTGTCGGTAGATAACACCGCTAAACATGTTTCAATGACTAGACCAAAAGATATACCTTTGTTCTGCTTGCGGTTGGGGCAGTCCTTCTTCCAGTGTCTAGTCTACTTACAAGTGAAGCACTTGCCTTTCAGCTTCTTCACTCCTCCCTGAGTACCTCCCACCGCCTTTGCCCCAGTTTGTTTCTTCTTCTTCTTGCCTTTCATCTTAGAAGTAGAAACCTTTTGGGTCACCATGGCATGTGCCTGAGCACTCTGACGAAATAGCCCCTCTGCCACCTGGAGTTCTGTGAGAAGTTCCGCCAACGAATACAACCTTTTGTTCATGTTGTAGTTCATGCGAAACTGCTCAAATCTCCTAGGTAGAGACTGGAGTATAATATCGACCTGGGTTTCCCCATCGATCTCAGCTCCAAGGACCTCCAACTCATTCAAATGAGCCATCATCTTGAGAACATGATCCCTTACAGGTGTTCCCTCGATCATGGTGGTCGTCATCATGTTTCTCATGGCTTCTTGCCTCGCAACCCGATTCTGGTGTCCGAAAAGCTCTTTGAGATTGAGCATCATGTCATAAGCTGTGGGCATGGCTTGATGCTGATGTTGCAGTACATTTGACATAGATGCCAAAATGTAACACCGCGCCATCTCATCGACCTTTATCCACTTCTTATAACTCTCTTTCTCCTTTTCCCCAGAATCATCTGCAGGCTTAGGAGGGCACTCTTCGAGGAGTACATATTTGTATTCCTCAGCAGTCAAGACAATGTCTAGATTCCTCTTCCAATCAATATAGTTGGGTCCAGTAAGTTTATTCTCTTTCTATATCACAACAAGCGGGTTGAAAGTCATTTTGAAAGAAAACCTAAGAATCACATAGATCAAAACATTATATTTCAAAAAATTATTGATTCCTCAAACAATAAAATTTTAAAATCAACCAACACCTCAAAACATCGAGAATATCGTATGCCACGATAGTGTGGACGTATACGAATTCTACATTTGTAAGAGGAGGTTTAACCCATTAATTTTACTATCTTGTCAACTTAACTTTTTAACAAGTAAAATTAATAGTTGGTTCCTCTTTTGCCCTACAAATAAAAGCAGTGACTCCAATGGGGAGGATACTTATATTTGTATCTAAGTGTTCACCATTACTCGGTACCAAGTTAATTATCTCGGGTTATGTGCCTTCCGATGGGGAAGTACACACACTCCTTAATAATTCCTTATAACCATATTCGACGTTGTGATCCGCAAACAAACTCATCCGATGGGGAGGAAGGCACTCAGAGCCGACGCACAAGTTTGTTTGCATCACATGTCAAATTGTAATGGAGGCCATGAGAATTTATAAAAATATCCCTCTTCCACTTAGTAATTTGAAATTGAGGAATTTTCTAGCCTATGACATGCATATCAAACAATAAGCAATAAATATGAAAAAAAAAATTATTTTCCAACTATTATGGCTTTTTTCTTCAATATGTCTCCCGTCGCATCGCCTTCTCGTCCGCTCCTCCTACGCCATGTACGAGCCATCCGGAGATCCGAGCCGAGATTAAAATCTATTTTAATTTACATCCATCGATCCTATACTCCACGAGGGAGTTTACATGATATCTAGATCGAAAGTAAACTAAAATAAAAAGAGTGGCTAAACAATGCCGTATCTAATTTACAAAAAATTAAATACTAGCCTGGTCAACCCCGAGGATTCAACAAAAAATACACATACAATCACATACACACATATGGCCATAATAGTCAGATCTTATGCCTGCAACCAAAGAGTTAACCTATGCATATCCTACTATTATCCGACACATATAATATATGAAAAATGCATAAGAGTAACCGAATCCTAAACACACAAAACCGGAAACCTTGGCTCTGATACCAATTGTTGGGTTGATCCATGAGGGGAAACTTCGCTTCCCACTTCAACTCGGTCGCTTGTTCATGGCGATCCCATCGATGTCCCTAGTTTAAAAATTTAATCCTAGACAAAAGGGAACACCCAAGCAACCTTGTCATCGTCGTGCTATTCGTTTAGAGTGATCACTTGAACAAACTTGTTCAAGCGACCAACCTCTATACTACGAGCAGCCGTGGAATAGACGATGTACGGATCGCCGACTTTTGTGTTTATGTTCGGGATCCAAGTATATTTAGCCACATACATAAAGTAAACATCGATATAAAACATGAATATAATTGAAAATCAATTACAAACATAATACAAAGGAAGACTAATTAAAATAAAAAAGATTATACCTCTTGATCTTCTATTATATGTCCTTCCTCCTTTTGGACGTTGTGTGAGCGACGATCCTCCAAAAGTTTAAGCTCCTAGATCACCAATCTCCCTTTCTTGCTCGTTTGAGCAAGGGGAAGAATAGAAACAAGATCTTTCTCCTTCCTTTAGCCAACCAACAAGATTGGTGATCTAGGAGCTTCAACTTTGGTAGATCGTCGCGCCTTGCCACTAGTGTCCGAAAGGAGGAAGGTCATATAATAGAAGATTGAGAGGTATATCGATAGCAATACGTGGAGTTTGGATGCCGGCCAAGGGCTGGAAAAGCTTCAATGGTTGTCGGCCACCAATGGAGAAGAAGAAGACAAGGAAAGTCTTTCCTTATTTGATGCCGCCAAGCCCAAACCCTAGCTCCAACTCCTTGCCACAAACTCCAAGCCTCCCCTTGCTTCTTAATTGTCCTCCACGCTAACCCTAGCCTCTCCTTTTATAGAGTTAGGGATAAGCCTTGTTTTAATCTCCACCATTGGTTCTAGAGATTTAATCTCAACCGTCGGATCTAGAGATTTAATCTCAACCGTCGGATCTAGAGATTTAATCTCTACCTTTGGATCTAGAGTTTTGTTTCCATCCATTGGATCTAAGCTTCATGAGGTTTTAATAGGCTACAATAGGGACCATGAGGAGGAGTTGGATCTTGGCCACCCAATGGATCAAGCCCACATAAAGTCCGATCCATTAATGATTATCCATTCCACTAGAGGATTATCATTGATTTACCTCACCAACCCCCATAAGTTAATATGGGCTCCATATATTATATGTACATTTTCTCCCCGTGTTTAAGATCTCGAATGTCCGTCGATTAATTAATTTACTGACCATTAATTAATCAACATCTAACTGCATGAGTAGTACCACTCAACCTTTTCATCATGCCTGACCAAGTCCACCTGCAGGGTTTACATGATGAACCTTATGAGCTCCTCAAGGGGACATCATCATCCTAATATATAGGACACGGTTTCCTCCTATAATCAACGACACACCATATAAATAATATCATCTCCTAACTTACCGAGCCTATCGATTTAATCTATAAATCTCGCCCATTGGTAAATCAAAGAGATGAATACTAAGTATATGTGCCAGTTATTATATCGGGATTAAGAGTTTGTACAATATAATATCTGAGGTATGATTCAATTATGTAATCAACAATAAATCAAATCACCTCTAAGTCGGTCCTGCTCAATACACATAAAGTGCACTAGTGTGATTCTATGGTCAAGACAAACCAATCCCAAATCACACTACAACCATTCCAATGGTTTGTCCAAAGCTATCTCGGTTGTGAGCCTTTACTTATACTTTACAAGGAACTGACAACATGATCTCCCGTGTGACACCACACACCATGTTATCTACAATGTAATGTATTAGACAATATGCATAACCATAAAAATATGCAAACAATGATCATGTGATTCTTTTTTAAAAATAAATTTGTTCATACAAAAGATAGACTTTTCAGTATACATCCCAACACTGGTACTATGTTATCAAGTATTGATGAGTTATAGTCCTATCTAACCATTCTTAAAAGAAAAATCAAACTAAATAAAGAACCTAAGCATGCAATTTCTAAGTTAAAATACAAACAAGTTTTGTACTGGCTCCCTGTGGACCATTGAATCGGTTCGGTCTCTCCACATAGTGGATTTGGTCCTTGGGAACCCAGTACTGGTTGGATCCTAAGTTTGAAATCAAGGCGGTCTTAGGGACCCATGCTTGGACATGTTTTTTATGTCGACTTACAATCGACATATATGACTTGTTGGTCTTATTTGAGCTAAACCCTAGTCCGACCTTGTTGTACATGACCCTTTGCGATCCAAGTAGGAGGTCAAGTCCTTTGGATCCCAAAGTAAACCTTTCCAACGTGTTCCTAAGATCTTCGACTTAACTCTTCAAGAGTGAGTTCTCAACTTTGAGCTTTTCAACCCGAGTTGAGTCTTCCTCTCGAACTCGACTAGTCGAAGAGGTTAGGGAGACCTCGTGTTTGAGGAGTTTAACTTCCTCAACCAGGGTCTCGACCTTGGACTCGAACTTATCTAATTTTCTAGTTAAGAACTTAATTGCACTATAAAGCGTACTAATAAGGGATCGACTTACCTTGAGTGTATCTTTTGAACCGGATGCGTATCCGTGGCTTGTCTTGAATAGCGCTTCACAATCCGACTCGTCTTCGGTTTCAGATTCGTGTTTCGGTTCGGACTCCGTCTCCGATTTAAATGGTTTTTTCATGAGGATGCGATCATCGTCTTCTTCCGCGGATGCTTCTTCCCATGTAGCGTTGAGTGCCTTTTTGTGTTTTGGTGATTTGCTCTTGAGCTTTGGGTATTCGGACTTGATGTGTCCAAACCTGTTGCATTCGTAACACCTAATATTAGAACTTTTAGGCTTACCTTTGTTGGGTTGAGTGACGGTTCACTTTCGGCCCTTGACTATCCTCCGAACTAGGTTGACTAGTTTGGCCTCCATTTCCGGGTCGATCTCCGAATCGGACTCATCTTCTTCTTCCTTCGGGGGTGGCTTGCTCACGGTTTTCTTCCTCGAACCTACAAAAAGTGCTATACCCTTCTCGGGTTCCGAGTTAGACTGCTCATGAAGTTCAAAATCGGAAAACAACTCATCTAATCTATGTTTTGAAAGATCCTTGGAGACCTTGTAGGCATCGACCATGGATGCCCACAAGGTAGTCCTAGGAAATGAGTTAAGAACATACCTAATAAGATCACGATTTTTGACCTTTTTCCTGATCGCGTGTAGGTTATTGACTATGTCTTGGACGCAAGCGTGAAGTTGCATCGTCGTCTCGTGTTCCTACATTTTTAGGTTATATAATTTATTGAACAAAAGATCGCGCTTAGATACCTTGGCTTCATCGGTCCCTTCATGTAGCTCCACTAGCTTTGTCCAAAGGTCCTTTGCACTGATGAAGGGGTCGACGCGATTAAGCTCCTCCTTGGACAAGCTGCATTGGAGGATTTGATTTGCCTTGGCGTCGACTTCGACTTGTCTTTTTGTCGCATTGGTCATAATCCAAGGATTCACCCACTTCATTAGTCGAAAGTGTGAATCCCGTTTGGATTATGATCCACATCTCAATTTGGGTTTTAAGAAAGCATTCTATCCAACCCTTCCAATAACGGAAGTCATCTCCATTGTAAAACGGAGGTCAAACGGTGCTAAAACCCTCGAGATGGGCCATTGAAACAAAAAAGACAAAAGAACGAAGCAAAGAAAACCTAAAACCACAAACAAAGGAAATGTCCCAAGACTCGCATCTTGGATTAGTAGTGCGGGAGGAAAAAGACTACACAAATGAGAAAGAAAAAAAATCAAAATAAATTGAAAGAAAATTCGTAGAAAGCTAGATTGGTGGTTTCACCAAATCTTAGCACCCCCGACTCTGATACCAATTGTTGGATCGAGCGAATCGATAGAGGGGAGGGGGTGAATAGCGATAAAACTTTTCGTACGAATTTGTTGAGTAGACAATTAAACGCAGTGGAAAGATAAATGACAACTAAACAAGACAAATGAATTTTTTACTTGGTTCGTAGCCTTCGGCTACTACTCCAAGGGCCTAATGGTCCTAGACCGTGTACGGAGGGCAATTCACTAAAACACTCCTCCTCGTTGGAGGTAGGAGTTTGACGATTACAAAAACCTTCGAAAGCAAAAGATAGAGAGACAAACCCTCTCTTCTATTAAGGTAAAATGCAACGATAGAAAACCTCGATTAACAAAAAGAATTGCAATATTAAAAAGACGACAAAGTAAGGTTATACCAACAACTAGGGAATAGAAATTAAGCTAGGGTTGTTGGTGTTTCAACAGCACTTCGTCGTTGTAGAGTCGTCAGAGAGTCGCAGCGTTGCAGAGGCTTTTGGGCACTTAGAATTGATGAGAAAACCCTAGGAGAGGCCCTCCTTTTATAGCCCTTGAGCCCCTTTTCGAGAGGAACTTCAGCCAATAAAATTTGAGCACCACCCCCCTTGAAATGAGGTGATAAGGCTTGACTCCTCGAAGCTGATCCTTGACCATCAGTCGACTGATGCATATCATCGATCGACAGATGGCAGCATCAGTCGAATGCTGACGGCAGGTAGTTGACTGATGGACAACAGTCGAGTCCTCCAAGATGGCAGTCGACTAATGCTAGCTGCAAGACAAAGTTAGCTTAACAAAAACATTATTTCGACGGCCTCCGACCGTTCGATCTCGACCTAGACCACCTATAGGATGTCTTTGGTTGGATCTACACTTAAGATCATCCCCGTAAGGAGGATACAACCTCACTTACTCTCGCACACACACAAGCTTACCTCGATACTTACTGTGTCGCTTTCGCTTCCGGCCTTCCACTCGATTCCTTCGGCTTTCTCCAAAGTCACTCGAGTGTCGTTAGACCACCGTGGCTTTCTTCGGGTGTCGCTAGTCTTTAGCTCCAGCGTTGGTACTTTTCTGCACACTCGATTTAGCTCATGAGATAACAATATAAGCTTACCTTTGTATCGTTTGATATAATCAAAACTCAGGTTCGACTTAGGTGCCTACTACACCAACAGTATTTGCAGTTGAATGATTGTTTAGATCTATAGCTTTGTGTTTTGGTTTTCTATCTTCTGTGTGTAGATGATACGAGGAGTGACAGTCCTTGTATCTAAAATTTAGGGGATATTAGGAGGAACCTATAGGTTGGCCTCATCGCCTGCAACTGTGGATAGAAGGATGCGATAGAGTCGGTAATGTGTCTCATTTCTGGCTCATTGCAGGGATCGATTCGGCCTCCTCGTACCATAGTGTATGATGTGCTTTCCACAAAATCCTAGCTAGAAAATCAGGATACATTTGATTGATAGCATGTTTTGTGACACACAAACGAAATCGATGTCCTATAATCCCATTCAAATCCTTGTAACAACCTTTTCTCTTCTTCTGTGTGGCACCGTACTGAGTTCGGATCACCGATGACCTCTCATTCGTGAACCCTCATATTACCAATCCGAACAACAACACATCCACTGGACAAATCGATACTTGAAATCTCAGTCCCTATGGGATCGATATTCTTTATTACTTGATGACATCCATGCACTTGCAGGCATTGAGCGCGAGCGCGTACTTCGAGTCCTCGATGGCCTTCGTCGCAAGATTTGAGGTCATATTTTTGTGCATCAGGATCACAAGGGAGGAGGCATAAAGTGAGCAAATATCTTGCTCCCCCACGAGCAAGATTCAAACGCATCAAGAAGGGAAGGAAGAAAAATCTCCTTGGGCCACTAGAGCCAAGTTGAGACATAGGGGTACGGTCGAGCTAAAGACCTTAAACAAGCGCTTCTTGAGAGGCAACCCAAGTTTAGTTTTTACTTGTTTTTGACTTAATTGCATTCATTTTTGTAATTTGAACTCTTATTTCTAGCATTTAGCATTTTTAATCATGAATTAGGACTAGAAAGAACCTGTTAGGTAAACATAAAAAGCATTTTGAGCCTACACGGCAGGGTGTGTGGGAGAATTCAGACCGTGGTGCACTTCGGGAGAGAAACAGGGGGTCACACAGCCAGGCTGTGTGGTTTCACACGGTCGTACCCCAAGCCGACTCATCTCCCAGTGGCGCATATGGCTAGGCCGTGTGTTTACACATAGCCATGTCACGCAAGGAATAAAAGGGCCACACCATGTGTTTATTTTTATAGTTATATGAGCCTGCCTAGTCCACATAGAGAGCCTACACTTGCATCATCTTCTTTTCCTACTTTTGAGGAGGATGTAGGTACATCCGCCTATGACTTCTCAGAGTTCCGATCACGCCTTGACGACATATACGTTGAGCAGTAGATGTAGAGGCAGCGATGGAAGGAGCAGAGCGCCTACACACAGGCAGAGTTTCAGGGCTTACGGGAGAACTTCCAGTGGGCCGAGGAGTTCTACGATGAGGCCTGAGTTTATTTTCAGGAGGAGGATGCCCATCGCCAGGAGGAGGTTGCATATCGTCAGGAGGTCAGGAAACACATGCACGCCCAATAGGTACAGTGGGCTAGGGAGGAGGAGCACAGAGTAGCTGTTAAACCCACCAGCTCTCAGATCGACCACATGTACATGTGGCATCAGTGGGTGAACACTAGGTTCTCCTAGGAGCCAGACATGCTGAGGCTACTAGACTTCCCGCCTCGACCAATGTATTAGAGGTATGATTTCATATAAGTCTGGGGGGCCAAGTTTTGATTTATTTTGTTTCTAGAAGTAGTTTCTATCATGATATTTACATTTTAGTTAGCATTCATTTGTTCATGCACAGGTTGTTTAGTTTCTTTCAGCACTTAGTTATTGCTATCTATAAGCTACCTTAGTGGTATTTTTAAAAAGTTTTCTTCATGAGATGTTTCCATGGGTAGCTTAACTTCATTTACCTTGTGACATTTTATTTGCTCTAATGGATGCTCTAGACTTACACTGGTTAGCTTTTATTTTACACCTACACATGACGAAAATACTGAAAGGGAAAATCTAGTATGTACCTAGTTATGATTCATCTCAGTAGTCTAGTACTTTGGAATCCACAGGTGACTCTAGATTTAGCATTTTAGTTATTGGAGATGCTCGGATAGTGGAAGCCCATTCGGAAAAATCAAAATCACAAGAGAAAAAAAAAAGAAAATAGAAAATAAAAAAAGAAAGAAAAAAAAAGAGTAAGAAAAAAAATATTTGAAAAAGATTATGAGGAATAAAAAACAGTTATCGTGAGTGGAAATGGTTAGGTGCCCCTTTGAGACCGAGTTAGGTTACTGGGGAAACACCTATCAATTTCTCTCAATACCGAACACACCTTTAAGACTTTGTGCTAGATCTAGGGAATGACCCTTGCTTACGGCGGACCAATGCCTAAAAGCCGGAGACCTTAGGAAAGCTATAAGATGACGACTAGACCTGACCACGGTCCGGGTCCGGGTCGAAACCGCCGAGTTCGGGTTGACAAAATACCGACCCTTAACCGGCCCGCTCATGGCGATTCTGATCAAGTTTGTGGAACCCGCGGTTCGGTCCGGTCGAGTCAGTCAGTCCGGGTCGTATCGATCCGATCGATCTAGTTAAATAAATAAAAAAATAAAAAATGATGTAAATAATTAAAATAAAAAAAAATTGCACAATTAAGCTTATAAAAACTCTATCAAATATTTCATTATCTCAATACAAAATATATTACATCTTGGACTTAAATAAAAAAATCTATTACAATAAAAAAATCAAATACATTTGATCATTATTCGTATTTCCTCCGTCGTAATTCCGGATGTTCCTTCTGTTTCGTCTTGGTCTTCTTCGTCACTTTTAATATGTTGGGTTCGACTTGCAACTTTTGACCAATCATTGAGTAAACATTGCGCTTCCAAATTTTCCGGCCTTAAGCTATAACGTCTCTCGTCCAATGTATTTCCTCCGATACTAAAAGCATGTTCCACTTTATGCAGATTAGGACAAGATAGAATTTCCTTTGCCATTATAGATAAGATTGGAAATATTTGAGTTCTTTGCGACCACCATTTTAGAATGTCGAAGCTTTCTTCATCTGCATCACTAAAATCAAAAGAAGTGGTCAAATAATTCTCAAGTTCCTGACTGGAACTTGAGGATCCTCGTGGACGTTTAGTCCGTTGCCTTAATAACAATTATGCTTTAGTGAGTTTAGAAGTAATAATACTAGTTGTAGTAGATTGATGTATTTCATGTCCAATAGTTTGTTCACCATATTTAATGTTATATTCATTATAAATATCATGTAAATGAGTTTTAATATTAAACAAAATCAAAGGAATATTAGGAGCAGTTTCGGTAATAGGGTTTAAAGATTCATAATGTAATGCTAACATATCTTGTAAACCATCTAATTTAAGTCTAGGATCTAAAACAAAAGCACATAAAAATATTTCTGGAATATTTAAGAAATATTTTTCCCATTTCTCTTTCATTACATAAATACATTGAGATAAATAAGTATCATTTGATTGAATATGTTCATTAAAAATACATGCAATATTACAACAATGTGTTAAAACTAAATGTGAAGTTGGATAATAAACACCTGATAATTGGTCACTAGCATCACTAAAAACTTTTAAAATTTCACAAATACTAGTGCATATATTCCATTGATTTGAAAACAAATAAATATCACGTGATTGAACATGTTGATGAAAAAATATATATAATAAATCTTTGTATTCAAAAGTAGATAACAACAATTTATAAGTAGAATTCCAACGAGTTGGAACGTCACGTGCAAACCGTTTAGGCTTCATACCATTTATTTTACAAAATTTTCTCCATTCTTTCATAACTTGAGGATTTGTCCATAAATAATGAATTGCACTCCTAATTGGTTGAATATGTGATCCTAAATTTTTAAGTCCATCATGAACACACAAATTTAAAATGTGACATGTATACCTAATATGAAAAAATCTTCCACCTATTGATGGTTTACATATATCAATAAGTTCACTAATACTAGAGGTATTTGCACTAGCATTATCAAAAGAAATTGAAAAAACTTTAGAAGTTAGACCATATTCTTCTAAAATAATAAAAATAAGTTGTGAAATATTTTGTGTCGTGTGTGTTTCGTTAAAACATCTATATGCTAGCAATCTTTTTTGAATGTCCCAATTATTATCAATCCAATGACAAGTAATACCCATATATGAACAACTTTGCCAATGATCACTCCAAATATCGGAACACAAAGAAACTTTACTGTTTAAACTAGAAAATTCTTTAATCAATTCTTGTTTTTGTTCTAAGACTAATTTTAAAAGTGTACGTTTTAGAGTATTTCTTGGGATACGTTTAATAGAAGGACTTGCACTTGTAGAAACCCAATTTTCAAAAGATAATTTATCACTAAAACTAAAAGAAAGTTGTTCAATTGCACAAAATTTAGCAGTTTCTTCTCTAAATCTAGTTTCGTCAAATTTAAAGAGTTTAGATTCGTTACCCCAACCCGATTGAGAAGAGAATGTCGGAATTTGAGTTTGAGAACGATCAATACCAATTTCCACCGGATGATTTCTCTCCACATGTCGAGTAAGGGTTCCGTAACCTCCTCCTTGTTGAAATTTGTAACATTTCAAACAATATTTGCATTTTGCTTGCATATCACCGGAAGGGAGCGTTACTTTTTTGAAATGTTTGGTGAAGATATCGGATGTGGGGCGAGGTACTCGAGTTGGTCTTGTAGCCGTAGAACCCGTCATCGTACTGGATGTATTGCTCCTACTTTCTTGACTTTGATGATGATGACGTATTTGAAATTCATCACTGGAAATATCAAGATCATAGTCGGCGCCGATATCGAATTGAGGTGAATCGCCGCCTTGCTCGAACTCGAACTCGGGCGGTGGTGGCATTATGCCCTTTCCCTTTCTGGCACCGGCCGCACCCTTACGACTTGATCCGGCTCCAGACATTTGTAAAAATATGACTTGAGAGTTGAGACTTGAAAGCAAATGAGGGAATGAGAATTAGGGAAGAGAAGTTGTGATTTGTGAAAAAATGAAAGGGAATGGAGGTGTATTTATAGGAAAAAAAACATAAAAAAAAAAATCCAACGGCCGACCCGCCGGGTCCAGGCCGGGCCGACCCACCGGGTCGGCCGTTGCACAACGGATGATCAACGGCCACGAAATTGTGGCCGTCAGTTTTTTTGCTTTAAAAAAAAAAAAAAGGTCGACCCGCCGGGTCCGGGTCGGGCCGACACGGTGGGTCGCCCGTTGCACCCCAACGGCCACAAAATTGTGGCCGTTGATCATCAACGGCCACGAAATCGTGGACGTTAATTTTTTTTTTTAATCGCCGGTTCATTTTTTTCCAGTTCGGTTTTTTAAAAAACTGAGACCGGACCGCCTAATAGGCGGTCCGGTCACGGGTCAGGGTCAAACCCGTTGACCCGGTTAACCGGACCGTTGACCAAGGTCCGGTTCCGGGTCGGGTCCGGGTTTGACCCGAAACACCTACCAATTTCTCTCAATACCGAACACACCTTTGAGACTTTGTGCTAGATCTAGGGAATGACCCTTGATTTCGGCGGACCAATGCCTAAAAGTCGGAGACCTTAGGAAAGCTATAAGATGATGACTTAACTTACTTTGGAACGAATATACCTTAAGGAGATTCGCTTAGCACATGCACGAGAAGCTAACTTAGTGAATTTTTTAGAGCATATCTATTTGCTTTAATTGAAAATACCACTTGATAAATCTAGTTAGCATGCTAAGCATGGAACAAAACCTTTTTAAAATTTTATGGAACTGAGGTTTGCTTGAGGACAAGCAAAGACTTAAGTCTGGGGGAATTGATGTTAGAAAAATATATAGGATTTTAGGAGTAGTTTTCGCTCACATCTCGTTGCATTTTATATTTGATTCTTGCATATTTCACTTTACTTTACATGCATTTCTTATTTTCTGGTTCGGATATCTTTTCTTTGTACTTTTGTGTTCAGGACAACATTCTACGGGGAAAATGACACACTTTTAGAGCAAAAGGAAGGCATTTGATAGCTAGAACTGAAGGACACATGACCTGACCCCGTGAATCCACACGGCTAGCTTCGGAGCACAGACCAGTGCCACACATGGCCTGGTCATGTAAATCCACACGGTCATGTGGTGCTAGGGCGATTTCGATGCGGTTCAGTTTTTTTCCAGGGTTCGGGAAGATCCAGCCTCATGTCTATATAAAGGAAGCTATGCCCAAACCCTAGGGGGGGAGGCCTGACGACCGAGATGGCACACCGGTACCCTAAAAAGCATCGAAAATTCACAATGGGGAGGAAGGAAGTCACTCGAGGATCAAGTTATGCACTTCAACGCCAGAGAGAAGAGCCACATTGCATTGTAATTCACATTCCTTGTGCAATTTACATTATTTCTATGAATTCGATTATGCTTTGTGTTTCTCTTCTTATATTCATGGAGTAGATTCTCCAATTCTAGGATTATGGAGTAGTTTGTGTGCGTAGAACATGCTATTTTAAATATATTTTTGTTCTTGAATTCATATTTGCAATTGATGTTTGTTTAGATCGAGAGTTATTCATTTTGGCTTTCTATCTACTGTGTGTAGCCGATACGAGGGGTGACATCCCTCGTATCAAAGATTTAGGAGAACTAAGGAGGAGCCTAGGGGTTGACCTCTCTCCGATAATCGCGGATAGAAGGGTGTGATAGAGTCGGAAATGAGACACGTTTCGATTTGTCATAGGGATTGATTCGACATCCTCGTATCGCCTACCCTGTCCTAAAGGTAGGGGTCGACCTGATATGGCAGAGGTAGTTCCCGATAGATTTGAAAGCTCATCGGGGAAGTGTATGATGTCTTTTCCACAAAACCGTAGTTAGAAATCTAGACAACATTCAATTGATAGCGTCATCTGCGACACACAGGTGAAACCGAAGTCCTAGAATCCCATTCAAAGACTCGTAGCAAACCTTCTCTTCCTTCGTGTTACACCGTACTTGAGTTAAGTCCACCATCAATCTCTCATTCGTAAACCCTAGGATTCCCAATCCGAACAACAACACGTCCATTGAACAATCGATACTTGAATCTCAGTCCCTGTGGGATCGATAATCTTTTTATTACTTGACAACATCCGTGCACTTGTGGGCGTTGAGTGCGAGCGCGCACTTCGAGTCCTCGACGATTCCCATTGTGAGATTTGAGGTCGCGTTCGCATGCATCAATACTCGAATGGAACACTATGGTAGGTCTCCTTGGGCTTAGGTTTATGACCCAAACCTTTATTGCCTCTAGATGGTTCTTGCCTCCTAAACCCTTATTTTTTATCACTAGACCCCATAATCATGTTTTCCATCTTCCTTAGGGTCTTCTCCATTCTCTCAAGTTTTGACCTCAAAACTTGATTTTCTAACTCTAATTGTCCAACTTTTGAATTTTGATTTGGTCTTTGGGCATTGTTCTTCCTTTTAGGTATATGTCTACCTTTCTTAGGGTTAATGCCTAAATATTATTTCTAGCATGATTTTCATGATTATGAACAATAGAAAGAGTATTAAAATTACTCCTAGCATGCTTTTTGACCTTATATAAAGAATGAGCAGTATTTAAATTTACTTTAGGGTTTGCCTTAGCTCCCCCTATATGTGATTCTCCTCCTTTGCCCTTGATAGGTTGTCTTCCCTTAGAGTATTGGCTTCTATAGTGCCCCTTTTGATGTCATTTGAAGCAAATGATATACTCCTTGCTCTTTTGACTTTGGGCACCGGCTTCCTTGACCTTTGGAGTCGGTTGAGCCTTCTTGACTCTTTTTGGGCACTTGCTCTTATAATGCCCGACTTCCCTACACTCAAAACATATTATGTGATTTTTATCTTTAATTATAATGCTTGAGTTACCTAGGTCGGTGGTAGGAGCTGGAGTTGGTTCTTCATCCTTCCTGGAGATTGAAGCCTCTTCTTTCTCTTCCTCCGGCATGGAAGGTCTCTCCTCCCCCTCAGTCCTAGAGGTGGAGGCTTCCTCCAATTCTTCCACTTCTTCTACCAATCCCATGTTGATTCCCTCTTAACCTCTGAATCCCCACTCTCTTGAGAAGATGAGCTTGCTTCTTCGGTCTCCTTGTCCAATTGAACCGATGATGTGTCTTCATGATATTTTGCCAATTTGCTCCAAAGCTCCTTGGCATCCTCATAATCATCTAATCTACACAAAATGTCATTAGAGATTACATTAACTAAAATATTTGTTACCCTTTCATTTATTTTGAAGGCTTGTACTTGCTCTTCGGACCATCTCTTCTTCTTGAGGCATCCACCTTTTGGAGCCCTTGGAAATTCGAATCTCTTCATTAGAATGACCCAATCTTCGAAGTTCATCATGAAAATTTTTTCCATCTGTGCCTTCTATTGATCGAATCCTTCTCGTCCCTAGAATGCGTATGGAACCGGAGTGTTGATGTCCCATCCAAATCCATCATTTGACAACTCCATCCTCTAGCACTTTTTCTCCTTGGCAATTAGTTAGTAGAAGAGCTCCTTGCTCTGATACCAATTGTAGGACCGTAAGTGGCGCGCTAGAGGGGGGGGGGTGAATAGCATTTTGCTTCACTTGATGGAATTCGATCGTGCTTGTCTACAATCGTTAGTATGCAGTAGAAATATAAATACTAATACAAATATGTTGGATCAAAGCGAATCACTAGAGGGGGGGTGAATAGCGATGAACGAATTTCTTTTTCTTTCGATAAAAACATGAGTGCAGTGGAAAGTAAATGAGACAAAAATGTTTTTTACTTGGTTCACAGTCTTCCGGATGCTAATCCAAGGCCCTAGTGGTCCGAGACCATGTACGGAGGGAAAAACACTAAGTCACCCCTCCTCGTTGAAGGTAGGAGTTGAACGAATACAAGAATGAAAAAGATACGAGGTAGAGAGACACTTTCTCTCTCCTCGTTATGATAAAACCTTGAAAATTAAGATAATTACAAAGATATAGAACTGCAATTTAAACTAAGCTAATACCGACAACTTAAAGATTTGAGTTTGAGCTCGGGTTGTCGTCGTTTCGGCAGTGCTTCGTTGTCGTAGGATCGTTGGAGAATAGCGGTGATGCGGGAACACTTTGGAGGCTTTTTTTAATGATGAAAATGGTGTGGAGAACCTCTTCTTTTATAGCCTTGAGAAACCCTAAACATTCAGATCAGGTTTCATGAGATGATGCCACCTAGCCCTTGAGAAATGGTGATAAGTTTTAACTCTCCTCGAAGTTGATCTTTGACCAACAGTCGACTGATCAACCCTATCAGTCGACTGATAAAGGCAGCAGTTGACTGCCAATAACCGATAGTCGACCGTTGCTAGGGTTTCCAGCTGCAATGAAGAGTTAGCTCAAAAATGTAGTTAATATAAGTAAATTTGATGGTCATTTACCATCCGATCTTGACTTAGACCTTCCATGAGAGGTAATGGTCAGATCTGTTGGGAAAAACTCAAGATCTGATATTCACAATATCGCAGACGAATACTTCGCATTATCGCAGTGGAAATAATAATTATATCAGATTCCACCAGAGATCCATGCAAAACTATATAAATCGTTTTCTATATTCTAGTCTAGATATTATCTAGAGAAGGAATATACCTTCGGTGTGTGCCCTTCGCAATCCCACTTTTACAAATATTGTAGATCTCAATACTGTTGGTGCAATCGACCCAGGTCACGATTGACCAGACTCGAGTTTGACTCGAGTGATGTTTTGATGTTTGACAAAGTAAGTTGACATTGATGTTTGAAATTAATGTCTGTTGATGTTTTGGGGAGATTGTTTATACAATCAACCCGGGTTATGTTTAACTAGACAAGAGTTTGACTCGAGGGAGACTTTGATGGTTGACTAGGGTTGACCATGTGATTATGGAAAGTCTAAGTCATGGGTACTTGGCATGGAAAGTCCAAGTGGGACACTTGGCATTTGGGAAAGTCCAAGCATGGGTCTTGGCATGGAAAGTCCAACATGGGTTGGCAATGGAAAGTCCAAGCTTGAGTCGTGGCATTTGAGAAGTCCAATGGGTTTGATATTGGCGGCGTAAAGTCCAAGCGGGAGTCTTGGCAGCATAAGTCCAATGGTTGACGGCGTAAAGTCCAAGAGGAGTCTTGGCGGCATAAGTCCAATGTGCCTTGGCGGTGTAGACACCGTTAGCATGACATAGCCGATGGAAGCACCTAAAGGCTAGCGCGATGGATGAACAAGTCATGGATGACTTGGAGGGATCCGAGAGGCGTGAGGCTGATGGAGGTGGCTAGAAGGCTTAGGTCTAGGCTAAGGGAGATCTAGCAAGTATGGGAGAACCATACTTGGGCTAAAACCTCATGTTTGAGGGGTTCCAGTCGACTGGTGCCATGTGGCAGTCGACTGGCCTGAGTCAACTAGGGTTTGATTGCGGGAATTTCTCTAGCAGTCGACTGCCATAGGTGGGCAGTCGACTGATCTTGTGATCAGTCGACTGGTGCTAGTGAAATCGGGCACATAATGGAGTCGAGACTCGACTGGTTGAGTGAAGGTTCCATAAATCGACTGATGGGTATCATCAGTCGACTGATGATGGATCCGTTGGACTTATCCAGTGTGGATCTAGCCGTTGTCTCAAGACAACATTGGCATCAGTCGACTGATCGACTTTTTCCAGCACAGGTTGAAGCTATAAAAGGAACTCATGATGGAGGAAAAATGATCCGGTTCTTGAGAGCTATTGGGGCGATTTGTTGTTGCAAATCAGGTCTCCAAGTGCAAGCAAGCAACCAAGCATTCAAGCAATCAAAAACAAGTGTTGTAAAGTTTTTTCTTTACTTGTCTTTCATATTTGCATTGTATATTGCTTGTATTTCATTCTTGCTATTGTAAGATCGTTTGTACAAGGTTTCTCCACCTCCGACTTGTGTCGAGAAGGAGTTATTGTGATTAGTAGTGCGTGTTTGCATTGCTAGGGCTTTTAGAGCCCGATCCGTGGAGTAGGAACCATTCAGTTCCGAACCACGTTAAATACTTGTGTATTTGTGTTTGTCTATTTCGTATTGCTTCATTATTATTCCGCTGTGCGCTAACGAAATTTGTAGATGAACGCGAAACGAATTCCATCACGCGACACTATTCACCCCCCTCTAGCGGCCTCAAATCACTTACAATTGGTATCAGAGCTCGGGGCTCTTCTACGGATTAACCGCTGGGAGCTAAAGAAGCTAGAGGGAAGATGGAATTCCAAGACAAGCTTGGATGGGACATCAACACTCCACCGCCATATGATCAAGAAGACTTTTCGGCGTGGAGAGCAAGAATGGAGACATTCTTGATGATGGATATAGAGGATTGGTTCATCCTCGTAGAAGTCTTTGATCCTCCTCGGGATAAGAACGGAAACGTCTTGAAATTGAAGAAGTGGACACAAGAGCAACATCTCAAGTTCAAGACCGAAGTCAAGTTAACAAAGCTTTTAGAAGATTTGATACCTAATGACATTTTGTCTAGTTTAGGTGAATTTCAAGATGCCAAGGAGCTATGGGACAAATTGGCCAAGTTCCATGAGAAGCCTCACTTGGCACAAGTAGAAGAAGAAGAATCTTCATCGGCTCAAGAAGACGAAGAAGTCGAGGAAGAATCATCATCATCTTCACAAGCGAGTGAGGACTCGGAAGTTGAGAAGGAATCAACTTCCGGATTGGTGGAAGAAGAGGAGACCTCCACCTCTAGGATTGAGGGGGAGGAGTTTAGAGCATCTACACCAGAGCAATCTCAAGAAGAATCATCTACATTTGGTAGAGAAGAAGAGCAAGCTCAAGAGAACCTCACCACCACCCTAGGTAACTCAAGCATGTCAATTAATAACAAAATTCATATAATATGCTTTGAGTGTAGGAAATCTAGACACTACAAGAGTAAGTGTCCAAAAAGGGTTAAGAAAGCTCCTCCGGCACCAAAAGTCAATGAAAAAGTCAAGGATGTCGGCGTCCCCACCAAGAAGAGCAAGAAGCACGTGTTGTGCTTCAAATGCCGACAATCGGGACACTATAGGAGCCAATGTCCTAGAAGAAAGGAGGGAACTTCACAAGTAGAGGGAGTCTCTAAGACTAACCCTAAGGTATATTTTCATAATGCTCATTTTTTAAATTCTAAGCAAAAGCATGCTGTAGGATATTTGAAGACGCTAGAGGGGGGTGAATAGCGTAGTGTTCGTTCGTAGATGGAATTCAATCGTGGTCATCTACAATTTCGTTAGCGCACAGCGGAATAGTAATGAAAGCAATAACAAAATAAACAAAAATGCAAACACAAATATTTAACGTGGTTCGGAACCGAATGGTTCCTACTCCACGGATTGGGTTCGTACGAACCCTAGCGATGCCAATCACACACCACTATGATAAACACTCCTTCTCGACACAAGTCGGAGGCGGAGAAACCCCTTACAAGTAATCTTACAACAGTAAGAAACTAAAACAAGCAATTACAACAATTTATATGAAAGACAAGTAAAGAAAAACTTTACAACTCTTGCTTTTGATTGCTTGAATGCTTGGTTATTTGATTAGCACTTGGAGACTAAATTGCAGCAACAAATCGCCCCTAAAGCTCTCAAAAACCGGATCCATTTTTCTCCATCACAAGTTCCTTTTATAGCTTCAACATGTGTTGGAAAAAGTTGATCAGTCGACTACTCGGGACCATCAGTCGACTGATCACACTGTTGCTGTGAGACAACGGTGTAATCCACGCTGGAAAAATGCAATGGCTAGGACATAAGTCGACTGATCATGAGCATCAGTCGATTGATGAGCCATCACTCGACTGCTCGTCCCAGCGGTCGAGTGAGACTCCATTATGTGCCCCAAAATCCGAGCATCAGTCGACTACTCAGCCAATCAGTCGACTGCCCACCTATGACAGCCGACTGCTAGAGCAATTCCCGTACTCAAACCCTAGTTGACTACGCCAGTCGACTGCCACATGGCATCAGTCGACTGGCACACCTCAAACATGAGATTTTAACCCCAAGTATGGTGTCCCCATACTTGCTAGACTACCCTTAGCCTAGACCTAAGCCTTCTAGCCACCTCCATCAGCCTCACACCTCTAAGATCCCTCTAGTCATCCATGACTTGTTCATCTATCGCGCTAGCCTTCAGGTGCTTCCATCGGCTATGTCATGCTAACGGTGTCTACACCGCCAAGGCACATTGGACTTATGCTGCCAAGACTCCGCTTAGACTTTACGCCGCCAATCATTGGACTTATGCTGCCGAGACTCCCGCTTGGACTTTACGCTGCCAATATCAAACCCCTTGGACTTCTCATGCCAAGACTCATGCTTGGACTTTCCCAAATGCCAAGTGTTCCACTTGGACTTTCCATGCCAAGTACCCATGACTTGGACTTTACCTTGCCAAGACCCATGCTTGGACTTCCCAAAATGCCAAGTGTCCCACTTGGACTTTCCATGCCAAGTACCCATGACTTGGACTTTACCATGACAATTACATTGTCATATGTTTTTGTCTAACATCAAAACATCTCTCGAGCCAAGCTCGAGTCCTGGTCAATCGTGACCTGGGCCGATTGCACCAATAATCTCCCCCTTTTTGATGTTTGACAAAAACCAAACAAAACAAACCATTTGAGTTAGACCATCAAACTCAAAGACTCCTTACCAATTATCCCAAATTGGTGATTTAATGTTCTCTCCCTTTTTGACATACATCAAAAAGGTTACCCCTCCAAGGAGGTCAATGTCTCATGTCCCAATGAGATCTTACAATCTCCCCCTTGGTCCAAAAAATACCTAGGATGCCTACCATCTTCCTAGTGATAAGTCTCATATCACTCAAGAGAGGCAATCCTATACTTTCCCAATTTCCAAATTGGGTATGTGAAAATCTCATTTTTCCTTCCCATGAACCATCATCCATCATACCATGATGGATACCTCCCCCTAAAAGCTTGCTCCCCCTTAACCATTGCACCAACAATGTCTTTGGGAAGTCCCTAAACCAATATGAACTCTGAACCATCAAATATAAGGTTAGAAATTCAACATTGAACTTTCCAATACCTTAAATTTGACACAAACCCTAAACACCTCCCCAAATCCATATCCAATGGATTTTCACACTTTATAATGCTTTCCAAAGCATATCCTAGGGTTAGGAGTGATTAGGTACCTTAACCGTAGCTGAAATCGGGCTATACAACCCTAGTTTTCCCAAAATCAGTAGTGACAGTCGACTCTGTTAGCTACGATCGTGATGTGCCCATCAGATCGGGCACGGCTAAGCGATTGAATGATCGCACTACCAATCGAGTCAAGCGCTGCCCATCGATCGACTACCTCAGAAGCGATCGGTGATCGATAAACCTGATTTTCAAATATCAGACTCGACTTTTAGAAATTCATAAATAATTCTACATAAATCAAAAAATCATGAAATTTGATACGTATATTACTTATCACACATACAATCGGTGAAAAATTTTGGAAAAATATTTTTACCATTGAAATAGGAGATTGGTACAAAGTTCAAAAACTATTAAAATTTAAAAGTTTTTGATCTACTTTGTATCAACTTCTACAATGATGATGGCTATCAAAAGATAGACTTCACCAAGGTTTTCTAAATTGATTTTAATGTTTTTGAAAACCTATTTTGAACCATGGTTTATTGTCTAAATATACATAACTTGTAAATTAGCTTTCCTCATGATTCTTGGTGATGATTGAATAAGTTTTAGTTCATCTAGATGCACTATTTATGCACCTTGAACCTAACTTATTATCCTAGCATCTCACATGTATCTAGGGTGTATAGATACACATACATGTCAATGTGATGTGAGATGTGGAGTTAGGATTATTATGACCTCATGCATTTTCTAGGCAACCTTACTTGATTCCCTTATAAATGGGACTCCAAGTCATGGCATTTTTCCTTAAATCAATTTTAATCACAATAAATGCATGAATGATCATGGCATAATGATAGCAAAATAATAACACATGGCCAATGATCATGATGTCATGGCATATGATATAATCTAAAAACAAACATGACATCTAAAATAATCCTAAACAATGACATGACATGTTATATGATAAGATGAAATATCATATCATGATATGACAATTTTCCATAAACCAATAAATTATTACAAACATACAATCAGACACAAGTGATTTTCATAAACAGAATATTTCATTCAATTAATAAAACTTCAGTTTTTACATCCAAAATGGAGATTTGAGACGCTCAATCTCACTACAAAAATTGAAAACAAAAATCCTAACACCCTCTAGCTCTAATCATTTGCAGAAGGTGGAGGTGGAGGAGGCTGCTGACTCAAGGTCCAGGCTCGCATTATCTCATATATGTCGAGCTGGCACTGCTCAATGCGGCCCTGCCCTGCCAGAATCTCATCCAGTCTGGAGTCCACTGTCTGCTGGTACTTCTGAAATCTGGCCTCCAGTTGTCCAAGCCTATCTGATGGACCTGCTACTGATGCATCTACAGGTATCTGATCGTCCTCATTAGCAACATCAAGGTCCTCATAGTCCTCTGCAGCCTCTCTAGGCACTAGAGGTGGCTCCCCACGTGCCCTGGGCGGAAGTCGAGGTGCCAGCTCCATCTGCCCCTGTCCCATCCGCAGCTTCGCCAACGAGAAGTTATGAATTGATATGCAGTCGTACACCTCATATAGCGCCCTCAGCGATCCCCTGTTAATGTTGATGCCTACTGACTCTAACCATGCAGTGATGATGTGGTCATAAGGCATATGCACTTTCCCTTGTACAGGGGATATGAAATGTACAATGCAATGAAACATGTTCAATGCAATGTTTATGTCTAGTCTATGATGCATGGCGTACAGGAGAAAGAGATGGGGAGGTTGAATCTTGGCAAGACCCCGAGTCACAATCGGAAGAAAACACCCAACAATGACCTTGTAGAGTACATTGTCAGGTGCAGATAGCTCAGTAATAGGAAATAAATTCTGAGTTGGTGGACGAGGATGGCCAAAAACATGCTCATGCATAGAGTCCAAAGAGATATGGTCAAAGGACTCGGGTAAAGAGGCATCGAAGGTAGGATAGAAAATGAAGGTGTCATCCGATGGCTTACACTCAAGAAACTCCTGCAATATCGCAGGAGTGAACTCTAAATCGCATTTTGTAATGCGAGTAGTGTAGGTAGGGCCATCGTCTACCATCTTTAAGTTCTGATAGAAGTCCTTAAGGAGATCATCATTGATGGCATGTGTGCATAATACTATTTTCATGAGATGATAATATGCAAATATGTCCATGACGTCACTACAGTAACGTGTAAAGAAGTCCCTATCGATGTACCTAACCAACATGATTTGGTACAATCATGATTCAACCTCGGGTGGGTCATTTCTACGGGATCGCCTATATGAATGTAATGCAATGACATGGAATACACAGGCACCAATGCACGATTAGATAATAGTAAGTTTTAATGGAAAAATTAGGGTTTTAGAGGAGTAAGAAAGTTATACTTTGGCACCATTTAGAGTGATGATGAGAGGGTACTCGGACACCGCTGAAAAGATCGCCAAAGAGTTCGCCGGAGCAGTGGATCGCCGGAACCCTAATCGAAGAAGAGAAATCGCCGAAGAAGTGAGTGGATTATGGCTATGAGATGCTAAAAATGTGAGTGAAATAGTTTAGCTATCAAACCTAAGGCTTGGGTGATCGGCGTGGTCGGAAACACTGGTCGGAGAAGAAATCGGCGACCGGAGAGGAGGAAAAAGCGAAGGATCGACGCGTGAAGACGCCGAACCCTAGTGGTTCGACATTATAAAATCGCGACACCAGTCGACTGATGTGCAGCATCAGTTGACTGATCGCGACTTATGAGCGGTTTTACCGAATCGGGCGATCGCATTGCTCGGGTCGAATCGATTCGAGTCTTCTATGTCGTGCTCTGATAACATCGATCGATGTTGCTCATCAGTCGATTGATGCGATCACCACTCGACTGCTCAGCGAGCACTCGACTGATGATCCTCTGCCTCGATGAACAGTACCATCAGTCGACTGATGTATCCCATCAGTCGACTGATGTGCAAACAGTCGAATCTTGGAAACAACACTCGACTGCTGGATGCATCGTATCGTGCTACAATATGTTGATTGATCGATAATCGCTGTCGGGTGATCTCGATTTCGATTTGAAATTCAGAAAATCTCGATTTCTTTATCCAACTTATTTCATTTTCTCATGTTTAATCTTGTATATCGAATATATTGATGTTATGCTTATGTTCATGTATTCGTTAATGTATTTTGATATTTTATTTCATTTTAGCAAACATTAACATCCAATGGTTTAAAAATCCTAACATCTCACCCTTTCTAAGTGTTGAAATACACAATCAAGGTAAAAGACTTGTTTTGTGAGATGCAATCCACCCTAGACATTCCTTCCATGCAAACACATGGTGAAACACATGAAGCATGGTAAGTGCAAGACATCAAGGTGTGTTGCACTTGAGTATCACTCTTGATGAAACTTCTACACCTTAAACACACTTCTCTTGATACATTGATTCCTAAAGTGTTCCAAAGATCAAAGTGACACACTATGACCTCTAAATCTAGATTGTGCCAATTTTATTGATTTTCATGATTTCAAAAATATATTGGCACATCCTAAAATCTTTTAGGATTAAAGCTCAAATGTATTTCCAAGGTAACCATAACCTTGAAAATAACCTAAAGTGTCACCTTTACCATGGTTGAGTTAACTACCCATCCAATCAAGGTTGGCACATCCTAACCCATTTAACGTGAATCAATCACGCTCTTTGGAACCCAAAATCTATAGGAGCTCCTAGGGTTAATTAGGTCCTTAGGGATAACCTCCCTAGATACCTTCCTAATGACCCTTCTAGACTTATTAGCCTTGGTCACTTGGGTCTTGCCATGGTTGACTCTAGGGGTAACTCCCCTTGCAACCTTCTTAGTGGCTTCCCTAGGTTTCCTTGAAACCCTAGCCACTAGGCACAACCTTTGGTCAACCTTAGGGATGACTTCCCTATTGACCTTGGTCTTCCTAAACCTAGGTTTAGTTCCATAATCAAATGGAACATTGTGATAAGTAGGCATTACTTTCTTAGACATAGGTTTGTGACTCAAACCTTGTCTCCTAGATGATTCTTGCCTCTTACACCCTTTTTGTTGACTTTTAGATCCTAGAGTTTGACACTTTGACCCTTTAAATTGATTTTGCATATTTGCAAGGGTCTTTTCCAATTTCTCAAGCCTTGACCTCAAGGCTTGATTTTCTAACTCTAATTGCCCAAATGATTTTTGATTAGGTTTTTGGGCATTACCTTTCACCTTAGACATATGTCTACCCTTATTGGGATTGATACCTAAATGGTTTTTGATTTTCTTAATTGTTTTCTTAGGAATGACATTTCTAGGGACATTAGTCCTAAATTTCTCCTTCTTTGAAATATACCTAGAGTTATCATTCCTAGCATGCTTTGATTCATGAGTAAAGTTATTTCAATTAATTCTAGCATGCTTTTGCTTAGAATTTAAAGAATGAGCATTATGAAAATATACCTTAGGGTTAGTCTTAGAGACTCCCCCTACTTGTGAAGCTCCCTCCTTTCTTCTAGGACATTGGCTCCTATAGTGTCTCGGTTGTCGGCATTTGAAGCACACCACGTGCTCCTTGCTCTTCTTGGTGGGGACACCGGCATCCTTGACTTTTTCATTGACTTTTGGTGTCGGAGGAGACTTCTTAACTCTTTTCGGACACTTACTCTTGTAGTGTCCGAATTCCCTACACTCAAAGCACATTATATGATTTTTATTTACAATTGACATGCTTGAGTTACCTATGGTGGTGGTAGGTGCCGGAATTGGAGCTTCTTCATCTTGACTAGATGTCGAAGCTTTCTCTTGTTGCTCCGGAGTGGAAATTCTTTCCTCCCCCTCAATCCTAGAGGTGGAGGTGCCTTCTACTTCTTCTTCCACCGATCCGGAAGTTGACTCCTCTTCAACTTTCGATCCCTCACTTGCTCTTGAGGATGATGAACTCTCTTCATCCTCTTCCTTATCTTCTTCTACTTGAGCCAAGTGGGGCTTCTCATTGAACTTGGCTAATTTGTCCCATAGCTCCTTGGCATCAAGATATTCACCTAGCCTAGACAAAACATCATTAGGTATCAAATCTTTTAAAAGTTTTGTTACCTTGGCTTCAGTTTTGAATTTTTGCCATTGCTCTTGAGTCCATTTCTTCAACTTGAGGACTTGTCCATTCCTATCTCGAGAAGGTTCAAAGCCTTCTACGAGGATGAACCAATCCTCTATATCCATCATCAAGAATGTCTCCATTCTTGTTCTCCACGCCAAAAAGTCTTCTCAATCATATGGCGGTGGAGTGTTGATGTCCCATCCAAGCTTGTCTTTGGATTTCATCTTGTTCCTCAAGCGTCTTGATTCCGGGTTGTTAATCCGTAGAAGTGCCCCAGGCTCTGATACCAATTGTAGGATATTTGAAGCCGCTAGAGGGGGGGGGGTGAATAGCGTAGTGTTCATTCATAGATGGAATTCGATCGTGGTTGTCTACAATTTCGTTAGGGCGCAACGGAATAGTAATGAAAGCAATAACGAAATAAACAACAACACAAACACAAATATTTATTGTGGTTCAAAACTGAATGGTTCCTACTCCACGGATTGGGTTCGTACGAACCCTAGCGATGCCAGTCACACACCACTATGATAAACGCTCCTTCTCGACACAAGTCGGAGGCGGAGAAACCCCTTACAAGTAATCTTACAATAGTAAGAAACTAAAACAAGCAATTACAACAATTTATATGAAAGACAAGTAAAGAAAAACTTTACAACTCTTGCTTTTGATTGCTTGAATGCTTGATTATTTGATTAGCACTTGGAGACCTGATTTGCAGCAACGAATCGCCCCTAAAGCTCTCAAAAATTGGATCCATTTTTCTCCATCATGAGCTCCTTTTATAGCTTCAACCTGTGCTGGAAAAAGTCAATCAGTCGACTGCTCGGGACCATCAGTCGACTGATCACATAGTTGTTGTGAGACAACGGTGTAATCCACGCTGGAAAAATCCAATGGCTAGGACATCAGTTGACTGATCATGAGCATCAATCGACTGATGATCCATCACTCAACTGCTCGTCCCAGCGGTCGAGTGAGACTCCATTTTGTGCACCAAAATCCAAGCATCAGTCAACTGATCACATGATCAGTCGACTGCTCGACCAATCAGTCGACTGCCCACCTATGACAGTCGACTGCTAGGGTAATTCCCACAGTCAAACCCTAGTTGACTACGCCAGTCGACTGCCACATAGCATCGGTGTTGGAGATCGAATGGCCGGCTAGAGGGGGGTGAATAGCCCTTTACATTTGGATGCCGGTATTTGCTCGTCTACAAAACTAATTAGCACAAGCGGAAGACTAATAAAGACAAGCAAATAGAAATTACAAGAAAGCAAATGCTAACAAGAAGATGTAACGTGGTTCACGGCTACGCCGCTAATCCACGATCCCGATTCGTCCGAGGTGAATCACTCCTTCAAAGCCAATCCAATATTGGTCTCTCCTTTGCACCAAGCTTGGTGGAGGTAACCCTTACAACCAAGATCACTCTTCTATAATGGAATGAAGATTAAAGCAAGTAGAAGAGTTGAAAAACGTTTAGGGCACTTTGGGAGTAGTTGGGCGTTCAAGCATTAACCCCCCAAAGCCCCAACCCTTTCCTTTTTATAGAGGAAGAGGGTTTCTTCCCATTGACACAGGAGCAGTCGACTGATGGCACCCATCGATCGGCGTAGCCGCTGCCAATAACGGCCGCTTTCCACGTTGGATACTATCCAGCGATCGCATCGATTGGTGATGGCACCCATCGATCGTGATGTCAACGGTCGAGTCCTCAACGAGGTCGACTCCATCGTGCCGTGCACGCGGTGACATCGATCATTGCCGTCCCTTGGTCGGTCCGATCGCCATTAGTCGATCGCCCATGGCGATCAAGCGATCAACTTGATTCGGCTACATTAGACCGGTCGATCGAACCATCGACTCGGAAGCGATCCGCCATGACATGGCAGTCGACTGGTGTCGGGAAAACTCATCTGACACTTGGCCAAATGGCTAAGTTTCACCTAAGAGCTACCCTTCCCGGGTTACAATCGCTCACTCTCATCCCTCGGAGTCCCTCGCCTTCGAAGTTCTCTTCGTTCGCGGCCACATCCCTCGGCAGCATCAGGCGCACGGCTCTGCAATGCTCCTTCGCGTCTCTTGCCTCGAAGTCTACTTCCTCCGGCTTCACTCCAAGCTCCTCGTCCGGCGGTCCCTCGGATGCTCCAAGTGCACAGCTTCCGCAAAGCTATCCTTCACCGACTCAAGGCACGAGTCATGAGATGTGAAACTCGCCATGGCTCCATGTGCGAATTACTAAGTCCTGCACGACTTCAACGCACATATAAAATCAACATATCAAACTAACTTAAACCCTTTGCCACATCATCAAAACCATATTACGGCAAGAGATTGCCCTAACAATCAGTCGACTGGCACACCTCAAACATGAGGTTTTAACCCAAGTATGGTGTCCCCATACTTGCTAGACTACCCTTAGCCTAGACCTAAGCCTTCTAGCCACCTCCATCAGCCTCACGCCTCTCAGATCCCTCCAAGTCATCCATGACTTGTTCATCCATCGCGCTAGCCTTCAGGTGCTTCCATCGGCTATGTCATGCTAACGGTGTCTACACTCCCAAGGCACATTGGACTTACGCCGCCAAGACTCCGCTTGGAATTTACGCCGCCAATCATTGGACTTATGCTACCAAGACTCCCGCTTGGACTTTACGCTGTCAATATCAAACCCCTTGGACTTCTCATGCCAAGACCCATGCTTGGACTTTCCCAAATGCCAAGTGTTCCACTTGGACTTTCCATGCCAAGTACCCATGACTTGGACTTTACCTTGCCAAGACCCATGCTTGGACTTCCCAAAATACCAAGTGTCCCACTTGGACTTTCAATGCCAAGTACCCATGACTTGGACTTTACCATGACAATTACATTGTCATATGTTTTTGTCTAACATCAAAACATCTCTCGAGCCAAGCTCGAGTCCTGGTCAATCGTGACCTGGGTCGATTGCCCCAACACATGCTAGAATTAATTTAAATAATTTTGCTATTACTCATGAATCAAAGCATGCTAGAAATAATAAATATGGTTGTCTAGAAGCTAAACATGTTGGTTTTAGGACTAAGGAGAAATCTAGAAATGATAACTCTAGACCTATTTCAAAGAAGGAGAAATTTGGGACTAATGTCCCTAGAAATGTCCTTCCTAAGAAAACACTTAAGAAAATCGAAAATTATTTAGGCATCAATCCTAATAAGGGTAAACATATGCCTAAAGAGAATGGTAATGCCCAAAAATCTAATCAAAAATCATTTGGGCAATTAGAGTTAGAAAATCAAGCCTTGATGTCAAGGCTTGAGAAATTAGAAAAGACTCTTGCAAATATGCAAAACCAATTTAAAGGGTCAAATTGTCAAACTCTAGGATCTAGAAGTCAACAAAAAGAGTATAAGAGGCAAGAATCATCTAGGAGACAAGGTTTGGGTCACAAGCCTATGTCTAAGAAAGTAATGCCTACTTATCACAATGTTCCATTTGATTATGGAACTAAACCTAAATCTAAGAAAACCAAAGTCTCTAGGGAAATTATCCCTAAGGCCAACCATAGTATGTGCCTAGTGGCTAGGGTTTCTATGAAATCTAAGGAAGTCACTAAGAAGGTTACTAGGGAGGCAATTTCTAAGGCTAACCATGGCAAGACCATAATGACCAAGGCTAACAAGCCTAGAAGGGTCATTAGAAAGGTATCTAAGGAAGTCATCCCTAAGGAATACCTAACTAATCCAATGAGCTCAAATAGATTTTGGGTTCCAAAGAGCGTGATTGATTCACGTTAAATGGGTTAGGATGTGCCAATTTTGATTGGATGAGTAGTTAACTCAACCATAACAAAGTTGACATTTTAGGTTATTTTCAAGGTTATGGATACCTTGAAAATAGGTTTGATCTTATATCCTAAAAGATTTTAGGATGTGCCAATACATTTTTGGAATCATGAAAAATCAATAAAATTGGCACAATCTAGATTTAGAGGTTATAGTGCGTCATTTTGGATTTTGGCACACTTTGGAAATTTAAGGTTTAGAAGTTACATCAAGAGTGGTACTCAAGTGCTACACACCTTGATGTCTTACACTTACCATGCTTCATGTGTTTTACCATATGTTTGCATGGAAGGAATGTCTAGAGTGGATTGCATCTCACAAAACAAGTCTTTTACCTTGATTGTGTATTTCAACACTTAGAAAGGGTGAGATGTTAGGATTTTGAAACCAATGGATGCTAATGTTTGCCAAAATGAAATAAAATACCAAAATACATTAACTAATACATGAATATAAGCATAACATTAATATATTCAACATACAAGATTAAACATGAGAAAATGAAACAAGTTGGATAAAGAAGTCGAGATTTTCTAAAATTCAGATCTGGAAATCAGATATCAGTCGACTGTTACTACTGTAGCACGATACGGTGAGTCCAACAGTCGAGTGATGTTTCCAAGACTCGACTTTTTTGTACATCAGTCGACTGTTGGGATACATCAGTCGACTGATGGTACTTTTCATCGAGGTAGAAGGATCATCAGTCGAGTGGCTCGTTGAGCAGTCGAGTGATGATCGCATCAGTCGACAGATGACCAACATCAGTCGACTAATGTAGTAACGCGCACGAGAATGCTCGTGATCAGTCTTTGGCCGACGCGATCGCCGATTGAGAAACTGCTCATAACCCATCATTAGTCGATTGATGTCACACATCAGTCGACTGGAGTCGCGATTTTATAACGCCGAACCTCTAGGGTTCGGCGTCTTCACACTCTTTTCCCTTGTGATTTTCGTCTCTGATCGGCGCTCATCGTCTCCGACCAGCCTTTCCTCGTCCACGCCGGCGACCAAAGCCCTAGGGTTGGTAGTCTTCTCTTTCGGTTGTGTCTTTCATCTCTCTATAACCCTAATGGCATCTCATAGCCCTAGGTTTTCTTCTCCAAACGATTAGGGTTCCGGCGAGACCCTTTCTTCGGCGATCCTTCCGGCGTTCCCCTCAGTAGTCGCCTTGTGCCTTCCCTTCATCACCTTCAAATGGCACCAAAGTATAATTTTTATACCCCTTAAACCCTAAATTTTTGTCTTTACAACTCATTGTAATCTAATCGTGTATTTGTATCATTGCATTCCATTCCACTGCATTGTATTCATATAGACGACCACGTAGGAACGACCCGACTGAGGTCACATCACGATTGTACCAACCCATGTCGGTTAGGTACATCGATATCAACTTCTTTAGGCATTATTGTGGCGATATCATGGAGATTTTAGCATATTATCAACTCATGAAGGTAGTTCTTTGCACTCATGCCATAAATGATGATCTCCTTAAGGAGTTCTATCAAAACTTAAGGAAGGTAGATGATGGTCCTACCTACACTACTCGCGTTGCAAAATGCAACTTAGAGTTCACTCCTGCGATATTGCAGGAGTTTCTTGAGTGTAGGCCATCGGATGATACTTTCATCTTCTATCCTATCTTCGATGCCCCTCTTCCTAAGCCTTTTGATCATATTTCTTTAGACTCCATGCATGAGGACATTTTTCACCATCCTCGCCCACCATTTCGTAACCTATTCCTATCACGAGCTATTCGCCATGACAATATACTTTACAAAGTCATTGTTGGGTGTTTTCTCTATCGTGACTCTGGTCCGCCAAGATTCGGCCTCCCCATCTTTTTCTTATGTATTCCATGCGTCATAGATTAGATATAAACATTGCATTGAACATGTTTCATTGCATTGTACATTTCATATCCCCTGTGCAAGGGAAAGCGCATATGCCTTTTGGCCATATCATCACTGCATGGCTAGAGTCTATAGGCATTAACATTAACAGGGGATCTCTGAGGGCGCTTTCTGAGGTTTACGACTGTATAACAGTTCGTAACTTCTCATTGGCGAAGCTGTGGATCGGACATGGGCAGATGGAGCTGGTACCTCGACCTTCGCCCAGGCCATGTAGGGAGCCACCTCTAGTACCGAGAGAGCCTGCAAAACGACATGAGGATCCAGCTACTGCTAACGAGGAGGACGGATGCGAGATGCATCGTGGCGAGTCCTTCAATCGGATTGCCCGGTGAGTCCGACTTCGATTATCAGTAGATGATGGACTCCCGACTAGCAGAGATTATATCAGGGCAATCCTCCATGGGTGAGCATCTCAGTCGGATGGAGGAGCGCTACATTCGGATTGAGGAGTCACAGAGACGCATTGAGCAGCGTCAGCTCGACATGTACGAGATGATGCGAGCATGGACTTTGGGTCAACAACCACCTCCGCCTCCACCTTCCGCAGAGGACTAGCGATATTAGGAAGTTTAACGATATAAGATGTCTTTTTGTTTGAACATTTCATATTTTGGATGTAAAAACTTGAAGTTTTTTAATGAAATATTTTGTTTCTAAAATTATTGTTGTCTAATTGTATTTGTGGTTAAAATGTGTTTGTTTGTGTAAGCTGTTAGTGAAAGCCCTAGAGCCAATCATGTGATGATTGTTGTATGGACTTTATTGTATCATATTCCTATTTATAAAGGCATGGTTATTATATTTACTTGTATTGGTGCCAAATAACTAAATATAATAATGTCCTTGAGTAGTAGGTTTTTATCTATATCAATTGATTGGTTGAATCGATAATGAGATGATATAGAGAACACTACTCTTAATCATTCCTAGTCAAGTATTAACATTCAGGGACAATGTTAATGCGTAGAGACTAGCATATAGGTCAACAAGATGACTTGATCTCACAAGTCATGGATATAAGATATCAAGTTGACACATGGGTATGCATTGGAGAATGTATACTGAATGACCCACCATGAGAAAGTATCATGGATCGTTATATGAGTGTCATATACTTTCTCATGTGGCTATTAGTATGACTATTAGTCCTTAGACCTGAAGTCACCATGGTTCCCTACATAAGGAGTTGCATACTTTGGCTTCGTCAAACGTCACCCGTAAATGGGTGGACTATAAAGGCGATTACTGGTATGTAACAAATTATGCGGAGGGATGTGAGTGATGTAGATGGGATCTATCCCTCCTATATGACAGGGGTGACATCGATATTCTTGATAGAGTGAGACCACGAAGTGCATGGCCATGCCCAAATGAGTCAATATGAGATATTGAGCTCATTTGATTAGAGTGAGTCTACTTGGGGTTCAAGATTTAGATTGTACCGAGGATGACACGGTCTATGTCTCGATTGGTCAATCTAGATGTCAAGGATAGAGGGACATTGTCACATATTGTGAGAGTCACAATTAGTAGTCACAAAGGTGATGTTGGAGCTCAACATTCTTGTAACTTGGGTAGCAATGATGTGTTGCTAGATACCGCTCATTACTTATGTTCCTAAATCGGTTTAGGGACATTGCCAACGTTACAAGAACCTATAGGGTCACACACATAAGAGCAATTAGATGGAGATTAGGTTCATATGATGAACCATGAGGATTAGGTTCATGGGATGAACCAAATTGGATTAAGAGTAATCCAAATTAGACTAATTGAGTTAGACTCAAGTTGATTCAAGTCTTGAATGAGTCTAATTTATATTTGATTCATCAAATCAATTTAAAATAATGAATAGAGATTCATTAAATTAAATTGACTTGAGTCAAGTGGTTAGATTTGATCAACCATGGGAGATTAGAGGTCAAGTTTGACTTGACTTGAGAGGGAAGATGAAAGGTCAAGTTTGACTTGACCAAATGCCATGTCATGATGATGACTTGGCATGGCCGGCCAATGATGATGCTCCACATCATCATTGACTTTGTCAATTGGTGCCACATCATGAGGAAGAACAAGAGGCATGGGAGTTACATGCATGCATGTAACCTCCCAAGCCATAATGTGGCCGGCCAACACCATTTGGGGTTATGATGGTGAAATTCATTTTTGTGAGTTATTCCAACTTCATCTTCTTCCTTGGAATTTTTCTCTCAAGCTCTCTACCTCTCCCAACCTCATCTTGCCGAGATCTTCTAGGAGTGCTAGCACACTCAAGTTTGTCTCTTTCTCCACCTATTGCTTGTGTGGATATCATAGAGGAGTGTGCACTTGACACTCTCGAGTTCCGACGAACTTTTGGACGAGCAGGATAAGCGAAGGGCATCGCTACGAGGGTAATGTTCTAACCTCTTAGATCTAAGGTAGATCTAGGGTTTTTGTAAGCACATACATGTTTTTATATTTTTATACTTCACACGGATCCGTGGCCGGGGCTTCCGAGGTTTCCGCAACGCAAAAAGCGGTTTTTACGGCTCGGAAAAATCCAACAGTGATATATATATATATAATTGATTTTTCTTGTATGTATGTGATGCATGCTAGTAGAATAATGCTTGTATGTATAAGATGCATGCTAGGTTAATTTTCTTGTATGTATATGATGCATGCTAGAATAATGAATGTATGTATGTGATGCATGCTAATATAGGATAATAAAGGCCTAAATGCGTATAAGATACACATTACGATTAGATTAGATCATAATCGAATCAACTTGAAAATGCCTACCGAGCCTTGATACCCATCACTACCTCGATCATTTGTCGTTGTTGAATCTGCCAAAGCAGAGCAACACATATTATCTTGGTAGGGTGCGGAGGGACAATCTTGGTCCCGCCTATCACGCTTGGGTTAGAGTAAGCTCAATTAGATTGAGCAAAACTAGTTAACTCAATTGGATCGAGTAGAACTATAGGCATATTCCAATCGTTGGAAAGATAGGTTAAGATCGCATTTACACTAAACCTTGGGCGATTTAGCCAAAGCTAACTCAAGGTCTTTTGTAAATGTGGGTCTTAATCCTATAAACAAGAGTTGCATAGAGATGTAATCGGTAATGTGTTACCCACCGATCGTACTAAGTCTTGGGCGATTTAGCCAAAGCTAACTCAAGGCTTAGTATGATGTGGATCTTGTCCCGCAAGAATTATAGCTAGTTTGTATGAATCTAGTAATGTGGTTTGACCACATCCATAACTCGATTCTACAAAATTCCTATAATTCAGTGGGAGCATCATTTGATTAAAGGCCTAATTAAATGATAAAAGGAATATGATATTAATCCTCTGTTGGAATGTATACTGAAAGCCTAGCTCTTTTTGTATGAACATTTTATTTTGAAATAAGAATCACATGATCATTATTTGCATTTTATATATTCATTATATATGTGTGCATATTGTCTAATATTTTACATTGTAGATAACATGGTGCTTGGTGTGACACAGAAGATCATGTTATCAGTACCTTGTAAAATATAAGTAAAGGCTCACAACCAAGATGGTTTTGGACAAACCATTGGCATAGTTGTAGTGTAGCTTGGTATTGTTTTATCTTGAACATAGAGTTACACTAGTACACTTAGGTGTATTGAGTAGGACCGACATAGAGGTGATTCAATTTAGTACTGACTACATATTTGAATCGGACCTCGGATATTATGTTGTACATGCTCTTAATCTCGATATAATAACGGGCACATGTACTTAGTATTTATTTCTTTGATTTACCAGTGGGTGAGATTTAGATGGATTAAATCAATATGCCCGGTAAGTTGGGAAATAATATTATTTACATGGTGTGTCGTTGATTATAGGAGGAAACCGTGTCCTATATATTAGGTTGATGATGTCCCTTTGAGGAGCTCATAAGGTTCATCATGTAAACCTAGCTGGTTGACTTAGTCAACATGATGATAAGGTTGAGTGGTACTACTCGAGGAATTAGATGTTAATTAATTGATGGTCAGTAAATCAATTAATTGACGGACATTCGATATCTTAAACATGGGGAGATTAATGTACAAATAATATATGGAGCCCATATTGATTTATGGGGGTTGGTGAGGTAGTTCAATGATGATCCTCTAGTGGAATGGAACATCATTGATGGATCAAGTTTGTGTGGTTCCGATCCATCGGGTGGCCAAGACCCAACTCCTCCTTATGGTCCCTATCGTAGCCTAATATAATCCTTGTGAAGTCTAGATCCAAGAATGTAAAACAAAACCTAGAATCGACGGTTGGGATGAAACCTTAGATCCGAAGGTTGGGATGAAATCATAGATCCGATGGTTGGGATAAAACCCTAGATCCGACGGTTGGGATAAAACCCGAGATCCGACGGTGGAGATTAAATCCCTAGATCTGACGGTGGAGATTAAAGGAGGCTTAAGCCTAATTATATAAATAAGGGGCTTAGGCTTGGGCGGCAGGTGTTGGTTTAGAATTGGAATTAGGGTTTGGCTCATCCACAAGTGGGCGGCTAGGGTTCATTGGGCAGCTAGGGTTTGGAGCAAAGTGGGCGGCAACCTCTTCCATCTTGTTGATTGTCGGCGCCCACTTCCATTGATAATTCCTTGGCCGCGCCCATCCTAGAAGCCTCTCCCTTCTTCCTTGGCCGGCGGTTCTCCTCCCATTGGTGGTCGGTTCTCTTCCTCCTCCCTATTCTCCAAAGTGGCCGGCGGCAACTCTTCTTGAAGTTGGCCGGCGCATCATCCATTGCTCCTTGGCCGGCGGTTGCACCAAATTCCCTAATTTGGTGGCCGGTTCTAGATAGGAAAGGTATTTACGAGTTCTTCTCTTTGTTCGCAGCGGACAAGGTAAAGAAGAAAGCGATCTAGAAGGCTTCTACTCGTGGAGGATCTTCGTCCATACGTCGTCCACGAGAAGGATAGGACATACGGTAGAAGATCGTGAGGTATAAAGTTATTTTAACTTTATGTACAGATCTGAGCATGTTCTTATTTGTTTTGATTATGCATGTGTGTGTATGAATATATATTGTATAATCATGGACCCCGAAGACAAACACAAAAATCGGCGATCCATCCGTCATCTCTTCCACGGCTAACCAACTAGAAGAGTTGTGTTGCTTGAACAACTAGTTTGTTCAAGCGACCACTCAAGTTGTTAGCACGACGACGAATAGGTTGTGCTAAGGAAGCTCATCCCATCCGGATTAATTCTTTCATTAGTGAAAATTTTAATCCGGGGACATGGGAGCCAATGAGCCTCCGATGCGGCCAACCTAACATCCTCTACATTGTATGTTGTAGATTACTATGTCAACAAACACAAACACTCTCTCTCTCTGCGATCTGTCCTTGAGAAGGACAAGCTCAATGGAGTAAATTTCCTGGACTGGTACAGGAACTTGAGAATTTTTCTCACCCAAGAAAGGAAGTTGTACGTCCTGGAGTAGCCCATTCCGGAGACACCTCCTGCCACTGCCTCGCGAGCTGACAAAGATGCTTACAAGAAGCATCAAGATGATGCATTAGATGTGTCATGTCTTATGCTCGCGACCATGAACTCTGAGCTTCAGAAGCAACATGAGTTCATGAATGCTTATGATATGGTTGGACATCTTCATCAACTATATCAAGGACAAGCTAGGCATGAGAGATATGAAGTCTCTAAGGCATTATTTGGGTCCAAGATGCAAGAAGGGACTCACGTAGGTACATATGTACTCAAGATGATTGGGTACGTAGAAAACCTACAAAGGCTGGGATTCCCACTTGGCCAAGAGCTGGCCACTGACCTGATCTTGCAATCTTTGCCACAAGCCTTCAATCAATTTGTCATGAATTATAACATGAATGAAATTGATAAGCCATTGCCTGAAATGCTCAGCATGTTGAGAACTGCTGAGCTTAACCTTAAGAAGGGTAAATCTGACACCATTTTGATGGTGCAGAAGAAGAAAGGCAAGGGCAAGCCTAAAGGTAAGGGAAAGTCCCAAGCCAAGGGCAAAGGCAAAGAACTTAAACCCAAAGGAGGGGTAGCCAAGGAAGGGGCTTGCTTCCACTGCAAGGAAGCTGGACACTGGAAGCGTAACTGCAAAGCTTACCTGGAAGATCTTAAGAAGAAAAGAAGTGAGACTTCTACTTCAGGTATAAATGTTATAGAAGTCAATCTATCTATTTCTTCATCATGGGTATTAGATACCGGATGTGCATCTCACATTTGTACCAATGTGCAGGCGCTGAGAAATAGCAGGACATTGACAAAGGGCGAGGTGGACCTACGAGTAGGCAATGGAGCAAGAGTTGCTGCTGTTGTTGTAGGAACTTATGATCTATCTCTGCCCTCTGGGCTTGTACTAGAATTAGATGAATGTTGTTATGTGCCTGCCTTAACTAAGAAATCATTTCAGCTTTCTTGTTCGACAAGAAAGGTTTTTCATTTATAATAAAGAACAAATGTTGTTCAGTTTATTTAAATGATATGTTCTATTGTAGTGCACCTCTAATGAACGGACTCTACTTTCTAGACTTAGAGAGCCCTATCTATAACATAAATACCAAGAGGTTCAAGTCAAATGAGTTGAGCCAAACCTTATCTCCTGCATTGTCGCTAGGTCACATAAATGAGAGTCGCTTATCTCACTCCATAAGGATGGGTCGCTAGACTCATTTGATTTTGAATCATATGAGATATGAGTCTTGCCTTTTAGGCAAGATGACCAAGACTCCCTTTAGTGGACATAGCGAAAGAGCAACAGATTTGTTAGGACTTATACATAGTGATGTATGTGGTCCTTTCAATGTTGCTGCTAGAGGTGGTTATGGTGTACTTCATTACATTTACTGATGACTTCAAGATATGGTTATGTGTATCTTATGACATAAATCTGAACTTTGAAAAGTTCAAAGAATTCAAGAATGAAGTACAAAAACCAAATGCAAGAGTATTAAGATACTTCGATCGAGGTGGTGAATACCTTAGCCATGAGTTTCGTGACTATCTAGCCGAGTGTGGGATTCTATCCCCTCACTCCTCCTGCAACACCACAATGGAATGGTGTATCCGAAAGGAGGAATCATACCCTATTAGATATGGTACGATCTATGATGAGTCCCACAGATCTTCCTATATCCTTATGGGGATATGCTCTAGACACAGCAGTCTTTACCCTTAACTGTACCATCCAAGGTCATGATAAAGACACCATATACGATATGGACAGGAGAAATCCCATGATGTCTTTTATGAGGATTTGGGGTTGTGAGGCTTACGCTCGACGCCAAGTCTCGCATAAACCGGGACCCAAACCGATAGGTGCTATTTTGTTGGATATCCCAAGGATACAAAGGGATATTACTTCTACATTCCCACGGCAAGACAAAGTGTTTGTGGCAAAGACTGGAGTTTTTCTAGAAAGGGATTTTGTTTCTAGAAAAACTAGTGGGAGTACCTTCGATCTTGAAGAAATTCAAGATAAGGACCATAGCACTGAGGCCTTGATGGAGGTTGAACAGGAACCACAAAGTGTTGTGGGTGATGAGGTTATTGCACAAAGAGTTGTGGAACAACCACCTGTTCATGTAGACCTACCTCTTCGCAGATCTGATAGGGTACGTCGTCAGCCTGAGAGATATTCATTTATCTTGTCTGACCATGATGACGTAATGCTCATTGAGAATGAGCCTACCTCCTATCAGGAAGCTGTGATGAGCCCAGATTTTGAGAAATGGCTAGAGGCCATGAGATCCGAGATGGAATCCATGTACACCAACCAAGTATGAACTTTGGTTGATCCACCTGAAGGGGTCAAACCTATTGGGTGTAAGTGGGTCTTTAGGAGAAAGACTGACATGGATGGACTTACGCATACCTATAAGGGCCGATTGGTGGCTAAAGGTTTCAAGCAAATTCATGGTATTGACTATGATGAAACCTTTTCTCCAGTGGCGATGTTTAAGTCCATTCGGATCTTGCTTGCTATTGCAGCATACCACGATTATGAGATTTGGCAGATGGATGTCAAAACCGCGTTTCTGAATGGAAACTTGATCGAGGATGTGTACATGACACAACCTGAGGGTTTTGAAGATCCACAGCATACTGGGAAGGTATGCAAGCTGCAAAGGTCCATTTATGGGCTAAAGCAAGCTTCTCGGAGCTGGAATCTTCGATTCGATGATGCGATCAAACAGTTTGGTTTCATCAAGAATGAAGATGAACCCTGTGTCTACAAGAGGGTTGATGGGAACACAGTTGTCTTCCTTGTATTGTATGTGGATGACATACTGCTCATTGGGAATGACATCCCTTCGCTACACTGAAGACTTGGCTCGGGACGTGCTTCTCAATGAAAGACTTAGGTGAAGCAGCCTGTATTCTAGGCATCAAGATCTATAGAGATAGATCTAAGAGATTGCTTGGCCTAAGTCAGAGTACATACATTGACATGGTATTACTTCGGTTTGCCATGCAGAATTCCAAGAAAGGACTTCTGTCGATGTCACATGGTGTGAGTCTTTCGAAGACTCAAAGTCCCTCTTCTAGAGAGGAGAGAGACCGCATGGATAAGATCCCTTACGCATCTGCTATAGGATCTATAATGTACGCCATGCTATGTACTCGTCCTGATGTCTCGTATGCTTTGAGCATGACGAGTAGATACCAGTCAGATCCAGGTGAGCGTCACTGGATAGCAGTCAAGAATATTCTTAAGTACTTGAGAAGGACTAAAGAATATTTCTTAATATTTGGAGGCGATGAGGAGCTAGCTGTAAAGGGTTACAACGATGCCAGCTTCCAAACTGACCAGGATGATTATAGATCGCAGTCAGGGTTCGTGTTTTGCTTGAATGGTGGCGCTGTGAGCATAGCCAAAGGGACACGCGATTCTACAATGTGGAGTATATCACGCATCCGAGGCAAAGAAGGAGGCAGTTTGGATCCGCAAGTTCATTACTGAGCTTGGGGTGGTTCTTAGCATTGCAGATCCCATAGAGCTCTATTGTGACAACAATGGAGCGATTGCACAGGCTAAGGAACCTCGCTCACACTAGCGGACCAAACACATACTACGGCGCTTCCATCTCATTCGAGTGATTATTGATAGAGGAGATGTGAAGATTTGCAGAGTACCCACAGAGGCTAACATCGCAGATCCCTTGACCAAGGCTTTGGCACAGAAAAAGCATGATGGTCACACTAGGTCATTGAGTATTAGATACTACAGTGATTGACACTAGTGCTAGTGGGAGATTGTTAGTGAAAGCCCTAGAGCCAATCATGTGATGATTGTTGTATGGACTTTATTGTATCATATTCCTATTTATAAAGGCATGGTTATTATATTTACTTGTATTGGTGCAAAATAACTAAATATAATAATGTCCTTGAGTAGTAGGTTCTTATCTATATCAATCGATTGGTTGAATCGATAATGAGATGATATAGAGAACACTACTCTTAATCATTCCTAGTCAAGTATTAACATTCAGGGACAATGTTAATGCGTAGAGACTAGCATGTAGGTCAACAAGATGACTTGATCTCACAAGTCATGGATATAAGATATCAAGTTGACACATGGGTATGCATTGGAGAATGTATATTGAATGACCCGCCATGAGAAAGTATCATGGATCGTTATATGAGTGTCATATACTTTCTCATATGGCTATTAGTATGACTATTAGTCCTTAGACCTGAAGTCACCATGGTTCCCTACATAAGGAGTTGCATACTTTGGCTTCGTCAAACGTCACCCGTAAGTGGGTGGACTATAAAGGCGATTACTGGGTATGTAACAAATTATGCGGAGGGATGTGAGTGATGTAGATGAGATCTATCCCTCCTATATGATAGGGGTGACATCGATATTCTTGATAGAGTGAGACCACGAAGTGCATGGCCATGCCCAAATGAGTCAATATGAGATATTGAGCTCATTTGATTAGAGTGAGTCTACTTGGGGTTCAAGATTTAGATTGTACCGAGGATGACACGGTCTATGCCTCGATTGGTCAATCTAGATGTCAAGGATAGAGGGACATTGTCACATATTGTGAGAGTCACAATTAGTAGTCACAAAGGTGATGTTGGAGCTCAACATTCTTGTAACTTGGGTAGAAATGATGTGTTACTAGATACCGCTCATTACTTATGTTCCTAAATCGGTTTAGGGACATTGCCAACGTTACAAGAACCTATAGGGGCACACACTTAAGAGCAATTAGATGGTGATTAGGTTCATATGATGAACCATGAGGATTAGGTTCATGGGATGAACCAAATTGGATTAAGAGTAATCCAAATTAGACTAATTGAGTTAGACTCAAGTTGATTCAAGTGTTGAATGAGTCTAATTTATATTTGATTCATCAAATCAATTTAAATTAATGAATAGAGATTCATTAAATTAAATTGACTTGAGTCAAGTGGTTAGATTTGATCAACCATGGGAGATTAGAGGTCAAGTTTGACTTGACTTGAGAGGGAAGATGAAAGGTCAAGTTTGACTTGACCAAATGTCATGTCATGATGATGACTTGGCATGGCCAGCCAATGATGATGCTCCACATCATCATTGACTTTGTCAATTGGTGCCACATCATGAGGAAGACCAAGAGGCATGAGAGTTACATGCATGCATGTAACCTCCCAAGCCATAATGTGGCCGGCCAACACCATTTGGGGTCATGATGGTGAAATTCATTTTTGTGAGTTATTCCAACTTCATCTTCTTCCTTGGAATTTTTCTCTCAAGCTCTCTACCTCTCCCAACCTCATCTTGCCGAGATCTTCTAGGAGTGCTAGCACACTCAAGTTTGTCTCTTTCTCTACCTATTGTTTGTGTGGATACCATAGAGGAGTGTGCACTTGACACTCTCGAGTTTCGGCGAAGTTTTGGACGAGCGGGATAAGCGAAGGGCATCGCTACGAGGGTAATGTTCTAACCTCTTAGATCTAAGGTAGATCTAGGGTTTTTGTAAGCACATACATGTTTTTATATTTTTATACTTCGCACGGATCCGTGGCCGGGGCTTCCGAGGTTTCCGCAACACAAAAAGCGGTTTTTGCGGCTCGGAAAAACCCAACATAAGCTTGCTATGTCATGGCATCTAATTCCGTTTTCTCATATACCATGTCATGCTGTTGATTAGGATTTTTGTAGATGTCATGTTCACTTTTTAAAAGCTTATTGATATATCATGACATCATGATCATTTCCATACTTTATTATTGTTATCATTTATGCCATGATCATTCATGCATTTAACTTGATTAAAATTGAGTTAAGGACAATGGCATGACTTGGAGTCCCATTTATAAGGGAATCAAGTAGGGTTGCCCAGAAAATATATGGGGCCATAATAATCCTAACTCCACATATCACATCTAAATTGACATGTATGTGTGTGTATACACCTTAGATAACATGTGAGATGTTAGGATAATAAGTTAGGTTCAAGGTGCATAGGTAGTGCATCTAGATGAACTTAACTTATTTCAATCATCACTAAGAATTATGAGGAAAGCTAATATACAAGTTATGTATATTTAGCCAATAAACCATGGTTCAAAATAGATTTTCAAAAACATTTTAAAATCACTTTAGAAAACCTTGGTGAAGTCTATCTTTTGATAGCCATCATCATTGTAGAAGTTAATACAAAGTAGATCAAAAACTTTAAAGTTTTAATAGTTTTTGAACTTTGTACCAATCTCTTATTTTAATGGTTAAAATATTTTTCCAAGATTTTTCACCGATTATATGTGTGATAAGGATTATACATGTGAATTTTCGTGATTTTTCAAGCTATATATATTTAGTTATGATTTTTCAAAGTTGGAGTCTGATAACTGAAAAACAGGTTTTTTCAGTTATCAGTCGACTGTCTCTACATGGAAGTCGACTGATGGGCAGGGCTGGAACTGTCCTAGCACAGTATCACTCGACTACTGCTCGGTGCCAGTCGACTGATGGGCACATCAGTCGACTGGTTTCTGTAGGACTCGACTGATAGTCTGATTTCGGGATATACAAGATTGGTTAACCCGATATCAGCTACGGTTAAGGTCCCTAATCACTTCTAACCCTAGGATATGCTTTGGGGAGCATTATAAAGGGTGAAAATCCATTGGATATGGATTAGGAGAGTTGTTTAGGGCTTGTATCAAATTTAAGGTGTTGGAAAGTTCAATGTTGAATTTCTAACCTTATCTTTGATGGTTTAGAGTTCCTATTGGCTCAGGAACTTCCCAAAGACATTGTTGGTGCAATGGTCAAGGGAGAGCAAGCCTTTAGAGGGAGGTATACATCATGAGATGATGGATGGTATTTTTCCTCATGGGAAGGAAAAATGAGATTTTGAGATACCCAATTTGGAAGTTGGGAGAGTGAATAGGATTGCCTCTCTTGAGTGATATGAGACTTATCACTGGGAAGATGGTAGGCATCCTAGGTATTTTTGGACCAAGGGGGAGATTGTAAGATCTCATTGGTACATGAGACATTGACCTCCTTGGAGTGAACCTTTTTGATGTATGTCAAAAAGGGGGAGAACATAAGATTACAAATTTATGAAATTGGTAAGGGAATTTGAGTTAGGGGCCTAACTCAAGGTTGTTTTTGTCAAACATCAAAAAGGGGGAGATTGTTAGTGCAATCGGCCCAGGTCATGATTGACCAGACTCGAGTTTGACTCGAGTGATGTTTTGATGTTTGACAAAGTAAGTTGACATTGATGTTTGACATTAATGTCTGTTGATGTTTTGGGGAGATTGTTTATACAATTAACCCGGGTTATGTTTAACTGGACTCGAGTTTGACTCGAGGGAGACTTTGATGGTTGACTAGGGTTGACCATATGATTATGGAAAGTCCAAGTCATGGGTACTTGGCATGGAAAGTCCAAGTGGGACACTTGGCATTTGGGAAAGTCCAAGCATGGGTCTTGGCATGGAAAGTCCAACATGGGTTGACAAGGGAAAGTCCAAGCTTGAGTCTTAGCATTTGAGAAGTCCAAGGGGTTTGATTTTGGCGGCGTAAAGTCCAAGCGGGAGTCTTGGCAGCATAAGTCCAATGGTTGGCGGCGTAAGTCTAATGTGCCTTGGCGGTGTAGACACCGTTAGCATGACATAGCTGATGGAAGCACCTGAAGGCTAGCGCAATGGATGAACAAGTCATGAATGACTTGGAGGGATCCGAGAGGCATGAGGTTGATGGAGGTGGCTAGAAGGCTTAGGTCTAGGCTAAGGGCAGTCTAGCAAGTATGGAGGAACCATACTTGGGCTAAAACCTCATGTTTGAGGTGTGCCAGTCGACTGGTGCCATGTGGCAGTCGACTGGCCTGAGTCAACTAGGGTTTGACTGCGGGAATTTCTCTAGCAGTCGACTGTCATAGGTGGGCAGTCGACTGATTGGCTGAGCAGTCGACTGATCTTGTGATCAGTCGACTGGTGCTCATGAAATCGGCCACAGAATTGAGTCGAGACTCGACTGGTCGAGTGAAGGCTCCATCAGTCGACTGATGATGGATTCGTTGGACTTATCCATCGTGGATCTAGCCGTTGTCTCATGACAACAGTGGCATCTGTCGACTGATGGTCCCGATCAGTCGATTGATCAACTTTTTCCAGCACAGGTTGAAGCTATAAAAGGAGCTCATGATGGAGGAAAAATGATTCGATTCTTGAGAGCTATTGGGGCGATTTGTTGCTACAAATCAGGTCTCCATGTGCAAGAAAGCAACCAAGCATTCAATTAATCAAAAACAAGTGTTGTAAAGTTTTTTCTTTACTTGTCTTTTGTATTTGCATTGTATATTGCTTGTATTTCATTCTTGTTGTTGTAAGATCATTTGTACGAGGTTTCTCCACCTCCGACTTGTGTCGAGAAGGAGTTATTGTGATTAGTAGTGCGTGTTTGCATTTCTAGGGCTTTTAGAGCCCGATCCGTGGAGTAGGAACCGTTCGGTTCCGAACCACATTAAATACTTGTGTATTTGTGTTTGTTTATTTCGTATTACTTCATTATTATTCCGCTGTGCGCTAACGAAATTTGTAGACGAACGCGAAATGAATTCCATCATGCGATGCTATTCACCCCCCCCCTCTAGTGGCCTCAAATCACTTACAAATACGGTAAAGGTAACCGTATATCTATGGTATCCACACTGACACCCACACTAGCTTTGGAGTCACGTTGTGCTAGCAACCCCTAGCAAAACGCTAAGAACTCTTTTGGAAGAAGGAGAGGAAGGAGGAGATGAGAGAACTCTTTCTCTTGGCCCTTTTGGATTGCACGCCCAAACACAAAAGCCACACCAATTGTTCTCCACGTGAAACACCAAAAGGCCCTTTTAATCCATAGCCATCAATGTCATTATCTCCCCATTAAGAGTTCTCTTAATACCAAGACCCTTGGTATTCCCTTCATGAATTCTCATCATGAATACCAAGGCTCTTGGTATTCCCATGCATGATTAATCAAATTAATCATGCATGATGATAAATCATCTTCCATGGTTCAACTTGAGTCTAACTCAAGTTTAACCAGTTTGAGTCAAACTCAAATCTTGGCCATATGCTTAATTATCCTTTTAGTCTAACTAAAAGAAACCATCTCCAAAATAGAATGTCATTTGTGTGTGACCCTATAGGCTCTTGTAACGTTGGCAATGTATCTAAAACCCTTTTTAGATACATAAGCAATGAGCGGTATCTAGCAATACATCATTGCTACCCAAGTTACAAGAAGGTCGAGATCCGACAACCTTTCCGTGACTATTATCATGTATGATGGTGTCCTTCTATCTCAGATATCTTAGATCGATCAATGAGGCATAGACCGTGTCATCCCCTTATCGATCTTTATATTTCTTGATCCCCAAGTAGACACACTCAAACAAATAAGCTCAATATCTCATATTGACTCATTTGAGCATGACCATGCATTTCGTGGTCCTACTCTATCAAGAGGCCAAAGATATCACTCCTGTCATATAGGAGGGATAGATCAAATCTACATCACTCACATCCCTCTGCATAATTCGTTACATACCCAGTGATCACCGTTATAGTCACCCTATTACGGTGTGACATTAGACGATACCAAAGTACATAACTCCTTATGTAGGGAACCGTAGTGACTTCAGGTCTAAGGACTATTCATACCAATAGTCACATGAGAAAGTATATGACACTCATATAACGATCCATGATACTTTCTCATGGTGGGTCAATTCAGTATATATATTCTCCAATATATATACCCATGTGTCAATGTGATATCACATATCCATGACTTGTGAAATCAAGTCATCCATTGACCTACATGCTAGTCTCAATGTATTAATATTGTCCTTGTATATTAATACTTGACTAGGAATATTAAGAATAGTATTCTCTACAACTTCTCATAATCAATTCTACCAATTGATAAACTGTAGATTAGAACCTATTATTCAAAGGCATTATTATATTTATTTTAGCTGGCACATGCATAAAGTAAATATAATAAACAATCCTTGCCTTTTATTAATGAAATATGATACACATGATCCCTAATCAATCATCTCATGATTGACACTACATCTCATGATTGACACTTAGGGCTGACACTAACAAGATCGTCGCCTAAGGACATCCCCGTATGGAGGACACGACCTTACTTATGCTCACACACATGAGCTTACCTTTGTGATTGTAACTTCGCTTCCAGTCTCCACCTGAGGACTTCAGCTCCCTCCGAAGTCCTCCCGGTGTCACCCGACCACCACGGTTCCCTCCGGGTGTCGCTGACCTTCAGCTTAACTTAGCATTCCTGCACACTTGATTCAGCTCGTGAGATAACAATATGGGCTTTAACTTTGTGTCTTTTGCTATAATCAAAACTTGGGTTCTACATAGGTGCCTACTGCACCAACAATCTTCCCCTTTTTGATATATAGCAAATCGACACAAAGTTAAGGAAATAAATTGTATGTATTAAGTGAATGACTAGCATAAAACATGAATATGAAGGAATATGCATAACTTAACAAGTTAGTGAGAGAAACTTAGTAAGTTAGCTTAAGTATGAGTATGAGTAAGACTCTTTTTCAAGTACTCCCCCTTAAGGTAACCTCCCCCTTGACCGAAGGTGAGTACTTAAAAAAAACCTTAACCCTCCCCCTTAATGTTTGCTACTTTAAAAAGTAATAAAAATTACTTAATATTGGCCTTAGTGTATAAAATAAGTTTAAGTTAAGAGATCAAAAATTGATTTCTTAATCTTGGCCTTTCTCCCCTTATTTTAATTAAGAAGGTTAAGTTTTAAAAGTTATGTAAAGTAAATATTTACTTAACTTGGGCCATTAAAAGATATAAGATATGTACTAAGTTAAGGGCCATTAAAAATTGAAAATTGATCCCTTAACTTTGGCCTTTCTCCCTCTTTTGCCATAAATCGAAAAGAGTGGGTTTTTTTTTTAAAAAACATAGTTTTTGAATTTAGTTTTAAGTCAAAGCATGTTCCAAATAAATTTTGAAAATAGTAGTTTAAACATAAGCTCATCTATTTGTATGTTCAACTCTATTTGACTTGATTGATATAGAATCATCAAGAAGTCCTAATTAGAGTTGGTTAATTTAGATAATTATACTCCGTGGTTCATGTCGATGCACTAGATCTACATCTGGAACCAGGAGTAAGGTTCTAACATCTCACGCCCATCTACGTGGCTAAGTACACAAACACATTAGTCCTATGTGTTGTGAGATGTGTTGGCTCCTTAAATCTATAGGCACATGATATCTAGGGTAAACCCTAAGCTAGTTCCATTAACATGAAAAGTAAATAATAGAGTATATAAAAATTTGTAAATCCTACTCTATTACGCACATGCCCAATTTTCGTCTTAGTAGATTAAATTCGATTTCGGGTAGAAGCTTGGTAAAAAGGTCGGCTAGGTTTTGTAGAGATGTATACTGAAAAGTCTATCTTTTGTATGAACATCTTTATTTTGAAATAAGAATCACATGATCATTGTTTGCATATTTATATGGTTATGCAATATTGTCTAATACATTACATTGTAGATAACATGGTGTGTGGTGTCGCACGGGAGATAATGTTATCGGCTCCTTGTAAAGTATAAGTAAAGGCTCACAACCGAGAGGCTTTGGACAAACCATCAGAATGGTTGTTGTGTGATTTAGTATTGGTTTGTCATGACCATAGAATCACACTAGTGCACTTTGTGTGTATTGAGCAGGACCGACTTAGAGGTGATTCGATTTATTGCTGACTACATAATCAAATCGGACCTCAGATATTATTTTGTACATGCTCTTAATCCCGATATAATAACGGGCACATATACTTAGTAGTCATCTCTTTGATTTACCAATGGACGAGATTTATAGATTAAATCGATAGGCTCGGTAAGTTGGGAGATGATATTATTTATATGGTGTGCCATTGATTATAGGAGGAAACCGTGTCCTATATATTAGGATGATGATATCCCCTTGAGGAGCTCATAAGGTTCATCATGTAAATCCTGCAGGTGGACTTGGTCCGGCATGATGAAAAGGTTGAGTGGTACTACTCAAGGAGTTAGATGTTGAGGTCAGTAAATTAATTAATCGACGGACATTCGAGATCTTAAACATAGGGAGAAAATGTACAAATAATATATGGAGCCCATATTATCATATGGGGGTTGGTTAGGTAGATCAATGATAATCCTTTAGTGGATTTGATTATCATTAATGGATCGGACTTTATGTGGGCTTGATCAATGGGTGGCCAAGATCCAACTCCTCCTCATTGTCCCTAATGTATCTTATTAACACCTCATGAAGCTTAGATCCAATGGATGAAAACAAAACTCTAGATCCAAAGGTAGAGATTAACTCTCTAGATCCGACGGTTGAGATTAAATCTCTAGATCCGACGGTTGAGATTAAATCCCTAGAACCAATGGAGGAGATTAAATCATGGCTTGGACCCAACTCTATAAATAGAGATCATAAAGGGGGTGGAAAGATTGATGATGGCTTAAGGGGATTAGGGTTTGCTTCCTTTGGAGGCTAGGAATCCTAGTTGGTTTAGATTAGGTTTGGGTGGCTAGGTTTTTGGGAGCTATGGGTGGGCGGCAACAAGTGGAGGAGGTTTATCTTCTTCTTCCTAAGGTTTAGCTGGTTCCTCCCTTCTTCCCTCTACCTTGGCCGGTGCTCATCCTAATTTTCTTCCCCACTTCCATGGCCGACCATTAGGAGAGCTAGGATTAGGGTTTGGAGGCTTAGGGTTTAGGAGGCTTGGGTGGCACCAAATAAGGAAGTAGTTTGCTTTCTTCTTCCTCTCCCTTGGTGGCTGGCACCCACAACCCTTTCCTAGCCCTGGGTTGGCGGCCAAAGACTCTTTTATCTTCTCCTTGAGTTGTGGAAACAAGACTTAGGGGTTTCCCTTGGTGTCTTGGCCGATTTCCATCATTATGTCCTTCTCCTTGTTGGCCGACAGCAAGCATTCTTCTTGTTGCTTGTTGGTTGGATATAGGAAGGAGATGAGCCTTGTTTCTATTCTTCCTCTTGCTTTGGAAGAGCAAGGAAGGAAGATTTGCGATTTAGGAGCTTCAACTTTTGGTAGATCGTTGCCCACACGACGTCCGAAAAGAGGAAGGTCATACATTTGAAGATCGAGAGGTATATCGATTCTCTAATTTTTATATGTTACATGTTTGTATTTTTTTTTTCAATTATGAGCATGATATAAATCTGTTTGTGGCTAAATAATATTTGGATCCCAAACATAGACACAAAAACCGACGATCCGGATATCATCTATTCCATGGCTACTCGTAGAATAGAGGTTTGTCGCTTGAACAATGAGTTTGTTCAAGTGACCTCTCTAAACGAATAGCACGACGATGACTTGGTTGTTTGGGCAATCTCTTTTGTCTAGGATTAAATTTTTTTAATCCGGGGACATCGAAGGGATCGCTATGATCAAGCAACCGAGGTGAAGTGGGAAGCGAAGTTTCCCTCAAGGACTCGATAAGCAAAACCCTTCAATTGATATCAGAGCTTCCGGGCAAAACCTTCAATTGGTATCAGAGCCAAGGTTTCCGATTTTCTGTGTTTAGGATTCGGTTAAATTTTATGCACTTTTTCATATATTATATTTCTCGGATAATAATAGGATATGCGTAGTTTAACTCTTTGGTTGCAGGCATAAGATCCCACTATTATGGTCATATGTGTGTATGTGATTATATGTGTGTAAATATTTATTTTGTTGAATCCTCAGGGTTGACGAGGCTAGTATTTAATTTTTTGTAAATTAGATACGGCATTGTTTAGCCACTCTTTATTTTAGTTTACTTTCAATCTAGATTTCATGTACACTCCCTCGTGAAGTATAGGATCGATGGATGTAAATTAAAATAGGTTTTAGTCTCGGCTCGGATCTCCGGATGGCTTGTACATGGCGTAGGAGGAGCGGACGAGAAGGCGTTGCAACGGGAGACATATTGAAGACAAAAGCCATAATAGTTGGAAAATATTTTATTTTTCATATTTATTGCTTTTTGTTTGATATGCATGTCGTAGGCTTGGAAAATTCCTCAATTTCAAATTACTAAGTGGGAGAGGGATATTTTTTATAAATTCCCACGACCTCCATTACGATTTGACAAGTGATGCAAACAAACTTATGCGTCGGCTCTGAGTGCCTTTCTCCCCATCGGATGAGTTTGTTTGTGGATCACAAGGTCAAATATGGTTATAGGGAATTATCAAAGAGTGTGTGTACTTCCCCATCGGAAGGCACATAACCTGAGATAATTACCTTGGTACCGAGTAATAGTGAACACTTAGATACAAATATAAGTATCCTCCCCATCAGAGTCACTACTTTTATTTGTAGGGCCGAAGAGAAACCAACTATTAATTTTACTTGTCAAAAAGTTAGGTTGACAAGATAGTAAAATTAATGGGTAAAACCTCCTCTTGCAAATGTAGAATTCGTATACGTCCGCACTATCGTGGCATACGATATTCTCGGTGTTTTGAGGTCTTGGTTGATTTTAAAATTTTATTATTTGAGGAATCAATAATTTTTTGAAATCTACAGTAATGATCTATGTGATTCTTAGGATTTTCAAAATTGACTTTCAGTCCACTTACTTTGATACTAAAGGAAAATAAACTTACTGTACATAATTATGATGATTGGAAAAGAATCTAGATATTGTCTTATTTGCTAAGGAGTACAAGTATGCACTCTTCGAAGAGTGTCCTCAAGCCATGGTTGCTCAAAAAGGTTTCTACTTCTTAGCCAAAAGGCAAGAAGAAGGAGAAACAAGGTGGAGCAAAGCTGGTGGGAGGATCTCAGGGAGGAGTGAAGAAGTCGAAAGGCAAGTACTTCACTTACAAGCAAGATGGACATTGGAAGAAGGACTGTCCCAATTCAAAGCAGAACAAAGATATATCCTTTGGACTAGTCGTTGAAACATGATTAGAGGTGTTATCTACCAACACCTGGTGTGTAGATACGGGAGCCACTAATCATGTCTGCAATACTTTGTAGGGATTCCAGGAAACCCGATGACTAGCTAAAAGGGAGATTACCATTTACTTGGGCAATGCCATGAAGGTGGTGGCTATTGTAGTGGGAGAAGTTTTATTTATCTCTTGAGAAAAATAAAACTTAGGTTCTGGAAAATTCCCTTTATGTACCTTTATTTAGAAAGAACTTAGTTTCAATTTCTAAATTGTTTATGGATGGATATTCTATTTCTTTTAATGACAGAGCTGTTATAAAAAGGAATAGGGAGAATATCTGTTTAGGTACATTGATAGGAAATTTGTATACACTTGAACCAAAACCTTCCACGATGCAAATTGAAGTTTATAACTCATCTTCTAATTCCAATAAGAGAAAAGAACCTTCGAAGAACCAAACATATCTTTGGCATCTTAGTCTTAGTCATATTAGCCTAAGCAGAATTCAAAGGTTGATAGCTGATGGACCTCTGGGTTCATTAGTGGTGGAAGATTTCCCAACCTGCGAATCTTGCTTGGAGGATAAAATGATCAAGAGGCCTTTTAAGGCCAAGGGGTATAGAGCCAAAGATGTGTTAGAAATGGTTCATTCTGATTTGTTTGGTCCTATGACTATCCAGGAAAGAGGTGGTCTTGAATATTTCATCTCTTTCATAGACGATTATTCAAGATATGGGTGACACTACGATCTGATCGTGGTGGTGAGTACCTCTTGGGAGAGTTTAGGAACTACTTATTAGAGGATGGGAATCAATCTCAATTGACTGCACCTGGCACACCCAGCAGAATGGTGTAGCTGAGCGAAGGAATAGGACTCTTATGGAGATGGTTAGATCGATGATGAGTTATTCTGACTTGTCAGATTCGTTCTGAGGATATGCTCTAGATACGACGGTGTACATTCTGAACTTGGTTCCATCTAAATCAGTGCCTTCTGCTCCCACAGAATTGTGGACTGGGCGAAAGCCTAGTCTAAGATATATTCAGATATGGGGGAGTCCAACACATGTGTTGAAGGAAGATGCTGGTAAGTTGGAACCTCGTACAGAAGTATGCATGTTCATTGTCTATCCTGGAGGAACGAAAGGTGGTTTGTTTATAGTCCTAGAGATCAGAGGGTGATCGTTAGCACGAATGCTAGATTTATAGAGGAAGACTATGTGATGAACCACAAGCCCAAGAGTAAAATTATTCTGGAATAGTTAAAAGGGGAAGTCACTTCTTTAGTACCACCGGTACAAGAGAATATACCACATGTCACTGCACTGCATGTCACAGAGGATACACAGGTGATACCTCGTCGTAGTGGGAGGGTTGTGAGACAGCTTGATAGATTCATGTTCTTGGGAGAATCTTCTGATTTGGTCTCTGGTGAACATGAACCTGATCCCTGGACATATGACGAGGCAATCCAAGATAAAGATGTAGCATCTTGGCAAAGTGCAATGAATGCTGAGATTGAATCTATGGATTCAAATTAGGTCTGGGAGCTAGTAGAATCACCCGATGGTGTAAAAACCATTAGATGCAAGTGGATCTACAAGAGAAAGAGAGGAATAGATGGAAAGGTTGAGACCTTCAAAGCGAGGCTTGTTGCGAAGGGGTATACTCAGAAAGAGGGTATCAATTATGAGGAGACCTTTTCGCCGGTAGCCATGCTTAAGTCTATCCGGATTCTCTTATGCATAGCAGCTCATATGGATTATGAGGTGTGGAAGATGGATGTCAAGACAACTTTCCTTAATGGAAGTCTAGAGGAAAACATATATATGAAGCAACCAGATGGATTCATTGCTAAGGGCAAAGAGCTTCTTGTGTGTAAGCTTAATCGGTCCATTTATGGATTGAAGCAAGCTTCGAGGTCTTGGAACATCCGCTTTGATGAGGTAATCCAGTCTTATGGATTTATTCAAAGTACGGATGAGTCTTGTGTATACAAGAGATGTGACGGAAACGTAGTGGTATTTCTTGTACTATACGTAGATGACATTTTGTTGATTGGCAACAATATTAAGATGTTATCGGACGTAAGGGTATGGTTATCCAAACAGTTTGATATGAATGACTTGGGAGAGGTGGGACACATCCTTGGGATCAAGGTTATAAGGGATCACAGGAAAAAGATGTTGTGCTTATCCCAAGCTTCATACATAGACAAGATTATGGATCGTTTTAGCATGCAAAACTCCAAGAAGGGTTTTCTACCTTTCAGGCATGGAGTTCCTTTATCTAAGGAGATGTGTCCTAGATCATCTGAGGAGATAGAGGAGATGAAGGCGGTTCCTTATGCTTCGGAAGTAGGAAGCCTCATGTATGCGATGCTATGTACGAGACCGAATATCTGCTTTGCCGTGGGCATGGTCAGCAGATATCAGAGTAATCCAGAACAGGGACATTGGACTGCGGTAAAGCATATATTGAAGTACCTGAGAAGGACTAGGGATTATATGCTGGTTTACCGGGCAGACCAATTACTCCCTTTGGGTTACACGGATTCCGACTTCCAATCTGATAGGGATAATAGTAAGTCTACCTCAGGTTTTGTGTTTACTTTGGGAGGTAGAGCTATTGTAAGGGATCGCAGGAAAAGGATGTTGTGCTTATCCCAAGCTTCATACATAGACAAGATTATGGATCATTTTAGCATGCAAAACTCCAAGAAGGGTTTTCTACCTTTCAGGCATGGAGTTCCTTTATCTAAGGAGATGTGTCCTAGATCATCTGAGGAGATAGAGGAGATGAAGGCGGTTCCTTATGCTTCGGAAGTAGGAAGCCTCATGTATGCGATATTATGTACGAGACTGGATATCTGCTTTGTCGTGGGCCTGGTCAGTAGATATCAGAGTAATCCAGGACAGGGACATTGGGCTGTGGTAAAGCATATATTGAAGTACCTGAGAAGGACTAGGGATTATATGCTGGTTTACCGGGCAGACCAATTACTCCCTGTGGGTTACACAGATTCCAACTTCCAATATGATAGGGATAACAGTAAGTCTACCTTAGGTTTTGTGTTTACTTTGGGAGGTGGAGCTATTGTATGGAGGAGTGTCAAGCAGAAATGCGTGGCGGACTCCACCATGGAAGCTGAGTATGTGGCAGCCTCTGAGGCGGCCAAAGAAGTTGTGTGGCTAAGGAACTTCCTGATGGACTTGGATGTGATTCCTGGTTTGCCCAGAACTATCACAATTTATTGTGATAATAGTGGTGCAGTTGAAAACTCGAAGATACCATGAGCCCATAAGGCTAGTAAACACATAAAGCGCAAGTACCACCTGATACGAGAAATCGTAAAGAGAGGAGAAGTTGCTATGGCCAAGATTGCATCGGAGGATAACCTGTTAGATCCTTTCACTAAGGCCCTTCTGGCGAGAGCTTTTGATAGGCATGTGGAGTGAATGGGGATCAGATATATGGAAGTTTGAGGACAGCATAGTCTTTCAGTATAAGTGGGAGATTGTAGGGATGTATATTGAAAAGTTTATCTTTTGTATGGACATCTTTATTTTGAAATAAGAATCACATGATCATTGTTTGTATATTTATATGGTTATGCAATATTTTCTAATACATTACATTGTAGATAACATGGTGTGTGGTGTCACACGGGAGATCATGTTATCGGCTCCTTGTAAAATATAAGTAAAGGCTCACAACCGAGATGGCTTTGGACAAACCATCGGAATGGTTGTAGTGTGATTTGGTATTGGTTTGTCTTGACCATAGAATCACACTAGTGCACTTTGTGTGTATTGAGCAGGACCGACTTAAAGGTGATTAGATTTATTGCTGGCTACATAATCAAATCGGACCTCATATATTATTTTGTACATGCTCTTAATCCCGATATAATAACGGGCACATATACTTAGTAGTCATCTCTTTGATTTACCAATGGGCGAGATTTATAGATTAAATCGATAGGCTCGATAAGTTGGGAGATGATATTATTTATATGGTGTGTCGTTGATTATAGGACGAAACCGTGTCCTATATATTTGGATGATGATGTCCCCTTGAGAAGCTCATAAGGTTCATCATGTAAACCCTGTAGGTGGACTTGGTCCGGCATGATGAAAAGGTTGAGTGGTACTACTCAAGGAGTTAGATGTTGATTAATTAATGGTCAGTAAATTAATTAATCGACGGACATTCGAGATCTTAAACACGGGGAGAAAATGTACAAATAATATATGGAGCCCATATTATAATATGGGGGATGGTGAGGTAGATCAATGATAATCCTTTAGTGGATTTGATTATCATTAATGGATCGGACTTTATGTGGGCGTGATCCATGGGTGGCCAAGATCCAATTCCTCCTCATGGTCCCTAATGTAGCCTATTAACACCTCATGAATCTTAGATCCAATGGATGAAAACAAAACTCTAGATCCAAAGGTATAGAATAAATCTCTAGATCCAACGGTTGAGATTAAATCTCTATATCCGACGGTTGAGATTAAATCCCTAGAACACATTGAGGAGATTAAATCATGGCTTGGGCCCAACTCTATAAATAGAGATCATAAAGTGGGCAGCAAGATTGATGATGGCTTAAGGGGATTAGGGTTTGCTTCCTTTGGAGGCTAGGAATCCTAGTTGGTTTAGGATTAGGTTTGGGTGGCTAGGGTTTTGGGAGCTAGGGGTGGGCGGCAACAAGTGGAGGAGGTTTATCTTCTTCTTCCTAAATTTTGGCCGGTTCCTCCCTTCTTCCCTATACCTTGGCCGGTGCTCATCCTAATTTTCTTCCCCACTTCCATGGCCGGCCATTAGGAGAGCTAGGATTAGGGTTTGGAGGCTTAGGGTTTAGGAGGCTTGGGTGGCACCAAATAAGGAAGTAGTTTGCTTTCTTCTTCCTCTCCCTTGGTGGCCGGTGCCCACAGCCATTTCCTAGCCCTTGGCCAGTGGCCAAAGACTCTTTTCTCTTCTCCTTGAGTTGTGGAAACAAGACTTAGGGGTTTCCTTGGTGTCTTGGCCGATTTCCATCATTATCTCCTCCTTGTTGGCCGGCGGCAAGCATTCTTCTTGTTGCTTGTTGGTTGGCTATAGGAATGAGATGAGCATTGTTTCTATTCTTTCTCTTGCTTTGGAAGAGCAAGGAAGGAAGATTTGTGATCTAGGAGCTTCAACTTTTGGTAGATCGTCGCCCACACGATGTCCGAAAGGAGGAAGGTCATACATTAGAAGATCGAGAGGTATATCGATTCTCTAATTTTTATATGTTACATGTTTGTATTTATTTTTCAATTATGAGCATGATATAAATCTGTTTGTGGCTAAATAATACTTGGATCCTAAACATAGACACAAAAACCGGCGATCCGGATATCGTCTATTCCGTGGCTACTCGTAGAATAGAGGTTGGTCGCTTGAACAACGAGTTTGTTCAAGTGACCTCTCTAAACGAATAGCACGACGATGACTTGGTTGTTTGGGCAATCCCTTTTATCTAGGATTAAATTTTTTTAATCCGGGGACATCGAAGGGATCGCTATGATCAAGCAACCTAGGTGAAGTGGGAAGTGAAATTTCCCCTCACGGACTCGATAAGCAAAACCCTTCAATTGGTATCAGAGCTTCCGGCCAAAACCTTCAGGTTTGACTTGGATTCCACGTATTCGAGTTGTATGGTTCCGTTAGCTACATGTTCTCGAATAAAGTGGTGTTTGACCTCCATATGTTTGGTCCTAGAGTGGCATATGGAATTCTTGGTTAAGTTTATTGAGCTAATATTATCTATGTGAGTTTTAATATTATTGAAGTTTAAGTTAAAGTCTTAGAGAGTGTGCTTCATCCAAAAAAGCTGAGCCACACACTCACCCATTGCGACGTATTCGACTTCGGTGGTAGATAAGACAACACAGTGTTGCTTCCTACTGCACCAACTCACTAGACTCGAGTCGAGAAGTTGACAGCAACCACTCGTGCTCTTTCTATTAAGTTTACTACCGACATAATCCGAGTCGGAGTAGTCGATTAGTTCGAACTCGGTAGATCTAAGATACCAAATACCTACACTTAGAATGCCCTTTAGATATCTAAGGATACGCTTAACTAATGTTAGGTGCGACTCCTTGGCAAAAGTTTGGAACTTTACACACATACTTACTGCAAATAATATATCGGGTTGACTCACAGTTAAGTAAAGGAGACTCCCTATCGCGCTCCTATAGTATTTGAAGGGAAGAGGTTGTTTCTTCGCTTCTCTTCGGTCGCTTGTGCATGGCGATCTTGTCTCACGTTCCCAGATTAAAATTTTATTAATTAAAACTAATTCGGACAGAGATGGATTGCCCAAGCAACCGATTCATCATCGTGCTATTCGATTTGAGCGGTCGCTTGAACAAACTTGTTGTTCAAGCAACCTAACCCTTTTCCTCGATTAGCCGCGGAATAGATGATGTACGGATCACCGGTTTTTGTGTTTATGATCGGGGTCCATGTCAATCAACAACATACAGAATACAAAAGAACAAGAATCAAAATTAAACAAGATTATACCTCTTGTTTTACCTCTTGATCTTCTATTGTATTCCTATCCTCTTCTTGGACATCGTGTGGGTGACAATCTTCCAAGAATTGAAGCCTCCTAGACCACGTATCTTCCCTTCCTTGCTCGCTCCTATAATCAACGACACATCATGTAAATAATATTAGTTTCCAACTTACCAGGCCTATCGATTTAACACATAAATCTCGCCCATTGGTAAATCAAAGAAATAAATACAAAGTATATGTGCCCGTTATTATATCGGGATCAAGAGCATGTACACCATAATATCTGAGGTCTGATTCAATTATATAGTCAGTATAAATTGAATCACCTCTAAATTGGTCCTGCTCAATACACACAAAGTTTTCTAGTGTAATTCTATGGTCAAGATAAACCAATACCCAATTACACTACAATCATGCCAATGGTTTGTCCAAAACCATCTTGGTTGTGAGCCTCTACTTATACTCTACAAGAAACTGATAACATGATCTTCTGTATGACACCACACACCATGTTATCTACAATGTAAAGTATCAGACAACATGCATAAATATAAAGTGCAAACAATGATCATGTGATTCTTATTTCAAAATGAAGATGTTTATACAAAAGCTAGACTTTTAATATGCATCCTAACAATCTTCCACTTATACTAAAAGACTATGCTGCCATCAAACTGCCATACATCTGATTCCCATTCCCTCCAAATGCCTATCAAAAGCTCTCGCTTGAAGGGCCTTAGTGAAAGGATTTGCCAGGTTATCCTCTGATGCAATCTTGGTGACAGCAACTTCTCCTCACTTTACGATCTCTCATATCAGGTGATACTTGCGCTCTATGTGTTTACTTGCCTTATGGGCTCGTGGCTCCTTCGAGTTTGCAACTACACCACTATTATCACAATAAATTGTTATAGTTTTGGGCAAACCAAGAATCACATCCAACTCCATCAAGAAATTCCTGAGTCATACAGCTTCTTTGGCTGCCTCAGAGGCTGCCACATACTTAGCTTCCATGGTGGAGTCCGTCTCGCATTTCTGCTTGACACTCCTCCATACAATAGCTCCACCTCCCAATGTAAACACATAACCCGAGGTAGACTTACTGTTATCCCTATCTGATTGGAAGTCAAAATTTGTGCAACCCGCAGGGAGTAATTGATCTGCCTGGTATACCAACATATAATCCCTAGTCCTTCTCAGGTACTTCAATATATGCTTTACCACAGTCCAATGTCCCTGTCCTGGATTACTCTGATATCTGCTAACCATGCCCATGGCAAAGTAGATATCTGGCCTCGTACATAACAAAGCATTCATGAGGCTTCCTACCGCCAAAGCATAAGGAACCGCCTTCATCTCCTCTATCTCCTTTGACATTTTAGGACACATCTCTTTAGATAAAGGTACTCTATGCTGAAAAGGTAGAAAATCTTTCTTGGAGTTTTGCATGCTAAAACAAGCTAAAATAGTGTCTATGTATGAAGCTTGAGATAAGCACAACATTCTTTTCTTGCGATCCCTTATAACCTTGATCCCAAGGATGTGTCCCACTTCTCCCAAGTCCTTCATATCAAATTGTTTGGACAACCATACCCTTACATCTGATAACACTTTAACATTGTTATCAATGAGCAAAATATCATCTACATATAGTAAAAGAAATACCACTATGTTTCCTTCACATCTCTTGTATACACAAGACTCATCCAAATTTTGAATAAATCCATATGACTAGATTACCTCATCAAAGCGGATGTTCCAAGATCTCGAAGCTTGCTTTAATCCATAAATGGATCGATTAAGCTTGCACACAAGATGCTCTTGCCTTTTGCAATGAATCCCTCTGGTTGCTCCATATAGATGTTTTCTTCAAGACTTCCATTAAGGAAAGCTGTCTTGACATCCATATGCCAAACCTCATAATCCATATGAGTAGCAATAAACAAGAGAATTCGAATAGACTTAAGCATGGCTACCAGCGAAAAAGACTCCTCATAATCGATGCCCTCTTTCTGAGTATATCCTTTCACAACAAGCCTTGCTTTGAAAGTCTCTACCTTCCCATCTGATCCTCTCTTTCTTTTGTAGATTCACTTGCATCCAATGGCTTTTACACCATTGGGTGGTTCTACTAGATCCCAGACCTGATTTGAATCCATAGATTCTATCTCAGAATTCATCGCCCTTTGCCAAGATACTGCATCTTTATCTTGGAGTGCCTCATCATATATCCAGGGATCAGGTTCATGTTTGCTAGGGACCAAATCAGAAGATTCTCCCAAGAATATAAATCTATCAGGTTATCTAACAACCCTCCCACTACGATGAGGTATCACCTGTGTATCCTCTGTGACACACGGTGTAGCCATTTGTGGTATGTCCTCATGTGCCGTTGGTACTAAAGTAGGGACTTCCCCTCTTAATTCCTCTAGAACAATCTTGCTCTTGGGCTTGTGGTTCATCACATAGTCTTCCTCTAAAAATTATGCATTCGTGCTAACGATCACCCTCTGATCTCTAGGACTATAGAACAAACCACCTTTCGTTCCTCTAGGATAGCCTACGAACAGGCGCACTTCTGTATGAGATTCCAACTTACCAACATCTCCCTTTAGCACATTTGTTAGACTACCTCAAATCCGAATATGTCTCAGACTAGGCTTTCGCCCAGTTCACAATTCTGTAGGAGTAGAAGGTACTGATTTAGATGGTACCAAGTTCAGAATATACATTGTCGTTTCCAGATCATACCTCCAGAATGAATCTGATAACTCAGAATAACTCATCATCGATCTAACCATCTCCATAAGAGTCCTATTCCTTCGCTCCACCACACCATTCTGTTGGGGTGTAACAAGTGCAGACAGTTGAGATTGAATCCCAGCCTCTGATAAGTAACTCCTAAACTCTCCCAAGAGGTACTCACCACCACGATCAGATCATAGTGTCTTGATACTTTTACCTTGACGTTTCTCCACATTAACCTTGAATTCTTTGAATCTGTCAAAGCATTCAGACTTGCGGCGCATCAAGTAAATGTATCCATATCTTGAATAATTGTCTATAAAAGAGATAAAATATTCAAAACCACCTCTGGCTTGGATAGATATAGGATCACACAAATCAGAATGAATCAATTCCAACACATCTTTGGCTCTATACCCCTTGGCCTTAAAGGCCTCTTGGTCATTTTACCTTCCAAGCAAGATTCGTAGGTTGGGAAATCTTCCACCACTAATGAACCCAAAGGTCCATCAGCTATCAACCTTTGAATCCTACTCAGGTTAATATGACATAACCTTAGATGCCAAAGATATGTTTGGTTCACTTTTGAAGGTTCTTTTCTCTTATTAGACTTAGAAGATGAGTTATTTATTTCTATTTGCATCGTGGGACTTTTTGGTTCAAGAGTGTATAAATTTCCTACCAACGCACCAGAACAGATAATCTCCCTATTCCTTTTTATAACAACTCTATCATTAAAAGAAATAGAATACCCATCCATAAATAATTTAGAAACTAAAATCAAATTCTTTCTAAATGAAGATACATAAAGGCAATTTCTCAGAACTAAAGTTTTATTCCTATCAAAAGATAAATAAACATCTCCCACTATAATAGCCACCACCTTCGTAGCATTGCTCATGTAGACGGTACTCTCTCCCTCAACTAGTCGTCTGGTTTCCTGGAACCCCTGCAAAGAATTGCAGACATGATCAGTGGCTTCAGTATCTACACACTAGGTACTTGTAGATAACATCGCTAAACATGTTTCAATGACTAAACTAAAAGATATACCTTTGTTCTGTTTTCGGTTGGGACAGTCCGCCTTCCAATGTCCAGTCTGCTTACAAGTGAAGCACTTGCCTTTCGGCTTCTTCACTCCTGCTTGAGATCCTACCACCATCTTGCCACGCCTTGTTTCTTCTTCTTCTTGCCTTTCAGCTTAGAAGTAGAAACCTTTTGATCAACCATGGCATGAGCACTCTGACGAAAAAGCTCCTCTGTCGCCTAGAGTTCTATCAGAAGCTCCACCAACGAATACAACCTCTTATTCATGTTGTAGTTCATGCAAAACTGCTCAAAACTTCTAGGTAGAGATTGGAGAATGATATCGACTTGGGTTTCCCCATTGATCTCCGCTCCAAGGACTTCCAGCTCATTCAAATGAGCCATCATCTTGAGAACATGATCCCTCATGGGTGTTCCCTCAATGATGGTGGTCGTCATCAAGTTCCTCATAGCTTCCTACCTAACAGCCCGATTCTGGTGTCCGAGAAGTTCCTTGAGATTGAGCATCATGTCATAGACAGTAGTCATTGCCTGATGCTGATGTCATAATACATTTGACATAGAAGCCAAAATGTAATACTATGTCATCTCATCTGCCTTGATCCACTTCCTATAACTCTCTTTCTCCTTTTCACCAAAATCATCCGTCGGCTTAGGAGGACATTATTCGAAGAGCACATATTTGTACTCCTCAACAGTCAAGACAATGTCCAGATTCCATTTCCAATCAACATAATTAGGTCCAGTAAGTTTGTTTTCTTTTTGAATCACAACAAGTGGGTTGAAAGCCATTTTGAAAAACCTAAGAATCACAGTGATCAAAAACATTAGATTTCAAAAATTTATTGATTCCTCAAACAATAAAATTTTTAAAATCAACCAACACCTCAAAACACCGAGAATATCTTATGCCATGATAGTGTGGACGTATACGAATTCTACATTTTTAAGAGGAGGTTTTACCCATTAATTTTATTATCATGTCAACCTTACTTTTTGACAAATAAAATTAATAGTTGGTTCCTCTTCGGCCCTACAAATAAAAGTAGTGACTACGATGGGGAGGATACTTTTATTCGCATCTAAGTGTTTACCATTACTCGATACTAAGGCAATTACCTTGGATTATGTGCCTTATGATGAGGAAGTACACACGCTCCTAAATAATTTCCTATAACCATATTTGACCTAGTGATCCACAAAACAAACTCATCTGATATGGAGGAAGGCACTCAGAGCCAACATGCAAGTTTGTTCGCATCACATGTCAAATTGTAATGGAGGCCACGGGAATTAAAAAATATCCCTCTCCACTTAGTAATTTAAAATTGAGAAATTTTCAAACACACACAACATGCATATCAAACAATAAGCAATAAATATGATTTTATTTCAACTATTATGACTTTTGTTTTCCAATATGCTTCCCGTCGTGTCGCCACCTCATCCGCTTCTCCGTTTACCATGCACAAGCCACAAGGGGATCCGAGCCGAGATGAACTATTTTAATTTACATCCATCGATCTTATACTCCACAAAGGAGTGTACAACATATCTAGATCGAAAGTAAATTAAAATGAGTGGCTAAACAGTGTTGTATTTAATTACAAAAATTAAATACTAATTAGCCTCATCAACCCCAAGGATTCAAATAATTAGTTACAATCACACACACACAATCACATACATCCACATAGCCATAATAGTTGGATCTTATGCCTGTAAGTAAAAAGTTAGCCTATGCACATCCTACTATTATCTGGCATACACAATATATGATAAATGCATGAAAGTAACTGAATCCAAACATACAAAACCAAAAACCGTGGCTCTGATACCACTTGAAGGGAAGAGGTTGTTTCTTCGCTTCACTTCGGTTGCTTGTGAATGGCGATCCTGTCTCACGTCCCTGAATTAAAATTTTATTAATTAAAACTAATCTAGACAAATGGATTGCCCAAGCAACTGATTCATCATCGTGCTATTCGATTTGAGCGGTCGCTTGAACAAACTTGTTGTTCAAGCAACCTAACCCATTTCCTCAATTAGCCGTGGAATAGATGATGTACGAATCACCAATTTTTGTGTTTATGATCAGGGTTCATGTCAATCAACAACATACAGAATACAAAAGAACAAGAATCAAAATTAAACAAGATTATACCTCTTGTTTTACCTCTTGATCTTCTATTGTATTCCTATCCTCTTATTGGATGTCGTGTGGGCGATGATCTTCCAAGAATTGAAGCCTCCTAGACCACATATCTTCCCTTCCTTGCTCGCTCCAAACAAGGAAAGAAAATCCTCCCTTCTTCTCTTTGCTTGTGCCGACTACCAAACTCTAAGTTTGATGTCTACCAGCCCTAAGGAGAGGAAAGGATGAGCCGACCAATGAAAGGAAGAAAGGCTACACCCTAGCTCCTCTTGTCGTTGGCCCTAGGACAAGGAGGGGGAGGCATCAACCAAAGAAAGGAAGAAGGGACTAAACCCTATCTCCTCTTGCCGCCGGCCCTAGGAGAAGGAGAGGGTGGCGCCGGCCAAAGGGAAAAAAGGGAGGAAAAACCCTAGCTCCCCTCTTGTTGCCGCCGACCCTAGGAGGAAAACCCTAACCCTTGCCGCCCAAGCCTCTCCACGTCCACCACTTATCTCTTAGGTCTAGGCTTCATGAGGTATTTATAATAGGCTACAATAGGGACCATGAGGAGGAGTTGGATCTTGGCCACCCAATGGATCCGAACCACGTATATAACCCGATCCATTAATGATGATCCATTCCATTAGAGGATCATCATTGATCTACCTCATTAACCCCCATAATTAAATATGGGCTCCACATATTATTTGTACAAAATATCTCTCCGTGTTTAATATATTGAATGTCCATTAATTAATTAAATTACTGACAATTTACTTAATAAATATCTAACTCCATGAGTAGTAACATTCATCCTTATCATCATGTTGGACCAAGTCCACCTGCAGGATTTACATGATGAACTTTATGAGCTCCTCAAGGGGACATCATCATCCTAGTGTATAGGACATGGTTTCCTCCTATAATCAACGGTGCACCATGTAAATAATATTATTTTCCAACTTACCAAGCCTATCGATTTAACACATAAATCTCGTCCATTTGTAAATCAAAGAAATAAATACTAAGTACATGTGTCCGTTATTATATCGGGATTAAGAGCATGTACACCATAATATCTGAGGTCTGATTCAATTATATAGTCAGTATAAATTGAATCACTTCTAAATCGGTCCTGCTCAATACACATAAAGTGTACTAGTATAATTCTATAGTCAAGATAAACCAATACCAAATTACACTACAACCATGCTAATGGTTTGTCCAAAACCATCTTAATTGTGAGCCTCTACTTATACTCTACAAGAAACTGATAACATGATCTTCTGTGACACCGCACACCATGTTATCTACAATGTAATGTATCAGACAACATGCATAAATATAAAATGCAAACAATGATAATGTGATTCTTATTTCAAAATAAAGATGTTCATACAAAAGCTAGACTCTTAGTATACATCCTAACAATATTTTAGGTCAATAGGTTTTCTTTCTACATCTTCTCCTATATTAACATTTGTTTCCATGGGTGTATTAATGATTTTAGCATTTTGCATTCTGAATCCGTTAATTAATTCCTTAGCATATTTTTGTTGATGTAAATAGATTCCTTCCTTAGTTTGTTTAATTTGTAATCCTCGAAAGAAGTTTAATTCTCCTACTAAGTTCATTTTAAATTCACTTTCCATGAGTGAAATGATCTCATTTAGTAGGATTGAATTAGTGGTTCCAAATATTATGTCATCTACGTAGATTTGGGCTATAAAAATTTCTTTGCCTACGGATTTCACGAAAAGGGTTGTGTCGACTAAGCCTTGGCTAAACCCTTTAGACTTAAGGTATACAGAAAGCCTCTCATACCAAGTTCTAGGAGCTTGTTTTAGTCCATATAAAGCTTTCTTGAGTCTAAAGACATGGTTGGTTTTGTCTAGGCTTTCGAATCCTGGGGTTTGACTAACGTACACTTCTTCCTTAATAAGTCTATTCAAAAATGCTGACTTGACATCCATTTGAAATAATTTAAACCCTCGATGTGCAGCGTATGCCAACAACATTCGGATGGATTCTAATCTAGCTACGGGGGCATATGTTTCATCGTAATCTAAACCTTCTACTTGACTAAACCCTTTTGCGACCAATCTCGCTTTGTTTCGAACTACTTCACCTTTGTCATCAAGTTTATTTCGGAATACCCACCTTGTTCCAATAATTGATTTATCTTTAAGTGGTGGTACTAATTCCCAAACTTCGTTCCTAGTAAATTGAGCTAGCTCTTCTTGCATTGCAATAATTCAATCGGGATCAAGAAGAGCTTGTTTAATTGATTTGGGTTTGATTTTCAAAATCAAGGAAATTTGACTAAGGTTTCGATATGATGCTCTAGTTCAAACTCCTAAGTTAGGATCACCTATCACTTGGTCGATAGGATGATTTGATTGAATTCTAGACTGACTTGGATTAGGATCACCTATGACTTGTTCGATAGGATGATTTTTTTGAACCCTAGATTGACTCGAGGTAGGATTAATACTGGACTCGATTTCATGGTCAGAGTCGAGTCTGGTATGAGTTGGTTTGTTAGTTGGTTTTACTACGAGTTTTGTGGGTTCATGTCCTTCGTCGAATACTACATTAATGGTTTCCTCAATTTTAAGGGTGTCATTGTTATATACCCTATAGGCTCTACTTGTATTTGAGTATCCTAGGAAGATTCCGATGGAGGTTTTGGATGTGAACTTTCCTAGGTAGTCCTTAGTGTTTAGGATATGTACCTTACATCCAAATACCCTAAAGTATTTAATGTTAGGTACTTTGTCATGGTAGATTTCATATGAGGTTTTAAGGTGCCTCTTTACCATTAGGTTTCTATTTTGGGCATAACAAGTCGTACTAACAACTTCTACCCAAAACCTATCGGGTAGGTTCTATTCATTTAGCATGGTCCTAGCGGCTTCTTGTAAGGTTCTATTTTTTCGCTCAACTAGGCTATTTTGTTGTGGGGTTCTAGAACATGAGAATTCATGGTGGTATCCGTTTAGGTTATAGAAATCTGTGAACCTGTGGTTTTCGAATTCACCACTATGATCGCTTCTAAGTCTTTTAATTTTAAGATTCTTTCGGTTTTCGAGTAATTTAAACAAGTCGATGAGTTGGTCTAAGGTATCACTTTTGTGTTTAAGGAACCTAACCCAGGTAAGCCTAGAATAGTCGTCAATTATGAATAAGCAAAATTGACTCCCATTAAATGACTTGGCTCCATGAGAGTAAAATAGATCCATGTATAGAAGCTCAAGCACACTTTTGGTTCGTGTTGGGAGTATGGGGAATACAATCAAAGTCCCACATTGGTAAGACATGGAAAAGATCATGTACTTATAAGAAAAAAGATATCTCCATTGGCATGAGGCCTTTTGGGTAAAGCCCAAAAACAAAACCATGAGGGCTTGGGCCCAAAGTGGACAATATCATACCATTGTGGAGATATGTGGATCTTATAGGCACTAACAATTGGTATCAGAGCCATGGTCCATGTCAAGCCATGAACCTCGAACGAAGGAAGTTGAGCTCCCACGTCCGGATCAAGAGAACCAGACATCAGGAAGGAAGTCTAGTTGGGTCGGGGGGACCGAACAACTGACAGGAAGTCCTGGTGGGTTGAAGATCGGACATCAAGCAGAGAAAATCCTTCGAGGAGGGATAGGCTTGAGGGGGCGCCCAATGTGGTCCTTCGTTTGAGGGGGGGATTGTTGGGAGTATGGGGAATACAATCAAAGTCCCACATTGGTAAGACATGGAAAAGATCATGTGCTTATAAGAAAAAAGATATCTCCATTGGCATGAGGCCTTTTGGGTAAAGCCCAAAAACAAAACCATGAGGGCTTGGGCCCAAAGTGGACAATATCATACCATTGTGGAGATATGTGGATCTTATAGGCACTAACAGTTCGTTCTTGATTAGTTAGTTGATGTTGTGCCATAGGTTGTTTACCTTGTTGACAAGCATTACAAATTTTATTGTCTAAGTTGTTAAGGTTATGCAAACCTCTGACTAAGCCACTCTGACTCATCTTGTGAATGAGTCTTGGGTGCGAGTGACCAAGTCATCGGTGCCACAACCAAGATTCCTCTTGTTGTGTCATAAGACACTTGGTTGAGGAGTTGGGTAGATTAATAGTGTAGGTGTTGCTATTCCTAGTCCCTTTAAGTATTGTTTTAGAGGTTGTATTAGTTTTAATTAAGCATTCATTTTCTAGGAATATGACTTTATAGTTATTATCACACAATTCACTTATGCTAAGTAAATTGTATTCAAAATCTTCGACTAATAAAAAATTTTGAATTGTAAAATTTGAATTTAGCTCAATATCACCTGATCTGATGATTTTGAGCTTGTCGTTATTTCCGAAAGCTACCAATCATTGTCATTTAAATCTAAGCTTTGAAAACTTAAGTTGGTCCCCGGTCATGTGTAGAGAGCACCCACTGTCCAACATCCATTGATCCTACACATATAGTAGTTGGATCGGATATTGAAATTTAAAGGTTAGTTGAAGATTATTAGTCCTAGATCATCTCACCCATTTCTACATGATCAAACACGTTATCCTTATGTGTTCTTGTGAGATGACATCAATATTACTTGATTAAATTTAATGAATTGAAACTAGTCAACCTTGGGTTAGACTCGGATTTAACCCTAAGATCGTCAAGTCTCCTTTTCAAGAATTTGGCTTCCAGGTCATGGCGAGGTACAGAAGCCTTCTTTGATCGGAACAACGACCACTTCATTAGACAAATACAAGTTTGAGAAAATAATAACTTGATTTACTTAAAATTATTTCCTAGTCTAACTAGTTAAGGATACGGCGAGGTAGCTTCAGCTAGTTCCACTTAGTCGAGTGCACCGAGCTAGATACGCCTTATCTAACTTGGACACACAGGACTTCGCTTCCCTAGCGTACTATCATCTCGCTGCATCCTAGTACTATGTTGTCAAGAATTGACTAGTTATAGGTCCTATCTAACCATTCTAAAAATAAAAAAAATACCTAAGCATGCAAAATCTAATTAATAGCACAAACAAATTTTGTACTAGCTCCCCCTGGACCATTGAATCGGTTCGGTCTTTCCACATAGTGGATTTGGTCCTTGAAAACCCAGTACTTGTTAGATCCTAATTTAGAAATCAAAATGGTCTTAGGGACCCATCTTTGGACATGTTTTTTATTTCGAATTACAATCGACATATACAACTTGTTAGTCGTATTTGAGTTAAACCCAAGCTCGACCTTGTTGTACACGACCCTTTGCAATCAAAGTAATAGGTCAAGTCCCTTGGATCCCAATGTAAACCTTTCCAACATATGCCTAAGGTCTTCGACTTGACTTTTCAAAAGTGAGTTCTCAACTTTGAGCTTTTTAACTCGAGTTGAGTCCTCCTCTTGAACTCGACTAGTCAAAGAGGTTAGGGAGACCTTGTGTTTAAGGAGTTTAACCTCCTCACCAAAGGTCTCGACCTTGGACTCGGACTTAGCTAATTTTCTAGTTAAAAATTTAATTGCATTATATAATGTGCTAAGTAAAGATCGACTTATCTTAAGTGACCCTTTTGAACCGGATGTGGATCTGTGGCTTGTCTTGAATAGCAACTCGTCGTCGGATCCGGACTCGGACTCTTCCTTGGGTTCAGATTCTTGCTTAGGTTCAGACTCTTGCTTGGGTTCAGACGGCTTGTCCATGAAGACAAGGTCATCGTCTTCCTCTTCCGACGACTCTTCCCATGTGGCGTTGAGCTCTTTCTTGAACTTAGGTGCTTTGTTCTTGAGTTTTGGACATTCCGACTTGATGTGTCCAAACCTGTTGCATTCATAGCACCTAAAATTAGAATTGACTTTAGACTTACCTTCTTTGGGTTGGTTGACGGGTTGTCTTCATCTTTTGATCATCTTCCGAACTAGATTCACTAGTTCGGTTTCCATTTCGGGGTCTACCTCTGACTCGTACTCGTCTTCTTCCTTTGGGGGTGGTTTGCTTTTGGGCTTCTTCTTTGGACCTGCAAATAAGGCGATACCTTTCTCGGGAGCTGAATTAGACTGTTCGTGTAGCTCGAATTCAGAAAACAACTCATCTAATCTAATCTTAGAAAGGTCCTTAGAAACCTTGTAGGCATCGACCATGGATGCCCACAAGGTAGTCCTAGGAAATGAATTAAGAATATACCTTATAAGGTCTCAGTTTTTGACCTTCAGTCTGATGGAGTGCAGGCTATTGACTATATCTTGTATACGAGCATGTAGTTGGGTTGCCATCTCATATTCCTGCATCTTAAGGTTATATAATTTATTAAATAAAAGATCTCTTTTACAAACCTTTGCGTCGTCGGTTCCTTCGTGTAGCTCTACGAGTTTAGTCCATAGGTCCTTCGCACTGATGAAGGGGTCGACGGGGGTTGAGCTCTTCCTTGGAAAAGCCACATTGAAGAATTTAGGTTGCCTTGGCATCGACTTCCACTTGTCTTTTCATCGCGTTCTTCCATTGATCGTAATCCAACGATTCACCCACTTCATTAGTAGGAAGTGTGAATCCGGTTTGGATTACGATCCATATCTCGATTTGGGTCTTTAGAAAGCACTTCATCTGACCCTTCCAGTAACGGAAGTCATCTCTGTTGTAAAATGGAGGTCGGATGGTGCTAAACCCTTCGAGATGGGCCATTTAGACTAAGAGAAAGAAAAAGACCTCACAAAAACAAAAATAAACGAAAGGTACCAAGACTCTCGTCTTGGATTAGTAGTGCGGGAGAGGGAAAATTAATCGAACAAAAAACTTAAGCTTTCAAAAAGCAAAATTAAAAAGAAAAAATAAAAACAATAAAAAGCTAGATTGGTGGTTGCACCAAATCGTAGCGCCCCCGCTCTGTTACCAATTGTTGGATCGAAGCGAATAGCTAGAGGGGGGGGTGAATAGAGATGAATGAATTTCTTTTTCTTTCGATTAAAACACGAGTGCAGTGGAAAGTAAATGAGATAAAAAAATGTTTTTTACTTGGTTCACAGCCTTCCGACTGCTAATCCAAGGTCCTAGTGGTTCGAGACCATGTACGGAGGGCAAAACACTAAGACACTCCTCCTCGTTGGAGGAAGGAGTTGAACGAATACAAGAATGAAAATGATACGAGGTAGAGTGACACTTCCTCTCTCCTCGTTACGATAAAACCTCAAAAATTATAAAAATTACAGAGATATAGAAATACAATTTAAACTAAGCTAATACCGATGACTTGAAGATTTGAGTTTGAGCTCGGGTTGTCGTCGTTTCGGCAGCGCTACGTTGTCGTAGGATCGTTGGAGAGTAGAGGCATTGCGGGAACACTTTGGAGGCTTTTTTTAATGATGAAAATGGTGTGGAGAACCCCTTTTTTTATAGCCTTGAGAAACCCTAAACGTTCAGATCAGGTTTCATGAGATGATGCCACCTAGCCCTTGAGAAATGGTGATAAATTTTGACTCTCCTCGAAGTTGATCTTTGACCAACAGTCGACTGATCAACCCTATCAGTAGACTGATAGAGGCAGCAGTTGACTACCAATAGTAGGCAGTCTATTGTTGCTAGGTTTTCCAGATACAATAAAGAGTTAGCTCGAAAATGCAGTTAATATAAATAAATTTGATGGTCATTTACCATCCGATCTTGACTTAGACCTTCCATGGGAAGTCTTGGTCGGATCGTCACCTAAGGACGTCCCCATACAGAGGACACAACCTTACTTACGCTCGCACACATGAGCTTACCTTTGTGATTGTAGCTTCGCCTCTGGTCTCCACTTGAGGACTTCAGCTCCCTCCGAAGTCCTCCCGGTGTCGCCCAACCACCACGGTTCCTTTCGGGTGTCGCTGACCTTCACCTTAACTTAGCATTCCTACACACTTGATTCAGCTCGTGATATAACAATATGGGATTAACTTTGTGTCTTTTGCTATAATCAAAACTTAGGTGCCTACTGCACCAACAAAATACACACAAGAATACACAAGAACAATGATACAAGATGTAATGTGGTCCAGAACCCTAGTTTCTACTCTATGGGGCGAGCTCAATAGCGAGTTATAGTAATGCACACCACCACTAATCAAAAACACTCCTTCTCGGTGACACACTGGAGGTGGAGAAACCTCTTACAAAGATCTTACAATAATAAGAATGAAATACAACAAGTGTACTAATAAATACACAAATACAAGTAAAGAAAAATTTACACAAAGAACTTTTGATTGCTTGATTATTGATTGCTTTGGTTTGCCCTTGAAGGTCTGGAATGAAACAACACTTCCCCTTCAAATCACCCTAAGAACCATGACCAAAATCCTTTTTTCAAGCTCCTTATAAAGCTGCAACTCAGGCTGATTTTCACCTAGCAATTGACTACCCATATCCATCAATCAACTGCTCCTATAGCCGTTATGAGACAACGAATTAATCAACACTGGAAAAATTTCAATGGATAGCCAATCAGTTGATTGCTGCCCCATCTATCGATTGCCTAGTCAACTATAGAACTTTCTATGCTCGTGGCTACAAATAGTAGTCGACTCCCATGCATGGCAATCAACTACTCAAGGCTAGTCGACTTCCCAAAGATAGCAATCGACTGCCAAGGCTACGTAGTCGTAGTTGAGCTCCAATTGACTCTAGATCAGTCGACTGGGTATTGTTGGGTTCGATCCGTGAGGGGAAACTTCGCTTCCCCTTCGCCACGGTTGCTTGACCATGGTGATCCCTTCGATGTCCTCGGATTAAAATTTTAATCGTAGACAAAAGGGATTCCCAAAGCAACCAAGTCATCGTCGTGCTATTCGTTTAGAGAGGTCACTTGAACAAACTAGTTGTTCAAGCAACCATCCTCTATTCTACGAGTAGCCGCGGAATAGACGATGTCCGGATCGCCGGTTTTTGTGTTTATACTCGGTATCCAAGTATTATTTATCCATTTACAGAAATATAACATGCTCATAAATCAAAATTAAATACAAGCAATGAATAAATGAGAAAGAAGAATAGGTATACCTCCTAGTCTTCTAATGTATGACCTTCCTCCTTTTGGACGTCGTGTGGGCGACGATCCACCAAAAGTTGAAGCTCCTAGATCGCAACACTTCCTTCCTTGCTCTTCCAAAGCAAGAGAAAGAATAGAAACAAGGATATTTACCTCCCTAAAACCAGCCAACAAGAAGCAAGGAGTATCCTTGCCGCCGGCCAACAAAAGAAGGAAAGAGAAGGAGTTTTGGGTGTGGCCGGCCAAAAGCTCCAAGGGAAAACCCTAAACCTTTGTTCCACCGGCCAAGGAGAAGGAGAAGGCTTGTTTTGGACGCTGGCCAAGGTCTGGAAGGATGAAGATGGGCGCCGGTAGCTTGGGGAAGAAGAACAACTAAGGAAAGACTTTCCTTAATAGGTGCCGCCCAAGCCCAAATTCCTAACCTTGCCGCCAACTCCAAAAACCCTAGCTCTCTTCAATTGTTCTCCATGCCAACTCCATGCCATCCTTTTATAGAGTTAGGGATAAGCCATGAATTAATCTCATCCATTGGTTCTAGGGATTTAATCTCAACCGTCGGATCTAGAGTTTTAATCTCAACCGTCGGATCTAGAGATTTAATCTCTACCTTTGGATCTCAAGATTTGTTTCTATCCTTTGGATCTAAGCATCATGAGGTGTTAATAGGCTACATTAGGGACCATGAGGAGGAGTTGGGTCTTGGTCACCCATGGATCAAGCCCACATAAAGTCCGATCCACTAATGATGGTCCAATCCACTAAAGGTCCATCATTGATCTACCTCACCAACCCCATATGATAATATGGGCTCCATTTATTATTTGTACATTTTCTCCCCGTGTTTAAGATCTCGAATGTCCGTCAATTAATTAATTTACTGACCATTAATTAATCGACATCTAACTCCATGAGTAGTACCACTCAACCTTTTTATCATGCCGGACCAAGTCCACCTGCAGGGTTTACATGATGAACCTTATGAGCTCCTCAAGGGGACATCATCATCCTAATATATAGGACATGGTTTCCTCCTATAATCAACGACACACCATATAAATAATATCATCTCCCAACTTACCGAGTCTATCGATTTAATCTATAAATCTCGCCCATTGGTAAATCAAAGAGATGAGTACCAAGTATATGTGCCCGTTATTATATCGGGATTAAGAGCATGTACTAAATAATATCTGAGGTCCGATTCGATTATGCAGTCAGCAATAAATCGAATCACCTCTGTGTCGGTCCTGCTCAATACACACAAAGTGCACTAGTGTGATTCTATGGTCAAGACAAACCAATACCAAATCACACTACAACCATTCCGATGGTTTGTCCAAAGCCATCTCGGTTGTGAGCCTTTACTTATACTTTACAAGGAGCCGATAACATGATCTCCCGTGTGACACCACACACCATGTTATCTACAATGTAAGGTATTAGACAATATTGCATAACCATAAAAATATGCAAACAATGATCATGTGATTCTTATTTCAAAATAAAGATGTTCATACAAAAAATAGACTTTTAAGTATACATCCCTACAATCTCCCACTTATACTAAAAGACTATCTTTGTCCTCAAAGTGCCATACATCGATCCCCATTCCCTCCACATGCCTATCAAAAGCTCACGGAAGGCCCTTAGTGAAAGGATCTGCCAGTTATCCTCCGATGCAATCTTGGCCACAAAGAACTTCTCCTCGCTTACGATTTCGTGTCGTGGTACTTGCGCTCTATGTGTTTACTAGCCTTATGGGCTCGTGGTTCCTTCGAGTTTGCAATTGCACCACTATTATCACAATAAATCGTGATAGTTCTGGGCAAACCAGGAATCACATCCAAGTCCATCAGAAAGTTCCTGAGCCATACAGCTTCTTTGGCGCCTCGAGGCCGCCACATACTCCTTCCATGGTGGAGTCACGCGCACTTTGCTTGACACTCCTCCATACAATGGCTCCACCTCCCAAAGTAAACACAAAACACGAGGTAGACTTCTGTTATCCTATCAAATTGGAAGTCGAATCTGTAACCCACGAGGAGTAATTAGTGCCCGGTATAACCAAAGATATAATCCCTAGTCCTTCTCGGTACTTCAATATATGCTTTACGCGGTCAATGTCCCTATCTGGATTACTCGATATCTGCGACCATGCCCACGGCAAAAGCAGATATCTGGTCTCATACTGAGCATCGCATACATGAGGCTTCCTACTGCCGAAGCATAAGGAACCGGCTTCATCTCCTCTATCTCCTCAGATGATCTAGGACACATCTCCTTAGATAAAGGAACTCCATGCCTGAAAGGTAGAAAACCCTTCTTGGAGTTGCATGCTAAAACGCTCCATAATCGTGTCTATGTATGAAGCTTGGGATAAGCACAACATCCTTTTCTTGCGATCCCTTATAACCTTGATCCCAAGGATGTGTCCCACTTCTCCCAAGTCCTTCATATCAAACTGTTTGGACAACCATACCCTTACGTCCGATAACACCTTGATATTGTTGCCAATCAACAAAATGTCATCTACGTATAGTACAAGAAATACCACTACGTTTCTGTTACATCTCTTGTATACACAAGACTCATCCGGACTTTGAATAAATCCATAAGACTGGATCACCTCATCAAACCGAATGTTCCAAGACCTCGAAGCTTGTTTCAATCCATAAATGGACCGATTAAGCTTACATACAAGATGCTCTTTTCTCTTAGCAATGAATCCCTCTGGTTGCTTCATGTAGATGTTTTCCTCAAGACTTCCATTAAGGAAAGCTGTCTTGACATCCATCTGCCACACCTCATAATCTATATGAGCTGCTATGCATAAGAGAATCCGGATAGATTTAAGCATACTCTGCGTGAAAAGGTCTCCTCATAATCGATACCCTCTTTCTGAGTATACCCCTTCGCAACAAGCCTCGCTTTGAAGGTCTCAACCTTCCCATCTATTCCTCTCTTTCTTTTGTAGATCCACTTGCATCCAATGGTTTTTACACCATCGGGTGGTTCTACTAGCTCCCAGACCTGATTTGAATCCATAGATTCAATCTCAGCATTCATTGCACTCTGCCAAGATACTGCATCTTTATCTTGGATTGCCTCATCATATGTCCAGGGATCAGGTTCATGTTCGTCAGGGACCAAATCAGAAGATTCTCCCAAGAACATGAATCTATCAGGCTGTCTCACAACCCTCCCACTACAACGAGGTATCACCTGTGTATCCTCTGTGACACGTGGTGTAGTGACATGTGGTATATCCTCTTGTACCGGTGGTACTAAAGAAGTGACTTCCCCTTTTAACTCCTCCAGAACAATTTTACTCGTGGGCTTGTGGTTCATCACATAGTCCTCCTCTAGAAATCTGGCATTCGTACTCACGATCACCTTCTGATCTCTAGGACTATAGAACAAACCACCCTTCGTTCCCTTAGGGTAGCCAACAAACATGCACACTTACATGCGAGGTTCCAACTTACGGATCCGCCTTGGCCACATGTCTTTGGACTCCCCATATCCGAATATGTCTCAGACTAGGCTTTCGCCCAGTCCACAATTCTACGGGAGTAGAAGGCACTGATTTAGATGGAACCAAGTTCAGAATGTATACCGCCATATCTAGAGCATATCCCCAGAATGAATCTGGCAAGTCAGAATAACTCATCATTGATCTAACCATCTCCATAAGAGTCCTATTCCTTCGCTCTGCTACACCATTCTGCTGGGGTGTGCCAGGTGCAGACAATTGGGATTGAATCCACCCTCTGATAAGTAATTCCTAAACTCTCCCAAGAGGTATTCACCACCACGATCAGATCGTAGGGTCTTGATACTTTTACCTTGATGGTTCTCCACATCAGCCTTGAATTCTTTGAACCTGTCAAAGCATTCAGACTTGCGGCACATCAAGTAAATGCATCCATATCTTGAATAATCGTCTATAAAAGAGACGAAATATTCAAAACCACCTCTAGCCTGGATAGACATAGGACCACACAAATCAGAATGAACCAATTCTAACACATCTTTGGCTCTATACCCCTTGGCCTTGAAAGGCCTCTTGGTCATCTTACCCTCCAAGCAAGATTCACAGGTTGGGAGATCCTCCACCACTAATGAGCCCAAAGGTCCATCAGCTATCAACCTTTGAATCCTGCTTAGGTTAATGTGACCAAGCCTAAGATGCCAAAGATATGTTTGGTTCATCTTCGAAGGTTCTTTTCTCTTATTGGATTTAGAAGATGAGTTATTAACTTCAATTTGCATCGTGGGAGGTTTTGGTTCAAGTGTGTACAAATTTTCTATCAATGTACCCGAACAGATAATGTCCCTATTCCTTCTTATAACAACTCTGTCATTAAAAGAAATAGAATATCCATCCATAAACAATTTAGAAACTGAAATTAAATTCTTTCTAAATAAGGGTACATAAAGGCAATTCTTAAGAACCAAAAGTTTATTTTTCTCAAAAGATAAATGAACGTCTCCCACTGCAACAGCCGCCACCTTTGTGGCATCGCCCAAGTACACGGTAATCTCCCCTTCAGCTAGTCGTCTGGTTTCCTGGAACCCCTGCAAAGTATTGCAGACATGATCAGTGGCTCCCGTATCTACACACCAGGTGCCGGTAGATAACACTGCTAAACATGTTTCAACGACTAGACCAAAAGATATACCTATGTTCTTGCGGTTGGGACAGTCCTTCCAGTGTCTAGTCTGCTTACAAGTGAAGCACTTGCCTTCTGGCTTCTTCACTCCTCCCTGAGTACCTCCTGCCACCTTCGCCCCAGTTTATTTCTTCTTCTTTTTGCCTTTTGGCTTAGAAGTAGAAACCTTCGGTCATCACGGCATGCACTGAGCACTCTGAAATAGTCCCTCTGCGCCGGAGTTACATCGGAAGTTACGCCAATGAATACAACCTCTTGTTCATGTTGTAGTTCAGGCGAAATTGCTCAAAACTCCTAGGTAGAGACTAGAGTATGATATCGACCTGGGTTTCCCCATCGATATCAGCTCCTAGGACTTCCAACTCATTCAAATGAGCCATCATCTTGAGAACATGATCCCTCACAGGTGTTCCCTCGATCATGGTGGTCGTCATCAAGTTTCTCATGGCTTCTTGCCTCACAACCCGATTCTAGTATCCGAAAAGCTCTTTGAGATTGAGCATCATGTCATAAGCTGTGGGCATGGCTTGATGCTGATGTTGCAGTAGATTTGACATAGATGCCAAAATGTAACACCGCGTCATCTCATTGGCCTTGTTCCACTTCTTATAACTCTCTCTCTCCTTTTCCCCAGAATCATCTGCAGGCTTGGGAGGGAACTCTTCGAGGAGTACATATTTGTATTCCTCATCAGTTAAGACAATGTCTAGATTCCTCTTCCAATCAACATAGTTGGGTCCAGTAAGTTTGTTCTCTTTCAGTATCATAGCAAGTGGGTTGAAAGTCATTTTGAAAGAAAACCTAAGAATCACATAAATCAAAACATTAGATTTCAAAAAATTATTGATTACTCAAATAATAAAATTTTGATATCAACCAACACCTCAATCCACAGAATATCGCATGCCACGCAGTGTGGACGATATCTGAATTCTACATTTGTAAGAGGAGGTTTTACCCATTAATTTTATTATCTTGTCAACCTTACCTTTTGACAAGTAAAATTAATAGTTGGTTCCTCTTTAGCCCTACAAATAAAAGCAGTGACTCCGATGGGGAGGATACTTATATTTGTATCTAAGTGTTCACCATTACTCGGTACCAAGGTAATTATCTCGGGTTATGTGCATGCTCCTAGATAATTTCCTATAACCATTATTTGACCTAGTGATCCGCAACTAAACCCATCCGCAGGGAGGAAGTCACTCAGAGCCGACACGGAAGTTTGTTTCATCACACGTCAAATTGTAATGGAGGCTGCGGGAATTAATTAAAATATCCCTCTCCCACTTAGTAAATTAAAAATGAGGAATTTTCCTACGACATGCATATCAAACAAAAAGCAATAAATATGAAAAATAAATTATTTTCCAACTATTATGGCCTTTGTCTTCAATATGGCTCGTCAGATCGCCATCTCGTCCGCTCCTCCTACGCCATGTACAAGCCCTCCGGAGATCCGAGCCGAGACTAAAACCTATTTTAATTTACATCCATCGATCCTATACTCCACGAGGGAGTGTACATGAATCTAGATCGAAAGTAAAATAAAATAAAGAGCGGCTAAACAATGCCGTATTTAATTTACAAAAAAACTAAATACTAGCCTCGTCAACCCCGAGGATTCAACAAAATAAATATTTACACACATACAATCACATACACACACACGGCCATAATAGTCGGATCTTATGCCTGCAACCAAAGAGTTAAAATACGCATATCCTACTATTATCCGGCACATATAATATATGAAAAAGTGCATAAAATTAACCGAATCCTAAACACACAAAACCGGAATCCTTGGCTTTGATACCAAATGTTGGGTTCGATCCGTGAGGGGAAACTTCGCTTCCCCTTCGCCACGGTTGCTTGACCATGGTGATCCCTTCGATGTCCCCGGATTAAAATTTTAATCGTAGACAAAAGGGATTCCCAAAGCAACCAAGTCATCGTCGTGCTATTCGTTTAGAGAGGTCACTTGAACAAACTAGTTGTTCAAGCAACCATCCTCTATTCTACGAGTAGCCGCGGAATAGACGATGTCCGGATCGCCGGTTTTTGTGTTTATACTCGGGATCCAAGTATTATTTAGCCATTTACAGAAATATAACATGCTCATAAATCAAAATTAAATACAAGCAATGAATAAATGAGAAAGAAGAATAGGTATACCTCCTAGTCTTCTAATGTATGACCTTCCTCCTTTTGGACGTCGTGTGGGCGACGATCCACCAAAAGTTGAAGCTCCTAGATCGCAACACTTCCTTCCTTGCTCTTCCAAAGCAATAGAAAGAATAGAAACAAGGATATTTACCTCCCTAAAACCAGCCAACAAGAAGCAAGGAGTATCCTTGCCATGAGCCAACAAAAGAAGGAAAGAGAAGGAGTTTTGGGTGTGGCGGCCAAAAGCTCAAGGAAAACCCTAAACCTTTGTTCCACCGGCAAGGAGAAGGAGAAGGCTTGTTTTGGACGCTGGCCAAGGTATGGAAGGATGAAGATGGCGCCGGCTTGGGGAAGAAGAACAACTAAGGAAAGACTTTCCTTAATAGGTGCCGCCAAGCTCAAACCCTAATTCCTAACCTTGCCGCCAACTCCAAAAACCCTAGCTCTCTTCAATTGTTCTCCCCAACTCCATGCCATCCTTTTATAGAGTTAGGGATAAGCCATGAATTAATCTCATCCATTGGTTCTAGGGATTTAATCTCAACCGTCGGATCTAGAGTTTTAATCTCAACCGTCGGATCTAGAGATTTAATCTCTACCTTTGGATCTCGAGATTTGTTTCTATCCTTTGGATCTAAGCATCATGAGGTGTTAATAGGCTACATTAGGGACCATGAGGAGGAGTTGGGTCTTGGTCACCCATGGATCAAGCCCACATAAAGTCCGATCCACTAATGATGGTCCAATCCACTAAAGGTCCATCATTGATCTACCTCACCAACCCCCATATGATAATATGGGCTCCATATATTATTTGTACATTTTCTCCCCGTGTTTAAGATCTCGAATGTCCGTCAATTAATTAATTTACTGACCATTAATTAATCGACATCTAACTCCATGAGTAGTACCACTCAACCTTTTCATCATGCCGGACCAAGTCCACCTGCAGGGTTTACATGATGAACCTTATGAGCTCCTCAAGGGGACATCATCATCCTAATATATAGGACACGGTTTCCTCCTATAATCAACGGCACACCATATAAATAATATCATCTCCCAACTTACCGAGTCTATCGATTTAATCTATAAATCTCGCCCATTGGTAAATCAAAGAGATGAGTACCAAGTATATGTGCCCGTTATTATATCGGGATTAAGAGCATGTACTAAATAATATCTGAGGTCCGATTCGATTATGTAGTCAGCAATAAATCGAATCACCTCTGTGTCGGTCCTGCTCAATACACACAAAGTGCACTAGTGTGATTCTATGGTCAAGACAAACCAATACCAAATCACACTACAACCATTCCGATGGTTTGTCCAAAGCCATCTCGGTTGTGAGCCTTTACTTATACTTTACAAGGAGCCGATAACATGATCTCCCGTGTGACACCACACACCATGTTATCTACAATGTAAGGTATTAGACAATATTGCATAACCATAAAAATATGTAAACAATGATCATGTGATTCTTATTTCAAAATAAAGATGTTCATACAAAAAATAGACTTTTAAGTATACATCCCTACAGGTATAACCCCAATCAACTGCTCAGAGTTGACTAGGTGCCAAGTGTCAAAATACTTGACTAGTCGACTGGTCCATAACCTCTGTCAACTAATAAACCTTAAACATGAGGTTTAACCCAACTATGATGCCCTAATATTTGATAGACCACCTTTAGCCTAGACCTCAGCTTTCCAGCCACCTCCATTATGTTAGGGCAATCAACCCAAGTATGATCTTGGTTTTGATGTGTATGACAAAGGGTTTAAGTTAGGATGTTATGTGTTTTGATGTGCGTGTTCAAGTTGTGCAAGACTTGGTGAATCACACATGGTTTACTTGATGAAGCAATGGCAAGTTCATCGTCTCATGGCTCGGGTCCTTGAGTCGGTGAAGGATGGCACGGGGAGAAGCCGTGAGATTGGTGCATCCGAGGGACCACCGGACAAAAAGCAAATGGAGTGAAGCCAAAGAAGCAGACTTCAGGACAAGACATGAAGGATGGCACGGGAGAAGTCGTGAGCTTAGTGCATCCGAGGGACATAGGCCGGAAGAAGAGAGCTTCGGTGAGGGACTGCATGGGAGATGAGAGTTGAGCAATTGTAACCTGGGATGGGTAGCTCAAGTTAGGTGAACTTGGCCAAATAACTAAGATCAAGTGTCAGATGCTCAAACATAGTGTTTGAGGTTTTACCTGATGGTCGGATGCTCAAACAACTTGTTGTTTGAGGTTTTACCAGACAACAGTCAACTGGTCCAAGTCGACGACTAGTGGACTGGTATTCGACTAGGGTTTGTGGCATAGCAGTTGACTGCCAAGGGTGGCAGTCGACTGGTCCACCATCAGTCGACTGCCAAAGAATGGCAATCTACTGCTATAGGAGGACGCATGCACAGAACCTCCTGTAGCCAATTTATCAGTTGGTTACGCAAGCATCAGTTGACTACTGATAGTATCAGTCAACTGCAAGTAAGGTTTAGTCAGAAAATGTTGGAGGTGGTCCGTTACAGCGGCAGTCGACTAATGACATGCATCAGTCCACTGCTGCATGCCCAATGAGAAGAAAGCTCTCTTCTCTATAAAAAAAAGAGAGTTTGGGGCCTTGGGGCAGCTAATGCTTCCACTCCTAAGTGTGCTCCAAGTCTCCTAAATATTTTTACTCTCCTCTTCCTTGTTTCTATCTCTATTTTATTGTAAGAGAGAGAGTTTGTGTAAAAGAGCTTTTTCTCCACCTTGATTGAGCTAAAGGAGAAGTTTAGTGGATTGGTTGAGGGAGTGATCCGCCCAATGAATTGTCATGCATTAGCAGCAAGGGTCTTGAACCACGTTACATCTATTGTGTGTTAGTCCAATCGACCCAAGTCACAATTGACCATACTCGAGTTTGACTCGAGTAGTGGTTTGATGTTAGTGTTTTGATGGTTGACTTGGAGTTGACCATGATGGAGAAGTCCAAGTGGGACACTTGGCATGGAAAGTCCAAGAATGGGTCTTGGCAAGGGAAAGTCCAAGCTTGAGTCTTGGCAATTGAAAAGCCCAAAATAGGTTGGCATGGAAAGTCCAAGCATGGGTCTTGGCAAGGGAAGTCCAAGGGTTGATATTGGCGACATAAAGTCCAACTGAGAGTCTTGGCAGCATAAGTCCAATGATTTGGCAGCATAAAGTCCAAGCGGTAGTCTTGGCAGTGTAAGCCCAAATGTGCCTTGGTGGTATAAACCAGCTTAGCATGACAATAGCTGATGGAAGCACCTAAAGGCTAACGTATGGATGAACAAGTAATGGATGACTTGGAGGGATCCGATAGACGTGAGTCTGATGGAGGTGGCTAGAAAGCTTAGGTCTAGGCTAAGGGTGATCTAGCAAGTATGAGGACATTATACTTGGGGTTAAACCTCATGGTTGATGTTATCAGTCGATTGGTGCTTTGGACCAGTCGATTAGTCAAGTGTTTTGACACTTGGCAGCCAAGTCAACTTGTAGCAGTCGACTAGGATTATGACCAGTCAACTGTCGTGAGTTGACTAGGGTCTGACTGCCAGGCGAAAATCCAAGTCGCGCAGAGGCATAAAAGGAGCTCGATGGGGAGGTTTTCGCAAGCGATTTCATGGGCGATTTGGAGCGATTTGCTAGTGCAAATCAGGGTCTTCAAGTGCAGTTCAAGCAATCAAACAAGCAAGCATGTAAAATGTATTTGTAAAGTTTTCTTTACGTGTTTTTGTGTATTTAACTTGTAATTTCTTTTATTTCTATTGTATTACTTTTGTAATCCTTGTACGAGTTTCTCTGCCCTGACTTGTTGTCGAGAAGGAGTTTATTAGTTTAGTGGTGGTGTTTGCATCGCTAGGGCTCATTCGAGCTCAACCTGTGGAGTAGGAATCCTAAGGTTCCGAACCACGTTATATCTTGGTGTTATTGCATGTGATTGTGTTTGTTTGTTTTTGTTTTAGTTTGTGCTTTTATTTTCCGTTGTGCACTAATCCTTTTATAGAGACAAGCATGATCGAATTATGTCAAGCGATTGAAGACACGCCATTCACCCCCCCTCTAGCTCTCACCGAAGTTCCCACAATTAGTATCAGAGCTAGGAGCTCTTATACGGATTAACAACTGGGAGCAAAGTGCTAGAGGAAAGAAGATGGAATTTCAAGAAAAATTGGGATGGGACATCAACACACCAGTTCCATATGCGCTCTATGGATAAGAAGGCTTCAATAAATTAAAGACAAGGATTGAAGAATCCATTTTGATGAGGGACTTCAAAGATTGGTCCACATTGATGGAAGTATTTGAATATCTAAAAGGGTCAAAAGGAGGATTCCTCAAAATGAAGAAGTGGACCAGGGAACAACTCCAAGAATTCGAGAAAAACAAGAAGGTAATAAAATTCTTGGTTGATTTAATCCCTAATGATATTTTGTGTAGTTTAGGGGATTACATGGATGCCAAGGAGATATGGAACAAGTTGGCAAGATTCCATGAGGAGCCTCACTCGGCACAAGAAGAAGAAGGAGAGGAGAAGGAAGAAAGCTCATCCTCACAAGCAAGTGAGGATTCAGAAGCTGAAGAGGAGTCAACATCCGGGTCGATAGAAGAGATGGAAGAGGTAGAAGAAGCCTTCACCTCTAGGATTGAGGGGGAGGAGATTAGGTCATATTCAATGCCGGTGCATAATCAAGAGGAAGCATCCACCTCCGGTCGAGAAGATAAAGTTGTCCAAAATTCCACCACCACCCTAGGTAACACGATCATTTTAATTAAAAATAAAAACCATATCATATGCGTTGAGTGTAGGGAACAAGGACACTACAAGAGCAAGTGTCCGAAAAGAGTCAAGAAGACTCCTCCGGCACCAAAAGTCAACAAAAACTCAATAGATGTTGGTGCCCCAATTAGGATGAGCAAGGAGCACGTGGTGTGCTTCAAGTGCCAACAATTAGGACATTATAGGAGTCAATGCCCTAGGGGGAGGAAGAAAAGGCAAGAAGGAGCATCATATGTAGAGGGAGCTTCTAAAGCAAACCCTAAGGTAAAATTCAATAATGCACCTTAAAATTTTAATGTTAGAAAACATGCTTTTAACTCTCTTGCTATTGTTCATGATTATAAAAATCATGCTAGTAACAATAAATTTTATTGCTTATGGGTTAAACATGTCAATCTTAGAAATAAGGAGAAATTTGGGACTAATGCCCCTAAAACAATCTTGCCTAAGGAAATTATTAGGAAGATAGAAAACCATTTAGGCATTAATCCCAAGAACCATAGACATATGCCTATGAAAGGGAAAAATACTCAAAGAAATAATGGGCCAACAAAATTTGAGAAATTAGAGTTAGAGAACCAAGCCTTGAGGTCAAGGCTTGAGAAACTTGAAAAGACCCTTAGAAATATGCAAAATCAAACTCAAGGGTCTAGGAGTCAAAGTCAAGTGTGTAAGAGGCAAGAATCATCTAGGAGGCAAGGTTTGGGTCACAAGCCTATGTCCAAGAAGGTAATGCCTACTTATCACAATGTTCCATTTGATTATGGAACTCAATCTAGGTCTAGGAGAGTCATGGTACTAGGGAAGCAATCCCTAAGGCTAACCATGGAGTGTGCCTAGTGGCTATGGTTTCAAGGAAACCTAGGAATGCCCCTAAGAAGGTTACAAGGGGAGTTACCCCTAGAGTTAACCTAGGCATGACCCAAATGACCAAGGGTTCTAAGCTTAGGAGGGTCAATAGAAAGGTATCTAGGGAAGTTATCCCTAGTGAATACCTAATTAACTCAAGGAGCTCCAATAGGTCTTGGGTTCCTAGGAGCGTGATTGATTCACGCTAAAAGCGTTAGGGTGTGTCAACCCTAAGTGGATGGGTAGTTAACCTAACCATGGTAGAGTCGACACTTTAAGATATTTTAAAGGTTATGGGTACTTTAGAAATGGAGGTTGATATATAATTCTAAAGGATTTTAGGATGTGTCAATATCATTTAAGAAGATTGATAAGTTGATCAAATTGGCAGAATTTAGGTCTTAGAGTCATAGTGTACCATTTTGGGTTTTTGGCACACTTGGGAGATAAGTGTTATTATGGAAAAATGAACTTAATCCTAACAAATGACAACTAATATTAAAATTTAGGTATTATTATACCTTTATATTTTATTTTTCATGCCTTGATTGCCATATAACATGTCATGACATCATTCTTATTCTTTATCATATAAATGTCAAGATTATGCTTAGGGCTTATTTTTTATGTCATGTGTATTTAGATTTAATCATATGTCATGACATCATGATTTTTGGCAATCTCATTTATGTTATCATTCATGCATTTAGGATTAATGAAAATTGAATTAAGGACTATGACATGACTTGAAGTCCCATGTATAAGGGAATCAAGTAGTGTTACCTTAGAAAAATGCATGAGACCTTAGATTAGGATGAATAAAACCCACATCTCACATCAAATTGACATGTGTGTGTTTTCATACACCCTAGACACATGTGAGATGCTAGGAAGTCAGTTAAGTTCAAGATGCATAGTTTTTACATCTAGATGAACTCAAACTCGTCATATATCATGGGTGGATCATGGGGAAAGCTAATGTGCAAGTCATGTGCATTGAGCCCATTGATCATGATCCAATATAGGTTTTCAAAAACATTTTAAAATCATTTTAGAAAATCTTGGTGAAGTCTATCTTTTGATAGCAATCACCATTGATAGAGTTGGTACAAAGTAGGGCTAAAACATTGAACTTTTCAATGGTTTTGAACTTTGTGTCAAACTCACTATTTAATAGGTAATTTAAATTTCAAATATTTTTCACCCATTGTATTTGTTATAAGTAATGCACATATGAATTTTCCTGATTTTTCAAAATACGTATTTTTACTTATGTATTTTCAAATTTTGATTTCTGAATTTGATTTCTGCATTTGCAGAAATCAGTCGGCTGCCATGGATGGCAGCGGACTGACGTTAAGAGCAGTCGACTGGTGACTGTAAGAGTCAACTGCTAGACCTAATTTTGGGTAAATAAGGTTTGTTTATCTTGATTTCAGCTATGTTAGTCTACCCTAACTGCTCCTAACCCTAGGATATGCTTTGGAAAGCATTAGAAAGGGTGAAAATCTATAGGATATGGATTAGAAGAATTATTTGGGTGTGTATCAAGTTTAAGGTGTGTGAAAGTTCAAGGTTGAACTTTTAACCTTAATTTTGAAGGTTTAGTATTCATATAGGCTTAGGGACTCTCCAAGGACATTGATGGTGCAATGGTCAAGGGGAGCAAGCCTTTAGGGGGAGGTTATCCATCATGGGATGATTAATGTATTCTTCCTCATGAGGGGGAGAATTTGGAGAGTTTGGAAAAGTGAGGATTGCCTCTCTTTAGTGATATGAGACTTATCACTAGGAAGAGTGAAGACATCCTAGATGTTTTTTGACCAAGGGAGAGATTGTTAGATCTCATTGGGATATGAGACATTCACACCCTTGGGGAGAGAACCTTTTTTATGTATGTCAAAAAGGGGGAGAATTGATGGGAAAATCAATGGGAGAATTTGGAATTCCCAATTTGGACAATTGGAAGGATTGGTTTGAGTTAGTGTTCTAACTCAAAGGTGTTTTGTTTTTTCCAAACATCAAAAAGGGGGAGATTGTTGGTGCAATCGTCTAGGTCACGATTGACCATACTCGAGTTTGACTCAAGTAGTGGTTTGATGCTAGTGTTTTGATGTTTGACATTGATGGTTGACTTGGAGTTGACTATGATGGAGAAGTCCAAGTGGAACACTTGGCATGGATCTTGGCAAGGGAAAGTCCAAGCTTGAGTCTTGGCAATTGAAAAGTCCAACATAGGTTGACATGGAAAGTCCAAGCATGGGTCTTGGCAAGGGAAAGTCCAAGCTTGAGTCTTGGCAAATGGAAAGTCCAACATGGGTTGGCAAGGGATGTCCAAGGGTTGATATTGGGGGCATAAAGTCCAAGCGAGAGTCTTGGTAGCATAAGTCCAATGGTTTGGCAGCGTAAAGTCCAAGCGGTAGTCTTGGCAGCATAAGCCCAAATGTGCCTTGGCGGTATAGACCAGCTTAGTATGACAATAGCCGATCGAAGCACTTGAAGGCAAGCGTATGGATGAATAAGTCATGGATGACTTGGAGAGATCCGATAGACGTGAGGCTAATGAAGGTGACAAGAAGACTTAGGTCTAGGCTAAGGGTGGTCTAGCAAGTATGAGGACATCATACTTAGGGTTAAATCTCATGGTTGAGGTTATCAATTGACTGGGGCTTTGGACTAGTCGATTGGTCAAGTGTTTTGACACTTGGTAGCCGAGTCAACTTGTAGTAGTCGACTGGGATTATGACCAGTCGACTGCCGTGAGTCAACTAGGGTTCGACTGCCAGGCGAAAATCTAGGTTGCACGGAGGCATAAAAGGAGCTCAATGGGGAGGTTTTTGCAAGTGATTTCTTGGGTGATTTGGAGCAATTTGCTGGTGCAAATCAAGGTCTTCAAGTGTGGTTCAAGCAATCAATCAAGAAAGCATAAAAAACACATTTGTAAAATTTTCTTTACGTATTTTTGTGTATTTCACTTGTAATTTTTTGTGTTACTTTTGTAATCCATTTACGAGTTTCTCCGCCTCCAACTTGTTGCCAAGAAGGAGTTTATTAGTTTAGTGGTGATGTTTGCATCGCTAGGGCTCATTTGAGCCCAACCTGTGGAGTATGAACCCTAAGGTTCCGAACCACGTTATATCTTGGTGTTTTGCATGTGATTGTGTATGTTTATTTTTTTTAGTTTGTGCTTTTGTTTTTCGCTGTGCACTAATCATTTTATCGAGACAAGCACGATCGAATTATGTCAAGCGATCGGAGATGCATCATTTGATGTGAGTAAAACATATAGGGTTTTAGGAGTAGTTTTCGCTCACATCTCATTACATTTTATGTTTGTTTCAAGCATATTTTACTTTGTTTTGCATGAATTTCCTATTTTCTTGTTCGGAGATCTACTCTTTGTACTTTTGTGTGCAGGATAGCATTTCATGGGGAAAATGACGCACTTTCGGAGCAAAAGAAGGACATTTTGCAGCTAGATGCAGAAAGGGACACGACTAGGGCATGTGGCTACACACGGTTGTGTCCAAGGGTCGAAATTGGCCACCACGGCACCACACATGGCCTGACCATGTGGAAACACACGACTGTGTGGCGTTGCACGATTCTGTCTCAATTCGGTTGTTTTCCATGTTTTAGGGAGATCCAGGCTGATGTCAATATAAAGGAGGTTACACCCAAACCCTAGGGAGGAGGCATGATGGCTGCGACGACACTCCAATGCCCTAAAATCTTCGGTAGCTCACAACAGGGAGGAAGAAAGTCGGCGGAGATCCAAATTCTGCACTTCAACACTGGAGAGAAGAGTCACATCACATTGTAATTTCTGTTCTTTACATAATTTCCATTGTTTATATGAACATGATCGTGCTTTGTGTTTCTCCTCTCTTATTTATGGAGTAGACTTTTCGATTCTAGGACTAGGGAGTAGTTTGTGTTTAGTCAGAACATGTTGGTTCAAATATCTTTTCGTTCTTGAATTTATATTTGCAATTGACATTTGGTTTAGAGCTATAACTATTGTTTTGGTTTTCTATCTACTATGCTAGCCGATACGAGGGGTGACAACCTTCGTATCTAAGATTTAGGAGAATTAAGGAGGAACCTAGGGGTTGACTTCATCTCCCGTAACTGTGGGTAGAAGGATGCGATAGAGTAGGAAACACACCCCGTTTTCGACTCAATGCAAGGATTGATTCAGCATCCTCGTACCGACTATCCTGTCCTAAGTCCAGGGGTCGACCTGGTAATGGCAGAGGTAACTTCCGATAGATGCGAAGGTTCATCGGGGGAGTGTATGATGTCCTTTCAACAAAATCGCAGCTAGAAACCTAGACAAAACCCAATTGAAAATGTGATCTGTGACACACAAACGAAACCGAAATCCTTGAATCCCTTCCAAAGACTCACAACTAGTTTCTTCTTCCGTGTGACACCGTATTGAGTTGGGACCGCCATCAACTCTCGTAATCATAACTCTTAGATCTGAATTCCGAACAATAACCTCCACTTACCAAATTGGTACTCGAATCTCAGTCCTTATGGGATCGATAATCTTTTTATTACTTGACAACATCCGTGCACTTGCGGGCATTGAGCGCGAGCACACGCTTCGAGTCCTCGACGGTCTTCGTCCCGAGATTTGAGGTCGCGTTCGCGTGCATCACCATTCACCCCCCTCTAGCGCTCACCGAAGTTCCCACATTGTGTTTGCATTGCTTTCTCTTTGCTTTGTTTCTAATCTTAATTGTCTTTATTATCTTTATTCCACTGCACTAACTAGATTGTAGATGATTAAGCATGAGCAAGTTCCATCGAGCACGATTAAGGCTATTCAACCCCCTTCTAGTCGGGCCACGATCCCCTACAAGTGGTATCAGAGCTAGGAGCTTGTCAACGGACTCACTGCCGCAACAAGAAAATCTACAATGGTTGGCATGAACATCCATCCACTGAAGTTTGAAGGAAATTTCTCTTGGTGGAAGAAAACGATGGAGGTATTCTTCGAAACCAACTTTGATACCATGTTAATTATTGAAAACTATTTTGAGTTGCCTAGGGATGAAGAGAATAAGCCATTAGGGAAATCAAGATGGACAAAGAAACAAAAGGAGCATCCCTTAGAAAATTCAAAGGCAAAGCACCATCTCTTCAATGTGCTTCCTCAACAAGAAATTAACCGAATTGGAGAGTGCTCAAGTGCTAAGGAGATGTGGGAGAAGCTAATTGAGCTTCACGAAGGAACATCCAAAGCCAAGCTTGCAAGACGGGACCTTCTCCGATCTCAACTCAACAACATTAAATTGGATAAAGGAGAAAAGGTATTGTCTTTGCATTCTAGGTTTAAAGAAATTATTAATGGTTTATCAAGTGTAGGAGAAAAATTATAAAATTGGGATATGATAATGAAAGCAATCGATACATTCCCCCGATCATCCAAATGGAGCTCCATGGTGGATTCCTTCTACATCTCAAGGAATATAGAGGTAAGTACTCTAGAAGAATTCTTTTCTACCATGAAACTCACCTTGAAGGTATAGTAGAAGAACCAAGCACTCAATCAAGAGGAGTAGCGATAGTAGCAAACAAAGGGAAGAAGAAGACTACACCTTCTTCATCGGATGATGACTCACAATCTTCCATGGGTACCGATGAAGAAGTGTATATGGTAAGAAAGGTAAGGCATGCCTTAAAAAGTTTTAAATTTAACAAATCTCATGATACGAGAAGGACGAGGAAGATCATTTGCTACAATTGCCAAGGAGAAGAAGGACAAATGAGGGATGAGTGCCCTCTATTGAACAAGAGCAAGGAAGAAAAGAAGAAGGATGATAAGAAGAAAGGCAAGAAGAAAGAAGAAAAGAAATCAAAGGAAAAAGATAGTATAACCCCCAGAAACTAAAATCCACATGGGACGACTCTTCTTTATCGAAGGAAGAAATAGGTGTCGTCTCTGATTTTGCACTAATGGGAGTAGATGACATTGCCTCCACCTCATCCGAGCAAGAAGAAGGAAGCACAAGTGAGGAGGAGAGCTCAAGGGTAGGGGGAGCATCATCATCGAAATCGGAAGAAGAAGATTGGGCAAGTGAGGTAAAACATCTCTGTACCCAAAATGTTGTTTCCATGATTTCAAGTTTGACTAGGGATTTATTTAGGACTAAAAAGAAAAATAAAATCATGCAAAATGAAATTAGAAATCTAGAAGAAAAACTTGAATATGCATGTTCACATGATGATGTTGTATCTTCTAGTTTAAAAGATGCATGCTTAAAGGAAAATAAGGTTTTAAGGGAAAAGGTAGAATAACTTACTAAGGCTCTTGAAACATTTACTATAGGCTCAAATACTTTGAACATGATCATTGGGAGCCAAAGGGCAAGCTTTAACAAAAAGGGCTTAGGATATAAGGGATCTAAGAATGAAAAGGCATACCATTGTCTAATTTCTAGGGGGCAATCAAAGACTACAATGGTAGCTAGAAAATGGATCCCTAAGTAATACTTGGTGAACCCTATTGGAAAGAATTTATATTGGGTTCCAAAGTCAATCCTTAAAAGTTAGAAAAACCTAGGATAGTCAACCATATTTGAAATTATTTAATATCCTTCTAATGGTTGACTTATGATGATAATGGGTGGTAGTTGATTTATGATCATGAAGGATGATACTTAACCTAGGTAGCATTGCATGAAATTTTTGGTTAAGTATAAATACCTTAGTTACATCTCACAATTCACTATAAGGAGAACTTGATTGATAACATAGCAATGGGTGAGATGTTTGGTTGATACAAATGATTCACTAGTGCTTATGACATTTTTATGAGTCATTAGATGTATCATTACATAGCAATCATAGACCAACTATGGGGAAAGAAAATGTTTAATTCATGAACATCTTACCCAAAGATTGATGCACGCGAATGCGACCTCAAATCTTGCGACGGAGACCATCGAGGACTCGAAGCGCGCGCTCGTGCTGAATGCCCGCAAGTGCACGGATGTTGTCAAGTAATAAAAAGATTATCAATCCCACAAGGTCTGAGATTTGAGTACTGATTTGTTCAGTGGATGTTATTGTTCGGGACTAGACTCTAAAGGTTGCAATTAGGAGGGCTATCGGCAGTCCTAACTCTAATATGGTGTCACACGGAGGAAAAGAAGGGTCGCTACGGGTCTTTAGATGGATTCTAGGATTTCGGTTTCATTTGTGTGTCGCAGAACACATTTTCAATTGGGCTTTGCTTAGGTTTCTAGTTATGGTTTTGGGGAAAGGACATCATACACTCCCCGGATGAGCCTTCGCGTTTATCGGAAGCTACCTCTGCTATACCAGGTCAACCCCTGGCTTTAGGACGGGATAGTCGGTACGAGGATGCTGAATCGATCCCTGCGATGAGTCAAAAATGAGGCGTATTACCTACTCTATCGCATCCTTCTACCCACAATTACCGGCGATGAGGCCAACTCTTAGGTCCCTCTTTAATTCCCCTAAATCCTTGATATGAGGGTTGTCACCCCTCGTATCAGCTAAGCACAGTGACTAGAAAACCAAAACGATAACTATAGATCTAAACCAAAACACCAATTGCAAAAATAAATTCAAGAACGAAAAGATATTTGAATTAATGATGCACTCGATCACAACCTCAAATCTCGCGACAGAGGTCGTCGAGGACTCGAAGCGCGTGCTCACGCTCAACGCCCGCAAGTGCACGGATGTTGTCAAGTAATAAAAGATTATCAATCCCACAGGGATTGAGATTTGAATATCGGTATGCTCAATGGTTTAAATTATTCGGACGTAAACTCTAAGAAATTTTGACTTGTGAGGGCTGTTGGTGGACTATACTCTATACGGTGTCACACGGAGGAGGAAGGGAGCATGCCGAGGTCTTCTAAAGTGATTCTAGGACTTCGGTTTCGCTTGTGTGTCACAAAATAATGCTGTCAATTGGCGTTGTCTAGACGTTTAGCTATGGTTTTGTGGAAGGAACATCATACATTCTCCCGATGAGCCACCGCATCTACAGGGAGCTATCTCTGCCTAAAAGGATGGGATAGACGATACGAGGATGCCGAATCAATCCCTACGATGAACCGTATCCGGTTTCATCGCATCCTTCTACCCACGGTTATAGGAGATCAGGTTTACCCCTAGGTTCCTTGTATAAAATCCCCTAAATCTTATATACGAGGGTTGTCACCCCTTGTATCGCCTAAGCACAGCAGGTAGAAAACCAAACATGCATAGATATAGTAAAAACAACTACAAATTGCCAAATTAAACTCAGGCAAAATTTAACATGAACCAACATTGTAATGTGCACACAAGCTACTCCCTAATCCTAGAACCGAAAGAACTACTCCATGTATATGAAGGAGGAATCACAAAGCATGTACATGTTCGAATACATCAGAATGAAAATGTAGGAACAAGGGATTACAATGCTTTCGTGGTCTTCTCTCTGGCGTTGAAGTGCAAGGCGTGGACTTCTGACGGCGTTCCTCCTCCCTGTTGTAAGTTCCCAAAGGTTTTTAGGGCTTCGGTATGTCGTCAAAGCCATCGTACCTCCTCCCTAGGGTTTGGGCGGAGCCATCCTTATATAGACATCACCTCGGACCGCTGCAAAATTCGAAAAAAGCCCTAGTCGCACAAATCTGGCGGGCTACCACACAGTCAGGCCGTGTGCAGCCCTAAGTTGGCTGATCTCGCCCATTGGACACAACCGTGTGAAGCCACATGTCATGGTCGTGTCCCATTCTGCGTCTAGCTGCAAAATGTCAGTCTTTTGCTCTGAAAGTGCACCTTTTTCTCCCGAAATGCTAACCTGCACCCAAAAGTACAAAGAGCAAACCTTTGAACCAGAAAATAGGAAATGCGTACAAAATAGAGTAACATATGCATGAAACTAACATAAAATATAATGAGATGTGAGCGAAAACTACTCCTAAAACCCTATATGTTTCTCTTACATCACTTCTCCCAGACTTAAAACTTTGCTTGTCCTCAAGCAAACCTCAGTACCATGAAATTTAAAAAGACATTATTCCATACTTAGCATGTCAACTAAATTTTCAAGTGGTATTTACAATCAAAGCAAAATAAATATGTTCTAGAAATTCACTAAGTTAGCTCCTCATGCTCATGCTAAGCGAATCATTCATAAGGGATGCTCGTTCCATGGTGAGTTAAGTCGTCACCCCATAGCTTTCCTAAGGTTTCTGGCTCTTAGGCACTTACCTGCCCAAAGCGAGGGTCGTTCCCTAGATCTAGCATAAAGTCTCAAAGGCATGCTCGGTATTGAGAGAAATTGGTAGGTGTTTCTCTAGTAACCTAACTCGGTCTCAAAGGGGCACCTAGCCATTTCCACCCACGACAACTATTTTTTTATCCCTCATAATCTTCTCTCTCTCTCTCCTCTTTTTTTTTTCTTTTTTATCTTTTTCTCTTTCTCTCTCTTTTTCTTTTCTCTTCTCACTGGGATTTTGATTTTTTTTTAAATGGGCTTACACAATCCGAGCATCTCCAGTAACTAAAATGCTAAACCTAGAGTCACCTATGGATTCTAAAGTACTAGACTACTGAGATGAATCATAACTAGGTATGTACTAGATTATCCCTTTCAGAATGTTCAACATGTGTAAGTGTAATGAAATAAAGCTAACCAGTGTAAGTCTAGAACATTCATTAGAGCGAATAAAATAAAATACCACGAGATAAATGAAGTTAAGCAACCTATGGGAACAACTCATGTAAGAAAATTTTTATAAATACTACTGAGGCAGCTTTACAGATAACAAAAACTAAGTACTGAAAGAAATTCAACAACCCATGCATGAATAAATGAATGAAAATACCAGAAAAGAAACTACTACTAGGAAACAAAACAAAATAAACTTTGGGGTCTTCCCCCCCCCCCTAAACTTAAATGAAAATATACCTCTAGTATGGTGGCCGAGGCGGAAAGTCTAGGAGCCTCAACATCTCTGGATCCTGGGAGAACCTGCTGCTGAGCCGCTGATGCCACATGTACATGTGGTCAATCTGGGAGCTGTTGGATGCAGTGGCTGCTTGGTGCTCCTCCTCCATAGCCCACTGTGCCTGCTGGGCATGCATGTGCTGTCGCATCTCCGTGCGGTAGGCGGCCTCATCTTGGTGACGAGCAACCTCCTTCTGGAAGTATATGCGGGCCTCATCGTAGAACTCCTCATCCCACTGGAAATGCTTTCGGAAGCCCTGGAACTCCGCTTGCATGTAGGCACTCTGCTCCTCCCATCGCTGCCTCTGCGTCTGCTGCTTAGTGTATATGTCGTCGAGGCGCGATTGGAACTCCGAGAAATCATAGGCTGACGTACCTGCATCCTGCTCAAAGGTGGAAAAATGTGGTGGTACAGGTGCAGACTCATGTCAGCGTGGACTAGGTGGGCTCCTATGCATGTGTGGACTGGAGGGAGAGTGATATAAAGGTGGAGAGATGGGCACCGATGTGGATGGTCCCTCATGTAGAGGGGACTCCACTATCAGGTCCAAGCGCCAGTTGACACGTGTAGTGATGGTGGAACGATCAGGGTCGGGGAGCCTAAGGGCCGTCAAATTTTTCCTTACAAAGCATAAAGAGTCTCCTTCTCTCACAATCATCTTCATGGCCATGCACACTCCTAGGTTGATCCTAGGGCTCCCCTCTATACTCTCTAATGTAGTGTAATCGTACCCCATCCTATGGCAAATGTGGGTAAGTAGGCCTCCCACATTAATCTCTCCTCGTGCTGCTTTGCCCATCTTCACTAAGTGTCTGATGAAGTGGGACCCTACATTGATGCTACTCCTTTCTTGTAGCATGTCCCAGAGGCAAAGCAGCTCGCTAGCTCTAACTACACCATCACTCTCTCCACAACCAAATATAGTATTGGCCATGATGCGGTGGAGGTATTGGAAGACGGGGTTTTGGAGGCGTGATGCTTTGGCCTAGAAGGGTCATAAGCGTGCTCTCCCTTCAACTTGGTCCAAAATACCTGAGAGTTGAACCCAATAGGGATTCTTCTCTCTCCCCCACTCGGCAAGCCAAAGCATGAGTTCCATTGGTGGAGGGTCCACTCATGCTCAATGTTAAAAAGCCTAAAAGTTATCCTACCGTCCTCGCTCTCTCTACCCGTTAAAATTTCCGCTTCTAAGGAACTCAAAAATTCTAGAACTATACTAGGGTAGGTTGGGTGTCTTATTCCCATTATCTCTTCCCACCCTATTTTTGCAAATAGGGCTTGAATATCACCCAACAACCCTAAAGACTCTAGCAAATCTTCATCTAAGTACCTAGTAGCAGTGAGTTTATGAGTAGAAAGTATATTATATCTATCTCTATGTTCGTTATTGCGAAAAAGAAGAGTGGGTAGGGCATTACCCTTCTCCGGAGCTTGAGGGGCGTCGACTCTCCTTGATCGTCGCTCCAAAGCACCGGATCGAGGTGCTACCTTCTTGGTTCTCCTCATCCTTGCTTCTTTTGGCTTCCTTTGAGGTTAAAAGTGCTTCTAGATGGTGGGGAAGATGAAACCACACGGATAGGGCAAGAGCATTCGAAGCACATGGCGCAAATGGGGTGAAAACACGCGGCTCATCCCTATTAACCTTGCACGACACAACCGTATGAAAACACATGGCCAGGTCGTGTGCACCTCGGGTCAGTCGGGCACGGTCGTGGGAAAACCCACGGCCAGGCTAAGTGGTCCTCTCCCCGTTTTACATTATGGTTCAAATTTTCTCATACATTTCGTCGTGTAGGTTAATATGGATTTTATTTTTGCCTAGCTAAGTACTTTTCTAGTCCTAACTCTAAATGAGATGGAAATCAAAACTAAAATTAAATGAATGCATGCAATACAGTCAAAGGGAAATCTAAAACTAAACTTGGATTGCCTCCCAAGAAGCGCTTTGTTTAAGGTCGTTTAGCTCGACCACACTCCACTATCAACTCGGCTCTGGAGGTTCAGTGAACCTCCATTCATCTGTCTCGGAAGCTTCATCTGGTAGTTTCGGCTTCATTCTGCTAAACGTGAAGCCGTTGAGGTAGGGGGCTCTGTGCTCCGAAAGGATGAAGAGGATGATCTCCCCATCTACCTCCAGGGAGATCTGGTGTGCCTTCACGTCTATGCACGACCCTGCAGTTGCCATTAAAGGCCTTCCCAGAATAATGGGATTCTGGGGATTGGGTCCTGTGTCTAGTATGATGGAGTCCATGGGTATCACGAAATCCTCAATCATCACAGGCACGTGTGGTAGTATGCCAACGGGCTCATTGACTGAATCATCTCCCATACGAATACCAAGATTTGCTGGTTGGAGCCCGCTCAGTCCCATGTTCAGATAATATGCGTAGGGCATCACACTGACTGATGACCCCAAGTCGCATAAAGCTTTATTGAAGCTCTTCCCATAAATTGAGCAGGGGATAACAAACTCACCGGGGTCCTCAAGTTGTAGTGGAATCTTCTCTACAATTTCAGCTTGGTCATATAGGGTGGTAATCATGGCTACACACCCCTTGGCGAATTTGCTACTCTGCCCCACTCCTTCCTCTTTAGCTTGACTCACCAGAGAGCTCTTCACAAGTTGCGACACGGTTTGGGCTATCTGGGCCACTTGCATCTCCAACATCCTGGTGTGACTTGCAAGGCCGTCGACGGTGGCCTTCAAGTCTCTGAGTGATTCTTTAGACTTCTGATGTTGGTGACGAAATTCCTCATTGACATTAGTTTGGGTAGCAATGAAGTCCTCCATCACCAGTTCCAGTCTGGACTTCTGTGGTCACTTCCCATTTCCCTACTACTGCCCATACCCCCTGATGGTTGTGAGTTTCCTGAGTTATTCTTATAGGAGAAATTCGGGTGATTCCTCCATCCAGGATTAAAGGTATTGGAGTATGGGTTGTTGGCCCTTTGGTCGTAGTCCCCAACCACGTCACAATGCTCAATCTGCTCCTCTGAGGTTCCCTGCTCTCCATAGTGGTCCTCTCGATACGCTGCCGCTCCCTCTCTAAAGTTAATGGCCGCACATGCAGATGAAGGATTCAAATATTTGAACCGTCTGTTAAGCGCGCCCATCCTTGCTACCAGATGGTCCATGGAGTTGATAGTGTATCGTTCCGCTACAAGCGTAGGTTGACCATGTTCGGAAGCCCATTGATGGTGGTTCTGGGCCACCTCTTCTATCAGCTCCTCTGCCTCCTCATGGTCTTGTTCATCAGTGCTCCTCCTGCAGCAGAATCCAGGGACATCTTCGTGGCGTACGTGATCCCATTGTAGAAGATGTGGATCACCAGCCACCTCTCCAGTCCATGGTGGGGGCATTGGTAGAGTAGCCCCTTGTAGCGATCCCAAGCTTTGAATAAGGACTCCCCCTCCTTCTGGCAAAAGCTCATGATAAGATGGTGCATGTGAACAGTCTTGCTTGGTGGGAAGTATTTGTTCAAAAACTGCTGCTCACATTGCTCCCATGTAGTGATGCTCCCCGAAGGTAAGGAGTGAAGCCATGCCTTAGCCTTATCCCGCAGTGAGAATGGGAATAGGCTCAGGCAGATCGCATCAGTAGGGACTCTGTTCATTTTCATTATCGAGCAGATTTCTAAAAATGGCTCAAGGTGTCGGTTCGGGTCTTCAGTCATAGCTCCCCCGAATTGACTCTGCTGGATCATATGTATAAGTGCCAGTTTTAGCTCAAAGTTATTTGCCGAAATAGATGGTCTAGCTATACTCAGCCTAAATCCTCTAGCGTTAGGAGCTGCGTAGTTCCGCAGAGGTCGACTACCTATGTTCACTTCGAATGTGGCTTGATCCTCCATCCTTTGCTGCTCTGCTCTCCGGCGATGAAAGGTTCGCTTAATTTCTATGTCAATCGGAATTAGGCCTTCCGATCCTAAGCATCTAAGCATACGATGAACCAAGCCACAAAATTTAGGAGTGCTAACTAATTCTAAAAGAAGAAAATAAAACAATCTAGCTAATAAAATCTAAGATGCAAAAAGGAAATAAAAACAACTACTGCTAGAATAAAATTAAAAACTAAATCTAAATATGGAAAGTTTAGAACTAAAGTAAATAAGGCAAACTAAAACAAAAATCAAATAAAGAAAGTAAATAAATCTAATCCTAAGTCCGATCCAATTCTCCACTATTCGATTTGATATTGAATCGATCAATCCCGGGCAACGGTGCCAAAAACATGATGCACGTGATCACGACCTCAAATCTCGCGAAGGAGACCGTTGAGGAGTCAAAGTGCGTGCTCGCGCTCAACGCCCGCAAGTGCACAGATGTCGTCAAGTAATAAAAGATTATCGATCCCACAAGGACTGGGATTTGAATATCGGTATGTTCAGTGGTTTAAATTGTTCGGATGTAAACTCTAAAAGGTTTTGACTTGTGAGGGCTGTCGGTGGACTATACTCTGTACGGTGTCACACGGAGGAGGAAGGAAGCGTGCCGAGGTCTTCAAAAGTAATTTTAAGACTTCGGTTTCGCTTGTGTGTCACAAAACAATGCTGTCAATTGGCGTTGTCTAGACGTTTAGCTATGGTTTTGTGGAAGGGACATCATACACTCTCCCGATGAGCCACCTCATCTACCGGGAGCTATCTCTGCCTAAAAGGATGGGATAGATGGTACGAGGATGCAGAATCAATCCCTACGATGAACCGTGTCCGATTCCATCGCATCCTTCTACCCACGGTTACAGGAAATTAGGTTTACCCCTAGGTTCCTTGTATAAAATCCCCTAAATCTTAGATACGAGTGTTGTCACCCCTCGTATCGCTTAAGCACTGCAGGTAGAAAACCAAACACGCATAGATATAGTAAAAACAACTACCAATTGCCAAATTAAACTCAAAGGCAGAATTTAACATGAACCAACATTGTAATGTGCACACAAGCTACTCCCTAATCCTAGAACCGAAAGAACTACTCCATGTATATGAAGGAGGAATCACAAAGCATGTACATGTTCAAATACATCAGAATGAAAATGTAGGAACAAGGGATTACAATGCTTTCATGGTCTTTTCTCCGGTGTTAAAGTGTAAGGCGTGGATTTTCGGCGACGTTCCTCCTCCCCATTGCGATTTCTTGAAGCTTTTTAGGGCTTCGGTGTGTCATCCTAGCTGTCGTACCTTCTCCCTAGAGTTTAGGCGGAGCCATCCTTATATAGACATCACTTCGGACCGTTGCAAAATCTGGAAAAAGCCCTAGTCATGCAAATCTGGTGGGCCGCCACATGGTCATGTGTTTCCACATGGCCAGGCCATGTGCAGCCCTAAGTTGGTTGATCTCGCCCATTGGACACGGCCGTGTGTAGCCACACGCCCTGGCCGTGTCTCACTCTTCATCTAGATGCAAAATTTTCGTCTTTTGCTCTAAAAGTGCGCCTTTTTCTCCCAAAATGCTAACCTGCACCCAAAAGTACAAAAAGCAGACCTCCGAACCAAAAAAGAGGAAATGCGTACAAAATAGAGTAACATATGCATGAAACTAACATAAAATGTAATGAGATGTGAGCGAAAACTACTCCTTAAACCTTATATGTTTCACTAACATCAATTAACATGTTCTAACTCAATACAAACTACTCCCTAATCCTAGAATCAGAGTGTCTACTCCATAGATATGAGAGAAGAAACACAAGGCATGATCATATCCATATAAACAATAGAATTTACGCAAAGAATAGGATTTACAATGCAATGTAGGTCTTCTCCTCGGCGTTGAAGTTTAGAATCTTGACCTTCAGCAATGTTCTTCCTCCCCGTTGCGAGTTCCCGAAGCTTTTCAGGGCTTCGGAGTGTCGTCCTAGCCGACATGCCTCCTCCCTAGGGTTTGGGCGGAGCTTTCCTTATATAGACATCATGCTGGATCACTGCGAAATCTGAAAAAAAAAACCCTAGTTGCGTCAATTTACTGGGTCGCCACACGGTCGTGTGAAAACACACGGCTTGGCCATGTGTTAGGCTGTGGCGGCCATTTTTGCTCTCCGAACACGGCCGTGTGTGGGCACACGCCCTGGTCGTGTTACCTTCTGCGTCTAACTGCCAAATGTCTTCTTTTGTTCCAAAATTGCACCATTTTCCCTATAAAATGCTATCCTACACACAAAAGTAAACAGAGCAGATCTCTGAACTAGAAAATAGGAAATACATGCAACATAATGTAAAATATGCATGAAACAAACATAAAATGCTATGAGATGTGAGCGAAAACTACTCCTAAAATCATATATGTTTTGCTCACATCAATTCCCCCAGACTTAAATCTTTGCTTGTTCTCAAGTAAACCTCAGTGCCATAAAATTTTAAAAGGTATTATTCCATGCTTAGCATTTTAACTATATTTATTAAGTGGTATTTGCAATCAAAGAAAAATAGATATGTTCTAGAAATTCACTAAGTTAGCTCCTTGTGCTCGTGCTAAGAAAATCTTCTCAGGGGATACTCGTTCCATGGTGAGTTAAGTCGTCATCCCATAGCTTTCCTAAGGTATCCGACTCTTAGGCACTTCCCTACCCAAAGCGAGCATCGTTCCCTAGATCTAGCACAAAGTCTCAAAGGTGTGCTCGGTATTGAGAGAAATTGGTAGGTGTTTCCCCAGTAACCTAACTCGGTCTCAAAGGGGCACCAAACCATTTCCACCCACGACATCTATTTTTTCCCCTCATATTTTTTTTTCATTTCTTTTTCTCTCTCTCTTTTTTTTCTTTTATTTTTCGGCTCACTGGGATTTTGATTTTTCCAAATGGGCTTACACAATCCAAGCATCTCCAGTAACTAAAATGATAAACTTAGGGTCACCTGTGGATTCCAAAGTACTAGACTACTGATATGAATCATAACTAGGTATATACTAGACTCTCCCTTTCAGAAAGTTCATCATGTGTATGTGTAAAATAAAAGCTAACCAGTGTAAGTCTAGAATATTCATTTAAAACCAAAAAAATAAAATACCACGAGATAAATGAAGTTACACTACTCATGAAGAAGACTTTTAAAAATACTACTGAGGTAGCTTATAGGTACCAAAAACTAAGTGTTGAAAGAAACTAAACAACTAATGCATGAATAACTGAATGCTAACCAAAATGCAAACATTAGGAAAGAAACTACTTCAAGAAACAAAACAAAACTTTGGGTCCCCCCCAAACTTAAGTGAAGCATACCTCTAATATGGTGGACGAGGTGGAAAGTCTGGTAGCCTTGGCATCTCTGGGTCCTGGGAGAACCTATTGCTGAGCCGCTGATGCCACATGTACATGTGGTCGATCTAAGAGCTGGTGGATGTAGCGGCTGCTCGATGCTCCTCCTCCCTAGCCCACTATGCCTACTGGGCTCGCATATGCTGCCGCATCTCCTGGTGGTAGGCAGCTTCTGCCTGGCAACGGGTAGCCTCCTCCTTGAAGTAGATGCGAGCATCATCATAGAACTCCTCGGTGCGTTGGAAGTGCTCCCAGAAGCCCTGAAACTCTGCCTGTGTGTAGGCGCTCTACTCCTCCCATCGTTGCCCCTGTGTCTACTGCTCGGTGTATATGTCATCGAGGCGCAATCGAAACTCTGAAAAATCATAGGCAGATGTACCTACATCCTGTTCGAAAGTAGAAAAAGGTGGTGGTGCAGGTGCAGGCTCATGTCGACGTGGACTAGGTGGGCTCCTATGCATGTGTGGACTAGAGGGAGAGTGATGCAAAGGGGGAGAGATGGGCATCGATTTGGATGGTCCCTCATATGGAGGGGACTCCACTATCAGGTCTAAGCGCCAGTTGGCACGTGTGGTGATGGTGGTACGATCGGGGTCGGAGAACCTAAGAGCTGTTAGGTTTTTCCTTACAAAGCATAAGGAGTGTCCTTCTCTTACAATCATCTTCATGGCCATACACACTCCCAGGTCAATCCTAGGGTTCCCCTCTATGCTATCTAGCGCAGTGTAGTCGTACCTCATCCTATGACAAATGTGGGTAAGCTTGCCCCCCACATTAATCTCTCCTCTCGCTGCTTTTCCCATTTTCACTAAGTGTCTAATGAAATGGGACCCTACATCGATGCTACTCCTTTCTTGTAGCATGTCCCATAGGCAAAGCAGCTCCCTAGCTCTCACTATACCGTCACTCTCCCCACGGCCAAAAATAGTGCTTGCCATGATTCGGTGGAGGTATCGAAAAATGGGGTTTTGGAGGCATGATGCTTTGGCCCTAGAAGGGTCGTAAGCGTGCTCTCCCATCATTTCAGTCTAAAAGATTCGAGAGTTAAACCCAATAGGGGTTCTTCTATCTCCCCCACTCGGCATGCCAAAGCATGAATTCCATTGGTGAAGTGTCCATTCATGTTCAATATTAAATATCCTAAAGGTAATCCTACCCTCTTCGCTCTCTCTACACATTAAAATTTCCGCTTCTAAGGAACTCAAAAATTCTAAAACTATCCTAGGGTAGGTTAGGTGTCTTATTCCCATTATCTCTTCCCGCCCCATTTTTGCAAATAGGGCTTGAATGTCACCCAACAACCCTAAGGACTCTAGCAAATCTTCATCAAGATACCTTGTTGCAGTGAGTTTACGAGTAGAAAGCAGGTTATATCTATCCCTATGCTCATTGTTGCGAAAAAGAAGGGTTGGTAAGGTGTTACCTTCCTCCGGAGCTTGAGGGTCGTCAGTCCTCCTTGCTTGTCGCTCCGAAACACCGGATCGAGATACCACTTGCTTGGTCCACCTCATCCTTGCTTCTTTTGGCTTCTTTGAAGGTTGGAAAAACTTCTAGGTTGTGGGGATGAAGGATTCACATGGCTAGGGCAAGAAAAATCGAAACACACGACGCATTTGGGGAAAAAATGCACGACGTGCCCTTTTTAACCTTGTGTGACATGACCGTGTGAAAACACATGGCCAGGCCATGTGCGCCTCGGGTTAGTCGGGCACGACAGTGGGAAAAACACACGACCAGGCCGTGTGTCCCCTTTTTCTCTCCTTTTGTGCACAACGGTCTAAATTTTCTCACACGCTTCGCTAAAAATTGATTTTATTTTTACCTAGCAAAGTTCTTTTCTTGCCCTAATGCTAAATGAAATGGAAATCAAAGTTCAAATTAACTAAATGCATGCAATACAATCAAAGGAAAACCTAAAAACTAAACTTGGGTTGCCTCCCAAGAAGTGCTTTGTTTAAGGTCGTTTAGCTCGACCACACTCCATTATCAACTTGGCTCTGGAGGTTTTGTGAACCTCCATTCATCCGTCTCGGTGTCTACATCTGGTGGGCTCGGCTTTATCCTGCTGAAAGTAAAGTCGTCTAGGAAGGGATCTTTATACTCTGATAGGCTGAAGAGGATGATCTCCCCATCTACCTCCAATGAGATCTGGTGTGCCTGTACATCTATGCACACCCCCGCAGTTGCAAGAAAGGGTCTTCCCAAGATGATGGGATTTTGGTGATCTGGCCCTGTGTCGAATATAATAAAATCTATATGTATCACGAAGTTCTCGATGACCACAGGCACATGTGCTAGCATGCCGACAGGTTCCTTGACTGAGTCATCCCTCATACGAATACCAAGGTTCGCTGGTTGGAGCCCATTCAGTCCCACCTTCAAATAATATGCATAGGGCATCACACTTACTGATGACCCTAAGTCGCACAATGCTTCATTGAAGCTTTCCCCATAAATCGAGCAGGACATAACAATTTCACTAGGGTCCTCAAGCTGGGGTGAAATCTTGTCCTCATTTTCGGCTTGGTCAGGTAGGGTGGAAATCATGGTTGCACACTCCTTAGCAAATCTGTTTATCTATGCTACTCTCTCACTGCCCACTCCTTCCTCCTTAGCTTGACTCGGCTTGGGAAATGATGGAGAGCTCTCCAAAGGTTGCAACACGATTTGGGCTATCTGGGCCAACTGTGTCTCCAACATCCTTGTGTGACTTGCAAGACCGTCAACAGTGGCCTTCAAGTCTCTGAGTGTCTCCTCTGTTTTCTGATGCTGGCGATGGAACTCTTCATTGGCCTTCGTTTGGGTAGCAATAAATTCTTCCATCATTAGTTCTAACCGAGACTTCTGTTGCTGCTGCCCATTGCCCTATTGTTGTCCATACCCTCCTAATGGTTGGAAGTTCCCCGAGTTATTCAGAGAGGAAAAGTTTGGTTGGTTCTTCCATCCGGGGTTATAAGTATTGGAGTATGGGTTGTTAGGCCTTTGATTATAGTCCCTAACTGCATCACAGTGCTCAATCTGCTTTTCTAAGTTGCTCTGCCCTCTATAGTAGTCCTCCTGATACGCAGCTGGGTGGTTCACAGAGTTGATAGTATATCATCCTATTGCAAGAGCTGGGTGACCACATTCGGAAGCCCATTGATGGTGGTTCTGGGCCACCTCTTGTTAGACTCTACGAGCCGCAAAAATCGCTTTTTGCATTGTGAAAACCTCAGAAGTCGGCCACGGATCTGTGCGAAGATAAATAAAATTCATGTACATGTTTATCTACAGTAGATCTACCTGAGATCTACATGGGAAGAATGTTACCCTTGTAGCGATGCCCTTCACTTATCCCACTCGTCCAAAAGATTATCGGATCTCGTAGAGTGTCAAGTGTACACTCCTCTACACGTATCCACATGGACAAAAGGTGGAGAGAACCACTTAGAGTGTGCTAGAACTCTTGGGAGGTCTCAGCAATGGTGGAGAGGGAGAGAAGAAGAAAGGAGAAGGAAGAAGAAGAATTCAATTAGCCTCACTAATGTTTTGGCCGACCACTTAAGGAGGGTTAAAAACATCCATGTAATACCAAGAGCCATGGCTCTTGGTCTTCCTCATGAGGTGGCACACCATGATGTGTCCATGATGATGTGGAACATCATCATTGACCGGTTCTATGCCAAGTCACCATGAAGTGGCATTTGGTCAAGTCAAACTTGACCCTTCATCTCCCCTCTCAAGTCAAGTCAAACTTGACCTCTTATCTCCCATAGTTGATCAAATCTAACCTTTGATTCAAGTCAATTTAATTTAATGAATCTCTATTCATTAGTTTAAATTGACTCAATGAATCAAATCTAAATTAGACTCATTCAACACTTGAATCAAATTGAGTCCAACTCAATTAGTCTAATTTGGATTACTCTTAATTCAATTTGGTTCATCACATGAACCTAATCCTCTTGGTCCATTATATGAACCTAATCTCCATCTAATTGCCCTTTGTGTGTGACCCTATAGGTTCTTGTAACGTTGTCAATACTCCTAAACTGATTTAGAAATATAAGCAATGAGCGGTATCTAGCAACACATCATTGCTACACAACTTACAAGAATGTTGAGATCCAACATCACCATTGTGACTCTCATAATATGTGACAATGTCCCTCTATCCTTGACATCTAGATTGATCAATTGAGGCATAGACCATGTCATCCTCTGTACAATCTATATCTTGAACTCCAAGTAGACTCACTCTAATCAAATGAGCTCAATATCTCATATTGACTCATTTGGGTATGACCATGCACTTAGTGGTCTCACTCTATCAAAAATCATGATATCACTCCCATCATATAGGAGGGATAGATCCCATCTACATCAATCACATCCCTCCGCATAATTTGTTACATACCCAGTAATCGCCTTTATAGTCCACCCATTTACGGGTGACGTTTGACGAAGCCAAAATATGCAACTCCTTATGTAGGGAACCATGGTGACTTCAGGTCCAAGGACTAATAGTCACATGAGAAAGTATATGACACTCATATAATGATCCATGATACTTTCTCATGGCGGGTCATTCAATGTACATTCTCCAATGCATACCCATGTGTCAACTTGATATCTCATATCCATGACTTGTGAGATCAAGTCATCGAGTTGACCTACATGCTAGTCTCTTCACATTAACATTGTCCCTGAATATTAATACTTGACTAGGAATGGTTAAGAGTAGTATTCTCTATATTATCTCATTATTGATTCAACCAATCGATTGATATAGATAAGAACCTTCTACTCAAGGACGCTATTATACTTAGTTATTTGGCACCAATACAAGTAAGTATAATAACCATAAAGAAATTCCTTTATAAATATATATAGAAATATGATACAACAAGTCCATACAATAATCATCACATGATCGACTCTAGGGCTTTCACTAACAATCTTCCACTAGCACTAGTGCCAATCACTGTAATATCTAATACCCAATGACCTAGTGTGACCATCATGCCTTTTTTGTGCCAAAGCCTTCGTCAAGGGATCTGCGATGTTAGCCTCTATGGGTACTCGACAAATCTTCACATTTCCTCTATTGATAATCTCTCGAATGAGATAGAAGCGTCGTAGTATGTGTTTGGCCCACTGGTATGAGCGAGGTTCGTTAGCCTGTGCAATCGCTCCATTTTTGTCACAATAGAGCTCTATAGGATCTGCTATGCTAGGAACCACCCCAAGCTCAGTAATGAACTTGCGGATTCAAACTGCCTCCTTTGCTGCCTTTGATGCATCAATATACTCGGCCTCTGTTGTAGAGTCAACAACTGTGTCCTGCTTCGAACTCTTCCAGCTCACAGTGCCACCATTCAAGCAAAACATAAACGCTGACTACGATCTATAATCATCCTGGTCAGTTTGGAAGCTGGCATCATTGTAACCCTTTACAGCTAATTCTCTATCGCCTCAAAATATCAAGAATTATTCTTTAGTCCTTCTTAAGTACTTAAGAATATTCTTGACCGCTATCCAGTGATGCTCACCTGGATCTGACTGGTATCTGCTCATCATGATCAAAGCACACGAGACATCAGGACGAGTACATAGCATGACGTATATGATAGATCTTATGGCAGATGCATAAGGGATCTTATCCATGCGGTCTCTCTCCTCTCTAGAAGAGGGACTTTGAGTCTTCGAAAGACTCACACCATGTGACATCGATAAAAATCCCTTCTTTGAATTCTGCATGGAAAATCGTAGTAATACTGTGTCAATATATGTACTCTGACTTAGGCCAAGCAATCTCTTAGATCTATCTCTATAGATCTTGATGCTTAGAATATAGGATGCTTCACCTAAGTCCTTCATTGAGAAATAATTCCTCAGCCAAGTCTTCACAGACTGTAGCAAAGGGATGTCATTTCCAATGAGTAGTATGTCATCCACATACAATACAAAGAAGACAACTGTGTTCCTATTAACCCTCTTGTAGACACAGGGTTCATCTTCATTCTTGATGAAACAAAACTGTTTAATCGCATCATTGAATCGAAGATTCTAGATTTGAGAAGCTTATTTTAGTCCATAAATGGACCTTTGCAGCTTGCATACTTTGCCAGTATGTTGTGGATCTATAAAACCCTCAGATTGTGTCATGTACATATCCTTGAGCAAGTTTCCATTCAGAAATGCAGTTTTGACATCCATCTGCCAGATCTCATAATCGTGGTACACTGTAATAGCAAGCATGATTCGAATGGACTTAAACATTGCAACTGGAGAAAAGGTTTCATCATAGTCAATACCATAAATTTGCTTGAAACCTTTAGCTACCAATCGACCCTTATAGGTATGCGTAAGTCCATCCATGTCAGTCTTTCTCTTAAAGACCCACTTACACCAAATGGGTTTGACACCTTCAGGTGGATCAACCAAAGTCCATACTTGGTTGGTGTACATGGATTGCATCTCGGATCTCATGACCTCTAGCCATTTCTCATAATCTGGGCTCATCATAGCTTCCTGATAGGAGGTAGGCTCATTCTCAACGAGCATAACGTCATTATGGTCAGATAAGAGAAATGAGTATCTCTCAGGCTGACGACGTACCCTATCAGACCTGTGAAGAGGTAGCTTTACCTGAACAGGTTGTTGTTCCACAACTCTTTGTGCAACAATCTCATCATCCACAACACTTTGTGGTTCCTATTCAACCTCCATCAAGTCCTCAGTGCTATGGTCCATATCTTGAATTTCTTCAAGATTGAACGTACTCCCACTAGTTTTTCTAGAAACAAAGTCCCTTTTTAGAAATACCCCAGTCTTTGCCATAAACACTTTGTGCTGACTGGGAATGTAGAAGTAATATCCCTTCGTTTTCTTGGGATATCCAACAAAATAGCACTTATCGGATTTGGATCCCAGTTTGTTTGAGATTTGACGTTGAACGTAAGCCTCACAACCCCAAATCCTCATGAAAGACATCTGGGGATTTTCTCCTGTCCATATCGTATATGGTGTCTTTATCACAACTTTGGATGGAACACGGTTAAGTGTAAAGGTTGCTGTATCTAGAGCATATCCTCAAAAGCATATAGGAAGATCTGTGTGACTCATCATAGATCGTACCATATCTAATAGGGTACGATTCTTCCTTTCGGATACATCATTCCACTGTGGTGTTCCAGAAGGAGTGAGTTGGGATAGAATCTCACACTCAGCTAGATAGTCACGAAACTCATGGCTAAGGTATTCACCACTTCGATCTGATCGAAGTATCTTAATACTCTTGCCAAGCTGATTTTATACTTCATTCTTGAATTCTCTGAACTTTTCAAAGGATTCTGACTTATGTGTCATCAGATATCGAAAGCTACCTCTGCCATACCAGGTCAACCCTTGGCTTTAGGATGGGATAGTCGGTATGAGGATGCCGAATCCAACCCTGTGACAAGTCAAAAATGAGGAGCATTTCCTACTCTATCGCATCCTTCTACCCACAATTACCGGAGATGAGGCCAACCCTTAGGTCCCTCTTTGATTCCCTTAAATATTTAATACGAGGGATGTCACCCCTCGTATCGGCTAAGCACAGTGACTAGAAAACCAAAACGATAACTATAGATCTAAACCAAAACACCAATTGCAAATATAAATTCAAGAATGAAAAGATATTTGAATTAACATGTTCCAACTCAACACAAACTACTCCCTAATCCTAGAATAAGAGAGTTTACTCCATAAATATGAGAGAAGAAACATAAGGCATGATCATATCCGTATAAACAATAGAATTTACGCAAAGAATAAGATTTACAATGCAATGTAGGTCTTCTCCTCGGCATTGAAGTGCAGAATCTTGACCTCTGGCGGCGTTCTTCCTCCCCGTTGCGAGTTCCCAAAGCTTTTCAGGGCTTCGGAGTGTCATCCAGTTGTCGTGCCTCCCCCTAGGGTTTGGGCGCAGCTTTCCTTATATAGACATCACGCTAGATCACTGCGAGATCTGGAAAAAACCCTAGTTGTGTCAATTTGTTGGGCCGCCACACGGCCATGTGAAAACACACAGCCTGGCTGTGTGTCAGGCTATGGCGGTCATTTTCGCCCTCCGAACACGGCTGTGTGTGGGTACATGCCTTGGTCGTGTTCCCTTCTGCGTCCAGCTTCCAAATGTCTTCTTTTGCTCTGAAATTGCACCGTTTTCCCTATAAAATGTTATCCTACACACAAAAGTAAACAGAGCAAATCTCCGAACCAGAAAATAAGAAATACATACAACATAATGTAAAATATGCATGAAACGAACATAAAATGCTATGAGATGTGAGCAAAAACTCCTCCTAAAATCCTATATGTTTTTCTCACATCAAAGATCATAGTTGGATATTTTTAATGATTTAAAAATGTTCATATTTTGAAACATTTTAAGGCAAAACTAGGCTTCAAAGTTGATACAATGTTTACAAATTTTAGAGCTTTTGAGATTTTGCCTAATTTGTAGAAATACTATGCATTTTCATGAAAAATTAATTTTCACTGATAAAGGGACGAATAAGAAATGTGTTCCTCAATTTTTATGATTTTTTGAATTTTCTTGATTTTTTAATGCATTTCTGAAGTTGGCTTCAAATTAGAATTTAGAATTATCATATACCAGTCGACTGATGGTTGATGTCAGTCGACTGCTACGTACAAAAACTGGGTTTTTGGTTTTCAAATTTGATTTTTGATATTTTTTTATTCCATTAGATATTGATACCATATTATATAAGATATGTATGATCTTTTTGATGGTGTCAAAGGGGGAGAATTGTAAGGTTTAAGTTAATCATGCCCTAGAATGTGTTAAGAGGGAGTTTGCATGTGTTGAGGGGGAGTTTGATATACATGTTTGATTTACATGCTTACTTTTCTTTTAGTGTTTTTAACTTTTTTTTTTACCTAACTTAAATGTTGGAAGATTGTGGCCCGACTAGAAGGGGGGGGGTTAAATAGCCTTCCTCGTATGATGGACTTTGTTTGTCTTAATTGTCCATACAAATCATTAGCGTAGCGGAATAATAAAACTAAAGACAATTAAGAGCTAAAATAAGGTGAAAATGAGAGCAATGCTAACACAATTATGTAACGTGGTTCATGACCCTTGCCGCTAGTCCACAGACATTTCATTCGGCAAATAACTCCCTCAAATCCAATCACTAGTCTCTCCTTTAGCCCAAGCAAGGTGGAGGTAAACCTTCTTACAAGAACTCACTCCCTTTTACAATAGAATAGAGGTAAGCACAAGAAGAGGAGTGTAAAACCGTTCATAATACTTAGGAGTATGATTGGGAGTTAAGCATTAACCTCCCAAAGCCACCCAAGCCCTCTTTTTATAGAGAAGAGGACTTTCTTCCCATTGGGCATGTAACAGTCGACTGCCGGCATTCCAACTACCTCTGACCATGTCAGATCACGACCGTTGTAGTCCAACGGTACTCCTAGCAGTCGACTGATGATCCCATCAGTCGATTGCTTCCTGCGTAGCTGACTAATCAGTCGGCTACGGGAGGTTCTATGCCCGCGACCTTCTTCAACAGTCGAATGATGGTGTAGCAATCACTGCCATGCCTTGGCAGTCGACTGCTGGACCAGAAACTCACAAGTCAAACACTAATCGAGTTCTATCGACTTAGAGAAGTCGACTGCTATCTATAACAGTCGACTGGTGTCGGATAAAACCTCAAACAAGACACTTGTTTGAGCATCTGACTTAACCAAACATCGGGTAAAACCACAAACCTAAGTTTGAGCATCCGACACCTGACTTAGCCATTCGACCAAGTTCACCTATGAGCTTCCATTACAATCGCTCAATCTCTCATCTCTCTTTGAGTCCTTCACCGAAGTTCTCTTCATCCAACCACGTCCCTTGAATGCACCAAGCTGACGCCAGAATGCCATCCTTCGCGCCCGCCTCAAGTCCGCCTTTGGCTTCACCTAATGCTAATGCTCCTCTCCGGTGGTCCCTCGGATGCACCAAGTGCATAGCTTCCTCAATGTCATCCTTCACTAACTCAAGGACCCGAGCCATGAGATGGTGAACCCACCAATGATAACATCAAGCTAACTCATGTGTGATTTATTAAGTCCTGCACAACTTAAACATACATATCAAATCAACATAAACAACCTAACTTAAACCCTTTTCCACACACATCAAAACCACATCATACATGGGTTGATTGCCCTAACAATCTCTCCCTTTTTTATGTGTGATAATCCGTTTAAGTTAGGTAAAACATTAATAAAAACACATATAGAAAGAAAGAATGTAAAACAAATATGAGTATCAAACACTCCCCCTTAATACATGCAACTCCCCCTTAACACATGCTAATTCTCCCCCTTACCATGATTAACTTAAACTCAACAGTTCTCCCCCTTTGACACTATCAAAAATATCTAACATATGTTATACAACATGACATCAAAGTCTAAAGGAAGAAAAATACCAAAAACATGCTGACAAATTTAGAAATCAGGTTGCTATGCTCATGTACAGTTCCATTAGTCGACTGCGTCAGAATGTCAGTCGACTGGCAACTGAAAATCAGCCTTTTCTAATTTTCGATCTCAATTTCAGAAATGCATTAAAAATTATATAAATTTTGAAAAATCATGAAATTTGGGGAACACATTTATTATGATTCCCTTTATCAATGAAAGATGATTTTTCAAGAAAATTCATTCTATTTTTAAAAATTAGGCAAAAACTCAAAAGTTCTAAAATGTTTCAATTTTGTATCAACTTTAAGACCTAGTTTTGCCTTGAAACGTTTCAAAACATAAACTCACAGTTTATAAAATAAGAAATGGTTTTAAAACATTTAAAATATCCAACTATGATCTATGTTATGATACACCTAATGAGCCATCAAAAATGTCATAAGCATAAGTGAGTCATTTGTATCATCCTAACATCTCACCCATTGCTATATTATCAATCAAGTTAGCCTTATAGTGAATGTGAGATGTGACTAAAGGTAATTATACTTAACCATCAATTTTCATGCAATTTCTATCAAGGTTAAGTATCAACCACAACAACCAACATGATCATAACACAAACATTATCATAATTGCATATCATGATCATAAATCAAGTATTATCACTACATCCACCATGCTTATAAGTCAACCAAATAATATGATATGGAAAATATTCAAGTATGGTTGACTATCCTAGGTTTCTCTAACCCTTGAGGATGGACTTGGGAACCCAATATAAATTCTTTCCAATGGGGTTCAACAGGTACTCCTTTGGGATCCATTTCCTAGCTACCATGGTTGTTTTAGCTTGTCCTCTAGAAATTAAACAATGATAAGCTTTTTCATTCTTAGATCCCTTATATCCTAGGCCCTTCTTGTTAAAGCTAGCCCTTTGGCTCCCAATGATCATGTTCAAGGTGTTGAAGCCTATTGTGAATTTCTCTAGGGCCTTAGTTAGGAAATCTACCTTTCCCCTTAAAGCCTTATTTTCTTCTATACATGCATCATTAATAATAGAAGAAATACAATCATCATGTGAGCATGCTTTTTTTAGTTTTTCTTCTAGTTTCCTTATATCATCAAGCATGCATTTATTTTTCTTCTTACTCCTAAATAAATCTCTAGTAAGACTTGAAATCATGGAAACAATTTCTTGAGTAGGGAGATTTCTTACCATACTTACCATATCTTCTTCTTCCGATTCTGATGAAGATGATGATGCTCCTCCTACATTTGATCTCTCCTCCTCACTTGTACTTCCTTCTTGTTCGGATGAGGTGGAAGCTATGTCTTCTATCGCCATAAGTGCAAGGCTTGTGAATGCTTCTTCTTCCTCCGATGAGGATGGATCATCCCATTTGGCCTTTAGGTTCCGGGGCTTTGACTTCTCCTTTTCTTTTTATTTCTTTTCTTCTTTATTCTTCCCTTTCTTCTTGTCTTTCTTCTTATCTTCTTTTGCTTTGTTCAACAAGGGACACTCATCCCTCATGTGCCCCTCTCCTTGGCAATTGTAGCAAATAACCTTTCTTCTTGGCCTTCTCCTATCATGAGACTTGTTAAATTTAAAACTCTTAAGACCACGTCTCACCTTTCTTACCATGTAGGCCTCCTCATTTCTATCCATTGAAGAGGATGATTCTTCATCCGATGAGGAGGGTGGAGTTTCCTTCTTCTTCTTTCCTTTATCGGCCATTAGTGCTACTCCCCTTGGTTGACTCCTTGGTTCTTCTACTATACCTTCAAGCCTAGTTTCATGAAGCTCCATAGTAGAGAAAAATTCTTCTAGAGTATTTACCTCTAGATTCTTTGATATGTAGAAGGAGTCCACCATTGAGCTCCACTTTGATGAACGGGGAAAGGCATCTATGACTTTCATTATCATGTCCTGGTTGGAAAGCTTTTCACCTACACTTGACAATCCATTAATTATTTCTTTAAATCTTGAGTGTAGTGATAATACCTTCTCCCCTTTATCTAATTTGATGTTATTTAGTTGAGAGTGGAGGAGGTCTCTTCTTGCTAGCTTGGCTTCGGATGTGCCTTAATGAAGCTCCACTAGCTTTTCCCACATCTCCTTGGCATTAGCACACTCTCCAATCCTATTGATTTCTTGTTGAGGGAGCACATTGTAGAGGTGATTCATGGCTTTCGAATTCGCAAGGTGCTCCTCTCTTTTGCTTCTTGGTCCACCTCGATTTTTCTATTAGCCTCCCTTCTTCATCCCTAGGTATTTTGAAACCAATTTCCATGATAAGCATAATTTCAAAATCGGTCTTGAAAAATACCTCCATTCGCTTTTTCCACCAAGCGAAGTCCCCTTCGAATTTAGGCGGATGAATGTTGGAGTCGACCATTTTGTTGTTCTTGTTGCGGTGGTGAGTCTGGTGGAAAGCAACCTTGGCTCTGATACCACTTGTTGGAAGATCGTGGCCAGGCTAGAGGGGGGGTTGAATAGCCTTCCTCATATGATGGACTTCGTTCGTCTTAATTGGCTATACAAATCGTTAGCGTAGCAGAATAATAAAACTAAAGACAATTAAGAGCTAAAACAAGGTGAAAATGAGAGCAATGCTAACACAATTATGTAACGTGGTTCATGACCCTTGCCGCTAGGCCACGGATGATTCGTTCGGCGAATCACTCCCTCAAATCCAATCATTAGTCTCTCCTTTTTCCCAAGCAAGGTGGAGGTAAACCTTCTTACAAGAACTCACTCCCTCTTACAATAGAATAGAGGTAAGCACAAGAAGAGGAGTGGAAAACCGTTCACAATACTTAGGAGTATGATTGGGAGTTAAGCATTAACCTTCCAAAGCCACCCAAGCCTTCTTTTTATAGAGAAGAGGGCTTTCTTCTCGTTGGGCATGCAGCAGTCTACTGTTGCATGTCACCAGTCGATTGTCGCCGTTCCAACGACATCTGACCATATCAGATCACGACCGTTGTAGTCCAACGATACTCCTAGCAGATGACTGATGATTCCATCAGTCGACTGCTTCCTATGTAGCCGACTGATCAGTCGACTACACGAGGTTCTGTGCCCGTGACCATCTTGCAATGATCGATTGTGCGAATGATTATCATCCTTCGCGCTTGATTGTCGGGCTCAAATCCACCAGTCGAACACTAGTCAAGTTCCATCAACTTAGAGCAGTCGACTGCTATCTATAGCTGTCGACTGGTGTCGAGTAAAACTTCAAACAAGACACTTGTTTGAGCATCCGACTTAATCAAACGTCGGGTAAAACCACAAACCTAAGTTTGAGCATCCGATACTTGACTTAGTCATTCGACCAAGTTCACCTATGAGCTACCGTTACAATCACTCAATCTCTCATCTCCCTTGGAGTCCCTCACCGAAGCTCTCTTCGTCCGGCCACATCTCTCGGATGCACCAAGCACACGACTTCCACAATGTCATCCTTCACGTCTCGCCCTGAAGTCGGCTTCCTTTGGCTTCACTCCCATGCTCCTCATCAGGCAGTCCCTCGGATGTGCCAAGAGTACGGCTTCCGCAATGCCATCCTTCATCGACTCAAGGACCTGAGCCATGAGATGGTGAACCCACCAATGCTAACATCAAGCTAACTCATGTGTGATTTACTAAGTCTTGCACAACTTAAACATACATATCAAATCAACATAATCAACCTAACTTAAACCCTTTGCCACACACATCAAAACCACATCATACATGGGTTGATTGCCCTAACATTAAACATATTGCCACACATCAAAAAGGGAGAGATTGTTAGGGCAATCAACCAAAGTATGATATTGGTTTTGATGTGTGTGGCAAAGGGTTTAAGTTATGATGTTATGTGTTTTGATGTGTGTCTTCAAGTTGTGCAGGACTTGGTGAATCATACATGTTTTACTTGATGAATCATTGGCAAGTTCATTGTTTCCTGGCTCGGATCCTTGAGTTAGTGAAGGATGGCATGGGGAGAAGTCGTGAGCTTGGTGTATCTGAGGGACTGCTAGACAAGGAATAAATGGAGTGAAGCCAAAGGAGGCAGACTTCAGGGCAAGACGCGAAGGATGGCACGGGAGAAGCCACGAGCTTAGTGGATCTGAGGGACGTAGGCCGAAGGAAGAGAGCTTCAGTGAGTGACTCCATAGGAGATGAGAGTTGAGCGATTGTAACCTGGGATGGGGTAGCTCAAGTTAGGTGAACATAGAAAAATGGCTAAGATCAAGTGTCGGATGCTCAAACATAGTGTTTGAGGTTTTACCCAACGATTGGATGCTCAAACAACTTATTGTTTAAGGTTTTACCTGGCAACAATCGACAGGTACAAGTCGACTACTAGTTGACTGGTGTTCGACTAGGGTTTGTGGCCTAGTAGTCGACTGCCAAGGGGTGGTCGACTAGTCCACCATCAGTCGATTGCCAAAAGATGGCAATCGACTTCTATAGGTGGACACAGACAAAGAACTTCCCATAGCAGACTGATCAGTTGGCTATGCAGGCATTAGTTGACTACTGATAGCATCAGTTGACTGCCCAGGGTACCGTTGGACGATGATGACCGCAAGTCAGGCTTAGTCAAAAGTCGTTGGAGGTGGGTCGTTGCAGTGGCAATCGACTGATGACATGCATCAGTCCACTGTTGCATGCCCAACGGGAAGAAAGCTCTCTTCTCTATAAAAAGAGAGCTTAGGGACCTTGGGGTAGCTAATGCTTCCACTCCTAAGTATGCTCCAAGTCTCCTAAATGTTTTTACTCTCATCTTCCTTATTTATATCTCTATTTTATTATAAGAGAGAGAGCTTGTGTAAAAGAGGTTTTTCTCCACCTTGATTGAGCTCAAGGAGAAGTTTAGTGGATTGGTTGAGGGAGTGATCCGCCAAACGGATCGTCATGGATTAGCAGCAAGGGTCGTGAACCATGTTACATCTATTGTGTTTGAATTGCTTTCATTTTAGTTTGTTTCTAGTCTTAATTGTCATTATTATCTTTATTCCTCTACGCTAACAAGATTGTAGATGATTAAGCATGAGCGAGTTCCATCGAGCACAATTAAGGCTATTCAACCCCCCTTCTAGCCATGCCACGATCCCCTATTAGCCTCATGCCTATCGGATCCCTCCAAGTCATCCATGACTTGTTCATCCCTATGCTAGCATTCAGATGCTTCCATCGGCTTGTTGGAACGTTAGTGGCCGGCTAGAGGGGGAGTGAATAGCCCTCAATCGTCGTACGGTGGAAGTCATTCTTAATCGTCTACAATTAACATTAGCGCAAGCAAAAATATAAAGCTAAGACAATTAAGAACAACACAAAATAAAGAACAATGCTAACAAAAGATATAACGTGGTTCACGGGCTCGCTGCTAATCCATGGTCCGATTCGTCTCCGGTGAATCACTCCAAAATCAATCCAATATGGTCTCTCCCTTTAGCCAAAGCAAGGTGGAGGTAAACCTTCTTACAACACAACACTCTTTCTTATAATAGATTTGAAATAAGAACAAGAGAAAGAGTTGGAAGCTTGTAGGGCACTTATATGATCAATTAGAGCATAAGCATTACCCATCCAAAATCCCACACCTTCTCTATAAATAAAGAAGGTTGTTTTCTTCCCGTTGGCCACTAGCAGTCGACTGATCGGGGGATCAGTCCACTGCTTCTATAGCCATTGCCCAATAACGACTTCTTCCACGTTGGATTTCATCCAATGAATCCCACATCAGTCGACTAATCGTCCCATCAGTCAACTGATGGAGCTAACAGTCGAGTGTCGGAAGCGAGCACTCAACTAATCACCATTATGTGCCCGAAACCCTTGCGACCAGTCGACTGATGCCATCATCAGTCGACTGATGGTCTCGGCAGTTGATTGCCAACTCGTGGTAGACGAATGATGGCACATAAACCAAACTCGAACACTAGTCGAGTCATAGTCGACTTGGAGCAGTCGACTGCCATGACATGGCAGTCGACTGATGCCGGGTAAACTTTACATCTGTTTGAGCGTCCGACGGTCGGGTAAACCTCAACCCTTTCGATTGAGCCTCTGACACTTAGCCATTCGGCCAAGTTCACCTAATGAGCTACTTACATTTCACTCATTCTCTCATCTCACTTAAAGTCCCTCACCGAAGCTCTCTTCGTTCGCGGCCACGTCCCTCGACAGCATCAAGCGCACGGCTTCACAATGCTCCTTCGCGTCTCTTGCCCTCGAAGTCTGCTTCCTTGGCTTCGCTTCAAATCATCTCGTCCGGCGGTCCCTCTGATGCATCAAGCTCACGGTTTCGCAATGCTCCTTTGCCGACTCAAGCATGAGGTTGTGAGTTGGTAAAACTTTCCAAAGCTCCATGTGCGAATTACTAAGTCCTGCAAGACTCCAATGCACATATCAAAACAATAACAACCTGACTTAAACCCTTTTCTACACACATCAAAACCATATCACATGGGTTGATTGCTCTAACAATCTCCCCCTTTTTGATGTGTGGAAATCCATTTAAGTTAGGTAAAACAAATAACAATAACAACATAAGCAAGGAAAGCATGTAAATAATATGAGCATCAAAACTCCCCCTTAAACATGCAACTCCCCCTTAAGACATGCTAAATTTTTCCCTTAGCATGATTCACTTGAACCTATCAATTCTCCCCCTTTGACACCATCAAAAACATTATCTAAATGTCATAAACACATGGCATCAAGTCTAGGGAACCAAAAACTGAACAAAAATCAGTTAAAATACCTTATTGTGCTCATGCACAGTACATCAATCGACTGGTTCAGACTACCAGTCGACTGACACTCAGTTTTCAGTTATTTCTGATTTTTGGACAGATATTCAGAAATGCACTAGAAATTCCAAAAAATTCGAAAAATTATGAAATTTTGAAAACACATTTCTTTTAAAGTCCTTTATCAGTGAAAAATGAGTTTTCATGAAAATTACTTATATTTTCAATGATTTGCCAAAAATCCAAAAGTTTCAAAAACAACTAGTATTTGATCAAGTTTGTATCAATTTTAACACTTAGTTTTTATTTAGATTGTTTCAAAACATGAAAACACAGATTTTAAAGTAAGAAATGGTTTTGAAAATATATGAAATATCCAACCACGATCTTTGGGCAATATGTCTATGAATTAAACATATGTTTTCCCCATGATTAGTCTATTATTGCTTTATTGATACACTTAATGATCCATCTAAATGCCATAGCCATTAGTGGGTCATTTGTATCATCCTATCATCTCACCATGCTATGTTTTCAATCAAGGTTATCCTTATGGTGAGTGTGAGATGTTCCTAAAGGTATTTATATACTTAACCTTCAAATTCATGCAATTTTACACAAAGTTAAGTATCACCCTAACATACCACATGATCATAAAGACATATATGCATTGATTTCACATTATGATCATGAAACAAATGTATCAATCAAATTGTAATCATGCATTAGGTATAAAATCATGATAATAAGTCAAGTATCACCCAAAGAATGATTTGAACTATTTATGGGTGCATTATCATCACCCAACACTATTTCAAAAATTAAGTCCACACCATCCTAAGTCAACCAAATAATATGATAAAAGTTAAGTCCACTATGGTTGACTAACCTAGGGTTTTTCTAACCCTTAAGGATGGATTTAGGAACCCAATACAAGTTCTTTCTTATAGGGTTCACTAAAAATTCCTTAGGGATCCATTTTCTAGCTATTGTTTTATTCTTTGCTTGACCCCTAGCAATTAAACATTTATAGGCATTTTCATTTTTATTTCCCTTATATCCTAGGCCTTTCCTATTGAAGCTTGCCCTTTAGCTCCCTATGATCATGTTCAAAGTATTGGAGCCTATGGTGAATTTCTCTAGGGCCTTAGTCAAATGGTCTACCTTTTCTCTTAAAATCCTATTTTCTTCAATGCATGCATCATTAACATCAAAAGGCAAGTAGTTATCATGTGAGCATGCATTATCAAAACTAGAAGAAATATTATCATTAATATTTAAACATGCTTGTTCTAATTTTTTTTCTAGTGCCTTAATTTGATCAAGAATGCATTTATTCTTTTTCTTAGCCGTAAATAAATCCCTAGTTAAGCTAGAAATCATGGAAACTATTTTTTTGGGAGAAAGATTCGTTACCATAGTTTCCATGTCTTTTTCTTCGGATGATGAGGATGATGAAGAACCTCCCCCTTCACTTGACCTCTCCTCACTTGAGCTTGATTTTGTTGGGATGTATACTGAAAAGTCTACATTTTGTATGGACATCTTTATTTTGAAATAAGAATCACATGATCATTGTATGCATATTTTTATGGCTATGCATATTGTCTAATACATTACATTGTAGATAACATGGTGTGTGGTGTCACACGAGAGATCATGTTATCGGTTCCTTGTAAAGTATAAGTAAAGGCTCACAACCGAGATGGCTTTGGACAAACCATTGGAATGGTTGTAGTGTGATTTGGGATTGGTTTGTCTTGACCATAGAATCACACTAGTGCACTTTGTGTGTATTGAGCAGGACCGACTTAGAGGTTATTCAATTTATTGCTGACTACATAATCGAATCAGACCTCAGATATTATATTGTACATACTCTTAATCCTGATATAATAACGGGCACATATACTTAGTATTCATCTCTTTGATTTACCAATGGGGAAGATTTATAGATTAAATCGATAGGCTCGGTAAGTTGGGAGATGATATTATTTATATGGTGTGTCATTGATTATAGGAGGAAACCGTGTCCTATATATTAGGATGATGATGTCCCCTTGAGGAGCTCATAAGGTTCATCATGTAAACCCTGCAGGTGGACTTGGTCCGACATGATGAAAAGGTTGAGTGGTACTACTCATGGAGTTAGATGTTGATTAATTAATGGTCAGTAAATTAATTAATCGACGGACATTCGAGATCTTAAACACGGGGAGAAAATGTACATATAATATATGGATCCCATATTATCTTATGGGGTTGGTGAGGTAGATCAATGATAATCCTTTAGTGGATTGGATTATCATTAATGGATCGGACTTTATGTGGGCTTGATCCATGGGTGGCCAAGATCCAACTCCTCCTCATGGTCCCTATTGTAGCCTATTAAAACCTCATGAAGCTTTGATCCAATGTTTTGGAGCTTGGCGACACCAAATAAAGAAATAGTTTTCTTATCTCCTTCTTCTTCAATCTTGCCAGTGTCTAAACAGATGCTTCCTCACCTTGGCCGGCGGCCAAAGCTTCCCTTCTCCTTCTCCTTGGTCGGTGGAAACAAGATTTAGGGCTTTCCCTTGGTGTCTTGGCTGGTTTCCACCCTAATCTCCTCTTCCCTCTTGGCCGCCGGCAAGCTCCAACCTTGGAGGTTGGTGGTTAGTTGAAAGAAGGAAAAGAACTTTGTTTCTATTTTTCCTCTTTCTCGGAACGAGCAATGAAGGAATATTGGCGATTTAGGAGCTTCAAATTTTGGTCGATTGTCGCCCACATGACATCCGAAAGGAGGAAGGTCATACATTAGAAGATCAAGAGGTATATTGATTCTCTATTCTCTTTTGTAACATGTTTGTATTTGTTTTTCAATTATGAGAATGCTATATTCTGTTTGTGGCTAAATAATACTTGGATCCCGAACATAAATACAAAAGTCGGCGATCCGTATATCGTCTATTCCGCGGCTACTCGTAGAATAGAGGTTATTCGCTTGAACAACGAGTTTGTTCAAGTGACCTCTCTAAACGAATAGCACGATGATGACTTGGTTGCTTGGGCAATCCCTTTTGTCTAGGATTAAATTTTTTTAATCCGGGGGCATCAATGGGATCGCCATGAACAAGCGACCGAGTTGAAGTGGGAAGTGAAGTTTCCCCTCACAGATTGATCAAACCCAACATTTGGTATCAGAGCCAAGGTTTCCGGTTTTGTGTGTTTAGGATTCAGTTACTCTTATGCATTTTTTCCATATATTATATATTCCAGTTAATAGTAAGATATGCGTAGGTTAACTCTTTGGTTGCAGGCATAAGATCCGACTATTATGGCCATATGTGTGTATGTGATTGTATATGTATATTTTGTTGAATCCTCGGGGTTGACGAGGCTAGTATTTAATTTTTTATAAATTAGATACGGCATTGTTTAGCCACTCATTTTATTTTAGTTTACTTTCGATCTAGATTTTATGTACACTTCTTCGTGGAGTATAGGATCGATGGATGTAAATTAAAATAGATTTTAGTCTCGGCTCGGATCTCCGGAAGGCTCGTACATGGTGTAGGAGGAGCGGACGAGAAGGCGATGCGACGGGAGACATATTGAAGACAAAAGCCATAATAGTTAGAAAATAATTTATTTTTCATATTTATTGGTTATTGTTTGATATGCATGTCGTATGCTAGAAAATTCCTCAATTTCAAATTACTAAGTGGGAGAGGGAAATTTTTATAAATTCCCACGGTCTCCATTACAATTTGACATGTGATGCAAACAAACTTGCGCGTCGGCTCTGAGTACCTTCCTCCACATCGGATGAGTTTGTTTGCGGATCACAAGGTCGAATATGGTTATAGGAAATTATTAAGGAGCGTGTATACTTCCCCATCGGAAGACACATAACCCAAGATAATTACCTTGGTACCGAGTAATGGTGAACACTTAGATACAAATATAAGTATCCTCCCCATCGGAGTCACTGCTTTTATTTGTAGGGCCAAAGAGGAACCAACTATTAATTTTACTTGTCAAAAAGTTAGGTTGACAAGATAGTAAAATTAATGGGTAAAAACTCCTCTTACAAATGTAGAATTCGTATACGTCCACACTATCGTGGCATACGATATTCTCGGTGTTTTGAGGTGTTGGTTGATTTTAAAACATTATTGTTTGAGGAATCAATAATTTTTTGAAATCTAATGTTTTGATTTATGTGATTCTTAGGTTTTCTTTCAAAATAACTTTCAACCCACTTGCTGTGATACTGAAAGAGAATAAACTTACTGGACCCAACTATGTTGATTGGAAGAGGAAACTTGACATTATCTTGACTGCTGAGGAATACAAATATGTACTCCTCGAAGAGTGCCCTCCTAAGCCTGCAAATGATTCTGGGGAAAAGGAGAGAGAGAGTTATAAGAAGTGGATCGAGGCCGATGAGATGGCGCGGTGTTACATTTTGGCATCTATGCCAAATGTACTGCAACATCAGCATCAAGCCATGCCCACTTCTTATGACATGATGCTCAATCTCAAAGAGCTTTTAGGACACCAGAATCGGGCTGCGAGGCAAGAAGCCATGAGAAACTTGATGACGACCACCATGATCGAGGGAACACCCGTAAGGGATCATGTTCTCAAGATGATGGCTCATTTGAATGAGCTGGAGGTCCTTGGAGCTGAGATCGATGGGGAAACCCAGGTCGATATCATACTCTAGTCTCTACCTAGGAGTTTTGAGCAGTTTCGCCTGAACTACAACATGAACAAGAGGTTGTATTCGTTGGTGGAACTTTTGACAAAACTCCAGGTGACAGAGGGGCTATTTCGTCAGAGTGCTCAGGCACATGCCATGGTGACCCAAAAGGTTTCTACTTCTAAGCCGAAAGGAAAGAAGAAGAAGAAACAAACCGGGGCGAAGGTGGTGGGAGGTACTCAGGGAGGAGTGAAGAAGCCGAAAGGCAAGTGCTTCACTTGTAAGAAGACTGAACACTGGAAGAAGGATTGCCCCAACCGTAAGAAGAACAAAGGTATATCTTTTGGTCTAGTCGTTGAAACATATTTAGCCGTGTTATCTACCGACACCTGGTGTGTAGATATGGGAGCCACTGATCATGTCTGCAATACTTTGTAGGGGTTCCAAGAAACCAGACGACTGGCTGAGGGGGAGATTACCGTGTACTTGGGCGATGCCACGAAGGTGGCGGCTGTTGCAGTGGGAGACGTTCATTTATCTTTTGAGAAAAATAAACTTTTGGTTCTTAAGAATTTCCTTTATGTACCTTTATTTAGAAAGAATTCAATTTCGGTTTCTAAATTGTTTATGGATGGATATTCTATTTCTTTTAATGAAAGAGTTGTTATAAAAAGAAATAGGGACATTATCTGTTCAAGTGCATTGATAGGAAATTTATACACACTTGAACCAAAATCTCCCACGATGCAAATTGAAGTTAATAACTCATCTTCTAATTCTAATAAGAGAAAAGAACCTTCGAAGATGAACCAAACATATCTTTGGCATCTTAGGCTTCGTCATATTAACCTAAGAAAAATTCAAAGGTTGATTGCTGATGGACCTCTGGGTTCATTAGTGGTGGAGGATTTCCCAACCTGTGAATCTTGCTTGGAGGGTAAAATGACCAAGAGGTCTTTTAAGGCCAAGAGGTATAGAGCCAAAGATGTGTTAGAATTGGTTCATTCTGATTTGTGTGGTCCTATGTCTATCCATGCTAGAGGTGATTTTGAGTATTTCGTCTCTTTTATAGACGATTACTCAAGATATGGATATATTTACCTGATGTGCTGCAAGTCTGAATGCTTTGACAAGTTCAAAGAATTCAAGGATGATGTGGAGAAACATCAAGGTAAAAGTATCAAGACACTACGATCTAATTGTGGTGGTGAGTACCTCTTAGGAGAGTTTAGGAATTACTTATCAGAGGCTGAGATTCAATCCCAATTGACTGCACCTGGCACACCCCAGTAGAATGGTGTAGTAGAGCGAAGGAATAGGACTCTTATGAAGATAGTTAGATCGACGATGAGTTATTCTGAGTTGCCAGATTCATTCTGGGGATATGCTCTAGATATGGCGGTATACATTCTGAACTTGGTTCCATCTAAATCAGTGCCTTCTACTCCCACAGAGTTGTGGACTGGGCGAAAGCTTAGTCTAAGACATTTTCGGATATGGGGGAGTCCAGCACATGTGCTGAAGGCAGATGCTAGTAAGTTGGAACGTCATACAGAAGTACGCATGTTCGTTGGCTATCCTAAAGGAATGAAGGGTGGTTTGTTTTATAGTCCTAGAGATCATAGGGTGATCGTTAGCACGAACGCCAGATTTCTAGAGGAAGACTATGTGATGAGCCACAAGCCCAAGAGTAAAATTGTTTTGGAGGAATTAAAAGGGGAAGTCACTTCTTCAGTACCACCGGTACAAGAGGATAAACCACAAGTCACTGCACCGCAGGTCACAGAGGATACACTGGTTGTGAGACAGCCTGATAGATTCATGTTCTTGGGAGAATCTTCTGATTTGGTCCCTGGCGAACATGAACCTGATCCCTGGACATATGACGAGGCAATCCAAGATAAAGATGCAGAATCTTAGCAAAATGCAATGAATACTGAGATTGAATCTATGGATTCAAATAAGGTCTGGGAGCTAGTAGAACCACCCGATGGTGTAAAAACCATTGGATGCAAGTGGATCTACAAAAGAAAGAGAGGAATAGATGGGAAAGTTGAGACCTTCAAAGCGAGGCTTGTTGCGAAGGGGTATACTCAGAAAGAGGGTATCGATTATGAGGAGACCTTTTCGCCGGTAGCCATGCTTAAGTCTATCCAGATTCTCTTATGCATAGCAGCTCATATGGATTATGAGGTGTGGTAGATGGATGTCAAGACAGCTTTCCTTAATGGAAGTCTTGATGAAAACATCTATATGAAGCAACCAGAGGGATTCATTGCGAAGGGCAAAGAGCATCTTGTATGTAAGCTTAATCGGTCCATTTATGGATTGAAGCAAGTTTCGAGGTCTTGGAACATCTGCTTTGATGAGGTAATCCAATGTTATGGATTTATTCAAAGTCCGGATGAGTCTTGTGTATACAAGAGATGTGACAGAAACATAGTGGTATTTCTTATACTATACGTAGATGACATTTTGTTGATTGGCAACAATATCAAGGTGTTATCAGACGTAAGGGTATGGTTGTCCAAACAGTTTGATATGAAGGACTTGGGAGAGGTGGGACACATCCTTGGGATCAAGGTTATAAGGGATCGTAGGAAAAGGATGTTGTGCTTATCCCAAGCTTCATACATAGACACGATTATGGATCATTTTAGCATGCAGAACTCCAAGAAGGGTTTTCTACCTTTCAGGCATGGAGTTCCTTTATCTAAGGAGATGTGTCCTAAAACATCTGAGGAGATAGAGGAGATGAAGGTGGTTCCTTATGCTTCGGCAGTAGGAAGCCTCATGTATGCGATGCTATGTACGAGACAAGATATCTGCTTTGTCGTGGGCATGGTCAGTAGATATTAGAGTAATCCAGGATAGGGACATTGAAGTACCTGAGAAGGACTAGGGATTATATGCTAGTTTACCAGGCAGACCGATTACTCCCTGTGGGTTACACGGATTCCGACTTCCAATCTGATAGGGATAATAGTAAGTCTACCTCAGGTTTTGTGTTTACTTTGGGAGGTGGAGCCATTGTATGGAGGAGTGTCAAGCAGAAATGGGTGGCGGATTCCACCATGGAAGCTGAGTGTGTGGCAGCCTCTGAGGCGGCTAAAGAAGTTGTGTGGCTCAGGAACTTCCTGATGGACTTGGATGTGATTCTTGGTTTGCCCAGAACTATCACAATTTATTGTGATAATAGTGGTGCAGTTGCAAACTCGAAGGAACCATGAGCCCATAAGGCTAGTAAACACATATAGCGCAAGTACCACCTGATACGAGAAATAGTAAAGAGAGGAGAAGTTGTTGTGGCCAAGATTGCATCAGAGGATAACCTGGCAGATCCTTTCACTAAGGCCCTTCCGACGAGAGCTTTTGATAGGCATGTGGAGGGAATAGGGATCAGATGTATGATAGTTTGAGGATAGCATAGTCTTTTAGTATAAGTGGGAGATTGTTGGGATGTATACTGAAAAGTCTACCTTTTGCATGAACATCTTTATTTTGAAATAAGAATCACATTATCATTGTTTTCATATTTTTATGGCTATGCATATTGTCTAATACATTACATTGTAGATAACATGGTGTGTGGTGTCACACGAGAGATCATTTTATCGGTTCCTTGTAAAGTATAAGTAAAGGCTCACAACTGAGATGACTTTGGACAAACCATTGGAATGGTTGTAGTGTGATTTGGGATTTGTTTGTCTTGACCATAGAATCACACTAGTGCACTTTGTGTGTATTGAGCAGGACCGACTTAGAGGTGATTCAATTTATTGCTGACTACATAATCGAATCAGACCTTAGATATTATATTGTACATATTCTTAATCCCGATATAATAACGAGCACATATACTTAGTATTCATCTCTTTGATTTACCAATGGGCAAGATTTATAGATTAAATAGATAGGCTCGGTAAGTTGGGAGATGATATTATTTATATGGTGTGTCATTGATTATAGGAGGAAATCGTGTCCTATATATTAGGATGATGATGTCCCCTTGAGGAGCTCATAAGGTTCATCATGTAAACCCTGCAGGTGGACTTGGTCCGGCATGATGAAAAGGTTGAGTGGTACTACTCATGGAGTTAGATGTTGATTAATTAATGGTCAGTAAATTAATTAATCGACGGACATTTGAGATCTTAAACACGGGGAGAAAATGTACATATAATATATGGAGCCCATATTATCTTATGGGGGTTGGTGAGGTAGATCAATGATAATCCTTTAGTGGATTGGATTATCATTAATGGATCGGACTTTATGTGGGCTTGATCCATGGGTGGCCAAGATCCAACTCCTCCTCATGGTTCCTATTGTAGCCTATTAAAATCTCATGAAGCTTAGATCCAATGGATAAAAACAAAACTCTAGATCCAAAAGTAGAGATTAAATCTCTAAGATCCGACGGTTGAGATTAAATCTCTAGATCCGACGGTTGAGATTAAATCCCTAGAACCAATGGTGGAGATTAATACAAGGCTTATCCCTAAATTCTATAAAAGGAGGCTTAGGGTTGGCGTGGAGGAAAATTAAAAGAGAAGCAAGGGTTTTGGAGCTTGGTGGCAAGAAGCATGGCTAGGGTTTTGGAGCTTGGCGGCACCAAATAAGGAAATAGTTTCCTTATCTCCTTCTTCTTCAATCTTGCCTGCGTCCAAATAGCTGCTTCCTCACCTTGGCCGGCGGCCAAAGCTTCTCTTCTCCTTCTCCTTAGCCGGTGGAAACAAGATTTAGGGCTTTCCCTTGGTGTCTTGGATGATTTCCACCCTAATCTCCTCTTCCTTCTTGGCCGCCGGCAAGCTCCAACCTTGGAGGTTGGTGGTTGGTTGAAAGAAGGAAAAGAGCTTTGTTTCTATTCTTTCTCTTGCTCAGAATGAGCAAGGAAGGAAGATTGGCAATTTAGTAGCTTCAACTTTTGGTAGATCGTCGCCCACACGACGTCCGAAAGGAGGAAGGTCATACATTAGAAGATCGAGAGGTATATTGATTCTCTATTCTCTTTTGTAACATATTTGTATTTGTTTTTCAATTATGAGTATGATATATTCTGTTTGTGGCTAAATAATACTTGGATCCCGAACATAAATACAAAAGCCGGTGATCCGTACATCGTCTATTCCGCGGCTACTCGTAGAATAGAGGTTATTCGCTTGAACAACGAGTTTGTTCAAGTGACCTCTCTAAACGAATAGCACGACGATGACTTGGTTGCTTGGGCAATCCCTTTTGTCTAGGATTAAATTTTTTTAATCCGGGGACATCGATGGGATCGCCATGAACAAGCGACCGAGTTGAAGTGGGAAGCGAAGTTTCCCCTCACAGATTGATCAAACCCAACAGATTTTTCACCTTTGGAGGAGGTGGAGTCTAGATCATCAAATGTCATTAGGGCAAGGTTTGTGACAAATGCATTTTCTTCCTCCGATGATGATGATGAAGGATCATCCCATGTCCTTTCTTTGAGTGCTTTGGCCTTCTTCTCTTCTTCCTTTCTCTTACTCCCCTTCTTTTTTTCTTCTTTCTTCCTCCTCTCTTCTTTTCTTTTGTTCAAGAGAGGACACTCATTTTTTATATGTCCCTCTTGTTGGCAATTATAGCAAATTATCTTCCTCTTGTGCCTTCTCCTATCATAAGATTTGTTAAATTTTAAATTTTTTAAAGCATGGCTTACCTTCCTTACCATATAAGCATCTTCATTGCTATTCATGGAGGATGAGGAGGATGCTTCATCGGAGGAGGATGGAGTCTCCATCTTCTTATTCTTCCCCTTGTTGGATACTAGTGCCACTCCCGTTGATGGCTTGATGCTTGATTCTTCAATTACTCCCTCAAGCCTTGTTTTGTGGAGCTCTATGGTTGAGAAGAATTCTTCTAGGGTGCTCACTTCTAGATTCTTCGAAATGTAGAAGGAGTCCACCATTGAGCTCCATTTCGATGACCGTGGAAAGGCATCGATTCCTTTCATTAGCATATCCCGGTTGAAAGTTTTTCTCCAACACTCGTTAGTCCAATTAAAATTTCTTTAAAATGAGAGTGTAATGAGGTTACCTTATCTCCCTTTTCAAGTTTGATATTTGTTAGTTGGGAGCGGAGGAGGTCTCTCCTTGTAAGCTTGGCCTATGAGGTACCTTCATGAAGCTCTACTAGCTTCTCCCACATATCTTTAGCACTTGCACACTCTCCAATCCGGTTGATCTCTTGTTGGGGGAGTATGTTGTACAAGTGATGTTTGGCCTTCGAATTTGCCAAGTACTCCTCTCTTTGTCTCTTTGTCCATCTTGTCTTCTCTATTTGCTCTCCATCTTCATCCATAGGTATCTCGAAACCATTTTCTATTATCAATAAAATTTTGATGTTGATTTCGAAGAATACCTCCATTCTCTTCTTCCACCAAGAGAATTCTCCTTCAAACTTCGGTGGGTGAATGTTTGAGCCGACCATCATTGATTATGCTTATTGCGGCGGTTAATCCTCGACAAGCTACCTTGGCTCTGATACCACTTGTTGGATCATTGGTGGCCGGCTAGAGGGGGTGAATAGCCCTCAATCGTTGTACGGTGGAAGTAGTTCTTAATCGTCTACAATTAATGTTAGCGCAAGCGGAAATATAAAGCTAAGACAATTAAGAACAACACAAAATAAAGAACAATGCTAACAAAAGATATAACGTGGTTCACGGCCTCGTCGCTAATCCACGGTCTGATTCGTCTCCGGTGAATCAATCCGAAACCAATCCAATATGGTCTCTCCCTTTAGCCAAAGCAAGGTGGAGGTAAACCTTCTTACAACACAACACTCTTTCTTACAATAGATTTGAAATAAGAACAAGAGAAAGAGTTGGAAGCTTGTAGGGCACTTGGATGGACAATTAGAGCATAAGCATTACCCATCCAAAAGCCCACACCTTCTCTATAAATAGAGAAGGTTGTTTTCTTTCCATTGGCCACTAGCAGTCGACTGATGCCCCGATCAGTCGACTGCTCCTGTATCAATTGCCCAATAACGACTTCTTCTATGTTGAATTTCATCCAATGACTCCCACATCAGTCAACTGATCATCCCATCACGATCGATGAAGCTAACTGATTAGTGCGAAGTAGCACTCGGTGATCACCATTCTCAAACACCCGCAACCCGATCGATGCCATCATCAGTTGACTGATGGTCTCGGCAGTCGAGTGCCAACCTGTGGTAGTCGACTGATGACATATAAACCAGACTCGAACACTAGTCAAGTCACAGTCGACTTGGAGCAGTCGACTGCCATGACATGGTAGTCGATTGATGCCGAGTAAACTTTACATCTGTTTGAGCATCCGGCGATCGGGTAAACCTCAACCCTTTCAGTCGAGCCTCCAACACTTAGCCATTCGGCCAAGTTCACCTAATGAGCTACTTACATTTCACTCATTCTCTCATCTCACTTGAAGTCCCTCGCCGAAGCTCTCTTCGTTCGTGGCCACGTCCCTCGACACCATCAAGTGCACGGCTTTGCACGGCTTCGCAATGCTCCTTCACATCTCTTGCCCTCGAAGTCTACTTCCTTGGCTTCACTTCAAGTCATCTCGTCCGGCGGTCCCTCGGATGCATCAAGCGCACGACTTCGCAAAGCTCCTTCGCTGACTCAAGTATAAGATTGTGAGTTGGTGAAACTTGCCAAAGCTCCATGTGCGAATTACTAAGTCCTGCAAGACTCCAACGCACATATCAAAACAATAACAACCTAACTTAAACCCTTTGACACACACATCAAAACCATATAACATGGGTTGATTGCCCTAACAATTGTCACGCTAAACGGGTCTACAATGCCAAGGCACATTTGGGCTTATGCTGCCAAGACACACGCTTGAACTTTATGTAGCCAAATATTGGACTTATGCCGCCAAGACAACAACTTGGACTTTACGCCACTAATATCACACCCTTGGACTTCCCTTGCCAACTCCATGTTGACCTTTCCAATTTCCAAGACTCATGCTTGGATTTTCCAATTGTCAAGTACCGATCACTTGGTTTACCAATGCCAAGACCCATGCTTGGACTTTCCATGTCAAGTGCCCATGACTTAGGCTTTACCATTGCCAAGACCCATGCTTGGACTTTTCATGCCAAATACACAAGACTTGGACTTTCCATGACAATCATATTGTCATATGTTTTGTTGAACATCATTGACAATCACATTGTCATACATTTTGTCGAACATCAAAATACTGCTCGAGTTAAACTCGAGTCTGGTCAATCGTGACCTAGGCTGATTGCACCAACATAACTTGTATCTCTCCTCCTTTGACATATACCAAAAAGAATGTTATGAGGAGTGCAATTTCAAGGTTAATGTTGAAAAATACTTAAAGTTCAAAACATTTGAAGTTCAATTTCAAGTTGTAAAATATCATGACATCTTTAAATTTTTGAAATAGTTTTAATTATAAGTTCATTTTCAAATGTCCAAATGATAAAATATGAAGTAGCTAAACACTTTTATGAATCCAAGCATGTGCCCTTTTTGCAAATTAATATTTTAAAATAAACCATCTAATAAATTGTCTTTAAGAAAATGTCTAACTCCATTTCAACTCAATTGATATTAAATAATCAATAAGTCTTGTTGGGAGTTAGTCTCTTACGTGATTGGTTTGAAAATTATACTCCATGATTCATGTTGATGCACTTGTACTACATCTGGAATTAGGAGTAAGGTCATAACATCTCATGCCCATCTACGTAGCTCAGTACACAACCAGGTTAATCCTTAGTGTTGTGAGATGCATTGGCTCCTTAAATATCTATAGGCTCATGATTTCTAAGGCAAGTCCTATGCTAGTTCTGAAAACCACAAAATAAAAGATAGATAGATAATAAGAGCAATTCCTACTCTACTAAACATATTCCTAATTTCCTTCTAAGTAAACTAAATTTGGATTCAAGTAAAGGTTTGGTAAATATGCCCAGTAGGTTCGATTTAGATTCCACATATTCAAGTTTAATATCACCATTAGTTACATGTTCCCTAACAAAGTGATGTTTAACTTCTCTGTGTTTAGTTCTTGAATGATGTATAGGATTTTTAGTTAGGGTAATTGAACTAATGTTATCTATCATGATTTTAGTGTCCTTAGAGTCTAGTTGGAAGTCATTTAGAGTGTGTTTCATTCAAAGGAGTTGAGCTACATACTCTCCCATTGCTGCATATTCTGTTTCGGTAGTAGACAAAGCAACACAATGTTGTTTTCTACTGCACTAGCTAATTAGACTTATACCTAGAAATTGACAACTTCCACTTGGACTTTTTCAATCGAGTTTACAACCAGCATAATCTGAGTCAGAGTACCCGATTAGTTCAAAATTGTTGCTAGTCCTAGGGTACCATATTCTTACATTGAAAGCTCCTTTTATATATCTAAGTATTCTTTTTTACTAAAGTTAAGTGTGATTCTTTGGCACAAGATTTAAATCATGCACACATACCTACTGTAAAATGTATATCAGGTCGTCTTGTAGTTAAGTATAAAAGACTACTATCGCACTCCTATAGTATTTTAAATCTATGGATTTTCCCTCTAAGTCATTATCAACTTTTACATTAGTTGCCATAGGTGTACTAAATTCCTTAGCATTTTCCATGCCAAATTTTCTAATTAATTCCATAGCATATTTATTTTTATACACATAAGTTCCTCCTTTATTGTTTTATTTGCAATCCTAAGAAGAAGTTGAGTTCACCTAATAAACTCATTTCAAACTCACTCTCCATAAATGCTACAAATTCATTTAAAAATGTGTTATTTTTTGACCCAAAAATTATATCATCTACATAAATTTCTGCTATAAATATTTCTTTTTCTAAGGTTTTTACAAACAGGGTTGGGTTTATTAATCCTTGCTTAAACCCCTTAGATATTAAGTAAATAGTTAGTCTTTCATACCATGCTCTAGGTGCTTATTTTAATCCATACAATGCTTTCCTATGCTTGAACACATGGTTGGGTTGGTTTAGGTCTTCAAATCCGAGTGGTTGGCTCACATATATTTCCTTTTTGATGAAACCATTTAAAAAGGATAACTTAACATCCATTTGGTACAACCTAAACCCCTTATATTCGGCTTAGGCTAACAACATTCTAATTGACTCAAGTCTAACTACTGGTGCATATGTTTCATCATAATCTAAATCCTTTACTTGACTAAAACCTTTGGCTACTAACCTAGCCTTATTCCTAACAATCTCACCCTTGTCATCAAGTTTGTTTCGAAATACCCACTTTGTACCTATGATAGATTTGTCTTTAGGTACCGGTACTAATTCCCAAACTCGATTCCTAGTGAATTGGACTAACTCTTCTTGCATAGCAATGATCCAATCAGGGTCAAGAAGAACTTGATCTATGGTTTTGGGTTCAATTTTAGATATGAGTGAAATCTGACTTACATTTCTCTGGGAAGCTAGAGTTCGACCACCTAGATTAGTATCACCTAACACTTGATCTATAGGAGGATCGAGTCTAACTCGAGGTGTTCTTGGATTAGGGTTTCTGTTTGATTTATGTTCAGGTTTAACTTCATTTTCTAAGTTTTTATTGATTGATTCGAATTTTATAGGGTTATTTTCTTCATTAAACACTACATTAATAGTTTCTTCAATTCTTAAAGAATAATTATTATATACCTTAGAGGCTCTACTGGTAGTTGAATAACCTAGAAATATACCACTTGATGATTTAGAAGTAAATTTTATTAAGTAGTCTTTAGTGTTTAGTATGTGAACTTTACAACCAAAGACTTTAAAATATTTAATGTTGGGTATCTTATTGTAGTATGTTTCATAGGGTGCTTTATTATGTCGTTTAATAATTAAGGTTCTATTTTGGACATAACAAGGGGTATTTACCGCCTCAACCCAAAACCTATCGGATAACCTATACTCATTTAACATAGTCCTAGCAATTTCTTATAAGGTTCTATTTTTTATTTTGACTAACCCATTCTATTGAGGAGTCCTGGAGCAAGATAATTCAAGGTGATATCCATTTTGATTGCAAAATTTGATAAATCTATGATTTTCAAACTCTCCCCCATGATCACTCCTAATTCTTTTAATTTTCTAATAACTTGCATAGATGAGTGAATTGATCAAAATATTCATTTTTATGTTTTAAGAATTTTACCTAAGTAAACCTAGAGTAGTTATCTACTATTACTAAATAGTATTGACTCCGGTTTAGTGACTTAGCTCCATGTGAGTCAAATAGGTCTAAGTGTAGGAGCTCAAGCACACTTTTAGTTCTCTCTTGGTTAGTCAATTTATGGGAAGTTTTAATTTGTTTTCCTTGTTGACATGCATCACAAATTTTATTTTCTAAATTACCTAGTTTAGGTAGGCCTCTAACTAGTCCATTATGACTTATTTTATAGATAAGTCATAGATGGGAGTGGCCCAGTCATTTGTGCCACAACCATGATTCCTCTTGCTGTGTCATTAGACACTTAATTGAGGAGTTGGGTAGATCTATTTTATAAATATTATTATTCCTAATTCCCCTAAGTATGATTTTTGAGCAATCAATATTCTTAATTCGACACTTATTTGGTGAAAAGTAACCTTATAACCAGTATTACACAATTGACTAACACCTAAAAGATTAAACTCAAAATTGTCTACTAAAAAAACTTTGCGTATTATAATGTTTGAGTTTAGCTCAATATCACCTGATCCGATGATTTTGAGTTTACCATTGTTTTCGAAGGTTACCGACCCAAGTTTTTTGAATCTCAATTTCGTAAATTTCAGGTGGTCTCCAGTTATATTCTGGAGCACCCACTGTCGAACATTCATTGATCCTTGATTGACCCTTTTGAATTGGATACACATCCATGCTTGACTCGAACTCGGGCTCAACATCAGATTCGGATTCTGTGTAGCCTCAAACTCGGACTCAGACGGTCTTGCCATGAGAACCAAGTTGTTGACTTGATCTTCTTCTCTCTCGAATGATTCCTCCCTTGTTGCATTGAGTGCTTTCTTGGTTTGTGGTCACTTATTCTTTAACTCTAGACACTTGGACATAAAGTGTCCCTTCTTGTTGCACTTGTAGAACTTGTAGTTTTGACTTGTGTTGAATCTCTTCTCCTTCGTTGGGTTGGTTGGTCGCCTTTTATGCTCGATCAACTTTCGAACTAGGTTGACTAGTTCGGTCTTCATCTCTTCATCTAACACTAATTCAGACTCGTCTTCCTCGAGAGGAGGCTTGCTTTTTCTCTTCTTTTGACCTGCAAATAAGGCAATACATTTCTCGACCAGGGCCGAATTAGACTGCTCATGTAATTCAAATTCAGAAAATATTTCATCTAACCTAATTTAAGACAAATCTCTAGATACCTTGTAAGCATCAACTATGGATGCCCACAAAGTAGTCCTAGGAAAGGCTCTTAGAGCGTACCTTATGATGTCGCGGTTCTCCACCTTCTATCCGATGCCATGAAGGTCATTTAATATGTCTTGGTTGCGAGCATGGAGTTAGCTCGTGGTCTCATTATCCTGTATTTTTAAATTATATAATTTATTAACTAATAAGTCTCTCTTACATACCTTCGTGTTGGATGTCCCTTCGTGGAGTTCAATGAGCTTATTCCATGGATCCTTAGCATTGATGAATGGACCAATGAGGTTGAGCACCTCCTTGGATAAGACACATTACAAGATTTGAGTGTCTTTTGCATCGACTTCAACTTGTCGCTTCATTGCATTAGTCCACTTGTAGCAATCCAAGAATTTTCCTTGATCATTAGTCGGTAGATCGAAACCCATTTGGATAATGATCCACATATCGAATTGAGTCTTGAGGTAACACTCCATCCAACTCTTCCAATAACGGAAGTCATCTTCATTAAAGAATGGAGGTCAGACGGTGTTGTACCCCTCAAGAAGAGCCATTGGATTACCTCGCAAAAACACAAACACAAACAGGAATTTCCAAGACTTGGTCTTGAATTAGTAGAGCGGGAGAGATGAATAAAAATTAAAATACACAAAAAAAAAACAAGTCCAAAAGAAAATTTGCTCAAAGTGGTAGTTGCACCAAAAGTGAGCGCCCTCGGCTCTGATACAAATTGAAGGATCATAAAGACTCGCTAGAAGGGGGTGAGTAGAGTTTTAAGACCTTTTCTTTTTCTTTCGTAAAACACATAAGAGATTGCAGTAAAAAATAAAAAAAAAACACACACGATAAGGTTTTACTTGGTTCACAACCAAATGGCTGCTAATCTAAGGCTCGTGCAATCCTTGATCGCTTTTGAGGGGGCAATCACTAAAGAGAGCCTCTTCCTTGTTGGAGGTAAGAGACAAAACGATTACAATTAAATGAAAAGCGAAGGTAACAACCTTACTGGTCCTTATAAAACTTAAGTACAAAAAGAACAATGAAATTATCCCGACAAAATAAATGAAAGATGGAGCATGGTCATAGTTTAGACGATGAGTAGAACTTGGTTGCTTGAGAAATTGTGAGAACTTGAGCATAGTTAAAACATTACTAGGGTTTGCAATTGAGCCTCCTTTTATAGACCTTCCTAAGCCTTCAAGATCATCATTTTCGTCAAGATATAGATCTAGATCTAGATCTAGATAAAACTCTATCCAAAATTTTAATCTTTGAGGTGGCAATTGGCTCTTCATGAGTACACCAGTTGACTGCTCCTATTGCCAATCGACTGGCCCCAGTCGACTGCTGATCGTCCCAGTCGACTATTGTACTTGAGTTTCCATCCTATCACCTACATCACAAGATTAATACAATTTATACATATAGTGATGATGACATTCTTTAGATCGCCCGATCTCGACTTTGGCATTCCCTCAGAAGCCTTAGTTGGATCGATGCTTACGATTGTCTTCGTATTGAGGACGCAACCTCACCATCGCTCCACACTCAGAGCTTAACTTACTTTACCTTTTGGTCTTTTCTCTTATTACTTAGCATCTGCTCTTTGACCACCATTCCTCTTGGTGTCTTTGAGCCCAACTAAAACTACTCAAGTTTTGCACACTTAACATAGCATATTAGATAACAATATAACCTAACTTTGAACCTTTTCCATTATTAAAACTCAGGTTCAATTATCTGGTGCCCCTGCACCAACATATTGACCCCCCTAGCGTAGACCTAAACCTTCTAGCCACCTCCATCATCCTCATGCCTCTCGGATCCCTTGAGTCGCGACTCTTCATCCTTCACACTAGCCTTCAGGTGCTTCCATCGGCTATGTCATTCTAATAGGGTCCTTTGCCAAGGTTCATTTGAACTTATGCGCCAAGACCCATGCTTGGAATTTAGCGTGCCAAAACCTCACCCTTGGACTTCCCCATTGCCAAGATCTATTTAGACTTATGCCACCAAAACCCATGCTTGGACTTTATACTGCCATAACTACCCTTGGAGTTTCCCTTTGCAAAGTACTTATGACTTGAACTTTTCAATTGCCAAGTACCCAAGACTTGAACTTTCCAATTGCTAAAGTTCACTTGGACTTATGCTGCTAAGATTATACCTTTGAACTTCACCATTGCCAAGTACTCTTGACTTGGACTTTCCATGTCAAGTATCTAAACTTGGACTTCCGAGGTTGATTTCTCCAACAATCTCCCCCAAATAACTCCCCCATATGACTTTGGATATCCCAATCATTCACTAGCCATATGGTCAATATATTGTCAAATCATATAATTAAATAATGGTCAAACTCATTGTCAAATATCAAAACACTACTCGAGTCCCACTCGAGTTTGGCCAACGTTGACCCGGAGCTTGTTGCACCAATAATCTCCCCCTTTTTGATGTTTGACAATACCTTTAAGTTAGGCTAATAATAATCCAAACTTAACTCTTCCAATGCCAAAGCATAGTGATGATTTACCTAACTTAAACCTCACTTCTCTCCCTTTGGCATACATCAAAAAGCCTACCAAGATTTTTAATGCATCATCTCTCAAAGATATCCTACATTCTCCCCCTTGGTCCAAAAACATCTTGGATGCCTTCACTCTTCCTAGTGATAAGTCCCATATCACAAAATGAGAGGCAATCCTCACTTCTCCAATTCTCCCCCTTTGGTGAGCACAATAAAGGTTTCAAACCCTTCTTTTCTCCCCCTTTGAGGAATACTCATCCATTATCCCTTGATGGATAACCTCCCTCTAAAGGCTTACTCCCCCTTGGCCATTGCACCAACAATGTCCTTGGAGAGTTCCTAAGCTAATAGGAAACTCAAATCATCAAAAATAAAAGTAAAAGTTCAAACCTGAACTTTAACAACCCTTAAAAATAGATACTCCACCTTAAACACCTCTCCTAATCATTTTTAATGATATTTCACCCTTCCCATTCTTTTGATATCATATCCTAGGGTTAGGAGACGTTAGGGTAACCTAGGGTAGCTAATACATGGCTAAACAAACCTTGCTCAGCCGAAATCAGCATCATCAATCTACTGAAATAAAAAATTAGTCGATTGACTTACCACCAGTTGACTACCCAAAGCAGCAGTCAACTTGTTTCTACAAATTTAGAAAACAATTGTTCAGAATCAAATTTTGAAAAAACATAAGTAAATATACGTATTTTGAAAAATCTTGAAAATTCATACGTACATTACTTACATCAATTATAGTGGGTGAAAAATAATTTTAAATTAAGATACCCATTAAATTAAGAGATTGATACAAAGTTTAAAACCATTGAAAACTTCAATATTTTTCCTAACTTTGTATCAACATTCTCAATGGTGATTGCTATCAAAAGATAGGCTTCACCAAGATTTTCTAAAATAATTTTTAAATATTTTTAAAATCTTATTTTGAACCATGGTCTATGGGCTAAATGTACATGACTTTTACATTAAATTTCCTCATGATTCTTTAATGTCATATTATGAGTTTGAGTTCATCTAAATGTAAGAACTATGCAACTTGAACTTAACTCATTTTTCTAACATCTCACATGTGCCTTGGATGTATCAATACATACACATGTCAATTTAATATTTTTTTGAGATGTGAGTTTTTGTTCTTCCCTAATCTAGGGTCTCATGCATTTGTCTAGGCAACTCTATTTGATTCCCTTATCATGGGTCTTCAAATCATGTCATTGTCCTTAATTCAATTTTAATTATCCTAAATGCATGAGATATGATCATAGCATATAATGATTGCATAAATTAAGGCATGTGCCAATAATCATGATGTAATGGCATAAATAAAAACCTAAACACATGCATGATATAATTAACCTAGAAATTATCATGACATTTTATATGATAAAATAAAATATGATGTTATGACATGGCATATGGTAAACAAATAATGACAAGTTTATATAGTAAAGGTATAAGAAAACCTAAGTTTTAATTCAAATTGCTATTTTATATAATTAAACACAATTTTGCCAATATATATCAATTTCCCAAGTCTTCCAAAAACCAAAATGACACACTATTGACTCTAACTTAGTTTGTGTTAATTATGATTTATTTTTCAAACTTCTTAAATTTCTATTGGCACATCCTAAAATCCTTTAGGATTAAATTATCAATCTCATTTCCAAGGTATCCCATAACCTTGAAAATCACCTAAGGTGCCAACTTTGCTACAATTAGGTTAACTAATGATGCACGTGAACGCGAACTCAAATCTCACGACGGAGACCATCGAGGAATCGAAGTGCGTGCTCACGCTCAATGCCCGCAAGTGCATGGATATCGTCAAGTAATAAAAGATTATCGATCCCACAAGGACTGAGATTCGAGTACCGATTTGTTCAGTGGGTGAAATTGTTCAGAAGTAAAATCTAAAGGTTGCGATTGCGAGGGTTGTCGATGGAATAAACTCTAGTACGGTGTCACACGGAGGAAGAAAGGAGCATGTCGAGATCTTTAAAAGGGATTCTAGGACTTCGGTTTCGCTTGTGTGTCACAAAACATGTTGTCAACTGGGTGTTGTCTAAACATCTAGCTATGGTTTTGTGGAAGGGACATTATACACTCTCCTGATGAGCCACTGCATCTACCGAGAGCTATCTCTGCCTTACAAGGACGGGATAGACAGTACGAGGATACCAAATCAATCCCTGGGATGAACCATTTCTGATTCCATCGCATCCTTCTACCCACGGTTACAGGAGATCAGGTTTACCCCTAGGTTCCTTGTATAAAATCCCCTAAATCTTAGATACGAGGGCTATCACCCCCCGTATCACCTAAGTACAGCAGGTAGAAAACTAAATACGCATAGATATGGGTATAAACAATTTCCAATTGCAAATTCAAACTCAAAAATAAAATTTAATTTGAACCAATATGTCATGCGCACACAAGCTACTTCCTAATCCTAGAATCGAAGGAACTACTCCATATATAAAAGAGGAGAATTACAAGTCATGTACATGTTCAAATATATTAGAAATAAAATGCAAGAACAAGAAATTACAATGCCTATGTGTCCTTCTCTCCGACATTAAAGTGCAGAATGTGGACCTCCAGCGACATTCTTCCTCCCCGTTGTGAGTTCCCGAAGCTTTTTAGGGCTTCGGTGTGCCGTTCCAGATGTCGTGCCTTTCCCCTAGGGTTTGGGTGGAGCCATCCTTATATAGACATCACATCGGATTGTTGTGAAATCCGAAAAAAACCCTAGCCACGTCAATCTGTTGGGTCGCCACATGGCCGTGTGTTTCCACACGGCCAGGCTGTGTTCGGCCCTAGGGTGGCTGATCTCGCCCATTGGACACAGTCGTGTGTAGCCACACACCCTGGTCGTATCCCATTCTGCGTCTAGCTGTAAAATGGCCTTCTTTTGCTCCGAAAGTGTGACTTTTCCCCCCAAAATGCTATCCTGCATGCAAAAGTACAAAGAGCAGACCTTCGAACCAGAAAATAGGAAATGTGTGCAAAACAGAACAACATATGCATGAAACCAACATAAAATGTAATGAGATGTGAGCAAAAACTATTCCTAAAACCCTATATGTTTCTCTCACATCACTTCCCCCAGACTAAAATCTTTACTTGTCCTTAAGAAAACCTCAGTGCCATGAAATTTTAAAAAGATATTATTCCATACTTAGCATGTTAACTAAATTTATCAAGTGATATTTGCAATTAAAGCAAAATAAATACATTTTAGAAATTCACTAAGTTAGCTCCTCGTGCTTGTGCTAAGCAAATCATTCTTAGGGGATACCCATTCCATGGTGAGTTGAGTCGTCATCCTATAGCTTTTCTAAGGTCACTAGATCTTAGGCACTTACCTGCCCAAAGCGAGGGTCATTCCCTAGATCTAGCACAAAGTCTCAAAGGTGTGCTCAGTATTGAGAGAAATTGGTAGGTGTTTCCCCAGTAACCTAACTCAGTCTAAAAGGGGCACCTAGCCATTTCCACCCACGACAACTATTTTTTTTATCCCTCATAATCTCTCTCTCTCTCTCTCTTTTTTCATTTCTCTCTTTTATTTTTCAGCTCATTGGGATTTTGATTTTTTCGAATAGGATTACACAATCCGAGCATCTCCAGTAACTAAAATGCTAGCCTAGAGTCACCTGTGGATTCCAAAGTACTAGACTACTTAGATGAATCATAACTAGGTATGTACTATATTCTCCCTTTAAGAGTCTTCGACATGTGTAGGTGTGGAAATAAAAGCTAACCAGTGTATGTCTAGAACATTCATTAGAGAAAATAAAATAAAATACCATGAGATAAATGAAGTTACACTACTCATGGAAACAACTCATGAAGAAGACTTTTTTTTTTTAAATACTACTGAGGTAGCTTTACAGATAACAAAAACTAAGTGCTGAAAGAAACTCAACAGCCTATGCATGAATAAATGAATGCTAATGTTAATGAAAATACGAGGAAAGAAACTACTGCTAGAAATAAAATAAAATTTGGGGTCCCCCCCAGACTTAAACGAAAGTATACCTCTAGTATGGTGGACAAGGTGGAAAGTATGGAAGTCTCGGCATCTTGGGATTCTGAGAGAACCTACTGTTGAGCCGCTGATGCCACATGTACATGTGGTCGATCTGGGAGCTAGTGGATGCAGCGGTTGTTCGGTGCTCCTCCTCCCTAGCCCACTGTGCCTACTGGGCATGCATGTGCTACCGCATCTCCTAGTGGTAGACGGCCTCATCCTGGCGATGAGCAGCCTCCTCGTAAAAGTAGATGTGAGCATCATCATAGAACTCCTCAGCCTGCTGGAAGTGCTCCCAGAAACCCTGGAACTCCGCCTGCATGTAGGCACTCTACTCCTCCCATTACTGCCTCTGCGTCTGCTGCTCGGCGTATATGTCATCGAGGCGTGATCAAAACTCTGAGAAGTCATAGGCCGACATACCTGCATCCTGCTCAAAAGTGGAAAAAGGTGTGGTGAAGGTGCAGGCTCATGTCGGCGTGGACTAGGTGGACTCCTATGCATGTGTGGACTGGAGGGAGATGATGTAAAGGGGGAAAGATGGGCACCGATGTGGGTGGTCCCTCATGTGGAGGGGACTCCACTATCAAGTCCAAGCGCCAGTTGGCGCGTGTAGTGATGGTGGTACGAACGGGGTCGGGGAGCCTAAGGGCGGTTAGGTTTTTCCTTACAAAGCATAAGGAGTGTCCCTCTCTTACAATCATTTTCATCGTCATGCACACTCCTAGGTCGATCCTAGGGCTCCCCTCTATACTCTGTAATGCAGTGTAATCATACCCCATCCTATGGCAAATGTGGGTAAGTAGGCCCCCTAGATTAATCTCTCCTCGTGATGCTTTGCCCATCTTCACTAAGTGTTTGATGAAGTGTGACCCTACATCGATGCTACTCCTTTCTTGTAGCATGTCCCAGAGGCAAAGCAGCTCGCTAGCTCTAACTAAACCGTCACTCTCCCCATGACCAAATATAGTACTGGCCATGATGCGGTGGAGGTATCGGAAGATGGGGTTTTGGAGGTGCGAGACTTTGGCCCTAGAAGGGTCATAAGCGCACTCCCCCGTCAATTCGGTCCAAAATATTCGAGAGTTAAACCCCATAGGGGTTCTTTTCTCTCCCCCACTCGGCAAGCCAAAACATGAATTCCATTGGTGAAGGGTCCATTCATGGTTAATGTTAAAAATCCTAAAAGTTATCCTACCCTCTTCGTTCTCTCTACCCGTTAAAATTTCCGCCTCTAAGGAACTCAAAAATTCTAGAACTATCCTAGGGTAGGTTTGGTGTCTTATTCTCATCATCTCTTCCCACCCCATTTTTCCAAATAGGGCTTGAATGTCATCCAACAACCCTAAAGACTCTAGCAAATCTTCATCTAGGTACCTAGTAGCAGTGAGTTTACGAGTAGAAAGCATATTATATCTATCTCTATGTTCATTATTGCGAAAAAGAAGGGTTGGTAAGGAGTTACCCTCCTCTGGAGCTTGAGGGGCATTGGTTCTCCTTGCTTGTCGCTCCAAAGCACCGGATCGAGGTGCCACCTGCTTGGTCCTCCTCATCCTTGCTTCTTTTGGCTTCCTTTGAGGTTAGAAGAGCTTCTAGGTGGTAGGGAAGATGAAACCACACGGCTAGGGCAAGAGCAATTGAAGCACACGATGCAAATGGGGTGAAAACACACGGCTTGCCCTATTTAACCTTGCACGACATGACAGTGTGAAAACACATGGCCAGGCCATGTGCACCTCGGGTAAGTCGGGCACGACCGTGGGAAAACACATGGCCAGGTCGTGTGTCCCCCTTTTTCTCCCATTTTTGCGTAACAGTCCAAATTTCCTCATACCCTTTGCCGTATAAGCTAATATGGATTTCATTTTTACCCAGCAAAGTTCTTTTCTAGTCCTAATTCTAAATGAGACGGAAATCAAAACTAAAATTAATTAAATGCATGCAATACAATCAAAGGGAAATCTAAAAACTAAACTAAACTTGGGTTGCCTCCCAAGAAGTGATTTGTTTAAGGTCTCTTAGCTCGACCATACCCCTACATTTCATTTGATGTGTTTGAATCTTGCTCGTGGGGGAGAAAGATATTTGCTCACTTTATGCCTCTTGCCTGGTGGTTCTCTATCGCTATATCTCTTAAATCTTGCTCATGGAGGGGCCAGATACTTTCTCACCTTTCGCTTCTTACCTTTTGGTCCTCCATAACTATATCTTTTAAATCTTCCTCGTGGATGTTGGAATGTATACTGAAAGCCTAGCTCTTCTTGTATGGACATTTCTATTTTGAAATAAGAATCACATTATCATTGTTTGAACTTTATATATGTGTGCATATTGTCTAATATTTTACATTGTAGATAACATGTGCTTGGTGTGGCTAAGAAGATCATGTTATCAGTCCCTTGTAGAATATAAGTAAAGGCTCACAACCAAGATGGTTTTGGACAAACCATTGGCATGGTTGTAGTGTAGCTTGGTATTGTTTTGTCTTGAACATAAAGTTACACTAGTACACTTAGGTGTATTGAGCATGACCGACATAGAGGTGATTCAATTTATTGCTGACTACATAATTGAATCGGACCTCGGATATTATGTTGTACATGCTCTTAATCCCGATATAATAACGGGCATATGTACTTAGAATTTATTTCTTTGATTTACCATAGGGTGAGATTTAGATGGATTAAATCAATATGCCCGGTAAGTTGGGAAATGATATTATTTACATGGTGTGCCGTTGATTATAGGAGGAAACCGTGTCCTATATATTAGGTTGATGATGTCCCCTTGAGGAGCTCATATGGTTCATCATGTAAACCCAGCTGGTTGACTTAGTCAACATGATGATAAGGTTGAGTGGTACTACTCGAGGAGTTAGATGTTAATTAATTGATGGTCAGTAAATCAATTAATTAACGGACATTCGATATCTTAAACACGGGGAGATGGATGTACAAATAATATATGGAGCCCATATTGATTTATGGGGGTTGGTGAGGTAATTCAATGATGATCTTCTAGTGGAATGGAACATCATTGATGGATCAAGTTTGTGTGGTTCCGATCCATCGGGTGGCCAAGATCCAACTCCTCCTCATGGTCCCTATCGTAGCCTAATATAATCCTCATGAAGCCTAGATCCAAGGATGGAAAACAAAACTCTAAAATCCAATGGTTGGGATGAAACCCTAGATCCGATGGTTGGGTTGAAACCCTAGATCCGACGGTTGGGATGAAACCCTAGATCCGACGGTTGGGATGAAACCCTAGATCCGACGGTGGAGATTAAATCCCTAGATCCGACGGTGGAGATTAAAGGAGGCTTAAGACCAACTCTATAAATAGAGGGCTAAGGCTTGGGCGACAACTAATGCTTGTGGTTTAGGGATTGGCCTATCTAAAAGTGGTCGGCAACAAACCCTAGAGAAGTTAGGGTTTTGGGCGGCTAGAAGTGGGCGGCAAGCTTTGTTCTCCCTAGGGTTTTGGCCGGCGCCCCTCTTCCTTTTCTCATCCTTTGTCGGCGCTCTTCCCTTCGTCCTTTTCTCCTTGGCCGGTGGAAACAAGGGCTAGGTTTCATCCTTGGAGCCCTTGGCCGGCTCCCTCTTGCTTTCTCCTTGGTGGCCGGCGGCAACTCTTCTCAAGGTTGGCCGGCGCTCAAGAAACTACTCCTTGGACAGCGGTTATATCAAGCTCCTTGGCTTGGTGGCCGGTTCTAGAAAGGAGAAGGAGTCTTTGTTTGGTTCTTCTCTTTGTTCGGATAGAGCAAGGAAAGGAAGAACGTGATCTAGGAGGCTTCTACTCATGGAGGATCTTCGCCCACACGACGTCCACGAGGAGGATAGGACATACGATAGAAGATCAAGAGGTATAAATGTTTTACAACTTTTATTGATCTTTGCATGTTCTTATCTTTATGTTAGTATGTGTTGATTATACTAGTTTGCATTTGTATGTATTTGTATAATCATGGACCCCGAAGACAAACACAAAAATCGGTGATCCGTCCGTCGTCTCTTCCGCGGCTAACCAACTAGAAGAGTTGGGTTGCTTGAACAACTAGTTTGTTCAAGCGATCACTCAAGTTGTTAGCATGACGACGAAATGGTTGTGCTTAGGAAACTCATCCCATCAGGATTAGTTTTTTTCATTAGTGAAAATTTTAATCCGGGGACATAGGAGCCAATGAGCCTCCGAAGCAATTCCTAATAGTGGAGGGGAAGATACTTGGGCGCTGCTTTCCTTGACTCGAGGTTTAACATGCTTAGTCTCAACAAATCATCAATAGTTTGATCATTATATTCTAAATGTTGTAAATAATTTAACTCACCATAGACATCCTCACCAAAAGATTGATTAGTAGATTCTATTATGTCGAATGAAATTTTATCATTATCAATCGCCAAAAGGGTTTTGTTACTAGTAACTAAAGCTTCAGTGAGGGTTAAGGTAGGCTCTTCTAGATCCTTGAGGTTAGGAGGTGTTTTAATTGAAGCAATGCACTCCTCGATTAAAGTATTAATTAAATAATCCTCAAGTTCTTCTTCAAGTGGTGATTGAATGGATTGTCCTTCTTTACTTCCAATGTCATCTACATCCTCCTCATCCATTCGCTCAAAGTGAGTCTCTGCCATATTAGGTGTAATCCAGTCATCAAAGCCACCTTTTAGTCATTTGGTTTCTTCATCTACCAAATTTTGTCGCATAAACTCCGTGAATTGTTGACTATGCTCCTTGCATTCCCTAGTAACTTTATCTTGCAAGGCTTCTGGGTGGAGACTTGGTTCTGGATAAAATTCGCTTGGCGATTCATAGCACTCATTCTCGCTTGGGACACAATATTGAGTCTTTGTCTACGAATGCCGCCATCGGAATTCATTGTTCGCCGCTTGTTCTGTTCGAATGAAATCTTCCATCAACTGCTCAAGTCGGGATTTAGGCAGACAATATTGAGGGTTTAAGTACCCAGGGTCATAACTATATGAATAGGAATCATCTTGTGGCCACTGGTTGTAATGGTAGGTGACATTTCTTGTTCAAATTGTGAAGGTTCGAATATATTCGGACAATCGTTAATGGTATGCCATGTTTCACCATAATATTCACAATAAATGTTACCAAAACTTACAATATTAAATTGACCATAATCATGAGTAAAAGCATGCATTGTTATATGCAGGAAATTATAAATAGGTAAAGATCAACTGAATAAAAAAAACTGAAATAAAATAAAATAAAATAAAATAAGAAAAGTAAACCTATCCTAAGTCCGATCCAATTATCCACTTCTCGATTCGATATCGAATCGATCAGTCCCTGGCAACGGCGCCAAAAACTTGATGCACGCGAATGCGACCTCAAATCTCGTGACGGAGGTCGTCGAGGACTCAAAGCGTGCGCTCGCGCTCAATGCCTGCAAGTGCATGGATGTCATCAAGTAATAAAAGATTATCGATCCCACAGGGACTAGGATTCAAATACCGATATGTTCAGTGGTTGAAATTGTTCGAAAGTAAAATCTAAAAGGTTTCGATTGCGAGGGTTGTCGGTGGACTAAACTCTAATATGGTGTCACACGGAGGAAGAAAGGAGTGTGCTGAGATATTTAAAAGGGATTCTAGGACTTCGGTTTCGCTTGTGTCGCAAAACATGCTGTCAACTGAGCGTTGTCTAAATGTCTAGCTATGGTTTTGTGGAAGGAACAACATACACTCTCCTGATGAGCCACCGCATCTTCCAGGAGCTATCTATATCTTACAAGGACGGGATAGACAGTACGAGGATGCCAAATAAATCCCTGCAACAAACCGTTTCCAATTCCATCACATCCTTCTACCCACAGTTATAGGAGATCAGGTTTACCCCTAGGTTCCTTGTATAAAATCACCTAAATCTTAGATACGAGAGTTGTTACCCCTCGTATCGCCTAAGCACAGAAGGTAGAAAACCAAATACACATAGATATGGGTATAAACAATTTCCAATTGCAAATTCAAACTAAAAAATAGAATTTAATTTGAACCAACATGTCATGCGTACACAAGCTACTCCATAATCCTAGAATCGAAGGAACTACTCCATATATAAAAGAGGAGAATCACAAGGCATGTACATGTTCAAATATATCAGAAATAAAATGCAAGAACAAGAAATTACAATGTCTATATGTCCTTATCTCCAACGTTGAAGTGCAGAACGTGGACCTCCGCGTGGTGTTCTTCCCCCCTTTGCGAGTTCCCGAAGCTTTTTAGGGCTTCGGTGTGCCATCCCAACCTTCGTGCTTCCCCCCTAGGGTTTGGGCGGAGCCATCCTTATATAGACATCACATCGGATCACTGCGAAATCCAAAAAAAACCCTAGCCGCGTCAATTTGCTGGGCCGCCACACGACCGTGTATTTCCACACGGCCAGGTCTTGTGCGGCCCTAGGGTGGCTGATCTTGCCCATTGGACACGGTTGTGTGTAGCCACACGCCCTGGTCGTGTCCCATTTTGTGTCTAGCTGCAAAATGACCTTCTTTTGCTCCGAAAGTGAGCCTTTTCCCCCCGAAATGCTATCCTACACGCAAAAGTACAAAGATCATACCTCTGAATCAGAAAATAGAAAATGCGTGCAAAACAGAGTGACATATGCATGAAACCAACATAAAATGTAATGAGATGTGAGTAAAAACTACTCCTAAAACCCTATATGTTTCGCTCACATTAACTACCTTACCAATTCAAGCTGACACACCCTAACCCATCTTGCATGAGGGAATCACACTCTTAGAAACCCAAAACCTATTTGAGCTCCTTTGGTTAACTAGGTATTCACTAGGGATAACCTCCCTTAGTACCTTCCTAATGACCCTTCTAGGCTTAGAAGACTTGGTCATTTTGGTCTTGTCTAGGTCAACCTTAGGGGTAACTCTTCTTGTAACCTTCTTAGTGGTCTTCTTAGGTTTCTTTGAAACCTTAACCACTAGACATCTACCATGGTCAACTCTAGGGATGACCTCCCTTGTGACCTTGGTTTTCCTAGACCTAAAAATAGTTCCATAGTCAAATGAAACACTATAGTAGGTCGGCATGACTTCCTTGGACTTAGGTTTGTGACCCAAACCTTTCCTATCTTTGGATTCACCTTGCCTCCTAACTCCTAAATTTTTCCCATTATACCCTATAATTGAATTTTGCATCTACCTAAGGGTCTTTTCCAATTTCTCAAGCCTTGACCTTAAAGCTTGATTTTCTACCACTAATATCTCCAATTTTAAATTTCCATTTGTTCTTTGGGCATTGTTCTTCCTTTTAGGAATATGCTTATCCTTCTTAAGGTTAATGCCTAAATTGTTCTCTATCTTCCTAATAGTTTCCTTAGGTAGAATAGTTCTAGGATTGTCCTTAGGTAAGTTGACATGTTTGGCTCCTAAGCAATAAAATCTTTTCCTAGAATGCTTTTATTCATGAGCAAAAGCAATAAAATTCTTAGCATGGATCTTATCATTACATAAAGAAAGCGTTATTGAAATATACCTTAGGGTTTGCCTTAACTCCCCCTACATTTGAGCTCTTCCTTTTCTCCTTGGTAAGGTGACTCCCCCAAGGACATTGACTTCTATAGTGACCCCTTTGTTGTCACTTGAAGCACACCAAGTGCTCCTTTCTCTTCCTAATTGGGGCTTCAGCTTCCTTGGTCTTCTCCTTAGCCTTTGATGTCGATTGAGTCTTCTTGACTCTTTTTTGTCACTTTCTCTTGTAATTCCCTTGTTCCCTACACTCAAAGCATATAATAGGTTTTTTATTTTTAACAATTATGCTTGAGTTACCTATAGAGGAATCTTGAGCTTCATCCTCATTTTCTCCGGAGGTAAATGGCTCCTCTTGTTCCAACTCCAATGTCGAATGTCTCTCCTCCCCCTCAATCCTTGAAGTGGAGGCTTCTCCAACCTCTTCGACTTCTTCTCCATTGGACGTTGAGCACCTTTCAACCTCTGACTCTACAAGCTCTTGTGATGATGATGATTCTTCTTCTTCGGATGTTGAGCATCTCTCAACTTCCGAGTCTTCTTGAGCTTGAGATGAGAAGCACTCTTCCTCGGATTCCTACTCTCCTTATCGTATTGGACCAGTTAAGGTTTCTCAAGGAATTTTGCCGATTTTCTCCATATCTCCTTGGCATCCATATAATCCCCTAGCTTGCACAATGTTGGGTTATGACTGACGCATAGATGTGCTTTTGTCGTTTCACAAACGAATGTAATAATTTCCTAAATTATTACAACACTCACACCCACACATGTAGAATTATAAAACGTGCGGACATATATGCCAAATCAAATTTTACATACAACAAGAATAAAATAAATTTTACTCTAGGTATACATTTTGGATGATGGTGAGCCGGAAGGGCATCAACCGTACGATGCTCCTAGAGCTTCGTCTCTACTCGTATCCATGTCGAATCTTCGGAGGGATGACTTCTCAAAGCCATGAGTTTGACCTTCTCTTCGGTACTAGACAAAGCAATAAGGTAAGGTGATCGGAGAGCAATCACCGACTCATTTTGTGACACAAATGAGTCCTCAAACAACCTTCGTAAGGTTGTCGATTCGTGTCGGAAATAGCTGTTGTTTTAGAAGCTTCAATAAGCGACAATAGAAACCCTAAAACCTAGAGTGGCTAGCCTCTAAAGAAGTGGAAACAACCCCTGTTTCCTTGATGACCAGCGAAACACTAAACCCTAAATCTCCTAGGTTCGGCCAAGGGCACAAAAGAAGAAACCTTTGTTCCAAGCCTTGGCCGAATGGTCAGTCCACCTTGAGGAGGACTTGGCTAAAGTTCACCTCTTCTTTGGGGAGGAGTTGGGCGAACCTAAACAAGAGGGAGCGAACCTTGCAAAGGCCGACGGCAAAGAAGAAGGAAGAGGGTAGAGAGTATGACTAAGTTGGGGAAGAGGGCCTTAAGGACTTCCATTCATTAGGTTTAGCCTTTATAACCCTTTATATAGACACTAATCCTAATGGGTTATAGGTTAGTTGATCAAATCCCTAAGACCATAACCATTAAGGCTTAATCTCCTCCATTAAATCCTAATTGGGCAATTAACCAAAAGAGGACCCTTTTAATTAAAATCAAATGGGGTTGGTTTATAATTAAACCTTTTAAGGCCCAACCTATCTTCTTAAGAAGTGCACCTTTCACATTTCCAACTTGACAAATATTTTCATATTTGTCATGTGTTTGGTCCATCCAAACTTGATCTCTCTCAATCTTGAGAATCCAATTCTCAAACTCGTTTTAAGTCTCTTCGAAGGATTCATAGTGCGTGTGACCTAATAGGTTCTCGGTTTATGTTACCCGTCTATAATTAACCATTAATTATGGCTCGATCATAAGTGACACCTAGTAGTACATCATGATCCTCAATTATCCAAAAAATCAACGGTTAATCTCAAAACCATTTCCAAACCCTTCAGCAGCTATAGTGAATCGCGCCTCGTTCCTTTCAGCCATCTTATACGCACTTGGTTCAGGACATGGTCTATGTGTTAGCCCCCACTAGGTTGACTACGTCACACCTAGCCCATGTCTTACTTCCTCGTCTAGTGGATTCTAATTACTTCGACGTGTATCCAAGAGTACCATAGTCTTGACATGCAATGTTTTGGCCAAAGACTTTGAGTAACAATCCGAGTGGCCATAGGGTATACATCTCCTCAAAAGGAGTGGTGAATCCTTTGTTTGCTATTCAATCACCTTCGGGAACTTTGACTTATAGCCAATCATTGTTAGTTATAAATGAGAGGTGTCCTAAGGCAATTGCCTTATGGTTGTACCATTTATTTGATATGTGAAGATTTACCATTTGAGTATACATGTTTTCATGTATTTGATTGGATCTTAAACTCATTTATTGAATGTCCGCGATACGATTCACAACATGAGAGAATTTATGATTGGATCACAACTAGTGAGTATCTCTACATGTGTAATTGTGATGTATTGGAACTATCCCTAGTCGACGGATTGATGTATTCGGACACCATCAATTCTGTTGAGACTAGCACGAGTTGTACTCTTTGGTTTATCCAAGCAGCTATTTCTCATTGGCTGGAGACATTGGGATGTCCGGAGTTAACCGTGGATGCTAGTTATGGTAACTAGTTCATTGGAGTGACTAGCTGTAAGACTTCATATGGTTCTCTGCATATATGGATATGTCAATGAAGTTCTTACTACAACTTAAGTGAGATGTTCCTTCGACTTGTAGCATTCAAGTCATCTTGTTCATGAAGACTTATTCTTTGACATCTTAAGTAAGAATCTTCGAGGAGATGTGGATCCGGGATGATTGGGTATAAGTCGAAGTAGCCGAAGGTGTTTGAATTTCCTACATAGAATTCACCACTCCTTGCGAGGAGATGTATACCTATGACCTCTCGTCGGATTGGTGCTAAAGTGTTTAGCCAAAGCATTACATGTTTAGAGTATGGTACTCTTGGATACATGTGCAGTAACTAGAATCCATAGGATGAGGAAGTAATACTTTGGCTAGGTGTGACATGGTCAGCCTAGTGGGGACTGACACATAGACCATATCCTGAACCAAGTGAGTATAAGATGAGTGAAGGGAATGGGGAAAGATTCACTGTAGTTGCTGAAGGGTTTCAGAAGCGTTCTGGGATCAACCGTTTATTTTTCGGTTAATTGGGGATCATGATGTACTACTAGGTGCCTCTCATGATCGTTCTATAATTAATGGTTAATTATAGACGACCAACATAAACCGGGAACTTATTTGGTCACACGCACTACAAGTGTTATCTGAAGGATTTAAAATGAGCTTGAGAATAGGATTCTCAGATCGAGAGAGAGACATGGTTTGGTTGGACCAAACGAAGAGTGAGCTTGAAATTGTTTCAGTCGCATTGGAAGCATGAATAGGCCGAGTCTTATGAAGACATGATGGATGAACCAAATCGGTTTGGTTCTAATCCAATGGTGGAAAATAAACCAAAGGGGTTTGGTTTGTTTTAAACGAATGAACCGAAATTGATTCGGTTCGTTTTAACTTAAAATAGACCAACACGGTTTGGTTTATTTTAACTTAAGTTATTAGAGCGAGTTAATGGATTTTGGTTATGAACCAATAACCATTAGGAGAATATGTTCTCTATAAAAATATGGCTTAAGTGTTTTTTGTGTTTGAATCGGTTCAAGGTTTTAGAAACCCTAGTCACCTCTCCTCTTCCTCCTCTAGAGTTGCCGCCCAACCTTGTTGCCACCGCCCTCCTTGGCTGGACCACACTAGCTGCCGTCGGCCTCCATTTGCCACCGGCCATCTTTCGGCCATCCTCCCTTGGCTCCGGTGACCAAGGACCAGCCAACCATCTTCTTTGGCCGACACCAACTCCTCCACCACAAGCTGTCCAGTTTTTGACAGCTTGCTGTCCTCTTTGTGGATAGGTTATTTGGTTGATGTTTTGCGCTCTGACAGTGACCTACTTGTCGGGGATTGGATCTCCGACAATCCCCTTTAGTGGAGGACCAAGGTTTCATCAATTAGTTGACGAAAACCGCTTCTAAGAAGCAAGTTAGTGGAACTTGTTTTTGGATCCGAATTTGATTCGAATTGTGAGTCTCTCGGATCACAACGACTTCAACACGAGGCTAGTACCTTTCGTGATGTCGGGGCTCGCGGCTTAGTGAAGCTATCATGATGATACTCAGCGTGGATACGCATAGAGGCGAAACTCACGAGGGTCACTTGGTTGATGTCATTCCCGCTTCACGTAATTCATCAGGCATACCTAGTATAAGTTTTCTTTTATTGCAAAATTTGAAATAATGATTATGTCTACACTTGTTGTATCTTGCATGCGTTTGGTGTTTGTATTGTAATAAATTAGTTTTTTACTTGTTTTTTCTTCTGTTGTGTGCATGTTTACGAAACGTGTTTGAACACACACCCACGTCGGTGCCGGAGAAACCCAACAGTGGTATCAAAGCCCGATTGTGTTTCGACATAATCGTAAAATTGTTTTGCAATAGTCATAATTATATTTTTGAAAATTTTCTACTTTTGAAAAATTTAGAAATAATTATGAAAATTTTAATTAGTAAAGAAATTCAAATTGGAAATTTTCTAATGTGATTAGGAAATTACAATTTAGAAAATTTATTTATTAAATTAAATTTAAATTTCCTTAATTAATATTTTCCATAAATAAAATATGTGATTAGATTTGGAAATTTGTTTCTTAATTTAATCAAGATTTGATTTAAGAAATCGAATCTCGAACATATTTTATTTCCAAAATTAGTTATGACAAATAAGAAAACTATTTGTACATACCATAATTGTATGCCATGTAATTACATTAGATGCATAACATTATGTCATGCGTGTTGTGACATATAGATGTATGTCATGTGTGTCATGCCATGTAGATAATAGTTATTTGCATGAAAAGAAAGATGCTACCTGAAAACCATTACATAATATTAAAGCCTACACCTTCCATTAATATGGTTAGAACCAGAGTTCCGTTTCTTGTTTGGATTGTTGGACTCACTCCTAGCCCGACTTGAACTTGAACATGTTCAAATCATTGAAATAGTTTAACACTAATATGGTAAGAGTCAGAGGTCAATCGTTAGTTTGGGTTATTGGACTCACTCCAAGCCTGGCTAATTGGTTGAATGCGCTCTAACCATATTAAAACTATTTCACGATTAATGGGTCAGCTCTAACTTGGAGCATCGATTTGTTGGACTCTCTCCAAGGTCGATGTGAAGGGAGGTGAAGTTGTTTGCTATGCATATGATTCATACTTGTTAATGAGTTAACAACCCGATGTTTTTATAAACATTCAATTAGTTGATAGCACATTATGATTGTTGCATATATGTGATATTAAATTGGTATATTTGATACCTACCATCGTAGCTAAGAGTGACTTGTTGGACTCTCTCCAAGGTCGTTCTTATCTATGTTGGATATCAACCCATTCGGAGATGGACCTATGATCTCTCGAATTGATTTTGAGGGTTTTTGAATTTCAAAAATTGAATGGGATTTGTAAATGTATGTTGATGAATTTTAAACCATCTTTCTCATATATGCTAGATTTGTATATCTAGGTTAATGGGTTGATCATGATGCCTTTTAATTTGCATTCCATTTTAGATTCGAATAAATTGACTGGGCCGAACTTCTTGGACTGGCTTAGAAACTTGAGAATTATTCTCAAGGTTGAAAATCTTGTGTATGTCCTCGAAGCGCCTCTTCCCGCCCGTCCTAGTGATGACGCAACTCCGGATCAATTGTTGGCCCATCAGAAACATGTGAGTGATTATGAACTAGTGAGTTGCATCATGCTAGCCGTGATGGTACCCGAGCTGCGGAAGTAGCATGAGAATATGGATGCTCATACCATAGTCTTTCATCTTTATGAGTTGTTTGATAATCAAGTGAGATCTGAAAGGTTCGAAGTCTCCAAGCTCCTCTTCACCTCTAAGATGCAAGAAGGTTCATTTGTAGTACCATTTGTATTAAAGATGAACGGGTACATCAAGCGTTTAGCAACACTCGATTTGTGATGGATCATGAATTAAGTATTGACTTAATTCTACATTGTTTGCCTAAGAGTTTCTCACAATTTGTGATGAATACCGGATGAACAAAATTGAAACTACAATTCCTGAGCTCCTCAACATGCTGAAGACTATGGAGCCTTCTATGAAGCATGAGGAGAAGACAACGTTGTTAGTTAATTCCTCAAAGAAAGGTTCTATGAAGAAGTCAAAGAAACAATAGAAGGGGAAGAAGAAAAAGGCTAAAAAGGCAGAACCAGCTCAAAAGGGTACTTGCCATCATTGTGGCGAGGAGGGCCATTGGCGAAGAAATTGCAAGATTTATCTTGAGCCTGTGAAGAAGAATAAGGCATCTAATGCCCCATCTTCTTCAGATATCTTCGTTATTGATTGTCATTATATTTCTTTAGACACTTGGGTATTGGATATTGGGTGTGACTCACATATATGTAATGACATACATGAGCTAAGGAATAGAAGAATACTAGTCAAAGGAGAGTCAAATTTACGTGTTGGGAATGTAGCAAAGGTTGCTGCACTCACCATCGGAACATATCTATTGAAGCTCCCTATAGGACTTGTCTTAGAACTGGACAATTGCTATTTCATTGCTTCGTTGATAAAGAACATCATTTCTATTTCTTGTTTAAATAGAAATGAGTAACATTTGACTTTTAGTAATAATTGTTGTTACATAACTTTGAATGGAGTTCTTTATAGGACTGAAACTTTATGCAATAGTATTTATACGTTAGACGTATCCAGTGACATTTTCAATATCGAAGCGAGCAACAAGCATGCTTGGAAAGATAATCAATTAGACTCCTATATGTGGCATTATCATCTTATCCATGTAAGGAAGAAACACATGTCTGAATTACACCGATGTGGAATTATGGAATCGTTTGAATTTGATTCATTGGATACATGCGAATCATGCTTAAAAGACAAGATGACCAAGTTACCTTTTTCTAGAAAAGGTGAACCGATGGGAGAGTTGCTTGGTCTAATACATACTGATGTATGCAGACCTATGTCAACTCAAGCTCTAAGAGGCTATAACTACTTCATTACCTTCACCGATGATTACTCACGGTTTAGGTATGTGTTCTTGATGAAACACAAGTTTGAAGCCATTGAAAGGTTCAAAGAATTCAGAAATGAAGTAGAGAAATAACTTGGCAAGAGTATTAAAATACTTCAATCGGATCGAGGTGGTGAATACTTGAGTCAAGAGTTTCTAGATTATCTAAGGGACAATGGTATATTGTCTCAATGGACTCCGCCGTATACACCACAACTGAATGGTGTATCTGATAGGTGAAACCGAACCTTGTTGGACATGGTCAGGTCGATGATGAATCACGCAAATCTTTCGAAGTCCTTTTGGGGCACTTAACATAGCTATTTACTTGCTAAATAGAGTCCCGACCAAGGTAGTCTCTACTACTCCATATGAGATATGGGCTAGTAAGAAACCTCATTTATCTTACTTGAAGATATGGGGTTGTCCTGCTTATCGGAAGCGGACTGTGTCAGACAAATTGGATGCTAAGTTTGATAAATGTCTATTTATTGGATACCCTAAGGAAACGAGGGGTTATAAATTCTATCATCCCTTGGAACAAAAGGTGTTTGTTTCAAGGAATGCTATGTTTCTAGAGAAAGAGTTTCTCTTACAAGAAAACATTGGGGGTGTCGTTGAACTTGAGGAGGCTCAATAAACTCCAATAGACATTGATGAGATACTTGGTCAAGCATCTCAACCGGTAACTCATAGTGATGAGACATCGGCTGAACTTATTGTGACACCAAATCTTCGTAGATCTAGTAGGACACGCAATATTCCTGAGAGATATGGATTTCTCGTAAGTGAATTGAATGACGTGTTTCTTATTGATGATGAGGAGCCTATCAGTTATGAAGAAGTTCTGAAAAGTTCATAAAGGGACAAATGGCTTGAAGCCATGAAGTCGGAAATGGATTCCATGTATGAAAACCAAGTTTGGAGCTTGGTGGACCCACCTGAAGGCATTAAGCCTATAGGGTGCAAGTGGGTTTTCAAGAAGAAAACCGACATGGATGGTAATGTGATTAACTTTAAGGCTAGATTAGTGGTGAAAACTATCGTCAAAAGCAAGGTGTAGATTATGACAAGACCTATTCACCGATAGCTATCCTTAAATCCATTCGGATGCTCCTGGCTATAGCGACTCATTATGATTATGAGATATGGAAAATGAATGTGAAAATGACTTTCCTTAATAGAAACCTACTCGAGGATGTGTATATGATACAACCTAAGGTTTCACATCGGTTGATAAAACCAAGGTATGCAAGCTTCGACAGTCCATATATAGACTAAAGCAAGCATCCAGGAGCTAGAATATCCATTTTGATGAGACAATCAAAAGGTTTGATTTCTCACAAAATCTGGACGAGACTTGTGTGTACAAGAAGGTTAGTGGTAGTGCAATCGTGTTTCTAGTGTTGTATGTTGATGACATATTACTTATAGGAAACGATATATTTGTCTTACAGTCAGTCAAAATTTGGTTATCCAAAACATTCTCCATGAAAGACCTGGGAGAAGCGACCTACATCTTTGGGATTATGATCTATAGAGATAGATCGAAACGATTGCTTGGTCTTTCGCAGTCTACATATATAGACTGAGTGCTAAAGAGGTTTAGCATGTCAGAATCTAAGGAAGATTTCCTTCCCATCAGGCTTGGGATACACCTTTCGAAGTCTATGTGTCCTTGCATAGAGGATGAGAGAATTTGCATGAGTAAGATCCCCTATGCATCCACAATAGGATCTATCGTGTTTGCTATGTTATGTACAAGGCCCGATGTATCGTATGCTCTGAGTGTCATGAGAAGATAATAGTCTGATCCAGGAATGGATCATAGGGTGACTATTAAGATAATCCTTAAGTACTTAAGAAGAACTAAGGATGTATTCCTAATATATGGAGAAGGTTATATGGTAATATTTCGGTATACGGATGCCAGCTTCCATATAGACAAGGATGATTCCTGGCCTCAGTCTGGTTATGTATTTACCTTGAATGGAGGTGCAAAAAGTTGGAATGGTTTCAAGTAAGACACTATAGCGGATTCTGCCACTGAGGCAAAATACATTGCAGCTTTGGAAGCAGCAAAGGAAGCAGTTTGGATCAAGAAGTTCATCTGTGAACTTGATGTGGTCTCATCAACGATCCAAACATGTGCTTTGCCACTATCATTTGATCAGAGAGATCATAAGTAGAAAGGAAATAAAAATCGAGAAGATTCCCACTAAAATGAACTTAGTGGATCCTTTAACTAAGGGCTTACCTCAAAGTAAGTTTGAGGGTCATGTTAGAGCTTATGGTATTAGATACCATGGCAATTGGCATTAGGCCAAGTGGGAGTTGTTAGTTATATATGAGAGGTGTCTTAAGGCAATCGCCTTATGGTTGTACCATTTATTTGATAAGTGAAGATTCACTATTTGAGTATACATGTTTTCATGTATTTGATTAGATCTTAAACTCATTTACTGAATGTACGCAATACGATTCATAACATGAGAGAATTTGTGATTGGATCACAACTAGTGAGTATCTCTACATGTGTAATTGTGATGTATTGGAATTATCCCTAGTCGACGAATTGATGTATTTGGACACCATCAATTTTGTTGAGACTAACATGAGTTATACTCTTTGATTTATCCAAGCAACTATTTCTCACTGGCTGGAGATATTGGGATGTCCGGAGTTAACCATGGATGCTAGGTATGGTAACAAGTTCATTGGAGTGATTAGCTATAAGACTTTATATGGTTCTCTGTATATATGGATATGTCAATGAAGTTCTTACTGCAGCTTAAGTGTGATGTTCCTTTAACTTGCGGTATACAAGTCATCTTAGTCATGAAGACTTATTCTTTGACATCTTAATCAAGCATCTCCGAGGATATGTGGACCCGTGATGATTGGGTATAAGTCGAAGGTGCCAAAGGTGTTTGAATAGTCTACAAAGGATTCACCACTCCTTTCGAGGAGATGTATACCCTATGACCTCTAGTCGGATTGTTACTAAAGTCTTTAGCCAAAGCATTACATCTTTAGAATATGGTACTCTTGGATACATGTACAGTAACTAGAATACGTAGGATGAGGAAGTAATACATTTTCTAGGTGTGACGTGGTCAGCCTAGTGGGGATTGACACATAGACCATGTCTTGAACCAAGTGGGTATATGATGAGTGAAGGGAACAAGGCACGATTCACTGTAGCTACTGAAGGGTTTCAGAATCGTTCTGGGATCAACCGTTTATTTTTCGGTTAATTGGGGATCATGATGTACTACTAGGTGCCACTCATGATCGTTCTATGATTAATGGTTAATTATAGATGACCAACATAAATCGGGAATCTATTTGGTCACACGCATTACGAGTGTTATATGAAGGATTTAAAACGAGCTTTAGAATAGGATTCTCAGATCGAGAGAGAGACATGGTTTGGTTGGACCAAACGAAGAGCGAGCTTGAAATTGTTTCAATCACATCGGAAGCATGAATGGGCCGAGTCTTATGAAGACATGATGGATGAACCAAATCAATTTGGTTCTAATCCAACGGTGGAAAATAAAACAAAGGGGTTTGGTTTGTTTTAAACGATGAACCAAAATTGGTTCGGTTTGTTTTAACTTAAAATAGACCAACGTGGTTTGGTTTATTTTAACTTAAGTTATTGGAGCGAGTTAACAGATTTTGGTTATGAACCAATAACCGTTAGGAGAATGTGTTCTCTATAAAAACACAACTTAAGGGTTTTTTTGTTTGAATTGGTTCAAGGTTTTGGAAACGCTAGCCACCTTTCCTCTTCCTCCTCTAGATTTGTCGCCCAACCTTATTGTCGCCGCCCTCCTTGTCCGGACCCCCCTAGCTGCCGCCGGCCTCCACCTGCAGCCGCCCATCCTCCGACCATCTTCCCTTGGCTCCGGTGACCAAGGACCAGCCATTCATCTTCTTTGGCTGACACTAACTCCTCGACAGCTTGTTGTCCGCTTCATGGAGAGGTCATTTGATCGACGTTTTGCGCTCCGACAATGACCTACTTGTCGGGGATTGGATCTCCAACAATCCCCTTTGGTGGAGGACCAAGGTTTCATCAATTGGTTGACGAAAACCGCTTCCGAGGAGCGAGTTCGTGGAACTCATTTTTGGATCCGAATTTGATTCGAATTGTAATCGTCTCTCGGATCACAACGACTTCAACACGAGGCTAGTACCTTTCGTGAAGTCGAGGCTCGTGGCTTAGTGAAGCTATCCCGACGATACTCAGCGTGGATATGGATAGAGGTGAAACTCGCGAGGGTCACTTGGTTGATGTCATTCCCGCTTCACGTAATTCGTCAAGTATACCTGGTATAAGTTTTCTTTTATTGCAAAATTTGAAATGATGATTATGTCTACACTTGTTGTATCCAGTATGCGTATGGTGTGTGTATTGTAATAAATTAGTTTATTACTTGTTTTTGTTTCCGCTGTGTGCATGTTTAGGAAATGTGTTCGAACACACACCCACGTCGGTGCCGGGGAAACCCAACAATCATCCCTTACCCACATCTCCGTACAGATGTATCGACAAAGATGTCAAAGTATAAGTTTCCATGACCAAGATGACTTGAATGCCTCAAGTCGAGGGAAACAAGCACTCGAGCTACATTAAGAGCTTCACTGACATATCTTATATGTAGAGAACCATGTGAAGTCTTACAGTATGTCACTCCAATGAATTAGTTACCATAACTAGCATCTAGGTTTAACTCTCGACATCTCAATGTCTCCAGCCAGTGAGGAGCAGCTGCTTGGATAAACCAAAGAGTATAACCCGTGCTAGTCTCCCAAAATCGATGATGTCCGAACTCATCAATTCATCGACTAGGGATTATTTCAATAAATTCATAATTACACATGTAGAGATACTCACTAGTTGTGATCCATTCACAAGTTCTCTCATGCTATGAATCGTATTGCGTGTTAGTGTCAGCCCTTAGTGTCAATCACGAGATGAATGTTTAGGGATCATATGTATCATATTTCATTAATAACAAGCAAGGTTTGCTTATTATATTATTTCTTATATGTGCTATACGAATAATATAATATTGTCCTTGAATAGTAGGTTCAGGTTTACATCATATCAATTGGTTGAAATGATAGTGAGAGTCTGTAGACATATATATATATATAGAGAGAAAGAGAGTAGTGTTATATATATATATATATATATATATATATATATATATATATATATATATATAACACTACTCTTAACTATTCCTAGTCGAGTATTAATATGCAAGGACAATATTAATGCGCAGAGACTAGCATGTAGGTCAATTGATGACTTAATCTCACAAGTCATGGATATGTGATATCAAGTTGACACATGGGTACATATTAGAGACTATATACTGAATTGCCTCGCCATGAGAATGTTTCATGGATTGTTATATAAGTGTCATAAACATTCTCATGTAACTATTGGTATGAATAATCCTTAGACATGAAGTCACTACGGTTCCCTACATAATGAGTTGTATACTTTAGCTTCGTTAAACGTCACCCGTAATAGGGTGACTATAAAGGTGATCACTGGGTATGCAATAAGTTATGCGGAGGGATGTGAATGATGTAGATTGAGATATATCCCTTCTATATATCAGAAGGGATATCTATGGGCCTCTTGATAGAGTAGGACTGCTAAAATGCATGGTCATGCTCGAATAAGTCAATATGAGATATTGAGATTATTTGGTTGAGTAGTTTACTTGGAGATCATGAAACTATTGATTGATAAGAGGATGACACAGTCTATGCCTCATTGATCAATCTAGATATCAAGGATAGAAGGACTGAGTCATACACGATAGTAGTCATGGAAAGGTTATGTCGGATCTCAACATTCTCATCATTTGGGTAGCAAGGATGTATTGCTTGATGCTACTCATTTCTTATGTCTCTAAAAGAGTTTTAGAAACATTGCCAATGTTACGAGAACCTATTAGGTCACACACTTAGGACATGTTAGTTGGAGATGGCTCATGTGATGAGCCATTGGGCTTTCGGTTTTAGTCTAATGTAGATTAGACTCAATGAGTGGGACTCAAGGTATACCCAATGAATCTGACTCGAGTTAGACTCAAGTCAAATTCAGATTGAGTATAACTCAAGGTATACCCAATGAATCTGACTCGAGTTAGACTCAAGTCAAATTCGGATTGAGTAGGACTCAAGGTATACCCAATGAATCTGACTCGAGTTAGACTCAAGTCAAATTCAGATTGAGTGAAACTCACCATTATGAGGGGTTGCATGATCATTAAGATAGAATTAATGAGTTATTAATTCCATGGAAACAAAGAGTCACAAACCTTTCATATTCAATGGTTGAATATAAAAGAGGAAATTCGTGGGTGTTGATGGTGGGCTTGATTATGATCTTCTTCTCCTCCTTCTACCTTCATTGTTGAACCAACCTTGTGGCTAGCACCACAGCTTGGTTCCTCTTCATCTCACGGTTCGTGTGGATATCGTGGAGGCGCAGACATCCAGACCGCACTGAGATCCGGACACCTTGAATGCAAGTGTTGCTGACGAGACTGTGAAGAGCACGCATCGAAGGTAACTACGATTCTCATAGGATAGAATCGATCAAACGAGTATGGTTTTCGCATGGATCTCAAGAGGGATCTTATTTTTCCCCTGTTTAGTGATTGTAAAATGTTTCCAATCATGCTTAGATTCCCTACATCATGGTGTTGGGTTTCCTCGACACCGACGTGGGTGTGCGTTCGAACATTTTTCATAAACATGCACTGCGGAAGCAAATAAAATGAGTAATAACTAACTTATTACAACACACACACCACACGCATGCAAGGATACATCAAGTGTAGACATAATCGCTATTTCAAATTTTTCAATAAAGAAACTAATCTAGGTATACCTGACGAATTACATGAAGCGGAATTGACATCAACCAAGCGACCCTTGTGAGTTTCGCCTCTATCTTTATCTATGCCGAGTATCGTCGGGATAGATTCACAAAGCCACGAGCCTTGACTTCACGAGAGATACTAGCTTCGCGTTGAAGTCGTTGTGATCCGAGAGATGATCACAATCCAAATCAAATTCGGATAAAAAAATCGAGTTCCACGAACTCACTTCTCGGAAGTAGTTTTTGTCAACCGATTGATGAAACTTCGGTCCTCCACCAAAGGGGATTGTCGGAGATCTAATCCCCGGCAAGTAGGTCATTGCCAGAGTGCAAAACGTCGACCAAATGACCTCTCACGAAGAGGACAACAAGCTGTCCAAAACTGGACAACTTGTTTTGGTGGAGGAGATGGCAAGCCAAAGACTTGGCCGGCTGCCCTTGATGGCCGACAACCAAGGGAGGATGGCCGGAGGAGTTGCCGGCGACCGGTGGATGGTCGACGATAAGGAAGAGGAGTAGCAATTCCAAAGGGCGGTGGCACAAGGAGCTTGGGTGGCAACCACACCTCTCCTAGGGTTGGGCGTCAACAATACGGGAGAAGAAGAGAAAAAACAGCTAGGGTTTTCCAAAACCTTGAACCGATTAATTACAAAAACCCTTAAGCCGTGTTTTTATAGAGAACATATTCTCCTAACGGTTATTGGTTCATAACCAAAATCTATTAACCCACTCCAATAACTTAAGTTAAAATAAACCAAACCGTGTTGGTCTATTTTAAGTTAAAATGAACCAAACCAATTTCGGTTCATTCGTTTAAACCAAACCAAACCCCTTTAGTTTATTTTCCACCATAGGATTAGAACCAAACTGATTGGTTCATCCATCATGTCTTCATAAGACTTGGCCCATCCACGCTTCCGCTGTGGTTGAAACAATTTCATGCTCGCTCTTTGTTTGGTCCAACCAAACCAAGTCTCTCTCAATCTGAGAATACTATTCTCAAGCACGTTTTAAATCCTTCGGATAACACTCGTAGTGCGTGTGACCAAATAGGTTCCTGATTTATGTTGCCCATCTATAATTAACCATTAATTATAGAACGATCATGACTGACACCTAGTAGTACATCATGATCCCCAATTAACATGAAAATCAACCGTTGATCCCAGAATGCTTTTGAAACCCTTCAGTAGCTAGAGTGAATCGTGCCCCGTTCCCTTCACTCATCTTATACTCACTTGGTTCAGGACATGGTCTATGTGTCAGTCCCCACTAGGCTTACCATGTCACACCTAGCCCAAGTATTACTTCCTCGTCCTATGAATTCTAGTTACTCCACATGTATCCAAGAGTATCATACTCTAAACATATAATGCTTTGGCCAAAGACTTTAGTAACAATCCGATGAGAGGACATAGGGTATACATCTCCTCGCAAGGAGTGGTGAATCCTCTATAGGCTATTCAAACACCTTCGGCCACTTCGACTTATACCCAATCATCCTGGGTCCACATCTCCTCGGAGATGTTTGCTTAAGATGTCAAAGCATAAGTCTACATGACCAAGATGACTTGAATACTGCAAGTTGAAGGAACATCGCACTTAAGCTACAGTAAGAACTTCATTAACATATCTATATATATAGAGAATCATATGAAGTCTTACAGTTAGTCACACCAATAAACTAGTTACCATAACTAGCATCAATGATAAACTCCGGACATCCCAATGTCTCCAGCCAATGAGGAACAACTTCTTGGATAAATCAATAAGTATAACTCATGCTAGTTTCAACATAATTGATGGTGTCTGAATACATCAATTCATCGACTAGCGATAATTCCAATGCATCACAATTACACATGTAGAGATACTCACTAGTTGTGATCCAATCACAAATTCTCTCATGCTGTGAATCATATTGCGGACATTCAGTAAATGAGTTTAAGATCCAATCAAATACATGAAAACATATATACTCAAATAGTGAATCTTCATTTATCAAATAAATGATACAACCATAAGGCGATTACCTTAGGACATCTCTCATATATCACTTATATGCGGACATTCGGTAAATAAGTTTAAGATCCAATCAAACCCATATGAAATGTGCACACAAATATTGAATCTTTATTTATCAAATAAATAACACAACCATAAGGCAATTGCCTTAGGAAACCTCTCAAACATAACAGACCCCACTTGGTCTAAAGACAATCACCATGGTACCCAATACCATAGTCCTTGATGTGACTCTCAAACTTACTTTGTGATAGAGCCTTTGTCAAAGGATCCGCTAGGTTCCTTTCTATGGGAATCTTCTCGATTTGTATTTCTTTCCTACTGATGATTTCTTTGATCAGATGATATTTCCAAAGCACGTGTTTGGATCATTAGTGAGACCTGGTTTCCTTTGCCTGTGTGATATCTCCAGTGTTATCGCAGTAAATTGGTAATGCTTCAACAATGGATGGAACCACCCCAAGTTTGGAGATGAACTTCTTGATCCAAACTACCTCCTTTGCTGCTTCAGAAGTTGCAATGTATTCTGCCTCCGTAGTAGAATTTACAATTATGTCTTGTTTGAAACTTTTCCAACTCATTGCGCCACCATTCAGTGTGAATATGTACCCAGACTGTGACTTGGAGTCATCCTTGTTGGTTTGGAAGCTGACATTCATATACCCACATGTAACCATATCACCTTCTCCATATACCAAGAACATATCCTTAGTTCTTCTCAAGTACTTAAGGATTGCCTTGACAACCACCCAAAGATCCATTCCTGGATCAGACTGGTATCTGCTCGTGACACTCAAAGCATATGATACGTCGGGCCTTGTACATAACATAACATACATAATAGATCCTATTGCAGAAGCATAAGAAATCTTATTCATGCAAATCCTCTAGTCTTCTGTGCAAGGACACATAGACTTTGAAAGGTGTATATCATGTCTCATGGGTATAAAACCTTTCTTTGATTCAAACATGCTAAACTGCTATAGCACTCTGTCTATATATGTAGACTGCGAAAGACGAAGCAACCTTTTCGATCTATCTCTATAGATTTTAATCCTGAGGATTTAGGTCGCTTCTCCCATGTCTTTCATAGAGAATATTTTGGATAACCAACTTTTGACTGAATGTAAGATTAGTTTATTGTTTCCTGAGTAATATGTCATCGACATATAGTACTAGGAATATGATCGCACTATCACTAACCCTCTTGTACACACAAGGTTCGTCAGGATTTTGAGAAATCAAACTCTTTGATTGCCTCATCAAAATGAATATTTCAACTCCTAGATGCTTGCTTCAGTCCATAAATAGACCATTGAAGCTTGCATACTTTGGTTTTGTCAACCAATATGAAACCCTCGGGATGTATCATATACACATCCTCATGTAGACTTCCATTAAGGAAAGCTGTTTTCACATCCATCTGCAGGGAGTTGCTTCGGAGGCTCATTGGCTCCCATGTCCCCGGATTAAAATTTTCACTAATGAAAGAATTAATCCGGATGGGATGAGCTTCCTTAGTACAACCATTTCGTCGTCATGCTAACAACTTGAGTGATCGCTTGAACAAACTAGTTGTTCAAGCAACACAACTCTTCTAGTTGGTTAGCCGTGGAAGAGACGACGGACGGATCGCCAGTTTTTGTGTTTGTCTTCGGGGTCCATGATTATACAATATATTTTCATACACACACATGTATAATCAAAACATAAAAGACCATGCTCAGATCTGTAAATGAAGTTAAAAAACTTTATACCTTACGATCTTCTACCGTATGTCCTATCCTTCTCGTGGACGACGTGTGGACGAAGATCCTCCACGAGTAGAAGCCTTCTAGATCGCATTCTTCCCTTCCTTGTCCGCTGCGAACAAAGAGAAGAACCAACAAATACCTATCCTTTCTAGAACCGGCCACCAAATTAGGGAATTTGGTGCAACCGCCGGCCAAGGATCAAATGGATGAAGCGCCGACCAACTTGTAGAAGGGTTGCCGCCGGCCACCAAGGAGAAAGGGAGGAAGATGAACGCCGACCACCAATGGAAGGAGAACCGCCGGCCAAGGAAGAAGGGAGAGGCCTCTAGGATGGGTGCCGGCCAAGTGTTGATGGAGGAGGATGGGCGCTGGCAATCAACTAGAAGGAAGAAGGTTGCCGCCCACTTGTTTTGCTCCAAAACCCTAGCCGCCCACTTTGAGAAGAGCCAAACCCTAACTCCCTATTCTATTAATTAGGCTTAAGCCTCCTTTAATCTCCACCGTCGGATCTAGGGATTTAATCTCCACCGTCGGATCTAGGGTTTTATCCCAACCGTCGGATCTAGGATTTCATCCCAACCGTCGGATCTAGGGTTTCATCCCAACCGTCGGATCTAGGGTTTTATCCCAACTGTCGGATCTAGAGATTTAATCCCAACCGTCGATTCTAGGGATTCATCCTAACCATCGGATCTAGGGATTTAAACCCAACCGTTGGTTCTAGGGTTTCATCCTAACCATCGGATCTAGGGATTTAATCCCAACCAATGGTTCTAGGTTTTGTTTTATATTCTTGGATCTAGACTTCACAAGGATTATATTAGGCTACGATAGGGACCATAAGGAGGAGTTGGATCTTGGCCACCCGATGGATCGGAACCACACAAACTTGATCCATCAATGATGTTCCATTCCACTAGAGGATCATCATTGAACTACCTCACCAACCCCCATAAATTAATATGGGCTCCATATATTATTTGTACATTCATCTCCCCGTGTTTAAGATATCGAATGTCCGTCAATTAATTGATTTACTGACCATCAATTAATTAACATCTAATTACTCGAGTAGTACCACTCAACCTTATCATCATGTTGACTAAGTCAACCAGCTGGGTTTACATGATGAACCTTATGAGCTCCTCAAGGGGACATCATCAACCTAATATATAGGACACGGTTTCCTCCTATAATCAACGGCACACCATGTAAATAATATTATTTCCCAACTTACAGGGCATATTGATTTAATCCATCTAAATCTCACCCTCTGGTAAATCAAAGAAATAAATACTAAGTACATGTGCCCGTTATTATATCGGGATTAAGAGCATGTACAACATAATATCAAGTCAGATTCAATTATGTAGTCGTACTAAATTGAATCACCTCTATATCAGTCTGCTCAATACACCTAAGTGTACTAGTGTAACTCTATGTTCAAGACAAAACAATACCAAGCTACACTACAACCATGCAATGGTTTGTCCAAAACCATCTTGGTTGTGAGCCTCTACTTATATTTTACAAAGGCGATAACATGATCTTCTGTGCCACACCAAGCACCATGTTATCTACAATGTAAAATATTAGACAATATGCACACATATAATAAATATATAAAGTGCAAACAATGATCATGTGATTCTTATTTCAAAATAAAATGTTCATACAAAAAGAGCTAGACTTTCAGTATACATTCCAACAATCTCCCACTTATACTAAAAGACTATGTCATCATCACTCTACCATACATCTGATCCCCATGTCCTCCACATGCCTATCAAACGCTTTCGCTGGAAGGGCCTTAGTGAATGGATCCGCCAAGTTATCCTCTGATGCAATCTTAGCGATAGCAACTTCTCCTCGCTTTACGATCTCTCGTATGAGGTGGTACTTGTGCTCTATGTGTTTACTTGCCTTATGGGCTCGTGGTTCCTTCGAGTTTGCAACTGCACCACTGTTATCACAATAAATTGTGATAGTTCTGGGAAAACCAGGAATCACATCTAAGTCCATCAAGAAGTTCCTGAGCCATACAACTTCCTTGGTTGCCTCAGAGGCTGCCACATACTCAGCTTCCATGGTAGAGTCCGCCACGCATTTCTGCTTGACACTCCTCCATACTATGGCTCCACCTCCAAAAGTAAACACAAACCCCGAGGTAGACTTACTCTTGTCCCTATCTGATTGGAAATCCGAATCCGTGTAACCCACAGGGACTAATTGATCTGCCAGAAACCAAAGATATAATCCCTAGTCCTTCTCAGGTACTTCAATATATGCTTTACCGTAGTCCAATGTCCCTGTCCAGGATTACTCTGATATCTGCTAACCATGCCCACGGCAAAGCAGATATCCGGTCTCGTACATAGCATGACATACATGAGGCTTCCTACTGCCGAAGCATAAGGAACCGCCTTCATGTCCTCTATCTCCTTTGATGTTTTGGGACACATCTCTTTAGATAAAGGGACTCCATGCCTAAAAGGTAGAAAACCTTTCTTGGAGTTCTGCATGCTAAAACGAGCAAGGATAGTGTCAATGTATGAAGCTTGAGATAAGCACAACATCCTTTTCTTGCGATCCCTTATAACTTTGATCCCAAGGATGTGTCCCACTTCTCCCAAGTCCTTCATGTCAAACTGTTTGGACAACCATACCCTTACGTCTGATAACACTTTGATATTGTTTCCAACTAACAAAATGTCATCTACTTATAGTACAAGAAACACCACTACGTTTCCGTCACATCTCTTGTATACACAAGGCTCATCCGGACTTTGAATAAATCCATATGACTGGATTACCTCATCAAAGCGGATGTTCCAAAATCTAGAAGCTTGCTTCAATCCATAAATGGACCGATTAAGCTTACATACAAGATGCTCTTTGCCTTTAGCAATGAATCCCTCTGGTTGCCGCATATAGATGTTCTCCTCAAGACATCCGTTAAGGAAAGTTGTCTTGACATCCATCTGCCAAATCTCATAATCCATATGAGCAGCTATAGATAAGAGAATCTGGATAGACTTAAGCATAGATACCGACGAAAAGGTCTCCTCATAATCGATGCCATCTTTCTGAGTATACCCTTTTGCAACAAGCCTAGCTTTGAAGGTCTCAACCTTTCCGTCTACTCCTCTCTTTCTCTTGTAGATCCACTTGCATCCAATGGTTTTTACACCATCGGGTGGCTCTACTAGCTCCCAGACCTGATTAGAATCCATAGATTCTATCTCTGAATTCATCGCTCTTTACCAAGATACTGCATCTCTATCTTGGATTGCCTCGTCATATGTCCAGGGATCAGGTTCATGTTCACCAGGGACTAAGTCCGAAGACTCTCCCAAAAACATGAATCTATCGGGTTGTCTAACAACCCTCCCACTACGACGAGGTGCCTCCTGTGTATGCTTTGTGACACGCGGTGCAGTGACTTGTGGTGTCTCCTCTTGTACCGGTGGTACTGAAGTCGGGACTTCCCCTGTCAACTCCTCAAGAACAATCCTACTCGTGGCCTTGTGGTTCATCACATATTCCTCCTCTAGAAATCTGGCATTCGTACTCACGATCACCTTCTGATCTCTAGGACTATAGAATAAATTTTACTCTAGGTATACCTTTCGGATGATGGCAAGCCAAAAGGGCATCAACTGTATGATGCCCTTTTGTCCATCTCTATGAACCCGAGACCTCCAGATGGCCAGGTGTGTTCGGCACCGTCCGACTTGAACCAGCCCACTTGGCAGACCATCTGCTTGGCTGAATCAACTCGGACACAGGCGGAGTCGGCACCATCCGACTTGATTCAGCCCACTCGGCAGACTATCTGCTTGGCTAAATCAACTCGGACACAGGCGGAGTCGGCACCATCCGACTTGATTCAGCCCACTCGACAGACTATCTGCTTGTCTAAATCAACTTGGACATAGACCGAGTTGGCACCATCCGACTTGATTCAGCCCACTCGGCAGACTATCTGCTTGGCTAAATCAACTCGGACATATACCGAGTCGGCAAAAAAAAACATAATAAAACTAATCTCATGTTTATATCACATAAAACATCTAAAAAAAATGTGTACATTTTTTTTTACAAGTGGCTCTGATACCACTGTAGGAATCCCGAGCGATAAACAAAATTCGCAGCGGAAAACTTAGGATCCCTCCAGAGATCCAAGCAAAAAAAAATATACTCATTTCAATTATCGATTCTATCCTATAGGAATCGAGATTACCTTCGAAGCGTTCCCTTCGAATTCCAGTCAGCAACACTTGCGGATCTCAGCGTGATCAAAATGTCCATGCCTCTACGGTGCACACACACATGATATTGGAGAGAAGAGGTAAGCCCTTTCGGTTGTCCTAGTAACCACTCCAAGGTCTCACTTTTCCACTCTATACTTGGCCCTCTTGTGTTGTCAACGAAAAAAAATAAAACTAGATTCTCTTTTTTATTGTCCACGTTGAAGAAGAAGAAGCAACCATAATACACCTTAATGAGACATTAAATGCACTTCCTTATTCTTCATGGTAAAAGAAAGGAAGTCAATTAATGCTCATTAAATGAAGATTAATGAGTTTTTAAATCCCATTTAAAACCCCATTTATTAATTTGTGTATTATATTATTAATTCGTGTATTATTTTAGCCTTCTTCCCTTGGTTTGACTTGAGTCTAACTCAACATAAACCAATTTGAGTCCAACTCAAATTTAGCCAAGTAATGAGTCTTACTCATTCTAGTTAATCCAATTAACTAATAATTCATTTTAGTCAAACCAAAATGATTTCCTCTTTAAAATAATATGTTCTTTGTGTGTGACCCTATAGGCTCTCATAACGTTGGCAATGTATCCAAAACCATTTTAGATACATAAACAATGAGCGGCATCTAGCAATACATCATTGCTACCCAAGTGATGAGAATGTCGAGATTCGACAACCTCTTCTGTGACTATTATCATATGACAGTGTCCTTCTATCTTTGATATCTCAGATCGATCAATGAGGCATAGACCGTGTCACCCTCTTATCAATTTTTATGTTTCTTGATCCCCAAGTAGACTCACTCAAACAAATGAGCTCAATATCTCATATTGACTCATTTGAGCATGGTCATGCATTTCGTGGTCCTACTCTATCAAGAGGCCAAAGATATCACTCCCGTCATATGGGAGGGATAGATCCCATCTACATCACTCACATCCCTCCGCATAATTTGTTACATACTCAGTGATCGCCGTTATAGTCACCCAATTATGGTGTGACGTTAGACGATACCAAAGTACATAACTCCTTATGTAGGGAACCATAGTGACTTCAGGTCTAAGGACTATTCATACCAATAGTCACATGAGAAAGTATATGACACTCATATAATGATCCATGATACTTTCTAATGGTGGGTCAATTCAGTATATATAGTCTCCAATATATATACCCATGTATCAATGTGATATCACATATCCATGACTTGTGAGATCAAGTCATCCATTGACCTACATGCTAGTCTCAATGTATCAATATAGCCCTTGTCTATTAATACAATACTCGACTAGGATTATTTAAGAATAGTGTTCTCTATAGCTTCTCATAATCAATTCTACCAATTGATATACTGTAGATAACAACCTACTATTCATGGGCATTATTATATTTATTTACCTGGCACACGCATAAAGAAATATAATAATCAATCTTTGCCTTTATTAATGCAAGAATATAATACAAAAGTTTCCCTCATCAATCATCTCATAATTGGCACTAAGGGCTCATACTAACAGAGGGGACTTCGACATCCTTTGACTTTTGGTTGACTTTTGGTGCCGATGTCTTTTCCTTAGCCAATTTAGGGCATTTGCTCTTGTAATGCCCTTTCTCCCTACACTCAAAGTATATTATGTGATTTTTATTTAAAACAATAACACTTGAGTTACCTAGGGATGTGGTGGAGGCCTCTTCACTTCTTCCGGAGGTAGAAGCTTCATTTTTATCTTGCTCCGGAATAGAAACTCTTTCCTCCCCCTCAATGCTAGAGGTGGAGGTCTCCACCAAATCATCCACATATTCGAATGTGGATGCCAATTCTTCCACGACATTCTCCTCTACTTGTGCCGGTTGGGAATTTTCTTGGAATTTCATTACTTTATCCCATAATTCCTTTGCATCCCTAAAATTACCCAACCTAGACCAAATTTTGTTAGGAATCAAATCACTAAGTAATTCGATTACCTTGCGATTTGTCTTGAAGTCCTTGATTTGGTCTTCAGTCCACCTTGACTTCGTAATTTGCCTATTTCTTTCATTCCTAGGCAATTCGAAACCGTTTTCTAAGATTAGCATAAAACCAAAATCGGTTTCTAGGTATACCTCCATTTTTCTTCTCCACCATAGGAAATCTCCTTCGAATTTTTGTGGTTGGAGGTTGTAGCCGGCCATCTTGAATTGCTTGTGTCGGCGGTTAGTCCTCGACAAGCGCCTTGGCTCTGATACCACTTGTAGGGGATCAATTGGTGTGTATTGGCCGGCTAGAGGGGGGTGAATAGCCCTCAATCGTCCGATGGTGGAATTTGCTCGTTCTCGTTGCGTTGCTTGTCTACGATTGTTGTTAGCGCAGCGGCAATGATAATAACAATACTAACAACACATAACAATCACAAGCATATACGTGATTTGGAACCGAATGGTTCCTACTCCACGGGCGAGCTCACCGAGCTCTAGTTATGCGCACGACACTAACTAAACTCCTTCTCGACTACACGTCGGAGGTGGAGAAACCTCTCACAAGCTATTACAACAAGTAATATATGAAATACAAGCAATACAAAGACAAATACGAAATACACATAAAGAACACTTTATAACTCTTGCTTTGAACCCTTTGCTTGTAGCTTGCTTTAGATGGCTCTTGAAGGTCTGGAATGCAGCAGCAATTCCCCTGCAATAGCTTCACAAAAGTCTTGGCGAAATCCTCCCTCTTGAGCTCCTTTTATAACCTGCATCAAGTTGATTTCACAAGATCACCAATCGCCAAAGGCCCCACGATCGCCTCTCAGAATCGCTGTCTCACAACGGCCAGATCCACATTGGACAAGTTCTAATGGATCTCCTACCAGTCGATTGCCAGTCCATGGCAGTCGACTGGTGACCTAGTAGTCGACTTCCCATTCGGCTACGGAGCATTTTGTGCTCACGACATTCTCATCAGTCGACTACCCTCCCTCGGCGATCATCAGCCGACATCACCGACCGCTACCCATGGCGCCGATCCCTCAAGCACAAAACTCCAGCCTAACACCATCGAGCAAAACCTCAAACACCAAGTTGTTTGAGCATCCAACTGTCGTGCAAACCCTCAAACATCAAGTTTGAGCCTCTGACACTCAGTCTTAGCAACTTGGCCAAGTCCACATCATCCCTCATGGAGTTTCCGACTGAAGTTGTCTTCCCTCGGCCTACGTCCCTCGGATGCGCCAAGCGCATGGCTTCGCAATGTCATCCTTCATGTCTCATGCCCTTGAAGTATGCTTCCCTTGGGCCTCACTCCATTCGCTCCCCGTCCGACGGTCCCTCGAATGCACCAAGTGCACGGCTTCGGAATGCCATCCTTCACCGACTCAAGGACCCCGAGCCTAGTGAACTTACAAAGTCCTCAAGACTTCTCACATGCACCAAGCGCATGGCTTCGCAATGCATTTCTTACCAAGCACCAAGCGCACGGCTTCGCAATGCTTTGGACTTTTCCCACACCAAGCTCCATGCTTGGATTTTCCATGCCAACCCCATGTTGGACTTTCCCATGACAATCCCATGTCATGAGTTTTGTCTATCATCAAAATACTATCAAGGTACTGCTCGAGTCAAACTCGAGTCAACCTGGGTCGATTGCACCAACAGATAGTACGCTAGGAAAGTCTTGTGTATTCGGGCTAGATAAGGCGTATCTAGTTCGGTGCACTTGACCGAGTGGAACTAGCTAAAGCTACCTCACCATATCCTAGACTAGTTAGACCAGGAAGTGGTCTTAGGTGAGTCAAGTCTCTATTTTCTTAAAAATGGCTTTGTCTAAGGAAGTGGTCGTTGTTTCGATCAAAGAAGGCCTCTGTGCCTTGCCACGACCTGGAAGCCATGATCTTGAAAAGGTGACTTGATGAGCCTAAGGTCAAATCCGAATCTAAGGCAAGTTTGACAAGTGTTCAAATCATTAAATTTAAATCAAGTAAAATTGGAAGTCATCTCACAAGAACATATAGGGTTAACATGTTTGATCATGTAGACATGGGTGAGATGATTTAGGTTTATAATCTTCAACCAATCTTTAATAAATCTAATATCCGATCCAACTACATTGCGTGTAGGATCAATGGATGTTGGACAGTGGTTGCTCCCGACACATGACCAGGTATCAACTCAAGTTTTTGAAGCTTTGATTCAAACGACAAGGATCGGTAGCCTTCGGAAACAACGACAAACTCAAAATCATCGGATCAGGTGATATTGAGCTCAACTCTAACTTTATTATTCAAATTGTCTTATTGGTAGAAAATTTTCAATAAAATTTACTTAGTGTAAGCCAATTGTGTGATAATAACTATAAGGTCATATTTCTAGAAAATGAATGCGTAATTAATACAAATGAAACTTCTAAAACAATCCTTAAGGGAACCAGAAATAATAATATTTACACTATCAATCTAACTAAGTCCTCAACCAAGTGTCTTATGACACCGTAAGAGGAATCATGGTTGTGGCACCGATGACTCAGTCACTCACACCCAAAACTCATCCACAAGATGAGTCAGAGTGACTTAGTCAGAGGTTTGTCTAACCTCAATAACTTGAACAATAAAATATATAATACTTGTCAACAAGGTAAACAATCTAGGACACAACATCCACTAACTAATCAAGAATGAACCAAAAGTGTTCTTGAGCTTCTACACATGGATCTATTTGATTCACACAGAGCTAAGTCACTTAATGGGAGTAAATTCTGCTTAGTCATAATTGATGACTATTCTAGATTTACTTGGGTTAGGTTCATCAAACACAAAAGTGATACCCTAGATCAATTAATCAACCTATTTAAACTAATAGAAAATCAACAAAACCTTAAAATCAAAAGACTTAGGACTGATCATAGTGGTGAATTCGAGAACCACAGGTTTACAGAATTATGTAACCTAAATGGATACCACCATGAGTTCTCTTACCCTAGAATCCCACAACAGAATGGCCTAGTAGAACATAAAAATAGAACCCTACAAGAAGCTGCTAGGACAATGTTAAATGAGTATAACCTACCCGATAGGTTTTGAGCGGAAGCCATGAGTACGACATGCTATGTCCAAAATAGGATCCTTATGGTAAAGAGGCACCTTAAGACCTCATACGAGATTTATCACGATAAAATATATAACATCAAGTACTTTAGGGTATTTGGGTGTAAGGTACATATCCTAAACACTAAGGATTACCTAGGGAATTTTACATCCAAAACCTCGACCGAGATCTTTCTAGGATACTCGACTACAAGTAGAGCTTATAGAGTATATAACCATGACACCCTTAGAGTCGAGGAGACTATCAATGTAGTATTTGATGAAGGACATGATCCTACAAAACCCCCGGCAACCCCAATTAGCGAGCCGATTCATACCAGATCTAACTCCGATCCGGAGATTAAGTCTAGTATTAATCCTAACCTAAGTCAACCAAATTATTCTATCGACCAAGTGGTAGATGACTCTAGTCAAACTAGGACTCAAACGAGTCATCCTATTGACCAAGTGGTAGATGACCCAAACCCAAACCAAACTAGGACTCAAACAAATCATCCTATCGACCAAGTGATAGGTGATCCAAGCCTAGGAGTTCAAACTAGATCCTCATACAGAAACCTTAGTCAAATCTCCTTGATTTCCAAAATTGAACCCAAAACTATTGACCAAGCTCTTCTTGATCCCGATTGGATTATTGCAATGCAAGAAGAGCTGGCTCAATTCACTAGGAACGAAGTATGGGAATTAGTACAACCACCTAAAGATAAAACAATCATTGGAACAAGGTGGGTGTTTAGAAATAAACTTGATGATAAAGGTGAAGTAGTTAGAAATAAAGCTAGACTAGTCGCTAAAGGGTTTAGTCAAGTCGAAGGTTTAGATTACGACGAGACCTATGCTCCAGTAGCTAGGTTAGAATCCATTCGAATGTTATTAGCATATGCTTCACATCAAGGATTTAAGTTGTTTCAAATGGATGTAAAGTCAACATTCTTGAATGGATACATTAAAGAAGAGGTTTATGTTAGTCAACCCCTCAGTTTCGAAAGTCTAGATAAACCTGACCATGTTCTTAGGTTAAAGAAAGCTCTCTATGGACTTAAACAAGCTCCTCGAGCTTGGTACCAGAGGCTTTCAGTTTATCTTAAGTCCAAAGGATTTAACCAAGGAGTAGTTGACCCAACCCTTTTCGTAAAATCCGTAGGTAAAGACATATTCATAGCCCAAATCTACGTAGATGATATCATCTTCAGAACCACCAACTCGATCCTACTAAATGAATTCATTTCACTTATGGAAAGTGAATTTGAAATGAATTTAGTAGGTGAGTTGAGTTTCTTCTTAGGTCAACAAATTAAACAAACTAAAGATGGAATATACCTACATCAACACAAATATACTAGGGAATTAATTAAATGCTTTGGAATGTAAGACGCTAAAATTATTAATACCCCAATGGCAACTAATGTGAATATAGAAGAAGATGTAATCGGAAATTCAATTGATTTAAAATACTATAGAAGCATAATAGGGAGTCTCCTTTACTTAACTGCGAGCCGACCTGATATCTTATTTGCAGTAAGTATGTGCGCGAGATTCCAAACCTGTACCAAGGAGTCTCACCTAACTCTAGTCAAGTATATCCTTAGATATCTAAAGGGTACACTTAATGTCGATAATTGGTACCCTAGATCTGCCGAGTTCGAACTAACCGACTACTCCGATTCGGACTATGCCGGTAGTAAGCTCGATAGAAAGAGTATGAATGGTTGTTAACATATCGGCTTGAGTCTAGTGAGTTGGTGCAGTAGGAAGCAACACTGTGTTGCCTTATCTAACACCGAAGCCGAATACATCGCGATGGGTGAGTGTGTTACTCAGCTTATTTGGATGAAGCACACTCTCCGCGACTTTAAGTTAGATTTTATGAACACTAAACTCCACATAGATAACATTAGCTCAATTAACCTAACTAAGAATCCAATATATCATTCTAGGACCAAACATATAGAGGTCAAACATCATTTCATTCGAGAACATGTGGCCAACGAAGCCATACAACTCGAATACGTCGAATCGAAGTCCAACTTGGCAGACCTATTTACTAATCCCCTACCCGAAGCCGAATTCAGTCTATTAAGACAAAAATTGGGCATGTGCGTAGTAGAATAGGAACTTGCAAATTATATTTTCTTACTACTATTTCTTACTTTTTTATGGAACTAGCATAGGACATACCTTAGATATCATGCACCTATAGATTTAAGGAGCCAATACATCTCACAACTCATTGGACTAATGTGTTTGTGTACTTCGCCACGTAGATGGGCATGAGATGTTAGGACCTTACTCCTAGTTCCAGATGTAGAGCTAGTGCATCGCCATGAACCACGGAGTATAATCATACATATTAACCGACTCTGACCAGGTATGGTTGATCTTTCATATCAATCAAGTCAAATATGAGTCGAACATTTTATAGATGAGCTTATTTTCAGTATATTATTTTCAAAATAATATGGAACATGCTTGGACTTTAAATTTAATACCTATATTTTTTAAACCCCCCCCCCCCACACACACTCTTTTCGATATATGGAAAAAGGGGGAGAAAAAGGCCAAAGTTAAGGGATCAAAATTTTTGACAACTTAACTCACTTCATATTTATTCACATGGCCAAAAGTTAAGTAAATATTTACTTAACTTTAAGTTTTGAAAATTTACTTAACTTGTTTTTGTTAACAAAAAGGAAGTAAAGGCCAAGTTAAGAGAATTCTTAACTTAAACTTATTTTTAAACACTATGGTCAAACGTTAATGTTTTACTTAAGAAAGGGGGAGAAAGGGCCAAGTTAAAAAGTCCTCTTAACTTAAATGTTTTACTAAGGCCAACTTTGAGTAATGTTAATTATTTAAACTCTTCCTAAATAGCAACCATCTAGGGGGAGGATTAAGGTCTTCTTTCAAGACTCACCCTCGGTCAAGGGGGAGTACTTGAAGAAAATCCTTACTACTCCTACTAATCTTTATTATTCTTGTGTCTCATGCATATTTTAATTCTTCATGCATATTATCTTCTTAAATTTGTATGTGGGTTTGCCATAGATCAAAAAGGGGGAGATTGTTGGTGCAGTAGGCACCTAAGTCGAATCTGAGTTTTGATTATAGCAAACGATACAAAGTTAAGCTTATATTGTTATCTCATGAGCTAAATCGAGTGTGCAGAAAAGTACCAACGCTGGAGCTGAAGGCTAGCGACACCCGGAGGAAGCCACGGTGGTCGGGCGACACTCGAGTGACTTCGGAGGGAGCCGAAGGAATCGAGTGGAAGGCCGGAAGCGAAAGTGACACAGTAAGTATCGAGGTAAGCTCGTGTATGCGAGAGTAAGTGAGGTCGTATCCTCCTTACGGGGATGATCTTAATCGTAGATCCAACCAAAGACATCCTATAGGTGGTCTAGGTCGAGATCGAACGGTCGGAGACCGTCGAAATAATATTTTTGTTAAGCTAACTTTGCCTTGCAACTAGCATCACTCGATTGCCAGCTTGGAGGACTCGACTACCGTCCATCAGTCGACTACCTGCGGTCAGCATTCGACTGATGCTACCATCAGTCGACTAATGATGACCATCAGTCGACTGATGGTCAAGGATCAGCTTCGAGGAGTCAAGGCTTATCACCTCATTTCAAGGGGGGTGGTGCTCAAATCTTATTGGCTGAAGTTCCTCTCGAAAAGAGGCTCAAGGGCTATAAAAGGAGGGCCTCTCCTAGGGTTTTCTCATCAATTCTAAGTGCCCAAAAGCCTCCACAACACTGTGACTCTCCGACGACTCTACAACGACGAAGTGCTGTCGAAACACCAACAACCCTAGCTTAATTTATATTCCCTAGTTGTTGGTATAACCTTACTTTGTCGTCTCTTTAATATTGCAATTCTTTTTGTTAATCGAGGTTTTCTATCGTTCCATTTTATCTTAATAGAAGAGAGGGTTTGTCTCTCTATCTTTTGCTTTCGAAGGTCTTTGTAATCGTCAAACTCCTACCTCCAACGAGGAGGAGTGTTTTAGTGAATTACCTCCATACACAGTCTAGGACCGTTAGAGCCTTGGAGTAGTAGCCGAATGCTACGAACCAAGTAAAAAATCCATTTGTCTTGTTTAGTTGTTATTTATCTTTCCGTTGCATTTAATTGTCTACTCAATGAATTCGTATGAAAAGTTTTATCGCTATTCACCCCCACTCTAGCGATCCGCTCGATCCAATAACTCCAATGAATTAGTTACCATAACTAGCATCCACGTTTAACTCTCGACATCTTAATGTCTCTAGTCAGTGAGGAGCAGCTGCTTGGATAAACCAAGGAGTATAATCCGTGCTAGTCTCTCAGAATCGATGATGTTCGAACTCATCAATTCATTGACTAGGGATTATTTCAATATATTCATAATTACATATGTAAAGATACTCACTAGTTGTGATCCAATCACAAGTTCTCTCATGCTATGAATCGTATCGCGGACATTCAGTAAATGAGTTTAAGATCCAATCAAACACATATGACATATGCACTCAAATAGTGAATCTTTATTTATCAAATAAATAGTACAACCATAAGGTGATTGTCTTAAGACACCTCTCAAACATAACACACAATATATCATTAGGTATTATATTTGTTAAAAAATTTGTTACCTTAACCTCGATTTTGAATTTTTAGCATTGCTCCTTGGTCCACTTCTTGATTTTTAGAACTTTTCCCTTCTTGTCCATGGGGGGTTAGAACCCTTCCATTAAGATAAGTTAATCTTCGATGTTCATCATGAGGATGGTTTCTATACTCGTCTTCCAATGCTTAAATCCCCCTTGTCTCTAGAATCTGTAGGGAGGTGGAGTGTTGATGTCGCGGCATAGTCCAAGCTTTAGCAACTCCATTCCTTCCTCTTCTCTTCTAGCGCTTTGCTCTCTTGGCAGTTAGTCCTCTAAAGAGCGCCCTCACTCTAATACCACTTGTTGGAGATCGGATGTCGCTAGAGGGGGTGAATAGTGATTTCTCAATTTCTTTGTTTGATTGCATTCGTGCTTGTCTAGAATTCATTAGTGCACAGCAGAATATAGAAATAAAGCATAAATGAAAGAAACAAATACACAAATATGCAAACACAAGGATTTAACATGGTTCGGAACTAGGGTTCCTACTCCACGGGTCGAGCTCTAGTGATGCACACCATCATTATCAAAATTCTCCTTCTCGGAATAATCCGAAGGTGGAGAAACCTCTTACAAGATTCTTACAATAATAAGAAATAACTACAAGCAAATACAATGAAATACAAGTAAAGAAAACTTTACAAAGAAGATTGCTTTTGATTGCTTGTTGGTTGCTTAGAAATGCCTTTGCAGACCCTGAAATGCACCAACACTGCACTTCAAAATTTTCCAAGAATCTTGGCAAAAATCCTTCATGAGCTGGCCCTTTTATAACTTGCAGTTGGTTGAATTTGCACCCAACAATTGATTGCCAAAAGGCACCAGTTGACTGCTCCCTTATCCGCTATCTCACAATAGACAAATCCATGTTGACATTCCAACCAACGGATACCTTAACAATAGAATGCCCTTATCAATAGTTGACTTCCAATCTAGTGGTAAACTGGCCAGCCAACTATGGGACATTATATGCTCATGTCCATATATTCAAGTCGACTGCCATCCATGGAAGTCGACTGCTCAAGGCCAATTGACTGCCCATACATGGCAGTCGACTGCCATTTTCACACAACAACAGTTGAGCCTCCAGTTGACTACTGACTAGTCCAATACCCCAGTCGATTAGTAAACCTCAACATGACGTTTAACCCAAGTATGATCCCCTCATACTTGATTGACCCCCCTTACCCTAGACTTAAGCCTTCTAGCCACCTCCATTAGCCTCACGCCTCTCAGATCTCTCGAGTCTGTGACTCTTCATCCTTCATGCTAGCCTTCAGATGCTTCCATCGGCTATGTCATGCTCACCGGGTCCTTTGCCAAGGTTAATTTGGACTTATGCTGCCAAGACCATGCTTGGACTTTACACTGTCAAAACGTCACCCTTGGACTTCCACATTGCCACGATCCATTTGTACTTACGCTGACAAGACCCATGCTTAGACTTTACACCGCCAAAACTACACTTGGACTTTCCCTTTGCCAAGCACCCATGACTTGGACTTTCCAATTGCCAAGTACCCATGACTTGAACTTTCCAATTTCCAAAGTTCATTTGGATTTTATGCCACCAAGACTATATGTTAGTGCCTATAAGATCTATATATCTCCACAATGGTATGATATTGTCCACTTTGGGCCCAAGCCCTCATGGTTTTGTTTTTGAGTTTTACCCAAAAGACCTCATACCAATGGAGATATCTTTTCATCTTATAAGCACATAATCTTTTCCATGTATTACCAATGTGGGGCTTTGATTGTATTCCCAATACTCTAACAATCCCCCCCTCAAACGAAGGACATCCTCTGCTTGATTTTCGATCCTCAACCCACCAAGACTTCTTACCAACTGTCTGGTCCTCCTGACCCAGTTGGACTTCCTGCCAGTTGTCCAACTCTTCTGGCCCAACTGGACTTCCTGTCAGTTGTTCAGTCCTCCCAACCCAACTAGACTTCATGCCTGGTGTCTGGTTCTCTTGATCTAGACATGAGAGCTCAACTTCCTTCGTTTGAGGTTCATGGCTTGACATGGACCATGACTCTGATACCAATTGTTAGTGCCTATAAGATCAATATATCTCCACAATGGTATGATATTATCCACTTTGGGCCTAAGCCCTCATGGTTTTATTTTTGGGCTTTACCCAAAAGGCCTTATACCAATGGAGATATTTTTTCATCTTATAAGAACATGATCTTTTCCATGTCTTACCAATGTGAGACTTTAATTGTATTCCCAATACTCCAAATGTATACACTTGGACTTATGCTGCCAAGACTATACCTTTGGACTTTACTATTTCCAAGAACCCATGAATTGAACTTTCCATGCCAAGTATCCAAACTTGGACTACTGAGGTTGATTGCTCCAACAATCTCCCCCAAATAACTCCCCCATATGACTTTGGATATCCCAATTATCCACTAGTTATATGGTCAATATATGGTCAAATCATATAGTTAAACAATAGTCAAATTCATTGTCAACCCATTGTCAAACATCAAAACACTACTCGAGTCCCCCTCGAGTTTGGTCAACATTGACCCGAGGCTTATTGCACCAACATCCATTTCTTCTTCTTGAGGATCCTTCCCTTCTTTTCCATCAAATCATCGAATCCTTTTACCAAAATAAGCCAATTTTCTAAAGTATGTATAAGAAAATATTTCATCCTACCTTTCCAATATCCAAAATCTTCGTGGTCGAAGATTGGTGGAGTGTTGATGTCATAACTCAATCCACCTTTGGGAAACTCCATCTTCTCCAGTGTTTCTCCCTTGGTTGTTAACCCTTAAAGAGCATCCTCGCTTTGATACCAATTTTAGGGATCGATTTGATGCGCTAGAGGGAGGTGAATAGTGTTTCGGCGATTTCATCATTTGACCATTTTGATCATGCTTGTCTACAAGATGATTAGTGTTCAGTGGAATACAAAAGAACAAATACAAAACAATATAAAGACAAACACACAATAAATTTAACGTGGTTCGGAACCCTAGTTCCTACTCCACGGTCGAGCTCTAGTGATGCACACTACCACTAAATCTTCTCCTTCTCAGAATAACACCGGAGGTGGAGAAACCTCTTACAATAGAGTTTATACAAGAATTAACAACCAAATACAAAGCAAATGAAAGAAAATGAAATTACAACACTTTACAAGTGAGCTTTTTAATGTTTGATCATTTAGTTGCTTTCAGATGCATAGAAGGACTGGAATGCAATAACAAATCCCCTTCAAGAACGCCAAGAACCAACAACATTCAATCTTCCCATCGAGCTCCTTATAAAGCACGTCTCAGGTTGATTTTTTGTCATCTAGTCGACTACTCTTACCTAGCAATCGACTGGTCACAATACCGTGTCTCACAACGGCTTAATCCACGTTAGATTAAGTCGAACAGACGACTACCCTGACCTAGCAGTCGACTTCCATAGGCACCAGTCTATTGCCAAAAGCTAACAGTCGACTTCAGAACAATCTGTGCCCTGGCCACTTAATTTCAATCAATTGTTCAATCCTAGCAATCGACTGCTTGTGGACAATCGACTTCTAAACCCTAGCAATCGACTGCTAGAGCCACATATCAGGAGTTGAGACTCAATCGACTACATGACCAGTCAATTGGTCATAATCCCAATCGACTATTTAAGTCAATCTAGGCTCCCAAGTATCATGCACTTGGCCAGTTGACTAGCCCATAACCTCGGTCGACTGGTAAACCTCAAATATGAGGTATAACCCAAGTATGATCCCTTCATACTTGATCGAACACCCTTAGCCTAGAGCTAAGCCTTTTATCCACTTCCATCATCCTCATGCTCTCACGGTCCATCTGAGTCCTCCACGACTCCTTCACCCTTCACATTAGCCTTCAGGAGCTTATATCGGCTATGTCATGCTAACCAGGACTCCTTTGCCAAGGTTCATTTGGATTTATGCCACTAAGACTACATACTTGGACATTACGTTGCCAAAAATTTTACCCTTTGATTTTCTGATTGCCAAGTCTCAATGCTTGATCTTTCACCTCCAAGAATACACACTTAGAATTATGTGGCCAAGACTTCAAACTTTGACTTTTCATGCCAAGACCATCCTTGGATTTTCCATGCCAAGTATTGAAACTTGGACATCCATGCCAAGACAATGCTTGGACTTTCGATGCCAAAACCATTCTTGGTCTTCCCATGCCAAGTATCTGTAGGATCGAGTAAGCCAAGAGAGGGGGGTGAATCTCGGTGTTTAATAATTTTAATTAATTTTCTAATACTAATTTTCTAATATGAGTACGCAGCGGAAATTAAATTCAGTTAAAGACACAGGCAATTTACTTGGTTCACAACCCTGATTGGGTTGCTACTCCAAGGCCTGTAGCTCTCCCGAGAGCTACCTCGTTGGGTAATCACTATAATACCCTCCGACTCGAGAACTCTCAACTTTGGAGGGTTTCACTTTTTACAACAAATAGGGATGGGTAACAAACTACCCACTCTTGAAGTTAAGTACAATAAGTGAAAGTAAATTAATGAAATACAAGACTTTATACCGACACTTAAATGGATCAAAAGGTAGTTGCGGAGTGTAGGAAGATCGCCTTGTTGTGGAAGGAGAATTTTCGTGGATGAGCAGAAATTTCAGCAACATTTCGACGTAGATTGAATTGAAAACTCGGATCCAGTTGAGCACTGATAATATAGACCTTTTTCAGTCGATTGGAATGACTTACAGTCAACTCCACATCAGCCCTTCGATATGGAATTTTTGGTCTTCCAATCGACTGAAACCTCTCCAGTCGACACCACGTCACTCAACTCCACATCGAGAATTTTTGCTCTCTAGTCAACTAAAAACTCTCCAGTCGACTGGAACTCCTTCCATTTGCACTGCTGAATCTCCGACGATCACCAGCTCAAAACTGCCAATTGGGTATTCCAATCGACTGGATTCCAGTCGACTGAAAACCTACAAAACCATATTATCATAATATATAATATTATATGAATTGACAATAGTAATACTGCCTGATTTTGACTACTAAGTCCCACGCGGACTTTCTGTCAGATCGACGCCTAACTTTGTCCCCCTACAGAGGACTCGGCCTCACCTCTTCACTCGAGGCTTACCTACCGGCTACCTACCGGACTTACCATTCTTGACATCTGATCTGACCCACTAGGGCTTCCACCAACTGTCCGGTCTTCCTGACCCAGCTGGACTTTTTGCCATTTGTCCGGTCTCCTGACCCAACCGGTCTTCATGCCAAATGTCCGGTCCACACGACCCATTTGGACTTCATGCCTGGTGTCTGATCCTCCTGATCTATCAAGATATGTGTCTAGTATCCGGTCAACACGACCTACTAGGACTTCCTATCACACTTAATACCTATATTAGATCACAAGTGGATCCTAACTCTTAACTGTGGTTCATACATCAAAATTGAGTGATGCTCACTACATCAACAATCCCCCCTTTTTTATGTATGACAACACATCAGTTAAAGTTAGGAGAATCAAATACCAATCTCCATATTTTGACATGTATAAAATATGAACTAACAATTTTTGTCATGCATAAATTTAACCATGTATGAGATGCATAGGTCCTTATCAAATTTTTGCATCCACTTAACTTTATATATCTTTTTAAGTCTATAATTTTATATCTCTTCTCTCCCCGTTTGGCATACATCAAAATAAGGATTAAGTTAAAAATACGCCAACATAATGTAGTGGAGAGTTAAGGTTTCACAAACATGACAAATTATCAAGCTCAAAAAAAACTTTGAAATTTGAATTACTTTAAGCTTTTCAACAATATTTCTAACTTCAAAAATTGTCAAAGTATAAAAATTTTCAAAATTAAAAGTTTGCAACTTTTTAACACTCCATGAATAATATTTATATTTTTCAAAATTTTCAAATATTTCAAAAACTCCTCTTGAATAATTCAAAAAATTTTAAAATTTTCAAAAACTCCCCCTAAATAATTCAATTTTTTTAAAAAAAATTTCAAAATTTTCAAAATCTCCCCCTGAATAATAAAATTTCCCCCTGAATTATATAAAGTTTTCAATTTTTTTTAAAACTTTAATGCACAAGTGATAGGGAATAAGTCCCAGCATGAATTCCTAAATATTATATTTATATTTTGAAAATACACATCTAAAAATTGTCCTTAAAGCAAATGTTTAAAAAATTTCAAAGAATTTTTAAAATTTACTAACTCCTCTTTAAATATTTTTCAAAGAATTTTAATTTTCAAAATTAGAACTCTTCTTCAAATAATTTAAATTTTCAAAATTATAACTCTTTAAAGTTTTTTTTTAAACTCCCCCTTGAATAAAGATTTACAGTGTTTAATTATTTTCTTCCCATACATCAAAACCTAAGTAGTAATTTTAAAAATATTTAAGCTTTCTAAGACTTAATCCTTTCAAAGTAAATTTTTCTCCCCCTTAATTTAAGTCTAATAAACTTGAAACTATTTAAGCTTTTCAAAGAACATTCAAGCTTAAGCTTTTCTCCCCCTTAATTAACATCTTGAAACTTCTCCTTAATTATTATCTCCCCTTAAGAATATCTCTTATCCAATTCCAGCATAATTTTAGAGAATATCATAATTTAGCACAATATTTTAGGTTCCCACTAGGCTCTTGATCTCCCCCTTAAAGTAACCTTATTATATTTACACTTAATTTCTTTTCAAAATAAAATTTTAAATGTTTAACTCCCTCTAGAATTATAATATATCTTAACTCCCCCTTAATTATGTTGATTTTTTTAGAATTAAAGTTGAGTTTATTGAATTAATTGAGTTGTGTTGATTAGAATTGAGTTGAATATGTTGATTGTGGTTGAGTTAGTTGATTAGGGTTGGATCGATTGATTAGAGTTGAATCGATTAAATTGGTTAGGTTACGTTGTTTAGTTAAGTTTAGTTAGGTTAAGTTAAGTTTAATTGTTTAGTTAAGTTGTTAAGTTTAATTAAGTTGTTGTTGAGTTTAATTAAATTGTTGCTAGGTTTAATTAAGGTATGTTTTTAAGTTTAATTAAGTTATTGTTAAGTTTATTTAAGGTAAGTTGATAAGTTTATTTAAAGTAAGTTTTTTAAGGTAAACTAATTAAGTTTATTAGGTCCAGTTAAGCTAAATTAAACTCAATTAAGTTCTAAATCATCTCACCTGAGCTATGTCACGCCCCGAGGTAGACCCTGTCCGGCCAACAGACGGCACCCCCTTATGACAATTCCAATTCGGTACAAATAGTCGCAGCCAGTATAACACATATCGAAAACGTATAACATCAATAGCGGAAGCTAAACACAATGGAAATACAAACTCAACAACATAAGTACATCGGTATATCCGTCCATACTAGAACAAAATCCATACTAAATATCACAAGAGAAACATACAGCACGACCTCCAATAATAATAAGAGTCCATATGAAGATACATGCGATGGGAAAACAAAACCCTCGAAAATCGACGGGATGGGATCAAGTGGCAATGCTCCAAGTCCATGTCGAAGTCTTCTATCTACTACCTGGGCGACAGGAAACCCAGGGTCCAGGGTGGTGAGTATAAAACTCAAGGGTAATATATAGAAGTGCATGAACAACATACAGGGTAAAGAGATCTACAGATATACATGTGAAGATCTACAGGTATACAGCATGAGTCCATCATACATACAGTACTCAACATAGTAACTAAGAACTATGATATACGGTCCATACTCATAGCATACACTAAACTAATAAACTGACATAAAATAATGTACATACCTGACGGTCTGCCGTCCACATGACCTATAACACCCTAAACAGGTATATCATAGCATTATCCAAATAACATGCGACAGTCTAAACCAAAACATACCCATACTCAACACACAACAGTATATAAAATGCAAATGACATGTAGCATGATATACAATCATATGCAGCAACCAAATGCAACATCTCACAAGCATATGTAAAACATATATCGAATACATGAATACATATATATATATCAGTAATGCATATGCATGGTCATGCCTGTGCACCCAACTCGCTACCACGACCCCAGTGTGGCCTAGGTGACACGACATAACAACTATCTCGACTCCAGCCGCCACCACTCTCGAGTGACCGAGTTGGGTAGTATGAAACAGTAGCTAGCCGCCATAGAGCTATATGCTACTCACACGGGGGTCCCTGCTGCTAGCCGCTCCGTCCCTACCCATGAGTAGACGAGCACCCAGGACTACTGCACATCACACGACCACCGTCTATAGTGGGTGAGTGCGCTAACTACCACTCCGCACAGTGGCCAAGTGCGCATCTCCAGCTACCACCATCCTTAGTGGCCGAGAACGACACGCACAACAATGCTCTTCCCTCAACCCTGCAACCACTACCCCGAGTGGTCGGGGAGGCAGGATGAATGACGACCCGTCTCAACCACAAGGCATACCCAGTCGTCAGCATGCATGAAATGTAATGATGCATAGCTCAAACACAAATCCTCGCAACACTCCCTAACTCACGGGGAGACCTAGTCAATCAAAAGTCAATCATGCAAGGACGACTAATCTGTAATCACAACCTATTTACCTATGTACAGATAAATAGATCCGTCAAACTAACACACTGATATGTATACGATACAACGACCGACCTCATAATTTGGACTCATCACCTAACCTAGTAATGCAACCCAGTAACCCAATCTGAGGTCATAAAAATAACCCTAACCACATGTACTTACTAAACATCTATCAGCTAACACATAATAGGGTTTTATAGTTCCTATCTGTGCTAGATAATCATTGAAGTAACAGAGTATATATCTCAAAGGTCAAAGGCAGTACAAGCATACGATTAAATAAGAGTGGATTTAAGGTAAACAGGTATAAACATATATACAATGTCATGCACTGGAATTGATCAAACTACTAGGACGGGTAGATATTACCCACACGACTGGCTCGAATAATCCTCATGGCCGCGGACCTGCTTCGTATCCCAAACCTGCACAATAATAACAAATTAGGGTTAAGTACAAATCACTGGTACTTATACGAACAAATTACTAATTCATTTTATATTCATATTCTCTCCTGCAACATTTTAACCACTCTGATACACAACATAGGTCAACTACAAGAAAACCTAATCATCATCTCCCTCACTGAGCACAACCCATATGATCCAAACACTGAAATCTCTAAATCCAAGCATATCAGTCATCCACTAAAATAACCGAAACACCATAGACATCCAAAGAACAATCGGTAAGCACAAATTCCATTTCCTGATCACAGCCCACAATCTATCCATACCCTCAACCAGGCCATCCACCGAAGCTACACCTATACCCAATCAACAACCCTTATCAAACAATCCAAATCTACAGAACTGAAGGAACTCCAAATCAACCGATCGACAACATTTGCAATCACAGGATACCAACTACACCCTATCAATCGATTACCGTAATCACAGCTAACAATCCCTAACAATCCAAACAAATCAACCATCACTGGAATTACCCGAGCACCAATACCCGAATCACACCCAAATACTCATCGGCAATCAAATTCCCAAGAACAAACCAAATCCAACAATCACAGTATAACAACACCCCAATCAATGGATACCACAGATGGATATACTGGGTTAGATCCACTTACCGGCTCTAAACTCCACCGGTGGCGATATTTCCTCAATCTCAGCTGCTCGCCGAACGAGTCCAAACTCCCGCTCACTGCCAACCCATAGATCTCAGCCAATAACAACCCGAAAACCAGATCTCTACTCGAAAGGGAAGGAAAGGGATCGATCCTTACCTTCCAGGCAGCTCACTGCCGCGGCGACAGCACCACCGTCTCGTCGAGCGAAGGAAACGCCGGCACCCCCTAAGGCAACCTCTTCCTGACCTCCAACTGGGGATCTACTACCAAGGCGGCGCTGTCGAGCGGCTCTCACTGGACGCCGACGGTCTGGAATCCCGATGACCCGATCGCGCGGAGCGAAGGAGCGAGGCGGAGGAGAAAGGGAACGGGGATCGCGATCTGATCGCTCTGTTCATCCGCATCCCTTTTAAATCCCATTCGACACCAACCTGGTTAACCCAACCCAAACCAAACCCAATCCGATTGGGTTCAGCTCAGCCGGTTTAACCACTTGACCCAAGTCCAAGTCTAATCCAAACCCAAGCCTAATTTCAGCTCAAGCCCAATAAAGCCCAATCCCATTTCAGCCCAACTAAATAATTAAGCCCAATTAATCCCCTAATTACTCCTAATTAATTAAAGGAATTTTTTTTTCGTATACTACATTCTCCCCCACTTAATAAAACTTGGTCCCCAAATTTCCGTACTTATATGCAGTAATCAACGTAAGAAATTTCTTGAATCAATACATACCTCACTTAAACAGGTGAGGGTATCGACCTCGGATGATATCCTCCAGCTCCCATGTAGCCTCCTCATCAGTGTGATGTTGTCATCCAACCTTAACAAGGCGGATGGTTTTGTTCCGTAACTGACGCTCTTTGCGACCAAGAATCCGCACAGGAACCTCCTCATATGTCGCGTTAGGCTGGATTGGAACCGGCACCTCTGTCAGAACATGATCCGGATGCAGTACGTATTTCCTCAGCATAGACACATGGAATACGTTATGGATGCTCGCAAGCATCAGAGGTAGAGCCAATCGGTATGCTACACCTCCAATCCGCTCCAATATCTCGAATGGTCCAATGTAGCATGGTGCTAACTTTCCTATAATTCCGAATCTCTTAACTCCTTTTGTAGGTGATACTTGCAAAAATACATGATCTCCTATAACAAACTCCAGAGGTCTTCGCCTCCGATCTGCATAACTTTTCTGTCTATCCTGAGCCTCTGACAATCATCGTCTGATAATACGAACTAACTCTGTATCATGCTGAATACTCTGAGGGCCCAATAACTGTCGCTCCCCAACATCCTCCCACAATACTGGAGATCTGCAGGGTCGACCGTACAAAGCCTCAAAGGGAGCCATCTGAATGGAAGAGTGATAATTATTATTATACGCGAACTCCACCAAGTGAACGTGATCCTCCCAGCTGCCTCTGAAATCCATGACACAAGATCTCAATAAGTCCTCCAGAGTCTGAATAGTACGCTCCGACTGTCCATCCGTCTGTGGGTGAAATGCAGCACTAAGACGAAGCTCGGTGCCCATAGCATGCTGAAGACTCTGCCAGAATCGTGAAGTAAAATGCGGATCTCTGTCAGATATGATACTCAAGGGTACTCCGTGCAATCTGACAATCTCTCTACAGTATAGCTCAGCTAGTCGATCCAATGGATGTGTCTTACGAATCGGAAGGAAATGAGAAGATTTGGTTAACCTATCCACAATCACCCAAATTGCATCATGTCCTTTACGGGTTCTGGGAAATCCCGTAAAAAATCCATCGTAATATGTTCCCACTTCCATTCCGGAATTGGGATTTTCTGCAGCAATCCAGCGGGTTTCTGATGTTCAGCCTTTACCTGCTGGCAGACTAAACATCGAGCGACGAAATCCGCAATATCTCTCTTCATACCGTCCCACCAGTATGAACGCCTCAAATCCTGATACATCTGGGTACCGCCAGGATGTATAGCAAATCTCGAATGATGAGCCTCTCGTAATAACTCCTCCTTAATCAGATGCATATCCGGAACACATAATCTCCCTCGGAAATGAAGGACTCCAGTCTCATCACACGAGAAATCATGCGTAAATCCACGAATCCATAGTGTTGCATAAGAACTGCAGATGTTGATCGCTAGCCTGTGCCTCCTTTATCCTCTCAATAATAGCAGACTGGGCAACCATGGATACCAATATCCCTCGGGATGTTTGACCCTGTTCCGACAACCCCAACTCAGAGAACTGTCGAACAAGATCAGTCACTGCGGTCAAATGACTGGCCAGAATCCCACGGGACTTTCTGCTCAGTGCATCTGCTACAACGTTAGCTTTACCCGGATGATACTGAATGGTGCAATCATAATCCTTTAGGTATTCCATCCATCATCTCTGTCTAAGATTCAATTCCTTCTGAGTGAAAAGATATTTCAAACTCTTATGGTCCGTATAGATCTCAAAAGTAATCCCATACAGATAATGTCTCCATATCTTTAGCGCAAAAATAATGGCTGCTAGCTCCAGATCGTGCACCGGATAATTCCTCTCATGGTCCTTAAGCTGACGGGAGGCATAAAATACTACACGGTCGAACTGCATCAGAACTGCTCCCAATCCTTGGAAGAAAGCATCAGTATACAGGACCATCCCATCGCAAGAAGAAGGAATCACTAATACAGGTGCAGAAACTAGTCGCTGCTTAACTTCCTGAAAACTGGACTCACACGCCTCTGACTAAGCAAACTTGACCCCTTTCCGGGTCAAGCGAGTAAGTGGTGTGGCTATACGGGAAAATCCCTCCACAAATCTACGATAATACCCGGCCAATCCAAGAAAACTACGGACTTCCTGAACTGACTTTGGCTTCTCCCAACTGGTAATCGCTTCGATTTTCGGGGGATCAACTGAAATACCTCTGCTAGATACCACATGTCCAAGAAATCCCACAGAAGATAGCCAGAAAGTGCACTTACTGAATTTGGCATATAAATGCTCTCGTCACAATGTCTCCAACACAATCCGAAGATGGTGCTCATGCTCCTCCTCAGAACGAGAATATATCAAGATATCATCTATGAATACGATGACAAACTGGTCCAAGTACCTCAAGAATACCCAGTTCATCAAATCCATAGATGCAGCTGGAGCATTAGTAAGACCAAATGGCATCACTAGAAACTCGTAATGTCCATAACGGTTGCGGAACACTGTCTTCTGAACATCCTCGTCTCTTATCCTCAGCTGATGATAACCTGATCGCAGATCAATCTTGAAATACATGCAAGTATCCTTGAGCTGATCAAACAATTCCTCTATCCTCGGCAGTGGATATTTGTTCTTAACGATCACTGCATTTAGTTGTCGGTAGTCTATACATAACCGCAAAGATCCATCTTTCTTTTTAACGAACAGCATTGGAGCTCCCCAGGGTGAAACACTAGGATGAACAAAACCCCTATCCAATAACTCTTGCAGTTGTATCTTTAACTCACTTAACTCTTTCGGTGCCATCCGGTATGGAGCCTTTGACACCGGTGCGGTTCCTGGAATCACCTCTATCGCGAATTCCACTTGCCTAGAGGTGGCAAGCCCGGAAGTTCATCAGGAAATACACCCGGATACTCACGAACTACCCGCACGCTGGAAAGAGGTAGTATCTCTTCACTCTCCACTTTGACCAAAGAGAATAAGTAACCCTGACAACCATGCGACAATAATCTTCGAGCCTGAAGTGCAGATATAACGGACACTCTATCATCCCGGGTACCCACAAATTCCCATGCAGGCTGATCTGGTGGTCGGAAGGTCACTACTCTCACTCTACAATCCACTGTAGCACAATATGTAGCCAACCAATCCATTCCGAGTATAATATCGAATTCCACCATCTCTAGCACCTGAAGGTCCACCGTAAGAATATGTCCCTCGAAATCCAACGGACAACCTTTGATTACTTGATGACTGGTCAAAACCTCACCCGATGGTAATGATACCGCTAATCCACAAGAACGAATCATAGGAATTCTCCCAATTTTACTCAGAAATATACTAGAAATAAAGGAATGTGAGCTACCAGTATCAATCAATGTATCAGCAGATATAGAATAAACCAAAATCATACCCCGAATGACCGATCCCTCGGCCCACTGAGCGTCCTCTCGGGTAATGGCATAAACTCGTCCAGTCTCCACATGCGATGGTTGCACTCTAGATATAATAGTAGAATGCCTCCACTCCGATGGATCCGGTCCGTGATGATGCTACCGAGGTCCGACCACCGCTGGCAGTATAATATATCCCCGAGCCGGCCAGATAGATATCGAGTAGGTGGTCCTAATAATAACTCTCGAGCCGAGTATAATGAATCGCCACAAGATCCCTAAGAATCACTCCCATGTATATGATATATCCGGGTCAGAGGAGGTGGTGTCTGCCTGCACCAAGGCCCTGTGCGCCCAGGTGATGCGATGCCGATCTCTCTTTCCCTTGGCCGGAATTTCTCGAACCTAAATTGTGCCTTCAGAGTACACTCGACTAGTGTGCCCCGGATGCTTGCAGAGAATAACAAACATCGCGATCCAAGGGACACTAAATGTGGTGGGTCTCCACACCCACATCTATAGCATCTAGCCATGTGTCCGATCTTACGGCTTCTTCCGAGAACCTCCAGATCGCCCGTAAGCTTGGTCGCCTCTTCTCGCGGCTCTAGATGATCCCTCTCAAGTACCACGAGAAGCCCCACTGATCTTGCTTTCTCCGAGTCTCGTGAGTCGATGACCTCGCCGCTTCCCGTTCATCCGCTTTTCCACCTCTTCTCCTTGCATTTGTCGAGAAGTCATCTCAATAGACAAAGGCTCTATCCAAAGGCCTCTTTGCGTATGAACTAATGGAAGATCCCGATAGTTTGCTCCGAATATACGCATAACCACCCTCGTATAATTGGAACATTCTGTCCCCATCCTGTGCTACCAAATGTGGACAAAATTCCGCGAGTCGGGTGAACTCTGCATTATACTCCATGACTGACTGGTTGCCCTGCTTAAGAGTTAAGAACTTCTGACGGCGTGCTGTAGAGAACGCAGAAGGAAAATACTGCCTCCAGAATATATCTCGAAAAACTGTCCAGGTGATGTTCTGCTCTCCCATCAAGGTCTTCTGCATTTTCCACCACGTAACCGCCTGCTCCCGAAGGTGATAAGCTGCTAGACCCACCTTCTCCTCATCGGTGCAACTCATGAACTCAAACGTATCCTCCAAATTGTCTAACCAGTTTCGTGCAATCCAGAGATCAGACTCGCCTCGAAATAGCGTAAATTGGTCCTTGGCTGACCGTGCTAACACAGGTATACATACCTTGACTCTGACCCAACTGGAATCCGTAGCAATCGGCATAGTCGGGGGTACATCAGGCTCTTGAGGTTCCGAACCTCTGGTAGGAGACTGTCGTGGTTCCTCCTAATCAACTGATCCTCCGGTAGTAGGTTGTTTAGATGGTCGACCTCTCTTATGAGTCTTAACAGGTGCCATAATATCGTCTGTTCACACCTGTTGAACGACTTACATAAATATTTAACCAGAAAATATTAAGTGTTAAGATTTCTTACTTCGGACAACTTGGAGCTCATGCCTCTGTCAATCTAATCTTACCAAAATTGAAATCAAATCAAATCAAAATGATTTCCGAGGTCCCAAAATCCGACAAAAACATTATTGCATGGCATCGCAACCTAGAGCTCTGATACCAATAAAATTGTCACGCCCCGAGGTAGACCCTGTCCGGCCAACAGACGGCACCCCCTTATGACAATTCCAATTCGGTACAAATAGTCGCCGATAATAACACATATATCGTAAAACGATAACATCAATAAACACAATGGAAATACAAACTCAACAACATAAGTACATCGGTATATCTGTCCATACTAGAACAAAATCCATACTGAATATCACAAGAGAAACATACAGCACGACCTCCAATAATAATAAGAGTCCATATGAAGATACATGCGATGGGAAAACAAAACCCTCAGAAATCGGCGGGATGGGATCAAGCGGCAATGCTCCAAGTCCATGCCGAAGTCTTCTATCTACTACCTGGGCGACAGGAAACCCAGGGTCCAGGGTGGTGAGTATAAAACTCAGGGGTAATATATAGAAGTGCATGAACAACATACAGGGTAAAGAGATCTACAGATATACATGTGAAGATCTACAGGTATACAGCATGAGTCCATCATACATATAGTACTCAACATAGTAACCAGCAACTACAGATACGGTCATACTCATAGCATACACTAAACTAATAAACTGACATAAAATAATGTACATACCTGACGGTCTGTCGTCCACATGACCTATAACATCCTAAACAGGTATATCATAGCATAATCCAAATAACATGCGACAGTCTAAACCAAAACATACTCATACTCAACACACAACAGTATATAAAATGCAAATGACATGTAGCATAATATACAATCATATGCAGCAACCAAATGCAACATCTCACAAGCATATGTAAAACATATATCGAATACATGCATACATATATATATATCAGCAATGCATATGCATGGTCATGCCTGTGCACCCAACTCACTACCACGACCCCAGTGTGGCCTAGGTGACACGACATGACAACTATCCCGACTCCAGCCACCACCACTCTCGAGTGACCGAGTTGGGTAGTATGAAACAGTAGCTAGCCACCATAGAGCTATATGCTACTCACACGGGGGTCCCTGCTGCTAGCCGCTCCATCCCTACCCATGAGTAGACGAGCACCGCACCCAGGACTACTGCACATCACACGACCACCTCTATAGTGGGTGAGTGCGCTAACTACCACTCCGCACAGTGGCCAAGTGCGCATCTCCAGCTACCACCATCCTTAGTGGCCGAGAACGGCACGCACAACAATGCTCTGCCCTCAACCCTGCAACCACTACCCCGAGTGGTCGGGGAGGCAGGATGACTGACGATCCGTCTCAACCATAAGGCAGACCCAGTCGTCAGCATGCATGAAATGTAATGATGCATAGCTCACACACAAATCCTCGCAACACTCCCTAACTCACGGGGAGACCTAGTCAACCAAAAGTCAACCATGCAAGGACGACTAATCCGTAATCACAACCTATTTACCTATGTACAGATAAATAGATCCATCAAACTAACACACTGATATGTATACGATACAACGATCGACCTCATAATTTGGACTCATCACCTAACCTAGTGATGCAACCCAGTAACCCAATCTGAGGTCATAAAAATAACCCTAACCACATGTACTTACTAAACATCTATCAGCTAACACATAATAGGGTTTTATAGTTCCTATCTGTGCTAGATAATCAATGAAGTAACAGAGTATATATCTCAAAGGTCAAAGGCAGTACAAGCATACGATTAAATAAGAGTGGATTTAAGATAAACAGGTATAAACATATATACAATGTCATGCACTGGAATTAATCAAACTACCGGACCAGGTAGAAATTACCCACCTGATACGAAGCTAGAATAATTCTCAAGGCCGCGGACCTGCTTCGTATCCCAAACCTGCACAATAATAACAAATTAGGGTTAAGTACAAATCACCGGTACTTATACGAACAAATTACTAATTCATTTTATATTCGTATTCTCTCCTGCAACATTTTAACCACTCCGATACACAACATAGGTCAACTACAAGAAAACCTAATCATCATCTCCCTCACTGAGCACAACCCATATGATCCAAACACTGGAATCTCCAAATCCAAGCATATCAGTCATCCACTAAAATAACCGAAACACCATAGACATCCAAAGAACAATCGGCAAGCACAAATTCCATTTCCTAATCACAACCCACAATCTATCCATACACTCAACCAGGCCATCCACCGAACCTACACCTATACCCAATCAACAACCCTTATCAAACAATCCAAATCTACAAAACCGAAGGAACTCCAAATCAACCCATCGACAACATTTGCAATTACAGGATACCAACTACACCTTATCAATCGATTATCGTAATCACAGCTAACAATCCCTAACAATCCAAACAAATCAACCATCACTGGAATTACCCGAGCACCAATGCCCGAATCACACCCAAATACTCATCGACAATCAAATTCCCAAGAAAAAACCAAATCCAACAATCACAGTATAACAACACCCCAATCAATGGATACCACAGATGGATATACTGGGTTAGATCCACTTACCGACTCTAAACTCCACCGGCGGCGATATTTCCTCAATCCCAGCTGCTCGCCGAACGAGGCCAAACTCCCGCTCATTGCCAACCCATAGATCTCAGCCAATAACAACCCGAAAACCAGATCTCTACTCGAAAGGGAAGGAAAGGGATCGATCCTTACCTTCCAGGCAGCTCACTGCCGCGGCGACAGCACCACCGTCTCGCCGAGCGAAGGAAACGCCGGCACCCCCTAAGGCAACCTCTTCCTGACCTCCGACTGGGGATCTACTACCAAGGCGGCGCTGTCGAGCGGCTCTCACCGGACGCCGACGATCTGGAATCTCGGTGACCCGATCGCGCGGAGCGAAGGAGCGAGGCAGAGGAGAAAGGGAACGGGGATCGCGATCTGATCACTCTGTTCATCCGCATCCCTTTTAAATCCCATTCGACACCAACCTAGTTAACCCAACCCAAACCAAACCCAATCTGATTGTGTTCAGCTCAGCTGGTTTAACCACTTGACCCAAGTCCAAGTCTAATCCAAACCCAAGCCTAATTTCAGCCCAAGCCCATTTTAGCCCAACTAAATAATTAAGCCCAATTAATCCCCTAATTACTCCTAATTAATTAAAGGAATTTTTTTTCCGTATACTACAGCTAGGTTTTCAATACACTTAACCCTATGGGTTTTGTAAGATGAGTATTTCTTTTATCTTAATTAAATTTAATGAGCAATTTTAAAGTGTTTAAACTTGTGTTAGATTCAAGCTTGGTTTGACCTAGTCAAGTAGGTTTTTCCAGCATTGACTTCCATGTCGTGGCGAGGCACATGGCCTTCTTGGTTATTGGAGCAACTACGAATTCCTAGACAAAGTCAATAAAGGAATCAAGTACTTGATTCACTTTGGACTAAGCCTTAGTCTAACTAGTTAAAAACTTAGTGAGTTAGCTTCGGTTAGTTCCACTCGACTTAGTGCACCAGGTCGTGGCGAGGCACATGACTTCTTGGTTATCGGAGCAACGACCACTTCCTAGACATGCACTTCGAAGAGCTTCCCTAACTGACTATCAGTTCACTTATCTTAGTACTAGGTTGTTCAAGTTTAAACTACTTTGTTTCCTATATAGTCCATTCTAAATTAAGCAAGTAAAGTAAACTACAACATGCAAGTGTTTATCTAATTAAGGAAACGATCAACGAGTTAGCTCCCCCTGCATAGTAGCTTTGTTGGGTCTTATTCACTAATTAAACTTGTTCTTTGGGAATCCAAAATTGGTTCGGTCCAACTTGATTGACTAAGCTAGTCTTAGAAACCCAAGCTTGGACTCGACCCTTAGCATTTTTATTAAACAAGGACATGTATGATCTATATGTGTCTTTAGCCTTGTATCCGAGTCTAGACTTGTTGTACATGGCTCGTTGAGACCCAAACATCATGTTGAGATACTTGGGGCCCGATGTGAACCTTTCCAACGATCCAGTGAGATCTTCTACTTGGCTTTTTAGGACAGAGTTCTCTTCCTCAAGCTTTTTAACTCGAGTTGAATCTCTATCCTTAATTTGGCAAGCCGAAGTCTTCGACTTGCTCCTTAAGTACTTGGACTTCCTCAAGAAGCGAGTCGACTCGATTCTTGGACTTGGCTAGTTTCCTACCTAAACATGCAATAATGTTATACAATTTATCTTCTAGGGGAGAAGTTACCTCGTTAGAACCTTTGAAAACGGATGCATATCCGTGGCTTCTCTCAAACTCGGACTCATACTCGGACTCTTGTCTTGACTTAACTTCAGACTCGTCAGCCGCCGTGAGTGCTACGAAGCATGTCGTTGATATTTCCACATTCGACTCCTCCGATGATGACTTGTCCAAGTTTGCCTTAGTTGCTTCCTTCCTTTTCCTTCTTCTCGATTTAGATTTCTTTCCTTTTTTGTTCGTTCCTACCATCAAAACTAAACCATCCTCGGGATGACTCAAGTTAGCATGTTGATGTAAATTAATTAATTTATCCCATAACTCTTTCGAATTTTGTACAGACCCGACTCAATTTAGCACCTCTTTTGAAAGTCAGCATTGCAAGGTGTTTAAAGCCTTGTAATCGACTTGAGCCTTTTTCCTAAAGTTTGCGGTCCATTTCTCCGGATTTAACAACTTACCCAAGTCATCTACCGGAGCTATGAACCCTTTCCTAATCGAGAACCAGACCTCTAGGTCAGTTTTCAAAAAATACTCCATTCGCCTCTTCCAAGAAGGAAAATCCTCTCCGTTAAAGAGAGGAGGGCGAACAGTGCTTAGACCCTGTAAATGTGACATTTCTATTTAAATTAACTAAAATTAAGAATTATTCCTACTTGCAATAATTAAGAATTATTTAAATTGTAATTGTTAATGAAATTTACTCTAAGCAATGATTATTAAAAATTAAACTAATTGTAGCAAATAAAAAAAAAATCTAATCCAGAAAAATATTTTGGAAATTTTCTAAATGGAAAAAAAATATTTTAGAAATTTTTAAATGTTGAAAAATATTATGGAAATGTTTTTAAATGCTGAAAAAATATTATGGTAATTTTTTAAATGCCGAAAAAAAAATATTATGGTAATTTTTTAAATGCAGAAAATTATATTAAGGATTTTTTAAATGTAGAAAATTATTTTTAAATGCAGAATATGATTTTAAATGCAGAAAATTATTTTTAAATGTAGAAAATGATTTTAAATACAGAAAATAATTTTTAAATATAGAAAATTAATTTAATTAATTAAATGTGCAGAAAATCAATTTAATTTACTAAGTGAGAAAAATTAATTAAAATTATTCTAAGCAAGAAGAATTAATTAAAATTATTCTAATGCAAGAAAAATTAATTAAAATTATTCTAATGCAAGAAAAATTAATTAAAATTATTCTTAGCAAGGAAAATTAATTAAAATTTATTTTAATGCAAGAAAAATTAACTAAAATTATTCTAAATTAATCTAAAGCTCAACGATGGTGGTTGCACCAATTCGGAGCGCCCCCGCTCTGATACTAATTGTAGGATCGAGTAAGCCGAGAGAGGGGGGACTTTTCATGCCAAGACTATTCTTAGACTTCCCCTCGAGTCTCACTCGAGTCTGGTCAACCTTGACCTAAGCTTTGATTGCTCCAACAATCTCCCTCAAATAATCTCTCCCATATGACTTTGGATATCCTCATCATCCACTAGTCATATGGTCAAACCATATCCAACCATATTGATAAACATCAAAATACTACTCGAGTCTCACTTGAGTCTAGTCAATATTGACCCAAGCCTATTGCACCAACATCTTGTTGTTCATGAAGATTTTCTTTACATCATTCTTGTTGTATTTCCTGCTTCTCTTCATCAACCACCTCACAAAGTTTTCCATTTCACTAGAGGTGGATTAATCATCGCCATAGCTATTTGACTCAAATGAGGATGAAGAAGACTCCTTCTTCTTCTTCTCCTTTTTCTTGTCCTCCTTAGTTCGCTCACCTACAATAAAAGTAATACCTTTCTCTTTTGGACCCTTATTAGCTTGTTTATGCAGTTCCATTTCACAAAATAGCTCATCTAATTTCACTATTGAAAGGTCCCTTGACACTTTATAGGTATCCAGCGTGGATGACCACAAGGCACTTCGGAGAAAGGATTTCAGAACATACCTTAAGAGGTCTCGATTTTCTAAACTTTCTCCAATCGGGTGGAGACTATTTAGGGGTTCCTTGAACCTCCCTTGCAGTTCACTTACAATTTCACTATCCCTCATAGTGAAATTTTGCAACTGGTTCATGTTGAGATCTCATTTCACTATTCTCGAGTCTCTTGTTCCATCATTAAGCTCTAACAACTTGTTTCAGAGATCTAAAGCACTGTTGAATCGACCAATTTTGTTGAGCTGGTCATTTGCTAAGCCACACTGTAGGGTTACGGTGGCCTTTGCATTAGCTTGGCCTTGCATTTTTGCTCAACTGTCCATGTGCAAATTCGAGAACCCTTCCTTTTGCGTCGATGGGTGGTGTGAAGCATTCCATGATGGAGAACCACAAATCTTCTCAATCATAAGATAATACTCTATTCGGCTCTGCTAGTACTGAAAGTTTGTTCCGTCGAAGAAGGGAGGTCGAGTGCTATTGTAGCCCTCTTACATTGCCATATTAGCTTGCTCTTGCAACTGTGAGTCCGAAGAATGGCACCTTGATTTGATACGACTTGTAGGATTATTGGCATTGCTAGAGGGGGTGAATAGCGTCAATGATCGTCGATAGGAGTTGCACAGCATGCAAGACTAGTGTTGGAGGATTGGTGGTCGGCTAGAGGGGGGTGAATAGCCCAATTCTCGTAGATGATGGAATTTGTTCGTTCGTGCATGTAGCTTGTCTACAATTGTCGTTAGCGCAGCAGAAATAATAGAAATACTAAACAACAATACAAGCACACACAATACAATACGATATACATGGTTCGGAACCTTAGGGTTCCTACTCCACGGGGTGAGCTCAACGAGCTCGTGTTATGCGCCGACACTAACAAAAACTCCTTCTCGACAACAAGTCGGAGGTGGAGAAACCTCGTACAAGCAATTACAAGGTAATACAAAAGTACAAGCAAATACAAAGACAATACGAAAGAAAACTTTACACAAATGGCTTTGATCACTTTTGCTTGTTGCTTGGTTTGGTTTGGCTCTTGAAGGACTGGAATGCAGTAGCAATTCCCCTCCAAAATCACCCCGAAAACTATTGCAAAATCCTCCATCTCGAGCTCCTTAAATAACCAGCATCGAGCTGATTTTGTGCTAATCAGTCGACTGATCGTGACCATCGGTCTACTGCTCTTGTAGTTGTTGTCTCAAAATGACTCATTCCATGCTGGACAAGTTCCAACGGATCCACCATCAGTCGACTGATCATGCCCATTAGTCGACTAGTCAAGCCACCAGTCGAGTGGTCGATGCGATCACTCGACTGGAAACCCTTCTGTGCCTGAATTCACCTTGATCAGTCGACTGCCATCCCTTGGCAGTCGACTGATGGTGTCGGCAGTCGACTGCCAACCCTTGGTAGTTGATTGTTCGGCCAGAAGCACATTAGTCGAACACCGATTGATTGCTATCGACTTGGAGCAGTTGACTGGCACCTATGTCAGTCAACTGATGTCGGGTAAAACCTCAAACACCAAGTTGTTGAGGCACTCCCCCAATTTTCCTCCTAAGCCAATAGGAATACTAAACTATCGAAATTAAGGGAACAAGTTCAACATTGAACTTCCATACACCTTAAAATTGATACTCACCCTAAACACTTCTCCTAATCCATATCCAATGGATTTCCAGCCTTTCTAATGCTTACCAAAGCATGTCCTAGGGTTAGGAGTAGTTAGGGAACCAAAACATAGCTAAACATGGGCCTAACAAATGATGTTTACCCGAAATCAGCTTCTGGCAGTCGACTCTGATAATAATCAGTCGACTGATAACTGCAAATGCAAAAATCAGGTTTTCAGAAATGAATTTATGAAAATCATAAGTAATTATACATAAGGTGAAAAATAATGAAAATTCTTATGCATAATACTTTTAACAATCAATATGGGTGAAAAATGTTTGAAAAATATTTTACCCACAAATTAGTGAGATTGACACAAAGTTCAAATCCATTGAAATTTTCAATGTTTAGCCCTAATTTGTATCACCTCATTCAATGGTGATTGGCATCAAAAGATAGACTTCACCAAGGTTTTTCAAAAAAAAATTGAAATAATTTTGAAACCTTTAAATTCATTTTCCTAAACATCTCACTTGTATGTAAGTGTATGAAACACATACAAGTCAAGTAGTTTAGTGAGATGTGAGTTTTGGTTAATTAGGGTCTCATGCATATGCTAGGCAACTCTATTTGATTCCCTTATGCATGGGAGTTCAAATAATGCCTTAGTCCTTAACTCAATTTTATTTAATGCATGAATAATGATTATAACATAATTGATAGAAAGAATAAAAGTATGGGCCAATAATCATGATGTCATGACATGTGATACAAACTTAAACATACATGACATTTAAGAATAAACCCTAAGCATGATCATTGTTGGTGCAATCGGCCTAGGTTGACTCGAGTTTGACTCGAGCAGTATTTTTGATGATAGACAAAACTCATGACATGGAATTATCATGGGAAAGTCCAACATGGAGTAGGCATGGAAAATCCAAGCATGGAGCTTGGTGTGGAAAAGTCCAAAGCATTGCGAAGTCGTGTGCTTGGTGCTTGGTGAGAAATGCATTGCGAAGCCGTACGCTTGGTGCATGTGAAAAGTCTTGAGGACTTGGCAATTTCACTAGGCTCGGGGTCCTTGAGTCGGTGAAGGATGACATTGCGAAGCCGTGTGCTTGGTGCATCCGAGGGATCGTCGGACGGGGAGCGAATGGAGTGAGACCAAAGGGAAGCATACTTCAAGGGCATGAGATGCAAAGGATGGCGTTGCGAAGCCATGCGCTTGCCACATCCGAGGGATGTAGGCCGAGGGAAGAGAGGTTCGGTGGGGAACTCCATGAGGGATGAGGTGGACTTGGCCAAGTGGCTAAGACTGAGTGTCGGATGCTCAAACAACTTGGTGTTTGAGGTTTTACCCAACATCAATCGACCGCATAGGTGCCCGATCGCTTCAGTCGTCGAATGGTTCGACCAGGTTTGATCGACCAGATCTGGCCGACTACCGATCGCCGAGGGAGGGCGGGCCGATCGTTGACGCCATCACCGAGTGATGATGGGCATCACGACCGATCAGCGATTTCAACCACGTAAGGGTTTCCAATGAGTGCTCACGCCAAAGACTCGATCGAGCAGGATGATCACGATCGATGGTATCATCAGTCGACTAATGAGTATCATCGGTCGACTGATGTGTGATCCGTTGGAACTTGACCAACGTGGATCTGGCTGTTGTGAGACAACGGCTACAGGACCAGTCGACTGATGGTCATGATTAGTCGACTGATGGGCACGAAATCATCTTGATGCAGGTTATAAATGGAGCTCAAGAGGGAGTATTTCGCTAAGACTTTAAGGGTGACTTTGGAGGGGAATTGCTGCTGCATTTCAGACCTTCAAGAGCCAACTAAAGCAAGCAACAAGAAAGCACTCAAAGCCAAGAGTTGTAAAGCATTCTTTACTTGTATTTCTTAGTGTCTTTGTATTTCTTGTAGTATTACTGTTGTAATAGCTTGTACGAGGTTTCTCCACCTCCGACGTGTTATCGAGAAGGAGTTTAGTTAGTGTCGTGCGCATAACTAGAGCTCGGTGAGCTCGCCCATGGAGTAGGAACCATTTGGTTCCAAACCATGTATATCTTTTGTTGTGTGATTGTGTATTGTTGTTAGTTTCATTATTATTGTTATTCCGCTGCGCTAACGACAATCATAGACAAGCGACGTAAGAAGAATTATCGAATTCCACCGTACGACGATTGAGGGCTATTCACCCCCCTCTAGCCGACCACCATCGAACCTACAAGTGGTATCAGAGCTAAGTCGCTTATCGAGGACTAACCGCCAACACAAGCACTACAAGATGGCCGGCTACAACCTCCAACCACCAAAATTTAAAGGAGATTTTCTATGGTGGAGAAGGAAAATGGAGGTATATCTCAAAACTAATTTTGATTTCATGTTAATTCTAGAAAATGGTTTTGAATTGCCTAGGGATGAGAGAAATAGGCAAGTTGAAAAGTCAAGGTGGACCCAAGACCAAATCAAGGACTTCAAGACAAATCTCAAGGTAATAAAATTACTTAGTGATTTGATCCCTAACACTATTTGGTCTAGATTGGTTGACTATAGGGATGCGAAGGAATTATGGAATAAGATAATTAAATTCCAAGAAAATTCTGAACCGGCACAAGTAGAGGAGAATGCCGAGGAAGAAGCACCCACCACATTTGGAGATGTTGATGATTTGGTAGAGACCTCCACTTCTAGCATTGAGGGGGAGGAAAGAGTTTCCATTCCGGAGCAAAGTCAAAACGAAGCATCTACCTCCGGAAGAAGTGAAAAGGCCTCCACCACCTCCCTAGGTAACTCAAGTATTTTGATTTTAAATAAAGACCATATAATTTGTTTTGAGTGTAGGGAGAAAGGGCATTACAAGAGTAAATGCCCAAAATTGGCTAAGGAAAAGGCATTGGCACCAAAAGTCAAAGGATGCTGGAGTCCCCACAACTAGAAGCAAAGAGCACATTGTGCGCTTTAAATGCAATCAAAGGGGACATTACCGAAGCGAATGCCCTAGGGAGAGGAAGAAAGGGCAAAAAGGTGTATCTCATGTAGGGGGAGCTTCTAAAGCTAATCCTAAGGTAAATTTAAATTATGCACCTTCTCGTTCTAGAGTTAAAAAGCATGCTAAGAACTATTTTAGCTCTCTTGCAATTATTAATGAAAAGCATGCTAGTAGAAATAATAAGGTTTATTGCCTAGGTGCCAAGCATGTTCATGTAACTAAGGACAAACCTAGGGCTCATAATTCTAGAAATATTTTACCAAAGGAGTCAATTAGGAGAATAGAAGAAATTCTAGGCATTAATCCTAAGAAGGGTAGACACATACCTAAGAGGAAGAACATTTCCCAAAAACCTAATGAAAATTCAAAATTGAAAAAATTAGAGCTAGAGAACCAAGTCTTGAGGTCAAGGCTTGAGAGAATGGAAAAAACCCTTAGGATCATTGAAAATTGAATTCAAGGGTCAAATGCCCAAAAGTCAAGACATAGGATTCAAAAATGGTCTAAGGGCAAGGAAGGTTTGGGGCACAAACCTAAGCCCAAGAAGACTTATCATAATGTTCCATTTGATTATGAAACTATTTCTAGGTCTAGGAAAACCAAGGTTAGTAGATAAGTTATCCCTAAGTCTAACCATGGTAGGTGTCTAGTGACTAAGACCTCAAAGAAATCAAATGTAGCCACTAGGAAGGTCAAAGGAGGAGTCACCCCTAGGTTTGACTTAGGAAAGACCCAAAAGACTATGGCTTCCAAGCCTAAAAGGGTCGTTAGGAAGGTATCTAGGGAAGTTATCCCTAGAGAATACCATGTTAACCCAAGGAGCTCTAATAGGTATTGGGTTCTTAGAAGCGCGATCGATTCACGCTAAATGGGTTAGGGTGTGTCAACCCTAAGTGGATGGGTAGTTAACCTAACCATAGTAGAGTTGACACATTAGGATGTGCCAATGTGCTTGAGAAGTTAAAAATGATTAAATTGGCACAATTAGGTCTTAGAGGTATTGGTGTGCCATTTTGGGTTTATGGCACACTTGGGAGATAATGATATTAAGGCAAAATAGAATTAATTCCTAGAAATGGCAATTTGAATTTAACACTTAGGTATTTTATACCTTAGTATATTTTACTTGCCATGATTGATTTGCCTTGCCATGTCATGACATCATTCTCATTTTTATCTATAAAAATGTCATGATCATGTTTAGAATCATTTTTAGATGTCATGTATGCTTAGATTTCTTTCACATGCCATGACATCATGATTTTGGCATATGCTTTTATCTATATCATATCTATGCCATAATTATATCATGCATAAACTAAAATGAAATTAAGGACTATGGCATGATTTGATGGGAATCAAATAATATTGCCTAGAAATATGCATGAGACCATTAAAGATCAAAAACCCACATCTCACTAGATTAATTGCCTTGTATGTGGTTTACACATCTAGATACAAGTGAGATGTTTAGGAAAAAGAAATTAAAGGTTTCAAAAACATTTTGAAAACATTTTGAAAAACCTTAGTGAAGTCTATCTTTTGATAGGTATCACTATTGAATGGGATGATACAAAGAGGGCTCAATATTGAAGCTTTTCTTAACTTTTGAACTTTGTATCAATCTCACTAATTTGTGGGTAAAATAACTTTCCAATATTTTTCACCCATAATATCTGTGATAAGTATTATACGTATGAATTTTCAAGATTTTTAAAATTACATATATTTACTTATGGATTTTAAAAATCCAAATTCTAAAATTGAAAACTACAGAATACAGTTATCAGTCGACTGCCATGGAAGGCAGTCGACTGGTATCTGAGATAGTCGACTAGCACAGGCTGATTTCGGATAAACCTTGGTGGTTAGGCCCATGTTCAGTTGTGTTTTGGTCCCCTACCACTCCTAACCCTAAGACATGCTTGGGAGAGCATTAGAAAGGGTGGAAATCCATTGGATATGGATTAGGAGAAGTATTTAGGGAGAGTATCAATTTTAAGGTGGATGAGAGTTCATTGTTGAACTTTGCCTTAATTTTGATTTGGTTAATGTTCCTATTGGCTTAGGGACTCTCCAAGGACATTGTTGGTGCAATGCTTAAGGGGGAGCAAGCCTCTAGGGGGAGGTATCCATCATGGGAAGATGGATGTATTTTTCCTCATGGGAGGAAAATTGAGGGATTGTGCCTCTCTTAAGTGATATGGGATTATCACTAGAAATATTGAGGGCATGCCAAGGGGAAGATTGTAAGATCTCATTGGGATATGAGACATTGACACCCTTGAGGACCTTTTTGATGTAATGTCAAAAAGGGGGAGAAGTTACCAAGTCACCAATTTGGGTTCGTTGGAATTCTCATTGGGATATGAGAATTGCCAATATGGGAGAATTGGTAGACTTGAGATGGTAGTTTTGTCAATCATCAAAAAGGGGGAGATTGTTGGTGCAATGGGCCTAGGTTGACTCGAGTTTGACTCGAGTAGTATTTTGATGATAGACAAAACTCATGACATGGGATTATCATGGGAAAGTCCAACATGGAGTTGGCATGGAAAATCCAAGAATGGAGCTTGGTGTGGAAAAGTCTAAAGCATTGAGAAGTCGTGCGCTTGGTGCTTGGTGAGAAATGCATTGCGAAGCCATACGCTTGGTGCATGTGGGAAGTCTTGAGGACTTGACAAGTTCACTAGGCTTGGGGTCTTTGAGTTGGTGAAGGATGACATTGCGAAGTCGTGTGCTTGGTGCATCCGAGGGATCGCCGGACGGGGAGTGAATGGAGTGTGACCAAAGGGAAGCATACTTCGAGGGCATGAGACGCGAAGGATGGCATTGCGAAGCAGTGCGCTTGGCACATCCAAGGGACGTAGGCCGAGGGAAGAGAGCTTCGGTGGGGAACTACATGAGGGATGAGGTGGACTTGGCCAAGTGGCTAAGACTGAGTGTCGGATGCTCAAACAACTTGGTGTTTGAGGTTTTACCCGATATCAGTCGATTGGCATAGGTGCCAGTCGATTGCTCTAGGTCGAATGATTAGATCGGCTAACCGAGGCCGACCGACGCCATCACCGATCGATGATGGGCATCAATCGATCGATCGGGGAGATTTCAACCCAGAGGTTTTTTGATCGAGTGCTCACGCCAAAGACTCGATCGATGGATGATCACCGATCGATGGGTATCATCAATCGACTGATGGGATGATCAGTCGACTGATGGGTATCATCAATCGACTGATGTGTGATCCGTTGGAACTTGACCAACGTGAATCTGGCCGTTGTGAGACAATGGCTACAGGACCAGTCAACTGATGGTCACGATTAGTCGACTGATGGGCACGAAATCATCTTGATGCAGGTTATAAATGGAGCTCAAGAGGGAGGATTTCGCCAAGACTTTAGACAATGGCTCTACAGGACGATCAGCGATGGTCACGATTAGTCGACTGATGGGCACGAAATCATCTTGATGCAGGTTATAAATGGAGCTCAAGAGGGAGGATTTCGCCAAGACTTTAAGGGTGACTTTGGAGGGGAATTGCTGCTGCATTCCAGACCTTCAAGAGCCAACCAAAGCAAGCAACAAGAAAGCACTCAAAGACAAGAGTTGTAAAGCATTATTTACTTGTATTTCTTAGTGTCTTTGTATTTCTTGTAGTATTACTGTTGTAATAGCTTGTATGAGGTTTCTCCACCTCCGACGTGTTGTCGAGAAGGAGTTTAGTTAGTGTCGTGCACATAACTAGAGCTCGGTGAGCTCGCTCGTGGAGTAGGAACCATTCGGTTCCGAACAACATATATCTTGTGTTGTGTGATTGTGTATTATTGTTAGTTTCATTATTATTGTTATTCCTCTGCGCTAACGACAATCGTAGACAAGCGACGCAAGAAGAACGATCGAATTCCACCATACGACGATTGAGGACTATTCACCCCCCTCTAGCCGACCACCATCGACCCTACAATCATGACATTTTATATGATTAAAAATAAATATGATGTCATGATATGGCAAGGCAAATAAAGCATGACAAGTATAAAATACCTAAGTGTTAAGCCCAAATTATCATTTCTAGGTTTAAACCCATTTTGCCTTAATACCAACTATCCCCCAAGTGTGCCAAAAACCCAAAATGACACACCATAACTTCTAAGACCTAATTGTGTCAATTTAATCATTTTTCAAACTTCTCAAAACACATTGGCACATCCTAAAGTGTCAACTCTACCATGGTTAGGTTAACTACCCATTCACTTAGGATTGACACACCCTAATCCATCTAGCGTGAATTGATCACGCTCCTAGAAACCCAATACCTATTGGAGCTCCTTGGGTTAACAAGGTATTCACTAGGGATAACTTCCCTAGATACTTTCCTAATGACCCTTTTTGGCTTTGAAGCCTTAGTCAGTTGGGTCTTTCCTAGGTCAACTCTAGAGGTAACTCCCCCTTTGACCTTCTTAGTGGCTACCTTAGTTTTTCTTGAATTTTTAGTCACTAGACACACACCATGGCCAATCTTAGGGACAACTTCCCTATTAACCTTGGTTTTCCTAGACCCAGATTTAGTTCCATAATCAAATGGAACATTATGGAAGGACTTAGGTTTGTGACCCAAACCTTTCTTGCCCTTAACCGGCTCTTGTCTCCTAGGTCCTAGATTTTGATAGTTTGACCCCTTAAATGAATATGTCATAATTGCTAGTGTCTTTTCCAATTTTTCAAGCCTTGACCTCAAGGATCGATTCTCCAATTCTAATTTTCCCAAATTTGATTTTTCATTTATCTTTTGGGAATGACTCTTCCTAGGCATATGTCTATGATTTTTGGGATTAATGACTAGGTGATTTTCTACCTTCCTAATGGACTCTCTAGGTAAAATGGGTCTAGAATTGTTGTTCCTAGGTTTGTCCTTAGGTAAGTTTACATGCTTGGCACCTAAGCAATAGTATTTATTATTTCTACTAGCATGCTTTTCATTAACAATTACAAGAGTACTAAAATAATTTTTAGCATGCTTTTTAATCCTAGAGCTAGAAGGTGCATTAAGATATACCTTAGGGTTTGCTTTAGAAGCTCCCCCTACTTGTGTAGCTCCTTCTTGCCCTTTCTTCCTCCCCCTAGGGCATTGGCTTCGGTAATATTTTCTTTGGTTGCATTTGAAGCACACAATGTGCTCTTTGCTTTTATTAGCGAAGACTCCGACATCCTTTGACTTTTGGTGTCGGTGCTTTCTCCTTAGCCAATTTTGGGCACTTACTCTTGTAATACCCTTTCTCCCTACACTCAAAGCAAATTATATGATCTTTACTATTAGGAATTGCATTTGAGTTACCTAGGGTAGTGGTAGGGGCCGGAGTTGATTCTTCATCCCTCCCGGAGGTTGAAGCTTCTTCTTGCTCTTCCTCTAGCTCCGGTGATCTAACCTCCACTTCTAATGTTGAGCATCTCTCAACTTCCGAATCCTCAAGCTCTTGGGATGATGATATGCTTTCCTTGTCTTGAGCTTAGGAGGATGAACACTCTTCCTCGGTATCCTTCTCTACTTGCGCCGGTTCGGAAATTTCGTGGAATTTTACCAACTTGATCCATAATTCCCTCGCATCCCTATATTCACCTAGTCTAGACAAAACAGCGTTAGGTATCAATTTTACTAGCATTATTGTTACCTTAACATTTTTCTTAAATTGTTGTCGTTGCTCCTCAGTCCATCTTGACTTTCCTAACGGCTTTTTGTCTTCACCCCTAGGTACTTCAAAATTGTTTTCAATGATTAGCATTGTATCGAAATCGGTTTCGAAATATACCTCCATTCGTTTCTTCCACCAAGAGAATTCTCCTTCAAATTTCGGTGGTTTGATGTTGATGTCGTCCATCTTGTCGTGCTTGTGTTGGCGATGAGTCCACGACAAGTTCCTCGCTCTGATACCACCTGTTGGAGGATCGGTGTCCGGCTAGAGGGGGTGAATAGCCCAATTCACGTAGATGATGGAATTCGTTCGTTCGTGCATGTCTCTTATCTACAATTGTCGTTAGCGCAGCGGAAACAATAGAAATACTAAACAACAATACAAGCACACACAATACAACACGATATATGTGGTTCGGAACCTTAGGGTTCCTACTCCATGGGGTGAGCTCAATGAGCTCGTGTTATGCGTACGACACTAACAAAAACTCCTTCTTGACAACAAGTCGGAGGTGGAGAAACCTCGTACAAGCAATTACAAAGTAATACAAAAGTATAAGCAAATACAAAGACAATATGAAAGAAAACTTTACACAAATGGCTTTGATCACTTTTGCTTGTTGCTTGCTTTGGTTTGGCTCTTGAAGGACTGGAATGCTACAGCAATTCCCCTCCAAAATTTCCCCAAGAACTATTGTAAAATCCTCCATCTCGAGCTCCTTAAATAACCTGCATCGAGCTGATTTTGCGCCAATCAGTCGACTGATCGTGATGATCAGTCGACTGCACCTGTAGTCGTTGTCTCACAACGACTCGATCCATGTTGGAAAAGTTCCAACGAATCCACCATCAGTCGACTGATCATGCCCATCAGTCGACTAATCATGCCCATTAGTTGACTAGTCAAGCCACTAGTCGAGTGGTCGACGCGATCACTCGATTAGAAACCCTTCTATGCCCAAATTCACCTTGATCAGTCGATTGCTATCCCTTGGCAGTCAACTGCCAAGCCTTGGCAGTCGACTATTCAGCTAGAAGCACATCAGTTGAACACCAATCGATTGTTATCGACTTGGAGCAGTCGACTAATGTCGGGTAAAACCTCAAACATCAAGTTGTTTGAGCATCCGACCGTCGGGTAAAACCTCAAACACCTTGTTTGAGCATCTGACACTCAGTCTTATCCACTTGTCCAAGTCCACCTCATCCTCTCATGGAGTTCTCTCACCAAAGCTCTCTTCCCTCAGCCTACGTCCCTCGGATGCACCATGCATACGACTTCGCAATGTCATTCTTCGCGTCTCTTTCCCTCGAAGTCTTCTTCCCTTGGGCCTCACTCTATTCGATCCTCGTCCGGCGATCCGTCGGATGCACCAAGAACACGACTTCGGAATGCCATCCTTCATCGGCTCAAGGACCCCGAGCCTACGAGACTAGTGAACTTGTCAAGTCCTCAAGAATTCTAATTGCCAAGGCTACACACTTGGACTTACCAACACCAAGCCCCATGCTTATACTTTTCACCACCAAGGATACACACTTGGATTTACGTGGCCAACCCATGTTGGACTTCCCATGATAATTCCATGTCATACATTTTGTGTAACATCAAAATATAGTTCGAGTCAAACTCGAGTGTGATCAATCGTAACCTGGGCCGATTGCACCAACAACTAGTTCAACGATTATCAATGGAAACAAAAAGAATACAACACACACAAAATAGAACACTATCAATTTTTTTACTTGGTTCATAGTTCCCCATGAACAGTTACATCCAAGGCCTACCTCTACTCTTTCTCCTTCTTAGAAAAACTTTGGAAGTGGAGAAATCTCTTAATATAGCTTTCAGAGATTACAAAACAAAATTACAATAGAACAGTAACAGAAGAAAGTTTTTATAGATTTTCAATTAGTAGCTAGGGGTTCTTCTCTTCAATTCCTTGATTACCTATGAGGATGATTGAATCTTGGAGAATGGAGGCAAAATGAAGGAGAATATCTTGAAGAAGTTTCGTGAACAGTATTATTGTATCCCTTTGGAAGCGAGATGGAGAAGACCTTCTATAACAACCTCGTTAGGGCCTTTTCCGCACATGTTGTCGAGTTGCCTCGACTGCTTTTTGATTACCATTGCCAATCGTAAGCTCCCACCCCCCTAATTTTTGACCTATCACTCATTGTAACTTTGGTATAGTCGAGGTGATGATTCATTGCCTTGACTGTTAACACCAATCAAAGTCTCAGTTGAGCTCACCTTGCATCTATTCAATTAAACATACCATCAGTTGAGGTGTTGCGGCGACTGAGATGGGATTCTACTCAAAAGTCATGCCATCAATCGAGGTGTCAGTTGAGCGTAGGTTGCTTCTGTTCAACAGAATATACCATTAGTCAAGGTGTCATCTCAACTAGCCTAGCTTCTATTCAACTGAATCATAGAATCAATCCATCGACTGTTGGCCTCATCAGTCGAGGTACCTCCTCAATTGTTTTTGAGTTTTCTCAAACCTCCAGAGGCGTGACTCGAGCACTCCCGGTGATTGTATCAGTCAAGGCGTCACCTCGACTACAGAGGTCAATAGTCGAGGTGCCTCGACTGGAAGCAAGCTCTTAGCAAAGAGTCTACCCTAGACCCCATACCTGATGCCTATGAATTGTTGTTCACGCATCTTTTGTGCCAAGAATTACATCTGGGAATTCCTTTCTCTTGCCTTGCATCCAATCTTCCTGATATGCTGGGACTTCTTTCTCACTTGCCAAGAATCTGACACCTTCCTTCTTCCTTGATCGCCAAGAATCTAGCACCTGACTTCTTGGACTTCTTCACCTTTCATTCACTCCTTGACCTGCAAAAGTTCCTTCACAAAGGTTCTGCCAACTGCCTCCTTAGTTTTCCACACCTTGGATGTAGTCCTTGAGCTAAAAGCAATTTCTTGAAAATACATCTCAATCAACCATGTGAGATAACACATGGTTATCACCTTGATTTAAACCCTTGTCAAACACCAAAATATCATATGGGTCTAATTGCACCAACACCCTTTTTGTTAGATGAAGGCTTCAATGGCGACAGGTGTTGGAATGTATACTGAAAGCCTAGCTCTTTTTGTATGAACATTTTATTTTGAAATAAGAATCACATGATCATTGTTTGCATTTTATATATTCATTATATATGTGTGCATATTGTCTAAATATTTTACATTGTAGATAACATGGTGCTTGGTGTGGCACAGAAGATCATGTTATCAGTTCCTTGTAAAATATAAGTAGAGGCTCACAACCAAGATGGTTTTGGACAAACCATTGGCATGGTTGTAGTGTAGCTTGGTATTATTTTGTCTTGAACATAGAGTTACACTGGTACACTTAGGTGTATTGAGCAAGACCGACATAGAGGTGATTCAATTTAGTACTGACTACATGATTGAATCGGACCTCGGATATTATGTTGTACATGCTCTTAATACCGATATAATAACGGGCACATGTACTTAGTATTTATTTCTTTGATTTACCAGTGGGTGAGATTTAGATGGATTAAATCAATATGCCGGGTAAGTTGGGAAATAATATTATTTACATGGTGTGTCGTTGATTATAGGAGGAAACCGTGTCCTATATATTAGGTTGATGATGTCCCCTTGAGGAGCTCATAAGGTTCATCATGTAAACCCAGCTGGTTGACTTAGTCAACATGATGATAAGGTTGAGTGGTACTCCTCGAGGAATTAGATGTTAATTAATTGATGGTCAGTAAATCAATTAATTGACGGACATTCGATATCTTAAACACGGGGAGATTAATGTACAAATAATATATGGAGCCCATATTGATTTATGGGGTTGGTGAGGTAGTTCAATGATGATCCTCTAGTGGAATGGAACATCATTGATGGATCAAGTTTGTGTGGTTCCGATCCATCGGGTGGCCAAGACCCAACTCCTCCTTATGGTCCCTATCGTAGCCTAATATAATCCTTATGAAGTTTAGATCCAAGAATGTAAAACAAAACCTAGAACCAACGGTTGGGATTAAATCCCTAGATCCGATGGTTGGATGAAACCCTAGAACCAACGGTTGGGATTAAATCCCTAGATCCGATGGTTAGGATGAAATCCTAGAATCGACGGTTGGGATTAAATCCCTAGATCCGACGGTTGGGATAAAACTCTAGATCCGACGGTTGGGATGGAACCTTAGATCCGATGGTTGGGATGAAATCCTAGATCCGACGGTTGTGATTAAACCCTAGATTCGACGGTTGGGATAAAACCCTAGATCCGACGGTGGAGATTAAATCCCTAGATCCGACGGTGGAGATTAAAGGAGGCTTAAGCCTAATTCTATAAATAGGGGGCTTAGGCTTGGGCGGAAAGTATTGGTTTAGAATTGGAATTAGGGTTTGGCTCATCCACAATTGGGCGGCTAGGGTTCATTGGGCGGCTAGGGTTTTGGAGCAAAGAAGTGGGCGGCAACCTCCTTCCTTCAAGTTGATTGCCGGCGCCCATCCACCTCCATCAACACTTGGCCGGCGCCCATCCTAGAGGTCTTTCCCTTCTTCCTTGGCCGGCGGTTCTCCTCCCATTGGTGGCCGGCTCTTTTCCTCCTCCCTATTCACCAAAGTGGCCGGCGGCAACACTTCTTGAAGTTGGCCGGCGAATCATCCAATTGTTTCTTGACCGGCGGTTGCACCAAGTTCCATAATTTGGTGGCCGGTTCTAGATAGGAAGGTATTTGTTGTTTCTTCTCTTTGTTCGCAGCGGACAAGGTAGAGAAGAAAGCGATCTAGAAGGCTTCTACTCGTGGAGGATCTTCGTCCACACGTCGTCCACGAGAAGGATAGGACATACGGTAGAAGATCGTGAGGTATAAAGTTATTTTAACTTTATGTACAGATCTGAGCATGTTCTTATTTGTTTTGATTATGCATGTGTGTGTATGAATATATATTGTATAATCATGGACCCCGAAGACAAACACAAAAACCGGCGATCCATCCGTCGTCTCTTCCGCGGCTAACCAACTAGAAGAGTTGTGTTGCTTGAACAACTAGTTTGTTCAAGCGACCACTCAAGTTGTTAGCACGACGACGAATAGGTTGTGCTAAGGAAGCTCATCCCATCCGAATTAATTCTTTCATTAGTGAAAATTTTAATCCGGGGACATGGGAGCCAATGAGCCTCCGATGCGGCCACCTAACGATTGGTATCAGAGCCACGGTTTCCGGTTTTGTGTGTTTTGGATTCGGTTAATTTTTTATGCACTTTTTCATATATTATATCTGCCGGATAATAGTAGGATATGCGTAGTTTAACTCTTTGGTTGCAGGCATAAGATCCGACTATTATGGCCATGTGTGTGTATGTGAATGGATGTGTGTAAAAATTTATTATTTGAATCCTCGGGGTTGACGAGGCTAGATTAGTATTTAATTTTTGTAATTAAATACGACATTGTTTAGCCGATCATTTTAGTTTACTTTCGATCTAGATTATTTGTACACTCCTTCGTGGAGTATAGGATTGATGGATGTAAATAAAATGATTTATCTCGGCTCGGAACTCTTTGGTGACTTGCGCACGGGAAAAGATGGAGCGGACGAGGTGGCGACACGACGGGATGCATATTGGAGGACAATGCCATAATAGTTGGAAAAATTCTGTTTTTTCCATATTTATTGCTTATTTGTTTTATATGCATGTTGTGTATGATTTAAAATTCCTCATTTGCAATTTACTAAGTGGGAGAGGGACATTTTAATTAATTCCCGCGGCCTCCATTACAATTTGACGTGTGATGCAACAAACTTGTGTGTCGGCTCTGAGTGCCTTCCTCCCTGAGGATGGGTTTGTTTGCGGATCACTAGGTCAAATAATGGTTATAGGAAATTATCTAGGAGCATGTGTACTTCCACAGAGGTAAGGCACATAATCCAAAATAATTCCCTTAGTATCGTGTAATGGTGCACACTTAGATACAAATAAAAGTATCCTCCCCATAGGAGTCACTGCTTTTATTTGTAGGGCCAAAGAGGAACCAACTATTAATTTTATTTGTCAAAAAGTAAGGTTGACAAGATAATAAAATTAATGGGTAAAACCTCCTCTTACAAATGTAGAATTCGTATACGTCCACACAGAGTGGCATGCGACATTCTCGGTGATTTAAGGTGTTGGTTGATTTTTGGATTTTATTGTTTTGAGGAATCAATAATTTTTGAAATCTAATATTTTGATCATTGTGATTTTTAGGATTTTCAAATGGCTTTCAACCCACTTGTTGTGATTTTAAAAGAAAACAAACTTACTTGTCCAAACTACATTGATTGGAAAAGAAACCTGGATATTGTCTTAACTGCGGAGGAGTACAAATTTGTACTCTTTGAGGTCTGTCCTCCTAAGCCCACCGATGACTCTGATGAAAAGGAGAAAGAATGTTATAAGAAATGGGTCAAGGCAGATGAGATGGCGTGGTGTTACATTTTGGCATCTATGTCAAATGTGCTTCAACATCAACATCAGGCCATAGCCACAGCTTATGACATGATGTTCAATCTCAAGGAACTTTTCGGACATCAGAGTAGGGCGGCTAGGCAGGAGGCTATGAGAAACTTGATGACGACCTCCATGATCAAGGGAACACCCGTTAGGGATCATGTTCTCAAGATGATGGCTCATCTTAATGAGATGGAAGTCCTAGGAGCTGAGATCGATGGGGAAACCCAGGTCAATATCATTCTCCAGTCTCTGCCTAGGAGTTTTGAGCAGTTCCGCCTCAACTACAACATGAATAAAAGGTTGTATTCGTTGGCGGAGCTTCGTGTAACTCCAGCGACGGAGGGCTTTTTCGCCGAGTGCTCAAGCCATGGTCGCTCAGAAGGTTTCTTCCTCTAAACCGAAAGGTAAGAAGAAGAAGAAACAAGGTGGAGCGAAGAAAGTGGCAGTGGGACCGCAGGCAGGAGTGAAGAAGCCGAAAGGCAAGTGCTTCACTTGCAAGCAGACTGGACATTGGAAGGCGGACTGTCCTCGCCGAAAGAACAAAGGTATATCTTCTTGTTTAGTTGTTGAAACATATTTAGCGGTGTTATCTACCCGATTACGGTGTGTAGAATCTGAGAGCCACGATCATGTCTGCAATACTTTGCGGGGTTCCAGAAACCCGGCGACTAGGTGAGGAGAGATTACCGTCTTCATGGGCAATGCTTCAAAGGTGACGGCTATTGCAGTGGGAGACGTTTATTTATCTTTTGATAGGAATAAAGTTTTGGTTTTGAGAAATTGTCTTTATGTACCTACTTTTAGAAAGAATTTAATTTCAGTTTCTAAATTATTTATGGATGGGTATTCTGTTTCTTTTAATGACAAAGTGGTTATAAAAAGAAATAGGGAGATTATCTGTTCTGGTACATTGGTTGGCAATTTATATACTCTTGAACCAAAAACTCCCACGATGCATATAGAAATCAATAACTCATCTTCTAAGTCTAATAAGAGAAAAGAACCTTCGCAAATGAACCAAACATATCTTTGGCATCTAAGGCTTGGTCATATTAACCTAAGCAGAATTCAAAGGTTGATAGCTGATGGACCTTTGGGTTCATTAGTGGTGGAGGACCTCCCAACCTGCGAATCTTGCTTGGAAGGTAAAATGACTAAGAGGCCTTTCAAGGCCAAGGGGTATAGAGCCAAAGATGTGTTAGAATTGGTTCATTCTGATTTGTGCGGTCCTATGTCTATCCAGGCAAGAGGTGGCTTTGAATACTTTGTCTCATTTATAGACGATTATTCAAGGTATGGATACATTTACTTGATGCGCCGCAAGTCTGAATGCTTTGACAAGTTCAAAGAATTCAAGGCTGATGTGGAGAACCGTCAAGGTAAAAGTATCAAGACATTACAATCTGATCGTGGTGGCGAGTACCTCTTGGGAGAGTTTAGGAGTTACTTATCAGAGGCTGGGATTCAATCCCAATTGTCTGCACCTGGCATACCCCAGCAGAATGGTGTAGCGGAGCGAAGGAATAGGACTCTTATGGAGATGGTCAGATCGATGATGAGTTATTCTGAGTTACCTATTTCGTTCTGGGGGTATGCACTGGATACGGCAATGTACACTCTGAACTTGGTTCCATCTAAATCAGTACCTTCTACCCCTGTAGAATTGTGGACTGGGCGAAAGCCTAGTCTGAGACATATTCGGATGTGGGGGAGTCCAGCACATGTGTTGAAGGCTGATGCTGGTAAGTTAGAACCTCGTACAAAAGTGTGCATGTTTGTTGGCTACCCTAAGGGAACGAAAGCTGGTTTGTTTTATAATCCTAGAGATCAGAGGGTGATCGTTAGCACGAACGCCAGATTTCTAGAGGAGGATTATGTAATGAACCACAAGCCCAAGAGTAGGATTGTTCTACTTCACCGTGCAAGAGGAGACACCACAAGTCACTGCACCGCGTGTCACAGAGCATACACAGGAGGCACCTCGTCGTAGTGGGAGGGTTGTTAGACAACCCGAGAGATTCATGTTTTTGGGAGAGTCTTCGGACTTAGTCCCTGGTGAACATGAACCTGATCCCTGGACATATGACGAGGCAATCCAAGATAGAGATGCGGTATCTTGGCAAAGTGCGATGAATTCAGAGATAGAATCTATGGATTCTAATCAGGTCTGGGAGCTAGTAGAGCCACCCGATGGTGTAAAAACCATTGGATGCAAGTGGATCTACAAGAGAAAGAGAGGAGTAGACGGGAAGGTTGAAACCTTCAAAGCTAGGCTTGTTGCGAAAGGGTATACTGTAAAGAGGGTATCGATTATGAGGAGACCTTTCAGGTAGCTATGCTTAAGTCTATCCGGATTCTCTTATCTATAGCTGCTCATATGGATTATGAGATTTGGCAGATGGATGTCAAGACAGCTTTCCTTAACGGAAGTCTTGAGGAGAACATCTATATGCACCAACCAGAGGGATTCATTGCTAAAGGCAAAGAGCATCTTGTATGTAAGCTTAATCGGTCCATTTATGGATTGAAGCAAGCTTCTAGATCTTGGAACATCCGCTTTGATGAGGTAATCCAGTCATATGGATTTATTCAAAGTCCGGATGAGCCTTGTGTATACAAGAGATGTGACGGAAACGTAGTGGTGTTTCTTGTACTATACGTAGATGACATTTTGTTAGTTGGCAACAATATCAAAGTGTTATCAGATGTAAGGGTATGGTTGTCCAAACAGTTTGATATGAAGGACTTGGGAGAAGTGGGACACATCCTTGGGATCAAAGTTATAAGGGATCGCAAGAAAAGGATGTTGTGCTTGTCTCAAGCTTCATACATTGACACTATCCTTGCTCGTTTTAGCATGCAGAACTCCAAGAAAGGTTTTCTACCTTTTAGGCATGGAGTTCCTTTATCTAAAGAGATGTATCCCAGAACATCAAAGGAGATAGAGGACATGAAGGCGGTTCCTTATGCTTCGGCAGTAGGAAGCCTTATGTATGCTATGCTATGTACGAGACCGGATATCTGCTTTGCCGTGGGCATGGTTAGCAGATATCAGAGTAATCCTGGACAGGGACATTGGACTGCGGTAAAGCATATATTGAAGTACCTGAGAAGGACTAGGGATTATATGCTGGTTTACCGGGCAGATCAATTAGTCCCTGTGGGTTACACGGATTCGGATTTCCAATCAGATAGGGACAAGAGTAAGTCTACCTCAGGGTTTGTGTTTACTTTTGGAGGTGGAGCCATAGCATGGAGGAGTGTCAAGCAGATATGCGTGGCGGACTCTACCGTGGAAGCTGAGTATGTGGCAGCCTCTGAGGCAGCCAAGGAAGTTGTATGGCTCAGGAACTTCTTGATGGACTTGAATGTGATTCCTGGTTTGCCCAGAACTATCACAATTTATTGTGATAATAGTGGTGCAGTTGCAAACTCGAAGGAACCACGAGCCCATAAGGCGAGTAAACACATAGAGCGCAAGTACCACCTCATACGAGAGATCGTAAAGCGAGGAGAAGTTGCTGTCGCCAAGATTGCATCAGAGGATAACCTGGCGGATCCATTCACTAAGGCCCTTCCAGCAAAAGCGTTTGATAGGCATGTGGAGGACATGGGGATCAGATGTATGGCAGAGTGATGATGGCATAGTCTTTTAGTATAAGTGGGCATGGGGATCAGACAATGAGCAGAGTGATGACAGCATAGAGGTGATTCAATTGTTAGGATTTCTCCCACTAAGGCCCTTCCAGCGAAAGCGTTTGATAAGCATGTGGAGGACATGGGGATCAGATGTATGGCAGAGTGATGACGGCATAGTCTTTTAGTATAAGTGGGAGATTGTTGGAATGTATACTGAAAGCCTAGCTCTTTTTGTATGAACATTTTATTTTGAAATAAGAATCACATGATCATTGTTTGCATTTTATATATTCATTATATATGTGTGCATATTGTCTAAATATTTTACATTGTAGATAACATGGTGCTTGGTGTGGCACAGAAGATCATGTTATCAGTTCCTTGTAAAATATAAGTAGAGGCTCACAACCAAGATGGTTTTGGACAAACCATTGGCATGGTTGTAGTGTAGCTTGGTATTGTTTTGTCTTGAACATAGAGTTACACTGGTACACTTAGGTGTATTGAGCAGGACCGACATAGAGGTGATTCAATTTAGTACTGACTACATGATTGAATCGGACCTCGGATATTATGTTGTACATGCTCTTAATCCCGATATAATAACGGGCACATGTACTTAGTATTTATTTCTTTGATTTACCAGTGGGTGAGATTTAGATGGATTAAATCAATATGCCCGGTAAGTTGGGAAATAATATTATTTACATGGTGTGCCGTTGATTATAGGAGGAAATCGTGTCCTATATATTAGGTTCATTATGTCCCCTTGAGGAGCTCATAAGGTTCATCATGTAAACCCAGCTGGTTGACTTAGTCAACATGATGATAAGGTTGAGTGGTACTACTCGAGGAATTAGATGTTAATTAATTGATGGTCAGTAAATCAATTAATTGACGGACATTCGATATCTTAAACACGGCGAGATTAATGTACAAATAATATATGGAGCCCATATTGATTTATGGGGGTTGGTGAGGTAGTTCAATGATGATCCTCTAGTGGAATGGAACATCATTGATGGATCAAGTTTGTGTGGTTCCGATCCATCGGGTGGCCAAGACCCAACTCCTCCTTATGGTCCCTATCGTAGCCTAATATAATCCTTATGAAGTCTAGATCCAAGAATGTAAAACAAAACCTAGAACCAACGGTTGGGATTAAATCCCTAGATCCGATGGTTGGATGAAACCCTAGAACCAACGGTTGGGATTAAATCCTTAGATCTGATGGTTAGGATGAAATCCTAGAATCAACGGTTGGGATTAAATCCCTAGATCCGACGGTTGGGATAAAACCCTAGATCCGACGGTTGGGATGGAACCTTAGATCCGACGGTTGGGATGAAATCCTAGATCCGACGGTTGGGATTAAACCCTAGATCCGACGGTTGGGATAAAACCCTAGATCCGACGGTGGAGATTAAATCCCTAGATCCGACGGTGGAGATTAAAGGAGGCTTAAGCCTAATTCTATAAATATGGGGCTTAGGCTTGGGCGGAAAGTATTGGTTTAGAATTGGAATTAGGGTTTGGCTCATCCACAAGTGGGCGGCTAGGGTTCATTGGGCGGCTAGGGTTTTGGAGCAAAGAAGTGGGCGGCAACCTCCTTCCTTCAAGTTGATTGCCGGCGCCCATCCTCCTCCATCAACACTTGGCCGGCGCCCATCCTAGAGGTCTTTCCCTTCTTCCTTGGCCGGCGGTTATCCTCCCATTGGTGGCCGGCTCTTTTCCTCCTCCCTATTCTCCAAAGTGACCGGCGGCAACACTTCTTGAAGTTGGTCGGCGAATCATCCAATTGTTCCTTGACCGGCGGTTGCACCAAGTTCCATAATTTGGTGGCCGGTTCTAGAAAGGAAGGTATTTGTTGTTTCTTCTCTTTGTTCGTAGCGGACAAGGTAGAGAAGAAAGCGATCTAGAAGGCTTCTACTCGTGGAGGATCTTCGTCCACACGTCGTCCACGAGAAGGATAGGACATACGGTAGAAGATCGTGAGGTATAAAGTTATTTTAACTTAATGTACAGATCTGAGCATGTTCTTATTTGTTTTGATTATGCATGTGTGTGTATGAATATATATTGTATAATCATGGACCCCGAAGACAAACACAAAAATCGGCGATCCATCCGTCGTCTCTTCCGCGGCTAACCAACTAGAAGAGTTGTGTTGCTTGAACAACTAGTTTGTTCAAGCGACCACTCAAGTTGTTAGCACGACGACGAATAGGTTGTGCTAAGAAAGCTCATCCCATCCGGATTAATTCTTTCATTAGTGAAAATTTTAATCCGGGGACATGGGAGCCAATTCCTTGACCGGTGGTTGCACCAAGTTCCATAATTTGGTGGCCGGTTCTAGATAGGAAGGTATTTGTTGTTTCGCCGGCCAACTTCAAGAAGTGTTACCGCCGGCCACTTTGGAGAATAGGGAGGAGGAAAAGAGCCGGCCTCCAATGGGAGGAGAACCACCGGCCAAGGAAGAAGGGAAAGACCTCTAGGATGGGCGCCGGCAATCAACTTGAAGGAAGGAGGTTGCCGCCCACTTCTTTGCTCCAAAACCCTAGCCGCCCAATGAACCCTAGCCGCCCAATTGTGGATGAGCCAAACCCTAATTCCAATTCTAAACCAATACTTGCCGCCCAAGCCTAAGCCCCCTATTTATAGAATTAGGCTTAAGCCTCCTTTAATCTCCACCGTCGGATCTAGGGATTTAATCTCCACCGTCGGATCTAGGGTTTTATCCCAACCGTCGGATCTATGGTTTAATCCCAACCGTCAGATCTAGGATTTCATCCCAACCGTCGGATCTAAGGTTTCATCCCAACCATCGGATCTAGGGTTTTATCCCAACCGTCGGATCTAGGGATTTAATCCCAACTGTCGATTCTAGGATTTCATCCTAACCATCGGATCTAGGGATTTAATCCCAACCGTTGGTTCTAGGGTTTCATCCAACCATCGGATCTAGGGATTTAATCCCAACCGTTGGTTCTAGGTTTTGTTTTACATTCTTGGATCTAGACTTCATAAGGATTATATTAGGCTACGATAGGGACCATAAGGAGGAGTTGGGTCTTGGCCACCCGATGGATCGGAACCACACAAACTTAATCCATCAATGATGTTCCATTCCACTAGAGGATCATCATTGAACTACCTCACCAACCCCCATAAATCAATATGGGCTCCATATATTATTTGTACATTAATCTCCCCGTGTTTAAGATATCGAATATCCGTCAATTAATTGATTTACTGACCATCAATTAATTAACATCTAATTCCTCGAGTAGTACCACTCAACCTTATCATCATGTTGACTAAGTCAACCAGCTGGGTTTACATGATGAACCTTATGAGCTCCTCAAGGGGACATCATCAACCTAATATATAGGACACGGTTTCCTCCTATAATCAACGGCACACCATGTAAATAATATTATTTCCCAACTTACCCGGCATATTGATTTAATCCATCTAAATCTCACCCACTGGTAAATCAAAGAAATAAATACTAAGTACATGTGCCCGTTATTATATCGGGATTAAGAGCATGTACAACATAATATCCGAGGTTCGATTCAATCATGTAGTCAGTACTAAATTGAATCACCTCTATGTCGGTCCTGCTCAATACACCTAAGTGTACCAGTGTAACTCTATGTTCAAGACAAAACAATACCAAGCTACACTACAACCATGCCAATGGTTTGTCCAAAACCATCTTGGTTGTGAGCCTCTACTTATATTTTACAAGGAACTGATAACATGATCTTCTCTGCCACACCAAGCACCATGTTATCTACAATGTAAAATATTTAGACAATATGCACACATATATAATGAATATATAAAATGCAAACAATGATCATGTGATTCTTATTTCAAAATAAAATGTTCATACAAAAAGAGCTAGGCTTTCAGTATACATTCCAACAACAGGAAGCAAACTCAAATTCCATCATGGCAGGTCATGATAAGAGAAAACCATTTAACGACTAAGTTGCACCCAACCCTAAGGGCTTAAGATCAACCATTCGAATACCTCTTGTCAAAGCAAAAAATTTTGAGTTAAAGCTTGTTTTATTGCCCATGATTCAACAAAATCAATTTGAAGGAGTACCTACGGAGGATTCCAATTTGCACTTAGAGGTATTTTTAGAATTATGTGAAACTTTAAAATTCAATGGAGTTTCTATAGATGCGGATCCGACTATTCCCTTTCTTCTTGCAGGACAAAGTGAGAGCTTGATTCTATTCCCTTCCTTTAGATGTATCACCACATGGGAGCAGCTTAAAAAGAAGTTTCTCGATAAGTACTTCCCTCCAAGCAAGGAAGTAAACCTATATCATCAAATCACAAACTTTGCACAAAAGGATGCTGAATCACTTTTTGAAGATTGGGATTACTTCAAGGGGTTGCTACAACAATGCCTTCATCATGGATTGGAGAAGTGACTCATCATTCATATTGGTGCAAGAATGTCCCAAGTGTTATTTAATTTTGATATTTGGATAATCATTTATAGATAGGCAATATTTTTTTTATCTAATATGGATGATTAAGTTTCAGGTTTAAAGAAAGTCCAAGTGTGAAGACTTTGTAAGGAAAGTCCAAGGGTGAAGCCCTGGCAAGAAAAGTCCAAGAATGTGGACTTGCCGGCATAAGTCCAAGTGGATCTTGGAAAGAAGTTCAGGGGTGAGGTTTTGGTAGCATAAGTCCAAGCGGACCTTGGCAAAGGAGAAACCCAAAGTATGACAAAACTGAAGGAAGATTTTGAAGGAAAGTGCAAGGATGAAGGAGTCATGGACTCTGAGGAATCTTGAAGGCGTAAGGCTGATGGAGAAGCTTGAAGGTTGAGTCTAGGCTTAGGGTGCATTTTTAAGTATAAAATGGTCATACTTGAGATATACTAGTCGACTGGTTCTTGTACTAGTCCACTGGTCTCGAGTGTTCAACACTCGAGGGTCCAAGAAGACTTGAGTAGTCGACTGGTCAAGGAGTCGATAGCGGGTCAACTGCTGAACATAAGCTTTGACAGTCAACTAGTGTTATGAACCAGTCGATAGACATTAGTCAGTCGATTGCTAGAGTTTTGCAGTCCATTGGACTCAAGTGGTTAGGGAACAGATTGTTTAGTTGGGCAAACGACTACTGGTATGAGCAGTCGACTGATAAAGTGTCTATTGAGTAGTGACGATCGCGATCATGCTTTCTCAGAAGGCATTGAATTCAATCAACATTAACACCAGTCGACTGTTGGTGTGCAACAGTCGACTGGCCGCATCGAACTCAATGGACAGAAATGCCCAAGTTCTATAAGAAGGGGCTTGGGGAGCTTGAAGATGGCTAGTGCTTTCATTCAAATCTTTCTTCCTAAGCTCACGAAGCTTTCTTCTAAGATTTCTAAGTTCTTTAAACCCCTTCTTCCTTAGCTCAATTCCAATCAACTTGTAAGAAGAAGAGTGTTCATTGTAAAGAAGGCTTCTCGACCTCGGTGTGATCATCAAAAGGAGAAATTGTAGTGAAGGTTTAGAAGGAGTGATCCACCTTAAGGATCGCCGTGGAGTAGGAGCTTCATCTCCAAGCCACATTAAAAACTTTGTTAGCATTGTCTTTTGATTTCATTGTAGTATCATTTTGTGTTTGCATCCGCTAACACTCTTGTAGAAATCAAAAGAGGTTATTCACCCCCTCTAGCCATCCTAAGGGTCCCCTACAAGTGGTATCAAAGCTCAGATTGCATCTGAAGATCTAATCATCAACTGCAGCAAGATGGCCTTTCAAGAGGGGCATAGCATCGTGCAACCACTGTTCTTCGACGGCGACAACTTCGTACATTTGAAAGGTAGAATGAAGTACTTTCTAATGAATGATATTAAAAATTGGGTTAGTGTTGTCAAGGGATTCAAAGAATCGGTGGACCAATTTGGAGCACCTATCCCAATCAACGATTGGACAAAGGAAATGTATAAGAAGGCTCAAGCAAATAGCAAAGCGATAACACAAATCCAATGTGGATTATCAAAGGAGCAATTTAACAAGGTGGGACATTGCAATCAAAGGAGCTTTGAGAGAAGATCATCTAACTAAATGAAGGGTCAAAGGAATCAAGGGGAGCCAAGAGGGATCTATTAATAAGTCAATTTCAAACATTCTCCATGAAGACCAATGAAACGGTAAGTCAAATGCATGGAAGTTTCAAGGAGATCGTCAATAGACTTCACATTATAGGTGAGAAAGTAGACTTGATAAGGTATGTTTTTCAATCTTTCCCTAGAAGCACTTTATGGGCATCAATGGTTGATGATTATAAGGTCTCTAGATATCTTTCTTTGGTTAAATTAGATGAACTATTTTGTGAATTCGAATTACATGAGAAAGCTAACATGCCTTCCAAGGAGAAAAGTCTATCTCTTTTTGTAGAGAAGAAGGAAAAGAAAAAGAAGGAGAAGAAGGAAATTTCCTCATCATCCAAATTGGAGCATGAGTCAAGTAGCGATGAAGGATTATTAGCAGATGAAATAGCTAACTATGTCAAGAAGTGGGCAGAGAAATGAAGAAGACTTACAAAAAAGGATGGGAAGAAGATGTTTCAAACCTCAAGAGGTAAATTAAGTAATTATTAAAATTTTAACCCTAATATTACTTGCTATGGATGCAATAAAAAGGGGCACATCTAGCCAAATTGCCCGGACTTGAAGAAGAAGGAAGAAAAAGAAAAGAAGAAGAAAGACAAGAAAGAGAAGAAGGAGGTCATGGTGGCACAAACAATATGGGATACTCAAAGCGTTGAGGACTCATCCGATGATGACAAGCTTGTCACATCACCCGACATATGGTGTTCATGGCCATGGAGGATGACATCGAACGCTCAAGTCAAGAAGAAGCCTCATCGAGCGATGAATCATCTTGTGACGATGAGATAAAGGACTCCCCTCAAGTAGAACTTTTATATAAGACTATCGTCTTTCTTAAAAATGCGTTAGATAAGTCAAAATCTAGAGTTAAGGACATAAAGGTAGAAATTAAGGCAATTAGGAATGAAGAATCCTTATGTGGTGATTCATGCATGTTTAGGGAAGAAAATGAAAATTTTAAGAATGAAATTTGTGAATTAAGAACTTTCTTAGAACAATTTACTAGTGGCTCAAAATTCCTTTACATGTTCCTTAGAGATCAAAGAGCCATATACAACAATGCTGGTATAGGTTACAAACCTAAGGACAAAGAAGTTGGTTATATTTCCCTAATTAATAGAAAAGCAACAATTAAGGGAAAGGTAAAGAAGGTTTGCGTACCAAAGACTTTTCTAAATAATATTTCCGGTCCAAACATTTAGGTACCAAAGGAATTTATTTTCATGTTATCTAGGTAGGCGAGCAAATTATGTGGATTATGGATAGCGGTTGCTCAAGGCACGTGAATGGAGATGTGAGTATGTTCTCCACAATCGAGTATGTTAAGAAGGGAACCATGTTCTTTGGCAATAGTGGGAAGCTCAAGATTTTAGGTAGAGGTACAATTAAAGTATCCTCTAAAATCATCATTCATAAAATTTTATTAGTGAAAAGTATGAAATTTAACTTACTTAGTATTAGTCAACTTTGTGATATAGGCTATAATATAAAATTTAAATCTTTTAAATATTTGATTAGACAGAAAAGCCTAGAAGATTACATGTTAGTTGGATATAGGAAATCAAATATTTATTATGTTGATATTTCTTATGCTTTTAACATTTCTACTAAGTGTCTCATGTCAAAAGAAGAGGAAGGTTGGTTATGGCATAGAAGGCTTGGACATGTCAACATGAAGAACATAGCCAAAGTAGCAAAATTAGAGTTAGTAAAGGGCTACCAAAAAGCAAGTACATCAAAGACAAATTGTGTGATGCATAGCAAGAAGGAAAACAATCCAAATCATCACATAAAGGTAAAACTTTAACTAGCACTTCATTATCATTAGAATTATTGCATCTATACCTCTTTGATTGTCATAGCACTCCTTCATTAAATGGTAATAAGTATTGCTTAGTTATAGTAGATGATTTTTCTAAGTATACTTGGGTTTACTTTATGAAAAATTAAAAATGATACCTTAGAAATAATCATAGGATTTAGTAAAAGGGTTGAAAATGAAAGGAATCTTAAAATCAACCAGATCTGTAGTGATCATGGTAGATAATTTGAGAATTCTAATTTTTCTAAATTTTGCTTAGAACAAGGGAACAAGCATGAGTTCTCTTATCCTAGAACACCCCAACAAAATGGGGTGGTGGAAAGGAGAAATCGTGTCATACAAGAGGTGGCTAGGACTATGCTTAATGCATATTCTTTACCTCGCTACTTGTATGCATAATCGGTTAACACCGCTTGCTATATCCAAAACCTTGTCCTAATCCATAAATTTTTAGGTAAAACACCCTTTAAATTATGGAATGACACAATTCTAACAATCCATTATTTTAAGGTCTTTGGATGCAAAGTCTATATTCTAAATACCAAAGACAATTTAGGAAAATTTGAATCTAAGGCAGATGAAGGAATCCTAGTTGAATACTCATTCACTTATAGAGGTTATAGAGTATACAACAAGAGGACTCAAAAGGTTGAGGAATCCTCTAATGTTGAATTTGATGAGTCTACTAGTACCTACCCTAGGAAACTCTCCATTGATATCGATATCAATGACAGAAATCAAGACATTATCCAAAGACTTCAAAATCTAAATTTAGGGGGTAATGATCAAGGGGGAGGAAGAGGAGATTCCAATGATGAAAGAAGAAAGGATAACCATGATCAAATTGAATGTGATTCACCTCCTAGAACCTTAAGGATTCATCAAAACCATCCTCTAGACCAAGTAGTAGGAGAATTATCACAAGGAGTAAGGACTAGGTCCTTCTATAGAGCTCCTACTAGTCAAGTTGCCCTTATCTCCCGAATTGAGCCAAAATCAATCAATGATGCCTTGCTTGATCCAGATTGGATATTAACAATGCAAGAATAATTAGCTCAATTTGAGAGAAGTCAAGTATGAGAACTAGTTCCTATGCCCAATGATAGCACAATTGGTGAACTAGTTCCTAGGCCCAATAATAGCACAATTATTACTACAAGATGGATTTTTAGGAACAAATTGGATGATCAAGGTAAAATCACTAGAAACAAAACTATGTTAGTGGTACGAGGATTTAATCAAGTTGAAGGACTTGATTATGATGAGACCTATGCTCTAGTAGCTAGATTAGAGTATATCTAAATCCTATTAAGATATGACGCTCACATAGGTTTCAAACTCTATCACATGGATGTGAAGTCGGCATTCCTAAATGGATTCATTAAGGAAGAAGTCTATATGGAGCAATCACCCGGGTTTGAAAATATAGACTACCCTAACCATGTGTGTAAGCTTAGGAAAGTTTTATATGGGTTAAAACAAGCTCTCCAGGCTTGGTATGAGAGACTCTCATCATTCTTCATCTCTAAGGACTTTAGAAGAGGCCAAGTTGACCAAACCCTATGTAGGGATGTATACTGAAAAGTCTATCTTTTGTATGAACATATTTATTTTGAAATAAGAATCACATGATCATTGTTTGCATTGTTATGGTTATGTAATATTGTCTAATACATTACATTGTAGATAACATGGTGTGTGGTGTCACACGGGAGATCATGTTATCTGCTCCTTGTAAAGTATAAGTAAAGGCTCACAACCGAGATGGCTTTGGACAAACCATCGGAATGGTTGTAGTGTGATTTGGTATTGGTTTGTCTTGACCATAGAATCACACTATGGCACTTTGTGTGTATTGAGCAGGACCGACTTAGAGGTGATTCAATTTATTGCTGACTACATAATCGAATCGGACCTCAGATATTATTTTGTACATGCTCTTAATCCCGATATAATAACGGGCACATATACTTAGTATTCATCTCTTTGATTTACCAATGGGCGAGATTTATAGATTAAATCGATAGGCTCGGTAAGTTGGGAGATGTATAATTTATATGGTGTGTCGTTGATTATAGGAGGAAACCATGTCCTATATATTAGGATGATGATATCCCCTTGAGGAGCTCATAAGATTCATCATGTAAACCCTGCAGGTGGACTTGGTCCGGCATGATGAAAAGGATGAGTGGTACTACTCATGGAATTAGATGTGGATTAATTAATGGTCAGTAAATTAATTAATCGATGGACATTCGAGATCTTAAACATGGGGAGAAAATGTACAAATAATATATGGAGCCCATATTATCTTATGGGGGTTGGTGAGGTAGATCAATGATAATTCTTTAGTGGATTGGATTATCATTAATAAATCGGACTTTATGTGGGCTTGATCCATGGGTGGCTAAGATCCAACTCCTCCTCATGGTCCCTAATGTAGCCTATTAACACCTCATGAAGCTTAGATCCAATGCATAGAAACAAAACTCTAGATCCAAAGGTAGAGATTAAATCTCTAGATCTGACGGTTGAGATTAAATCTCTAGATCTGACGGTTGAGATTAAATCCCTAGAACCAATGGAGAAGATTAAATCATGGCTTGAGCCCAACTCTATAAATAGAGATTAAAAGTGGGCGGCAACTTGATGATGGCTTAAGGGGATTAGGGTTTGCTTCCTTTGAAGGCTAGGAATCCTAGTTTGTTTAGGATTAGGTTTGGGCGGCTAGGGTTTGGGAGCTAGGGGTGGGCGGCAACAAGTGGAGGAGGTTTTTCTTCTTCTCCCTAAGGTTTGGCTGGTTCCTTCCTTCTTCCCTCTACCTTGGCCGGTGCTCATCCTATTCTTCTTCCCCTCTTCCATGGCCGGCATTTAGGAGAGCTAGGATTAGGGTTTAGGAGGCTTGGGCGGCACCAAATAAGGAAGTAGTTTGCTTTCTTCTTCCTCTCCCTTGGTGGCCGGCGCCCACAACCTTCTTTCCAGCCCTTGGCCGGCATCCAAAGACCCTCTTCTCCTTCTCCTTAGGTGGTGGAAATAAGATATAGGGTTTTCCCTTGGTGTCTTGGCCGGTTTCCACTATAATCTCTTTCTCCTTGTTGGCCGGCGGCAAGCATCCTTTTTGTTGCTTGTTGGTTGGCTATAGGAAGGAGAAGAGCCTTGTTTCTATTCTTCCTCTTGCTTTGGTAGAGAAAGGAAGGAAGATTTGCGATCTAGGAGCTTCAACTTTTGGTAGATCGTCGCTCACACGACATCCGAAAGGAGGAAGGTCATACATTAGAAGATCGAGAGGTATATCTATTCTCTATTCTCTTTTGTTACTTGCTTGTATTTGTTTTTCCAATTATGAGCATGATATAATTATGATTATAGCTAAATAATACTTGGATCCCGAACATAAACACAAAAACCGGCGATCCAGACATCGTCTTTTTCCGTGGCTACTCATAGAATAGAGGTTGGTCGCTTGAACAACGAGTTTGTTCAAGTGACCTCTCTAAACGAATAGCACGACGATGACTTGATTGTTTGGGCAATCCCTTTTGTCTTGGATTAAATTTTTTTTTAATCCAAGGACATCGATGGGATCGCCATGAACAAATAACCAAGGTGAAGTGGGAAACGAAGTTTCCCCTCATGGACTCTATAAGCAAAAACCTTCACCCTATTTCTAAAGTCAAAAGAAAAAGACATCCTTGTTGCCCAAGTGTATGATGATAACATAATTCTTGGGTCAACAAATGATGAACTTCTCCAAGACTTCATTAGGAATATGGACAATGAATTTGAATTGAGTCAAGTAGGAGAGTTGACCTTTTTCTTAGGACTGCAAGTCAAATAAACTAGTGATGGAACCCATAACTATCAAACCAAATATGCCAAGGAAATTATCAAGAAATTTGGTTTAGAAAATGTTAAGGTAATGCCTACTCCTATGGCAACCAACACTAAGATAGACAATGATCAAGATGGAAAATTGATTGCCTCAAAACTTTATAGAAGTATGATTGGTAGTTTACAATACCTAACCGCTAGTAGAACCGATATTTTATTTGTGGTAGGTATGTGTGCAAGATACCAATCTTGTGCCAAAGAGTCCCACTTAGTAGCTGATGGTACCTAGGAGTTTTGATATATATTCCCGATCACAAGGCATATTCTAGAGCACCCTATGTATTTCCAAAGCACCATGAGTGTTTGTAGACTGACCTATGTATTTCTAGATTGACCTATGTAATTCCAGAGTTGTTAATGTAATTCCTAAGTTGTCTATGTATTTATCTACTGACCTATGTATTTCCAGACTGACATATGTAATTCCAGAGTTGTCTATGTAATTCCCGAGCTACATATGTATTCCCGACTAACCTATGTAATTCCAAAGTTATCTATATAATTCTCGAGCTACCTATCTATTTTTCGACAGACTTATGTATTTCAAGACTGGCCTATGTGTTTCCCGAGTGACCTATGTATTTCCAGACTGACCTATGTATTTCTCGACTAACATATGTATTTCTAGACTAGCCTATGTGTTTCCCGACTGACCTATGTATTTCCAGAGCTACCTATGTAATTCCCGAGCTACCTATGTATTTTCTGACTGACCTATGTAATTCCAAAGTTGTCTATGTAATTCCCAAGTTGCCTATGTATTTTTCAACTGACCTATGTATTTCTCGACTGGCCTCATTTAAGACCTCATACTCAGACTTTCTCAATCGCCTGATTACCAACTTCCTCCTCATTATGTATAACGGTTATTTCTTAATATCTCAAAGGTCATTATAGTCAATTAAGCTAGAGAGAAAGGTAGTGGCTACTCCTATATAAAGGGGTGGAAATGAGAAGGCGGAGGATGGGTTTTTTGGATCTAGTACGCGGAGATAACTCTCCTTCTTTCTTAAGCTTCTTCCTTTGTTCTCTTTTACTGCATCTTTTATCTCTTTGATGGATACTGACTTGAGCATCGAAGGGGCCTTGCTGGTAAAGCCAACCCATTCCCAATCGCTCACTTCTATTGCAGATCAGGATCCTTAGTAGCATCTTCACAAATCTTATATATCTTGCTTCTTACCAACGAAAGATGAGGAGGGATCCTAGTGTGCCGGAAAAAGGAACACCATCAAATTGGCATCGTCTGTGGGAATCTGAACAAAAAGTTGCTAGCTCTTGCTAGAGTTCAACACATCATCATCTATTCTAGCTTCAATGACTCAATTCTTAGAGGTTGGTATCACAAATATTTGGGATTGCTGTGACTTTTGAATCTGCTAGCAATCGCCAAATCTGGTATTCTGTCATATTATTGGTATTATCATTTGCCAGATCTGATATTCTATCACACTATTGGTATTATCATTCTCCAAATTTGATATTCTATCATATTATTAGTGATATCATTCACAAAATATGATATTCTATTATATTATTGGTATTATCATTCACCCAATCTGTTATTTTGTCATACTGTTGGGGCTATTATTCATCAGATTTGATATTCCCATCGAGGGTTACTTTTCCACTGGAATAGTTTGAATAGTTTGATAGGTTATTATTACAATTTTCCATTTGATATTTATGGCAAGTTCGTTGTTCGATTGCATGTGTTTCAATCTCTACTTAGGTCCTCTCCATGTTGAATAATTCTGATTGTTGTTAGCCGACCAAGGGTTGTCGTAATTGGATCTGAATTTGTTTGGGGAGATGATGAGACAGTAGGGTGTGTCTTGTTGATCTACATTATTTTACTAATCAGATTGTGCAATATCCATTTGTTTCTGTCCAAAACTTAATAATCTATCTCTCTGATTAGGATTCTAGGAGACCTTTTTTAGTTAATAAATAGGACAATATATATTGAATTGGCAAAATTTCATTTTTACACTGTTTTATGCCAAGTTGTGTTGGATGTACAGTGTTAGGTGTTTTGTTTAATTATTTAATTTAGTGCAACCTTTGCACTTAATACAGAATTCATTTATTATTGGTGATCTTTCTCTAGTATGTGTTGTGTTGATGAAATTTAATAGTATTTCTCAAATTCTAAAACTGTTTCTGAACTTGAGGATGGTATTGAAATTAAATAATAGCCCAAAGTTGAATCTGCTTAGGCTGTACTTGAAACTGATTTTAGTTGTTGCATGATCACTTTTCTATTTAATTGATTCTTTTCTTTTAATCTTTTTTTTATAGATAATTTCTATTTATCTAGATTGATACAAATTACCATGTTAGCTTCCCCTATCAATATTTCTCATATATTAACATGCGAGAACTCCATGAAATAATAATGTTTAGTAGTAATTTTAGATCTAGGAAGGTTAAAAGTAATTTCTTCGGGACACGTGACCTTGCTCATTCATTCAACAATTAGGAAGTTTATGGAGAATGATTTAGATATCAGTGTGACCAGTATTGAAATAAATCTAAGAGAATTGGGAAAAAGTGCATCAAAGTTGTAGACAAAGACTAGAGGATCTTGCCAGAAAACTCAAGAGATTTGATTGTTGAGACAAGAATGAGAAGTGGGTCACATGATACACCTATGGTCTTTGATTACTCTGGTATTCTGACACATGAGAAGAAAATTACATTGCAGTTTGGAACTTTTGTTAGTGTAGAGGAGTTATTCTTCACTTTACCTATAAGATCTAATGAGTTTACTCGGATCATCCAACAAAAGTTTGAGAAACTTATTTCTTTGCTAAATGAATATGCTCTTATTGTAAAGGGCGTTCAATTGCTCAAATACAGTTGTCTTTAGGTTCATCGAATTTCAATATAGTATCAGTTGCATAGTGGAGGACAAACATTCTAGTTGCAGAAGTAATCAGGTGTTCAGTGTCCCAGAACTAAGGACAACCATAACTGGAAAGATATAGAGGGAGCAAAAAAATTGGTATGGGAGTCCTTGGTTTGAATTCGTAAACTAGGACTTCTCTAATTAAATTTGACATGCCATTATCTCGTAATATTCTTGAAGTGATTGTCAGTCAAAATTTTCTCAAAAATAGATATTTACATAGTTTTGAGCATACTCTAAAATCATGAAATGGAGTATCATTCTTTCTAATTTCATGGGTATTCTGAGTGTCTTCTATGATATGCTCTCCTGATCTTCTTAATCCTTCTAAGTTGAGAATTTAAGATAATTTTTTATATTATGTTTTCCTCAAGTTTTGTTGGTTTTTCTTTCAAGTTCATGCACAGATAAACCCAGGTCCCTTTATAATTTCTGCTATGGTATGTTCATTTTTATTTGGATGAAAATAAGACTGTACCGAAATGACCCTAGGTGGCAATCAAACTAAGACTTCCAGTGGAAGGTCTAAGTCGAGATCGGACGGTAAGAAACCATCACATTTACCATTTTCCATACTAACTCTTTGCTGTAGGGAAGTGACCAAGCTGATAGTCGACTACTGGCTATTTATAGTTGACTATTGCACATCAGTCAACTGATGAAGGGCATCAATCGACTGATGGCGACGAACCAGCCTTGTGTGCTAGGTCAAAAAGGATAACGTTTGACGTCGTCACTTCGCAATAAGATAAGGTGACACCTCGTGATAAGTTTCACAAATTGAGGATCTAGAACCAGACAAATTCCAAGGCACGAGTCTATAAAAGGAGGGGAGGATTCGAACCCAAAGATCATTAATTTGCTCCTAAGTGCTCCCACAACGCTAAGGTTCCTCATCAATGCTACAACATCGTAACACCGACACCGTACCAAGTTTCAACTCTTTAAGCGTCAGTAGCTCAGTTTGCTATTTCATTACTTTGTACTCGGAACTTTTTTCGTAAATGAGGTGAGGTAGGCTTGTTGCCCCATCCTCGAGTTTTGGTTTTGTTGTGATCGTTGTCTCCTACCTCCAACGAGGAGGAGACTCTATAGTGAATTGTCCCTTCGTACGCGGTTAAGGATCGCGGGGCCTTGTAGTAGCAACCATTGGGTTGTAAACCAAGTAAAAATAAATTTGTCTTATTTATTTTCCCACTGTGTATCTCTTTATTTTTAATCGAATGAACGAAAAGATTTACGTGCGCTATTCACCCCCCCCCCTCTAGCGCTCTTTTTCGATCCAACACTATCTATGTAATTCCCGAGCTGCATATGTATTTCTCGACTGACCTATGTAATTCAAGATTTGTCTATGTAATTCTCGAGCTACCTATGTATTTCTCGACAGACATATGTATTTTTCAGACTGCCTTATGTGTTTGTCGACTAATCTATGTATTTCCAGACTGACCTATGTTTTTCCCAACTGACATATGTATTTCTAGACTAGCCTATGTGTTTCTCGACTAACCTATGTAATTCTAGATATGCCTATGTAATTCCCAAGATGCCTATGTATTTCCTGACTAACCTATGTAATTACAAAGCTACCTATGTAATTTCTGAGCTGCCTTTGTATTTCCTGACTGACTTATCTATTTCCCGATTGACCTATGTATTTCTAGACTGACCTCATTATAGACTTCATACTTAAACTTTCTCAATTGCCCGATTACCAACTTTCTCCTCATTATGTATAATTGTTATTTCTTAATATCTCAAAGGGCATTATAATCAATTAAGCTAGAGAGAAAGGCGGTGGCGACTCCTATATAAAGGGGTGGAAATGAGGAAGCGGAGGATGGGTTTTCTGGATCTAGTACGCGGAGATAACTCTTCTTCTTTCTTAAGCTTCTTCCTTTGTTCTCTTTTACTGCATCTTTTGTCTCTTTGATGGATACTGAATTGAGCGTCGGAGGAGCCATGCCGATAAAGCCGACCCATTCCCAATCACTCACTTCTATTGCAGATCAGGATCCTTAATAGCATCTTCACAAATCTTATATATCTTGCTTCTTACCAGTGAAAGAGGAGGAGGGATCCGAGCATGCCGAAAAAAGGAACACAATCAGTAGCAGTTAAAAAAATATTATGATACATAAAGGGCACTCTTAATGTAGGTTTATGGTACCCTAGGACCCAAACTTTTGATTTGATTGTGTACACCGATTTTGATTATGCAGGTTGCAAATTGGATCGGAAAAGATTTAGTGGTGGATGTCAATTTCTTGGATCCTCCCTAGTGAGTTTGAGTAGTAGAAAGCAACATTGTGTTGTTTTGTCTAGAACCGAGGCCAAGTATGTGGCCATGGTTGGTTGTGTACTCAACTACTATGGATGAGACATACCTTAGAGGATTATGAGCTACTAATGCACGCGAACGCGCCCTCAAATCTAGCGATGTAGATAGTCGAGGACTTGAAGCGCACGCTTGCGCTCAATGCCTGCAAGTGCACGGATGTCGTCAAGTAATAAATAGATTATCGATCCCACAGGGACTGAGATTTGAGTACCAATCTATTCAGTGGACGTTATTGTTCGGAGTTCAGTTCTAATGGTTGCGATTAAGAGGGTTGTCGGTGGTCCTAACTCTAGTATGGTGTCACACAGAGAAAGAGAAGGGTTTCTACGAGTCTTTGAGGGAATCCTAGGATTTCAGTTTCGCTTGTGCATCACAGAATATGCTACCAATTGAGTATTATCTAGACGTCTATAGCCTTGTGGAAGGGACATCATACACTCCCCCGATGAGCTTTCGCATCTATCGGAAGCTACCTTTGCCATACCAGGTCGACCCCTAGCGTTAGGACGGGGTAGGTTGTACGAGGATGCCGAATCAATCCATGCAGTGAGACAGAACGTATCTTGTTTCTGACTCTATTGCATCCTTCTATCTACGGTTATGGGAAATGAGGCCAACCCCTTGGTTCCTCCTTAATTCTCCTAAGTCTTTGATACAAGGGTTGTCACCCCTCGTATCGGCTACACAAAGTAAATAGAAGACCAAAACAAATAGCTATAGATCTAAACAATCACCAATTGCAAATATAAACTAACAAATCAAAAATATATTTGGAATAACATGTCCTACGCACACAAACTACTCCCTAATCATAGAATCGATAAATCTACTCCATGAATATAAAAGAAGAAACACAAAGCATGATCATGTTCGGATATACAATGCAAATTATTCATGGAAAGTAAATTACAATGCAATGGGGCTCTTCTCTCTAGTGTTGAGGTGCAGAACTTGATCCTCGAGCGGCTTCCTTCCTCCCCATTGTGAGTTCCCGAAGCTTTTTAGGGCGTCGGAGTGTCGTCCCGACCATCATGCCTCTTCCCTAGGGTTTGGGCATAGTTTTCTTTATATAACCATGAGGCTGGCTCTTCACGAAATCCGAAAAAATACCTAATCACATCAAAACGGTTGGCTGCCACACGACCATGTGTTTCCACAAAGCTAGGCCATGTGTGGTCCTGTGGTGGCCAATATCGAGCTTCGAACACGGCCGTGTGTAGCCACACACCTTGGTCGTGTCCCCTACTGCATCCAGTTGCCAAATGCCCTTTTTCGCTCTGAAAGTGTGCCTTTTCCCTATGAAATGCTATCCTGCACACAAAAGTACAAAGAGTAGATCTCCGAACCAGAAAATAGGAAATGCATAAAAAATAAAGTACTATATGCATGAAACAAGTATAAAATGCAGCAAGATGTGAGCAAAAACTACTCCTCAAACCCTATATGTTTTGCTCACATCAATTCCCCCAGATTTAAATCTTTGCTTGTCCTCAAGCAGACCTCAGTGCCAATAAATTTTAAAATGTATTGTTCCATACTTAGCATGTTAACTAGATTTATCAAGTGGTATTTTCAATCAAAGCAAAATAGATGTGTTCCAAAAATTCACTAAGTTAGCTCCTCGTGCACGTGCCAAGCGAATCTTCTTAGGGTATACTCATTCCATAGTAAGTTAAGTCGTCATCCTATAGCTTTCCTAAGGTCTCCAACTCTTAGGCACTTATTTGCCCAAAGCGAGGGTCGTTCCTTAGATCTAGCACAAAGTCTCAAAGGCATACTCGGTATTGAGAGAAATTGGTAGGTGTTTCCCCAGTAACCTAACTTGGTCTCAAAGGGACACCTAACCATTTCCACCCATGACAACTATGTTTTTTATCCCTCATAATCTTTTTTTTTTAATTATTATTTTTATTATTTTCTTTCTTTCTTTTCTCTCTCTCTTGAGATTTTGATTTTTCTGAATGGGCTTCCACAATCTGAGCATCTCCAGTAACTAAAATGCTAAATCTAGAGTCACCTATGGATTCCAAAGTACTAGACTACTGAGATGAATCATAACTAGGTACGTACTAGATTTTCCCTTTCGGAATGTTCATCATGTGTAAGTGTAAAAATAAAAGCTAACCAGTGTAAGTCTAGAACATTCATTAGAGCAAATAAAATAAAATACCACGAGGTAAATGAAGCTAAGCTACCCATGGAAACAACTCATGAAGAAAACCTTAAAAATACTACTGAGGCAGCTTATAGATAGCAAAAACTAAGTGATGAAAGAAACTAAACAATCTATGCATGAACAAATGAATGCTAACTAAAATGCAAATATCAGGAAAGAAACTACTGCTAGAAACAAAATAAATCGAAACATGGGGCCTCCCCCAGACTTAAGCGAAACATACCTCTAGTATCGTGGACGAGGTGGAAAGTTTGGTAGTCTTGGCATCTCGGGATCCTGGGAGAATCTAGTGTTGAGTTGTTGATGTCACATGTACATGTGGTCGATCTGAGAGTTGGTCGATGCAGTGGCTGCTCAGTACTCCTCCTCCCATGCCTACTATGCTTGTTGGGCACGCATGTGTTGCCGCATCTCCTAGAGGTAGGTGGCCTTCTCTTGGTGATGGGCAGCCTTCGCCTGGAAGTAGATACAGGCCTCGTCGTAGAACTCCTCGGCTCACTGAAAGTGCTACCGGAAGCCCTGAAACTCTGCCTGCGTGTAAGCACTCTGGTCCTCCCATCGTTGCCTTTGCGTCTGCTGCTCGACATATATGTCATTGAGGCATGATTGGAACGTGGAGAAGCCATAGGCGGCTGTACCTACATCCTGCTCAAGAGTAGAAGAAATAATGGTTGTGCAAATGCAGTCTCTCATTGTGGATTGGGTGGGCTCAAAATGATCTTTGCTTCTTCCTAGCAAGTTCTCCCTAATCCTAAGCTAATTGAAAAGAGCATAAGTGACAATAAATCAAAGTATAAATTATACACATGAATGCAGAAAGATTAAAAACATGTAAAATTAAACTTGGGTTTCCTCCCAAGAAGCGCTTTGTTTAAGGTCTTTTAGTTCGACCACACTCCATTATCTTCAACTTGGCTCCGGAGGTTCTGTAAACCTCCATTCATCTGTTCCAAATACTTTATCTACGCTATCCTCTTTAGCTCTAGCTAGAATAATGTACTTCCCTGGCATGGGTCCATGACGTGTCACGCTAGCAGGCTCAAATTCCATCTTATCGTCGCCTACTTTTAGGGTCAGCTTGTGATTCTTAACGTCAATGACCATCCCGGCAGTTGCTAAAAATGGTCATCCCAGGATGACGGGTATATTCGGATCTTCTTCCATTTCCATGACCATAAAATCAGTCAGAAGTGTAAAATTCCCCACCTTAACAGGCACATCTTCTAAAATTTTCAATGGGTATCGGTATGAATGGTCGGTCAACTGCAATGTCATGGTGGTGACCTTCAAATTCCCCTACCCCAGCTTTTTGCATAAGGTATAGGGCATCAAGCTCACACTAGCACCCAAATCACAGAAGGCTTTTCTAATCAGGGTCGTCCCTATATAACACGGGATATAGAAACTCCCCGGATCTTTTAGTTTCTGAGTGGTCTCGTTCCGGAGGTAAGCACTTGATTCCTCTGTGAGGGCCATTGTCTAAGACTTTTCGACTTTCCTATGGTGTGCTAAAATATCTTTCATGAATCTCGCGAATTGGGGCATTTGGTGCAGCGCTTCGAGTATTGGCACCTCTACTGAGTGTTGGATCGATATGAGGGCTAGAGGGGGGGTGAATAGTGCAAAACAAATTTTCTTTTAGTTCGTCGATTCGATAAATAAAAAAAATAAAGTGCAACAGAAAATAAATATGAGACTTGTTTGTTTTTATTTGGTTCATAACCTTCCGGCTGCTAATCCAAGGCCCTAACGGTCCTAGACCGTGTGCGGAGGGCAAATCACTAAAATACTCCTCCTTGTTGGAGGTAGGAGTAAGCAAGTACAAGAAATAGCAAAGACTCAAGGTAGAGGGACACTCCCCCTCTCCTCGTTGCGATTAAAACTCCGATAAACGTAAAGTTTACAAGATTTGAAATGAACTTAAAGTAAAGCTTTTATCAACGACCTAAGAGATGGAATTTGAGCCTGGATTGTCATCGTTTCGGTAGCGCTTCATCCTCATAGGATCATCGTAGAGTAGCGGCATTGTGGGAGAAATTGAGAGCACTTAGGATTGATGAAATAGTGAAGAATGTCCCTATTTTTATAGCCTTGAGAAACTCTAATCGTTGACCTCAAGCCTTATCTTCAAAAGCCACCTCACCCAAAGATAAGGGGATGGGGTTTTGACTCTCCTCGAGGCTGGAATTTGAACATCAGTCGACTGCTCAACCCTATCAGTCGACTGATAGAGGCAGTAGTCGACTGCCAATAGCCGACATTCAATTGTTGCTAGGGTTTCTAGCTGCAATGAAGAGTTAGCTCAAAAATGCAGTTAATATATGTAAATTTGATGGTCATTTACCATCCGATCTCGACTTAGACCTTCCATGGGAAGTCTTGGTTGGATCGTCGCCTAAGGACATCCCCGTACGGAGGACACGACCTTACTTACACTCACTACATGAGCTTACCTCAACCTTTACCCTTGAAGCTTTACTTTTGGTCTCCACCTGATTTGTTTGGCTCCCTACGAAGTCCTCACAGTGTTGCCCGACCACCATGGTTCCCTCCGAGTGTTGCCAACCTTTGGCTTAGCTTAGCATTCCTGCACACTTGATTCAGCTCATGAGATAACGATGTAAAATAACTTTGTGTCTTTGTCATAATCAAAATACAGGTTCAATTATCTGGTGCCCTTGCACCAACAATCTCCCCCTTTTTGATCTATGGCAAACCAATACAAAGTTAAGGGAAATTTAAAGCACAAAAATAAGTAAATTAAATGATAAACTCACTTAAAAGAACTCCCCCTTAACCTAGGTGAGTTTTGAAAGAAATACTTTAATTTTTTAAATTTAAATTTTGTGGTACGCTCCCTTAACTTACGCTCTTCTCCCCCTTTTGCCATGAATCAAAAATAAGGTCGGGGGTTTATAAAAATAATAAGGGTTTTTAAAATGCATAATATTATAGCATGCATAAAAAGTGAGTATGAGTCCAAGCATGAGTCTCGAATTGGTTAAGTAAATTGGTTCGAGGTATATCCCTCTACACCAACAATAAGTTTTTGAAACTTAGCTTTGATTTTCAAAATACTTATAATCTAATTTTCAAGAATAACTTTAAAGATTTATAACCCTTAGGGTTAGTTTGCTCTCCCCCTTAGTCAAGTATATGAGGTATAAGAGAGTTAGGGGGTGCTAAACTTTGACCTAGAAAGTTTTATAGTTAATATTGGCCGATTATAATTATTCGTTTAAGCACAATAGTTAAAAAATAGATGACTTTTGAAAAAAAAAAAGTTATGTATATTATAATTATTCCTTAATCATCTCACCCATTCTATGTGTCTCATAATTTGTTCGCCTTATATTTTTTGTGAGATGATTTGAACTTAATTAAAGCTAGTCAACCTTGGGTTAGATTCGGATTTAACCCTAAGCTTTTCAAGTCACCTTTTCAAGAAATTGGCTTCCGGGTCATGGCGAGGCACAGAGGTCTTCTTTGATTGGAACAATGACCACTTCCTTAGACAAAGCCAAGTTTAGGAAAATGATAACTTGAGTCACTTAAGATTACTTTCTGGTCTAACTAGTTTAGGATACGGCGAGGTAGCTTCAGCTAGTTCCACTCGGTCAAGTGCACCAAGCTAGATACGTCTTATCTAGCTCGAATACACGAGACTTTGTTTCGCTGACGTACTATCATCTCACCACGTCCTGATACTATGTTATCAAGAGTTGACTAACGACTTGTCTTATCTAGCCATTCTAAAAAGTAAAATAAAAGTTTGATCATGCTAAGTTATCAGGTATACTATTTTGGTATTAGCTTCCCCTAGATCATTGAACCAATATGGTCTATTCAAGTAATGAACTTGATCTTGGGGAATCCAATACCTATTGGTCCTTATATGTGAATTTAAGAGAGTCTTCGTGACCCAAGCTTGGACTCGTTGATGACTACGATTTACGATAGACATATATGATCTATTCGTAGTCTTTGGACTAAACCTGAGTTTGACTCTATTGTACATAGCTCTCTAAGTTCCAAGAAGTCGGTTAAACTTCTTGGACCCGATTGAGAACTTGTCCAACCGAGCCTCGAGCTCTTGGACTTATCCTTTCAAGAAGGGAGTTCTCTTCTTCGAGTTTCTCAACTCGAGTTGAGTCCTCCTCTCGAACTCGACTAGTCAAAGAGGTCAGAGTGGCCTCTTGCTTGAGGGTTTCAACATCCTCAAGCAAGGACTCGACCCTAGACTCGGACTTAGCTAATTTCCTAATTAGCATTTTAATTGTATGATAAAACGTACTAATTAAAGAACGGCTAACCTTGACTTTCTCTTTTGGCCCGGCTTTAAGTCTCTTCTCAAAGTAGTCTTCGGGGTCGGAGTCGGAGTTGTAGTTGGATTCGTACTCGGCTTCAGACTCTGACTCGGACTCTTCTGGTCTTGCCATGTATGCTCTGTCGACGCCTTCTTCTTGGTTGTCCCAAGTTGCATGAAAGACTTTCTTTATTCCCTTTTGCTTTGATTTGAATTTCACCCTCTTTTTGTTCTTTGATAGATCTCTTTCTTTTCGAACAATCCTCTACACCATGTTCTCTATCGCAGCCTCCTCTTCGGATTCAGACTTGGATTCACCTCCGGGTTCGGATTCATCTTCTTGCTTGGGTGGTGGCTTGCTCTTTCCTTTCCTTCTTTGACCTGCAAGTAAGGCAACTCATTTCTTGGCCCGGACCATGTTAGTTTGTTCATGAAGTTCGAATTCCAAAAATAATTCATCTAGTCTAATTTTAGAGAGATCCTTATAAACCTTGTAAGCATCGACCATGGATGCCCACAAGGTAGTCCTAGGAAAGGCATTAAGTGCATACCTTATAAGGTCTCGATTCTCGACCTTTTGACGATGTCTTGTATATGAGCGTGTAGTTGTGTTGCCGTCTCGTATTCTTGGATCTTAAGGTTATACAACTTATTGAAAAGTAAGTCGCATTTACACACCTTTGCGTCGTCGGTTCCTTCATGTAGCTCTACGAGCTTGTTCCAAAGGTCCTTCACACAGATGAAGGGGCTGATGCGGTTTAGCTCCTCTTTGGACAAGCCACATTGAAGGATTTGGGTCTCCTTTGTGTCGGCTTCCACTTGTCTTTTCATGGCGTTCGTCCATTGATCATAATCCAACGATTCCCCCACTTCACTAGTAGGAAGCGTGAATCCGGTTTGGATTACAATCCACATCTCGATTTGGGTCTTTAGGAAGCACTCCATCCTACCCTTCCAGTAATGGAAGTCATCTCCATTGTAAAATGGAGGTCGGACGGTGCTAAACCCTTCGAGATGGGTCATTTAGATAAAAAAACAATACCTCGCAAAAACAAAAACAACCAAATGTACCAAGACTTTTCATCTTGGATTAGTAGTGCAGGAGAATGAAATCAAACGAAACAAAAAATTCAAAATACCAAAAATAAATAAGGAAAATCTGTTAAAAGTTGCTAGATTGGTGGTTTCACCAAATCGTAGCACCCCTAGCTCTGATACCACTTGTTGGATCGATATGAGCGCTAGAGGGGGGGTGAATGGCGCAAAATAATTTTTCTTTTCATTCGTCGATTCGATAAATAAAAAGAGTAAAGTTTAGTGGAAAATAAATATGAGATTCATTTGTTTTTACTTGGTTCGCAGCCTTCCGGCTGCTAATCCAAGTCCCTAATGGTCTTAGACCCTTTACAAAGGGCAAATCACTAAAATACTCCTCCTTGTTAGAGGTAGGAGTAAGCAAGTACAAGAAATAGCAAAAACTCGAGGTAGAGGGGCACTCCCCCTCTCCTCGATGCAATTAAAGCCCGATAAACGTAAAGTTTACAAGATTTGAAATGAACTTAAAGTAAATCTTTTACCGATGACCTAAGAGATGGAATTTGAGCTCGGATTGTCATCGTTTCGGCAACGCTTCGTCATCGTAGGATCGTCGTAGAGTAGTGGCATTATGGGAGCAATTGAGAGCACTTAGGATTGATGAAATGGTGAAGAATGGCCCTTCTTTTATTGCCTTGAGAAACTCTAATCGTTGACCTCAAGCCTTATCTTCAAAATCCACCTCACCCTAAGATAAGGGGATGAGGTTTTGACTCTCCTCGAGGCTGGAATTTGAACATCAGTCGACTGCTCAACCCTATCCGATCGATACGATGACCGATCGCTAACGGTAATGATCATGTTGCTAGGGTTTCTAGCTGCAATGAAGAGTTATCTTGAAGATTAAGTTAATATAAGTAAATTTGATTGTCATTTACCATCCGATCTCAACTTTAACCTTCCATGGGAAGTCTTGGTCAGATAGTCGCCTAAGGACGTCCCTTTACGGAGGCCACAACCTTACTTACACTCACTCACACGAGCTTACCTCAACATTTACCTTTGAAGCTTTGCTTTCGGTCTCCACCTGATTTCTTCGACTCCCTTCGAAGTCCTCCCGGTGTCGCCCGACCACCATGGTTCCCTCCGGGTGTCGCCGACCTTCGACTTAGCTTAGCATTCCTGCACACTTGATTCAACTCGTGAGATAACGATGTATACTTAACTTTGTGTCTTTGCCATAATTAAAATACATGTTCAATTTTCTAGTGCCCCTGCACCAACAATGAGACCGATTTTAGCATGTTTAAAAATTTACCAAACTCAACATCTTTCTTCGCATGGGTCAGTCACTGGGGAAATGGCACCGTCAACGATGGTTGCATTTTTCGGCTGGCTCCCGATTTATGTCTTCATCTTCTTCCTTCCGATTTTCCCTCGGAGGTTCCCTTATTTCGAGGCCTGATTCCGGTTTGGCAACCACCCGGCTTGGCATCTCTTTTAGTGCTCTTCCACTCCGCAACATCACTGCTTGCACTACTCTACCGGATTAACCTCTGACTTTCCTGGCATTTTCCCCGGTACCCTAAAGATCTGGTTAGCAATCTGAGCTACTTGAATTTCTAGCGTCTTTTGCCTGTTGGCGAGTGTTAGTGCATATAAGATCCACATATCTCCACAATGGTATGATATTGTCCACTTTGGGCCCAAGCCCTCATGGTTTTGTTTTTGGGCTTTACCCAAAAGGCCTCATACCAATGGAGATATCTTTTTTCTTATAAGCACATGATCTTTTCCATGTCTTACCAATGTGGGACTTTGATTGTATTCCTCATACTCCCAACAATCCCCCCCTCAAACGAAGGACCACATTGGGCCCCCCCTCAAGCCTATCCCTCCTCGAAGGATTTTCTCTGCTTGATGTCCGATCTTCAACCCACCAGGACTTCCTGCCAGTTGTTCGGTCCCCCCGACCCAACTAGACTTCCTTCCTGATGTCTGGTTCTCTTGATCCGGACGTGGGAGCTCAACTTCCTTCGTTCGAGGTTCATGGCTTGACATGGACCATGGCTCTGATACCAATTGTTAGTGCATATAAGATCCACATATCTCCACAATGGTATGATATTGTCCACTTTGGGCCCAAGCCCTCATGGTTTTGTTTTTGGGCTTTACCCAAAAGGCCTCATACCAATGGAGATATCTTTTTTCTTATAAGCACATGATCTTTTCCATGTCTTACCAATGTGAGACTTTGATTGTATTCCTCATACTCCCAACAGCGAGATCCTTTATAGACGACCTTAACTCTTTAATTATCAATTTCGTCTGCGAGTGTCGCTGCTGAAATTCCGCATTCGCTTCCCATTGTGTCCGAATGAAGTTTTCTATCATATTCTCTAGACAGGAGTTAGGCGGTTGTGGTTGGCCATTTCCTCCTGATTGTTGGAAATTCCCCGAATTACTCCTATATAGAAAATTTGGGTAGATCCTCCATCCGGGATTGTAAGTGTTGAGATATGGGTTGTTGGGCCTTTGATTATGATCCCCAACCACGTCGATGTGCTCGATCTGCTCTTCTAAGCCACCCTGCCCTCCATAGTAGTCCTCTTGATACGGTGTTGCCCCCTCTCTAAAGTCATTGGTCGCACATGCTGAAACAGGATTTAAAGAGTCGAACCGTCTGCTAAGTGCGTCCATCCTCGCTGCTAGGTGGTCTACGAAGTTGACAACATAATGCCCCGTTGCAGAAGCTAGGTGACTACGCTCGGAAGCCCATTGATGGTGGTTCTGGGCCATCTCTTCAATCAACTCCTCCGCTTCCTCGATAGTGTTGTTCATTATTTCTCCTTCTGCAGTAGAATTGAGATATATCTTTGTGGCGTACATGATCCCATTATAGAAGATGTGGATCACCAACCACCTTTCCAGTCCATGGTGGGGGCATTGGTAGAGTAACCCCTTTTAGCGATCCCAGGCTTCAAATAAAGACTCCCCCTCCTTCTGACGGAAGCTCGTGATTAGATGGTGCATGTGAGCAGTCTTGCTTGGTGGAAAAAATTTGTCCAAAAATCTCTGCTCACACTACTCCCATGTAGTAATGCTTCCCGATGGCAGGGAGTGAAGCAATGCCTTAGCCTTATCCCGTAATGAGAAAGGGAATAGGCTTAGGCAGATCACGTCGGCAGGGACTCCATTGATCTTCATTGTCGAGCAGATTTCCAAAAATGTCTTCAGGTGCTAGTTCGGGTCTTCAGTCTCAGCTCCCCTGAATTGACTTTGCTAGACCATGTGTATAAGAGCAGGTTTCAATTCAAAGTTGTTTGCCGAAATGCACGGTCCATCTATACTCGACCTAAATCCTCTGGCACTAGGGGTTGCGTAATCCCGCAAAGGTCGACTACCTATGTTCACCACGGATGCATCTTGGCTCTCCATTCTCTTCTGTTCAGCTCTCCTACGATGGTAGGTTCGTTCGATTTCTAGATCGATTGGAATCAAGCCTTCCGATCCTAGGCATCTATGCATACGAAGAACTGAGCCACAAAATTAGGAGTATTACCTAATGCTCAGGAACCAAAAATAAACTAATCTAGCTTACTAAATCAAATGTAGAAGAGCTAATTATAAAATAAATTGTAATACTACTGCTAAAATAAAAATTAAATCTAGATATGGAAAATATAAAACTAAAGTAAATAAAATAAAATAAAAGATAAAAGTAAAGTAAGTAAATAAATCTAACCTATGTCCGATCCAATTATCCACTTCTTGATTCGATATCGAATCAATATGTCCCCAACAACGGCGCCAAAAACTTGATGCATGCGAATGCGACCTCAAATCTCGCGATGTAGACCGTCGAGGACTCGAAGCACGCGTGAGGCACACGAACGCGACCTCAGATCTCGCAATAGAGACCGTCGAGGACTCAAAGCATGCGCACGTTCTCAACATTCACAAGTGCACAGGTGTCGTCAAGTAATAAAATAGATTATCGATCGCACAGGGACTGAGATTCGAGTATCGATCTATTCAGTGGATGTTATTGTTCGAACTTTAGTTATAATGGTTGAGATTTAGCGGGTTGTTGGAGGTCCTAACTCTAGTACGATGTCACACGGAGTAAGAGAAGGGTCACTACGAGTCTTTTAGGGAATTCTAGGATTTCGATTTCGCTTGTGTGTCGCAGAACACGCTACTGTTGGGTTTCCGGCACCGCGACGAGTGTGTGTTCGAACATATTTCATAAAAATGTGCACAACGGAAGAATTAAAAAGAAATAAATCTAATTTATTACATCACACACATCACACGCATGCATAGCACAACATGTGTAGACATAATCATAGTTTCAAATTTTGCAATAAAGAAAATTACTCTAGTTATACCTGACGTATCACGTGTAGCGGGAATGACATCAACCGGAGCGACTCTCGCTAGAATCACCTCTATCTATATCCACGCCTAGTATCGTCGGGATGGCTTCACAAAGCCACGATCCTCGTATTCATAGGAGTCACTAGCATCCTGTCGAAGACGATGTGATCGAGAGAAGATCACAATCCGAATCAAAATTCGGATTCGAAAATGAGTCCTCAAAACTCGCTTCTCCAGAGAGGTATTCGTCAACTGATTGATGAATCCTTCATCCTCCACCTATGAGGATTATCGGAGATCGAATCCTCGGCAAGGTAGCCACTGTCTGAGCTCCAAATGTCGTCCAAACGATGCTCCGACACGAAAGGAATGAAGCTGTCCAGAAAACTGGACAGCTTGGTGGAGGAGTTGCGTCGGCCCAAAGGAGGAAGGCCGGCTGTACCTTGGTCACTGGAGCCAAGGGATGTTGCAGGAGGGTCGCTGGAGGATGACCGGCAGCAAGGTGGATGATGGCACAAAAGTTGGTGGCGTGGTCTGCTTGGGCGGCGGCAAGGAGAAGAGAGGGAGAGGGTGGCTAGGTTTTCCAACACACAAGTTATCCACGAAAAACCCTTAAGCCATGTTTTTATAGAGAACACATTCTCCTAACGGTTATTGGTTCATAACCAAAACCCGTTAACCCGCTCAAATAACTTAAGTTAAAATAAACCAAACAACGTTGGTCTATTTTAAGTTAAAACGAACCAAATCAACTTTGGTTCATTCGTTTAAAACAAACAAAACCCCTTTGGTTTATTCTCCACCATTGGATTAGAACTAAACCAATTTGGTTCATCCATCATGTCTTCATAAGACTCAGCCCATCCATGCTTTCATTGCGACTGAAACAATTTCATGCTCGCACCTTGTTTGGTCCAACCAAACCTAGTTTCTCTCGATCTGAGAATCTCATTCTCAAGCTCGTTTTAAATCCTTCGGATTACACTCGTCATGCGTGTGACAAAATAGGTTCTCGGTTTATGTTGGTCGTCTATAATTAACCATTAATTATAGAACGATCATGAGTGGCACCTAGTAGTACATCATGATCTCCAATTAATCGAAAAAACAACGGTTGATCCAGAACCATTTCTGAAACCCTTCAGCAGCTACAATGAATCATGCCCCGTTCCCTTCACTCATCTTATACCCACTTGGTTCAGGACATGGTCTATAGCGTCAGTCCCCACTAGGCTGACTACGTCACACCTTGCCCAAGTATCATTTCCTCATCCTACGGATTCTAGTTACTGCACATGTATCCAAGAGTACCTTACTCTAAACATATAATGCTTTGGCCAAAGACTTTAGTAACAATCTGATGAGAGGCCATGGGTATACATCTCCTCGCAAGGAGTGGTGAATCCTTTATAGGCTATTCAAACACCTTCAGACATTTTGACTCATACCTAATCATCCCAGGTCCACATCTCCTTAGAGATGCCTGCTTAAGATGTCAAAGCATAAGTCTTTATGAACAAGATGACTTGAATACCGCAAGTTAAAGGAACATCACAGTTAAGCTGCAATAAGAACTTCATTGACATATCCATATATGCAGAGAACCATATGAAGTCTTACAACTGGTCACTCCAATGAACTAGTTACCATAACTAGCATTCACGATTAACTCCGGACATCACAATATCTCCAACTAGTGAGAATCAACTGCTTAGATACACCAAGGAGTATACCTCATACTAGTCTCGACAGAATTGATGGTGTCCAAATCCATCAATTTATCGACTAGGGATAATTCCAATACATCACAATTACACATGTAGAGATACTCACTAGTTGTGATCCAATCACAAATTCTCTCATGCTGTGAACTGTATTGTAGACATTCAGTAAATGAATTTAAGATCTAATCAAATACATGAAAACATGTATACTCAAATAGTTAATCTTCATTTATCATATAAATGGTTTAAACATAAGGTGATTGCCTTAGGACATCTCTCATATATAACTAACAAACTCTCACTTGGCCTAATATCAATCGGCATGGTATCCAATACCATAAGCTCTAACATTACCCTCAAACTTGCTTTGAGGTAAGACCTTAGTTAAAGGATCCGCTAAGTTCTTTTCAGTGAGAATATTCTTGATTTGAATTTTGTTTCTACTGATAATCTCTCTGATCAGATGATAGCGGCGAAGCCATGTTTGGATCATTGATGAGACCTTGGCTCTTTTGCCTATGCAATTGCTCCATTGTTGTCACAGTAAACCGGTATTGCTTCAATAATAGTTTGAACCACACCAAGTTCATGAATGAACTTCTTGTTCCAAACCGCTTCCTTTGATGCTTCCGAAGCTGCAATGTATTCTGCCTCTGTGGTAGAATCCGCTACAGTGTCTTGTTTGGAACTTTTTCAACTCACTGCGCCCCCATTCAAGGTGAACACGTACCCTGACTGAGACCTAGAATCATCCTTGTATGTCTGGAAGTTGGCATCCGTATACCCGCGTATCACCATGTCCCCTTCTCCATATATTAGGAACACATTCTTAGTTCTTCTTAAGTACTTAAGGATTGTCTTAATAGCCGCCCAATGATCCATTCCTAGATCAGACTGGTATCTGCTCGTGACACTCAAAGCATACGATACATCAGGCCTCGTACATAGCATAGCATACATGATAGATCCTATTGGGGATGCATAGGGAATCTTACTCATGCAAATCCTCTTGTCTTCTGTGCACGGACACATAGACTTCAAAAGGTGTATCTTATGCCTGATGGGAAGGAAACTTTTCTTGGATTCTGAAATGCTAAACCTTTTTAGTACTCAGTCTATATATGTAGACTGTAAAAGATCAAGCAACCGATTCGATCTATCCCTATAGATCTTAATCCCAAGGATGTAGGTTGCTTCTCCCAGGTCTTTCATGGAAAACGTCTTGGATAACCAAATTTTAACTGACTATAAGACAGAAATATTATTTCCTATAAGTAATATGTCATCGACATACAATACTACGAACACGACTGCACTCCCACTAACCTTCTTGTACACACAAGGTTCATCCGGATTTTGTGAGAAATTAAACATTTTAATTGTCTCATCAAAACGGATATTCCAGCTCCTGGATGCTTACTTCAGTCCATATATAGACCGTCGCAGTTTGCATATATTGGTTTTATCAACCGATGTGAAACCCTCAACCTGTATCATATACACGTCCTTGAGTAGGTTTCCATTAAGGAAAGTTTTTTTCACATCCATCTGTCATATCTCATAATCATAATGAGCCGCTATGGCCAGGAGCATCCGAATGGATTTAAGCATAGCTACAGGTGAATAGGTCTCGTCATAATCAACACCTTGCTTTTGATGATACCCTTTCACCACCAATCTAGCCTTATAGGTAATCACATTACCATTCATGTCGGTTTTCTTCTTGAAAACCCACTTGCACCCTATAGGTTTAATGCCTTCAGGTGGATCCACCAAGTTCCAAACTTGGTTTTCATACATGGAATCCATTCCGACTTCATGACTTCAAGCCATTTGTCCCTTTCTGAACTTTTCAGAACTTCTTCATAATTGGTAGGCTCCTCATCATCAATGAGTAACACATCGTTCGATTCACTTACGAGAAATCCATATCTCTTAGGAATGTTGCATATCCTACCAAATCTACGAAGATGTGGTGTCACAATAGGTTCAGCCGATGTCTCATCACTATGAGTCATCGGTCGAGGTGCTTCACCAGGTATCTCATCAATGTCTATTTGAGTCTCTCGAGCCTCCTCAAGCTCAACGACACTCCCACTATTTTCTTGCAAGAGAAACTCTTTCTCCATAAACACAGCATTCCTTGAAACAAACATTTTTTGTTCCAAGGGATGATAGAATTTGTAACCCCTCGTTTCCTTAGGGTATCCAATAAATAGACATTTATCAAACTTAGCATCCAATTTGTCTAACACAGTCCGCTTCACATAAGCAGGACAACCCCATATCTTCAAGTAAGATAAATGAGGTTTCTTACTAGCCCATATCTCATATGGAGAAGTAGAGACTACCTTGGTCGGGACTCTATTTAACAAGTAAATAGTTGTCTAAAGTGCATAGCCCCAAAAGGACTTGGAAAGATTCGCGTGATTCATCATTGACCTGACCATGTCCAATTGTTGGACTATCCGAGCTGCAAAAACTGCTTTTTGCATTGCAGAAACCTCAGAATCCCGGCCACGGATCCGTACAAAGATATATAAAAATAAATTCATGCATGTGTTATGGAAACCTAGATCTACCTTAGATCTACATGATGAGAGCGTTACCCTCGTAGTGACGCCCTTCACTTATCCCGCTCATCCAAACGCTTTGTCATATCTTGAAGAGTGTCAAGTGTACACTCCTCTACAAGTATCCACACGGACAAATGGTGGAGAAGACACCTTAGAGTGTTCTAGCACCCTTGAGGAATCTCGGCAATGGAGGATTGGGAGAGAGCTTGAGAGAAGCAACCAAGGAAGAAGATGATGAAGTTACACAAAATAACTTCACACACTAATGCAAACTCTAAAGTGGTCGACCACTTCCATTTGGGGGGTTACATGCATGCATGTAACTCCAAGAGCCAATGGCTCTTGGTCTCCCTCATGAGGTGGCACCCCATGATAAGTCCATGATGATGTGGAACATCATCATTGGCCGGCCCCCATGCCAAGTCACCATGACATGGCAATTGGTCAAGTCAAAATTGACCATTCATCTTCCCTCTCAAGTCAAGTCAAACTTGACCTCTTATCTCCCATGGTTGATCAAATCTAACCACTTGATTCAAGTCAATTTAATTTAATGAATCTCTATTCATTAATTTAAATTGACTCAATGAATCAAATCTAAATTAGACTCATTCAACACTTGAATCAAATTGAGTCTAACTCAATTAGTCTAATTTGGATTACTCTTAATCCAATTTGGTTCATCCCATTAACCTAATCCTCATGGTTCATCATATGAACCTAATCTCCATCTAATTTCCCTTTGTCTGTGACCCTATAGGTTTTTGTAACGTTGGCAATGCTCCTAAATCAATTTAGAAACATAAGCAATGAGCGGTATCTAGCAACACATCATTGCTACCCAAGTTACAAGAATGTTGAGATCCAACATCACCTTTTGTGACTACTAATTGTGACTCTCACAATATGTGACAATGTCCCTCTATCCTTGACATCTAGATTGACCAATTGAGGCATAGACCGTGTCATCCTCGGTACAATCTATATCTTGAACTCCAAGTAGACTCACTCTAATCAAATGAGCTCAATATCTCATATTGACTCATTTGGGCATGGCCATGCACTTCGTGGTCTCAATCTATCAAGAATAACGATGTCACTCCCATCATATAGGAGGGATAGATCCCATCTACATCACTCACATCCCTCCACATAATTTGTTACATACCCAGTAATCGCCTTTATAGTCCACCCATTTACGGGTGACGTTTGATGAAGCCAAAGTATGCAACTCCTTATGTAGGGAACCATGGTGACTTCAGGTCCAAGGACTAATAGTCATACTAATAGTCACATGAGAAAGTATATGACACTCATATAATAATCCATGATACTTTCTCATGGCGGGTCATTCAGTATACATTCTTCAATGCATACCCATGTGTCAACTTGATATCTCATATCCATGACTTGTGAGATCAAGTCATCGAGTTGACCTACATGATAGTCTCTACGCATTAACATTGTCCCTGAATGTTAATACTTGACTAGGAATGATTAAGAGTAGTGTTCTCTATATCATCTCATTATCGATTCAACCAATCGATTGATATAGATAAGAACCTTCTACTCAAGGACGTTATTATACTTAGTTATTTGGCACCAATACAAGTAAATATAATAACCATGCCTTTATAAATAGGAATATGATACAATAAAGTCCATACAACAATCATCACATGATTGGCTCTAGGGCTTTCACTAACACCAACAAGGTCCAGTTTCTCCTCTCAGATACACCATTAAGCTGTGGTGTATACAGCGGAGTCAATTGAGATAATATACCATTATCCCTTAGATAATCTAGAAACTCTTGACTCAAGTATTCACCACCTCGATCCGATCGAAGTATTTTAATACTCTTGCCAAGTTGTTTCTCTACTTCATTTCTGAATTCTTTGAACTTTTCAAAGGCTTCAGACTTGTGTTTCATCAAGAACACATACTCAAACTGTGAGTGATCATCGGTGAAGGTAATGAAGTAACTATAACCTCTTAGGGCTTGAGTTGACATAGGTTCACATACATCAGTATGTATTAGACCAAGCAACTCACCCACCGGTTCACCTTTTCCAGTAAAAGGTAACTTGGTCATCTTGCCTTTTTAGCATGATTCGCATGTATCGTAGAATCTAATTCGAACGATTCCAAAATTCCACATTGGTGTAATTTGGACATGCATTTCTTGCTCACATGGCCATGACGACAATGCCACATGTAGGAGTCTAATTGATTATCTTTTTGAGCATGCTTGTTGCTCGCTTCGATATTGAAAATGTCACTAGATACGTCTAACGTATAAATACCATTGCTTAAAGTTTCAGTCCCATAAAGAACGCCATTCAAAGTTATGTAACAATAATTGTTACTAAAAGTTAAATGGTACCCATTTCTATTTAAATAAGAAATAGAAATGATGTTCTTTATCAACGAAGGAACATAAAAGCAATTGTCCAGTTTTAAGACAAGTCCTGTAGGGAGTTTCAATAAATATGTTCCGATGGCGAGTGCAGCAACTTTGCTCCATTCTCAACACATAAATTTGACTTTCTCTTGACGAGTCTTCTTCTATTCCTTAGCCCATGTATGTCATTACATATATGTGATTCACACCTAGTATCCAATACCCAATTGTCTGAGGAAATAGAATGACAATCAATAAAGATGGGGCATCTGATGCCTTATTCTTCTTCACGGACTCAAGATAAATCTTGTAGTTTCTTCGCCAATGGTCCTCCTTGCCATAATGATGGCAAGTGCCCTTTTGAGCTGGTTCTGCCCTTTTCGCCTTTTTCTTCTTCCCCTTCTGCTATTCCTTTGACTTCCTCTTAGAACCTTTCTTCGAGGAATCAACTAACAGCACTATCCCCTGCTCATGCTTCACAGAAGGCTTCACAATCTTCAGCATGTTGAGCAATACCACAGATGAACCTTCTTGCATCTCAGAGGTGAAGAGGAGATTGGAGACTTCGAACCTTTCGAATCTCACTTGCTCATCAAACAACTCATAAAGATGAAGGACAATGGTATGAGCATCCATATGCTCATGCTGCTTCTGCAGCTCAGGTACCATCGTGGCTAGCATGATGCAACTCACTAGTTCAAAATCACTCACATATTTTTGATAGGCCAACAATTGGTTCAGAGTTGCGTCATCACTAGGACGGGCGGGAAGAGGCTCTTCGAGGACATACGCAAGCTTTTCCGCCTTGAGAACAATTCTCAAGTTTCTAAGCCAGTCCAAAAAGTTAAGCCCAGTCAATTTGTTTGAATCCAAAATAGTACGCAAATTCAAAGACGTCATGATCAATCGATTAACCTAGAAATACAAAATCGAGCATATATGAGAAAGATGGAAAAATGCATCAACATACATTTACAAGTCTCATTTATTTTTCGAATTTAAAAACCCCAAAATTACTTCGGGAGATCGTAGGTCCATCTCCGAATGGGCTGATATCCAATATATATATGAACAATCTTGGAGAGAGTCCAACAAGCCATTCATAGCTACAATGGTGGGTATCAAGTATACCAATTGCATATCACATATATGCAACTATCACAATGTGCTATCAACTAATTGAATATTCAGACATACATCGGGTTGTTAACTCATTAACAAGTATGCATCATATGCATAGCACCCAACATCACCTTCCTTCATATCGACCTTGGAGAGAGTCCAACAAGTCAATGCTCCAGGTTAAAGTCAACCCATTAATCAAGAAATAGCTTTAATATGGTTAGACCGCATTCAACCAATTAGCCCGGCTTGGAGAGAGTCCAACAACCAAAGCTAACGATTGACCTCTGACTCTTACCATATTAGTATTAAACTATTCCATGGTTTCGAGCTGGGCTTAGAGAGAGTCCAATAACCCAAATAAGAAAAAGAACTTTGGTTCTAACCATATTAATGGAAGGTGTAGGCTTTAATATTGTGCAAGGGTTTTAATGTCTCATTCTCTTTGCATGCAAATAACTATTATCTACATGACATGACATACATGGCATACATCTACATGTCACGACACGCATGACATAATGATTTTCATCTAATGCAATTACATGGCATAAAATTATGGCATGTACAAAAATTTCCTTATATGTCATAACTTTTTATGGAAATAAAATATTTTTGAGATTTGATTCCCCAAATCAAATTATGATTAAATTAGGAAATAAATTTCCAAACCTAATCACATATTTTATTTATGGAAGGTCTCAATTATGGAAAGTCAAATTTAATTTAGGAAACAAATTTCCTAAATTGTCAAAACTATTTATGGAAATAAAATATATTTTAGATTTGATTCCATAAATCAAATCATGATTAAATTAGGAAACAAATTTCCAAATCTAATCACATATTTTATTTATGAAAAGTGTTAATTTCCATAAATACTTCTAAACTTTCCAAAAGTATAGATTTCCATAAATACTTCTAAACTTTCCAAAAGCAGAAGATTTCCATAATTACTTCTAAACTTTCCAAAATTAGAAAATTTCCATAAATACTCCTAAACTTTCCAAAAGTAGAAAATTTCCATAAATACAATTATGACTATCGCAAAATAATTTTACGATTATATTGAAACACAACCTGGGCTCAGATACCACTTTTGGGTTTCCGACACCGCGACGAGTGTGTGTTCGAACATGTTTCATAAACATGTGCACAATGGGAGAATTAAAAAGCAATAAATATAATTTATTACAAAACACACATCACACGCATGCATAGTACAACATGTGTAGACATAATCGTAGTTTCAAATTTTACAATAAAGAAAATTACTCTAGTTATACCTGATGTATCACGTGCAGCGAGAATGACATCAACTGGAGCGACTCTCGCTGGAATCACCTCTATCCATATCCACGTCGAGTATCGTCGGGATGGCTTCACAAGGCCACGAGCCTCGTATTCGTAGGAGTCACTAGCCTCGTGTCAAAGATGATGTGATCGAGAGAAGATCACAATTCAAATCAAAATTCGGATTCCAAAATGAGTCCCCAAAACTCGCTTCTCCGGAAAGGTATTCGTCAACCGATTGATGAATCTTTCATCCTCCACCTATGAGGATTACCGGAGATCGAATCTCCGACAAGGTAGTCGCTGTCGGAGCTCCAAACATCGTCCAAACGATGCTCCGACATGAAAGGAAAGAAGCTGTCCAAAAAACTGGACAGCTTGGTGGAGGAGTTGTGCTAGCCCAAAGGAGGAAGGTCGGCTGCACCTTGGTCACTGGAGCCAAGGGATGTCCTAGAGGGTCGCCAGAGGATGATTGGCAGCAGTTTGGACGCCAGCAACAAGGTGGACGGTGGCATAAAAGCTGGCAGCGTGGATTGCTTGGGCGACAGTAAGGAGAAAAGAGGGAGAGGGTGGCTAGGTTTTCCAACACACAAGTTATCCACGAAAAACCCTTAAGCCATATTTTTATAGAGAACACAACCCGTTAACCTGCTCCAATAACTTAAGTTAAAATAAACAAAACTGCGTTGGTATATTTTAAGTTAAAACGAACCGAACTAACTTTTGTTCATTTAAACCAAACCCCATTAGTTTATTCTCCACCATTGGATTAGAACGAAACCAATTTGGTACATCCATCTTGTCTTCATAAGACTCAGCCCATCTATGCTTCCATTATGACTGAAACAATTTCATGCTCGCTCCTTGTTTGGTCCAACCAAACATAGTTTCTCTCAATCTGAGAATCTCATTCTCAAGCTAGTTTTAAATCCTTTGGATTACACTCGTTGTGCGTGTGACCAAATAGATTCTCAATTTTTGTTGGCCGTCTATAATTAACTATTAATTATAGAATGATCATGAGTGGCACCTAGTAGTACATCATGATCCCCAATTAATCAAAAAATCAACGGTTGATCCAGAACCATTTCTGAAACCCTTCAACAGTTACAATGAATCGTGCCCCATTCCCTTCACTCATCTTATACCCACTTGGTTCAGGACATGGTCTATAGCATCAGTCCCCACTAGGTTGACTACGTCACACCTAGCCCAAGTATCATTTCCTCGTCCTACGAATTCTTGTTACTGCACATGTATCAAAGAGTACCTTACTCTAAACATGTAATGCTTTGGCCAAAGACTTTAGTAACAATCCGACGAGAGGCCATGGGTATACATCTCCTCGCAAGGAGTGGTGAATCCTTTATAGGCTCTTCAAACACCTTCGGGCATTTCGACTCATACCCAATCATCCCAGGTCGACATCTCCTTAGAGATGCTTGCTTAATATGTCAAAGCATAAGTCTTTATGACCAAGATGACTTGAATACCGCAAGTTAAAGGAACATCGCAGTTAAGCTGCAGTAAGAACTTCATTGACATATTCATATATGCAGAGAACCATATGAAGTCTTACAGTTGGTCACTCCAATGAACTAGTTACCATAACTAGTATTCATGATTAACTCCGGACATCACAATGTCTCCAGCCATTGAGAATCAGCTGCTTGGATACACCAAGGAGTATACCTCATGCTAGTCTCGATAGAATTGATGGTGTCCAAATACATCAATTCATCGACTAGGGATAATTCCAATACATCACAATTACACATGTAGAGATACTCACTAGTTGTGATCCAATCAAAAATTCCCTCATGCTGTGAATCGTATTGTGGGCATTCAGTAAATGAGTTTAAGATCTAATCAAATAGATAAAAACATGTATACTCAAATAGTGAATCTTCATTTATCATATAAATGGTTTCAACATAAGGCGATTGCCTTAGGACATCTCTCATATATAACTAACAGCTACCAATTGAGTATTATCTAGACTTTTAACTACGACCATGTGGAAGGGACATCATACACTCCCCCAATGAGCTTTCGCATCTATTGGAAGCTACCTCTGCCATCCCAAGTCGACCCCTGGCTTTAGAACGGGGTAGGCGGTACGAGAATACCGAATCAATCCCTGCAGTGAGACGAAACGTATCTCATTCCGACTCTATCACATCCTTCTATCTACGGTTACAAGAGATGAGGCCAACCCTTTAGGTTCTTCCTTAATTCTCCTAAATCTTTGTTACAAGGGTTGTCACCTCTCGTATCGGCTTCACACAGTAGAGAGAAAACCAAAACATATACTATTGATCTAAAAAAATGCCAATTGCAAATATAAACTAAAGAATCAGAAATATATTTGGAATAACATGTCCTACGCACACAAACTACTCCCTAATCCTAGAATCGGTAAATCTACTCCATGAATATAAGAGAAGAAACACAAAGTATAATCATGTTCATATATACAATGGAAATTATGCACTGAAAGTAAATTACAATGCAATGGGGCTCTTCTCTCTGGCATTGAGGTGCAGAATTTGATCCTTGAGCAGCTTCCTTCCTCCCAGTTGCGAGTTCCCAAAGCCTTTTTGGGCATCAGAGTGTTGTCCCGGTCATCTTGCTTCCCCCTAAGGTTTGAGTGTCACTTTCTTTATATAGACATGAGGACGACTCTTCACGAAATCCAGAAAAAGACCTAATCGAGTCAAAATGGTTGGCTGCCACACGGCCAGGCCATGTGTTTCCACATGGCCAAGTAGTGTGTGGCCCTGTGGTGGCCAATCTCAAGCTTCAGACATAGTCATGTGTAGCCACACGCCCTGGCCATTTCCCCTACTGCATCCAACTGCCAAATGCCCTTTTTCGCTCCGAAAGTGTGTCGTTTTCCCTATGAAATGCTATCCTGCACACAAAAGTACAAAGAGCAGATCTTCGAACTAGAAAATAAGAAATGCATACAAAACAAAGTACTATATGCATGAAACAAGTATAAAATGCAGTAAGATGTGAGCAAAAACTACTCCTAAAACCCTATATGTTTTGCTCACATCAGCTACACTACTCCAAAATCAAAGTTTATTGTGATAATGTGAGTACCATCTATTTGACCAAAAATCTGATACATCACTCTAGGACCAAGCACATTGAGGTGAAGCATCACTTTATTAGAGACCATGTGGCAAGAGGGGACATTGTACTTAATTACATTGAATCCATGTCCAACCTTCCCGACATTTTCACCAAAGGTCTTCCGGAAGAAGAATTTGCATCATTAAGGAGAGAGCTTGGAATGTGCTTTGTAGAGTAAAGGTATAGGTTTGCATGATCCCATAGCAAAATCTAGGATTATACCTTGATACATCTCACAAAATACCTAAGAAATCATGATTTTTTATTGAGACACATAGTCACCATGTGAGATGTTAGGAAGATGTATTTGGTTCATCATGCTTATTATGATGCATTACTTTGAGCCAAAATGACATCTAGAGATATTAATCCTTAATTGGACCAATCATTGGGAAGGCTTGTGTATAATTGATGTGCACATAGCTCTAAGAATATGGTTGGAAATTTCAAATAAAATATCTTTTAAACTATATTTATCATGTTTTGAAAAATAGTCCTTAGTTGATAAGCAAGAGTGATACAAAGTTTAGAAAAACTTTAGAACTTTTTCTAGTTTCCAAATTTGTGTCAATCTTAAATTATAAAAAGATATATTTTTAAAATTATTTTTCCTTGATAGAAAATGACTTGACAAATGTGTTTGCAAAATTTCGTGAATTTTTGACACCCTTGGATTTAGTTATGAATTTTTTATTTTCGATTGAAAAATAAAACTGGACGTATCAGACAATGGCAGTTGACTATTGCAAAAACCAATCGACTAATCCTATACCAGTCGAATGATGCTTGTCTTAGTCGACTACTGGCATTGATTTTTGACAAATTAGCTTGAGTTCCTCATCTGACGCCAAACCTAAGTAGTCCTAGCCCTATGATATGATTAGTACAACATTACTGTAGAATACGGGAAAAAAAATTTAACCCAGCTAATTAAGTTAATTAAGGGGTAGGGTTAATTAAGTTGGGGGTTTAATTAGATATGATTGTGGCTTGAACCTGAACCTGTTTGGATGAACCGGTTGGCTTGAACCAAATCGTCAAACCACTCTTATAAGCTTCCAAATTAGATCGCGATTTCATTTCATCATGATTTCTTTCTCTCCTTCTCCGCACCATCACCTCTTCCATCACCTTCTTCCAGGCCATCGGCATTCTGATCAAAGAAGCTCGACAACGCTGCTACCTTAGCTGATTTCCGATCGAAGATCAGTTGGATTCCTCGCCTAGAGATCTTGTTGACTCTTTCGGCGGACTGGCGGTGTTATCGTCGCGGCAGCAAGCTGCCGATCTAGGTACTGAGGTATGTTTGGGTTAGGTTTAAATTGTTGTTTTCTCTAGATCTAGCTATGGATTCATCGGTTGAGCTTCAATTTGTGGTTTGGTAGTGGCGGAGCTTGGTTTTGTCCCGGTGAACAGGGCAACTAGGGGAAACAGCTGCCAGTGGAGAGTTTAGATCGGTAAGTTGTTTATTCCTTTTTGTTTCATCTGTAATTTATGTGAATTTGTGGTGTGTCCATGTATTTGGGGATCCGATGAGTCTTTCTGTTAATGGATTGGTGTTGTGCCGGCTGTGAGTGGGAAGGAGAAGATAGATGGGTTGAGTTGAGAGATCCAATTGATGTTAGGTTGATCTATGAGTGTTATAGATAGTGAATTGTGATTGATTGAAGGATCTGTGGATATGTTGAGCTCTATTTGTGGTGGAGTGTATAATGTGATGGATCTGGATTAGCAAAAAATTTGTAGGTGGGTTGTGTGTGTGTTCGTTCAAGGTTTGATTATATCCCTATTTTTCTTCGGTGCAGAATTGCTGTGGCAGGTTAATTAGGGTAAGTGTTGTTTGTGTTCTGTTAAGGAGCTGTGAATGATGAAGTGTTGAGATTAGGTTGAAGTGTGGAGACTATGTTTAAATGATTGGATAGTTATTTGAGTGTTGTTTAGATCTATATACTTTAATTGATCTTGTTGATGTGGGAGAGAGCTTGGTTGGGTAAATCGACCAAGGATGAATGTAGATTTGGGGTTACGAGTGGTTGTGCTCGAGGTTTCAACCCGTAAACGAGGAAAGGATGCGAACATAGAAACGAAGTAGTGTTTAGTTCGTATATTGGTCGGACACTTGTACTTAATCATTGTTTGCTATTATATGCAGGTTTGGGATTCAAGACAGATTTGCGGGCACGAAGGTCATCAGCATGATCTATGTTCAGGTGGGTAATATCTACCCTGGTCAGGTAGTTTGATCTGAATCTGGTGCATGAATTTGGACTTATGCTATTACTTTGATCTTAGATCCACTCTTATTTAATCATATGCTTGTAATACCTTGACCTTTGAGATATATTATTGTTACTTCATTGATTATCTAGCACGGATATGAATTATAAACCCTATTATATGTTAGCTGATGGATGTTCAGTAAGTACAGGTGGTTAGGGTTATCTTTGTGACCTCAGATTGGGTTACTGTGTTACATCACTAGGGTTAGATGATGGATTAGATTATAGAGTCGATTGTTGTATCGTACACTTATTAGTTGTGCATAGATAAGTGTGTGAGTGTCAGTATGTGGTTATGGACTGGAGGTCCTAGTATGATTGTATATCCATTATGGATCGTATATCTGTGTATGGTTATATAGATTATCGATAGTATCTCGCCACGGACTGGAGGTCTTAGCGTGGTTGACTGTCAGTTGGGTATGACTCTCTGTATGGTAGAGAGAGTGCCTTGTGGATTAGTAGTCCTTGTATAGTTGACTTTGGGTTGACCAGGACTCCCCATGGGATAGGGAGTGTTGCGAGGATACTTGTGTGGAGCTATGTATCATTACACTGCATGCATGTTGTTGATTGGGTCTCCCTTGTGGTTGAGATGGGTCGTCAGTCATCCTGCCTCCCTGGCCACTCAGGGTAGTGGTAGCAGGGTTGAGGGCAAAGCATTGGATGTGCCGCGCTTGGCCACTATAGACGGTGGTAGCTGGAGTGGCGTGCAGCTTGTCCTGTCATGCAGCCCTCGGCCACTCATGGATAGTGGTAGATAGAGTCTCTTGTAGCAGGGACGCCTAGGGTAGCATATAGCTCTATGGCGGCTAGCTACAAGTCATACTACCCAACTCAGCCACTCGAGAGTAGTGGTAGCTGTAGTCGGGATAGTTGTCATGTCGTGCCACCCTGGTCACTCTGGGGTCATGGTTGGACGGGTCCGCAGACAGTGACCATGCATATGCATTGCTGATATATATGTATACATGTATTTGATATATGTTTTACATATGCTTGTGTGATGTTGTATTTGATTGAGCTATGATTGTTGCATATGCTTGTACATCATGATACATGTCATTTGCATATTATATACTTCTGTGTGTTGAGCATGATATATGTGTTGGTCCAGACTGTTGTATGCATTTGATTAGCGTCATGTTCTAGTATGGACCAGGATGTTATTACATGTGATTATATACTGTTCATATGTCTGAGTGTTGGTCAGGTATGGGATTGACCTTGTACGTTATATGGGTTATGTTATTGTATATCTGTTCAGGATGATATAGCTTATGGAGTTGCAGACTGTCAGATACGTTGGTACATTACTTCATGTTCAGCTGATCAGTTTAGTATATGCATTAGTATGACTATACTGTGGTTACTGGTTATTATATTTGGATAAAACTGTATGTCTATTGGACTCATGTTATATACCTGTAGATCTTCTCATGTATACTTGCAGATCTCTTTATCCTGTATGTTGTTCATGCACTTTCTATATATTACCCTTGAGTTTATACTCACCACCCCAGACCCTGGGTTTCCTGTTGCCCAGGTAATAGGTAGAAGATTTCTTGGATGTTCAGAGCTCCACCTATTGGGATGTATACTAAAAAGTCTATCTTTTGTATGAACATCTTTATTTTTGAAAAAAGAATCACATGATTATTGTTTGCATATTTATGGTTATGCATATTGTCTAATACATTACATTGTAGATAACATGGTGTGTAGTGTCACATGGGAGATCATGTTATCGGTTCCTTGTAAAGTATAAGTAAAGGCTCACAACCTAGATGGCTTTGGACAAACCATTGGTATGGCTGTAGTGTGATTTGGTATTGGTTTGTCTTGACCATAGAATCACACTAGTACATTTTGTGTGTATTGAGCAGGACCAACTTAGAGGTGATTCGATTTATTGCTGACTACATAATCGAATCGGACCTCAGATATTATATTGTACATGATCTTAATCCCGATATAATAACGGGCACATATACTTAGTATTCATTTCTTTGATTTACCAATGGGCGAGATTTATAAAGTAAATCGATAGGCTCGGTAAGTTGGGAAATGATATTATTTATATGGTGTGTCGTTGATTATAGGAGGAAATCGTGTCCTATATATTAGGATGATGATGTCCCCTTTAGGAGCTCATAAGGTTCATCAAGTAAACCCTGCAGGTGGACTTGGTCCGGCATGATGATAAGGTTGAGTGGTACTACTCATGGAGTTAGATGTTGATTAATTAATTGTCAGTAAATTAATTAATCAACGGACATTCGAGATCTTAAACACGGGGAGATATATGTACAAATAATATATGAAGCCCATATTAACTTATGGGGGTTAGTGAGATAGATCAATGATAATCCTCTAGTGGAATGGATAATCATTAATGGATCGGACTTTATGTGGGCTTGATCCATTGGGTGGCCAAGATCCAACTCCTCCTCATGGTCCCTATTGCAGCCTATTAAAATCTCATGGAGCCTAGATCCAATGATAGAAAACAAAACTCTAGATCCGACGGTGAAGATTAAATCTCTAGATCCGACGGTTGAGATTAAATCTCTAGATCCGACGGTTGAGATTAAATCCCTAGAACCGATGGTGTTGATTAAAACAATGCTTAAGCCTAACTCTATAAAAGGGGGCTTAAGGTGGGTGGCAAGGTATGGCTTAGAGATTAGGGTTTTGCCTTTCATTAGCTTGGGCGACAAGAAATCCTAGAAAGGTTAGGGTTTGGTTGGGCGGCTAGGGTTTGGGAGGTGGAGTGGGTGGCAACAATAGAAGAGGTTCCCTTCTTCTTCCTAAGGTGTTGCCGGCACCTATCTCTCTTCCCTCTACCTTGTCCGGCGCTCAACCTATTCGTCTTCCCCTCTTCTTTGGCCGGCGGCAACTAGGAGAGCTAGGGTTAGGGTTTTGGGCGGCTACAAGGTGAAGGGTTGGTTTCCTTTCTCTTCTCCAAGAGTTGGCCGGCGCCCATCACCCTCCTTGATTCTCCTTTGGCCGGTTCCCATATTCCATATTCTCTTCCTTGGCCGGCGACAACATCAAGTCCATTGACTTAGTGGCCGGTTCCTAGATAGGTAGAAGAGTTTTGTTTTATGATCTTCCTTTGTTCGGAGTGAAGAAGGAAAGGAAGATTGGTGATCTAGGATCTTCGACTTTTGGAAGATCGTTGCCCACACGACGTCCAAAAGGAGGAAGGACATACAATAGAAGATCAAGAGGTATAATCTTGTTTATTTTGATTAGTGTTCTTTTGTATTATGTCTATAATTGTTTTTCAATTATATGCATGTTGTATGTTTTATTTTATGGTTAAATATACTTGAACCCTGAATATAAACACAAAAGTCGGTGATCCGTACATCGTCTATTCCGCGGCTATTCGTAGAATAGAGGTTGGTTGCTTGAACAACAAGTTTGTTCAAGTGACTACTCTAATCGAATAGCACGATGATGAAATGGTTGCTTGGGTGATCCCTTTTGTCTAGGATTAAATTTTTTTAATCCGGGTATGTCGATGGGATCGCCATGAACAAGCGACCGAGTTGAAGTGGGAAGCGATGTTTCCTACCTTCACCACCAGCTGATCCCATCTCACACCGGACGGATGGATATTTATTCCGTATTGTTGTATTCTTGTGGATTGTAGTTTTGGGATTTTACTATGTATTGTTTCCATATTTACGATATACGGATGTGTTGTATGTATTTAGTCTTTGATGTGATTTCTGTTATGATTCTTGTTGTGTCAAAGTCACTCCGGAGTCCATAGTTGGGTCTTTGTATTTTGTTTATCTGTCAGTATGTTTTCGTTGTGTTTAGTATATTCATGTTTGCTTATTATGTTGTTGTTGTGGGCCTACGGGCCTTGTATTAACCAGATATGTTGTCACGTACAAGGGAGATGTCGTCCGTTTGCTTTTCAGCACGCCATACTCTCGGGGCATGACAATTTTATTAGTATCAGAGTCCTAGGTTGCGAAGTCCACTTTCAAATTTTATTTCATTCGGACATCGAGTTTTTCTTTACTCGGTTTTGGTTTCGTGAGTTTTGGGATTTGGCTGTTGCATGTTGGGATGTATATTGAAAAGTCTATCTTTTGTATGAACATCTTTATTTTTGAAATAAGAATCACATGATCATTGTTTGCATATTTTTATGGTTATGCATATTATCTAATACATTACATTGTAGATAACATGGTGTGTGGTGTCACACGGGAGATCATGTTATCGGTTCCTTGTAAAGTATAAGTAAAGGCTCACAACCGAGATGGCTTTGGACAAACCATTGGAATGGTTGTAGTGTGATTGGGTATTGGTTTGTCTTGACCATAGAATCACACTAGTGCACTTTGTGTGTATTGAGCAAAACCGACTTAGAGGTGATTCGATTTATTGCTGACTACATAATTGAATCAGACCTCAGATATTATATTGTACATACTCTTAATCCCGATATAATAACGGGCACATATACTTAGTATTCATCTCTTTGATTTACTAATGGGCGAGATTTATAGATTAAATCGATAGGCTCGGTAAGTTGGGAAATGATATTATTTATATGGTGTGTCGTTGATTATAGGAGAAAACCGTGTCCTATATATTAGGATGATGATGTCCCCTTGAGGAGCTAATAAGGTTCATCATGTAAACCCTACAGGTGGACTTGATCCGGCATGATGAAAAGGTTGAGTGGTACTACTCATGGAGTTAGATGTTGATTAATTAATAGTCAGTAAATTAATTAATCGACGGACATTCGAGATCTTAAACACGGGAAAAAAATGTACAAATAATATATGAATCTCATATTAACTTATGGGGGTTGGTGAGGTAGATCAATGATAATCCTCTAGTGGAATGGATAATCATTAATGGATCGGACTTTATGTGGGCTTGATCCATTTGGTGGCCAAGATCCAACTCCTCCTCATGGTCCCTATTGTAGCCTATTAATACCTCATGAAGCTTAGATCCAATGGATAGAAACAAAACTCTAGATCCAAAGGTAGAGATTAAATCTCTAGATCCGACGGTTAAGATTAAATCTCTAGATATGACGGTTGAGATTAAATATCTAGATCCGACGGTTGAGATTAAATCCCTAGAACCAATGGTGGAGATTAAAACAAGGCTTATCCCTAACTCTATAAAAGGAGGGCAAGGGGTGGGCGGCAACTAAGAATCCAATTAGAGATAGGATTAGGGTTTTGGCCGGCAAGGCTTGGAGGCTAGGGTTTGGAGTTGGCGGCACCTATTAAGGAAATTTTTTCCTTATCTCCTTCTTCTTCTTTGGTGGTTGGTGTCCATACAGCACCTTCCTCACCTTGGTCAGCATCCATAGCAGCTCTTCTCCTTCTCCTTGGCCAGTGGAACCAAGGCTTAGGGTCCTCCCTTGAAGCTCTTGGCCGACAATCATCTCTTCTCACTTCTCCTTGTTGGCCGGCGGCAAGTAACTTGCTTGTTGCTTGTTGGTTGGCTAAAGGAAGAAGAAAAGTCTTGTTTCTATTCTTTCTCTTGCTCGGAACGAGCAAGGAAGGAAGATTGGTGATCTAAGAGCTTCAACTTTTGGTAGATCGTCGCCCACACGACGTCCGAAAGGAGGAAGGTCATACAAGGTATATCGATTCTCTATTTTCATTTGTTACATGTTTATATTTGTTTTTCAATTATATGCATGATATATATTCTGTTTTGTGGCTAAATATACTTGGACCCCGAACATAAACACAAAAGTTGACGATCCGTACATCGTCTATTCCGCGGCTATTCGTGCAATAGAGATTGGTTGTTTGAACAACAAGTTTGTTCAAGTGACTACTCTAAATGAATAGCACGACGATGATAATGTTGCTTGGGCAATCCCTCTTGTCAAGGATAATTTTTTTTTATCCAGGGATGTAGAAGGGATCGCCATGAACAAGCAACTAAGTTGAAAGGGGAAGCGAAGTTTCCCCTCCCAACAAGTGGTATCAGAGCTACGGTTTCCGATTTTATGTGTTTAGGATTCGGTTACTCTTATGCATTTTTCATATATTATATATGTCGGATAATAGTAGGATGTGCATAGGTTAACTCTTTGGTTGCAGGCAAAAGATCCGACTATTATGACCATATGTGTGTATGTGATTGTATATTATTTGAATCCTCGGGGTTGACGAGGCTAGTATTTAATTTTTTGTAAATTAGATACGGCATTGTTTAGCCACTCTTTCTATTTTAGTTTACTTTCGATCTAGATTTTATGTACACTCCCTCGTGGAGTATAGGATCGATGGATGTAAATTAAAATAGTTTTTTAGTCTCGGCTCAGATCTCCGGATGGCTCGTACATGGCGTAGGAGGAGCAGACGAGATGGCGATGCGACGGGAGACATATTGAAGACAAAAGCCATAATAGTTGGAAAATAATTTATTTTTCATATTTATTGCTTATTGTTTGATATGCATGTCGTAGGCTAGAAAATTCCTCAATTTTAAATTACTAAGTGGGAGAGGGATATTTTATAAATTCCCACGACCTCCATTACGATTTGATATGTGATGCAAGCAAACTTGCACGTCGGCTCTGAGTGCCTTCCTCCCCATCGGATGAGTTTGTTTGTGGATCACAGGGTCGGATATGGTTATAGAAAATTATTTAGGAGCGTGTGTACTTCCCCATCGGAAGGCACATAACTCAAGATAATTTCATTGGTATTGAGTAATGGTGAACACTTAGATGCAAATAGGAGTATCCTCCCCATCGGAGTCACTGCTTTTATTTGTAGGGCCGAAGAGAAACCAACTATTAATTTTATTTGTCAAAAGTTAGGTTGACAAGATAGTAAAATTAATGGGTAAAACCTCCTCTTACAAATGTAGATTTCGTATACGTCCACACGAGCGTGGCATACGATATTCTCGGTGTTTTGAGGTGTTGGTTGATTTTAAAATTTTATTGTTTGAGGAATCAATAATTTTTTGAAATCTAAAGTAATGATCTATGTGATTCTTAGGATTTTAAAAAATGACTTTCAGTCCACTTGCTATAATACTAAAGGAAAATAAACTTACTATACATAATTATGTTGATTGGAAAAAGGAATCTAGATATTGTCTTAACTGCTGAGGAGTACAAGTATGTACTCTTTGAAGAGTGTCCTCCTAAGCCTGCGAATGAGCTGGAAGTCCTTGGAGCTGAGATCGATGGGGAAACCTTGGTCGATATCATTCTCCAGTCGACAGAAAGGCTTGCTCAGGCTCAGGCCATGGTTGCTCAGAAGGTTTCTACTTCTAAGCCGAAAGGCAAGAAGAAGAAGAAACAAGGTGGAGCAAAGGTGGTGGGAGGATCTCAGGGAGGAGTGAAGAAGCCGAAAGGCAAGTACTTCACTTGCAAGCAGAATGGACATTGGAAGAAGGACTGTTCAAATCTGAAGCAGAACAAAGGTATATCCTTTGGTCTAGTCGTTGAAACATGGTTTGCAGTGTTATCTACCGGCACCTGGTGTGTAGATACAGGAGCCTCTGATCATGTCTGCAATACTTTGTGGGGTTCCAGGAAACCCGACGACAAGCTGAGGGAGAGATTACCGTTTACTTGGGCAATGTCATGAAGGTGGCAGCTATTGCAGTGGGAGATGTTCATTTATCTTTTGAGAAAAATAAAGTTTTGGTTCTTAAGAATTGCCTTTATGTAGCTTTATTTAGAAAGAATTTAATTTCGATTTCTAAATTGTTTATGGATGGATATTCTATTTCTTTTAATGACAGAGTTGTTATAAAAAGGAATAGGGACATTATCTGTTCAGGTGCATTGATAGGAAATCTATACACACTTGAAGCAAAACCTTCCACGATGCAAACTGAAGTTAATAACTCATCTTCTAATTCCAATAAGAGAAAAGAACCTTCGAAGATAAACCAAACATATCTTTGGCATCTTAGGCTTGGTCATATTAACCTAAGCAGAATTCAAAGGTTGATAGCTGATGGACCTTTGGGTTCATTAGTGGTGGAAGATTTCCCAACCTGCGAATCTTTCTTGGAGGGTAAAATGACCAAGAGGCCTTTTAAGGCCAAGGGGTATAGAGCCAAAGATGTGTTAGAATTGATTCATTCTGATTTGTGTGGTCCTATGACTATCCACACTAGAGGTGGTTTTGAGTATTTCGTCTCTTTTATAGACGATTATTCGAGATTTGGATACATTTACTTGATGCGCCGCAAGTCTGAATGCTTTGACAAGTTCAAAGAATTCAAGGCTGATGTGAAGAAATGTCAAGGTAAAAGTATCAAGACACTACGATCTGATAGTGGTGGTGAGTACCTCTTGGGAGAGTTTAGGAATTACTTATCAGAGGTTGGGATTCAATCTCAATTGTCTGCACCTGGCACACCCCAGTAGAATGGTGTAGCAGAGCGAAGGAATAAGACTCTTATGGAGATGGTTAGATCGATGATGAGTTATTCTGAGTTGCCAGATTCGTTATGGAGATATGCTCTAGATACGACGGTGTACATTCTGAACTTGGTTCCATCTAAATCAGTGCCTTCTACTCCCACAGAATTGTGGACTGGGCGAAAGTCTAGTCTAAGACATATTCGGATATGGGGGAGTCCAGCACATTTGCTGAAGGCGGATGCTGGTAAGTTGGAACCTCGTACAGAAGTACGCATGTTCGTTGGCTATCCTAGTGGAACGAAGGGTGGTTTGTTTTATAGTCCTAGAGATCAGAGGGTGATCATTAGCACGAACGCTAGATTTCTAGAGGAAGACTATGTGATGAGCCACAAGCCCAAGAGTAAAATTATTCTGGAGGAATTAAAAGGGGAAGTCACTTCTTTAGTTCCACCGGTACAAGAGGATATACCACAAGTCACTGCACCGCGTGTCACAGAGGATACATAGGTGATACCTCGTCGTAGTGGGAGGGTTGTGAGACAGCCTGATAGATTCATGTTCTTTGGAGAATCTTCTGATTTGGTCCCTGGCGAACATGAACTTGATCCCTGGACATATGACGAGGCAATCCAAGATAAAGATGCAGTATCTTGGCAAAGTGCAATGAATACTGAGATTGAATCTATGGATTCAAATCAGATCTGGGAGCTAGTAGAACCACCTGATGGTGTAAAAACCATTGGATGCAAGTGGATCTACAAAAGAAAGAGAGGAATAGATGGGAAGGTTGAGACCTTCAAAGCGAGGCTTGTTGTGAAGGGGTATACTCAGAAAGAGGATATCGATTATGAGGAGACCTTTTCGCCGGTGGCCATGTTTAAGTCTATCCGGATTCTCTTATGCATTGCAGCTCATATGGATTATGAGGTGTGGCAGATGGATGTCAAGACAGCTTTCCTTAATGGAAGTCTTGAGGAAAACATCTATATGAAGCAACCAGAGGGATTCATTGCGAAAGGCAAAGAGCATCTTGTATGTAGGCTTAATCGGTCCATTTATGGATTGAAGCAAGCTTCGAGGTCTTGGAACATCCGATTTGATGAAGTGATCTAGTCTTATGGATTTATTCAAAGTCCAGATGGTGTATACAAGAGATGTGATGGAAACATAGTGATATTTCTTCTACTATACGTAGATGACATTTTGTTGATTAGCAACAATATCAAGGTGTTATCGGACGTAAGGGTATAGTTGTTCAAACAGTTTGATATGAAGGACTTGGGAGAAGTGGGACACATCCTTGGGATCAAGGTTATAAGGGATCGCAGGAAAAGGATGTTGTGCTTATCCCAAGCTTCATACATAGACACGATTATGGATCATTTTAGCATGCAGAACTCCAAGAAGGGTTTTCTACCTTTCAGGCATGGAGTTCCTTTATCTAAGGAGATGTGTCCTAGAACATCTGAGGAGATAGAGGAGATGAAGGCGGTACCTTATGCTTCGACGGTAGGAAGCCTCATGTATGCGATGCTATGTACGAGACCAGATATCTGCTATGTCATGGGCATGGTCAGCAGATATCAGAGTAATCTAGGGCAGGGACATTGGACTGCGGTAAAGCATATATTGAAGTACCTGAGAAGGACTAGGGATTATATGCTAGTTTACCAGGAAGACCAATTACTCCCTGTGGATTACACGGATTCTGACTTCCAATCATATAGGGATAATAGTAAGTCTACCTCAGGTTTTGTGTTTACTTTGGGAGGTGGAGCCATTGTATGGAGGAGTGTCAAGCATAAATGCGTGGCGGACTCCACCATGGAAGATGAGTATGTGGCAGCCTCTGAGGCGGCCAAAGAAGTTGTGTGGCTCAGGAACTACTTGATGAACTTGGATGTAATTCCTGGTTTGCCCAGAACTATCACAATTTATTGTGATAATAGTGGTGCAGTTGCAAACTCGAAGGAACCACAAGCCCATAAGGCAAGTAAACACATAGAGCGCAAGTACCACCTGATATGAGAAATCGTAAAGGAGGTAGAAATTGTAGTCGCCTAGATTGCATCAGAGGATGAACTGGTAGACCCTTTTCACTAAGGCCCTTCTAGCGAGAGCTTTGATAGGCATGTGGAGGGAAGGGGAATCAGATGTATGGAAGTATGAGGACAGCATAGTCTTTTAGTATAAGTGAGAGATTATTGGGATGTATACTGAAAAGTCTATCTTTTGTATGAACATCTTTATTTTTGAAATAAGAATCACATGATCATTGTTTGCATATTTTTATGGTTATGCATATTGTCTAATACATTACATTGTAGATAACATGGTGTGTGGTATCACACAGGAGATCATGTTATCGGTTCCTTGTAAAGTATAAGTAAAGGCTCACAACCGAGATGGCTTTGGACAAACCATTGAAATGGTTGTAGTGTAATTTGGTATTGGTTTGTCTTGACCATATAATCACACTAGTGCACTTTGTGTGTATTGAGCAGGACTGACTTAGAGGTGATTCGATTTATTGCTGACTACATAATCGAATCGGACGTTGGGCACATATACTTAGTATTCATCTCTTTAATTTACCAATGGGCGAGATTTATAGATTAAATCGATAGGCTCGGTAAGTTGGGAAATGATATTATTTATATGGTGTATCGTTGATTATAGGAGGAAACCGTGTCCTATATATTAGGATGATGATGTCCCTTTGAGGAGCTAATAAGGTTCATCATGTAAACCCTGCAGGTGGACTTGGTCCGGCATGATGAAAAGGTTGAGTGGTACTACTTATGGAGTTAGATGTTGATTAATTAATGGTCAGTAAATTAATTAATCGACGGACATTCGAGATCTTAAACACGGGGAGAAAATATACAAATAATATATGGAGCCCATATTAACTTATAGGGGTTGGTGAGGTAGATCAATGATAATCCTCTAGTGGAATGGATAATCATTAATGGATCGGACTTTATGTGGGCTTGATCCATTTGGTGGCCAAGATCCAACTCCTCCTCATGGTCCCTATTGTAGCCTATTAATACCTCATGAAGCTTAGATCCAATGGATAGAAACAAAACTCTAGATTCAAAGGTAGAGATTAAATCTCTAGATCCGACGTTGAGATTAAATCTCTAGATCCGACGGTTGAGATTAAATCCCTAGAACCAATGGTGGAGATTAAAACAAGGCTTATCCCTAACTCTATAAAAGGAGGGCAAGGGGTGGGCGGCAACTAAGAATCCAATTAGAGATAGGATTAGGGTTTTGGCTGGCAAGGCTTGGAGGCTAGGGTTTGGAGTTGGCGGCACCTATTAAGGAATTTTTTTTCCTTATCTCCTTCTTCTTTGGTGGTCGGCATCCATACAACACCTTCCTCACCTTGGTCGGTGTCCATAGCAGCTCTTCTCCTTCTCCTTGGCCAGTGGAACCAAGGCTTAGGGTTCTCCCTTGAAGCTCTTGGCCGGCAATCATCTCTTCTCCCTTCTCCTTGTTGGCCGGCGGCAAGCAACTTGCTTGTTGCTTGTTTGTTGGCTAAAGGAAGAAGAAAAGTCTTGTTTCTATTCTTCCTCTTGCTCGGAACGAGCAAGGAAGGAAGATTGGTGATCTAGGAGCTTCAACTTTTGGTAGATCGTCGCCCACACGACGTCCAAAAGGAGGAAGGTCATACAATAGAAGATTGAGAGGTATATCGATTCTCTATTTTCATTTGTTACATGTTTATATTTGTTTTTCAATTATATGCATGATATATATTCTGTTTTGTGGCTAAATATACTTGGAGCCCGAATATAAACACAAAAGTCGACGATCCGTACATCGTCTATTCCGCGGCTATTCGTGGAATAGAGGTTGGTCGCTTAAACAAAAAGTTTGTTCAAGTGACTACTCTAAACGAATAGCACGACGATGACAAGGTTGCTTGGGCAATCCCTCTTGTCAAGGATAAATTTTTTTTATCCGGGGATGTAGAAGGGATCGCCAAGAACAAGCGACTAAGTTGAAAGGGGAAGCGAAGTTTCCCCTCCCAACATTGCAGACATCTCTGAGCTACAAGGTTTAAGGTATGATAACTGTTGTCACATATCCTTCTGTTGTCTATGCATTTAGTTGCTTATAACATGAATGACTTGTAGTGTGGTAGTCACTATTCATAACCATGGTTTGAGTTGACCACGGGAACGACATGTTGAGGTTATTAGACATGTACCTGCTATCGAAAAGGTAATTACCTTTAAGAGCCAACTGATACTGAGTCAGAAAGTAGGGGTTAGGTAGTCACATCTCTTGTGGAGATCAAAGATTACAGTCCTAAGAATTTTCACTAATTATGTTTGTCATATTATTACCTGATGAGGGGTAATGGACTAAGCGAGTATACTATTGCTGATGCAGATAGTAGAAAATTAGTGGATGATATTCATAGGGATTTTGATCCCTGGGTTGGTCGTTCTTGGTTGTATAACTTTGAGAGTACTTTTGAGTACTTAACTCGTGTTATACGAAGATAGTGGAGTTGGTTGCATACCATTATCGGGATCAAGCCGATACTTGGTGGATGAGATAGGAAATAACCTTTGGGAAATCACACATCACTTGGCCACGGTGTAGTGATGTTGCAAGAGATTATTTTCCCGTGTCGTTTCTTTGACTCATTGTAAGAGAATTTTTGGGCATCGAGTAGGGTGATCGTTTGGTAACGAAGGTACTATGCAAAGTTGTTAGACTTGCGAGGGTTATGATCACCTAATAGCTTGAGAATGTGATCGACATGTCTTAAGCCACCTATGGTTTATCGGTTGACATCTTGATCAGGATGTTTGGATTTTCTATCAGATCCTACCAGAAGTCTTTAGACTGAGTCATGTGTATAGAAGTGACTCTGTAGCAAGTGTTTTAAGAGTTGGAGATTTGATAAGCAAATATTGCAAGTCAAATTATTGGAATTAGAAGTCTCCGAATGTTGGGCAAAAGGAGCAAGATTGGAGTCATGGGCCACGAGCAACTATTGGAGAGTTTTTCGATCATAGAAAACTGACTGCAGATTGTTAGCATCTTCACCTGTTTATTAGCGAAATCAAAAGAAAGGCTCTGAAGAGATTATGTGTGTGTAGTGCGAGTCACGACGACACGCAGAGTCAGATTATCCGATGGATCATTTTATCTGCTTCTACCATAAGCAGCCAGTATCTACGAGGAGAGTATGTACTTTGAAGACTCAGTTGAAGACCATGGGTGATGCTTTCGAGAGGACGATCCACAACCTCGGAAGCCAAGATCATCACAGAAGATTAGGTTATCACGTCAGTAGCAATCTACTAACTCAGATATAGTTGGAGTTCTTTGATACTTCTAGCCGGGAGAAGCGAGTTAATCAGCAGTATCAGCAGAAGACATCTCAGAAGACTCAGACGCCCAGACAACAATTGTTACCTCCCCAGGCGTAGCTATACCTTTCGTAGAGTTGGAGCGTGCTACGATGTTGACAGTTCTTCAGTATTTTACAGCCGAATGTGTATCCTTTGCCAGTACAACAATGTTTACCATCTCCGTTGTAGTTGTTTTAGTTTGTACCTCAGTTCAGCAGTTGGTTTCAGTTCCTCCATGGTAGTTTTTGCATCTACATGAGCTCAGTCTCCAAGAGCAGAAGTTGGACGAGTTACATGATTACTCGAGTAGAGAAGTCATAGCGGACCGAAGGATCAGTCATTCAGGGTATTACTTTTGGTTACCCTATGTGTGGATATATTGAGAGATACTAGTAGTTTACAGGCATCTAAGTCTAGAATATTCTTAGATAAGATTAGAAGGGTTTCTATCGACTTATGGGTTAGTGATTTTCTCTACCGTCAGGTGAGATGTTGATCAACAATCAAGAAGTCAAGGGATACCCTTAGATTTTGATAGACATACCTTCACTATAAACATATCCTTACGGGTAGTTAAATTGTTGAAATGAGGGTATAATATGTATCTCAGATGTGCATATAATTCGAGAGTATTCGGATATAGTTTCGGATGAACTCCCAGGCTTGCCACTGCATGGGCAAGTAGGAATATGCGATTGGGGTGAATTCGGGGATAGTTTCAATATTGAAGACCTCATACTGGGAGATGATTTTACGGGTATCAGTGTTGCTAAACACTATGGGAGATTTATTTGTCTTAGGGTTTCTTCTCAAGAAGATCAAGAACATCTTGTTAGAAGAGAGACGAACCTTTGAGGTTATGCATCAATTATCGATGTTGGAACGCGAAAGCTGTTGAAAATAGATATCCTTCATTGTGGATAGATGATCTGTTTAGATCAGCTAAAGGACACCAGGGTATACCCTAGGGTTGATCTATGATTGGAGTGTTGATATTGTAGTGACTTGGTGTCATACAATTATCATTGTTGGTGTGATGATTGATATATCATCAGCGTAGAGTAAAAGGATGCAGGTGTATAGAAGATGACATTTCATACTTGGTACGAATTTTATGAGCTGTTGATAATGTTGTTAGACTTATCGACGATTTAGTCGTTCATGGATTTGAGGAATCGAATAGTCTGGAAGCGACTGGACCCGTTGGTGGTTGCCTTCTTATATGATATTATTGGATATACTCACGATCTTAAGGGAAGTTGTGGTTTCCCTGGGTTGTTTTGGTATTTACCATAGATAAGGATAGGATGTTCTAGCGATACTATACCGCTGACTTGTTGGACCAAGAAGGTGATGGAAATTACCTGGTCGAAAGTTTGTGAAGCTAGGTTTCAGGGCCTAGACGGTGACTGACTTTTGCATCTGTGTTAGTTAGTCCTTCCGTTGGGGATGGAAGGGTACTGCACACAGATAAATCATTTCAGGGATTGGAGCGATTCCGATGCAGCTGTATGAGACGTGTCTTATGCTTACGTCAGTTGAGGTATTGCAAGATAGGTTGTCATACACATGACGTGGGCTTAGTAGTTATTATCTTGTTTTGTGGATGTGTAGGGCAGGAGTGCTCATGGAGTTTTGGCTAGCTACTATGTAGCTGCTATAGGGTTACGTATCGAGATGGAAGTGGGAGCCTAGTACGTTAGATTGTGTTGGGAGATTATCTAGAATCCGGAAAGGAATTGATGCGATTTGGATAATCGAGGGTCGATTAGCTAGGTCCGCTCATTTTCTTCCGAGCCGTAAGATGGATTTCGTTGGATCGCTGGATGGAATTATATCCATGGAGTATCCTTGAGTATCATTTCTGATAGTGATTCATGATTTATCTTACGATTCTGGCAAAGTCTCCCACCGGTTACGAATATAGAGCTCCACTCTAGTATAGTTATGTACTTTTTGATAGGTGAGCGATATGAAGGTGTTATTCAGACTTTAAAAGGTCTGTTGAGAGTATCCATGATAAATTTTAGAGGCTATCAGTACCCCACTTAGTCACTTGAGGTGTGTGACTTTTCTCCGGATAATTGAGATGGTTATTGTGACATCTCATACTCGTACATGAGTCAGAAATTTGGGGATCACATTTTTATTAGTGGGGGAGAATGTAGAATACGGAAAAAAAATAAACCCAGCTAATTAAATTAATTAAGGGGTAGGGTTAATTAAGTTGGGGATTTAATTAGATGTGATTGTGGCTTGGACCTGAACTAGTTTGGGTGAACCGGTTGGCTTGAACAAGGCGGCTTGAACCAAATTGCCGAACCACTTTTATAAGCTTCCAAATCAGATTGCAATTTCATTTCATCGCGATTTCTTTCTCTCCTTCTCCACACCATCGCCTCTTTCATCGCCTTCTTCTAGGTTGTCAGTATTCTATCAGAGCAGCTCGACAGCGCTACTACCTTAGCTGATTTCCGGCCGAAGATCATTTGGATTCCTCGCCTGGAGATCTCGTTGACTCTTTCGGCGGACCGGCGGTGTTGTCGCCGCGGTAGCAAGCTGTCGATCTAGGTGCTGGGGTATGTTTAGGTTAGGTTTAAATTGTTGTTTCCTCTAGATCTAGCTATGGATTCATCGGTTGAGCTTCGATTTGTGGTTTGGCAGTGGCAGAGCTTGGTTTTGTTCTGGTGAACAGGGCAGCTAGGGGAAACTACTGCCAGTGGAGAGTTGAGATCAGTAAGTTGTTTATTCCTTTTTGTTTCATCTGTAATTGATGTGAATTTGTGGTATGTCCATGTATTTGGGGATTCGATGAGTCTTTCTGTCAAGGGATTGGTGTTATGTCAACTGTAAGTGGGAAGAAGAAGATAGCTGGGTTGAGTTGAGAGATTCAATTGATGTTAGGCTGATCCATGAGTGTTATAGATAGTGAATTGTGATTGATTCCAGGATTTGTGGATATGTTGAGCTCTATTTGTGGTGGAGTGTATCATGTGATGGATCTGGATTAGCAGAAAATTTATAGGTGGGTTGTGTGTGTGTTCGTTCAAGGCTTGATTAGATCCCTATTTTTCTTCGGTGTAGAATTACTGTGGCAGGTTAATTGGGGTAAGTGTTGTTTGTGTTCTGTTAAGGAGCTGTGAATGATGAAGTGTTGAGATTAGGTTAAAGTGTGGAGACTATGTTTAAATGATTGGATAGTTATTTGAGTGTTGTTTAGATCTATATACTTTAATTGATCTTGTTGATGTGGGAGAGAGCTTGGTTGGGTAAATCGACCAAGGATGAATGTAGATTTGGGGTTACGAGTGGTTGTGCTCGAGGTTTCAACCCGTAGATGAGGAAAGGATGCGAACATAGAAACGAAGTAGTGTTTAGTTCGTATATTGGTCGGACACTTGTACGTAATTATTGTTTGCTATTATATGCAGGTTTGGGATTCAAGACAGATTTGCGGGCACGAAGGTCATTAGCATGATCTATGTTCAGGTGGGTAATATCAACCCTAGTCAGGTAGTTTGATCTAAATCTGGTGCATGAATTTGGACTTATGCTATTACTTTGATCTTAGATCCACTCTTATTTAATCATATGCTTGTACTGCCTTGACCTTTGAGATATATTGTTGTTACTTCATTGATTATCTAGCATGGATATGAATTATAAACCCTATTATGTGTTAACTGATGGATATTCAGTAAGTACATGTGGTTAGCGTTATCTTTGTGACCTCATATTGGATTACTGTGTTACATCACTAGGGTTAGGTGATGGATTAGATTATGGAGTCGATTGTTGTATCGTACACTTATTAGTTGTGCATCTATGGTGGATCTAGTGGTTTTGCATAGATAAGTGTGTGAGTGTCAGTATTGTTGGGATGTATACTGAAAGCCTAGCTCTTTTGTATGAACATATTTATTTTGAAATAAGAATCACATGATCATTGTTTGCACGTTATATTTATATGTGTGCATATTGTCTAATATTTTACATTGTAGATAACATGGTGCCTGGGTGCGGCACAGAAGATCATGTTATCAGTCCCTTGTAGAATATAAGTAGAGGCTCACAACCAAGATGGTTTTGGACAAACCATTGGCATGGTTGTAGTGTAGCTTGGTATTGTTTTATCTTGAACATAGAGTTACACTAGTACACTTAGGTGTATTGAGCAGGACCGACATAGAGGTGATTCAATTTATTGCTGACTGCATAATTAAATCGGACCTCGGATATTATGTTGTACATGCTCTTAATCCCGATATAATAACGGGCACATATACTTAATATTTATTTCTTTGATTTACCAGAGGGTGAGATTTCTATGGATTAAATCAATATGCCCGGTAAGTTGAGAAATGATATTATTTACATGGTGTGTCGTTGATTATAGGAGGAATCCGTGTCCTATGTATTAGGTTGATGATGTCCCCTTGAGGAGCTCATAAGGTTCATCATGTAAACCCTGCAGGTTGACTTAGTCAACATGATGATAAGGTTGAGTGGTACTACTCGAGGAGTTAGATGTTAATTAATTGATGGTCGATAAATCAATTAATTGTGACATTCGATATCTTAAACACGGGGAGATGGATGTACAAATAATATATGGAGCCCATATTAATTTATGGGGGTTGGTGAGGTAGTTCGATGATGATCCTCTAGTGGAATGGAACATCATTGATGGATCAAGTTTGTGTGGTTCCGATCCATCGGGTGGCCAAGACCCAACTCCTCCTCATGGTCCCTATTGTAGCCTAATATAAACCTCATGAAGTCTAGATCAAATAATGGAAAACAAATCTCTAGATCCGACGGTTGGGATTAAATTCCTAGAACCGACGGTGGAGATTAAATCTCTAGATCCGACGGTTGGGATTAAATTCCTAGAACCGACGGTAGAGATTAAATCTCTAGATCCGACGGTTGGGATTAAAACCCTAGAACCGACGGTTGAGATTAAATCTCTAGATCCGACGGTTGAGATTAAAACCCTAGAACCGACGGTGGAGATTAAACCAAGGCCTAAACCCTAACTCTATAAAAGGGTGGCTATGGGTTGGGTGGCAATAAGTTTTAGAGGTTGGATGATGGATGCTAAGGAGATTAGGGTTTAGCCTCCAATTGCTTGGCTGAGCAACCCTAGGAGGAAACCCTAATTAGGGTTTGGCTCTTTTGGGTTGGGCGGCCAAGGTGAGGAAGAAGAGTGGGCAGCAACCTATGGAGGAGCTTGTCTTCTTCCATGGAGGTGGCTAGCTCCTAGATCTCTTCTCTCCACCATTCTTGGGCGGCAAGGAACCCTATGGAGGAAACCCTAATTTGATTAGGGTTTTGGCTCCTTTGCATGGGCGGCCATGGATGGGAATGAAGGTTGGGCAGCCACTTGTGGAGGAGTTTGTCTTCTTCCTTGGAGGTGGCTAGCTCCTAGATATCTTCTCTCCACCATGGTTGGGCGGAAAGAAAGCCTGGGAGAAACCCTAATTAGGGTTTCCTCCTTAGGTTAGGCGCTAGGATTGCAAGGAAGTTGGGCGGCAACTATAGGAGAGGAGGTCTTCTTCTTCCTAGGGTGTGGCCGACTCCTTCCTCTATTCCCTCCACCGTGGCCGGGGCCCAACATATTCCTTTTCTCCTATTCACTCCATCTTGGCCGGCGGCACCAAAACTAGGGTTTGTCGCTAGTTCGGTTCCTTGGTTGTTTCCATATTATTCTCTCTATTCTTGGGGTCGGCGGCATCAATCCTTTGTGGATTGGTGGTTGGCTCAAGCAAGAAGGGAAAGAGAGTTCTTCATTCTTTGGATTGAAGAAGATCTAGGAAGCTTCAACTTGTGGAGGATCTTCGCCCACACGAAGTCTACAAGGAGGTTAGGACATACGATAGAAGATCAAGAGGTATAAAAGTTTCACAACTTTTATTATTGTTCTTTTCATGTTCTTATTTGATATGCTAGCTTATGTTCATTATGTTAGTATATGTTGATTATACTAGTTTGCATTTGCATGTATTTGTATAATCATGGACCCCGATAAGAAACACAAAAACCGGCGATCCGTCCGTCGTCTCTTCCGCGGCTAACCGACTAGAAGAGTTGTGTTGCTTGAACAACTAGTTTGTTCAAGCGATCGCTCAAGTCGTTAGCACGACGACGAATTGGTTGTGCTTAGGAAACTCATCCCATCCGGATTAGTTTTCATTAGTGAAAATTTTAATCCGGGGACATGGGAGCATATGAGCATTCCGAGAAATAGCACGGTTGCCAACAAGTATGTGGTTGTGGACTAGAGGTCCTAGTATGATTGTATATCCATTATGGATCATATATCTGTGTATGGTTATATGGATTTTCGATGGTATCTCGCTATGGACTGGAGGTCTTAGTGTGGTTGACTGTCAGTTGGGTATGACTCTCTATATGGTAGAGAGAGTGCCTTGTGGATTAGTAGTCCTTGCATAGTTGATTTTTGGTTGACCAGGACTCCCCATGGGATAGGGAGTGTTGCGAGGATACTTGTGTGGAGCTATGCATCATTACACTGCATGCATGCTGTTGACTGGGTCTCCCTTGTGGTTGAGATGGATCGTCAGTCATCCTGCCTCCCTAGCCACTCAGAGTAGTGGTAGCAGGGTTGAGGGCAGAGCATTGGATGTGCCGCGCTCGATCACTATAGACGGTGGTAGCTGGAGTTGTGTGCAGCTTGTCCTATCGTGCAGCACTCGGCCACTCATGGGTAGTGGTAGCTAGAGTCGCTTGCAGCAGGGACCCCTAGGGTAGCATATAGCTCTATGGCGGCTAGCTACTAGTCATACTACCCAACTCGGCCATTCGAGAGTAGTGGTAGCTAGAGTCGGGATAGTTGTCATGTCGTGCCACCTTGGTCACTCTGGGGTCGTGGTTGGACGGGTCTGCAGACAGTGACCATGCTATGCATTGCTGATATATATATATGCATGTATTTGATATATGTTTTACATATTCCTGTGAGATGTTGCATTTGATTGAGCTATGATTGTTTCATATGCTTGTACATCTTGATACATGTCATTTGCATATTATATATTGCTATGTGTTGAGCATGATATATGTGTTTGTCCAGACTGTTGTATGCATTTGATTAGCGTCATGTTCTAGTATGGACTGGGATGTTATTACATGTGATTATATACTGTTCATATGTTTGAGTGTTGGTTAGGTATGGGATTGACCTTGTACGTTATATGGGTTACGTTATTGTATATCTGTTCAGGATGATATAGCATATGGTGTTGTAGACCGTCTGGTAAGTTGGTACATTACTTCACGTTCAATTGATCAGTTTAGTATATGCATTGAGTATGACTATACTGTGGTTACTGGTTATTAGATTTGGATAGAACTGTATGTCTATTGGACTGATGCTATATACCTATAGATCTTCACATGTATACTTGCATATCTCTTTATCCTGTATGTTATTCATGCACTTTCGATATATTACCCCTGAGTTTATACTCACCACCCCGGACATTGGGTTTCCTGTCGCCTAGGTAACAGGTAAAAGATTCCTTGGATGTTCAGAGCTCCGCCAGCTGATCCCATCTCACACCGGACGGATGGATATTTATTCCGTATTCTTGTATTCTTGTGGATTGTGGTTTTGGAATTTTACCCTGTATTGTTTTTGTATTTATGATATACGGATGTGTTGTATGTATTTGGTCTTTGATGTGATTTCTGTTATGATTCTTGTTGTGTCAAAGTCACTCCGGAGTGCACAGTTGGGTCTTTGTATTTTGTTTATCTGTCAGTATGTTTCCACTATGTTTAGTATATTCATGTTTGCTTATTATGTTGTTGTTGTGGGCCTACGGGCCTTATATTAACAAGATATGTTTGCTTTTCGGCATAGCATACTATCGGGGCGTGACAATTACACTGGTAATTGTTTATGGATTAAGGGGGAGTAGGACTAAGTGATGCATTGGTTAAGGGGGAGCTTTCCTATTAAATAGTTATAGATCCAATACCTATATGCACATGTTTTATTGTTGGTGCAAAGTTAGGAAATACTCTTACTTATGTTTTCAAACTTTGCTCAACATGATAGAAAGTGTCTTAGATTAAGGGGGAGCCTTAAGTATATCTTATACCTTAGTTCAAGGCATAATCACCCATTCATACTTGCTTTATTAAAAATTTGCCTCTCTCTTTTTGATGTGTATCGAAGGGGGAGAAGGGAAAAGATTTAAGTTAGAAAATCAATTCATATTGTGACATATGATGTTTCATTGCATATTTAAAGACCTAACTTAAATGATTGTCAAACATAAAAAAAGGGAGAGATTATTGGTGCAAGAATGCCCCAAGTATTATTTAATTTGGATGTTCGGATCATCATTTATAGTTAGCCAATATTTGTTATCTAATATGGATGATTAAGTTTCAGATTTAAAGAAAGTCCAAGTATGAAGACTTGGCAAGAAAAGTCCAAGAATGTGAACTTGGTGGCATAAGCCAAAGCATGTAGTATTGGTGGCATAAGACTAAGTGGATCTTGGCAAGGAAGTTCTAGGGTGAGGTCTTTGCAGCATACGTCCAAGCATGTAGTCTTGGTTGTGTAAAGTCCAAGAGGACCTTGGCAATGGAGGAACCCAAAGAATGACAAAATCGAAGGAAGCTTTTGAAGGCAAGCGTAAGGATGAAGGAGTCATGGACTCGGAGGGATCCTGAAGGCACAATGCTGATGGAGAAGTTGGAAGGTTGAGTCTAGGCTCAGGGAGTGTTAAGTATGAAATAGTCATACTTGAGGTATACCAGTCGACTGGTTCTTATACTAGTCGACTGGTCTCAAGTGTTCAACACTCGAGGGTCCAAAAGACTTGAGCTGTCAACTGGAATTATGACTCAGTCCACTGGTCAAGTAGTCGACTGTAGGTCAACTATTGAACATAATCTATGGCAGTCGACTGGAGTTATAAACCAGTCGACTGACCTTAATCAATCGACTGCTAGGGTTTAGCAGTTGACTAGACTCAAGTGGCTAGGGCAAAAATTATTTGGTACTCGACTATCTGCTTGTGACAATCGACTATTATCTTGGATAATCAACTAATAGTATGAGTAGTCGACTGATCAAGTGTTTATTGAGTGGTGACATCATGCTTCGTCATAAGCCATTGGATTTAGTCAACAGTAACACCAGTCAGCTGTTGGATCGTAGAGTCACTAGAAGGGGGTGAATAGCGATCTTAAAACATTCCTTTCGTCAATTGAAAACATGAGAATTGCAGTGGAAAGTAAAAGACAATAAACAAAAATGAGACTCTTTATTTTTACTTGGTTCACAACCCAAAGGTTGCTAATCCAAGGCTTCGCGATCCTAGATCGCGTACATGAGGCAATCCACTAAAAGTCTCTTCCTCATTGGAGATAAGAGACGGCGATTACAAGAAAAAGATAGAGGAAGAGGCAACAAGCCTACCTCTCCTCTTTACAACAAAAATGATGAGTTGACCATTGTTTGACAATGGGTTGACTATATGGTTGACATTGGGTTGACCATATGATGGAAAGTCCAAGCATGAGTCTTGGCATGGAAAGTCCAAGCATGGATCTTGGCAAGGAAAGTTCAAGCATGGGTCTTGGCAAGGGAAAGTCCAAGCTTGAGTCTTGGCAATTGAAAAGTCCAACATGGGTTGGCATGGAAAGTCCAAGGGTTGATATTGGTGGCGTAAAGTCCAAGGGTAGAGTCTTGGAAGCATAAGTCCAATGGTTGGCGGCGTAAAGTCCAAGCGTGAAGGCTAGCGTATGGATGAACAAGTCATGGATGACTTGGAGGGATCTGATAGGCGTGAGGCTGATGGAGGTGGCTAGAATGCTTAGGTCTAGGATAAGGGTGGTATAGCAAGTGTGAGGGCAACATAATTGGAGTAAACCTCATGGTTGAGGTGTAGCAGTCGACTGGTCAAGTGCTTGACACTTGGCAGCCGAGTCAACTCTGAGCAGTTGACTAGGATTATGACCAATCGACTGATATAAGTTGACTGGCGATTGACTGCTATTGAGTGGCTTGGGCAGTCGACTACCATGTTATGGCAGTCAACTGTGCTTGAGCAGTCGACTACTATGGAGGGCAGTCGACTGCCGCTGGTTTTGGTCGTGAGGCAGAACGCTCGGTAGCCAACTAAGCAGTTGTCTACGGGCTTGAGCAGCCGACTACCAGTGTATCCGTTGGCTTGAATGCCTACATGGATTAAGCTCGTTGTGAGACAATGACATTGTTGGCAGTCGACTGGGGCCTTATGGCAGTCGATTGCCAAGCGCGGAATCAGCCTAATGCAGTCATAAAAGGAGCAGCTCATGGTGAATTTCGCCATCAGTTCTTTGAGAGGTTGTGGAGGCGATTTGAAGATGAAGTGCAAGCACATTTTAGGGTCCTTCAAGATCATCCAAATGTTGGTGCAATCGTCCCAGGTCATGATTGACCAGACTCGAGTTTGACTCGAGTAGTGGTTTGATGTTTGAAAAGGGAGTTGACCATTGTTTGATAATGGGTTGACTAAATGGTTGACTTAGGGTTGACCATAATGGAGAAGTCCAAGTGAGACACTTGGCAATTGGAATGTACAACATGGGTTGGCATGGAAAGTCCAAGCATGGGTCTTGGTAAGGGAAAGTCCAAGCTTGAGTATTGGCAAATGGAAAGTCCAGCATAGGTTGGCAAGGGAAGTCCAAGGTTGATATTGGCGGCGTAAAGTCCAAGCGGGAGTCTTGGCAGCATAAGTCCAATGGTTTGGCAGCGTAAAGTCTAAACAGGAGTCTTGGCAACATAAGTCTAATGATTTGGCGACGTAAAGTCCAAGCGGTAGTCTTGGCAACGTAAGTCCAACTGTGCCTTGGCAATGTAGACCAACTTAGCATAATAATAGTCGATGGAAGCATCTGAAGGCTAGCGTATGGATGAACAAGTCATGGATGACTTGGAGGGATTCGATAGGCGTGAGACTGATGGAGGTAGCTAGAAGGCTTAGGTCTAAGCTAAGGGTGGTCTAGCAAGTATGAGGGCATCATACTTGGGGTTAAACCTCATGGTTGAGGTTATTAGTCGATTGGGGCTTTTGACCAGTTGATTGGTCAAGTGTTTTGACACTTGGCGTAGAGTTGTCTCGGCAATGATCGGGATTATGACGATCGCTGTGAGTCAATCGGGTGTTCGACAACGCAAATAGCCTTAGCGATCACAACATTAGGCAATGATCGATGGCTTGAGCAATTGACTACCATGGATGACAGTCGACTGCTGGTACTCAGAACGCTCGATAACTGACTGATCAGTTGGCTACGAGGTTGACATTCGATTGATGGGTAATGGCAGTTGACTACCAGTGTATCCGTTGGAGTTTTGCCGACATGGATTAAGTCCGTTGTGAGACAACGACACTGTTAGCAGTCGACTGGGACCTTATGGCATTCGACTGCCAAGCGCAAAATCAGACCGTTGTATGTTATAAAAGCAGATCGAAAGGGAGGATTTAGCAACAATTTTTGGGGCATTTTTGGAGGGGAATTGCTACTGCATTCTATACCTTCAAGACCAATCCAAAGCAAGCAATAAGCAAGCAATCCAAAAATCTTATGTAAAGTGTTCTTTACTTGTTTTTGTACATTGCTTAGGTTACTTGTTGTAATTTCTTTGTATTACTATTGTAATCATTGTAAGAGGTTTCTCCACCTCCGGTGTGTCACCGATAAGGAGTGTTATTGGTTTAGTGGTGGTGTTTGCATCGCTAGGGCTCATTCGAGCCCAACCCGTGGAGTAGGAACCCTAAGGTTCCGAACCATATTATATCACGTGTGTTTATGCTTGTGTATCTTGTTATTTGTATTTGTTATTATTATTTCGCTATGCTAACAAGAGTGTAGACAATCAAGAGCGAACGAATTTTATCGAAACAACGAACACACTGTTCACCCCCCTCTAGCACTCACCGAAGATCCTACACAAGAAACCAACAAGCAAAGCATTCAAAGCCCTAATTTGTAAAGTGTTCTTTACATTTCAGTTGTAGTTCTTTGTATTTGCTTGTATTTCTTTTGTATTACTTTTTTAATCTGTTATAAGAGGTTTTCTCCACTTCCGGAGTGTTTTTCAAGAAGGAGAGGTTGATTAGTGGTGTTTGGCATCGCTAGAGCTCATTTGAGCTCAATCGTGGAGTAGGAACCCTAAGGTTCTGAACCATGTTATATTTGTGTGTTGTGATTGTGTTTGTCTATTTTTTATTTTCATTATTATTTCCACTACGTATAACAAGTATTATAGGCAAACACGATCAAATTCCATCAAGCGAACGAATGCACCATTCACCCCATCTTCTAGCGCTCACCGAAGTTCCAATAGAAGGTGTTGCGGGAGCTGTAATGGCTGGTTAGAGGTTGGAACAGGGTTGATCGAAGCTGTGATGGGGAAAGAAGATTTTCCAACTAAAGAGAAGGGGAATCCTCTTCTCCTCTTTAGCCGACGGTGATGAGATGGAATGGTTGGACAGTGGTAGGGCAAGGAGAGGAAGCTGTCGTGCATTGTGATGATGGATGGATCAAGAAGACCATCGATCGGAGGGGTAATCCCCATCTACGATGGCTGTCCGGTGATGGAGGGGATGGAGATTAGCCGATTGGAGGGGAAATCCCCTTCTCCGATGGCTATCGACAAAGATGGAGGTGGCTACCGAAGAAGAAATGGAATGGAAGAATGGGATGTCGGTGAAGAAGAGATGGTGATCAGAGGTTTGGTAAGGGTGGGGCTGTCGACAGTGGATGAAGGAGGAGAAGACCACCACCTCTAGCCTTGGTGGAGGAGATGGATGGGCGACGGTGAGGATGGATAAAGCGATGGAGATGGAGGAGGAGAAAAAACTGCGATCGGGGAAGAATGTTGTGATCCATCAAGAGATTAGCTTATTTAAACCCAAATTCCAGATCTGATCCGACGACCAGAATCAATCCGAACTCATATGAATGGATCTGATCAATCTGAATGGAGGGTCACGATCGGTCTGATATGGATGAAAGACCAAGATGTCTAGATATAAGTGTATGGATTGAATCGCTCCAGATCTAGATAGATGGCTCAGATCTGATCCTTTGATTGAATTGCCTTTGATCTTGATAAATGGTTCAGATTGATCCAGCTTAAAATACCCCTTATGAACCTAGATGAAGTCATATTTGATCCAACTCGAGTCTAGTCCATTGGCTCATCTCGATCTCCTACAAACAAGAGATAAAATTTGCATATAAGTCTAAAATTTAGGAGAATTTATAATAAGGTCCAAAATGAATCCAAACTCATAAAACGTACTAATAATCGGCAATTAATCACTTGAGAGGATAAAAACATTGAGATTATGGACCAAAATAATATGACAAAATGGTAGTTATCAATTCCCCCACACTTATTCTTGCGCGTCCCGGGCAAGTAAGAAAACTAAAAGATATCCAAAAACATATCCCTATCATCCCCTAGTAATACATTGAAAATAGTTAAGCATAATTACTTAGGATCATCAAGTTTTGCGAATCTAGGCACTCATATTTCCACTTTCCACACGAGTCAATAAGCAAGGCAATTTTAATTAACTTGAATAGATTAAGCATGATAGAACCTTACAAGGTAGACATATGTACTGATACACACATAAGAAATATGGAAATGGAGCTCACTCAAAATAACTTATGATATTGCACTACCATATGCATGCTTATTTTCTACTTCTCCACTACTATGAACATAAGCACACATAAATCTAGAGGACTTATCAAGAGTAATGATGAAGCCAAGATAAATTCAAAAGAGTAAGAAAGATAAGAAATAAGGAAGAACAAAAGAACATGAGAGCATTGGAGTAATCACATGATGACTACAATGAAATACTAAGCATAAAATCACTCAAAACATCCAAAACTCAACTCCCTTGTACCTTTCCAATGTAATACACAAACTAAACATTCCTGCATCTCTAAAAATACATATCTTCAATAAGCTCTCAATCCACAAGTACTTCCACATGACAAACTCAAATGAATAGAAATAATCTCTTTAAAACTTTATTTCACTAATGCAAGACAATTTAGAAACTATAGCAATGCTCATATTCATCAATCACATATCATGCAAAGATATAAACATTTGAAACTTTTTTTTTCTTTTTTTTTTCTTTTTTTTTTTTTAAATCAAACAAAAGATACATGATTGTGATGATAATAAACTTGGCTTCCCATGTTGCAACTCGTGGAAATCTCCTCTCGACATAAATCAATAGAATGTAACAATAGTTAATCACTTTTTTTCTTTCACACATAACACTCTCCCCCACACTTAAACTTGTCCATCCCGGACAATGTACTCATCATGTAATCCCCCAAAACTCTCATCATATGATAAGAAAAGGAAGACCAATAAAGATGTGAAAGTGACAATATAATGACAATGAGAAGATATATCAAGGAAGCTACAATGTCATGAAAGTATTAGGTGGAATGTATGGCGAGTAACAATGACAAAGAAAAGGGGAGAAATCAAAAGAAATAACAAGAGAAATTTCCTCCATCATATTCATGCAAGCTTATATTATTGTAATTTCAAAAAGAATCAAAGAAAGTTATAGAGTGTCAAGTATCACAAGTGTTATCATGCACAAGAGGATAAAGGATAGACATGACAATAAACCTCACTAGGTGAATAAGAATATCAAGCTTAATCTATCAAGATAGCGTCCATCACCATAACAAATGACTACATGCAAGCAATGTACTCAATCATACCAATGAATCCAAAACTCGATAGTCAAACTTAATTATGTTATACAATTCTCAAAGAACGAAAAGGCATGTAAGGAATTATTACAAAAACTACAACAAAACAAGCCACACCAAATAAGGTGTGAAGTCAAAGAAAACAAGTAAAATCAATTAAGCATATGCACAACAAGAAAATGAAAAAAAAAATAAAGAAAAGAATAAACTCCCCTGATCTCCTGGGGTTGAAGGTGATTCAATAATAGAAGCCAGGCGGGAGGTGGAATAACATAAGATTAAATCTTCTCCGGTGGTCGAAGATTGTTCAACTTTAAGACCCATGTTGGGGTTGGAATGACCAAATATGAGATGAGGGCTCTCCTTAAATATTCAATATCTCCAAAATCCACTCCCTCTATCATCAACTTCTCAAAGATTTTCCCAGGTGGTTGAACACGATTTAGTTGAAGAATCCACTTTGGGGCCCAGATGATTCTAGTTAAAGTCAGGGTCTTCTTTGAATAGTCAAATGCATCCTTGCATGATTGATTAGAAATGACATACTTATAGCAACCTGCAACATTGACATAGAAAGGATGCATTTCCCACACACATATAGGGTAAGATAGAGCATAACTAACATCAATCCTTGCAAGGCTCATACCAGAAGATGAATCACATCCAATAAAATCAACTATAGGTACTTCCATGAAATTTTCTACAAGATGAGCAAACATAGTAACCATGAAACCTTTGAAGGTACCTAAAGCATTGCAAAGACTGAAGCGAAATAAAAGAAGCTCTAACTGCAATGGGAGTGTCCAGTCTAAAAACTTCCAATTGTCCTTCACTCCCTCTGAACACACATTCTTCAAATTGACATAGATCAACTCAAACTTAAATTCAGATGACTTTACAATTGAAGGAAGAAATTTGATGGGCACAATCTCTACTTCTACTGTCTCTTCTACATCAAGATTTTCACTAGGATCAGTTATCAATACACTAACATTATCATTCACATAAGAAACAATAGAAGCTTCATCAGAAATTTCACATGTAACTTTATCAACAATAATATATGCAATAATAGCACTATCATCCCAAGTTTTGCATGCATCAATATTATAATCAAAGTACACAACATTAGTATTCACATTAATATTTGGAACATGACAATGTATATCATCACAACTCACAGTAGCAGAGTCCTATAGAGTTGTAAACGTAGCAACTAGTGTATCCTCAACTCTACAATCCATCTCCTTGTCAATCTGCCTCGGCATAAAGCAACGAGGAATATCCTCTAATGGAGGTTGAATGACTTCTTATGCTTGCATTTGCTGGCTAAAAATTGATGCAAGTTAGTCCATATGTTGTTGTTGTTTCAACTATTGTTCTTCCTCAAACTCTTGTTGTTGCAACTATAGTTGTTGTTCAAACAGTTGATGTTGCAATTATTCTTGTTGTTGAAACTGTCTATCTTGTTCAAGGAGTTGCTGCATAAAATCCTTAAGGTCTTGCATATCTGGTTGACTAGGAAATTGCTGAAATTGTCGTGGTCCATTTAATATAAAATCATCTTGAAACTCTAATCGACTCTAATATGCAGAAGAGTTTTGAGCATTTTGATGTTGTGCTACCTCATATGTGTAACATGATTGATCTCCCAAACTAGGCATGTAAGCATTGATAGATGGTGGGGATTAATAATACTGAGGTTTCTCAGGAATGTACTGATGCACATTACCATATATAAAATCTGAATTGTAAGCATGTGTACCAAAAAATGAATTATAACTGTCCTGCTGATATGATCGATGATATTGAGGCACTGGCTGATTATACTATGACTTGTACTAGAGATGCTGATAGTCAGGCTGATAATACTAAGAATATGTATCTGAATTACTCCTATTATAATATCCAGTGCCTGTGTTATGAAAATCATTGAAACCTCCAGATTGCTGATAATAAGGATCCATGATTAAAGAAGTTTCCTGTTCTTATCCTGAAAGACTAGTAACAAAAATCAAAGACACAGGAAATGTATAAACCAAAACACATGGATACAAGAAACATAAAGCACCCAAGTGTTTTTCTTAACAGAAGAGAAAAGTAATCCTAAGATTATCAAACACCGTTAACATTCCCCGGCAACGACGCCATTTTTGATAATGCATCGTCGCAATACGATACACAAAAACAAATTACCGAATGATGTGAGCAAAACATATAGGGTTTTAGGAGTAGTTTTCGCTCACATCTCATTACATTTTATGTTTGTTTCATGCATATTTCACTTTGTTTTACATGCATTTCCTATTTTTTGGTTTGAAGATTTTCTCTTTGTACTTTTGTGTGCAAGATAGCATTTCATGGGAAAAGGCGCACTTTCGGAGCAAAAGAAGGGCATTTTGCAGCTGGACACAGAAGGGAACATGGCTAGGGCGTGTGTCTACACACGGCTGTGTTCAGAGGGCGAAAATGGCTGCCACATCCCGACACATGGCCAAATCGTGTGTTTTCACACGACCATGTCGTGGCCAGGCAGATTGATGTGATTAGGATTTTTTTAGATTTCATAGCGATCCAACATGATGTCTATATAAAGGAAGATCTTCCCAAACCCTAAAGAAGGATGACAGGGAAGCACAACGGCTGGGATGGCACTCCGAAGCCCTAAAAAACTTCAGGGACTCGCAACGGGGAAGAAGAATGATGTCGAGGATCCAAATTCTGCACCTCAACGCCAGAGAGAAGGGTTGAATTGCATTGTAATTCATATTTCTTACACGTTTATCATTGTATCCATGAATTCCATAATATTTTGTGATTCTCTTCTCGTATCCATGGAGTAGATTCTCTGATTCTAGTATTAGGGAGTAGTTTGTGTTGAGTAGAACATTGTTATTTCAAATATGTTTCTTGAAATCGTATTTGCAGTTGAATGATAGTTGAGATGTATAGCTTTGTGTTTTGGTTTTCTATCTTCTGTGTGTAGATGATACAAGGGGTGACAGTCCTTGTATCGCAAATTTAGGGGATATTAGGAGGAACCTATGGGTTGGCCTCATCGCCTATAATTGTGGATAGAAGGATGGATAGAGTCAGTAATGTATCTCGTTTCTGACTCGTCGCAGGGATCGATTCGGCATCCTTGTACAGACTATCTCGTCTTGAGGCTAGGGGATGACCTGGCATGGCAGAGGTAGCTTCCGATAGATGCAAAGGCTCATCGGGGGAGTGTATGATGTCCTTTCCACAAATCCCTAGTTAGAAAGTCTGGATATATTCAATTGATAGCATGTTCTGCGATACACAAATGAAACCGAAGTCCTAGAATCCCATCAAAATCCTCGTAGCAAACCCTCTCTTCTTTCTTGTGACACCGTACTAGAGTTTAGTGTTAGGGCAATCTCTTGTCGTAATATGGTTTTGATGGTGTGGCAAAGGGTTTAAGTTATTTTGATATGTTGATTTGATATGTGCGTTGAAGTCGTGCAGGACTTAGTAATTTGCACATGAAGCCATGGCGAGTTTCACATCTCATGACTCGTGCCTTGAGTCGGTGAAGGATAGCTTTGCGGAAGCTGTGCGCTTGGAGCATCCGAGGGACCGCCGGACGAGGAGCTTGGAGTGAAGCCGGAGGAAGTAGACTTCGAGGCAAGAGATGCGAAGGAGCATTGCAGAGCCGTGCGCCTGATGCTACCGAGGGACGTGGCCGCGAACGAAGAGAACTTCGAAGGCGAGGGACTCCGAGGGATGAGAGTGAGCGATTGTAACCCGGGAAGGGGTAGCTCTTAGGTGAAACTTGGCCATTTGGCCAAGTGTCGGATGAGTTTTCCCGACACCACCGATCAGTCATGTCATAGCGATCATCGCTCTAATCGATGGTTCGATCGACCGGTCTAATATGGTGAATCAAGTTGATCGATCATTGCCGACATGGGGTCGATGATTTGATCGATCGCTAAGGGACGGCATCGTCGATGTCCTGCGGCGGGCATAGAATGGAGTCGACCTGTTGAGGACTCATTAGTTGACATCGATCTGATGGGTGCCATCGATCGTGATGCGATCTGCTGGATGGTATCCAATGTGGAAAGCGACCGTTATTGGGCAACGGCTACGGGACCAGTCGACTGATGGGTGCCATCAATCGACTGCTCCTGTGTCAACGGGAAGAAACCCTCTTCCTCTATAAAAAGGAAAAGGGAAGGCCATGGCACTCAAAGCCAAGACATGGGATGACCTTGCCTCATCCTCCTCATCCGAAGAAGAAGAGCATGTCTACTCCAACCTAGCACTAATGGCTCTTCATGACTCGGATTGCTCCTCCTCCACCGAAAATGAAGAATCAAGCTCAAGTGGAGAGAGCTCAAATGAAGGGGGAGCTTCTACATCCTCATCATCCGAAGAAGAAGAAGAAGACATGGAAACTATGATAACAAATGCTTCTCCTAAGAAAATAGTTTCCATAATCTCTAGTTTAACTAAGGACTTATTTGGCATGAAAAAGAAAAATAAGAGCATGCTAGATAAAATTAAGGCATTGGAAAATAAGCTAGAAAATGCATGCTTAAATGAAAATAATTCTTCTAGCTTAAATGATGCATGTTCACATGACTATATTCCTTTGAATGTTAATGATGCATGCATAGAGGAAAATAGGGCTTTAAGGGAAAAGGTAGACTATTTGACAAAAGCCCTAGAGAAATTCACTATTGGCTCCAACACATTAAATATGATTATTGGGAGCCAAAGAGCTAGCTTCAACAAAAAGGGCCTAGGCTACAAGGAAAAGAAAAATGAAAAGGCCTATAAATGCCTAATTGCTAGGGGACAAGATAAAAAGAAGGTAATAGCTAGGAAATGGATCCCCAAGGAATACTTAGTGAACCCAATAGGAAAGAACTTATTTTGGGTTCCAAAATCCATCCTTAAGGGTTAGGAAAACCCTAGGGTAGTCAACCATATGGAATTAACCTATATCATATTTTGGTTGACTTAGGATGGCGGGACAACATTTTTAGAATAGTGTTGGGTGATGATAACATGCCCATAAATAGATAATAATGCTTAAATCATGATGATTAATGAAATTGCTATGTATGTTTGAAATCATGATTTATGATTTTAATATTTGGCACGCAATCATGAGAAATAGGGTTGAATCATGCTTTAGGTGATACTTTACTTATTATCATGATATAATACCTAATGCATGGTTATAATTTGATGAAAACATGTATTTCATGATCATAATGTAAAATTAATTCATATATGTCTTTGTGATCATGTAGAGTGTTAGGATGATACTTAACCTTGATAGAATTGGATGAATATATTGGTTAAGTATACACAAATACCCCCTAGGATGCATCTCACACTCACTATAGGCTAACTTGATTGCAAACTTAGCATGGGTGAGATGTTAGGATGATACAAATGTCCACTAATGCCTATGGCATTTAGATGGTCATTTAAAGTATCAACATAGCAATAATAGACCAATCATGGGGAAGGCTTTTGTTTAATTCATAGACATATTTCCCAAAGATCATGGTTGGATATTTCATATGTTTTCAAAACAATTTCTTACTTTAAAATACATGTATTCATGTTTTGAAACAATTGGATGCAAGACTAGGTGTTAAAATGGATACTCTTATGATCAAAAACCTAGTAGTTTTTAAAGCTTTTGGATTTTTGGCAAATACGTGAAAATATAATGATTTTTCATGAAAACATATTTTTCACTGATAGATATACTTAAAAGAAATGTGTTCCCCAAATTTCATGATTTTTTAAATTTTCTGGAATTTTTAATACATTTTTGGAATTCGGTCTGAAAATCAGAGAATCCCGAAAATCACGTGCCAGTCGACTGGTATCTGAACCAGTCGACTGATGGCCTGAATATCCGCCTAATGAAAGCTGAATTCCGATTTTAAACCAACAAGTGGTATCAGAGCAAGGTTGCTTGTCACCAGACTAACCACCGCAACAAGCTCTACATCAAAAATGGCCGGCTCAAACATCCACCCACCGAAGTTCGACGGCGAATTCTCTTGGTGCAAAAAGAGAATGGAGGTATTCTTCGAAACCGATTTTGAAATATTGTTAATTATGGAAAACGGTTTCGAGTTGCCTAGGAACGAAATGGGGAGCCATTGGAGAAATCAAGGTGGAGCAAGAGACAAAGAGAAGAATACTTGGCAAATTCAAAGGCCAAGCACCACCTATACAATGTCCTCCCCCAACAAGAAGTTAATAGGATAGGGGAATGTTCTAGTGCTAAGGAGATGTGGGAGAAGCTAGTAGAGCTTCATGAAGGTACCTCGGAGGCTAAGCTAGCAAGAAGAGACCTCCTCCGCTCCCAACTATCAAACATCAAATTAGAAAAGGGAGAAAAGGTAACTTCCCTACATTCTAGATTTAAAGAAATATTAATTGGGCTAACAAGTGTAGGAGAAAAGCTCTCCAACCGGGATATGATAATGAAGGCCATAGATGCCTTTCCCTGGTCCTCAAGATGGAGCTCCATGGTGGATTCGTTTTACATCTCCAAGAACTTGGAAGTAAGTACCTTGGAGGAATTTTTCTCAACAATGGAGCTCCACGAAACTAGGCTTGAAGGAATACAAGAAGAGCCTAGAGTCCAAAATTCAAGGGGAGTAGCCTTGTTGGCAAATAAGGGGAAGAAGAAGATGGAAGTCCCCTCCTCCTCATCCGATGAAGCCTCTACCTCCTCCATGGATAGCACGGAAGAAGCCTACATGGTAAGGAAGGTAAGGCGTGCATTTAAGAATCTTAGATTTGATAAATCTCATGATAGGAATAGAAGACCAAGGGGGAAAGTCATATGCTATAATTGCCAAGGAGAGGGGCACATAAGGGACAATTGTCCTCTCCTAAACAAGAGCAAAGAAGAAAAGAGAAAGAAAAAAAAATGCTTGAACGCCCAACTACTCCCAAAGTGCCCTAAACAATTTTCCACTCTTCTACTTGCTCTAATCTTCATTCCATTGTAGAAGAGTGATCTTTGTGTAAAAGAGGTTACCTCCACCTAGCTTTGTGCAAAGGAGAGATCTAGTGGATAGATTTTGGAGTGATTCACCGTGGACGAATCGGACCGTGGATTAGCGGCGTAGCCGTGAACCACGTTACATCTCCGTGTTTGTATTGTCTTTGTTTTATTTCTATTTGCTTGTCTTAGTTTATTGCTTCCGCTTGCACTAACGTTTTGTAGATGAGCGAATTACGACATCCAACGAATGAGGGCTATTCACCCCCCTCTAGCCGGCGCATCGATCCCCAACATTTAGTCCACCGACAACCCTCACAATCGCAACCTTTAGATCTGATCTCCTAACAATAACATCCACCGAATAGATCAGTATTTGAATCTCAGTCCCTGTGGGATCGATAAATCTATTTATTACTTGACGACATTCGTGCACTTGCAAGTGTTGAGCGTGAGTGTGCACTTCGAGTCCTCGACTTATGCATGAAACAAACATAAAACTTGAGTGCGAGTATCCGAATAAATGAATGCTAACTAAAATGCAAACATCAAGAAAGAAACTACTGCTAGAAACAAAATAAAACTTGGGGTCCCCCCAGACTTAATTGAAGGTATACCTCTAGTATGGTGGACGAGGTGGAAAGTCTGGAAGTCTCAGCATCTCAGGATCTTGGGAGAACCTGTTGATGAGTCGCTGATGCCACATGTACATGTGGTCGATCTGAGAGCTGATGGATGCAGCGGCTGCTCAATGCTCCTCCTCCCTAGCCCATTGTGTCTGCTGGGCATGCATGTGTTGTCGCATCTCCTGGCGGTAGGTGGTCTCATCCTGGTGACGGGCAGCCTCCTCCTGGAAATAAATATGGGCCTCATCGTAGAACTCCTCAACCCACTGGAAGTGCTCGCGGAAGCCCTGAAAATCTGTCTGCGTGTAGGCACTCTGCTCCTCCCATCGCTGCCTCTGTGTCTGCTACTCGGCATATATATTGTCGAGGCACGATCGGAACTCTGAGAAATCATAAGCTGATGTACCTGCATTCTACTCAAAAGTAGAAAAAGGTGGTGGTGCAGGTGTAGGCTCATGTCGACGTGGACTAGGTGTGTTCCTATACATGTGTGGACTAGAGGGAGAGTGATGTACATGGGTGAAATGCATAGTGCGGCACCTTTTTATCCCTTGCGCAATATGCCCATGTTAAAACACACAGTCAGGTCGTGTGCACTGCTGGAATGTGGGGCATGACCATGTGAAAACACACGGCTAGGTCGTGTGCCCCCTGTTTCTCTCTCATGGTGCACCATGGTCCGAATTCTCCTTAAACGCTAAGTCGTGTAGGTTCAAAATTATTTTTGTTTCTACCTAGAAAATCCTTTCTAGTCCTAATTGAAATGCAACACGCTAAACGAATATAAATCAAAGTTCAAAATAAACGAATGCAACAAACTAATAAGAAATAAATACAAAATCTAAACTTGGGTTGCCTCCCAAGAAGTGCTTTGTTTAAGGTCGTTTAGCTCGACCATACTCCATTATCAACTCGGCTCTGGAGGTTCAGTGAACCTCCATTCATCCATCTCGGAGTTGTCATCTGGTGGCCTCAGCTTTATTCTGCTGAAAGTGAAGTCGTCTAGGTAGGGAGCTTTATACTCTGATAGGCTGAAGAGGATGATCTCCCCATCTATCTCTAAGGAGATCTGGTGTGCCTTAACATCTATGCACGCCCCCGCAGTCGCCAGAAAAGGTCTTCCCAAGATGATGGATTCTGAGGATCAGGTTTTGTGTCGAGTATAATGAAATTTGTATGGATCACGAAGTTCTCGACAACCACAGACACGTGTGCTAGCAAGATGACGGGTTCCTTGATTGAGTCATCCCCCATACGAATACCAAGATTCGCTGGTTGGAGCCCATTCAGTCCCATCTTCAGATAGTATGCATAGGGCATCACACTTATTGATGACCCCAAGTCGCACAGTGCTTCATCAAAGCTTTCCCCATAAATCGAGCAGGGGATAAAAAATTCACTGGGGTCCTCAAGCTGTGGTGGAATCTTATCTTAAATTTCAGCTTGGTCAGGTAGGGTGGAAATCATGGTTGCACACCCCTTGGCGAATCTCCTACTCTGCCCCACTCCCTCATTGTATACTCCTTCCTCCTTAGCTTGACTCGGCTCGGGTACTGATGTAGAACTATCTATAGATTTCGACATGGTTTGGGCTATCTAGGCCACTTGTGTCTCCAACATCCTTGTGTGATTTGCAAGACCGTCGATGGTGGCCTTCAAGTCTCTGAGTGACTCCTCTTTTTTCTGATGTTGGCGACGAAATTCCTCATTGGCCTTTGTTTGGGTAGCAATGAAGTCTTCCATCATCAATTCCAGCCTAGACTTCTGTTGTTCAATTCCATCCTAAACTTCTGTTGTTGCTGCCCATTGCCCTGCTGCTGCCCAGCCCCTCCTGATGATTGGAAGTTCCCCGAATTTTTTCAATAGAAAAAATTCAGGTGGTTCCTCCATCCGGGAGTGTAAGTACTGGAGTACGGGTTGTTGGGCCTTTGATTGTAGTCCCAAACTGCATCACAGTGCTCAATTTGCTCTTTCGAGGTTCCCTACCCTCCATAGTGGTCTTCAAGATATGCTTCCACTCTTTCTCTAGAATCAATGGCCGCATATGCAGATGCAGGATTTAAAGAGTCAAACCATCTACCGAGTGCGTCCATCCTTGCTGTTAAGTGGTCAACGGAGTTAACAGCATATCGTCCTGCTGCAGGAGCTGGGTGACCACGTTCGGAAGCCCATTGATGGTGGTTCTGGGCCACCTCTTCTATCAGCTCTTCTGCTTCCTCTATGGTCTTATTCATAAGTAATCCTCCTGTAGAAGAATCCAGGGACATCTTCGTGGCATACATGATATCATTGTAGAAGATGTTGATCACCAGCCACCTTTCCAATCCATGGTAGGGGCATTAGTAGAGTAGTCCCTTGTAGCGATCCCAAGCTTCGAATAGGTACTCTCCTTCCTTCTGACGGAAGCTTGTGATAAGATGGCGCATGTGAGCAGTCTTGCTTGGTGGGAAGTATTTATTCAGGAACTGCTGCTCACATTGCTCCCATGTAGTAATGCTTCCCAAAGGCAGGGAGTGAAGTCATGCCTTAGCCTTATCCCGTAATGAGAATGGGAATAGGCTCATGCGAATTGCATCCACAAGGACTCCATTTATCTTTATCATTGAACAGATTTCCAAAAATGTCTCTAGATGCTGGTTCGGGTCTTTAGTCGCAGCTCCCCCGAATTGACTCTGCTGGACCATATGGATGAGTGCTGGTTTCAGTTCAAAGTTGTTTGCCGAAATAGATAGTCCAGCTATACTCGACCTAAATCCTCTAGCGCTAGGAGCTGCATAATCCCGCAGAGGTCGGCTACCTATATTTACTTCGGATGCAACTTGGTCCTCCATCCCCTTTTGTTCGGCTTTCCAGCGATGATAGGTTCGTTTGATTTCTAAATTGATCGGAATCATGCCTTCCGATCCTAGGTGTCTAAGCATACGAAGAACTCAGCCACAAAAATTAGGAGTACTACCTAATACTAAGAAACAGGAAATAAACAAATCTAGCTAACAAAAATCAAAGAACCAATAAGGTAAAAAAAAAACTATTGCTAAAATAAAATAAAATCTAAATCAAGATATGGAAAACCTAAAACTGAAGTAAAATAAATAAAAAGGAAATAAATCAAGTAAGTAAATATAATCCTAAGTCCGATCCAATTATCCACTTCTCGATTCGATATCGAATCGATCAGCCCCCGGCAAAGGCGCCAAAAACTTGATGCACACGAACGCAACTTCAAATCTCACAACGGAGACCGTCGAGGACTAGAAGCGCACACTCGCGCTCAATGCCCGCAAGTGCACGGATGTCGTCAAGTAATAAAAAGATTATCGATGCCACAGGGACTGAGATTCGAGTACCGATTTGTTCAGTGGGTGTAATTGTTTGGGACTAGACTCTAAGGGGTTGTGAATGTGAGGGTTATCGGTGGTCCTACTCAATTCGGTGTCACACGGAGGAAGAAAGGAGGTTGTCGCGAGATCTTTTAAAGGGATTCTAGGACTTCAATTTCACTTGTGTGTCGCAAGACATGCTATCAACTGGACGTTGTCTAAACATCTATTTACGGTCTTATGGAAGGGACATCATACACTCTCCCGATGAGCCACCGTATCTATCGGGAGCTATCTCTGCCTTACAAGGACTGGATAGGCGGTACAAGGATGCCGAATCAATCCCTGCGACGAACTATTTCCAGTTCTATCGCTTCCTTCTACCTACGGTTACAGGAGATGAGGCTAACCTCTAGGTTCCTCGTATAAATCCCCTAAATCTTAGATACGAGGGCTATCACCCCTTGTATCGGCTAAGTACAGTAGAAAGAAAACCAAATACACATAGATATCGGTCTAAACTAATTCCAATTGCAAATCCAAACCCAATACTAGAATTCAATTTGAAGCAACATATCCTACGCACACAAACTACTATAGAGGAAACGATGACCGCTAGAGGGGGGGTGAATAGCTTGTTTCGTTGCGTGATGGATTTCGTTGCGTGCTTGCTACAAAATGTGTTATACGCAGCGGAAATAGAAATAATAAAATAAATACAACACAATTCCAAGAACTACACAACAATATAATGTGGTTCGGAACCAAATGTTTCCTACTCCACGGATCGAGCTCGAACGAGCTTTAGTGATGCGACCACACACCACTAATCTATAATAACTCCTTCTCAGAACAATCCAGAGGCGGAGAAATCTCTTACAACAGATTACAAAAGTAATACACAAAGTAAACAAGCAAATACAAATGAATACAACAAAAACACGTAAAGAAAACTTTACAATCGCGCTTTTGGATGTTTGCTTGTTTGGTTGCTTGAGTTGCACTTGGAGACCCTGAATCACACCAGCAATTCGCTCCAAAACCCCTCAAGAAATGATGATAATTTCCTCCTCCATGAGCTCCCTTTAAAGTTGTTGCCTAGGCTGAAAATTGTCGATCAGTCGACTTCTCGGGACCATCAATCGACTGATGACACTGTTACTGTGAGACAACGGTGTAATCCACGCTGGAAAAAAAATCCAACGAATATGACATCAGTCGACTGATAATGTCCATCAGTCAACTGATCGAGCCTTCACTCGACTGCTAACTCCAGCAATCGAGTCAGACTCCATTCTGTGCCCGAAATACCGAGCACCAGTCGACTGATCACACGATCAGTCGATCGAGGCCAATAACGATCGCCGCCACCGCATGATCGCCGACACTTCCCGTAGTCAAACCCTAGTTGACTCATACTAATCGACTGTCATATGCCACCAGTCGACTAGCACACCTCAAACATGAGGTTTTAACCTCAAACATGAGATTTAACCCAAGTATGGTTCCCTCATACTTGCTAGACCGCCCGTAGCCTAGACCTAAGCCTTCTAGCCACCTCCGTCAGCCTCACACCTCTCGGATCCCTCCAAGTCATCCATGACTTGTTCATCCATTATGCTAGCCTTCAGGTGCTTCCATCAACTATGTCATTCTAACGGTGTCTACACCACCATGACACATTGGACTTACGTTGCTAAGACTCCGCTTGGACTTTACGCCGCCAACCATTGGACTTATGTTGTCAAGACTTCACCCTTGGACTTTATGCCGCCAATATCAAACCCCCTTGGACTTCTCAAATGCCAAGACTCAAACTTGGACTTTCCCTTGCCAACCCATGTTGGACTTTCCATGCTAAGACCCATGCTTGGACTTTTCCTTGCCAAGACCCATGTTTGGACTTTACATGCCAAGTACTCAAGACTTGGACTTTCCATGACATGGTCAACTCCAGTCAACTATCAAAATCCCCCTCGAGTCAAACTCGAGTCCGGTCAATCATTATCCGGGTTGATTGCACCAACAATCTCCCCAAAATAATATCAGACATCAATGTCAAACATCAATGTCAAACTTCTATGTCAAACATCAAAATATCGCTTGAGTCAAACTCGAGTCCGGTCAATCGTGACCTGGGCCGATTGCACCAATAATCTCCCCCTTTTTGATGTTTGACAAAAACACATACCTTTGAGTTAGAACACTAAATCAAATTCCCTTACCAATTATCCCAAATTGATAATTTCACTTTTTCCCCCTTTTTGACATACATCAAAAAGGTTCTCTCCAAGGAGGTTAATGTCTCATGTCCCAATGAGATCTTACAATCTCCTCCTTTGTCCAAAAATACCTAGGATGCCTACTATCTTCCTAGTGATAAGTCACATATCACTCAAGAGAGGCAATCCTATACACTCTCCCAATTTCCAAATTGGGTATCTCAAAATTCCATTTTTCTCCTCATGAGGAAAAATACCATCCATCATCCCATGATGGATACCTCCCCCTAAAGGCTTGCTCCCCCTTGACCATTGCACCAACAATGTCCTTGGGAAGTCCCTAAGCCAATAGGAACTTTAAACCATCAAAATTAAGGTCTAAAGATCAACATTAAACTTTTCCTCACCTTAAAATTGATACAAACCCTAAAAAACTCTCTTAATTCATATCCAATGGATTTTCACCCTTTATAATGCTTCCCAAAGCATATCCTAGGGTTAGGAGTAGTTAGGGAACCTTACCCTAGCTGAAATATGGGCTAAACATCTTTGTTTACCCGAAATCAGCATTGGCAGTTGAGTCTCTCAGAAATCAGTCGACTGCCGGGCTCATCAATCGACTGCCACCAAGGGCAGTCGACTGATAACTGAAATTTCTGAATTTCAATTATCAGAAATGGATTTTGAAAATTCATAAATAATTATACGTATATCGAAAAATCATGAAAATTCATACGTATAATACTTATGACCAATACAATGGGTGAAAAATGATAGAAAAATATTTTACTCATAAAATATCGAAATTGATACAAAATTCAAAAGTGAAGAAAAACTTCAATGTTTTAGCTCACTTTGTATCAACTTCATCAATGGTGATTGCTATAAAAAGATAGACTTCACCAAGGTTTTTTAAAAGGATTTTATTAAAACCTTATTTTGGATCATATTCCTTGGGCTCAATGTACATGACTTGTACACAAGCTTTCCCAATGATCCACCTTTAGTAAAAGATGAAATTTAGTTCAACTAGATGCAAAAACTATGCATCTTGAAACCAACTCATATCCTAGCATCTCACATGTATCTAAGGTGTATAAAACACACTCAAGTCAATGTGATGTGAGATGTGGGTTTTGGTTATCCTAATCTAAGGCCTCATGCATTTTCTAAGGCAACTCTACTTGATTCCCTTATAAATGGGACTTCAAGTCATGCCATTGTCCTTAAATCGATTTTAAAACAAATTAAATGCATGAATGATTATGGCATAAATGATAGCAAAAATTAAGCATGGCCAATGATCATGATGTCATGGCATATGATACAATCTAAAAACACATGACATTAAACCTTACTCCTACACATAATCATGACATATAAATGATAAAAATAAACATGATATCATGACATGTTATATGGCAAACAAAGCATGGCACATAAAATGTATAGGTATAATAATACCTAAAACTTAGTATTAATTGTCATTTGATATAATTAAGTATATTCTGTCATATTATCACTTTTCTCAAAGTGTGCCAAAACCCAAAATGGCACACAACACCTCTAAACCTAATTTGTTCCAATTTGATCAAATTTTCAAACTTCTTAAATTATATTGGCACATCCTAAAATCTTAAATTATATTGTTCCAATTTGATCATAAATCAAATCTATTTCCAAGGTGTCCATAACCTTGAAAATTACCTAAAGTTCCACCTTTACCATGGTTAGGTTAAATACCCTTCCATTTAAAGTTGGCACACCCTAAACCCATCTAGCGTGAATCGATCACGCTCTTAGGAACCCAAAACCTATTTGAGCTCCTAGGGCTCACTAGGTATTCCTTAGGAATGACCTCCCTAGATACCTTCCTAATGACCCTTCTAGGCTTGTTAGCCTTGGTCATTTGGATCTTGCCTAGGTTAACTCTAGGGGTAACTCCCCTTGTAACCTTCTTAGTGGCCACCCTAGGTTTCTTAGAAACCCTAGCCACTAGGCACACACCTTGGTTACTCTTAGGGATGACTTCCCTAGTAACCTTGGTCTTCCTAGACTTAGATTGAGTTCTATAATCAAATGGAACACTATGATAAGCCACCTTAGGCTTAGTTTTGTGACCCAAACCTTTCTTTCCCTTGGTTGACTTTTGTCTCTTAGGTCCTAGGTGTTGGCTTTGAGATCTAGACCCTTGACTTTGACCATTTGACCCCTTAACTTGATTTTGCATAATCCTAAGGGTCTTTTCAAGTTTTTCGAGCCTTGACCTCAAGGCTTGATTTTCAACCTCTAATTGCCCAATTTTTTAATTTTGATTTAATCCTTGGGCATGGTTCTTCCTAGGCATATGCCTAGTCCATTTGGGATTAAAACCTAGGTGCTCTTGTACCTTTCTAATTGTCTCCCTAGGTAGAATTGGTCTAGAATTATTTGACCTAGGTTTGTCCTTAGGTAAGATATTTTTAGGGACATTAGTCCCAAATTTCTCCTTATTTGAAAAGTAGACATTTTTAGCTCCTAAACAAAAATATTTGTTATTTCTAGCATGCTTTTCATGATAAATTGCAAGAGAATTAAAATTCCTAGCATGCTTTTTGACATTTAAATTAGAAAGAGCATTACTAAAATATACCTTAGGGTTAGCCTTAGCTCCCCCTACATGTGATGCTCCATTTTGGGTCTTTTTCCTCCCCCTAGGGAATTGACTCCTATAATGCCCTAGTAGCTGATAACTGTCATTTTGTCGGATTATTTTGGTCCTTAATATCATTGTTTTTATCCTCTCGAGTGATTAATTATCGATTATTTGTATATTTTATGAGTTGGATATATTTTTGGATCTTATTGTAAATTCTCCTAAATTCTGGACTTATATGCAAATTTTGTCTTTATTTGTAGGAGATCGAGATGAACCAATGGATTAGACTCGAGTTAGATAAAATATGGCTTCATCTATGGCTAGAAGGACATTTTAAGCTGGACCAATCTGAACCTTTCATCATGATTGAGGGCAATTTAATCAAGAGATCAAATTTGAACGATATGGACCGTCTGATGATAGTAGCTTGATTCTGAGCCATCTACCCAGATCTGGAGAGATCCGGTCTATACATTTTGATCTAGACATCTGAGCCCTTCGTCCAGATTCAGCCGATCGTGATTATCTATCCAGATGGATCAGATCCGTCCATCCAGAGTTGGAGTAATTTCAGTCGTTGGATGCACAGCCCATTAGTGGATTAATCAGAGTAATTAACCTAGCTATAATGGACGGATGAGATTGAAGGCTGCTTTGATCGGACGGCTACCAAAATGCATTTAATAAAACCAACACTTCTCCACCAAAGCAGCGGACGCTTCCTCTCTTCACGCGATCGCACGACACAGCCGCGCTCATCGCCGTCTTCCTCACCGGCCGCCGGAGAGGAAGGATCCTCCTTCATCGGTGACCGGTGGTCTCCTCCGCCATCAGCATTCCCTCTTCCACATCTCCACCGACCGAGATCCGCGCAGAACCATTAGATCCTCCGCCCCATTCCTAGCTCCAAGAGACCGGTGCCACTCCACCACCGGCGGTCCATCTTCTTCCCGCACGCAAGCGACGCCACGGTGCCACTTCTCCTTCATCCATGAACGGAGCTAGGATCCTAGCTTCTACTCCGCCCATTCGGCCTCCACACCTCCGGTTTCATCTCATTCCAGCCGCTACATCCGCTCAGGCCATCCACCACCGGCAGCTCTTTCCACCTTTATCCAGCAGCAGTTTACACCGGCAATTTCCAGCAATTCCTTCATTTTGATGTGTTTTGATTATTGTTCATTTCAGATTGTGATGTTTGAAATAATTTCAATCTTCCACGTTTTGAATTGCACACGTTTAGTTTAATTTGTTCCATGCACATGTAGTGTTTGATTAAATGCCTCTTAGAGTAATTAGGCCGTAGTTAGTTAGATTAGATTTAATTTCATGCTTTACTTTAATTGCTTTCTTTTAATCATGTTTTCATTAGGTTGTTAGTTAAATCTTTTCTTCCCTTGAGCCTTAGCAGCCGCGTCTACCTTGCCTCCATCCACTTTTCTCCTTCGGATTCGAGGAGAACCGCCTCATCGAGTGATTTTGGCGACGTCCTCCATCTCACAACTCATCCACCTTCTCTTTTGGATTCGAGGAGAAGTTCCGCTCCGACGACACTTCTTCGAGCTCAACCGAATCCGCGAGAGTTCGGAGTGTCCATCAAACTAATGGATTCAGGAGTTTGCACCATCTCACATCCACTGTCACTTGTGGAGTCTCGATTGAGCTTCGCTGGACTTAGCCGAAGGACCTTGGTCATTCACCGGGCATATCTTGGGTTGATTAGATTATTTCCTTTTCCAGTTTTAATTGCTTTAATTCCTGCTTTGTTTGTTTTAGTTATTGCATATTAGTTTAGGATTTTAATTACCTTGCAATTGTAGGTTAGATCTCAAATCTCAAACCCCAATCTTCATTAGAAAACCAAAAGCAATAATTAGTTATCCTAAGTTTACTATTCTGTCGATTACACTCGTTGGGAAATGATCCGGGCCATTCACTATGCTATGTTAGTGTAGTTAAGGGGTTCGGTAATTAATTTGAAATGGTACCATGACAAATATCGTTATCAGTAGCCGGCATTTGAAGCAAATCACTTGCTCCTTATTCTTGATTGTTGGGGGACTGACATCCTTGACCTTTGGTGCCGGTGGAGCTTTCCTTACTCTCTTTGGGCACTTGCTCTTGTAGTGCTTGGCTTCCCTACACTCAAAGCATATAATAATAATTTTATTATTAATTGACATACTTGAGTTACCTAGTTCGGCAGTGGTGATCGAAGTGGGTTCTTCATCCCTCCCAGAGGTGGATGGATCCTCTTGAGGTTGCTCCGGTGTGGATGGTCTCTCCTCCCCCTCAATCCTTGAAGTGGAGGCTTCTTCCACTTTTTCCTCTTCTTCCACCGATTCGGAGGTTGACTCCCTATCAACTTCCAAATCCTCACTCACTTGTGAGGATGAGGATTCATCTTCGGCCTCCTCTTCTTGAGCCAATGATGGGTCTTCATGGAGCTTGGCCAATTCCCTCCAAAGCTCCTTGGCATCCATGCAATCACATAGGCTACACAAGAAGTCATTAGGAATTAAATCAAAAATAAATTTGATTATCTTCTTATTTTTCTTGAATTGTTGGAGTTGCTCCTCACTCCATCTCTTATTTTTGAGGAAGCCACCTTTTGGTCCTCTTGGATATTCAAATCCTTCCATTAAGATGGACCACTCCTCAAAGTCTCTCATCATGATAAAATCTTCAATTCTTCTCTTCCAAGAATTGAAGCTTTCTCGTCCATATAATGCGTACGGGACCGGTGTGTTGATGTCTCATCCTAGTTGTTCTTGAACTTCCATCTTCTTCCTCTAGCGGTTTTCTCCCAGCGGTTAGTCCGTAGAAGAGCTCTTGGCTCTAATACCAATTGTAGAGGAAATGGTGACCTCTAGAGGGGGGTGAATAGCTCATTTCGCTACGTGATGGATTTCGTTGCGTGTTTGCTACAAAATGTGTTATACGCAGTAGAAATAGAAATAATAAAATAAATACAACACAATTCCAAGCACTACACAACAATATAATGTGTTTCAGAACCAAATGGTTCCTACTCCATGGATTGAGCTCGAACGAACTCTAGCGATGCGACCACACACCACTAATCAATAATAACTCCTTCTCGGAACAATCCGGAGGCGGAGAAACCTCTTACAACAGATTACAAAAGTAATACACAAAGTAAACAAGCAAATACAAATGAATACAACAAAAACACGTAAAGAAAACTTTACAATCGCGCTTTTGGATGCTTGCTTGTTTGGTTGCTTGAGTTGCACTTGGAGACCCTGAATCACACCAGCAATTCGCTTCAAAACCCTTCGAGAAACGTTGATGATTTCCTCCTCCACGAGCTCCCTTTAAAGCTGCTGCCTGGGCTAGAAATCGTCGATCAGTGGACTAATGGCACTGTTGCTGTGAGACAACGGTGTAATCCAAGTTGGAAAAAAAATCTAATGGATAGGACATCAGTCGACTGATCGAGCCTTCACTTGACTGCTAACCCCAGCAGTTGAGTCAGACTCCATTCTATGCTCGAAATACTGAGCACCAGTCGACTGATCACACGATCAATCACTGATCAAGCCAGCAGTCGACTGCCCACCTTTGGCAGTCGACTGCTGGGACACTTCCCGCAGTCAAACCCTAGTTGACTCACACCAGTCGACTGCCATATGACACCAGTCGACTAGCACACCTCAAACATGAGGTTTAACCCAAGTATGGTTCCCCCAAACTTGCTAGACTGCCCGTAGCCTAGACCTAAGCCTTCTAGCCACCTCCGTCAGCCTCGTACCTCTTGGATCCCTCTAAGTCATCCATGACTTGTTCATCCATTGCGCTAGCCTTCAGGTGCTGCCATCGACTATGTCATGCTAACGGTGTCTACACCGCCAAGGCACATTAGACTTGCGCTGCCAAGACTCCACTTGAACTTTATGCCACCAACCATTGAACTTATGCAGCCAAGACTTCACCCTTGGACTTTATGCCGCCAATATCAAACCCTCTTGGACTTCTCAAATGCCAAGACTCAAGCTTGGACTTTCCCTTGCCAACCCATGTTGGACTTTCCATGCCAAGGCCCATGCTTGGACTTTTCCTTGCCAAGGCCCATGCTTGGACTTTACATGCCAAGTACTCAAGACGTGGAATTTCCATGACATGGTCAACTCCAGTCAACCATCAAAATCCCTCTCGAGTCAAACTCGAGTCCAGTCAATCATGACCCGGGTCAATTGCACCAACAATCTCCCCAAAACAATATCAGACATCAATGTCAAACGTCAATGTCAAACTTCCATGTCAAACATCAAAACATTGCTCGAGTCAAACTCGAGTCCGGTCAATCGTGACTTGGGTCGATTGCACCAACTACTCCCTAATCCTAGAATCGAAGTAACTACTGTTGGATTGTAGGTGGCCGGCTAGAGGGGGGTGAATAGCCCTTTATCGTCGTACGGTGGAAATCATTCGTTCTTATTGTGTCACTTGTCTACGATTGTCGTTAGCATAGCGGAATAGTAATATAAATGAAAATACTAACAACGCATACAAGCATACACAAGATATACGTGGTTTAGAACCGAATGGTTCCTACTCCACAGGGCGAGCTCAACGAGCTCTAGTTATGTGCACGACACTAACTAAACACTTTCTCGACAACACGTCGGAGGTGGAGAAACCTCGTACAAGAAATTACAATAGGAATACAAAAATACAAGCCAAAATACAAAGACAATACAAAAGAAAACTTTTACACAATTGCTTTGATCACTTGCTTGTTGCTTGCTTTGGATTGGCTTTGAAGGTCTGGAATGCTGCAGCAATTCCCCTCCAAATTCACCCTTAAAGTCTTGGCAAAATCCTCCATCTCGAGCTCCATTTATAACCTACATCGAGCTGATTCTGCTCCCATCAGTCGACTGGTCTTGTAGCCATTGTCTCACAATGACTCGATCCACGCTGGCCAAATTCCAACGGATCCATCATCAGTCGACTGATCATGCCCATCAGTCGACTGATGATCCCATCAGTCGAGTGGTCACCGCGATCACTCGACTAGAAGACCTTCTATGGCCAAAAACACCCTGATCAGTCGACTGATCTCCCTCATCAGTCGATTGATGGTGTCGGTAGTCGACTACCCTTCCTCAGCAGTCGACTGTTCGGCCAGAACCTGGTCAGCTGAACACCAGTCGAGTCCAATCGACCTAGAGGAGTCGACTAATGGGTAAACCCTCAAACATCATGTTTGAGCCTCCGACACTCAGTCTTAGCCACTTGGCCAAGTCCACATCATCCTCTCATGGAGTTCCCCACCGAAGCTCTCTTTCCTCGGCCTACGTCCCTCGGATGCACCAAGCGCACGACTTCCCAATGCCATCCTTCACGTCTCTTGCCCTCGAAGTATGCTTCCCTTGGGACTCACTCCATTCGCTCCCCGTCCGATGGTCCCTCGGATGCATCAAGCGCACAACTTCGCAATGTCATCCTTCACCGACTCAAGGACCCCGAGCCTAGTGAACTTGCCAAGTCCTCCAGACTTTCCACACCAAGCCCTATGCTTGGATTTTCACCACCAAGGCTTCACACTTGGATTTACATGGCCAACCCATGTTGAACTTCCTATGACAATCCCATGTCATGCATTTTGTCTAACATCAAAATATAGTTTGAGTCAAACTCGAGTCCGGGCCGATTGCACCAACAATCTCTCCCTTTTTGATGTTTGACAAAACCTCAAACCCAAGTATACCAATTATCCCTAATTGGCAATTCTCACATCCCAATGAGAATTCCAACTATCCCAATTGGTAACTTCTCCCCCTTTTTGACATACATCAAAAAGGTCCTCCCCAAGGGTATGAATGTCTCATATCCCAATGAGATCTTACAATCTCTCCCTTGGAGGAACACACGCCTACAATCTTTCTAGTGATAATTCTCATATCACTTAAGAGAGGCAACCCCCAATTTTCCTCCCATGAGGAAAAATACACATCCATCTTCCCATGATGGATACCTCCCCCTAAAGGCTTGCTTCCCCTTGACCATTGCACCAACAATGTCCTTGGAGAGTCCCTAAGCCAATAGGAACATTTAAACATTCAAAATTAAGGCAAATTTCAACAATGAACTCTAATCCACCTTAAAATTGATGCTCACCCTAAACACCTCTCCTAATCCATATCCAATGGATTTCCACCCTTTCTAATGCTCTCCGAAGCATGTCCTAGGGTTAGGAGTGGTTAGGGGACCAAAACATAGATGAACATGGGCCTAACCACCATGGTTTACCCGAAATCAGCTTTGTCAGTCGACTTCCACCCTCATCAGTCGACTGGCCTCCATGGCAGTCGACTGATAACTGCAAAATGCAGTTTTCAGGTTTTCAAAAATGAATTTATGAAATTCATAAGTAAATATACATAAGTTGAAAATTCATGAAATTTTGTAAGTATATTACTTATTACAATCATTATGGGTGAAAAATATTCGAAAATTATTTTACCCACAAATTAGTGAGATTGACACAAAGTTCAAAAGTTAAGAAAAGCTTCAATATTGAGCCCTCTTTGTATCATCCCATTCAATAGTAATTCCTATCAAAAGATAGTCGTCACCAAGGTTTTTCAAAATGTTTTTGAAATGTTTTTAAAACCTTTAATTTTTTTTCCTAAACATCTCATTTGTATCTACATGTGTAAAACACATACAAGTCAAATATTAGTGAGATGTGGGGTCTTTGTTATTTAGGGTTTCATGCATATCTCTAGGCAACATTATTTGATTCCCTTCAAATCATGCCTTAGTCCTTAAATCCATTTTATTTATGCATGGATGATGATTATGAAATAAATGATACAAAGATAAGAGCATGTGCCAAAATCATGAAGTCATGGCATGTGAATGAATTATAAGCATACATGACATATAAAAATAACCCTAAAAATGATCATGATATTTTATATGATAAAAATAAATATGATGTCATGTCAAGGCAAGGCAAACAAATCATGGCAATTATAAAATGCTAAGGTATAGAATACCTAAGTGTTAGACCCAAATTGTCATTTCTAGAATTAAGTCCATTTTTGCCTTAATGCCAATTATCCCCCTAGTGTGCCAAAAACCCAAAATGGCACACCATTACTCCTAAGACCTAATTGTGTCAATTTAATCATTTTTCAACTTCTCAAAACATATTAGCACAACCTAATGTGTCAACTCACCATGGCTAGGTTAACCACTCATCCACTTAGGGTTGACACACCCTAACCCGTCTAGCGTGAATCGATCACGCTCCTAGGAACCCAATATCTATTGGAGATCCTTGGGTTAACAAGGTATTCACTAGGGATAACTTCCCTAGATACCTTTCTAATGACCCTTTTAGGTTTTGACACCTTAGTCATTTGGGTCTTTCCTAGGTCAAGTCTAGAGGTGACTCCCCCTTTGACCTTTTTAGTGGCTTTCTTGGTTTTTCTTAAGTCCTTAGCCACTAAACACTTACCATGGCTAGTCTTAGGGATAACTTCCCTATTAGCCTTGGTTTTCCTAGACCTAGAGATTGTTCCATAATTGAATGGAACATTATGGTAGGGCATAGGTTTGTGACCCAAACCTTTCTTGCCCTTGGACATTTCTTGTTTCCTAGGCCTTAAATTTTGATCCTTTGACCCTTTAAATGAATTTGTCATAATTTTAAGGGTCTTTTCCAATTTTTCTAGCCTTGACCTCAAGGCTCGGTTCTCCACCTCTAATCTTCTCAATTTTGATCTATCATTAGATTTTTGGGAATTGTTTTTCTTCTTAGGCATATGCCTAAATTTCTTGGGGTTGATGCCCAAGTTTTTTTCTATTCTTTTTATAGACTCCCTAGGTAGGATTTGTCTAGTGTTATTGATCCTAGGTTTGTCCCTAGGTAAACTAACATGCTTGGAACCTAAACAAACATATTTATTTCTATTAGCATGCTTTTCATTAATGATAGCAAGTGAACTAAAATAATTAGCATGCTTCTTGTTCTTAGGAATTGAAGGTGCATTAAAATTTACCTTAGGATTAGCTTTAGAAGCTCCCCCTACATGAGATGCCCCTTCTTGCCCTTTCTTCCTCCCCCTAGGGCATTGGCTTCTATAATGTCCCCTTTGGTTGCATTTGAAGCACACAATGTGCTCCTTGCTTCTAGTTGAGGGAACTCCGGCATCCTTTGACTTTTGATTGACTTTTGGTGTCGGTGCCTTTTCCTTAGCCAATTTGGGGCATTTACTCTTGTAATGTCCTTTCTCCCTACACTCAAAACATATTATATATTTTTTATCTTTGATTATGATGCATGAGTTACCTAGGGAGGTGGTGGAAGCCTCTTGATCACTTCTTCCGGAGGTAGATGCTTCATCTTGACCTTGCTCCGGAATGGAAGTCCTCTCCTCCCCCTCAACGCTAGAGGTGGAGGTCTCCACCAAGTCATCAACATCATCGAAGGTGGATGGTGATTCCTCAACATCCTCCGATCTAGATGTTGATGGGCATTCTTCCTCTTCATGGACCAATGTGGGTTCTTCATGAAATTTGATCACCTTGTCCCATAGGTCCTTAGCATCCCTATATTCTCCTAGCCTAGACCAAATATTGTTAGGAATCAAATCACTAAGCAATGTAATTACCTTGAGATTTGTCTTGAAATCCTTCATTTGGTTCTTGGTCCACCTTGACTTCTCAATTTGCCTATTTTCTTCATCCCTAGGCATTTTGAAATCGTTTTCTAGAACTAACATAATATCAAAATCGGTTTCTAGATATACCGCCATTTTTCTTCTCCACCATTGAAAATCTCCTTCGAATTTTGGTGGTTGAAGGTTGTAGCCGGCCATCTTGTCATACTTGTGTTGGCGGTTAGTCCTCGACAAGCTCCTAGCTCTGATATCATTTGTTGGAACGTAGGTGGCCGGCTAGAGGGGGGTGAATAGCCCTTTATCGTCATACGGTGGAAATCGTTCATTCTTCTTGTGTCACTTGTCTATGATTGTCGTTAGCATAGCGGAATAGTAATATAAATGCAAATACTAACAACACATACAAGAATACACAAGATATACATGGTTCGGAACCGAATGGCTCCTACTCCACGGAGTGACCTCAACGAGCTCTAGTTATGTACACAATACTAACTAAACTCCTTCTTGACAATACGTCGGAGGTGGAGAAAGCTCCTACAAGCAATTACAATAGTAATACAAAAATACAAGCCAAAATACAAAGACAATACAAAAGAAAACTTTTACATAATTGCTTTGATCACTTGCTTGTTGCTTGCTTTGGATTGACTTTGAAGGTCTGGAATGCAGCAGCAATTCCCCTCCAAAATTACCCTTAAAGTCTTGGCGAAATACTCCATCTCGAGCTCCATTTATAACCTGCATCGAGCTAATTCTGCACCCATCAGTCGACTGATCGTGACCATCAGTCGACTGGTCCAGTAGTCGTTGTCTCACAATGACTCGATCCATGCTAGCCAAATTCCAACGGATCCATCATCAGTCGACTGATCATGCCCATCATTCAACCGATGATCCCATCAATCGAGTGGTCGCCATGATCACTCGATTGGAAGACCTTCTGTGGTCGAAAATACCCCGATCAGTCGACTGATCTCCCTCATCAGTCGACTGATGGTGTCGACAGTCGACTACCCTCCCTCGACAGTTGACTGTTCAGCCAGAACTTGGTCAGTCGAACACCGATCGAGTCCAATCGACCTAGAGCAGTTGACTGGCACCTATGTCAGTCGACTGATGTCGGGTAAAATCTCAAACACCAAGTTGTTTGAGCATCTGACCGTTGGGTAAATGCTCAAATATCACGTTTGAGCCTCCAACACTCAGTCTTAGCCACTTGGCCAAGTCCACCTCATCCTCTCATGGATTTCCTCACTGAAGCTCTCTTCCCTCTGCCTACGTCCCTCGGATGCACCAAGCACACGGCTTCCCAATGTCATCCTTCGCGTCCCTTGCCCTCAAAGTATGCTTCCCTTGGGCCTCACTCCATTCTCTCCCAGTCCGATGGTCCCTCGGATGCACCAAGCGCACGGCTTCATAATGTCATCCTTCACTGACTCAAGGACCCCGAGCCTAGTGAACTTGCTTTTGGTGCAACAATGCCCCAAGAATTTATATGTTTTGATGTTTGGATAATCATCTAAGTTAGACAACAATTTGTGATCTAATTGTGAACATGTTCAAGTGACAGGGAAATCCAAGTATGAAGACTTGGTAAAGGCAAAGTCCAAGTATGATCTTGACAAGAGAAGTCTAAGGTAAAGGTTTGGCGGCATAAGACCAAGCATGTTGTCTTGGCAGCATTAAGTCCAAATGGACTTTGGCAAAGGAAGTCCAAAGGCAAGTCTTGGCAGCGTAAGTCTAAGCATGTAGACTTGGCGATGTAAAGTCCAAGCATGCTTTGGCAAAGGGAAACCCAAGACATGACAAAACCGAAGGAAGCTCTTGGAAGTAAAGTGCAAAGGATGAACAAGTCACGGACTCGGAGGGATCCTGGAGGCGCAAGGATTAAGGAAGAGCTAGAAGGTTGAGTCTAGGTCTAGGGGTGAAATCAACTATGAATTAATCATACTTGATGAGTATCAGTCGACTGGTCAGGTGCTCGACTGAGTCAGGATGAAACCTTGACAATCAGTCGACTGCTTTGGTCATGGAAGTCGACTGATGTTGTGATCAGTCGACTGCCAAATAGTGGCAGTCAAGTGATCAAGTTAAACACGGGCACAGAATGGAGTCTCACTCGACTGCGGCCTGTGATCACTCGACTGATCACTCCATCAGTCGACTGATGAGAGTGTCATTGGAGGTAACGACTCTGAATCCCGCGAATCCGGCTATTCAGAAGCCGTTAACCACGTCGGCAGTCGACTGATGCTGTGCATCAGATGACTGATGGTGCTCCAATGGGAAAATCAGCCCTCTCTCTATAAAAAGAGGATTGTGGTGGTTTTGAGGGCTAATGCTTATTCTCTGATAATACTCTCAAGCCTCCACGATTTTTCCAAGCTTTCTAGTGATTTTAAATCCCCTCCTTCTCTCTAAGCTCCATCTTCATCCTTTGTAAGAAGAGGACGATTGTTGTAAAGGAAAGCTTCATAGTGATATTGATTAGGGTTGATCCACCTCAAGGATCACCGTGGAGTAGGAGCGCTATCTCCGAACCACATAAAAAAATCATGTTAGCATTGTTTTCATTTGTGTTATTATTATTTTTGTTGTGCTTCCGCTAATCTTTTTGTAGAAACGAAAAACAAGCTATTCACCCCCCCCCCTCTAGCTTCTAATCGATCACCAACAAGTGGTATCAGAACCCGGATCACATCGGAAGATCTAACAATCAACCGGAGCAAAATGGCTTTCCAAGAGGGGTATAGCACGGCGAGGCCTCCGTTCTTCGACGGCAATGACTTCGGCTACTGGAAAGGTAGGATGGAGTATTATTTAATGAATGATATTGAAAATTGGTTTAGCGTTGTAGATGGTTTCGAGAAGCCGATCAATGAACATGGAGCGTCCATACCGACCAAGGATTGGACGAGAGACATGGACAAGAAGGCTCAAGCCAACGCCAAGGCAACAACCACACTTCAATGTGGGTTGTCAAAAGAGCAACTAAGCAAGGTGGGGCCATTTGAATCGGCGAAGGAGCTTTGGGAGAAGTTGATAGAGCTCAACAAGGGATCCAAGGAAACAAGAAGAGCCAAGAGAGATCTTCTAATTGGCCAACTTCAAAGTTTCTCCATGAAGACCAATGAGACTGTGAGCCAAATGCACGGTCGCTTCAAAGAAGTAGTCAACGGACTACATGTAATAGGTGAGAAGGTTGACAACCGAGACCTTGTAAGGTATGTGCTCCAAGCCTTCCCTAGAACAACTTTATGGGCTTCAATGGTAGATGCCTATAAGGTAGATGCCTATAAGGTCTCTAGGGATCTCTCTTTGGTTAAGTTAGATGAGTTATTTTGTGAATTTGAATTACATGAATAAGCTAACACTTCATCCAAAGAGAAGGGTATAGCTCATTTTGTAGGAAAGAAGGACAAAAAGAAGAAGGAGAAGAAAGAAGTGTCCTCCTCATCCGAATCCGAGGAAGACTCATCAAGTAGTGAAGATGAGCTATCGACAAGCGAGGTGGCTCATTATGTCAAGAAGTTTGGTGGGAAGTCAAGGAAACTCACCAAGAAAGATGTGAGGAGGATGTTCCAATCCTCAAGAGGTAAGTCTTCAAATAGTTCAAATACTACACCTAACGTAACTTGCTATGGTTTCAACAAGAAAGGGCATATCAAGCCAAATTGCCCGGAACTAAAGAAGAAGGAGTAGAAGGAAAGGAAAAAGAAGGAAAAGAAGGAGAAGAAGAAGAAGGAGGCAATGGTGGCACAAACATGGGACACCCTAAGCATAGAGGACTCTTCCGATGATGAAGAAGTATGTCATGCCACCCGGAATCTAGCCCTCATGGCCTTGGAGGAAGAAACCAGGAGCTCAAGTGAGGAATCCTCATCTTCTTCTTCAAGCGACGAATCATCATCAAGTGATGATGATGAGGTAAACAACTCCCCTAGGGTAGATTTACTTTACAAGACAATTGCATGCCTCCAAAATGCACTGAATAGATCGAAAACTAGGATTAAGGACTTAAAAGTAGAGATTAAATCACTTAAGAGTGTAGAACCATCTTGTGATAAATTATCTTGTTATGATGATGCATGTACCCTTAGAGATGAAAATGATGAATTGAGAAAAGAAATAGGTAACTTAAGAGCATGCTTAGAAAAATTTACTAATGGCTCTAAATATCTAGACATGATAATTAAGGATGAAAGGGCTATTTACAATAAGGTCGGACTAGGATATAGGCCTAAGGAAAAGGAGGTAGCATTTACATCTCTTGTTAGTAGAAAATCCATAATTAAAAGCAAAGGTAGAAAGGCTTGGGTCCCTAAAAAATTTCTAATTGATGCTAGTGGTCCTAAAATTTGGGTACCTAAGGATTGTGTTTTTCATGTGATATAGGTAGAAGAACCAAGCTTGTGGATTGTTGATAGTGGGTGTTCAAAACACATGACCGGTGATGAGAGAAAATTCTCCACTATCAACCACACTAGCAAGGGAAAGATATCATTTGGTAATAGTGGCAAACTTAAGATTCTAGGAAAGGGCACATTTGAGGTATCCTCCAACCTTGTCATTCATAAAGTGTTATTAGTTAAGGATATGAAATTTAATTTACTTAGTGTAAGCCAACTATGTGATGCAAATTTTGATGTTAAATTTGATTCTTCAAAATGTTTTATAAAACACAAAACCTTAAATGATTGCATGCTAGTAGGTTTTAGGAAATCAAATATATACTATGTTGATTTATCCTATGCTACTAATGCCTCTACTAAGTGTCTTATTGCAAAAGAAGAGGAGAGTTGGCTTTGGCATAGGAGGCTAGGACACATAAACATGAAGAACATAGCCAAAATAGCAAAAATGAAGTTAGTCAAAGGGTTGCCTAAAGTCAAATTTTTCATGGACAAAATGTGTGATGCATGCCAAGAAGGGAAACAATCAAAAACATCACACAAAGGTAAAACTTTACTTAGTACCACTTTACCTTTATAACTTCTACATATAGACTTATTTGATTGTCATAGTACCCCTTCTATGATTGGTAGTAGATATTGCTTAGTAATAGTAGATGATTTCTCTAGGTTTACTTGGGTATTTTTCATGAAAAATAAAGATGAAACCCTAGGAATAATCATAGGATTTAGCAAGAGAGTAGAGAATGAAAGAAAACTCAAAATCAACCGGATCCATAGTGATCGTGGTGGAGAATTTGAGAATTCTAGTTTCTCAACCTTTTGCTTAGAACAAGAGTACAAGCATGAGTTTTCTTGTCCTAGAACATCCCAACAAAATGGAGTTGTGGAAAGAAAAAATCGTGCCCTACAAGAAGCGGTAGGACTATGCTAAATGCATATTCTTTACCTAGCTACTTGTGGGCGGAAGCGGTTAATACCGCTTGCTATATCCAAAATAGGGTGTTAATTCATAGGTTTTTAGGAAAAACTCCATTTGAATTATGGAATGGTACAATTCCAACAATTCATTATTTTAAGGTTTTTGGATGCAAAGTTTATATTTTAAATACCAAAGACAACCTAAGTAAATTTGAGTCCAAAGCGGATGAGGGAATCCTAGTTGGATGCTCATCCACTAGTGTAGGATATAGAGTTTATAATAAAAGGACTCAAAAGATTGAGGAATCTTTAATGTCCAATTTGATGAAACTTCCAATACATACCCTAGGAAATCCCCTATTGATGATGATATTAATAATTAAAATCAAGAAATTATCCAACAATTTCAAGATTTAACCTTAGGGGGTAATGATCAAGGGGGAGGTTTGAATCAAGGGGGAGTAAGAGGTGATTCTGATGATGAGCATAGGATTGAGGTTAATTATGATCAAACTCAAATTAATACACCTCCTAGAACCATAAGAGTTCATCAAAATCACCCCTTAGATCAAATTTTGGGTGAATTATCTCAAGATGTTAGGACTAGGTCATTTCATAGGGATCCCACTAGTCATATAGCTCTAATTTTTCAAATTGAGCCCAAAACAATCAAAGATGCATTACTTGATCCGGATTGGATCTTAGCAATGCAAGATGAATTGGCTCAATTTGAAAGAAGTCAAGTATGGGAGTTAGTTCCTAGACCAAATGAAAACACCATTATTACTACAAGATGGGTTTTTAGGAACAAACTAGATGATCAAGGGAATATTACTAGAAATAAAGCAAGATTAGTTGCAAGGGGTTTTAATCAAGTTGAAGGACTTGACTATGATGAAACATATGCCCCGGTTGCTAGATTAGAGTCTATTAGGATACTATTAGGGTATACCTCCTATATGGGTTTCAAACTCCATCAAATGGATGTTAAATCGGCATTCCTAAATGGGTTTATTAAGGAAGAGGTATATGTAGAATAACCTCCTGGGTTTGAGAATATGGACTATCCAAACCATGTATACAAGCTTAGGAAAGCTTTGTATGGTTTGAAACAAGCTCCCCGGGCTTGGTATGAAAGATTATCATCTTTCTTAATTTCTAAGGATTTTAAAAGGGGTAGTGTAGATCAATCTCTATTTATAAAGTCAACATCAAAGGACATCTTTGTAGCCCAAGTATATGTTGATGACATTATCTTTGGGTCAACAAATTATGAACTTCTTCAAGACTTTATTAAAAATATGGAAAAAGAGTTTGAAATGAGTCTAGTTGGGGAATTAAATTTCTTCCTAGGATTACAAGTCAAACAAACAAGTGAAGAAATTTATATTTATCGAACCAAATATGCTAAAGAAATGATTAAGAAATTTGGTTTGGAAAATGCTAAGGTAGTTTCAACTCCAATGGCAACCAATACAAAAATAGATAGTGATAATGAAGGAAAACAAATTGATCTTACACTCTATAGGAGCATGATTGATAGCCTTTTGTACCTAACCGCTAGTAGACCCGACATATTATTTGCGGTTGGTATGTGTGCTAGGTATCAATCATGTGCAAAAGAATTTCATTTAGTTGCCGTTAAGAGAATCTTAAGATATATTAAGGGCACACTAAATGTAGGACTATGGTACCCTAGGACTAGGTCTTTTGATTTGGTTGGGTACACCGATTTTGATTATGTCGGTTGCAAATTGGATCGGAAGAGTACTAGTGGTGGATGTCAATTCCTTGGGTCCTCCCTAGTGAGTTGGAGTAGTAGGAAGCAACCTTGTGTTGCCCTATCCAGCACCGAGGCCGAGTATGTGGCTATGGGTGGTTGTGTAGCTCAACAACTATGGATGAAACATACCTTATAGGATTATGAGCTATCTTACTCCAACATGAAAGTATTTTGTGATAATGTGAGCACCATAAATTTGACCAAAAATCCGGTGCATCACTCTAGGACCAAGCACATTGAAGTGAAACATCACTTCATTAGAGATCATGTGGCTAAGGGGGACATTGAGCTTAATTACATTGAATTCAAGTTCAACCTAGCCGACATATTTACCAAGGCTCTCCCCGAGGTAGAATTTTCATCACTTAGGAGAGAACTTGGAACGTGCTTGGTTGAATAAAGGTGTAGGTTTGCATGATCCTATAGAAATCCAAGGATTTATACCTTTAAGCATCTCACAAAATACCTAAGAAACCATGATTTTTGTATTGAGCCACTTAGAAAACATGTGAGATGTTAGGAAGATGCACTTGGTTCATCATGCTTGTTATGATGCATTACTATGGACCAAAGTGTCATCGTGAGACATTAATCCTTCATTAGACCAATCATTGGGAAGGCTTATACACAATTGATGTGCATATAGCTCCAAGAACATGATTAGAAATGTCAAATAAAACATATTTTAAACAATGTTTATCATATTTTGAAAAACAGTTTTCAAGTGGAACACAAAAGTGATACAAAGTTTGCAAAAATATTAGACCTTTTGTTAGTTTCCAAGTTTGTATCAATCTTGAAATCTGGAAAACATATATTTTCAAATTATTTTTCCTTGATAAAGTATGATTTCAGAAATGTGTACACAAAATTTCGTGATTTTTTGAGGTTTCTAGAATTTCTAACGCATTTATGAAGTTGAGTTGAAAAGGTTGAAATTCGAATTTCAGGCTGAGTCATAAACCAGTCGACTGATACACTATGTTTTCTTAAAAATAGCTCCATTTTCAGATATTTAGTGTATCTTTGATGTCCTAAAACTATAGCATGATAATATTGAGTATAAATAAATTTTTAGGATTGTTTAATGCGGTGTTTTAGGGGGAGTTTCATAAAATATATCTTTTTCATCCCCAAACTTACATTGTTGGTGCAAAGTTAGGATTTAACCTTCAAATTGTTTGTTAGGCTTTTGCTCCACATGTCTTTTACTCATCATTAACTATATCTTGGATTAAGGGGGAGCTAAATTTCAATTCTATACCTTAGTTCAAGATTACAACACATTCAATTCTTTTATGGAATATATGACTTCTTCTCTTTTTGATGTATGTCAAAGGGGGAGAAGAAATGTTTAAGTTATAATTGGATATATGATTATGTGATTTGCGTATTTTTAAAAGATCTAACTTAAATGATTGTCAAACATCAAAAAGGGAGAGATTATTGGTGCAACAATGCCCCAAGCATTTATATGTTTTGATGTTTGGATAATCATTTAAGTTAGGCAACAATTTGTGATCTAATTGTGAACATGTTCAAGTGACAGGGAAATCCAAGTATGATCTTGGCAAGAGAAGTCCAAGGTAAAGGTTTGGCGGCATAAGACCAAGCATGTTGTCTTTGCGGCACTAAGTCCAAACGGACTTTGGAAAAGGAAGTCCAAAGGCAAGTCTTGGCAGCGTAAGTCCAAGAATGTAGACTTGGCGGTGTAAAGTCCAAGCACGCTTTGGCAAAGGGAAACCCAAGACATGACAAAACCGAAGGAAGCTCTTGGAAGCAAAGCGTAAAGGATGAACAAGTCGCAGACTCGGAGGGATCCTGGAGGCGCAAGGCTTAAGGAAGAGGTAGAAGGTTGAGTCTAGGTCTAGGGGGTGAAATCAAGTATGAATTATTCATACTTGATGAGTATCAGTCGACTGATACGATGTATCAATCGATCGGTCGTGCTCAATCGAGTCGATGAAACCACGACAATCCGATCATTGCTTTCGGTCGTGGTAGCGATCGGTGATGTTGCGATCGATCGATCGCCAAACAAAGCGGGCGATCGATCGCTAAACACGCGTACGTAATGGAGTCTCACTCGACTGCGGCCTGTGATCACTCGACTGATCACTCCATCAGGCGACTGATGAGAGTGTCGTTGGAGGTAACGACTCTGAATCCCGCGAATCCGGCTATTCAGAAGTCGTTAACCACGCCGATAGTCGACTGATGCTGTGCATCAGTCGACTGATGGTGCTCCAACGGGAAAATCAGCCCTCTCTCTATAAAAAGAGGGCTTGTGGTGGTTTTAAGGGCTAATGCTTATTCTCTGATAATACTCTCAAGCCCCCATGATTTTTCCAAGCTTTCTAGTGATTTTAAATCCCCTCCTCCTCTCTAAGCTCCATCTTCATCCTTTGTAAGAAGAGGAGTATTGTTGTAAAGGAAAGCTTCATAGTGATATTGATTAGGGTTGATCCACCTCAAGGATCACCATGGAGTAGGAGCGCTATCTCTGAACCACGTAAAAGAATCGTGTTAGCATTGTTTTCATTTGTGTTATTATTATTTTTATTGTGCTTCCGCTAATCTTTTTATAGAAATGAAAAACAAGCTATTCACCTCCCCTCTAGCTTCCAATCGATCACCAACACTTGCCAAGTCCTCAAGACTTCCCACACCAAGCCCTATGCTTGGATTTTCCCAACATCAAGCCTCATGCTTGGACTTTTCACCACCAAGTCTACACACTTGGATTTACGTGGCCAACCAATTTTGGACTTCCTATGACAATCCCATGTCATGCATTTTGTCTAACATCAAAATATAGTTTGAGTCAAACTCGAGTCTAGGTCGATTGCACCAACAACTACTCCATAGATAGGAGAGGAGAAACACAAGTCATGTTCATGTTCGAATAAATAAAAGATAAAGTGCAAGAATAGAAATTTACAATGCCAATGTAGCCTTCTCTCTGGCATTGAAGTGTAGAATCTTGACCTCCGGCGGCGTTCTTCCTCCCCGTTGCGGGTTCCCGAAGCTTTTTAGGGCTTCGGGGTGTCGTCCCAGCCATCTTGCCCCCCTAGGGTTTGGGCGGAGATCTCCTTATATAGAAATAACACTGGATCGCTACAAAATTCAAAAAAAATCCTAGTCGCGTTAATCTACTGGGCCGCCACACGGCCAGGCCGTGTGTGGCCCTGGGGTGGCCGATTTTGCCCCTTGGACACGGTCGTGTGTAGCCACATGCCCTGTTGGTGCAATCGGCCCAGGTCACGATTGACCAAACTCGAGTTTGACTCGAGTAATGTTTTGATGTTTGACAAAGTAAGTTGACATTGATGTTTGACATTAATGTCTGTTGATGTTTTGGGGAGATTGTTTATACAATCAACCCAGGTTATAATTGATCAGACTCGAGTTTGACTCGAGGGAGACTTTGATAGTTGAATAGGGTTGACCATGTGATTATGGGAAAGTCCAAGCATGTAGTCTTGGCAGCGTAAAGTCCAAGGGTGGAGTCTTGGCAGCATAAGTCCAATGGTTGGTGGCGTAAAGTCCAAGCGGAGTCTTGGCGGTGTAAGTTCAATGTGCCTTGGCGGTGTAGACACCGTTAGCATGACATAGCCGATGGAAGCACCTGAAGGCTAGCGCGATGGATGAACAAGTCATGGATGACTTGGAGGGATCCGAGAGTTGTGAGGCTGATGGAGGTGGCTAGAATGCTTAGGTCTAGGCTAAGGGTGGTCTAGCAAGTATGGGGGCACCATACTTGGGTTAAAACCTCATCTTTGAGGTTGGCAGTCGACTGGCATTATGGCTGGTTCGACTGCCGAGAGTCGACTAGATCTCGACTGGCACTTAGGGTTGAAATTGCCTTGGCAGTCGACTGCAGTTGAGTTGCGAGCACAGAATGCTCCGTAGCCGACTGGGCAGTCGGCTACGGGCGCTGGCAGTCGACTGCCAATGTTGGCAGTCGACTGCCAAGAGATCCGTTGGAACTTGTCCAATGTGGATTGAGCCGTTGTCTCACAGCTACAGTGTTGGCAGTCGACTGGGGGCTTATGGCAGTCGACTGCCAGGCAGAAATCTAGGTGCGCGGAAGGATAAAAGGAGCTCGACGGGAGGGTTTTTACATATTGTTTCTTGAGCATCCTTGGGGCGATTTGTTGCTGCAAATCAGGGTCTCCAAGTCCATTCTTCAAGCAACCAAAAGCAAGCAATCCAAAGCATTTGTAAAGTATTTTCTTTACTTGTATTGCATTATATTCCATTGTATTTGCTTGTATTTTCATTGTATTACTGTTGTATACATTGTACGAAGTTTCTCCACCTCCGGATGGTTCCGAGAAGGAGTTATTACATAGTGGTGTGCTTGTGGCATCGCTAGGGCTCGTTTGAGCCCGATCTGTGGAGTAGGAACCTTGCGGTTCCGAACCACGTTAAATATTTGTGTATTGGTGTGTTCGTGTTTGTCTTACTTCGTTATTGTTTTTATTATTATCATTCCACTGTGCATAACGAGTTTTGTAGAGACGAACGCGAAAGATTTCCATCTACGTATGAGCACGTCGCTATTCACCCCCCCCCCCTCTAGCGGCCTCAAATCTCCTTCAATTGGTATCAGAGCCCGGGGCTCTTCTACGGATTAACCGCCAGGAGCTAAAGAAGCTAGAGGGAAGATGAAATTTCAAGAGCAACTAGGATGGGATATCAACACACCGATCCCTTATGCCTTCTATGGACGAAAAGGCTTCAATTCTTGGAAGGCGAGAATTGAAAATTTTTTGATGATGAGGGACTTTGAAGAATGGTCCACCTTGATGGAGGGATTTAGCTATCCAATAGGACCAAAGGGAGGGTTCCTTAAAAAGAAGAGATTGACCGAAGAGCAAGTTCGAGCCTCCGAGAAAAATGATAAGGTGATAAAAATTTTAATTGATTTAATGCCTAACAATATCTTGTGTATGTTAGGTAATTATGTAGATGCCAAGGAGCTATGGAGCCAAGTAGCAAAGCTCCATGAAAATTCATCATCAATCCAAGAAGAAGAGGAGTGTTCACCCTCTCAAGCTCAAAAGGAAGCAAGTACATCATTATCCAAAGAGCTTGAGGAGTCCGAAGTTGATAGGGAATCAACCTCCGAATCGGTGGAAGAAGAGGAGACCTCCACCTCTAGGATTGAGGTGGAGGAGATTAGGGCATCCTCAATACCGGAGCAACAAGAAGGACCATCTACATCCGGTAGAGAGGAAGAGCAAGCTCAAGAATCCACTCCGACCACCACAACTACCCTAGGTAACTCGAACACCATAATTCAAAATAAAAATAATATTATGTGTTTTGAGTGTAGGGAATTTGGGCACTATAAGAGCAAGTGCCCAAAGAAGATTAGAAAAGCTCCTCCGGCACCAAAGGTCAAGGATGTCGGTCCCTCAACGCAAAAGAGCAAAGAGCAAGTGATTTGCTTCAAATGTCGGCTACCGGGACATTATCGGAGTCAATGGCCAAGAGGGAAGAAGAAGGGGCAAAATGGAGCATCACAAGTAGAGGGAGCCTCTAAGGCAAACCCTAAGGTATATCTAAATAATGCTCCTTCTAATTTAAATATTAAAAAGCATGCTAGGAATCTTAATTCTCTTGCAATTCATCATGAAAAGCATGCTAGAGATAAATATTTGTGTTTAGGAGCTAAGAATGTCTATTTTTCAAAGAAAGAAAAATTTTGGACTAATGTCCCTAAAAATGTCATACCTAGGGAATCTATTAGGAAAATACAAGAGCACCTAGGTTTTAACCCCAAATGGACTAGGCATATACCTAGGAAGAACTATGCCCAAGGATTAAATCAAAATTCTAAAATTGGGCAATTAGAATTAGAGAACCAAGCCTTGAGATCAAGGCTTGAAAACTTGAGAAGACCCTTAAAATTATGCAAAATCAATTTAAAGGGTCAAGTGATCAAAAGTCTAGGTCCAAAAGTCAAAGTCAACACCTAGGACCTAAGAGTCGAAAGTCAACCAAGGGCAAGAATGGTTTGGGTCACAAACCTAAGCCTAAGATGACTTATCATAATGTTCCATTAGATTATGAAACACAATCTAGGTCTAGGAAAACTAAGGTTACTAGGGAAGTTATCCCTAAGAGTAACCAAAGTTTGTGCCTAGTGGCTAGGGTTTCAAGGAAACCTAGGGTGGCCACTAAGAAGGTTGCAAGGGGAGTTACCCCTAGAGTCAACCTGGGTAAGACCCAAATGACCAAGGCTAACAAGCCTAATAGGGTCATTAGGAAGGTATCTAGGGAGGTTGTCCCTAAGGAATACCTAATTAACCCTAGGAGCTCAAATAGGTTTTGGGTTCCTAAGAGCATGATTGATTCACACTAAATGGGTGAGGGTGTGCTAACTTTAAATGGAAGGGTAGTTAACCTAACCATGGTAAAGGTGGTACTTTAGGTCATTTTCAAGGTTATGGTTACCTTGGGAATGTTGTTTGATTTGAATCCTAAAGGTTTTAGGATGTGCCAATATTAATTATGAAGTTTTGAAAAATCAATCAAATTGGCACAACCTAGGGTTTAGAGTCTTAGTGTGACATTTTGGGTTTTTGGCACACTTGGGAGATTAATAGGAATAATGGCAAAAAAATATACTTAATTATCTCAAATGGCAACTAATATTAAATTTTAGGTATTATTATACCTATATATTTTATATGTCATGCTTTGTTTGCCATATGTCATGTCATGATATCATGTCTATTTTTATCATTTATATGTCATGATTATGTTTAGGAATTAGGATTGAATGTCATAAGTTTAAGTTTTATATCATATGCTATGACATCATGATCATTGGCCATGTTTTATTTTTGCTATTATTATGCCATGATCACTTCATGCATTTAATTGATTAAAATTGATTTAAGGACAATGGCATGACTTGGAGTCCCATTTATAAGGGAATCAAGTAGAGTTGCCTTAGAAAAATACATGAAACACTAGTTTAGGGAGAACAAAACCCACATCTCACATCACATTGACATGTATGTATATTTATACACCCTAGATACATGTGAGATGCTAGGATATAAGTTGATTTCAAGGTGCATAGTTTTTGCATCTAGATGAACTAAAACTCATCTAATTTCAATTGTGGATCATTGGAAAAGCTTGTGTGTAAGTCATGTACATAGAGCCCAAGGAATATGATCCAAAATAAGGTTTTGAAAATATTTTAAAATCATTTTAGAATACCTTGGTGAAGTCTATCTTTTGATAGCAATCACCATTGATGAGATTGATACAAAGTGAGCTAAAACATTGAAGTTTTTCTTCATTTTTGGATTTTGTATCAATTTCGATATTTAATGGGTAAAATAATTTTCAAATATTTTTCACCCATTGTATTGACTATAAGTAATATACGTATCAAATTTCGTGATTTTTCGATATACGTAGAATTACTTATGACTTTTCAAAACTCGATTCTAATAGTTGAAAAGCCGATTTGACTACCGTCGAATGACCAATCGATGAAGGGCGATTCGATCGACATCGATAGGAGTCGACTGTCATATCTGATTTCGGGTTAACAAGGTTGTTTAGCCCATTTTCAACCATGGTAAAGGTCCCTAACCACTCCTAACCCCAGGATATGCTTTGGGAAGCATTATAAAGGGTGAAAATCCATTGGATATGGATTTGGAGAGGTGTTAGGTCAAAGTATCAAATTTAAGGGTGGAAGAGTTCATGTTTGAACTTAGAACCTTAATTTTGATGGTTTAGAGTTCCTATTGGCTTAGGGACTTCCCAAGGATATTGTTGGTGCAATGGTCAAGGGGGAGCAAGTCTTTAGGGAGAGTTATCCATCTTGGGATGATGGATGTGTTTCTCTTCTTGAAGGAGGAGAAGTTATTGGGAGAGTTCATCAATTGGGAAAATTGATGGGATTTTGAGAAACCCAATTTGAAAATTGGGAGAGAGTATAGGATTGCCTCTCTTGAGTGATATGGGACTTATCACTAGGAAGATGGTAGGCATCCTAGGTATTTTTGAATCAGGGGGGAGATTGTAAGATCTCATTGGGAGATGAGACATTGACCTCCTTGGAGAGATAACCTTTTTGATGTATGTCAAAAAGGGGGAGAAGGTAAAATTACCAATTTAAGAAATTGGTAAGGGAATTTGAGTTAGGGGCCTAACTCAAGGTCTGTTTTGTCAAACATCAAAAAGGGGGAGATTGTTGGTGCAATCGGCCCAGGTCACGATTGACCAGACTCGAGTTTGACTCGAGTAATGTTTTGATGTTTGACAAAGTAAGTTGACATTGATGTTTGACATTAATGTCTGTTGATGTTTTGGGTAGATTGTTTATACAATCAACCCAGGTTATAATTGATCAGACTCGAGTTTGACTCGAGGGAGACTTTGATAGTTGAATAGGGTTGACCATGTGATTATGGGAAAGTCCAAGCATGTAGTCTTGGCGGCGTAAAGTCCAAGGGTGGAGTCTTGGCAGCATAAGTCCAATGGTTGGTGGCGTAAAGTCCAAGCGGAGTCTTGGCGGCATAAGTCCAATGTGCCTTGGCGGTGTAGACACCGTTAGCATGACATAGCCGATGGAAGCATCTGAAGGCTAGCGCGATGGATGAACAAGTCATGGATGACTTGGAGGGATCTGAGAGGTGTGAGGCTGATGGAGGTGGCTAGAAGGCTTAGGTCTAGGCTAAGGGTGGTCTAGCAAGTATGGGGGCACCATACTTTGGTTAAAACCTCATCTTTGAGGTTGGCAGTCGACTGGCATTATGGCTGGTTCGACTGCCGAGAGTCGACTAGAGCTCGACTTCCACTTAGAAATTTGAAATTGCCTTGGCGATCAAGCGCTCATTGAGCGATTGATAGCAGCGATCGGCTATCATGGATGGCGATCGCCATTGAGTCTGCGAGCAGAATGATCCGTAGCCGATCGGGCGATGAGGGCTACGATGCACTAGAATGATCGCCAATGTTGGCGGTCGGCGCCAAGAGATCCTGGAACTTGTCCAACGCGTGGATTGGTGTTGTCTCACGGCTCTGATGTTAGATCGGCGGGGCCTTATGGCGATCAGCGAGAGCGTCAGGTCGCACGGAAGGATAAAAGGAGCTCGACGGGAGGGTTTTTGCATATGGTTTCTTGAGCATCCTTGGGGCGATTTGTTGCTGCAAATTAGGGTCTCCAAGTCCATTCTTCAAGCAACCAAAAGCAAGCAATCCAAAGCATTTGTAAAGTGTTTTCTTTACTTGTATTGCATTATATTCCATTGTATTTGCTTGTATTTTCATTGTATTACTGTTGTATACATTGTACGAGGTTTCTCCACCTCCGGATTGTTCGGAGAAGGAGTTATTACATAGTGGTGTGCTTGTGGCATCGCTAGGGCTCGTTTGAGCCCGATCTGTGGAGTAGGAACCGTGCGGTTCCGAACCACGTTAAATATTTGTGTATTGGTGTATTCGTGTTTGTCTTACTTCGTTATTGTTTTTATTATTATCATTCCGCTATGCATAACGAGTTTTGTAGAGACAAACGCGAAAGATTTCCATCTACGTACGAGCACGTCGCTATTCACCCCCTCTAGCGGCCTGAAATCTCCTTCACTGGTCGTGTCCCCTTCAGCATCTAGCTGTAAAATGCTCTTCTTTTTCTCCGAAAGTGCACCTCTTTCCATGAAATATTATCCTCCACACAAAAGTACAAAGAGCAAACCTCCGAACCAGAAAATAGGAAATGCATGCAAAATAAAGTGGCATATGTATGAAACTAACATAAAATGTAATGAGATGTGAGTGAAAACTACTCCTAAAACCCTATATGTTTTGCTCACATCAATTGGTCCACCACACGGCCATGTGTTTTCACATGGCCAGGCCGTGTGTGGCCCTTGGGTGGCCGATTTTGCCCCTTGGACATGGTCATGTGTAGCCACATGACCTGGTCGTGTCCCCTTCTGTGTCTAGCTACAAAATGCCCTTCTTTTGCTCTGAAAGTGTGCCTTTTCCCACGAAATGCTGTCCTACACACAAAAGTACAAAGAGCAGACCTCCGAACCATAAAATAGGAAAGGCATGCAAAACAAAGTTACATATGCATGAAACTAACATAAAATGTAATGAGATGTGAGCGAAAACTACTCCTAAAACTCGATATGTTTTGCTCACATCAGATACACAAACGAAATCGAAGTCCTTGAATCCCATCAAAATCCTCGTAGCAAACCCTCTCTTCTTCCGTGTGACACCGTACTAGAGTTTAGTCCACCGACAACCCTCACAATCGCAACCTTTAGATCTGATCTCCGAAAAATAACATCCACCGAATAGATCGATATTCGAATCTCACTCCTTGTGGGATCGATAAATATATTTATTACTTGACGACATCCGTGTACTTGCGGGCGTTGAGCGCGAGCGTACGCTTCGAGTCCTCGACGGTCTCCGTCGCAAGATTTGAGGTCGCATTCGCGTGCATCACCGAACCCCCTAACTACACTAATACAGTATAGGGTGACTCGGGTCGTCTCCCAATGAATGTAATGAAAGGATAATAGTCTTATGATTGCTAATTATTGCTTGGGTTTTTTTTCAAATGTAAACAGGGGGTTTTGGATTTAAATTGCTAATCTTACTAAATGAAAGACAATGCAAATAATAAAAACTTTAATTTAACTAAACTACAATTTCTATGAAATTAAAGGAAACATAAACTAAGCATCCTAATCTACTTGAATCAAATCAAGAAATATAAACCTAACTCAATCATTCAACCAAATAGAAAATTGCAAGATATTAAACTAACTAAATGCAACAACTATAATCTAATTAGCCAAAGAAACATTTCATTGAATACTACATAATTAGCATGAAACAAAGTAAATTGAGTACGTGAGGTCTAAACATGGAAGCTAAATTTGATTACAACCAACAAGTAAACATGAAGAAACAATCCACACATTAATATGGCTTGCGAAGGTTTGCTGCCAGGTGATGCTGGAAGAATTCGTCGAAGGCTAGAAGAAGCTAATAGGAGGCTAAAAATGATGCAAGAGATGATGGAAGGTGCTATCGGAATTGTGATGGCTGATTGGAGGTTGGAACAAGGTTGATCGAAGCTGTGATGGCTGGTCAGAGGTTGGAACAGGGTTGATCGGAGCTGTGATGGGGGAAGAAGATCACCCAACTAAAGAGAAGGGGAATCCCTTTCTCCTATTCAGGCGACTGTGATGAGATAGAATGGTTGAACGACGGTAGGGCAAGGAGAGGAAGCTGCCATGCATTATGATGATGGATGGATCAAGAGGACCACCAATCGGAGGGGTAATCTCCATCTATGATGGTTGTTTGATGATGGAGGGGATTGAGATTAGTCAATCAGAGGAGAAATCCCCTTCTCCGATGGCTATCAGCAAACATGGAGGTGGCTACCAAAGAAGAAATGGAATTGAAGAATGGGATGCTGGTGAAGAAGAGATGGCAATTGGAGGTTTGGTAAGAGTGGGGGCAGTCAGTTGTGGATGAAGGAGGAGAAAAGCACCACCGTTGGCCTTGGTGGAGGAGATGGACGACCGACGGTGAGGATGGAGAAAGCGGCGGAGATGGAGGAGGAGAAGAAGATTTGATTGGTGAAGAAGACTATGATCAATCAAGAGATTAGCCTATTTAAACCCAAATTCCAGATCTGATCCGACGACCAAAATAACTCCGAACTTGATGCACGCGATCGCGACCTCAAATCTTATGACAAAGGTCATTGAGGACTCAAAGTGCGAGCTCGCGCTCAACGCCCGCAAGTGCACGGATATCGTCAAGTAATAAAAGATTATCGATCCCACAGGGACTGGGATTCGAATATCGATATGTTCAGTGGTTTAAATTGTTCGGAAGTAAAACTCTAAGAAGTTTTGACTTGTGAAGGCTGTCGATGGACTATACTCTATACGATGTCACATGGAGGAAGAAGGGAGCATGCCGAGCTCTTCAAAGGTGATTCTAGGACTTCGGTTTCGCTTGTGGGTCACAAAATAATGTTGTCAATTGGCATTGTCTAAACGTTTAGCTATGGTTTTGTGGAAGGGACATCATACATTCTCCCGATGAGCCACCGCATCTACCGAGAGCTATCTCTGCCTACAAGGACGGGATAGACGGTACGAGGATGCCAAATCAATCCCTACGATGAACCATTTCCGGTTTAATCGCATCCTTCTACCCACGGTTACAGGAGATCAGGTTTACCTCTAGGTTCCTTGTATAAAATCTCCTAAATCTTAGATACAAGGGTTGTCACCCCTCATATCGCCTAAGCGCAGCAGGTTGAAAACCAAACATGCATAGATATAGTATAAACAACTTCCAATCGCCAAATTAAATTCAAAGACAGAATCTAACATGAACCAACATTTAATGTGCACACAAGCTACTCTCTAATTCTAGAATCAAAAGAACTACTCCATGTATATAAAGGAGGAATCACAAAGCATGTACATGTTCGAATATATCAAAGATAAAATGCAGGAACAAAAGATTACAATGCTTTCATGGTCTTCTCTCCGGCATTGAAGTGGAAAGCATGGACCTCCAGCGGCATTTCTCCTCCCCGTTGCGAGTTCTCGAAGCTTTTTAGAGCTTTGGTGTGCCGTCCTAGCCGTCGTGCCTCCCCCCTAGGGTTTGGGAGCCCTAGGGTGGCTCCCTCTGTTAGTTAAAGCCCTAGAACCAATCATGTGATGGTTGAATAGGGAACATTTTGTATCATATTCTATAAAGGCAAAGGATTGGTTATTATATTTACATCTTGCTTGTGCCAGCTAATTTAAATATAATAATGCCCTAGAAAAGTAGGTTCTTATCTACAGCACATCAATTGGCAGAATTGATTATGAGAGGCTGTAGAGAACACTTTCCTAAATGTTCCTAGTCGAGTATTAATATGCAAGGGCAATATTAATACATAAAGACTAGCATGTAGGTCAATTGATGACTTGATCTCACAAGTCATGGATATATGATATCAAGTTGACACATGGGTATATATTGGAGAATATATACTGAACTGACCCGCCATGAGAAAGTTTCATGGATCGTTATATGAGTGTCATAAACTTTCTCATGTGACTATTGGTATGAATAGTCCTTAGACACGAAGTCACTATGGTTCCCTACATAAGGAGTTATGTACTTTGGTATCGTCGAGCGTCACCCGTAAGGGTGGACCATAAAAGCGATTCTTGGGTATGTAACAAATTATGCGGAGGATGTGAGTGATGTAGATGGGATCTATCCCTTCCATATGGCCGGGAGTGATATCGGTGGGCCCCTTGATTGAGTAGAACTACTAAAGCGCATGGCCATGCTCGAATGAGTCAATATGAGATATTGAGCTCATTTGTTTGAGTTAGTTTACTCGAGGATCAAGAAACACATAGATTGATCGAGGATGACCACGGTCTATGCCTCATTGATCAATCGATATCAAGGATAGAAGGACACGGTCATATATTATAGTAGTCACGGAAAGGTTAGTCGGATCTTGACTTATCTCGTAACTTGGGTAGCAATGATGTATTGCTAGATGCCGCTCATTGCTTGTGTATCTAAAAGAGTTTAGATCCACTGCCAACGTTATGAGAGCCTATAGGGTCACACACAAAGAGCATGATAATTAGAGGAATTAGAATATTCTAGTTTGACTAGAATAATTTGGGAATAAGCTTAAGTACAAAATGGTTTTTGGACTTTAAGCTTAATGAGAATTTTAGCTAATTGATTTAATGAGATTAATTCAATATATTACCTTATTGATTTAATAAGATTAATTCAATATGATAACATAAGCTTAATTGAATTAATAAGATTAATTCAACATGCATGAATGCCACATAAGCATGCCACCTAAGCATCCACCTAAGCTAGATGAGGTGGAAGAAGACAAATTGGTTTTTGTCTCCTTAAGTGGCCGGCCAAACAAGGATATGTCTCAATGCAATGGATTGCATTGAATGTGTGGAGGTGAAAGGGTTTTTCCAACCCTATAAAAGACACCCTAAGTGGCCGGCCAAAGAGAGCATTTTTGGCTTTTGTTGTTGGTGGAAGCTTTGGTTGTGTTAGTGGTGAGAAAGCTTGGTGGAAGCTTTGGTTGTGTGGGTTTGTGAGTGTAGGCTAGCAAGAAGAGGAGTCTTCTTCTTCCTTTCTCCTTTTCCCTCTCTTCCTCTCCTTTAGGGACTTCTCTAGCAAGAAGTAAAGGAGAGCTCTTCTAGTTTTCCTTTTGTGAGACAAGAGCGTGCTCGTGTGGATACGTATAGAGGCACGGACACTTGAACGTGCTAAAGATCCAACAAACCGAAAGGAAAAGCGGGATTAACAAGGGCACGCAACAAAGGTAATCCTCTCCTATAAGATAGGTTTGGTTTAGAGAAATTTATTTTATACGAGTTTGCTTTCGCATGGATCACTTGGAAGGGATCCTATTTTCCGTTGCGCATATGCCATTTGGCATAAAGAATTCCCAACACCCTCATGATCCCTCTCCTATTGGATGAGTTTCCTATATATAGAGGCGGCTCCAGCTTTCCATAAATGCTCGAAAAATTCTATTTCCTTGAATTCACGGCACCGCCACATGGTCGTGTGGATTTCACACAGCCTGGTCGTGTGCAAGGCTAGAAAATAGGTGAAATCTCGACTGAAAATTGAGTTGGAAAAAAGGCATGACCATGTGTTTTCACACGACCTAGCCGTGTCATTTTCTGGAGCCTCCGTTTTGATCCGTTTTGCTTCTAAAACATGCCCAAGTCTTGGGACATGGCCAGTGTGTGTTCCCTAAGGTCCGTGCTCCATAAGTTACTCCATTTTTTCTCCAAAAATGCATCATTTTCCCATGAAATGCTATCCTGCACACAAAAGTACAAAGAGAAGACATCCGAACAAGAAAATAGGAAATGCATGCAAAATATAGTGACATATGCATGAAACTAACATAAAATGTAATTAGATGTGAGCGAAAACTACTCCTAAAACTCTATATGTTTTGCTCACATCACTTCCCCCAAACTTAAATCTTGCTTGTCCTTAAGCAAACCTTAGTGCTATGAAATTTTTAAAAAGATATTGTTCCATACTTAGCATGTTAACTAAATTTATCAAGTGGTATTTGCAATCAAAGCAAAATAAATATGTTCTAGAAATTCACTAGGTTAGCTCCTCGTGCTCGTGCTAAGCGAATCATTCTTAGGGGATACTCGTTCCATGGTGAGTTAAGTCATCATCCTATAGCTTTCCTAAGGTCTCCAACTCTTAAGCACTTACCTGTCCAAAGCGAGGGTCATTCCCTAGATCTAGCACAAAGTCTCAAAGGCGTGCTCGGTATTGAGAGAAATTGGTAGGTGTTTCCCCAGTAACCTAAATCGGTCTCAAAGGGGCACCTAGTCATTTCCACACACGACAACTGTTTTTTTATCCCTCATAATCTTCTCTTTTTTTTCTTTGTTTTCTTTTTTCATTTCTTTTTTTTTCTCTTCTTTTCTCTCTTTTATTTTTTGGCTCATTGGGATTTTGATTTTTTCGAATGGGCTTACACAATCCAAGCATCTCCAGTAACTAAAATGCTAAACCTAGAGTCACTTATGGATTCCAAAGTACTAGACTACTGAGATGAATCATAACTAGGTATGTACTAGATTCTCCCTTTCAGAGTGTTTAACATGTGTAGGGTAAAAATAAAAACTAACCAGTGTAAGTCTAGAATATTCATTAGAGGAAATAAAATAAAATACCATGAGATAAATGAAGTTAAGCTACCTATGGGAACAACTCATGTAAGTAACTTTAACAAAAATACTACTGAGGCATCTTTACAGATAACAAAAACTAAATGTTGAAAGAAACTCAACAACCTATGCATGAACAAATGAATACTAACAATAATGCAAATACCAAGAAAGAAACTACTGATAGAAACAAAATAAAATTTGGGGTCCCCCCGAGACTTATACAAAACAATACCTCTAATATTATGGTCGAGGCGGGAAGTCTGGTAGTCTCGGCATGCCAGGGTCCTGGGAAAACCTGGTGCTAATCTGCTGATGCCACATGTACATGTGATCGATCTGAGAGCTGGTGGATGCAGCGACTGCTCTGTGCTCCTCCTCCCGAGCCCACTATGCCTGCTGGGTGAAGGGAGGAACTTCGCTTCCCACTTCAACTCGGTCGCTTGTTCAAGGCGATCCCGTCTACGTCTCAAGATTAAAAAAATTAATCCTTGACAAATAGGGATTACCCAAGCTACCGTTCCATCGTCGTGCTATTCGATTAGAGTGGTCACTTGAACAAACTTATTGTTCAAGTAACCTACCTCTATTCTTCGATTAGCTGTGGAATAGACGATGTACATATTGCCGGTTTTTGTATTTGTATTCGGGGTCCAAGTAAATTAGCCACATAACAAAACATACAACATGTATAGAATAAGAAAAGATTCATAAACAAGCATTATACCTCTTGTTATACCTCTTGATCTTCTATTGTATGTCCTTCCTCCTTTTAGACGTCGTGTGGGGTGACGATCTTCCAAAAGATGAAGCCTCCTAGAACATGTTCTTCCCTTCCTTGCTCACTCCGAACAAAGGAAAGAATGAAACGAAACTCTTCCCTATCTAGGACCGCCCACCAAGTCAAGAGACTTGATGTTGCCGCCAGCCAAGGAATAGAAGAGGGAGTGTGGGCGCCGGTCAAAAGCTCCAAGGGAAGAGACCCTAGCTCTTGCCGCCGGTCAAGGATGAGAGGAAGAAGATTGGGACGTCGGCCAAGGATGAGAGGAAGAAGAGGGGCACCATCCAAAAACCTAGGAAGATAGGAAAACCTTCCACTTGTGTTGCCGCCCAAGACTCCTTCAAAACCCTAGTTGCCCAATCCAAAACCCTAATCTCCCTTGTATGTTGTTGCCGCCCACCCCTTAAGCCTCCTTTTATAGAGCTAGGCTTAAGCCTCCTTTTAATCTCCACCATCGGATCTAGAGATTTAATCTCAACCGTTGGATCTAGGGATTTAATCTCAACCATCGGATCTAGAGATTTAATCTCCACCGTCGAATCTAAAGATTTAATCTCCACCGTTGGATCTAGAGATTTAATCTCTACCGTCGGATCTAGAGTTTCATTTTCCATCATCAGATCTAGGCTCCATGAGGGTTTTAATAGGCTACAATAGGGACCATGAGGAGGAGTTGGATCTTGGCCACCCAATGGATCAAGCCCACATAAAGTCCGATCCATTAATGATAATCCATTCCACTAGAGGATTATCATTGCTCTACCTCACCAACCCCATAAGTTAATATGGGCTCCATACATTATTTGTACATATATCTCCCCATGTTTAAGGTCTCGAATGTCCGTCGATTAATTAATTTACTGACAATTAATTAATCAACATCTAACTCCATGAGTAGTACCACTCAACCTTATCATCATGTCGGACCAAGTCCACCTGCAGGGTTTACATGATGAACCTTATGAGCTCCTCAAGGGGACATCATCATCCTAATATATAGGACACGATTTTCTCCTATAATCAACGCCACACCATATAAATAATATCATTTCCCAACTTACCGAGTCTATCGATTTACTCTATAAATTTTGCCCATTGGTAAATCAAAGAAATGAATACTAAGTATATGTTCCCGTTATTATATCGGGATTAAGAGCATGTACAACATAATATCTAAAGTACGATTCAATTATGTAGTCAGCAATAAATCGAATCACCTCTAAGTTGGTCCTGCTCAATACACACAAAGTGTACTAGTATAATTCTATGGTCAAGACAAACCAACACCAAATCACACCACAACCATTCCAATGGTTTGTCCATAACTATCTCAGTTGTGAGCCTTTACTTATACTTCACAAGGAACTGATAACATGATCTCCCGTGTGACACTACATACCATGTTATCTACAATGTAATATATTAGACAATATGCATAACCATAAATATGTAAACAATGATCATGTGATTCTTATTTCAAAAATAAAGATGTTCATATAAAAGATAGACTTTTCAATATACATCCCAACAATCTCCCACTTATAATAAAAGACTATGTTGTCCTCATACTGCCATACATTTGATTCCCATTCCCTCCACATGCCTATCAAAAGCTCTCGCTGGAAGGGCCTTAGTGAAAGGATCTGCCAGGTTATCCTCTGATGTAATCTTGGCCACAACAACTTCTCGCTTTACAATTTCTCGTATCAGGTGGTACTTGCGCTCTATGTGTTTACTTGCCTTATGGGCTCGTGGTTCCTTCGAGTTTGCAACTGCACCACTATTATCACAATAAATTGTGATAGTTCTGGGCAAACCAGGAATCACATCCAAGTCCATCAAGAAGTTCCTGAGCCACACAACTTCTTTGGCTGCCACATACTCAGCTTCCATTGTAGATTCCGCCATGCATTTCTGCTTGATACTCCTCCATACAATGGCTCCACCTCCCAAAGTAAACACAAAACCTGAGGTAGACTTACTGTTATCCCTATTGATTGGAAGTCGGAATCTGTGTAACCCACAAGGAGTAATTGGTCTGCCTGGTAAACTAGCATATAATCCCTAGTCCTTCTTAGGTACTTCGATATATGCTTTACCGCAGTCCAATGTCCCTATCCTGGATTACTCTGATATCTGCTAACCATGCCCACGGCAAAGCAGATATCCAGTCTTGTACATAGCATAGCATACATAAGGCTTCCTACTGCCGAAGCATAAGGAACCGCCTTCATCTCCTCTATCTCCTTTGATGTTCTAGGACATATCTCCTTAGATAAAGGAACTCCATGCCTAAATGGTAGAAAACCTTTCTTGGAGTTTTGCATGCTAAAATGATCCATAATGGTGTCTATGTATGAAGCTTGAGATAAGCATAACATCCTTTTCCTGCGATCCCTTATAACCTTGATCCCAAGGATGTGTTCCACTTCTCCCAAGTCCTTCATATCAAACTGTTTGGACAACCATACCCTTTCGTCCGAAAACACCTTGACATTATTGCCAATTAACAAAATGTCATCTACGTATAGTACAAGAAACACCACTACGTTTCTGTCACATCTCTTGTATACACAAGACTCATCCAGACTTTGAATAAATCCATAAGACTGGACTGCCTCATCCAAGTGGATGTTCCAAGATCTCAAAGCTTGCTTCAATCCATAAATGGACCGATTAAGCTTGCACACAAGATGCTCTTTGCCCTTTGCAATGAATCCCTCTGGTTGCTTCATATAGATGTTTTCTTCAAGACTTCCATTAAGGAAAGCTATCTTGACATCCATCTATCATACCTCATAATCCATATGAGCATCAATACATAAGAGAATCCAGATAGACTTAAGCATGACTACCGGCGAAAAGGTCTCCTCATAATCGATGCCCTCTTTCTGAGTATATCCCTTCGCAATAAGCCTCGCTTTGAAGGTCTCAACCTTCCCATCTATTCCTCTCTTTCTTTTGTATATCCACTTGCATCCAATGGCTTTTACACCATTGGGTGATTCTACTAGCTCCCAGACCTAATTTGAATCTATAGATTCTATCTCAGAATTGATCGCACTTTGCCAAGATACCGCATCTTTATCTTGGATTGCCTCGTCATATGTCCAGGGATCAAGTTCATGTTCGCCAAGGACCAAATCAAAAGATTCTCCCAAGAACATAAATCTGTCAGGCTGTCTAACAACCCTCCCACTACGATGAGGTATCACCTGTGTATCCTCTGTGACACGCAGTGCAGTCACTTGTGGTATATCCTCTTGTACCAGTGGTACTGAAGAAGTGACTTCCCCGTTAAATTACTCCAGAACAATCTTACTCATGGGCTTGTGGTTCATCACATAGTCTTCCTCTAGAAATCTGGCGTTCATGCTAACGATCACCCTCTGATCTCTAGGACTATAAAACAAACCACCTTTCGTTCCTCTAGGATAGCCAACGAACATGCGCACTTCTGTACGAGGTTCCAACTTACCAGCATCTGCCTTCAACACATGTATTGGACTCCCCCAAATCCGAATATATCTCAGACTAGGCTTTCGCCCAGTCCACAATTCTGTGGGAGTAGAAGGCACTGATTAGATGGTACCAAGTTCAGAATATACATTGTCGTATCTAGAGCATACCCCCAGAACGAATCTGGCAACTCAGAATAACTCATCATCGATCTAACCATCTCCATAAGAGTCATATTCCTTCGCTCTTCTCTACCATTCTGCTGGGGTGTGCCATGTGCAGACAATTGGGATTCAATCCTAGCCTCTGATAAGTAATTTCTAAACTCTCCCAAGAGGTACTCACCACCACGATCAGATCGTAGTGTCTTGATACTTTTACCTTGACGTTTCTCCACATCAGCCTTGAATTCTTTGAACTTATCAAAGCATTCAGACTTGCGGCGCATCAAGTAAATATATCCATATCTAGAATAATCGTCTATAAAGGAGACGAAATATTTGAAACCACCTCTTGCCTGGATAGACATAGGACCACACAAATCAGAATGAACCAATTCCAACACATCTTTGGCTTTATACCCCTTGGCCTTAAAAGGCCTCTTGGTCATTTTACCTTCCAATCAAGATTCGTAGGTTGGAAAATCTTCCACCACTAATGAACCCAAAGGTCCATCAGCTATCAACCTTTGAATTCTGCTTAGGTTAATATGACCTAGCCTTAGATGTCAAAGATATGTTTGGTTCATCTTCGAAGGTTCTTTTCTATTATTGGAATTAGAAGATGAGTTATTTACTTCTATTTGCATTGTGGGAGCTTTTGGTTTAAGTGTATATAAATTTCCTATTAATGCACCAGAACAGATAATCTCCCTATTCCTTTTTATAACAACTCTGTCATTAAAAGAAATTGAATATCCATCCATAAACAATTTAGAAACCAAAATCAAATTCTTTCTAAATAAAGGTACATAAAGGCAATTTTTCAGAACCAAAACTTTATTCCTCTCAAAAGAAAAATAAACATCTTCCACTGCAACAGTCGCTACCTTCGTAGCATCACCCAAGTAGACAGTAATCTCCCCTTCAGCCAGTCATCTGGTTTTCTGGAACCCCTTTGTTCTGCATCCGGTTGGGGAAGTTCTTCTTCCAGTGTCCAATCTGCTTGCAAGTGAAGCACTTGCCTTTCGGCTTCTTCACTCCTCCCTGAGATCCTCCCACCACCTTTGCCCCAGCTTGTTTCTTCTTCTTCTTGCCTTTCGGATTAGAAGCAGAAACCTTTTGGGTAACCATGGTCTGAGCCTGAGCACTCTGACGAAAAAGCCCCTCTGCTGCCTGGAGTTCTGTCAGAAGCTCCGCCAATGAATACAACCTTTTATTCATGTTGTAGTTCAAGCAAAACTGCTCAAAACTTTTAGGTAGAGACTGGAGAATGATATCGACCTGGGTTTCCCCATCGATCTCAGCTCCGAGGACTTCCAACTCATTCAAATGAGTCATCATCTTGAGAACATGATCCCTCACGGGTGTTCCCTCGATCATGGTTGTCGTCATCAAGTTCCTCATGGCTTCCTGCCTAGCAGCCCGATTCTGGTGTCCGAAAATCTCTTTGAGATTGAGCATCATGTCATAAGCAGTGGGCATGGCTTGATGCTGATGTTGCAATACATTTGACATAGAAGCCAAAATGTAACACCGCGCCATCTCATCAACCTTGATACACTTCTTATAACTCTCCTTCTCCTTTTCCCCAGAATCATCCGCAGGCTTAGGAGGACACTCTTTGAAGAGTACATATTTGTACTCCTCAGCAGTCAAGACAATGTCAAGATTCCTCTTCCAATCAACATAATTGGGTCCAGTAAGTTTATTTTCTTTCAGTATCACAGCAAGTGGGTTGAAAGTCATTTTTGAAAAACCTAAGAAACACATAGATCAAAAAATTAGATTTCAAAAAATTATTGAGTCCTCAAACAATAAAATTTTAAAATCAACCAACACCTCAAAACACAGAGAATATCGTATGCCACGATAGTGTGGACGTATACGAATTCTACATTTGTAAGAGGAGGTTTTACCCATTAATTTTACTATCTTGTCAACCTAACTTTTTGACAAATAAAATTAATAGTTGGTTCCTCTTTGGCCCTACAAATAAAAGCAGTGACTCCGATGGGGAGGATACTCCTATTTGCATCTAAGTGTTCACCATTACTGGGTACCAAGGCAATTATCTCGGGTTATGTGCCTTCTGATGGGGAAGTACACACGCTCCTTAATAATTTTCTATAACCATATTCGACCCTATGATCCGCAAACAAACTCATCCGATATGGAGGAAGGTACTCAGAGCCGACACGCAAGTTTGTTTGCATCACATGTCAAATCGTAATGAAGGTTGTGGGAATTTATAAAAATATCCCTCTCCCACTTAGTAATTTAAAATTTGAGGAATTTTCCTAGCCTACGACATGCATATCAAATAAGAAGCAATAAATATGAAAAAAAATATTTTCCAACTATTATGGCTTTTGTTCTCTAATATGCCTCCCGTCGTATCGTCATCTCATCCGCTCCTCCCTACGTCATGTACAAGCCATCTGGAGATCCGAGCCGAGAAAAACTATTTTAATTTACATCCATCGATCCTATGCTCCACGAAGGAGTGTACATGAAATCTAGATCGAAAGTAAACTAAAATAAAAGGAGTGGCAAAACAATATCGTACTTAATTATAAAAATTAAATACTAGCCTCGTCAACCCCGAGGATTCAAATAACATACAATCACATACACACATATGGCCATAATAGTTGGATCATATGCCTACAACCAAAAAGTTAACTTACGCACATCCTACTATTATCCGACACATATAATATATGAAAAGTGCATAAAAGTAACCTAATCTTAAACACACAAAATCGAAAACCGTGGCTCTAATACCACTTGAAGGGAGGAACTTCGCTTCCCACTTCAACTCGGTCGCTTGTTCATGGTGATCCCATCTACGCCCCCGGATTAAAAAAATTAATCCTTGACAAATAGGGATTACCCAAGCTACCATTCCATCGTCGTGCTATTCGATTAGAGTGGTCACTTGAAAAAACTTATTGTTCAAGTAACCTACCTCTATTCTTCGATTAGCCGCGGACTAGATGATGTACGGATAGCCAATTTTTGTGTTTGTATTCGGGGTCCAAGTAAATTAGCCACATAACAAAACATACAACATGCATAGAATATGAAAAGATTCATAAACAAGCATTATACCTCTTGTTATACCTCTTGATCTTCTATTGTATGTCCTTCCTCCTTTTGGACGTCGTGTGGGACGATGATCTTCAAAAAGTCGAAGCCTCCTAGAATATGTTCTTCCCTTCCTTGCTCGCTCTGAACAAAGGGAAGAATGAAACAAAACTCTTCCCTATCTAGGACCAGCCACCAAGTCAAGAGACTTGATGTTGCCGCCGGCCAAGGAATAGAAGAGGGAGTGTGGGCGCCGGCCAAAAGCTCCAAGGGAAGAGACCCTAGCTCTTGCCGCCGGGCAAGGATGAGAGGAAGAAGATTGGGACGCTGGCTAAGGATGAGAGGAAGAAGAGGGGCGCCGGTCAAAACCCTACGAAGATAGGAAAACCTTCCACTTGTGTTGCTGCCCAAGACTCCTCCAAAACCCTTGCCGCCCAATCCAAAACCCTAATCTCCCTTGTGTGTTGTTGCCACCCACCCCTTAAGCCTCCTTTTAATCTCCACCATTGGATCTAGGGATTTAATCTCAACCATCAGATCTAGGGATTTAATCTCAACCGTCGGATCTAGAGATTTAATCTTTACCGTCGGATCTAAAGATTTAATCTCCACCGTTGGATCTAGAGATTTAATCTCTACCGTCGGATCTAGAGTTTCGTTTTCCATCATCGGATCTAGGCTCCATGAGGGTTTTAATAGGCTACAATAGGAACCATGAGGAGGAGTTGGATCTTGGCCACCCAATGGATCAAGCCCACATAAAGTCCGATCCATTAATGATAATCCATTCCACTAGAGGATTATCATTGCTCTACCTCACCAACCCTATAAGTTAATATGGGCTCCATACATTATTTGTACATATATCTCCCCATGTTTAAGATCTTGAATGTCCGTCGATTAATTAATTTACTGACAATTAATTAATCAACATCTAACTCCATGAGTAGTACCACTCAACCTTATCATCATGTTGGACCAAGTCCACCTGTAGGGTTTACATGATGAACCTTATGAGCTCCTCAAGGGGACATCATCATCCTAATATATAAGACACAGTTTCCTCCTATAATCAACGGCACACCATATAAATAATATCATTTCCCAACTTACCGAGCCTATCGATTTACTCTATAAATCTCGCTCATTGGTAAATCAAAGAAATGAATACTAAGTATATGTGCCCGTTATTATATCGGGATTAAGAGTATGTACAACATAATATCTGAGGTCCGATTCAATTATGTAGTCAGCAATAAATCGAATCACCTCTAAGTCGGTCCTGCTCAATACACACAAAGTGTACTAGTGTAATTCTATGGTCAAGACAAACCAACACCAAATCACACCACAACCATTCCAATGGTTTGTCCATAACCATCTCGGTTGTGAGCCTTTACTTATACTTCACAAGGAACTGATAACATGATCTCCCGTGTGACACTACACACCATATTATCTATAATGTAATGTATTAGACAATATGCATAACCATAAATATGAAAACAATGATCATGTGATTCTTATTTCAAAAATAAAGACGTTCATATAAAAGATAGACTTTTCAGTATACATCCTAACACTGGGCACGCATATGCTGCCGCATCTCCTAGCAGTAGGTGGCCTCCTCTTGAAAGTAAATACGGGCCTCGTCGTAGAAGTCCTCAGCCCACTTGAAGTGCTCCCGTAAGCTTGTAAACTCCGCCTGCATATATGAGCTATGATAATCCCATCGCTTCCTCTGCGTCTGTTGCTCAGCATATATGTCATCGAGGCACGATCGGAACTCCGAGAAATTGTAGGTAGAAGTATCTGTATTCTGCTCAAAAGTAGGAAAAGAAAATGGTGTAGGTGTAGGCTTTTCACGTGGACTAGGGGGCACGACACGACCGTGTGAAATCGCACAACATGACCATGTGTGCCTCTGGAAGTCAGGGTACGCCCGTGTGAAAACACACTACCTGACCGTGTGTGACTCTGGAAGTCAGGACACGACCGTGTGAAAACACACGGCCTGGCTGTGCGCCCTTTGTTTCTTTTCTCGTGGTGCACAATGGTCTGATTTCTCTCACTCACTTCACCGCATAAACTTAAAATTACTTTTGTTTTTACCTAGCAAGTTCTTTCCTTACCTACAAATGCTAAATACCATAAATCAAAGTTCGAATTACAAAAAATTGAATGCAATAAAAAGAAAACCTAAAAACTAAACTTGGGTTGCCTCCCAAGAAGCGCTTTATTTAAGGTCTTTTAGCTCGACCTTATTCCCACGTTTCATTTAAGGTGTTTGAATCTTGCTCGTGGGGGAGCAAGATATTTGCTCACCTTACACCTCCTCCCTTGTGGTCCCTTATCACCATATCTCTTAAATCTTGCTTGTAGAGGGGCAAGGTATTTATTAGCTGCCTTCCTTGGTTCAAGATTGAACATGCTTAGCCTCAAGTAATCATTAGGAGGTTGATCATAATATTCTATTTTTTCCAAATGCTGTAAATAACATAACTCACCACGAACATCCTCTACAAAAGATTGGTTAGCAGATTCTATTATGTCGAATGAAATTTTATCATTACAAATCGCTAAATGGGCTTCGTTATTGGTAGCTAAAGCTTTGGTGAGGGTTATGGTAGGCTCTTCTAGATCCTTGAGGTTAGGAGGTGTTTGGATTGAAGTAATGCTCTCCTCGATTAAAGTATCAATTATATAATCCTCAAGTTCTTCTTCCAGTGGTGATTGAATTGATTGTCCTTCTTCACTTCCTATGTCATCTACGCCCTCCTCATTCATTCGCTCAAAGTGAGTCTCCACCCTATTAGGTGTGATCCAGTCATTAAATCCACCTTCTAGTCATTTGGTTTCTATTCTAACTAGATCCCGTTCCATCATCTCTTCAAATTGTTGGCTATGCTCCTCGCATTCCCTAGTAAAATTATCTAGTGGGGCTTCTAAGTGGGGACTTGGTTCTGGATAAAATTTGCATGGTGACTCATAGCTCTCAGGGTTCGCATGTCGTGGTCATAACAACATAAAAGGCCAGTAACCTGCATTTAAGACGGCTCGCGGGCTTAGCAAAAGGCTACGTAACCTCCATGGGATTTAGGTGGACAATATTAAGGGTTTAAGTAGCCATGGTCATAACTATATAAATAGGAGTGATCTTGTGGTCACACGTTGTAATTGTAGGTGACATTTTCTTGTTCAAATTGTGAAGGTTCGAATATATCCGGAAAATTATTAATAATGTGTCATGTTTCACCACAATGCTCACAATAAATGTTACCAAAACTCACAGCATTAGATTGACCATAATCATGAGTAAAAGCATGCATCGTTATATGTAGGAAATTATAAATAAGGAAAGAGCAACTGAATAAACAAAACTGAAATAAAATAAAATAAAATAAAATAAGTAAATCTATCCTAGGTCCGATCCAATTCTCCACTGTTCAATTTGATATTGAATCGATCAGTCCCCGACAACGGTGCCAAAAACTTGATGCACGTGATCGCGACCTCAAATCTCGTGACGAAGGCCATCGAGGACTCGAAGTGCGCGCTCGCGCTCAACACCCGCAAGTGCACGGATATCGTCAAGTAATAAAAGATTATCAATCCCACAGGGATTGGGATTCGAATATCGATATGTTCAGTGGTTTAAATTGTTCAAAAGTAAAACTCTAAGAGATTTCGACTTGTGAGTGTTCTCGGTGGACTATACTCTATACGGTGTCACATGGAGGAAGAAGGGAGCGTGTCGAGGTCTTCAAAGGTGATTCTAGGACTTCGGTTTCGCTTGTGGGTCACAAAACAATGTTGTCAATCGGTGTTGTCTAAACATTTAGCTATGGTTTTGTGGAAGGGACATTATACACTCTCCCGATGAGCCACCGCATCTACCGGGAGCTATCTCTGCCTAAAAGGACGGGATTGATGGTACGAGGATGCTGAATCAATCCCTACGATGAATCATTTCTAGTTCAATTGCATCCTTCTACCCACGGTTATAGGAGATCAGGTTTACCCCTAGGTTCCTTGTATAAAATCCCCTAAATCTTAGATACGAGGGCTGTCACCCCTCATGTCGCCTAAGCGCAACAAGTAGAAAACCAAACATGCATAGATATAGTATAAACAACTTCCAATCGCCAAATTAAATTCAAAGATAGAATCTAACATGAACCAACATGTAATGTGCACACAAGCTACTCCCTAATCCTAGAATCAAAAGAACTACTCCATGTATATAAAGGAGGAATCACAAAGCATGTACATGTTCGAATATATCAGAGATAAAACGTAAGAACAAAATATTACAATGCTTTTGTGGTCTTCTCTCCAGCATTGAAGTGCAAAGTGTGGACCTCCAGCGGCGTTTCTCCTCCCCGTTGCGAGTTCCCGAAGCTTTTTAGGGCTTTGTGTTGGTGCAGGGGCACCCTGTATCTAGGTCTAGGAAAACCAAGGCTAATAGGGAAGCTATCCCTAAGACTAGCCATGGTGTGTGCTTAGTGGCTAAGGACTTAAGAAAAACCAAGAAAGCCACTAAGAAGGTCAAAAGAGGAGTCACCTCTAGAGTTGACCTAGGAAAGACCCATTTGACTAAAGTGTCAAAACCAAAAATGGCCATTATGAAGGTATCTAGGGAAGTTATCCCTAGTGAATACCTTGTTAACCCAAGGAGCTCCAATAGATATTGTGTCGGTGCAACAATGCCCCAAGCATTTATATGTTTTGATGTTTGGATAATCATCTAAGTTAGGCAATGCTTAGTGATCTAATTACGAACATGTTTAAGTGACAGGAAAATCCAAGGATGAAGACTTGGTAAAAGAGAAGTCCAAGTATGATCTTGGCAAGGGAAGTCCAAGGGACGGACTTGGCAGCATAAGACCAAGCTTGTAGTCTTGGCAGCGTAAAGTCCAAGTGAACCATTGGCAAAGGAAGACCAAGTATGATCTTGGCAAAGGAAGTCCAAGGGATGAACTTGGCAGCGTAAGACCAAGCTTGTAGTCTTGGCAGCGTAAAGTCCAAGTGAACCTTCACAAAGGAAGTCCAAAGTAAGGTCTTGGCAGCATAAGTCCAAGCTTGTAGTCTTGGCGGCGTAAAGTCCAAGCATTTGACAACCCAAGATATGACGAAACCGAAGGAAGCTCTTGGAAGCAAAGTGCAAAGGATGAACAAGTCGCGGACTCGGAGGGATCCTGGAGGCGCAAGGCTTAATGAGGAGCTAGAAGGTTGAGTCTAGGTCTAGGGTGTAAAATCAAGTGTGAATTACTCATACTTGCGATCGATGTGATAATCAGCCGATCGCTATGCGGCAATGACCGATCAATCGCGAAATACGAGCACGAATGTAGTCGCGACTCGATCGCGCCACGATCACTGATCGATCACTCCATCAGTCGACTGATGGAGGGATCAGTCGACTGATCACTTGGCCTTTGGAAATTGCGGCTACGTATCTCCGTGGATCTGCTTGTTCAGAAGCCGTTGGCTTCGGCGGCATCAGTCGACTGATCAAAGCCCAACGGGAAAATAGCCCCTCTTCTATAAGAAGGGGCCTTGGGGAGCTTGGTGAAGCTAGTGCTCTCATTCCTAACTATACTCGTGTGCTCACCAAGCTTTCTCCAAGTATTTGTGTGATTCTAAACCTCCTCTTTTAGAGTCTTAATCTTCCATCATTGTAAAGAAGAGGAGTGCATTGTAAAACAAGGGTTCTCCACCTTGGTTCATCCAAAGGATATTTAGTGAAGCTTGGCTAGGGCTAATCCACCTTACGGATTGTCGTGGAGTAGGAGCATCATCTCCGAACCACGTACATCGGGTGTTAGCATTGCTTTCATTGTTTTCTTATTTGTATTCTTATTTGTATTTGTATTGCTTCCGCTAACATTCTTGTAGAAACAAAGAAAGGCTAATCACCCCCCCTCTAGCCATTACAAAGATCCTAACAAGTGGTATCAGAGCCCGGATAGCTTGGAAGATTTCACCATCAACCAAGGCATCAATGGCTCTTCAAGAGGGATATAGCACCGCCAAGCCACCGCTCTTCGATGGGAGTCATTTTGCGTATTAGAAAGGTAGGATGAAATATTATCTAATTAGTAATATTGAAATTTGGCATAGCATTGTAGATGGCTTTGAAGAACCGGTGGATGAACATGGAGACCCTATTCCAAGCAAGGATTGGACAAGGGAAATGAATAGGTGGTTCGAATCAAATGCAAAGGCGGTACTCACCATCCAATGCGGCATTACAATGGAGCAACTCAACAAGGTGGGGCCTTTCGAATCTGCCAAGGAGTTATGGGAAAAGCTCATTGAGCTAAATGAAGGATCCAAGGAGTCAAAGAGGGCCAAGAAGGACTTGCTAATTGGACAACTTCAAGCCTTCCAAATGAAGATGCATGAAACCGTAAGCCAAATGCATGGAAGGTTCAAGGAGATTGTGAATGGACTCCATATCATAGGTGAGCGAGTTGACAACCGGGATTTGGTAAGATATATACTTCAAGCATTTCCTAGAAATTCTCTATGGACTTCTATAGTTGATGATATTAAAGTAACTAGGGATCTCTCTCAAATTAAAATTGATGAATTATTTTGTGAGTTTGAATTGCATGAGCAAACTAACATGTCTTCTAAGGAAAAGGGTTTAGCTCTATTTGTTGAAAAGAAGGAAAAAAAGAAGAAAGAAAGGAAAGAGGTGTCATCATCATCTGAGTCGGAGCATGATTCAAGTAGTGATGGAGACTCGTCTAGTGAGATGGCCCATTTTGTCAAGAAGTTCCTTAGAAAATCAAAGGAGTTCAAGAATAGAGAAGCAAGGAAGGGGTCTCATTCTTCAAGAGGTAAGTTTAGTGGTAATCTAAATTTTAATAATAATGTGATTTGCCATGCTTGCAATAAGAAGGGGCACATAAAGCCAAATTGCCCGGAGCTAAAGAAGAAGGAGGAAAAAGAAAAGAAAAAGAAGGAGAAGAAGAAGAAGGAGGCCATGGTGGCTCAAACCACATGGGACACACCAAGTGTTGAAGATTCTTCCTCCGGTGATGAGCTTTGCCACATCACACGCCATGTGGCACTCATGGCCCTAGGAGATGACTCCGGTACATCAAGCCAAGAAGAAGACTCTTCAAGTGATGAATCGTCATTTAGTGACGATGAGGTAATGAACTCTCCCAAAGTTAAGCTTCTTTGTAAATCAATTGCTTATCTTAAAGAGGCTCTAGATAAGTCTAAATCTAAGGTTAAAAGCATGAAGGTAGAGCTAAAGGCCATTAGGAATGAAAAACCTTCACATGTTGACTCTTGCATACTTAAGGAAGAGAATGACAAACTTAAGGATGACGTTAGTGAGTTAAAGGCATGTCTAGAGAAATTTACAAATGACTCAAAATATCTTGACATGATCCTTAGCTAACAAAGAGCCGTTTACAATAAGGCCGGTATAGGATATAAGCCAAAAGAAAAAGAAGTTGCCTATATTTCATTGATTAATAGGAAAGCAACCATTAAGGGTAAGGTCAAGAAAGCATGGGTACCTAAGAAGTTTTTACTTAATGCTACCGGTCCAAATGTTTGGGTACCAAAAGCTTGTGTTTTTCATGTGATTTAGGTAGGTGAGCAAGGTTTGTGGATTGTGGATAGCGGTTGCTCAACACACATGACCGGGGATGTGAGCAAGTTCTCCACAATTAAGTATGTGAAGAAGGAGTGTCTTTTGGAAATAGTGGAAAACTCAAGATATTAGGTAGAGGTACAATTGAGGTATCCCCCAAAATTGTCATTCACAAAGTTTTACTAGTTGAAAATATGAAATTTAATTTATTAAGTGTTAGTCAACTTTGTGATGCAAACTATCATGTTTCTTTTGAATCCTCTAAATGCATGATTAGACACAAGGAATTAAATGATTGTATGTTAGTTAGATATAGGAAGTCAAATATCTATTATGTTGATCTTTCATATGCTTCTAACATTTCTACTAAGTGTCTTGTTGCAAAAGAAGAAGAAAGTTGGCTATGGCATAGGAGATTGGGGCACATCAACATGAAAAACATAGCCAAGGTAGCCAAGATGGAGTTGGTCAAAGGGTTACCAAAGTTCAAGTATGTCAAGAACAAAATGTGTGATGCATGCCAAGAAGGAAAACAAACAAAAGCATCACACAAAGGTAAAACCTTAACAAATACTTCTTTACCATTAGAACTATTGCATCTTGACTTATTTGATTGTCATAGTACTCCTTCTTTAAATGGTAGCAAATATTGTTTAGTTATAGTAGATGATTTTTCTAGGTATACTTGGGTCTACTTTATGAAACATAAGGATGATACCTTAGAAATAATCATAGGATTTAGTAAAAGGGTTGAAAATGAAAAGAGTCTCAAAATCAACCGGATCCGTAGTGATCATGGTGGTGAATTTGAGAATTCAAAATTTTCACAATTTTGTTTAGAGCAAGGGTACAAGCATGAGTTCTCTTGTCCTAGAACACCCCAACAAAATGGGGTGGTGGAAAGGATAAATCGTGCCCTACAAGAGGCGGCTAGGACTATGCTTAATGCATATTCTCTACCTAGCTACTTGTGGGCGGAAGCGGTTAATACCGCTTGCTATATCCAAAATAGGGTTCAAATTCATAGGTTTTTAGGAAAGACACCATTTGAATTATGGAATGGGACTATTCCCACAATTAATTATTTCAAAGTCTTTGGATGTAAAGTTTATATTTTAAACACCAAAGATAACTTAGGAAAATTTGAATCCAAAGCGGATGAGGGAATCCTAGTTGGATACTCATCCACAAGTAGAGGATATAGAGTCTACAATAAGAGAACCCAAGGGATTGAGGAGTCCTCCAATGTTCAATTTGATGAAACCACTAGTACCTACCCTAGAAAGTCCTCCATTGATAAGGATATTAATGACAATAATCAAGACATTACCCAAAAACTTCAAAATTTGACCATAAGGGGTAATGATCAAGGGGGAGGAAGAGAAGATTCCGATGATGAAAGAAGGGTGGAAGATAACAATGATCAATTTGAAACCCCTTCTAGAACCCTAAGAATTCATCAAGATCATCCACTTGACCAAGTAGTAGGAGATATATCTTAAGGAGTAAGAACTAGGTCATTTCATAGACCTCCTACTAGTCAAGTTGCTCTTATTTCACAAATTGAGCCCAAATCGATCAATGATGCATTACATGATCCGGATTAGATCTTGGCAATGCAAGATGAATTGGCTAAATTTGAAAGGAGTCAAGTATGGGAGTTAGTACCTAGACCCAATGATTGCACCATAATTACTACAAGATGGGTCTTTAGGAATAAGCTAGATGACCAAGGAAATATCACTAGAAATAAGGCTAGGTTGGTTGCTAGGGGATTCAATCAAGTTGAGGGGCTTGACTATGATGAGACTTATGCCCCGGTTGCTAGATTGGAATCTATTAGAATTCTCTTAGGGTATGCTTCCTATATGGGATTTAAACTTTACCAAATGGATGTTAAATCGGCATTCTTAAATGGTTATATTAAGGAGGAAGTATATGTAGAGCAACCACCCGGTTTGAGAACATAGATTATCCAAACCACGTATATAAGCTTAGGAAAGCATTATATGGGTTAAAACAAGCTCCCCAGGCATGGTATGAAAGATTGTCATCTTTCTTAATTTCTAAGGATTTTAGGAGAGGCCAAGTAGATCAAACCTTGTTTATAAAGTCAACATTAAAGGATATCTTTATAGCCCAAATATATGTTGATGACATTATTTTTGGGTCAACAAATGATGATCTTCTTCAAGACTTTATAAAAAACATGGAAAATGAATTTGAAATGAGTTTAGTTGGAGCTCAACTTTTTCCTAGGGTTACAAGTCAAACAAACCAATGAAGGTATTCATATTTATCAAACCAAATATGCAAATGAAATGATCAAGAAATTTGGTTTGGAAAATGCCAAAATTGTAACCACTCCTATGGCCACTAGAACTAGAATAGATAGTGATCATGATGGTAAATCAATTGATCTTAAACTCTATAGGAGTATGATTGGTAGCCTACTATATCTAACCGCTAGTAGACCCGATATCTTATTTGCGGTAGGTATGTGTGCAAGATACCAATCTTGTGCCAAAGAATCACATTTAGTAGTCGTTAAGAGAATTTTAAGATATATTAAAGGCACCCTAAATGTAGGACTTTAGTATCCTAGGACTAGGTCCTTTGAGTTGCTTGGTTATACCGATTCCGATTATGTCGGTTGCAAATTGGATAGGAAGAGTACTAGTGGTGGATGCCAATTTCTTGGGCCCTCCCTAGTCAGTTGGAGTAGTAGGAAGCAACATTGTGTTGCTTTATCAACCACCGAAGCTGAATATGTGGCTATGGGTGGTTGTGTAGCTCAATTACTTTGGATGAGACATACTCTTGTGGACTATGAGCTACACTACTCTAACATTAAAGTTTATTGTGACAATGTGAGTACCATCAACTTGACCAAAAATCTGGTACATCACTCTAGGACCAAGCACATTGAAGTGAAACATCACTTCATAAGAGATCATGTGGCAAGAGAGGACATTGAACTTAATTATGTAGAATTTAAGTCTAACCTTGCCGATATCTTCACCAAATCTCTTCCCGAAACCGAATTTTCATCATTAAGGAGAGAGCTTGGTATGTGCTTTGTAGAGTAAAAGTCTAGGTTTGCATGATCCCATATTCATATGTTAGCCTTATACCTTGATGCATCTCACAAAAGTCTTAAGAAATCTTGATTTTTGTATTGAGACACTTAGAAATATGTGAGATGATAGGGAAGGTGTACTTGGCTCATCATGCTTGTTATGATGCATTACTATGAGCCAATGACACACCTAGAGACATGAATACCTTATGGACCAATCATTGGGAAGGCTTGTATTCAAGTAATGAATACATAGCTCTAAGAACATGGTTGGAAATTCCAAATCATATATATTCTAAACTATATTAATCATAGTTTGAAAAACAGTTTTCAAGTGGAACACAAAAGTGATACCAAGTTTGCAAAATCTTTAGAACTTTTGTTAGGTTCCAAGTTTGTATAAATATTGAAATTTGGAAAACATATATTTTTCAAACTATTTTTTCTTAATAAAGTATGATTCCATAAATGTGTACGCAAAATTTCGTGATTTTTCGAGATTTCTGGAATTTAATTTGAAATTCGATTGTTTAGGCCTAAATGATCGTTCGAAACCAGATCGATGATACATCGTATTTTCTGATAAATAGCTCCATTCTCTGATATTCAGTGTATCTTTGATGTCCTAAAACTATAGCATGATAATATTAAGTATAAACAAATTTTTAGGACTGTTTAATGCAGTGTTTTAGGGGGAGTGTCATAAAATATATCTTTTTCATCCCCAAACTTACATTGTTGGTGCAAAGTTAGGACTTAACTTTTGTATGCTTTGCTTCCAATGTTATTCACACATCATGAAGCATATCTTGAATTAAGGGGGAATTTAATATCAATTTTATACCTTAGTCCAAGATACAACAACTTTAATTCTTTCTTGAAATTTATAAATCCTTCTCTTTTTGATGCGTGTCAAAGGGGGAGAAGGGATGTTTAAGTTAGATTTCATATTATGATTATGTAAAGACCTAACTTAAGTGATTGCCAAACATCAAAAAGGGGGAGATTGTTGGTGCAACAATGCCCCAAGCATTTATATGTTTTGATGTTTGGATAATCATCTAAGTTAGGCAATGCTTAGTGATCTAATTACGAACATGTTTAAGTGACAGGAAAATTCAAGGATAAAGACTTGGTAAAAGAGAAGTCCAAGTATGATCTTGGCAAGGGAAGTCTAAGGGACGGACTTGGTAGCATAAGACCAAGCTTGTAGTCTTGGCAGCGTAAAGTCTAAGTGAACCATTGGCAAAGGAAGACCAAGTATGATCTTGGCAAAGGAAGTCCAAGGGATGGACTTGGCAGCGTAAGACCAAGCTTGTAGTCTTGGCAGTGTAAAGTCCAAGTGAACCTTGGCAAAGGAAGTCCAAAGTAAGGTCTTGGCAGCATAAGTCCAAGCTTGTAGTCTTGGCGGTGTAAAGTCCAAGCATTTGGCAACCCAAGATATGACGAAACCGAAGGAAGCTCTTGGAAGCAAAGCACAAAGGATGAACAAGTCACAGACTCGGAGGGATCCTGGAGGCGCAAGGCTTAATGAGGAGCTAGAAGGTTGAGTCTAGGTCTATGGTGTAAAATCAAGTGTGAATTACTCATACTTGATGACCATCACCAACCCGCTTGATAGTGGCCGATCGATGTTAATCACCGATCGCTAACAAATGGCGATCGATCGATCAACGCAAATACGAGCACGTAATGTAGTCACACTCGATCGCGCCTACGATCACTGATCGATCATTCCATCACCGACCGATGGAGGATCACGACTAATCACTGGTCGCTGAAAATTGCGGCTATGTATCTCGCGCAGACCGCTTGTTCGTAAGTTGTTGGCGACGATCGATGGTGAGCATCGACCGATCAAGCCCAACGGGAAAAACAACCCCTCTTCTATAAGAAGGGGCCTTGGGGAGCTTGGTGAAGCTGGTGCTCTCATTCCTAACTATACTCTTGTGCTCACCAAGCTTTCTCCAAGTATTTGTGTGATTCTAAACCTCCTCTTCTAGAGTCTTAATCTTCCATCATTGTAAAGAAGAGGAGTGCATTGTAAAACAAGGGTTCTCCACCTTGGTTCATCCAAAGGAGATTTAGTGAAGCTTGGCTAGGGCTAATCCACCTTACGGATTGCCGTGGAGTAGGAGCGTCATCTCCGAACCACGTACATCGGGTGTTAGCATTGCTTTCATTGTTTTCTTATTTGTATTTGTATTGCTTCCGCTAACATTCTTGTAGAAACAAAGAAAGGCTAATCACCCCCCCCCTCTAGCCATTACAAAGATCCCAACATATTGGGTTCCTAGGAGCATGATTGATTCATGCTAGATGGGTTAGTGTGTGCCAACCCTAAGTGGATGGGTAGTTAACCTAGCCATGATGAGTTGACACATTAGGATGTGTCAATATGCTTTAAGAAGTTGAAAAATGATTAAATTGGCACAAATAGGTCTTAGAGGTATTGGTGTGTCATTTTGGGTTTATGGCACATTTGGGAGATAATGGTATTAAGGCAAATAGGATTAATTTCTAGAAATGGCAATTTGGATTTAACACTTAGGTATTTTATATCTTAGTATATTTTACTTGCCATGATTTATTTGCCTTGCCATGACATGACATCATTTTCATTTTTTATCTCTAAAAATGTGATGATCATGTTTTAGACTTAGTTTTATATGTCATGTATGCTAAAATTTCATTCACATGCCATGACATAAAAACTTCAATATTGAGCCTTCTTTGTATCATCCCATTCAATGGTGATTGCTATCAAAAAATAGACTTCACCAAGGTTTTTCAAAATATTTTTGAAACCTTTAATTCCTTTTTCCTAATCATCTCACTTGTATCCAGATGTGTAAAATACATACAAGTCAAATATTCTAGTGAGATGAGTTTTTGTTCTTTAATGGTCTCATGCATATTCTAAGGCAACTCTACTTGATTCCCTTATGCATGAGACTTCAAGTCATGCCAATTGTCCTTAAATCAATTTCATTTTATGCATGATATGATTATGACATGGCATGAGACTTCAACTTTTGAACTTTGTATCAATCTCACTATTTTGTGGGTAAAATAATTTTTCAATATTTTTCACCTATAATGATTGTAATAAGTAATATATATACAAAATTTCAAGATTTTTCAACTTATGTATATTTACTTACGAATTTCAGAAATTCATTTCTAAAAATTAGAAAACTGTAAAATGCAGTTATCAGTCGACTGCCAGGGAGGCCAGTTAACTGATGTGGGAAGGAGTTGACTGGTATCTGATTCAGTTGACTGATACTACTGATTTTGGGTAAACCTTGGTGGTTAGGCCCATGTTCAGCTAGGTTTTGGTCCCCTAACCACTCCTAACCCTAGGTCATGCTTGGGAGAGCATTAGAAAGGGTGGAAATCCATTTGATATGGATTAGGAGAAGTGTTTAGGGAGAGTATCAATTTTAAGGTAGATGAGAGTTCATTGTTGAACTTTGCCTTAATTTTGATTTGGTTAATGTTCCTATTAGCTTAGGGACTCTCCAAGGACATTGTTGGTGCAATAGTTAAGGGGGAGCAAGCCTCTAGGGGAAGGTATCCATCATGAGAAGATGGATGTGTTTTTCCTCATGGGAGAAAAATTGAGGGATTGCGCCTCTCTTAAGTGATATGGGATTATCACTAGAAAGATTGAGGGCATGCCAAGGGGAAGATTGTAAGATCTCATTGGGATATGAGACATTGACACCCTTGAGGACCTTTTTGATGTAATGTCAAAAAGGGGGAGAAGTTACCAAGTTACCAATTAGGGTTCGTTGGAATTCTCATTTGGATATGAGTGTAGAATATTTGACGCCACTAGAGGGGGGTGAATAACGTAGAATTCGTTCGTAGATGGAATTTGTTCGCATTTGTTTCTACAATTTCATAGCACAAATGGAAATAGAAAGTAATAACGAGCAATAGCAATACGTAACTGAAACGAAGTGATATAACGTGGTTTGGAACCGCACAGTTCCTACTCCACGGATCGAGCTCTACGAGCTCTAGTGATGCACATGCAACCACTAATAAACACTCCTTCTCGGAACAATCCGGAGGCGGAGAAACCTCGTACAATAATGATTACAACAATAATCAATTAGATACAAGCAAATACAATATAAAATACAAATGCAAGTAAGGAAAAATACTTTACAAGAGCTTTGGATTGCTTGATCTTTGATTGCCTTAAACTAGCTTTGAAGGACTAGAAAGCACCAACTTCCCCCTTCAATTTCGCCCAAGAAAATCGCTATCTTTTCTTCCATCACGAGCTCCTTATATAGCTTCAACGGAAAGGTCTATCACGATCGTGATCGGGACCATCACCGATCGATGCCATGTTGTCGTGAGACAACGGCTAGATCCACGTTGGATAAGTCCAGCGGATCTACCATCGATCGATCATACCCATCGCCGATCCGATGGAGTCCTCACTCGACCAGTCGAGTCTCGACTCCATTCTGTGGCCGATTTCTCGAGCACCAGTCGACTGATCACACGATCGATCGCTGAGCATCGATCGACTGCCCACCTCTGGCAGTCGACTTCTAGGCATAATCCGCAGTCAAACCCTAGTTGACTCGGTCCAGTCGACTGCCACATGGCACCAGTCGACTGGCACATCTCAAACATGAGGTTTTAACCCAAGTATGGTTCCCCCATACTTGCTAGACCACCCTTAGCCTAGACCTAAGCCTTCTAGCTACCTCCATCAGCCTCACGCCTCTCGGATCCCTCCAAGTCATCCATGACTTGTTCATCCATCGCGCTAGCCTTCAGGTGCTTCCATCGGCTATGTCATGCTAACGGTGTCTACACCGCCAAGGCACATTGGACTTACGCCGCCAAGACTCCGCTTGGACTTTACGCCGCCAATATCAAACCCCTTGGACTTCTCATGCAAATGCCAAGTGTTCAACTTGGACTTCCCATGCCAAGTACTCAAGACTTGGACTTCCCTATGACAATTACATTGTCATATGTTTTTGTCAAACATCAAAACATCACTCGAGTCAAACTCGAGTCCTGGTCAATCGTGACCTGGGCCGATTGCACCAACAATCTCCCCCTTTTTGATGTTTGATAAAAACCAAACAAATTATTGAGTTAGAACACTAACTCAAATCCCTTACCAATTATCCCAAATTGGTAAATACTCTCCAAATGTTCTCCCCCAAACATTCTCCCCCTTTTTGACTAACATCAAAAAGGTTTCCTCTTCCAAGGAGGTCAATGTCTCATGTCCCAATGAGATCTTACAATCTCCCCCTTGGTCCAAAAATACTTAGGATGCCTACCATCTTCCTAGTGATAAGTCCAATATCACTCAAGAGAGACAATCCCATTTACTCTCCCAATTTCCAAATTGGGTCTCTCAAAAAGTCCCATCAATTTCCCAATTGATGTCATATTCTCCCAATAACTTCTCCTCTTCAAGGAGAAAAACACATCCATCATCTCAAGATGGATACCTCCCCCTAAAGGCTTGCTCCCCCTTGACCATTGCACCAACAATGTCCTTGGGAAGTCTCTAAGCTAATAGGAACTCTAAACCATCAAAATTAAGGTTAGAAATTCAATATTGAACTTTCCAACACCTTAAAATTAATACAAACCCTAAACACTTCTCCTAATCCATATCCAATGGATTTTCACCCTTTATAATTCTACCCAAAGCATATCCTAGGGTTAGGAGTGATTAGGGACCATAACCATAGCTGAAATCAGGTTAAACAACCTTGTTTACCCCGAAATCAGGCTACAATGAAAGTGATTGAAATCAATCGATTGGCACCTCCATCGATCGCCACCAATGGCGAATCGATAATCTGAAATTTTCAATTTGATTATCGAGTTAATTCAGAAAATCATAAATAATTATACGTATATCGAAAAATCACGAAATTTGGTACGTATAATACTTATGACCAATACAATAGGTGAAAAATTTTGGAAAAATATTTTTACCATTGAAATAGGAGATTGGTACAAAGTTCAAAACTATTAAAGACTTTAAAGTTTTTGATCCACTTTGTATCAACTTCTACAATGATGATGGCTATCAAAAGATATATTTCACCAAGGTTTTCCAAATTGATTTTTAAAATGTTTTTGAAAGCCTATTTTGAACCATAATTTATTGGCTAAATATGCATAGCTTGTATATTAGCTTTCCTTATGATTCTTGGTGATAATTAAAATAAGTTTGAGTTCATCTAGATGCACTACCCATGCATTTTGAACCTAACTTATTATCCTAGCATCTCACATGTATCTAGGGTGTATAAATACACATACATGTCAATATGATGTGAGATGTGGGTTTTGATTCACTTTATCTAGGGTTTCATGCATTTCCTAGGCAACCCTACTTGATTCCCTTATAAGTGAGACTTCAAGTCATGTCATTTTCCTTAAATCAATGTTCAATCAAATTAATGCATGAAATGATCATGGCATAGTGATGGCAAAATAAAAACATGACCAATGATCATGATGTCATGACATATGATGAACTTTAAGAACACATGACATCTAAAATAATCCTAAACAATGACATGACATGGTATATGATAGGATGCAATTTCATGTCATGATATATCAACTTTCATAAGCAATACAATAATACAAGTACTCATCCAAACACACAAAATTTTCAGAAACAAAAATTTCATTTAACTTAAAAAAATTTAGTCTTTTACATTCAAAATGGAGATTGGCTATGCTCAATCTCACTACAAAAACTGACAACCACAGAAAATCTAATATCCTCAATATCTAATCGTTTGTAGGAGGTGGCGGTGGAGGAGGCTGTTGACTCAAGGTCCAGGCCCACATCATCTCTAACATATCGAGCTGACACTGCTCGATGCGGCTCTGGGACTCCTCCATCCGATCAAGATGTGCGCCAAAGGATGCTTGGCCTGCCAATATCTCTGACAGCCTAGAGTCAATCGACTGCTGATAGTCCTGAAATCTGGACTCCAGCTGGCCACGACGATCTGATGGACCCGTCGCTGATGCATCTGTCGGCATCTGATCATCCTCATCAGCGGTGTCTGCATCCTCGTAGTCCTCTGTCGCCTCTCTGGGTACCAGAGGAGGCTCTCTGCGTGCCCTGGGTGGTGGTCAAGGCGCCAACTCCATCTGTCCATGCCCCATCCATAGCTTTGCTAATGAGAAGTTACGAACTGATATACAGTCGTACACCTCAGATAGCGCTCTCAGAGAACCCCTGTGGATGTTAACGCCTACGGACTCTAGCCATGCTATGATGATATGACCATATGGCATATGCACTTTCCCTTGTACAGGGGAAATGAAATGCACAATGCAGTGAAATATGTTTAATGCAAAGTTTATGTTTAACTTATGACGCATGGCGTATAGAAGAAAGAGATGGGGAGGCCGAATCTTGGCCAGACCCCGAGTGACGATAGGAAGAAAACACCCAACAATGACCTTGTAAAGTACATTGTCAGGCGCAGATAACTTCGGTGATAGGAATAAATGCAGGCGGTGGGCGAGGATAACCAAAGATATGCTCATGCATGGACTCCATAGAGATATGGTCAAAGGGCTCTGGTAAAGGGAAATCCATGGTAGGGTAAAAATAAAGGTGTCATCCGAGGGCTTACACTGAGAAACTCTGCGATATTGCGAGAGTGAACTCTAACTCGCGTTTTGCAATGCGAGTAGTGTAGGTAGGGCCGTCGTCTACCTTTTTCAGGTTTTGATAAAACTCCTTAAGGAGGTCATCATTAATGGGATGCGTGCATAAAACAATTTTCATGAGATTATAGTATGCAATTAATTCCATGACATCACTACAATGGCGATTGAAAAAGTTCCTATCGATGTACCTAACTAACATAGGTTGGTACAATCGAGATTCACCCTCGGGTGGATCATTCCTACGGGCTCTCCTATTATGAATGCAATGTAATGATATGACATGCAAGGACAATAATACATGATTAGATAAAACTAAATTATAATGGAAAGGCAAATTAGGGCTTGGGTAAGAAGAATGTTACTTAGGCGCCATTTAGAGATGTGGCGATGGGATGCTCAGATATCGCTGAAAGGGTCGCCGGAAAGTTTGCCGGAGGACTCAAACATCAGAACCCTAATCAGAAACAAGGAACCAAACCCTAAATGAGTGAACTAAGGCTTGAAATAAGTGAAAAACGCAAGAAAAAGGGCTTATCTATCAAACCTAAAAGCTTGGGCGGCTGGCACGTCCGAAAGGGTTGGTCGGAGAAGGAGATGGCGATCGGAGAGGAGAGGAAAAAGTCGGCGCGTCGCGTGAAGACACCGAACCCTAGCGGTTCGGCGTTATAAAATCGCGATGCAGTCGACTGATGTTCAACATCAGTCGACTGACCACGGTTTATTACGGGTTCTGGCGTTAGCCGATCGATCCGGCAATCGACTGCTGAACCTTCTGTGACGTGCTACAGTAACATCAGTCGACTGATGTGCGCATCACTCGACTGCTCGTCGAGCACTCGACTGATGACCCTCCGCCTCGGTGAACAGTACCATCAGTCGACTGATGTATCCCATCAGTCGACTGATGTTCAAGCAGTCGAGTCATGAAGCTAGCACTCGACTGATGACCGCATCGTATCGTGCTACACTATTATCAATCGACTGATATCTGATTTCCAGTTCTGAAATTCTGAAAATCTCGATTTCTTCATTAATTTATTCCATTTTATCATGTTTATTCTTGTATATCGAACATATTGATGTTATAATTATATTCATGTATTCGTTAATATATTTTAATGTTTTATTTCATTTTTGCAAACATTAACATTCAATGATTTCCAAATCCTAACATCTCACCCTTTCTAAGTGTTAAAATACACAATCAAGGTAAAAGACTTGTTTTGTGAGATGCAATCCATCCTAGACATTCCTTCCATGCAAACATATGGCAAAACATATGAAGCATGGTGAGTACAAGACATCAAGTTGTGTGACACTTGAGTATCACTCTTGATGTTACTTTTACATGAACTTTTAAAGTGTGCCAACAATCAAAGTTACACACTATGATCTCTAAATCTAGATTGTGCCAATTTTATTGATTTTCATGTTTTTCAAAAACTATATTGGCACATCCTAAAACCCTTTAGGATTAAAGCTCAAATGTTTTTCCAAGGCACCTATAACCTTGAAAATAACCTAAAATGCCACCTTTACCATGGTTGAGTTACCTACTCATCCAATCATGGTTGGCACATTCTAATCCATTTAACGTGAATCAATCACGCTCTTTGGAACCCAAAATCTATTTGAGCTTATTGAATTAATTAGGTATTCCTTAGGGATAACCTCCCTAGATACCTTCCTAATGACCCTCCTAGGCTTGTTAGCCTTGGTCATTGTGGTCTTACCTAGGTTGACTCTAGAGGTAACTCCCCTTGCAACCTTGGTCTTCCTAGACCTAGTTTGTGTTCCATAGTCAAATGGAACACAATGATAAGTCACCTTAGGCTTAGGTTTGTGACCCAAACCTTTCTTTCCCTCGGTTGACTTTTGTCTTTTGGGTCCTAAATGTTGACTTTGAGATCTTGACCCTTGACTTTGACCATTAGACCCTTGAAATTGATTTTGTAGCTTATTTAGGGTCTTTTCTAGTTTTTCAAGCCTTGACCTTAAAGCTTGGTTCTCTAATTCTAATTGCCCAAATGATTTTTGATTAGGTTTTTGGGAATTATCATTTGCCTTAGACATATGTTTACTCTTATTGGAATTAATACCTAGATGATTTTCGATTTTCTTAATTACTTTCTTAGGAAAGATATTTCTAGGGACATTAGTCCCAAATTTCTCCTTCTTTGAAATAGGCCTAGATTTATCATTCCTAGCATGCTTCGATTCATGAGTAATAGCAACATTATTTGAATTAACTCTAGCATGCTTTTGCTTAGAATTTAAAGAATGAGCATTATGAAAATATACCTTAGGGTTTGCCTTAGTAGCTCCCCCTACTTGTGATACTCCTTCTTGGATCTTCTTGCTCCCCCTAGGACATTGATTTCGGTAATGTCCCGGTTGCCGACATTTGAAGCAAATGATATGCTCCTTGTTTTTAGATGATGGGGAATCGGCATCCTTTGACTTTTGTTGAATTTTAGGCGCCGGAGGAGTCTTCTTAACCTTCTTTGGGCACTTGCTCTTGTAGTGCCCATACTCCCTACACTCAAAACACAATATATGGATTTTATTTGAAATTTGAGTGTTTGAGTTACCTAGTTCGGTGGTGAGGATCTCTTGAGCTTGTTCTTCCTCTTGACCGGATGTAGATGTTACTTCTTGTTGCTCCGGTGTTGAGGATGCTCAAATCTCCTCAATCCTAGAAGTGGATACTTCTTCCACCTCTTCTTTCTCCGATCCGGAGATTGACTCCTCACTTCCTTGTGAGAATGATGAATTAGCCTCTTCGGTCTCTTCCTCTTGGACCGATTGTGAGCCTTCATGATATTTTGCCACTTGACTCCAAAGCTCTTTGGCATCCTTGTACTCACCTAGCTCACACATAATTTTATTAGGAATCAAATCAACCAAGAATTTAATTACCTTTGTATTCTTTTCGAACTCTTGGATTTGTTCCTCGGTCCACTTCTTCATCTTGAGAATTCCTCCCTTGGGCCCTTTTGGATATTGAAATCCCTCCATCAAAATGCCCCACTCTTCAAAGTCCTTCATCATCAAGAATTCTTCAATCCTCACCTTCCATTGATTGAATCCTTCTTGTCCATAGAAGGTATAAGGGATAGGTGTATTGATATCCCATCCAATCTTGTCTTGGAATTCCATCTTCACTCTCTAGCGTCTTGCTCCCGGTTGTTAATCCGTTGAAGAGCCACCAGGCTCTGATACCAATTGTAGAATATTTGACGCCGCTAGAGGGGGGTGAATAGCGTAGAATTCGTTCGTAGATGGAATTTGTTTGTGTTTGTTTCTACAATTTCATTAGCGCAGCGGAAATAGAAAAGTAATAACTATAACGAAATGCACAACACGCTAACACAACGATATAACGTGGTTCGGAACCGCACGGTTCCTACTCCACGTATCGAGCTCTACGAGCTCTAGTGATGCACATGCAACCACTACTAAACACTCCTTCTCGGAACAATCCGGAGGCGGAGAAACCTTGTACAATAATGATTACAACAATAATCAATTAGATACAAGCAAATACAATATAAAATACAAATGCAAGTAAAGGAAAAACACTTTACAAGAGCTTTGGATTGCTTGATCTTTGATTGCCTTGAACTAGCTTTGAAGGACTGGAAAGCACCAACTTCCCCCTTCAATTTTGCCCAAGAAAATCGCTATCTTTTCTTCCATCATGAGCTCCTTATATAGCTTCAACCTGTGCTGGAAAAGGTTTATCAGTCGACTGATCGGGACCATCAGTCGACTGATGCCACTGTTGTCGTGAGACAACAGCTAGATCCACGTTGGATAAGTCCAACGGATCTACTATCAGTCGACTGATCATACCCATCAGTCGACTGATGGAGTCCTCACTCGACCAGTCGAGTCTCGACTCCATTTTGTGGCCGATTTCTCGAGCACCAGTCGACTGCTCGAGCCATCAGTTGATCCCACCTGCGCGATCATTGCTAAACCATAACCCGCAGTCAAACCCTAGTTGACTCGGTCCAGTCGACTGCCACATGGCACCAGTCGACTGGCACACCTCAAACATGAGGTTTTAACCCAAGTATGGTTCCCCCATACTTGCTAAACCACCCTTAGCCTAGACCTAAGCCTTCTAGCCACCTCCATCAGCCTCACACCTCTCGGATCCCTCCAAGTCATCCATGACTTGTTCATCTATCGCACTAGCCTTCAGGTGCTTCCATCGGCTATGTCATGCTAACGGTGTCTACACCGCCAAGGCACATTGGACTTACGCTGCCAAGACTCCGCTTGGACTTTACGCCGCCAATATCAAACCCCTTGGACTTCTTATACAAAGGCCAAGTGTTCAACTTGGACTTCCCATGCCAAGTACTCAAGACTTGGACTTCCCTATGACAATTACATTGTCATATGTTTTTGTCGAACATCAAAACATCACTCGAGTCAAACTCGAGTCCTAGTCAATCATGACCTGGGCCGATTGCACCAACAATGAGAATTGCCAATATGGGAGAATTGGTAGACTTGAGATGGTAGTTTTGTCAATCATCAAAAAGGGAGAGATTGTTGGTGCAATCGGCCCAGGTTGACTCGAGTTTGACTCGAGCAGTATTTTGATGATAGATAAAACTTATGACATGGGATTGTCATAGGAAAGTCCAACATGGAGTTGGCATGGAAAACCCAAGCATGGGGCTTGGTGTGGAAAAGACCAAAGCATTGTGAAGTCGTGCGCTTGGTGCTTGGTGAGAAATGCATTGCGAAGCCATGTGCTTGGTGCATTTGGGAAGTCTTGAGGACTTGGCAAGTTCACTAGGCTCAGGGTCCTTGAGTCGGTGAAGGATGGCATTGCGAAGTTGTGCGCTTGATGCATCCGAGGGCCCACCGGACAGGGAGCGAATGGAGTGAGGTCCAAGGGAAGCATACTTCGAGGGCAAGAGACGCGTAGGATGGTGTTGCGAAGTCGTGCACTTGGCGCATCCGAGGGACATAGGCCGAGGGAAGAGAGCTTTAGTGGGGAAATCCATGAGGGATGAGGTGGGCTTGGCCAAGTGACTAAGATTGAGTGTCGGATGCTCAAATAACCTTGTGTTTGAGGTTTTACTCGACATCAGTTGACTGGCGTAGGTGCAAGTCGACTAGGGTTCGACTGGTGTTCGACTGACCAAAGTCTGGCTGATCAGTCGACTGTCGAGGGAGGGTAGTCGACTGATAACACCATCAGTCGACTGATGAGGGAGATCAATCGACTGATCGGGGTGTTTTCAGCCACAGAATGGTTTCCAGTCAAGTGCTCGTGCCAGCACTCGACTGATGGGATCATCAGTCGACTGATGGGCATGATCAGTTGATTGATGATGGATCCATTGGCTTTTGGCCAGCGTGGATCAAGTCGTTATGAGACAATGGCTACAGGACCAGTCGACTGATGGTCACGATCAGTCGACTGATGGGCACAAAATCAGCTTGATGCAGGTTATAAATAGAGCTCAAGAGGGAGGATTTCGCCAAGACTTTAAGGGATACTTTGAAGAGGAATTGCTACTGCATTCTAGTCCTTCAAGAGCCAACCAAAGCAAGCAACAAACAAGTGATCAAAAGCAATCGGTGAAAAGTGTTCTTTTGTATTGTATTTGTATTCTTGTTTGTATTTCTATATTACTATTATAATTGCTTGTACGAGGTTTCTCTACCTCTGACGTGTTGTCGAGAAGGAGTTTAGTTAGTATCATGTGCATAACTAGAGCTCGGTGAGCTCGCCCGTGGAGTAAGAACCATTCGGTTTCAAACCACGTATATCTTGGTGTATTGCGTGTGCTTATGTTGTTGTTAGTATTTCTATTTGTTTCTGCTGCACTAATATTCTTTGTAGACAAGCAATTCCACCGTACGACGTTTGAGGGCTATTCACCCCCCTCTAGCCGGCCACCAATGTTCCAACAGTAGAGAAATTTTTTGTTTTAAAAAAAACTTATAAAAGTTCACTCGACTTCGCTCTTCAGTTTTACTAAAGAGGGGGAACTTATGATGGGGTCGAGGTTTTTTTCTTATCAGATTAAGTTTTTCCAAGCAATTTATGTGTTTGATGAGCATTTCTTGAGCAGTGTATGTATTTTTCGAGCAGTATATGTGATTTTCAGTCCTAGTAGAGGTGAGTAGTGCAGTATTGTTTAGAAGAGAAGTATAGTATTGACAGAATAGTGTATGCATTTCTCAAGCAGTTTATGTTTGTCCTGAGTAGTATATGTGATTTTTAGGCCCAGTAGAGGTGAGTAGTTTAGTATTATTTAGAAGAAAAGTATAGTGTTGACAGAGAAGTGTATGCATTTCCCAAGCAGTATATGTGATTTTCGGACCCTGTAGAGGTGAGTAGTGCAGTATTGTTTAGAAGTGAAGTATAATGTTGGTCGAGCAGTATGAGCATTACCCGAGCAGTATGTTTATTTTCCGAGTAGTATATTTATTTCCCAAGCAGTGTATTTCTTTCCCGAGCCATATCGGGTGCTTCATAGCGTCCAAAATACTGAACCGAACTACAGTATCTCCTACCTCCATATCAAGAATATAAAATTCTGTAAGAAATTCTTTCAACTTCTTCTTGTGAATACATAAATCTTTCAAAACCTTGGCATACTTGGGAATTTACTAGCTCCTGGAATTTCCTAGCCTTTTCTTCAACAACCCTCTTCCTAGGCTGGGCCTCTGAGGGAAGAGAAAAACTGCTGCATAAAACTCAAGTAGATTATCGCCTGAAGACCTAGTCATCCACACAAACAAATACAATGAGAAACAAATAGAAATGATAAGAAAGACACTAATAACAAAAGAAAAAGAAAATAAACAAACAAACTACAGTTTAAAGACAAACAAACGCCATTATAAAAAGTTCCCCGACAACGGCGCCAAAATTTGATAGTGCGGTGCTTGGTTGCATTGTTCACATTTGTTTCTTGATCATTGTATCGTATAGTGACAATGCGGTGCGTGATTACTTACTTTTGCACATTAGGTTAGCTTCCCGAGAATTAATAATTGGTAGTTATGTTTACTTTTTGCATGTTTAATTCTCATGTTTACTTTTGATTTTGCATTTTAATTGTTTTGATAATTGTAAAAAACCCCAGTGTTTACTTCTATTTAAAAATAAATGTCCAACCATTAGGTTCGTTGGGAGACGATCCGAGTCAGTCCTATACTGCATTAGTGTAGTTAGGGGGTTCGGTAAATAATTTGTAATGGTACCACGACATAATCACCGTTTATCAAATTTTGTCGCCGTTGTCGAGGAAGAAGAACGCTCTGCCGCGCGTGAAAAGGGGGAAAAATGTCGCGGCTCGAGTTTGCGCTGCGTTGAGGATCTTCTTCCTGCTTCGCCGCCGGCGATGCCTGTGCGATCCCGCTTCCGCACGCGGAAGAAGAAGAGGACACCACCATCGCTCGCAAGGAAGAAGACCACTCCGCCGATCGAAATTTTTCTGCGCGATTAGTTTTCTGCCGATCGCGATTGAGTGAAGGTTTTAGTGATTTTCCCCCAGCCGTCCGATTTGAGCCTCATCTGATCCCAGTCGTCCAAGTAAGCTAGGGTTTGATGCTTTAATGACTCAATTAAGGTTGTACATCCAACGACTGAAATCAATCTGATTTCAAATGGATGGATTTGATCCATCTAAAGGGCTAATCATGATCGATCGAATCTGGATGAAGGGATCAGATGTCCAGATCTGAATGTACAGACTGGATCTCTCCAGATCTGGATAAATAGCTCAGAATCAGCTACTTTCATCGGACGATCCATAATGCTCAGATCTGATCCCATGAGTGATTTGCCTTTAATCATGATGAAAGGCTCAAATTAATTCAGTTTGACATGATCCTTCTAGCCCTAGATGAAGCCATATTTGATCCAACTTGAGTCTAGTCCAGTGGCCCATCTCGATCTCCTACAAATAAAGACAAATTTTGCATATAAGTCCAAAATATAGGAGAATTTACAATTAGGTCCAAAAGATGATCCAACTCATAAAACATGCAAATAATCAACAATTAAACACACGAGAGGATTAAAATGGTGATAATAAGGACCAAAATAATACAATAAAATGGCAGTTATCACTGGTCATGTGTTTGGAGCATCCATTGTCTACAAACTAGATTGATGGACACTCCTCCTTAACTGATGCTTGCTAGACATGAAAGATAAAAGATTTCGGAACCCATATATTAGGTCCATTAGCTTCCAAAATATATTTCCTAGGAATCCATGCCTTAGTTATTTTCTTCCTACCAGGAATTCTAGAAACTAAAGAAATAAAGCTATATTCTTAGTGCTTAGGTCAATAACCTATTCCAACTTTATTGTAAACAGCTCGCTGAGATTCTAGAATCATATTTAGCGTTCGAGAGCTAGAGCTAAACTTCTCAAGAGTGCACTTGAGATCATTCACTTGTGCTTTCAAAACTCTATTTTCATCCTTAATTTTATCAAATTTAGAGGTATCAGCACTAGATTCTACCGCATGCTTCTTAAGATTTTTAAAATGTTCTAATTCAGATTTTAAGGTGTTGATTCTACATTTAGATTTATCTAGCATGTCAGTTAAATACACAATGGTTTTATAACAATCTCTAAGTTCCGAATTTACTTGATCATCATCCGTCAATGATGATTCTGCCTCCGAGTTTGAATCTGTTCCAGAGTCCTCCAACGCCATCAGAGCAATGTGTCATCCAGCCTTATCTTATTTGTCCTCTTCCGACGATCCGAATGAAGACTCATCCCATGTGGCTCTCAACGCCTTTCGTCTCCTCCTCTTTTCTTCCTTCTTCTTGAGATGAGGACATTCATTTCTGAAGTGTCCTTTCTTGCTGCATTCATAACATACTACATTAGATTTATCAATTCCATTATCAACTTGCTTACCTTTCTTTTTGCTGAATCTCCTGCTTCTCCTCATCATCTTTCTCACAAAGTTGGCCATCTCACTGGAGGAGGACTCGTCATCTCCATCTGATTTCGTTCCTGAGGATGAAGACAGCTCCTTCTTCTTCTCCTTCTTTTTCTTTCCCTCCTTGCTTTGATCACCTGCAAGCAAAGCCATACCCTTCTCTTTTTTGACCTTTATTAGCCTGTTCATGCAATTCCATTTCACAAAACAATTCATCTATTTTAATAGTTGATAAGTCCCTTGATACCTTATAGGCATCCACCATGGATGACCATAAGACATTTCTGGGAAATGATTTGAGTACATACCTGATTAAATCTCGATTTTCAACACTCTCTCCAATAGAGTGGAGACCGTTCAGCAACTCATTGAATCTCCCATGAAGCTCACTAACAGTCTCAGTGTCCTTCATAGTGAAATTTTGGAGTTGGCTTAGGAACAAGTCTCTCTTGGCTATACGAGAGTCTCTGGTACCCTCGTATAGCTTAAGCAGCTTATTCCATAGGTCTTGCACACTGCTGAAAGGACCAACTTTATTAAGTTGTTCCTTTACCAGGTCGCACTGTAATGTCACAGTAGTTTTAGCATTAGCATGTGCCTTGCGCTTTTGCTCAATTGTCCAAAGAGCAGACCCTAAGACTTTACCATCAACATCTACAGGAGTAGTGAAGCTCTCCATGATGGAGAACCACATTTCTATCTCAGTCATGAGATAGTACTCCATTCGACTTTTTCAATATTGAAAATTTGCTCCATCAAAAAATGGAGGTCAGTTTGTATTGTAACCCTCTTGCATGGTTACGACTCTAGGGTGGTTAAATCGGGTAATTAGAGCCCTAGCTCTAATACCACTTGAAAGGACCGGTAGTACGCAAGAGGGGGGAGATTACTTTTTAAAAACTGATTAGATATGACGCAGCGGAAATACAGTTTTAAGATCACAGTTATGAGTAAAACACGGAAATCACTAGTAAATGAAGTTTGAGCACAACCATGAAAATCATGAAGAATACAGCACAAGACAAATAAAGAAAATAACATAGACACAGTCACAACTCTCTCCTAGAGCTGCTAGTCCAAGGCCTACCACTATTTGTCCTCCTTTTGGAAGCCAAGCTTCGAGGGTGGAGAAAAAATAGTGGTAGGCCTTGGACTAGCATCTCTAGGAGAGATTAAATAAACAGTAAGAAATAGAGTTTGACAGTTTAAAATGATAGCATCCTTCGTTCTCATCGTGATCACACGAACCAGTGTTCAGGAAGAAGGCGGTGCAGCATTTCAGATGTAGAATGCAAGAAGAGGATGCAGTAACTTTGATCGTGTGAAAAACTTGCAAGAGCCGAGCCAAATCTGCATAGAACAGAGGAAGAAGATGCACGCAGCGCAGTCACAGGAGAAAGGCTCGCAGCGTAGGGATCTTAGATTCACAGAAGCACACAACAAGAGCAGATCAGTAGCAACAATATCAACATTTTTCTAGGCAGAAGCACGATCTTTGATTTTTTGTCCCTGTAGAAGACGAACAAAAACGAAGAAGAAAATGATAATATCTTTTTCCTGTGCGAAACCTAAAAAAAATAGTGATCATTCGTCCGAGCTCTCTTCTCGAACGACCACCTAAGCCTGGAAGCTCGGATCCGTTGCAAGAAGCATTCTCATTCGTAGGATTGTGATCGCCGTTTGAAACCTGCAAGTAGAAACCATCCACACGTCGAAACGGAGAGGTTTTCTCGCTGGAATCGTGACTCCTCTTCCTAGTAGTCGAGGCGACAGTCGAGCTTGCCTTGTGTCTGTGCAGTTTTTCTAAAGGCCAGTCGAGGCGCTGGCTTGACTGATCATGTTAAATGTCGAGGTTTCTTTTGCTGCAGTCGAGACGTCAAACGAAGCTCTCTCGCTTCTGTCTGCAGCTGCCGACGACCAGTCGAGGTGCTAGTCGAAGCTCACTCGCTTCTATCCGCAGTTGCCGACGACCAGTCGAGGTGCTAGTCGAAGCTCACTCGCTTCTGTCCGTAGTCGCTGACGACCAGTCGAGGTGCCACCTCGACTGCACCAGCCGAAGCATCGGTCGAGTCAGCCCTGCATCTACAAGCTTCTACAAGAGGCCAGTCGAGGCACCGCCTCGACTGCACCAGCCGAAGCGTCGGTCGAGTCAGCCCTGCATCTGCAAGCTTCTGCAAGAGGCCAGTCGAGGCACCGCCTTGACTGCCTTAGATAAAGTGTCGGTTGAGGTGCTGGCTCGACTATTCCTGGCCGTTGGCAAAATTTTCAACCGTTGAATGCAATAATGGCAACAGTTGAGGTAACCCATTGTTGTCCTTATGACCCATTGTTTCAGTCAACTCTAAGACTGAAACACGCCTAGTAAAGACTCTACCCAGAGACCCCTTTACTTGCCAAGACTCCAGCCTCCGGCCATTCTTGGACTTATCACCTTGCCGCTTCCGCAAGGAATTTCTGCCTGCCAACGAATTTCCCTTCTTGGACTTTTCACCAAGGTACACCCTTGGATTTCTCATCTGCCAAGGAATTACCCATCTTGGACTTTTCACTAAGGTCCACCCTTGGATTTTTCCAATCACGAAGGAATTAACCATCTTGGACTTTTCACCAAGGTCCACCCTTGGATTTCTCCAGTCGCCAAGGAATTAACCATCTTGGACTTTTCACCAAGGTTCACCCTTGGATTTCTCACTTACCTAGACACATAAACCTTTGTTTACTTAAACGTTTGTCAAACACCAAAACATAGTTTAGAGCATCATCTCCAATAGTCTCCCCCTTTTTGATGTTTGACAACCCATTTAAGTTTAGGTTACCCCTTTTAGGTTTAAGTTACAATCAGACCAAATCAAGTAGCAGTAACAGAATGAATGAGCATTAAGCATGTAAATCAAGTAGAAGTAACAGAATGAATGAGCATTAAGCATGTGACTTAAGCACGTGACTAATCACGGGGAATAAAACAGAAAATTGATGGAATAAAATAGGGAATGAAAAACCTAAACTATAAACATATTCTCCTCCCCCTTTGGCAAACACCTAAAAGGGATCATAGGGGTACTGAAGTATGAGGAAATAATCCAGTAAAGATTAAAGTATCCTCTCCCTGAATCCTTACTCTCAGTTATCCATACCAATAATGCATATTAGTAACACGTAATGAAAGCAATATGTAATGACTTTTAGAGAAAATTTTGGCAGAGTTTTCCCTAAACATGGGTGTGTGAAACCTGTTACAATACATGTAAACAAGAAACCTTGAATTAAAATCACATTAATCAATAAAAAAACAAATGAAACTACAGTCATATGCGTTTTTACAAAAACAACTACCCATCCGGAACATAAACAAGTGTATTTTTACAACCAAGTCTCTAAGTATCTGAATCCTTCCAGAATTTTTCAAATTTAGTTTTACTACAATTCACTATCAAAACTAAGAAGTTGGTGATGAGGGGCCCAACGAGTCAGTCGTCAAGGAGCATAGGAGTCTAAGCATTTCAGCCTGCTGATCTAGAATTTGTGTTTGTTGGTTTGTGACTTCCGAGAAACGTGTATCTATGGTCATCTCTAGATCCAAGAGTCGTGTGTCCATGGTCCCTGTGAACTCATTATAATCACGACGTAGGCTGTCAAGCTGCTCGGATACGGACTCATAGGGCTTGTCAGCTAGAGCCAGACATTCTTCTTCTTCTTCTTCGTCTTGTGCCCCCATATCCCATTTCTCACCAGCTTGGTGTCCATCATCCCATCGCATAGTCTTTTTGCCTTGAACCATGTCGGCCAAGGCAAAGTTTCTCCATTTGATGAAATCAAAATCTGTCATCTACACGACCTTGCCCCTGGTAGTGTTTATGACTATTTCCTCTAACCAAGATGTAATGATATGTCCAAAAGGCATGAAAAAAATTTTTTGGACTGGGACCGTGAAATGGACAATGCAGAGAAACATATTCAATGCAATATTGAAGTTTAGATGATTCTTGAGGAAATGAAAGGCTAGTAAATGATGTGGTCGCACCTTAGCTTGCCCCCTCGTGACTATTGAAAGAATGCAACCTACAATGACTTTATAGGAGGCAAGGTCCACCCAATGGCAAGAAAGGTTTGGGTCACAAACCTAAGTCCAAGGAGACCTATCATAGTGTTCCATTCGATTATGGAACCATCCATAAGTCTAGGAAGGCCAAGGTTACTAGGGAAGTTATCCCTAAGGGTAACCAAGGTAGGTGTCTAGTGGCTAAGATTTCAAGGAAACCTAGGGAAAGCCACTAAGAAGGTTACAAGGGGAGTTTCCCCTAGAGTTAACCGAGATAAGACCCATTTGACTAAGGCTACCAAGCCAAGAAGGGTCATTAGGAGGGTATCTAGGGAAGTTATCCCTAAGGAATACCTAGTAAACTCAAAGAGCTCCAATAGGCATTGGTTTCCTAGGAGCGTGATCGATTCATGCTAAATGATTTAGGATGTCAACCTTGATTGGATGGGTAGTTAACCCAACCATAGCAAAGTTGGCACTTTGGAACATTTTCAAGGTTATGTGATACCTTGGAAATGAAGTCTAATTTTATATTCTAAAGGATTTTAGGATGTGCCAATATATTTTGAGAACTATGAAAAAAATTGATCAAATTGGCACAATTAAGGTTTAGAGGTTTTAGTGTGTCATTTTTGGGTTTTGGCACACTTGGGAGATAAGTGGTGTTATGACAAATTAGACTTAATCATAACAAATTATAATTAATACTAAAATCTAGGTATTATTATACCTTTATATTTTATTTTTCATGACTTGTTTGCTATATGTCATGTCATGACATCATACTTCATTTTAATCATATAAAATGTCATGATTATACTTAGGACTAATTTTTAATGTCATATTATGCTTAGGTTTATATTTAATGCCATGACATCATGATTTTTGACACATGATTATTTATGCTATCATTTATGTCATAATCATCATTTATGCATTAATTAAAATTGATTTAAGGACTATGACATGATTTGAAGTCTCATGCATAAGGGAATCAAATAGTATTGCCTTAGAAAATGCATAAGACCTTAGTTTAGGATGAACAAAACCCATATCTCACATCACATTGATATGTGTGTGTATTGATACACCCTAGACACATGTGAGATGTTAAGAAAATGAGTAAAATTCAAGGTGCATAATTCTTGCATCTAGATGAACTCAAACTCATCTTATATCATGGACAAATCATGAGAAAAGCTTGTATACAAGTCATGTATACTTAGCCCATAGACCATGATTGAAATTAAGATTTTAAAGACATTTTAAAATCATTTTAAAAAACCTTAGTGAAGTCTATCTTTTAATAGTAATCACTATTGATGGAGTTGATACAAAGTAGGGTCAAAACATTGAAATTTTCAATGGCTTTGAACTTTGTATCAATCTCAATATTTAATGGGTACTTTATTTTTCAAATATTTTTCATGCATAATGATTATTATAAGTATTATACGTATGAAATTTCGTAATTTTTAAAATTACGTATAATTATTTATGTTTTTCCGAAATTTAATTTACGAACTGATTTACTTGAAAATGAGTCGTCGCCATGAATGGTAGTCGATCGCATCAAGCGATCATATTAATCGATGAGTTGATTGCGGTGTTGATTTCGGATAAACAAGTTTGTTTAGCCTGATTTCAACTATGTTAGGCTACCCTAACTGCTCCTAACCCTAGGATATGCTTTGGAAAGCATTATAAATGGTGAAAATCCATTGGATATGGATTAGGAGAGTTGTTTAGGGTGTGTATCAATTTTAAGGTGTGTGAAAGTTCAGGTTTGAACTTTATTCTTAATTTTGATGATTTAGTGTTCCTATAGGCTTAGAGACTCTCCAAGGATATTGTTGGTGCAATGGTCAAGGTGGAGCAAGCATTTAGGGGGAGGTTATCCATCATGGGATGATGGATGTATTCTTCCTCATAAGGGGGAGAATTTAGAGAGTTGAAGAAATTGAAGGATTGTCTCTCTTTAGTAATATGGGACTTATCACTAGGAAGAGTGAAGACATCCTAGATATTTTTGGACCAAGGGAGAGATTGTAAGATCTCATTGGGATATGAGCCATTGATACCCTTGGGGAGAGCCTTTTTGATGTATGTCAAAAAGGGGGAGAATTAATGAGAAAATTGATGGGAGAATGTGAGAATTCCCAATTTGGAAAATTAGGAGGATTAAATTTGAGTTAGTGTTCTAACTCAAAGGGTTTGGTTTTTGTCAAACATAAAAAAAAAAGAGATTGTTGGTGCAATCGGCCCAGGTCACGATTGATCAGACTCGAGTTTGACTCGAGTAGTGTTATGATGTTTGTGTTTTGATGTTTGACCATGAGTTGATTATTGTTTGACAATGGGTTGACTATATGGTTGACATAGAGTTGACCATATGATGGAGAAGTCCAAGTGGGACACTTGGTATGGAAAGTCCAAGCATGGGTCTTGGCAATGGTAAAGTCCAAGTTTTGAGTACTTGACATGAAAAGTCCAAGCATGAGTCTTGGCAATAGTAAAGTTCAAGTATGGGTCTTGGCAAGGGAAAGTTCAATCTTGAGTCTTGGCAACTGAAAAGTCCAATATGGGTTGGCATGGAAAGTCCAAAGATGTAGTCTTGGTCACATAAGTCCAAGTGGATAGTCTTGGCGATGAAAGTCCAAGTCATGGGTACTTGGCATTTGGGAAGTCTAAGGATTGATATTGGCAGCGTAAAGTCCAAGGGTGGAGTCTTGGCAGCATAAGTTCAATGGTTGGCAGCGTAAAGTCCAAGCATGTGTCTTGGCAGCGTAAGCCCAATGTACCTTGGCGGTGTAGACCAGCTTAGCATGACAATAGCCGATGGAAGCACCTAAAGGCTAGTGTATGGATGAATAAGTCATGGATGACTTGGAGGGATTCAATAGGCGTGAGGTTGATGGAGGTGACTAGAAGGCTTAGGTCTAGTCTAAGGGTGGTCTAGCAAGTTTGAGGGCATCATACTCGGGGTAAACCTCATGGTTGAGGTGTAGCAGTCGACTGGGGTTATAAATCAATCGACTGGTCAAGTGTTTGACACTTGGCAGGCGAGTCGACATTGAGCATTCGACTGGGTTTATGACGATTAGTATCATGCGAGTCGATTGATCGATCGCGGCCGAGTGGCCCAGGCTAAGGCGCGCTATGTTATAGCGATCGCGCCATGGAAGATGTTCTCTGCTGGTTTTAGTCACGAGCGAAGCGGCAGTTAATGGCCGTGAGCAGTCGGCTATGCGTATGAGCAGTTGATTGTCAGTGTATTTGTTGGCTTGAATGTCAACTTGGATCAAGTCCGTTGTGAGACAACGATACTGTTGGCAGTCGACTGTCAGGCGGAAATCTAGGTCGCACGGAGGCTTAAAAGGAGCTCGACGAAGAGGATTTTGACAGCAATTTTCTTGGGCGATTTGAAGGGGGTAGTTGGTGCTTTCTAGTCTTTCAAGGCTAGTCCAAGGTGATCAACAAGCAAACATTCAAAAGAGTTTTTTTGTAAAGTTTTCTTTACATCTTTTGTTGTATTTCATTCTTATTTGCTTGTTGTATCTTGTTTATTGTTCTAAACGTTTGTACAATGTTTCTCCATCTCCGACTTGTTATCGAGAAGGAGATTTATTAATGGTGTGTACATCACTAGAGCTCGTTGAGCTCGCTCCATGGAGTAGGAATCCTAAGGTTCCAAATCACGTATATCTTGCGTAGTGTGTGTGCTTATGTATTCTTGTTGTGCATTTTCATTATTATATATTCCGCTATACATTAACAAGTTTGTAGAGACAAGCACGATCGAGTTCCGTCAAGAACGAAAATGCATCATTTAACCCCCCCCCCCCCCTCTAGCGCTCACTGAAGTTCCTACAGCGTTCTCAAGTTGTAATGGAAAAAGAGGTGATGTGTAGGAGAAAGTTCTAACAAACTGTTAAGGGAATATTTTATGAGGTCCCCACATTAACAGACCGCTACTCCTTTACCCAGAAGTAGTCCCATGCTAACGAACTTACTAGTCTTCCTTCTTGATTTACTCCGCCAAGGTTCAACCCCTTACTTGCCCTCGAATCGTACCTCTCCTGCCTCGGTATTCAGTCAGTTTCTCGAGTTGGTTCTTTCCCAACTTAGTCGTCTATCCTCTTTTGAGTCACCCTTCTTATGACCCAACACCTCGTTTTCTTCCTGAGTCGCCACCTTCCTGACTTGAGTCTCTGCCTTCTTCCCGAGTCGCCACATTCCCGACTTGACTCTCCGCCTGCTTCTCAAGTCGCCCCCTTCTCGACTTGACTCCCTGTCTACTTCCCGAGTCGCCACCTGCTTGACTTAACTCTCTGCCTGCTTCCCAACTTGACTCTCTTCCTGCTTCCCAACTTGACTCTCTGTCTACTTCCTGAGTCGTTACCTTCCTAACTTGACTCTCTGCTTGCTTCTCGAGTAGCCCCCTTCTCGACTTGACTTTTTGTCTGCTTTCCGAGTCGTCTTTCCCAATTCATCTCTCTGCTTGCTTCCCGAGTCACCTCTCTTCGGGACTCTGCTAGCTTCCCGAGTCATCTCCGTCCTGACTCGACACTCTCAATACTTTGCCTTATTATTCTAGTATCAGCATTCTTCCGATGACACACGAGATAACTCTCCTTCTCTATCTCTTCTTCTACATTATTTTTAATGCACTTAATATGTTTACTTTCGTCAATATCCTATCTAACTTAAGTATTGGAGGGTTGTCGTCAGAATTCCGATGGCACCCTTTGACGCATGTTAATCTTGACAAGACTTACTACTACGACCGTGAAGAACCCACTCTTTTCCGACACTTCTGCGGAAGGGGCTCAAAAGCGACCGTATCAATGATACTTCTGGCTTTGAGGTGGATGAGATGATCAGCTATATCTGCTAGTAATGCCACTATTATTTTAGAAATTACATTGGCTTTGCTGGTAATCATTGACTTCACTGGCATGAGCTAATTTTGGTTTATCAGAAAAATTAGAGTGTGACTCTGCTTGAACAACTCTAGTTTCTGAAAAATTCTAGGATGGCAACATTGAAGTCAGCTTAACTGGATCCTAGGCCTATTTAAAGAAATTTGAGCGAAATCCATCAGGTCCGGAGCCTTTTGGTTATCTATACTGAAGAGTGCTTGCTTGATTTCTTCTTCTAATGGAATTTGATCAAGTTATCTGGTTGTTTATGCTTGACATGTTGCAAATAAAATAGATAGCAAATTAGCTGGTTGTGTTTTCTGCAAGTTCTTATATTCCTTCTCCAATTTCCTCCATTGACTCCAACTTATTGTAAGTCTTCCAACCGCTATTATGCCCTAGTCGACCTTTCCTTTATGTGCCGGAAATGGAGCCTACCAAGGTGCTTAAGCTCAGCCTTCAGTAGATTTATTTTCAACTTTTGTATCGGGCTACAATATGAAGTGTTTTGGTACCAGCAGCAAAAAGCACAAGTAATTTGAAGATGTTGAGCCTCAAGCTGTGACCGAAACTGAATCTGGCTCCCAGCATACAAGTCTTCCGTTCCAACTCTGCTTTCAGATTTTTGGTTACCAGCAATTCATTTTTATTAATGATTCATCAAAGTCAAGATGATTGATTTCAATCCCAGACATTAATTATATATATATTCATATAACTAAATACAGAACTCACAGGTAAGTGAAAAACTCGCACTTGAATTATTACTTCGAAACTAATTTCATGTTGCTCCCAGATTTTCTTTTTCCAAAATGCTTACCAGTAAGAGTTTATAGAGATTTCATTAAATATTAGTCTTGACTCCTAATACTATTCCAATTTCCAAACTTAAAAGGCGTTGGAAAGGGGTTTTATCAGTCTCCGCACCGCGCGTGCTCCACTTTGTGACAGAAATTGGAAGGGGGTAATTGAAAATAGTCTAATGCTTTTGGTGCTTATCGAAAAATATAACGAGCACGGCGATGAAAAGGCTTGAGGAGGCCGTCCGTCCCTTTCCCAATTCCACACGCTGACGGATTCATTCTTTCATTGAACCCGAAAAGATGAAAAGCCGTTGGTCAAAAGGTCCTCCAAACACTTTCAGAGAATCAAATCGTGCTTTATAATTTTACTCTCTGTTTAATCGCGTAAAATCCATCCCCCAATTTGAATTTAAATCCAAAATTAAAATTAACTAAAAAATGGTGTGTGGGCTCCAAGCCCGTGGCCAAATTGCTGGTTTGGTACCATCGACGGCACCCTCACCCGAATGCGGCGGCTCGGCGTCTGTCGTACTGTTCTCCAGCGTCGCCGGTGCGTTGCCGGTGTCTCGATCTAATTAATAGAGGGAATTAACTTTGTGGAAAAGGGTAAAAAAATAAAAGGGAGGAATCAACTTCGAGGGTAAAAGGGTAAAAAAAAAAGGCAGGTTTGGTTGTTTCTGCGGCCGATGCTTGTGCTTAGGTTGTAATGTAACGGTGGCGGAGTGAGTGATGCCGTGATATTGGTGGATCCTATAAAACAGACCAATGCTCACACTCGCTGCTTCACTCACGTTGTCTTCTTCGCTCCGTCCTCTTTCTCGCTCTTCTGCTGCGTGCAGCGTGCTCTGCCTGCTGCTGCTGTTGCATAGGGACAGCAGAGCAGGTAGCAAACGAAATTTTTTTTTTCCGATAACTAGAACTCTGTGCGAGCTCCGGGCCGCCACCGTTGCTGCTGCTCCTCCTCCTCCTTCACCTATCTCAATCTGACACTTGCTAGTACTTGTACTACAACGGTCTTCTCTCTTTCTACGCCTGTCTCCGCCGCCCCTGCTCTTCTTGCCTTTTCAGCTATCCTTGCTTTCTTCATTCAAGATTTTCTCTTCAAACCCCCTAAAACCCTCGTACCTGTACTTCCTAGTCCCTTCTTCCACCACTCTGCTCTTTTCTTTTTCAGGTAATTCCTTTTCTTCTTCTACTTTTTCAAAAGGAAAAAAAAATGAAAGAAGAATAGATATAGTTCACTCGTGCAACTACTGATCTGCAGCAACAGCTGTAGCAAAATTATACAAGTACAATTACAGCATACGTTCCATACTCACCTTCTCCAGAAAACTACGCCCAAATAATTGTCATTCCTCTTATACTTCCTTTTGCTTTCTAGTCGAACTCTTTGCTGTTTATTTGCATTTGATAGTTTTCTTTTGATGCTTTAGAATGGATTTATATGTATGCTCTCTTTTGGGATGGTTTGCAGGCAGGAAGCAAGGAAAGGTAGGTAGCGGATCTGCCGATGTAATAGAATAGAAGAGGAAAGCAGAAATATGGATGTTGCCTTGTTCATGGTCCCTGTAAAGAGGACGGAGCACGTCGAGGTGACCCCCAAGACTCTGCCGTCGCGCTCCAAGCGCCGGAAATCCGACGCTACCCAGCCGCGCACTGTAAGAATCTTCTGCGTCGACAACGACGCCACTGACACTGAGGACGACGAGGCTGTGCCCCGCCGCGTCCGTCGTTATGTCCAGGAGATTCGCTTTGAGCGGCGCCCGGAGACTACCAGCAAGAGCAGGCCGGCTAGTAACCGAAAGCCGGCGACCGCTTCGCCTAGTGCGTCCGTTGACCACGCCCGTCGTAGCGTTGGCGATGGGACGACGCGTAGGTTCCGCGGCGTCCGGCGGCGTCCGTGGGGAAAGTTCGCGGCCGAGATTCGCGACCCGTGGCGTCGGGTGCGGGTGTGGCTTGGCACGTACGACACCGCCGAGGAGGCGGCAAAGGTGTACGACTCGGCCGTCATCCAGCTCCGTGGCCCTGACGCCTCCACCAACTTCTCCCGACAGCCGCCCGCCTCTGCCAACCGGCCTGCTCACCCTCCGCAGCCGCCGTCGTTGCCTCCGAAGAAATGCCTCTCCAGCAGCAACCTTACTTCTGTGTCCGGCGGATATGACTCTGGTGACGAGTCGCGCAACTTATCTTCTCCAACCTCAGTCCTCCGAAGCTTCTCGTCCTCCTTAAGTAGTGTTCCTACAAGGCCAGCACTGGAGCTCGACAAAAGGGCGAGCTCTCCCCCTCCGGGCTTGGACTCCGACGAGGCTGGGCTTAGCTTACCGTGGCAGCTCACCGGCATCTTACCCGCAGAAGAAGAGGCACTACACGACGATTTCCTCGGTTTTGGCGCTGTCGAGCAGAGTCTCTTCGAGGACGACTCGGTTCCCATGAGGTTCATAGCTGAGGAGTTCTGCCCCGGCTTCCTCAGCTCCGACCTCCATCTTGGCTTATCCACGTGGCAAAAATCTGATGACTATTTTCAGGACATCGGCGATTTATTTACCGTCGCCGATTAATCGGCCAGTTTTGCAGCGGCGCTGAAGAAAAAGAAATCAAGCGTTTTTGTCCCCTTCCCTTTTTCTATTTGTATTATTTTCTTTCATCGCAAAAATGGAGTTCAACTGCAAGTGAGTTAATGGCAATTCAGAGGAATGGATGCTCTATAAAAATATATCCCGATCCTTTTTTTCATGGCAAATGGTTTTAACTGCTTTTAAGAGATTCTGATTCTCCATTGATGGCGCTCTGTAATTTTCAGAATTCAATCCACACTTGTGACGAATCCAACAACCCTCCTTAACCAACACCATCGGATCCAATCATATATAGGCTGAAAGACATAACAAATTAACTTAATCTGGAAAAAGAGGCGCATTCCGGGCCAAAACATCACAGTCAAACATCGTAATAGCCGAAGAGTTGGTTCCAGGTCAAATTTCATGGCGCTCAAATTGGATCTCGAGAAAGCCTACGTCGGCTGAGGTGAAATTGAATCACTATAATGACAAGCTTATCAAACCATTTTGTGATAGTGATGTTCCAGTAGCATTTCTTCTGCATCTTTTTAATTTTATATATTTATTTTTTTAATAATAAGCAGACAGTTTTCTCTTTTAATTTTGTAGATAGATGATCGGTGTTATGGAATGGCAAAGCTTCACGTTGGCTGTGGAATCGATGACGGGGACGCAGCGAACAAATCATCTTTTGCTGCCGTAGAATGGCAAAGCTACAAGTGAATATACAAAACTAAAGGCATTCGACAGATGGTAAAGCTACTTTTTTTTTCTTATGACTATCACAAGCCATTTACTGGGACATAGAGAAGGGTCAATCGACGAAGTTTAGGATGGAAAGGAGGTCCAACTCTATCTCATCTTTTTTTTTATGGACGACCTCTCTCTCCTATTATAATCCAATAGAGCACAGTCAAATTAAATCTCATTGATATACTTTGGGAAGACTTGTCCAGGAAAATGGCCCATGCAGGCAAATACAATTCGAGGATCGCACGGGACTACAGTTGTGAAACACTTCGAAGGCTACAGGAATGGCCCATTCGGTCAATGGAAGAACTTAATCTTCCATTAACTTTGAAAACACCCCCTCAGACAACATCTACATAACAAGCTACACAAAACTCTTGAATGTGTACTCGATCACTTTGAGAATATTTTCAATTGAAAACATTCTCATTGTAGGATGGAAGACGTTGAAAAAAAAAAGGAGTGAATCTAGAAATTAAAAATTTTCTTTTAAAATTTTTTTCTCTTTTTTTTTTTAACTAAAGTTAATGCAACAGAAATAAGATAAAATGTACAATTCAATTTTACTTAGTTCACATTCTGAGTCAGATTGCTACTCTAAGGGTCGTAACACCCAGAGATTATCTTGATGGACAATCCACTAAAAAAATTCTTCCATTCAAAACCTTTCGAATTTGGAAAGTAATCGAATATAAGAATATGAGAGAAAGGTAACGCCCTCTCTTCTCTCAAGAGTTTAAGTACAATTATACAGTAAAATATAGATTATACCAATAAGATGTAAGATGAATGAAATAGCTCGATTGTCGGTGTTGCATCGGAATGGCACAACAAAGCCCTCTAGACTGAGAAAGAGAGTAAAGCACTTGAAGGATGAATAAGTGAGTTATTTTTTTGAAGTTGGTCGACCCTTCTTTTATGTCTTTTTTAAGCACTTGGATGATCTTCCAGGCTCCTCCAACTCAGCATGTCGATAAGGAAACTCGGCATTCTTAGATGTCTAGACCCTTTCCAGGCAACTCTAGGTCACCCTTATTTGCTCCGTCATATTTCTGATATTTTTTGATCCCAGATGCTTAGACCCGGTCCTGTCACCTGCATGTACCTGCCATTCGAGGCTAACTCCAAGTCGACTCAAAATACTCCAGTCTCTTTGAGTTTTACTTGGTCATATTTGCATCTCAGGCGCTTGGATCCGATCCAATCGCTTGGACTCCCAATCGCCTGGACCAAGCCAAGTCACCTGGAGCCCTATAACACAGAGTCAGCATAAGAAAATATGAGTCAAATTGACAGTAATATAACAGCTCGATCTCATTATTGGAGTCCAGCTTGGACCCTTAATATGTTCGATGCCTACCTTTGTCCTCAACCGAGGACATGGTCTCACCTCTCCACTTTGGGATCTTACCTGTCAAATATTTGGTCTACCTAACCTGTTTGAACTTCCTTTGCTCGATGTCTGATCTCTTGACCCATCAAGACTCCTGCTTATTGTTTGATCCTTCTAATCCAACTGGACTTTCCGCTAGTTGTCTGGTCCTCTTGACCCAATTGGACTTCCCGCTAATTGTTTGGTTCTCCCGATCTAATTGGACTTTCTGCTTGATGCTTGGTCTTCCTAATCCGTCAAAACTTCTTGTCTAGTATCTAGTCCACAGACCTATCAGGACTTACATCACATTGCTTAGTATATGGTCAACTTGACCTTTTAGGAATTTTCTATTAAGTCATGCACACTTAATACTCATATCAGTTCACATATATATCCTAACTTTCAACCTTAGCTCATACATCAAAATATAAGAGTAGTACCCTACACTAACAATCTCTCACTTTTTGATGTATGTCAACATAACCGTTTAAAGTTAGGAAAAAGTATACCAAATAGTCAATAGCACAATTTATATGTAATGCACACATGCAATCTCTCTAAACTTAATTCTAACTTTCAACACACTCTCGCCCCTTAGACATACATCAAACTCACAAAACTATATTATAAGCCAAGGATAGAACAACACAACCTCTCCGACCCCATTTAAAGTTAGTAAATATTTTTAAAAAAATTTTCAACTCCCCCGAAACATTTCAGTTTAAAAAAAATATATTTTATATTTTCATGATGAACACTTAATATACTCTAAGAAATTTTATTTTTGAAAATAATCATGAAGTTTGAAGATAAGAATTTACTTTTGAAAACTTTTACAAACATAAGTTTAAGCTCTGAAGCTACCTTCTTTTTTTTAAATATTCTTTTGAAAATATTTTTCTTTTTTATATCACTTTTGAAGTCATTTATCCTTAAAATGTTTTTAACCTCCCCTTGACTCTTGCCTCTATTTTTTGAAAGCTTATATAACATGTTAAATTTTCAAAGTAATTTTTCAAAAGTAAATTCTTAATCTATGACAAATTTTAAACCAAGAGCAAGTATTAAAAGCAACTATTAATAAGTCATTATGCATGTATAAGTACGATGTCATAAGCATGGATCCTTACTTATTTTCAGTAATACTATTTTGATAAAATAAGTATGTGCATATAAAAATAGTCCCTCATGCTCATCTTCGTAGCTCGATACATAAATTGGTACTCCTAGGTATTTGTGAGATGCAAAGGTTTCCTAAATCTATAGGTTCATAAAATCTAATTTTCTAAGCTAATTCAATTTTTCATTTTATCAAAAAATAGTAATAATAATTAGCAAAAATAGATTTTCATGTGATAAAAAGTAAAACCTATTCTACCAGATATAAGACTGAGGAGTAAAAGTGGATATATCAAAAATATGTCAAAAGTCAAACTACATTATTTACACTATATAAGTCCTAATCTGATGAAGGAGGTGGAGGTGGTGGATGACTCATGCCCCACGAGTGGAGAATCTCCATCATCTCCCAGTGTTGATCCTGTTGCAGCTGCATCATCTCTCGATGACGATTCTATTCCAGTTGCATCATCTCTCAGTGACACATCTATTGTTGCTCCTCCACTCTTTGAAATTCAAAAGTCACTGTCTCCTCTAATCTAGAAACTCTCTCCTCTAGTGTAGGAGCTACTAGAGGTGGAGGAAGTGTAAAAAAAATCTATGAAATGAAAGTCTAGCATCACCTCCTTGTTGGTGCAGAGAGCATCACTCCTTAGTTTCGATGTATGAACCATAGTTAAAGTTAGGATTTACTTGTATTCTGATATGAGTGTTAAGTGTGCAAACTTAACAGGAAGTCCTAGTAGGTCGTGTTGACTTGATACTAGGCAAATATCTTGACAAATCAGGAGGGTCAGACACCAGGAATGAAGTCCAAATGGGTCGAGTGGACCAGACATTTGGCATGAAGATCGGTTGGGTCAGGAGACCAGACAATCAGAAAAAAGTCCAGCTGGGTCAGGAAGATCGGACAGGTGGTGGAAGCCCTGGTGGGTTAGATCGGATGTCAAGAATGGTATGTCCGACAGGGCAACCGACAGGTAAGTCTCGAGTGGAGAGGTGAGACCGAGTCCTATGTAGGGGGACTAAGTTAGACATCGATCCGACAGATAGTCCATGTGGGACTTAGAAGTCAAGATCGAGCAATTTTACTACTGCTATCATGTTTTATATTGTTTGCTTATGCTAATCTCGTTTTGTAGGGATCAGTCGACTGAATGGATTCCAGTCAACTGGGTATGAGTCAGTCGACTGGATACCTAGTTGGCAGGATTAGCTGGTGATTGATCGAAGATCTAGCAGTACAGATGGAAAGATTTTCAGTCGACTAGAGAGGCAAACTTCTCGATCTGGTCGAGTGACAGTGAGTCGGTAGGCGTGTTGATCATTGGAAGACCAAGTACCATATCGACGGTGATGTGGAGTCGATGGAGGCATTCGGTCAGACCGAAAAGCTTTATAAAATAAATGCACGATCAACTCCGAATATAACTCATCTACTACGTCCAAGTGCTGCTACTATTCGTCGTCGTCCACAAGAGCTCCATACCTTCACAAAGACGAAATTCCGACACTTCGAGCCTACTTCGATAGTCCTAAAAGTGTTGGTATACTTTAGTTCTTACTTGCTTGTATTTATTTTCGCTTTGTGTACTTAATTTCAAAAGAGAAGGTAGATTGTTACCTATCTTTCATTTTTGTAAAAAGTGAATCCCTCCGAAGTCGAGAGTTCTCGAGTCAGAGGGTCTTATAGTGACTGCCCATCGAGGTAGCTCTCGGAAGAGCTACGAGCCTTGGAGTAGCAACCCGGCTAGGATTGTGAACCAAGTAAAAATGTTTGTCTCTCTATCTTATTTATTCCACTATATACTCGTGTTTCAAAATAAGTTTTTAAAATCTAAAGAAAATTTGTAACCTCTGAGATTCACCCCCTCTCTCGGAGCATTTCGATTCTACAATTGGTATCATAGCGGGGACACTCCGAATTTGGTGCAACCACCATCGAGAGCTTTAGGATTTTCTTTAGTTTTTACATTTTTATCCTAGAATAATTTTTTATTAATTTTTTGCATTGGAATAATTTTTTATTAATTTTCGCATTAGAATAATTTTTTATTAATTTTTGCATTAGAATAATTTTTCATTAATTTTTGTAATTTTGTCTTAGAATAATTTTTCACTAATTTTTACATTTTTGTCTGAGAATAATTTTGCATTAATATTTATTTTTATCTTAGAATAATTTTGCATTAATATTTAGTTTTGTCTTAGAATAATATTTGCTTTTGCATTAGAATAAATTTTTTAATAGTGCTTTAGTATAAATTTAGGGTATAACATCGTTCACCCTCTTCTCTTCAACGGAGAGGACTTTTCCTATTACAAGAGGCGAATGAAGTGCTACCTGAAAACCAACCTAGATGTGTGGTTTTCGATTAGAAAAGGTTTCGTCTCTCCGGTAGACGACTCCGGCGAGTTGTTAGAACTGGAGAAATGGACCATGGATGTTAGGAAACGAGCTCAAGTCGATTACAAGACCCTTAACACCTTGCAATGCGAACTTACCAAAGAAGAGCTCAATAGTGTTGGTCCCTTCAAAAACTCTAAGGAATTATAGGACAAATTAATTGAATTGCATGAAGGCACTAATGACACTAGAATAGCTAAACGGGACATGTTACTTAATAAACTTTTTAATTGTAAAATGAACGAAAATAAAAATGCTAGTCAACTTCACACAAGAATAAAAGATATTTTAAATGGATTTCATTTAGTCGGGCATCAAATAGAAAATAGGGACGTAATTAGGTATACACTTAAGACATTCCTGAGGAACGTCTTATGGACATCCATCGTTGATGCCTATAAGGTCTCCAGGGATCTTTTCACAATTAGACTAGATGAATTATTTTGTGAACTTGAACTACATGAACAAGCTAACTCGGGTCAAACCAAGAATGGTATTACTTTAGTGGCAGGTTCGATCAAAAAGGAAAGAAAAACGAAAAGTGAGTCCGAAGACGAGTCGGAGTCGGACTTAAACAGAGAAGAGGAAATCGTAAATATGGTCCGGACAATGTTCAACTGAAGAAAGAAGTTTACGAAGAAGGATGCTAGGAAGGTCGTTGACAACAAGCTGAGACCTCGATTGGAAGTAACTTGCTACGAGTACAACAGAAAAGGACACTACAAGTCAGAATGCGCGAATCTAAAAAAGGAAGAAAAATCCAAGAAGGAAAAGAAGAAGAAAGCACTTAAAACAACATGGGATGAATCGTCTTCTGAATAATCGGACGTAGAAAGAGACGAAGAGAAGTTTTGTGACATTCATGGCTGAATCAAGCTCCGGAGCTGAGTCAAGTTCCGAGTTCGAGTACGAGTCCGAGTCTGAGAGAAGCTACAGATCTGCATCCATTTTTGAAAGACTAGACGAGGTAACTTCTCCTTTAGAAGATAAACTTTACAATATAATGACATGCTTAGGAAGGAAATTAGTTAAGTCTGAGAATCGAGTCGATCGCTTCTTAAGGAAGTCCAAGTACTTAAGGAGCAAGTCAACTCGAAGACTTCGACTTTACAAATTAAGGATAGAGACTCAACTCAAGTTGCGAAGCTTGAGGAAGAGAACTCGGTCCTAAAAAGGCAAGTATAAGGTCTAACTAGATCATTGGAAAGGTTCACATCAAGCTCCAAGTATCTCAACATGATGCTTGGATCTCAGCGAGCCGTGTACAACAAGTCCGGGCTCAGACACAAAGCTAAATCCACATACAAATCATACATGTCACTACTTAGCCGAAACGCTAAGAATCGAGTCCAAACATGGGTTTCTAAGTCTAGCTTAGTCAACCAAGTTGTGTTGGATCGAGAAGCGTCGCTAGAGGGGGGGGTGAATAGCGATCGTAAATTTTTTCGACGTTTTGTTCGAGTAGATAATTAAATGAGTAAGAGCAGCGAAAAATAAAGAGACGCGTTTATTTTTACTTGGTTCACAACCCAGCGGTTGCTACTCCAAGGCCCTATCGGTCCTAGACCGCGTACGGAGGGCAAAGCACTATAACGTCTCCTCCTCGTTGGAGGTAGGAGACAACGATCACAAAACCGAATGTACGAGGATGAGGCAACAAGCCTACCTCACCTCGTTACGAATAAAAACAACGAATACAATATCAAAATATATTACTAGATGCTGCTGTCGACGAAGAAGATCTGAACTTGTTGTCGCGTCGGCGTTATGACGGTGTGGGAGCGTTGGCATTGTAGGAGCACTTGATGACTAAACTTGATGATGTTTGGAGTTGGAATCCACCCCTCCTTTTATAGATTTTGCCCTCTGAATATGTCTCCTCTTTTTTCGGAACAGATCACGAAGTTGTAATAAATTTTATCGCGAAGTGGCTGCGTCAAACCTTATCCATTTTAACCTAGCGCAAAGGATGATTCGTCGCCATCAGTCGACTGATGACTCCCATCGATGTCGATGAGCATCGATCGCTTGATATGGCCGCATGCCGCGCCACCGGCCACTTCCTGCGAAGAGGTTAGCTCAGAAAATGATAAATGCGATGGTTTCTAACCGTCCGATCTCGACCTAGACCTTCCACAGGAAGTATTAGTCGGATCGCCGCCTATGGTCATCCCCGTAAAGAGGACACGACCTTACAATCTCTCACTCACACGAGCTTTCCTCGATACTTACCTTGTAGCTCTCGCTTCCGGCCTTCCACTCGATTCCTTCGGCTCCCTCCGAAGTCACTCGAGTGTCGCCCGACCACCACGGCTTCCTCCGGGTGTCGCTAGCCTACAACTCCAGCTTTAGTACTTTTCTACACACTCGATTTAGCTCGTGAGATAACGATGTAAACTTAACTTTGTGTCTTTGCCATAATCAAAACACAAGTTCGATTATCTAGTGCCCTTGCACCAACAATCTTTCCCTTTTTGATCTATGACAAACCAACACAAAGTTAAGGGAAATTAAAGCATAAAACAACTATAGTAAATGATGAATGTCATTTTCAAAAACTCCCCCTTAACCAAAACTCCCCCTTAACCCTAGGTGAGTTTTGAAAGAGATACTTTAGTTTTCAAAATTAAATAAATTTTGTGTTACTCCCCCTTAACTTTCACTCTTCTCCCCCTTTTGCCATAAGTCAAAAAAGTATGTTGGGGTTTTTGTATAAAATAGGGGTTTAAAAATAATATCGTATATGCATGCATCTAGATAAATCAAATATGAGTCCAAGCATGTGTCTAGCAGTAGTTAGATAGATTGGTTCGAGGTGTGTCCCTCTGCACCAATAATCTAAAGGTTTGTAATATAACCCTTAGGGTTAGTTTGCTTTCCCCCTTAGTCAAATATATGAAGTATAAGAGATGTAGGGGGCGCTAAACTTTGACCTAAGAGTTGTTAAGTACAATAGTTGGGAAAATAAATAGTCTTTTGAAGAGGTTATATTTCAATTATTCTTAACATCTCACCCATTCTATGTGTCTCAGAATTTGTTCACCTTATATGTTTTGTGAGATGATTTTAAATTAATTAAAGATAGTCAACCTTGGGTTAGATTCGGATTTAACCTTTAGATCGTTAAGTAACTTTTCGAGAAATTAGCTTCCAGGTTGTGGCGAGGCACAGGGACCTTCTTTGATCGGAACAACGACCACTTCCTTAGACAAAGCCAAATTCAAGAAAATATCACTTAAGTCACTTAGGGTTACTTCCTGGTCTAACTAGTTTAGGATACGGCGAGGTAGCTTCAGCTAGTTCCACTCGGTCAAGTGTACTAAGCTAGATACGCTTTATCTAGCTCGAATACACGAGACTTTGTTTCCCTAACGTACTATCATCTCGTCGCGTCCTGATACTATGTTGTCAAGAGTTGACTAACTATTTTCCCTATCTAGCCGTTCTATAAATTAAAGTAAAATATTCAATGGTTTTGCTAAGTAAGCGGGTATACTATTTTAGTGTTAGCTCCCCCTGGACCATTGAACCAATATGGTCTATTCAAATAATAAATTTGATCTTGGGGAATCCAAGACTTATTAGTCCTTATATGTGAATTCAATAAAACCTTTGGGACCCATGCTTGGACTCTTTGATGACTACGATTTGTGATAGACATATATGACCTATTCGTAGTCGTTGACCTAAATCCGAGTCCGACTTTGTTGTACATGGCTCTTTGAGTTCCAAGTAGTCGGTTAAGATTCTTAGATCCCATCGTGAACCTTTCCAACATAGCCTCAACCTCTTGAACTCGGTCTTTCAAGAGAGAATTCTCCTCCTCAAGTTTTTCAATTTGGGTTGAGTTTCCCTCTTGAACTTGACTAGTTGAAGAGGTTAGAGTAGCCTCTTGCTTGAGGGTTTCAACCTCCTCAAGTAACGACTCAACCCTAGACTCGGACTTAGTTAATTTCCTATTAAGCATTTTAATTGTATTGTAAAGCGTATGAATTAGTGAGCGGCTAACCTTAATTTTCTCTTTTGGTCCGGCTTTGAGTCGCTTCTCGAAGTAGTCCTCGAGTTCGGAGTCGGTGTTGCAATTGGATTTGGATTCGGACTCTGACTCGGACTCTTCGGGTCTTGCCATGCATGCTATGCTGCCGCCTTCTTCGTTGTCCCATGTTGCATGAAAAGCCTTCTTTTGATTTGATTTGAATTGTGCCCTCTTTTGATTCTTTAGTAGCCTCCTTTCCCTCCGAATGATCTTCCGCACTACATTCACTATTGCTTCCACCTTTTCGGATTCAGACTCTAATTCGTCGTCGGGTTCGAGTCCATCTTCTTGCCTGGTAGGTGGCTTGCTTCTTTGTCCTGCAAGTAGAGCAATACCTCTCTCGGCCCGGACCACATTAGTTTGCTCGTGAAGTTCAAATTCGGAAAATAATTCGTCTAACCTAAGCTTCAAAAGGTCCTTAGAGACCTTGCAGGCATCGACCATGGATGCCCATACGGTAGTCCTAGGAAATGAATTAGGAACGTACCTTAGTAGGTCGCGATTTTCAACCTTGTGTCCGATGGTGTGCAGGCCGTTGACAATGTCCTGGACGCGGGCGTGTAGTTGTGTCGCCGTCTCGTGTTCCTGCATCTTAAGGTTATACAACTTATTGAAAAAAAAGGTCACGTTTACATACCTTAGCATCGGACGTTCCTTCGTGTAGCTCGATTAATTTGTTCCATAGGTCCTTAGCGCTAATGAATGGTCCGATGCGGTTGAGTTCCTCCTTGGACAAGCCGCATTGCAATATTTGGGTTGCTCTTGCATCGGCTTCGATTTGCCTCTTGGTTGCATCTGTCCACTTGTTGAAATCCAAGGGCTCTCCTTGATCATTGGTGGGTAGAGCAAAGCCGGTTTGGATTATTATCCAAGTCTCGACTTGTGTTTTCAAGAAACACTCCATCCGACCTTTCCAATAACGGAAATCATCTCCGTTAAAGAACAGAGGTCGGGTGGTGTTATACCCCTCAATGTGAGCCATTAAGTATCTTGCAAAACATGAATAAAAACCAAAGGGAATTCTAAGACTTCGTCTTGGATTAGTAATGTGGGAAATAAATAGGAAATAAACAGAATTAAATGAGAAAAATAAGAAACTAACAAAAACTAACAACTTACGACCTTGGATGTCCCCGAAAGGGTACTAGACGTTGGAATTTGGGGCTGGAAACAACTTGTTATGAGGGTAAACCCTCGTAATAAATGTAGATCTCTCATAGAGCTTCGATTTGGTAGGTAGATCGTTGTGTGAGTCCACTTGTACGAAAAGTTATGACCGTTTTACCGTCGGCTACTCCAAGAGAGAATATTTGCAAGCACACAACCAAAAGAAACGTACCAAGACTTCGTCTTGGATTAGTAGTGTGGGAGGAAAAAAACCTAAAAAAAATACGAATAAAAAAATACGAACAGAAAACCAAAATGTGCTAGATCGGTGGTTTCACCAAATCTTAGCGCCCCCGCTCTGATACCAATTGTTGGATCGAGAAGCGTCGCTAGAGGGGGGGGGTGAATAGCGATCGTAAATCTTTTCGACATTTCGTTCGAGTAGATAATTAAATGAGTAAGAGAAGTGGAAAATAAAGAGACACATTTATTTTTACTTGGTTCACAACCCAGCGGTTGCTACTCCAAGGCCATATCAGTCCTAGACCGCATACGGAGGACAAAGCACTATAACGTCTCCTCCTTGTTGGAGGTAGGAGATAATGATCACAAAACCGAATGTACGAGGATGAGGCAACAAGCCTACCTCACCTCGTTACGAATAAAAACAACGAATACAATATCAAAATATATTACTAGATGCTGCTGTCGACGAAGAAGATCTGAACTTGTTGTCGCGTCGGCGTTATGACGGTGTTGGAGCATTGGCGTTGTAAGAGCACTTGATGACTAAACTTGATGATGTTTGGAGTTGGAATTCACCCCTCCTTTTATAGATTTTGCCCTCTGAATATGTCTCCTCTTTTTTCGGAACAGATCACGAAGTTGTAATAAATTTTATCGCGAAGTGGCCGTGTCAAACCTTATCTGTTTTGACCTAGCGCAAAGGCTGATTCGTCACCATCAGTCGACTGATGACTCCCATCAGTCGACTGCCCAATGGCCAACAGTCGACTACCAGCCTGGCCACTTCCCTGCAGTAAGAGGTTAGCTCGGAAAATGATAAATGCGACAGTTTCTAACCGTCCGATCTCGACCTAGACCTTCCACAGGAAGTATTAGTCGGATCGCCGCCTACGGTCATCCCCGTAAAGAGGACACGACCTTACAATCTCTCACTCACACGAGCTTTCCTCGATACTTACCTTGTAGCTCTCGCTTCTGGCCTTCCAATCGATTCCTTCGGCTCCCTCCGAAGTCACTCGAGTGTCGCCCGACCACCACGGCTTCCTCTGAGTGTCGCTAGCCTACAGCTCCAACTTCAGTACTTTTTTGCACACTCGATTTAGCTCGTGAGATAACGATGTAAACTTAACTTTGTGTCTTTGCCATAATCAAAACACAGGTTCGATTATCTAGTACCCCTGCACCAACAAGTTGGACCAAATCAATTTTGGGTTCCCAAGAGTCAAGTTCACTTAGTGAACAAAACTCAACCAAATTATCACTTAGGGGGAGCTAACACTTTGCTTGTTTCCTTGTTTAGTTAAATTCTTGCATGTATTAGTTTACTTTACTTGTTTAATTTAGAATGGACTAGATAGGAAACAAAGTAGTTTAAACTTGAACAACCTAGTACTAAGACGAAGTGAACTGATAGTACCCCAGGGCAACGGCGTGACGGTAAGCTACGAAGACCCCCTCTGTGCAGCCAGGGTTCGATTCTGGCCTGGCACCGCGCGCTGCGAGAATAGCGATGCTCGATGTCCTTTTTGTGCAGCGTGGTCGGCCCATTGGCGTAGCATGGGCTCTAACGTAGCGGGCTGCGCGTCTCCTGATTTACCCTCGTTGACCGGTGGGGACTCTCGTTGAAGGCCTTGGGGCGGGGCCGGTCAGCCATCAGGATTAGTAGGGAAGAGAAATCGTACCTGATACCTGATGTAAATCAAAAAAAAAAAAAAAAAAAAAGAAGTGAACTGATAGTACATTGGGGAAGCTCTTTGAAGTGCATGTCTAGGAAGTGGTCCATCCGATATCCAAGAAGGTCATATGCCTCGCCACGACCTGGTGCACTAAGTCGAGTGGAACTGACTGAAGTTAACTCACTAAGTCTTTAACTAGTTAGACCAAGGCTTAGTCCAAAGTGAGTCAAGTACTTGATTCCTGCATTGACTTTGTCTAGAAAGTGGTCCATCTGATATCCAAGAAGGACGTATGCCTCGCCACGACTTGGAAATCAATGCTGGAAAAACCTATTTGATTATCTCAAGCTAATCTTGAATCTAACATAAGTTTTAAAACTTTGAAATTTCTCATTAAAATTAATTAAGATAAAAAGAAATCTTCATCTCACAAAAACCCATAGAATTAATGTGTATTGAAAACTTAGCTTGGGTGAGATGACTTAGAACTTAATCAAGCTTAAATAGCTTAACTTAACTAACTTAACTAAACTTAACTAAATTACTCAATTTAACTAAACTTAACTAAATTACTCAACTTATCTTAACTTAACTCAACTTAACTAAATTACTCAACTAAACTAAACCAAACTTAATTAAACTTAACAAATTTACTCAATTAAACTTAACTAGTTTTACACAACAATTCAAGATGATTCATCTGTTGGATCAAGAAGCATGCTAGAGGGGAGGGGGGGGATAGCAAGCGTAAATCTTTCTTTTCGTTTCGATAAAACTTGAGTATTGTAGTGGAAATAAAAGTAAAGTAAAAGTAAATGAACACCTTTATTTTTACTTGGTTCACAACCAAAAGGTTGCTACTCTAAGGCCCCGCGATCCTAGATCGTATACGAAGGGGCAATCCATTAAAAGTCTCCTCCTCGTTGGAGGTAGGAGATGATGATTACAAGAAAGAAGATGGAGGAAGAGGCAACAAGCCTACCTCTCCTCTTTACAATGAAAAGTTCGAATAGTAGAAAGCTCGAATACAAAGAAGTAGAAAGTTCGAAGTAAAGTAAGATAACTATAAAGAAACTACCGACAAAATAGTCTTGGAATCTCAGTGTGTCATCGGCGTTACGATGACGTAGAGTTGTCGTTGAAGAAGCGACATTGTGGGAGCATTTTGAGAGCAAGAATTGATGATCCAAAAGAGTGAAACCCCCCTTCTTTTATAGCCCTTCAAATCTTAGCTCGTTGAGATCCAGATATGGGTCAAAGAGCCTCATACCCCAATTTTGGTGGAGCTATCTTGACTTTCTATGAGCTGATCAGTTTGAATAGCAGTTGACTGATGACCCTCAGTAGTCAACTGATGTTAGGATCAGTCGACTGCCAATAGCCTTTAATCGACTGTCAGCTTGGTCACTCAATTGTAATAAAGAGTTAGCACAGAAAACATGATGGTAAATACGACGATTCCTTACCGTCCGATCTGAACCTAGACCTTGCTCCGGAAGTCTTAGTCGGATCGCCACCTATGATTGTCCCCATACGGAGGACGCGACCTTACCATCACTTCACACTCGTGCTTACCTCTGGCCCTTTCTGACCTATTGCTTAGCTTCCGGTCTCCACCTAGGTTCTTTGACTTCAACGAAGTTCTCCTGGTGTCGCCCGACCACCACGGTTTCTTATTATGAGATTCTCCAAGTGTCACTGACCTTCAACCTAGCTTAAACACTTTCTGCACACTTAACACAACTCATGAGATAACAATAACGACTTAACTTTGAACCTTTGCCAAAATCAAAACCTAGGTTTAATTATCTGGTGCCCCTGCACCAACAATCTCCCCCTTTTTTATCTATGACAAACCAATTCGAAGTTAAGAGAAATTAAAGCATAAATCTAATAGTAGTAATAAACATGAGTGAAATAAATGAGTATAAAATAAGCATGAGTAACTTACTAACTTAGTAAGTTAGTATGAGTATGAGTAAACTCTTTTTCAAATCCCTTGAGGTTAACTCCCCCTTGACCTTAGGTGAGTTTTTGAAAAAGAAGCTCATTGATCGAATGATTTTTAACTGTCGCAATACCGTTCCCAAATTATTTACCGAACCCCCTAACTACACTAATGCAGTATAGGACTGACTCGGGTCATCTCCCAACGAACCTAATGGCTGGACATTTATTTTTAAACAGAAGTAAATACTGGGGGTTTTTATAATTATCAAAATAATTAAAATGCAAAATCGAAAGCAAACATGAGAATTAAACATGCAAGAAGTAAATCTAACTACCAAATAACAAGTAACAAGCAACTATCTTAATGAGCAAAAGTAAGTGATCACGCACCGCACTGTCACTATACAGTACAATGATCAAACAAATGTGAACAATTCAACCAAGCACTGCACTGTCACTATACGACACAGTGATCAAACAGTCACTGAAAAACTAAGCTAATAGACAGAAAAGAAATCGACCAAGCACCGCACTGTCACTATACGGTACACTGATCAAACAAATGTGAACAATTCAACCATACACCGCACTGTCACTATATGACACAGTAGTCAAACAGTCACTAAAAACTGCAGTAAACAAAATGCAATAAACGAAGGCAATTCAACCAAGCACCGCACTGTCACTATACGGTGCACTGGCCAAATGTAAATGAAACTAACCTAACAACTAAAGCATAACACAAATAAAACTCTAACTACGACTCGAATTAAACACAAGTTAGAATACAGAATAAAATACAAGGTAAACCACAGATTAAAATACAAAGTAAAATACTAGTGAAAACACAGGTTACGAACACTAGTAAAAACAAAATTCAAGGCCACTGGTGAAAGCACATATTAAAAACACTAGCGAAAACACAATTGAAAACACTAATGCAAACACAATGTAGCCTTGCGGTGATAATGAAAACATAATATGAACCATAACTAAAATCACAAACTGAAACACACAAAGTAACAAGGTAACACAGTAAAATAGTCACAAACACAATACTGAATCAACAGTAAATCAATAAAGTAAATCAACAGTCATCCACAAACACTGAAAAGGTACCACCCTCTCCGGTGACCTACGACAATACCGAACAGCTCTAAGGGTCTCAGGGTACGGATCTCTCATCAGAACTCGACGAGAGGTGGATCGATGCGGTAGTTCATAGCTCCGATGATGGATGCGGGATTGCCGTGACCACAAGCAGTCAATGTGGATGGAATCGGATCTGAGAACTGATACTCGTCGCCACCAGTTGCTGTTGAAGACCGCCCTGGATTGGAAGAAGCACTGCCTCCAGAGCTAGGAAAAGATTCTGCGGGATCCCGACAATAGCAAGTCACCCCTAGCTTCGCGTGACCACGTCCCACTAGGGTAGCTCAGCTCCGCCGGTGAGGGTTCTGAGGATCGCCAGTGAAGACAGACAAACTCCACCGCTCGGTCGATGGGTTGCTGCCACCCAAATGCAGCTGTGAGCTCCGCCGGACCGAAGGAAGGAGAGGACGCCCAATGAAATGGAATCAGGGAAGAACCTGGGTTGCCGGAATCCGTCGTCGGAGTGCTGCTATGGAATCGCTGTCGCCGCGCGATTTGGAAGAAGAACGTCGCGTGATTTGGGATGAAGAAGGGGATGTGCTGCGTGGAGAAGATGATGGAATAGGGAATGCCACCGCCAACCTTGGTGAAGGAAGGGAATGGCCGGTGGTGCTTCGGGCAGTGGCGTGGAGAAAAAAACTGCCGGCAAAGTGCGATTTGGGAAGAAATTGCACAGATTTTGGGAAGAAGAGAAAACTGTGGTTCTTGTTTCTGCGCGTGAAGCTAGGTTGATTAAAAAAATTTTGTGAGTCGTCCGATCATTTCGCCCATGATCTCAGCCATCCATTTGAAGCTAGGGCTTGATGAAGTTGATTAATCCACTAAGAAGGTTGTAATCCAACGACTGTAATTCCTCCAATTTTGAATGGATGGATCTGATCCATCTGAAGGGATAATTACGATCGGTCGAATCTGGAGGAAGGGCTCAGATGTCCAGATTGAAATGTATGGACTGGATCTCTCCAACTCTGGATAGATGGCTCAGAATCAACTGCTTTCATTGAACGGTCCATAATGTTCAGATCTAATCCCTTGATCGATTTGCCTTCGATCACGATGAAAGACCCAGATTAATCTAGTTTGGAATGATCCTTCTAGTCCTAGATGAAACCATATTTGATCCAACTTGAGTCTAGTCCAGTGGCTCATCTCGATCTCCTACAAATAAAGATAAATTTTGCATATAAGTCCAAAATATAAGAGAATTTACAATTAGGTCCAAAAGATGATCCAACTCATAAAATATGTAAATAATCAATAATTAAACACACGAGAGGATTAAAATGGTGGTATTAAGGACCTTAATAATACAACAAAATGGCAGTTATCAACTCCCCCACACTTATTCTTGTGCGTCCCGAGCAATAATAAAAATAAAGAAACATTGACTCAATCACTCATTCCCCAAACAATACCCAGATCAATAATTCAGAGATAGAAAAAATAAGTTACTTAGGATCACCAAATAGGTCCGGATCTAGGGTAGTCAAAAGATCCAACTCCTACAACAATCAACATGTATGATGATTTATAGTCAAATCAAATAAACTAAGCCTGATACAAAACCTCCCAAAATGGATAAATGCACTGATGCTCACATAATAACGTAGGAGTGGGGTACCCTCAGAACAACATGCAATTTTGTACTACCATATGCTTGCTTATCATCTACTTCTCTACTGCTATCAATACATCTCATACATGAATCAAAAGGATTTATCAAGAATCATAATGAGATCAAAAGTAGACCACAGATAAAGCATACAAAGAGAAGTACAAGACAAAGGTATAATGAATAGGAAACAATAGAAGAATTGGAGAAATAAACCTGATAAGTTGCTCTGTGAAATGCTCAGTAACTAGTAATATGGGAAGAGACTAGGACAATTGGAAACTTTAGAATTGGATTCAGGATCAAATGACTCTATCCAATACATTGCAATTCCATTCGCCTGCATTACAATTGCACATTTTCTCTATTTTTTTTTAACAAAAGAAACATCAATGGCGCCATTTTTTTTCTTTTCTTGTTTCTTTTCTTTTTTATTTTTTTTTGTGTGCAGAAACTCAAGTACTAATCACAGACAAATATATCTCAGGACCAATGACCTCTAAAAATCATGCCTTCCATATCATGTTTCCAACAAAAATAATATAACTCCTCCCCCACACTTAAAAATTTTGTCCGTCTCGGACAATACAACCCATCAAACTATTCCTCCAATATGGAAAATAATAGATATGAAAAAGATAATCCACAAAGATACAAAAACAATGGATAGAAATGAAGAGATAAGACAAGTAAGTCATGGAAGATGGAAGTATCAAGTGGATTAGACAATCAAACCAAGTCAGGAAAAGAGTCAAGAATTAAATCCTTCATCATATTCATGCAAGTAAATGTTACTGCAGTTTTGAAAAGACTCAAAGTAAGTTCTAGAGTAACAAGAATCACATGTGTTATCACACAAAAGTGGGTAGATGATAAGAATGGCTTGCAACCTCACTAGGTGAATCAAAATCAAGCTTAGTCTATCAATAAAAAGTTCACCATCATAACAAGTGACTGCATGTAGGTGAAGTCTCCTATCATACACAAAAATCCACCATTTGATGATCAAACTTAACTAATTTTTGCCACCTCTGAAATGATACTAAGGCATGCATAGGGAATATTATTTGACTCAACAACAACACTAAACTTAGGTAAACAGGCAAACAAGCAATCAACCACACAAATTATTTCGAACATGAAAGGAATAAAATAAATGTAGTAAATAAAAGAACACACTCCCCTTTCATGTTGGAGAAAAAGCATCATCATGTCTGGCCCCACCGTATTCTCTAGAATAGACTTGATCTCTTTGCTCGACACTTCATAACTCTGTTACAAAAGTGAGCCCCTTGATCGCTAATGATTGCCCTGGGAACTTCAAATCTGTAAAATATGTGAGACCTAACAAAATCCACAACAACTAGAGAATCATCAGTCCAAGTGGGGATGGCCTCCACCCATTTAGAAACATAATCATATGCCAAAAGAATATATGAAAATCAATAAGATAGAGGACACGGACCCATAAAATCAATACCCCAAATATCGAAAATCTCACAGAATAACAAATTTTTTTAAGGAATTTCATTTCTACGTCCTATGTTCCCTGTTCGTTGACATCGTTCACAAGACTTGTAGAATTCAAAGGCATCATGAAATAAGGTGGGCCAATACAAACTAGACTATACAACTTTTCTAGTAGTCCTTTGGGGTCCAAAATCCCCCCCCCCCCCCCACAAGCCAGAGAATAACAAAAAGTAAGTAAGTATGAAATGAAACTCATAATCAAGTTCACATCATCTAATAATCTGATCACTACACAATTTTCAAAGATAAAGATTATCCCATACATAATACTTAGCATCACTTTTCAATTTCTGGACTTGTGCATGAGTAAAATGTGAAGGTATAACACGACAACTAAATAAATAGCAAAATCTGCATACCATGGTGTCTTACCCTACAGGTGAAAAATCTCATTATCCGAAAAGAATCGCTATGGGGTGGGTCTCGATCTCCATCACAATCCTAGTCAAGCTGAAATATCACCTCCTTCTGCAACAATTTGGTCAAGGGTAGGGCAATCTGACTGAAGTCTCTGATAAAATGTCTGTAGAAACCTGCATGACCTAGAAAAGCACAAACTTCCTGCACAGAAGCGGGGTAAGATAAAGAATATATAGCATGAATTTTAGTAGGATCTACTTCAATACCATACACAGAGAAGATATGACCTAAGACTATCCCATGCTCGACCATGAAATGACATTTCTCACAAATATCTGATGGAAGTGATTCTTGGGGCGGTCCCTACACATTCCATATCTCTATCTACATATAAGGGCCCATAGATAGGTCCTAACAATAAATCATTATCAACATCAGAATCAATAAAATCACAACAAAATGTAGAAGGTGCAGAGATATCCAAATGAAAAACAGACTAAGAAATAAAGTTCATGCAGTCCAACTCATCAGCTATAACCATGCTAAGAATAGAATGATCCTCCATCGGGTGCTTCATAGCGTCCAAAATACTGAACCGAACTACAGTATCTCCTACCTCCATAGAAAGAGTACAACTTCTCATGAACACACAAATCTTTAAAAAAAAACTTGGCATACTTAGGAATCTGCTAGCTCTTGGAATTCCCTAGCCTTTTCTTCAACAACCCTCTTCCTAGGCTGGGCCTCTGACGGAAGAGAAAAATTGCTGCATAAAACTCAAGTAGATTATCGCCTGAAGACCTAGTCATCCACACAAACAAATACAATGAGAAACAAATATAGATAATAAGAAAGACAATAATAACAAAAGAAAAAGAAAACAAACAAACAAACTACAGTTTAAAGACAAACGAACCCATTAGAGCTCCCCGGCAATGGCGCCAAAATTTTGATCGAACGATTTTTAACTGTCGTAATACTGTTCCCAAATTATTTACCGAACCCCCTAACTACACTAATGCAGTATAGGACTGACTCAGGTCATCTCCCAACGAACCTAATGGCTGGACGTTTGTTTTTAAAAAGAAGTAAATACTGGGATTTTTTATAATTATCAAAACAATTAAAATGCAAAATTGAAAACAAACATGAGAATTAAACATGCAAGAAGTAAATCTAACTACCAAATAACAAGTAACAATCAACTATCCTAATGCGCAAAAGTAAGTGATCACGCTGTTGGTGCAGGGGCACTAGATAATCGAACCTGTGTTTTGATTATGGCAAAGACACAAAGTTAAGTTTACATCGTTATCTCACGAGCTAAATCGAGTGTGCAGAAAAGTACTAAAGCTAGAGCTGAAGGCTAGCGACACTCGGAGGAAGCTGCGGTGGTCGGGCGACACTCGAGTGACTTCGGAGGGAGCCGAAGGAATCGAGTGGAAGGCCGGAAGCGAAAGCGTCATAGTAAGAATCGAGGTAAGCTCGTGTGAGTGAGAGATGGTAAGGTCGTGTCCTCTATACAGGGACGACTGTAGGCGGCGATCCGACTAAAACTTTTTGTGGAAGGTCTAGGTCGAGATCGGACGGTTAGAAACCGTCGTATTTATCATTTTCCGAGCTAACCTCTCACTGCAGGGAAGTGGCGGTGCGATCATTCGGACATGGAGCGATCGTGATGCCCATCGATGGGATGGCATCATCGATCGGTGATGGCGACGACTCAGCCTTTGCGCTAAGTCAAAATGGATAACGTTTGTGGCCCGCCGCGATAAAATTTGGAAAACTTTGTGATCCGTTCCAAAAAAAAAGGGAGACATATTCAGAGCCCAAAGTCTATAAAAGGAGGAGGATTCCAACTCCAAAGGACATCAAGTTTATTCATCAAGTGCTCCTACAACGCCAACGCTCCAACACCGTCATAACGCCGACGCGACGACAAGTTCCGATCTTCTTCGTCGGCAGCAGTAGCAAGTAACATATTTTGATATTGTATTCTTTATTTTTATTCATAACGAGGTGAGGTAGGCTTGTTGCCTCATCCTCGTAATTTCGGTTTTGTGATCGTTGTCTCCTACCTCCAACGAGGAGGAGACGTTATAGTGATTTGCCCTCCGTACGCGGTCTAGGACCGATAGGGCCTTGGAGTAGCAACCGCTGGGTTGTGAACCAAGTAAAATAAACGTGTCACTTTATTTTCCGCTGTGTTTACTCATTTAATTGTCTACTCGAACGAAACGCCGAAAAGTTTTACGATCGCTATTCACCCCCCCTCTAGCGACGCTTCTCGATCCAAGACACGCATCACACTATCACTATATGGTACAATGATCAAACAAATGTGAACAATTCAACCAAGCACCGCATTGTCACTATACAGCACAGTGATCAAACAGTCACTGAAAAACTAAGCTAACAGACAAAAGAAATCGACCAAGCACTGCACTGTTGCTATACGGTACACTGATCAAACAAATGTGAACAATTCAACCATGCACCGCACTGTCACTATACGACACAATAGTCAAACAGTCACTAAATATTACAGTAAACGAAATACAATAAACGAAGGCAATTCAACCAAGCACCACACTGTCACTATACGGTGCACTGGCCAAATGTAAATGAAACTAACCTAACAACTAAAGCATAACACAAATAAAACTCTAACTACGACTCGAATTAAACACAAGTTAGAATACAGAATAAAATACAAGGTAAACTACAGATTAAAATACAAAGTAAAATACTAGTGAAAATACAGGTTATGAACACTAGTAAAAACACAATTCAAGGCCACTGGTGAAAGCACATATTAAAAACACTAGCGAAAACACAATTGAAAACACTAATGCAAACACAATGTAATAACACCAGTGACAACACAAATGAAAACACAAGTGCAAATACAAATGAAAACATAATATGAACCATAACTGAAATCACAAACTGAAACACACAAAGTAACAAGGTAACACAGTAAAACAGTAACAAACACAATACTGAATCAACAGTAAATCAATAAAGTAAATCAACAGTCATCCACAAACACCGAAAAGGTACCACCCTCTCCGGTGACCTACGACAATACCGAATAGCTCCAAGGGTCTCAGGGTACGGATCTCTCGTCAGAACCCGATGAGAGGTGGATCAATGCGGTAGTTCACAGCTCCGATGATGGATGCAGGACTCCCATGACCACGAGTAGTCAATGTGGATGGAATCGAATCTGGGAACCGATACTCGTCGCCACCAGCTGCTATTGAAGACCGCCCTGGATTGGAAAAAGCGCTGTCGCCAGAGCTGGGAAAAGATTCTATGGGATCCCGACAGTAGCAAGTCACCCCTAGCTTCGCGTGACCACATCCCACTAGGGTAGCTCAGCTCCGCCGGTGAGGGTTCTGAGGATCGCCGATAAAGACAGACGAACTCCACCGCTCGGTCGATGGATTGTTGCTGCCCAAATGCAGCTGCGAGCTCCGCTACACCGAAGGAAGGAGAGGATGCCCAATGAAATGGAATCAGGGAAGAACCTAGGTTGCCGGAATCCGTCACCGGAGTGCTACTGTGGAATCGCTGTCGCCGCGCGATTTGGAAGAAGAATGCCGCACGATTTGGGATGAAGAAGGGGCTGCGCTGCATGGAGAATATGATGGAATAGGGAATGCCACCATCGACCTTGGTGGAGGAAGGGAACGGTCGGCGGTTCTTCGGGCATTGGCCTGGAGAAAAAAACCACCGGCGAAGTGCGATTTGGGAAGAAACTGCGCGGATTTTGGGAAGAAGAGAAAACTGCGGTTCTTGTTTCTGTGCATGAAGCTAGGTTGATTAAAGAAATTTTGTGAGTCATCCGATCATTTTGCCCACGATCTCAGCCGTCCATTTGAAGCTAGGGCTTGATGAAGTTGATTAATCCACTAAGAAGGCTGTAATCCAACGGCTGTAATTCCTCCGATTTTGAATGGATGGATCTGATCCATTTGAAGGGATAATTACGATCGGTCGAATCTGGAGGAAGGGATCAGATGTTCAGATCGAAATGTATGGACTGGATCTCTCCAACTCTGGATAGATGCCTCATAATCAACTGCTTTCATCGAACGGTCCATAATGTTCAGATCTAATCCCATGATCGATTTGCCTTCGATCACGATGAAAGACCCAGATTAATCCAGTTTGGAATGATCCTTCTAGTCCTAGATGAAACCATATTTGATCCAACTTGAGTTTAGTCCAGTGGCTCATCTCGATCTCCTACAAATAAAGATAAATTTTTTATATAAGTCCAAAATATAAGAGAATTTACAATTAGGTCCAAAAGATGATCCAACTCATAAAATATGTAAATAATCAACAATTAAACACATGAGAGGATTAAAATGGTGATATTAAGGACCTTAATAATACAACAAAATGATAGTTATCACTCATCTCTCCCCCTTAACATTTGGCCACTTAAAGAAAGTTAAAGTCTTTTGATCCCTTAACTTTGGCCCCTCTTCTCCCACTAGAAAGTTAAGTTTAAAAAAAAAAAATTAATCCCTTAACTTTGGCCTCTTTTCTCCCCCTTTTGCCATAAATCGAAAATATTTGGGAGTTTGTAAAAAAAAATTTAGAAACCCATATGTTTGTAAGTCCAAGCGTGCTCCTTTTAAATTTTGGAAATAATAGTTTTAACATAAACTCAACTAATAGCATGTTCAACTCTTTTTGACTTAATTGATATAAAATGATTAATAAGTCTTGATTAGAGTTGGTTATTTTAAATAATTATACTCCATGATTCATATCGATACACTAGATCTATATCTGGAATCAGGAGTAAGGTGCTTACATCTCACGCCCATCTACGTGGCTCAGTACACAAACACATTGATCCTATGTGTTGTGAGATGTGTTGGCTCCTTAAATCTATAGGTGAATGCTTTCTAAGGTAAATCCTAAGCTAGTTCCATGTAGCATGAAAAATAAAGATAAAGTATAAATAAGAGTTGAGTCCTACTCTATTATGCACATTCCTAATCTTCGTCTAAGCAGACTAAATTCTACTTCGGGTAAGGGTTTCATGAAAATGTCCGCTAGGTTCGATTTCGACTCAACATATTCAAGTTTTATATTTCCATTTGCTATGTGTTCTTGTATATGTTAGGGCAATCTCTTGCCGTAATATGGTTTTGATGGTGTGGCAAAGGGTTTAAGTTAGTGTGTTATGTTGATTTGATATGTGCGTTGAAGTCGTACAGGACTTAGTAATTCGCACATGGAGCCGTGGCGAGTTTCACATCTCATGACTCGTGCCTTGAGTCGGTGAAGGATAGCTTTGCGGAAGCCGTGCGCTTGGAGCATCCGAGGGACCGCCGGACGAGAAGCTTGGAGTGAAGCCGGAGGAAGTAGACTTCGAGGCAAGAGACGCGAAGGAGCATTGCAGAGCCGTGCGCCTGATGCTGCCGAGGGACGTGGCCGAGAACGAAGAGAACTTCGAAGGCGAGGGACTCCGAGAGATGAGAGTGAGCGATTGTAACCCGGGGAGGGGTAGCTCTTAGGTGAAACTTGGCTATTTGGCCAAGTGTCGGATGGGTTTTCCCGACACCCCGATCATTGCCATGTCATGGCGATCGCGCCTCAGTCGAATGTAGTTCGAGGTATCCGGCGATAGGTTTATGCCCGGAGATCGCCATGGAATGACAATGATCGCCGAGAGGATATCGCGAGCCGCAGAACGCCGTGAGCCGGAAGGCGTCGACTACGAGGCAGCGATCGGCCGATCGGTGAGGTCCGAATCGGCGCCAAGAAATTCCATTGGACTACAGCGGTCGGGATCCGGCGTGTTCAGGCCGTTGTAGTGATGGCGATCGGCTGATCGTGGCGGGAAGAAATCAGCCCTCTCTATAAAAAGAGAGGGTGTGAGCCTTTGAGAGGCTAATGCTTATGCTCTAAGTGATCTTCCTAGTGCCCCACAAGCTCTAAACTCTTCTTACTTGTTTTTACTCCATTCTATTTGTAAGAAGAGTGATCTTGATTGTAAAGGTTACCTCCACCTAGCTTGGTGCAAAGGAGAGACCAATAGTGATTGGCTTTGGAGGAGTGATTCACCTCGGACGAATCGGGATCATGGATTAGCGACGTAGTCGTGAACCACGTTACATTTCTTGTTAGCGTTTGTATTTTCATTTATTGCTTTGTCTTTATTGTTTATGCTTCCGCTTGCGCTAACGATTGTGTAGACGAGCAAAAGAACGAACGAATTACGACATCCACTGAACGAGGGCTATTCACCCCCCTCTAGTCGACCGTAATCGATCCCCTACAAGTGGTATCAGAGCCGAGGAAAGCTTGTCGAGGACTAACCGCCACAACAAGAGATCAACCGGATCGGAGAATGTGCTAGCGCCAAAGAGATGTGGGAAAAGCTTGTAGAACTCCATGAAGGCACATCCGAGGCCAAGCTAGCTAGGAGAGACCTCCTCCGCTCCCAACTCTCAAACATCAAATTAGAAAAGGGAGAAAAGGTAACTTCCCTACATTCTAGATTTAAAGAAATATTAATTGGGCTAACAAGTGTAGGAGAAAAGCTCTCCAACTGGGATATGGTAATGAAGGCCATAGATGCCTTTCCCCGGTCCTCAAGATGGAGCTCCATGGTGGATTCGTTTTACATCTCCAAGAACTTGGAAGTAAGTACCTTGGAGGAATTTTTCTCAACGATGGAGCTCCACGAAACTAGGCTTGAAGGAATACAAGAAGAGCCTAGAATTCAACCCTCAAGAGGAGTAGCTTTGATAGCGAACAAGGGGAAGAAGAAGATGGAAATCCCCTCCTCCTCCGATGACGAAGCGTCTTCCTCCTCCTCCATGGATAGCACCGAAGAAGCCTATATGGTAAGGAAGGTAAGATGTGCATTTAAGAATTTTAGATTTGATAAATCTCATGATAGGAATAGAAGACCAAGGGGGAAGGTCATATGCTACAATTGCCAAGGAGAGGGGCACATAAGGGACAATTGTCCTCTCCTAAACAAGAGCAAGGAAGAGAGGAAAAAGAAAGAAGAAAAGAAGAAGAAAAAGGGGAGCAAGAAAAAGAAGGAAGAGGAGAAGAAGAAAAAAGAAAAGGGGAAGACCAAAGCTCTAAAGGCAAGGACTTGGGATGACCCATCCTCATCCTCCTCATCATCATCGGATGAGGAGAATGCCTTTGTCACCAATTTGGTCTTGATGGCCTTTGATGACTTGGATTGCTCATCATCCGAAAATGAAGGATCAAGCTCAAGTGGGGAGAGCTCAAATGAAGGGGGAGCTTCTACATCCTCATCATCTGAAGAAGAAGAGGACATGGAAGCTATGGTAACGAAAGCCTCTCCTAAGAAAATAGTTTTCATAATTTCTAGTTTAACTAAGGACTTATTTGGAATGAAAAATAAAAATAAAAGCATGCTTAATCAAATTAAGGCATTGGAAAATAAGCTAGAAAATGCATGCTTAAATGATAATATTTCTTCTAGCTTAAATGATGCATGCTCACATGACCTTTATGTGCCATTAGATGTTAGTGATGCATGTATAAATGAAAATAGGGCCTTAAGGGAAAAGGTAGATTATTTAACAAAAGCCCTAGAAAAATTCACAATTGGCTCCAACACATTGAACATGATCTTAGGGAGCCAAAGAGCTAGTTTCAACAAAAAGGGCCTAGGCTACAAGGAAAAGAAAAATGAAAAGGCTTACAAATGCCTAATAGCTAGGGGACAAGATAAAAAGAAGGTAATAGCTAGGAAATGGATCCCCAAGGAATACTTAGTGAACCCAATAGGAAAGAACTTATTTTGGGTTCCAAAATCCATCCTTAAGGGTTAGGATAACTCTAGGGTAGTCAACCATATGGATTTGCCCTATATCATATTTTAGTTGACTTAGGATGGCGGGACAATATTTTTAGAATAGTGTTGGGTGATGATAACGTTCCCATAAATAGATAATAATGCTTAAATCATGATAATTAATGTAATTGCTATGTATGCTAGCAATCATGATTTATGCTATTGATATTTGGCACATAATCATGGGAAATAGGGTTGAATCATGCTTTAGGTGATACTTTGTTTATTATCATCATATAATACCTAATGCATGACTATTATTTGATGAATACATGAGTTTCATGATCATAATGTAGAATTCATTCATATATGCCTTTATGATCATGAGGACTATTAGGTTGATACTTAACCTTGATAGAATTGCATGAATATATTGGTTAAGTATACACAAATACCCCCTAGGATGCATCTCACACTCACTATAGGCTAACTTGATTGCAAACTTAGCATGGGTGAGATGTTAGGATGATACAAATGTCCACTAATGCCTATGGCATTTAGATGGTCATTTAAAGTATCAACATAGCAATAATAGACCAATCATGGGGAAGGCTTATGTTTAATTCATAGACATATTGCTCAAAGATCATGGTTGGATATTTCATATGTTTTCAAAACAATTTCTTACTTTAAAATACATGTATTCATGTTTTGAAACAATTGGATGCAAGACTAGGTGTTAAAATGGATACTCTTATGATAAAAAACCTAGTAGTTTTTAAAGCTTTTGGATTTTTGGCAAATACGTGAAAATATAATGATTTTTCATGAAAATATATTTTTCACTGATAGATATACTTAAAAGAAATGTGTTCCCAAAATTTCATGATTTTTCAAATTTTCTGGAATTTTTAATGTATTTCTGAAATTACTGAAAATCGAATTTGAATTCATTGTATAGATCATTGCCATCTTGATAATGATCGATAACCTGAAAAACAGCCCAATATTTTTTGATTTCAGATTTTAATCAAGTTTTTGGGTTTCTCTCTCTACTATACTTGATGCCATGAGTTTATAAATTAGGATTAATCTTTTTGATGGTGTCAAAGGGGGAGAAATGTATGTTTAAGTAAAGGGGAACATATTTAGGGGGAGAAATGATTATGCTTATGATAGGGGAAGAAATTAAGGGGGAGTTTCATGGATTAAGGGGGAGTTGCATGTTGCTATATCATGTTTATGTTTACATGCTTTCTTTCCTTTAAAAACTTATATCAAATGTTTTTACCTAACTTAAACGGATTGCCACACATCAAAAAGGGGGAGATTGTTAGGGCAATCTCTTGCCGTAATATGGTTTTGATGGTGTGGCAAAGGGTTTAAGTTAGTGTGTTATGTTGATTTGATATGTGCGTTGAAGTCGTGCAGGACTTAGTAATTCGCACATGGAGCCGTGGCGAGTTTCACATCTCATGACTCGTGCCTTGAGTCGGTGAAGGATAGCTTTGTGGAAGCCGTGCGCTTGGAGCATCCGAGGGACCGCCGGACGAGAAGCTTGGAGTGAAGCCGGAGGAAGTAGACTTCGAGGCAAGAGACACGAAGGAGCATTACAGAGCCGTGCACCTGACGTGGCCGAGGGACATGGCCGAGAACGAAGAGAACTTCGAAGGCGAGGGACTCCGAGAGATGAGAGTGAGCGATTGTAACCCGGGGAGAGGTAGCTCTTAGGTGAAACTTGGCTATTTGGCCAAGTGTCGGATGGGTTTTCGACACGATCATTGCCATGTCATAGCGATCAGCTTCAGTCGAATGTAGTTCGACCGGTATCCGGCCCGATGGGTTTATGCCCGTGATCGGCGCCATCGGAATGGCGGTCAGCCATAGGATATCGCGAACGCAGAACCGCTCGTAGCCGGCCGAGGCGGTCGACTACGAGGCGGCCGATCGGCGGTGAGGTCCATGATCGGGCCAAGAGTTCCGTTGGACTATAATGGTCGGGATCCGACGTGTTCGAGCCCGTTGTGTAGTAACGATGATCGGCCAGAAGCGGCAATCGGGTGGCGGCTAACGGAAGAAATCAACCCTCTCTATAAAAAGAGAGGGTGTGAGCCTTTGAGAGGCTAATGCTTATGCTCTAAGTGATCTTCCTAGTGCCCCACAAGCTCTAAACTCTTCTTACTTGTTTTTACTCCATTCTATTTGTAAGAAGAGTGATCTTGATTGTAAAGGTTACCTCCACCTAGCTTGGTACAAAGGAGAGACCAATAGTGATTGGCTTTGGAGGAGTGATTCACCTCGGACGAATCGGGATCGTGGATTAGCGGCGTAGCCGTGAACCACGTTACATTTCTTGTTAGCATTTGTATTTTCATTTATTGCTTTGTCTTTATTGTTTATGCTTCCTCTTGCGCTAACGATTGTGTAGACGAGCAAAAGAACGAACGAATTACGACATCCAACGAACGAGGGCTATTCACCCCCCTCTAGCCGGCCGTAATCGATCCCCTACAGTATAAAATGGTGTTTAACCTCTATGTGTTTGGTTCTAGAGTGACAAATCGGGTTCTTAGTTAGGTTAATAGAACTAATATTATCAATTAAGATTTTAGTGTTACTAAAGCTTAAATGAAAGTCTTGGAGAGTGTGCTAAATCCAAAGAAGTTGAGCGACACATTCACCCATTGCCACATATTCAGCTTCGGTGGTAGACAAGACAACACAATGTTGCTTTCTACTACACCAGCTAACTAGACTCGAGCTTAGGAGTTGGCAACAACCACTCATGCTTTTCCTATCGAGTTTACTACCGGTGCAATCCGAGTCGGAGTAGCCGATTAGTTCGAACTCACTCGATCTAGGGTACCAAATTCCTATGTTTAGTGTTCCTTTTAAGTATCTAAAAATCCATTTGACTAGCATTAAGTGTGATTCCTTAGCGCAAGATTAAAATCTTGCACACAAACTTACTACGAAAAGTATATCAGGTCGACTCACAATTAAGTAAAGAAGGCTACCTATCACGCTTCTATAGTACTTTAAATTGATTGCTTTTCCTTCTAAGTCTTCTCCTATATTTACGCTAGTTGCCATTGGTGTATTAATTTCCTTAGCATTTTGCATTCCAAATCTATTAATTAATTCCTTATCATATTTACATTGGTGTAAGTAAATTCCTTCCCTAGTTTATTTTATTTGTAAGCATAAGAAAAAGATAAGTTCTCCTACTAAGTTCATTTCGAATTCACTTTCCATTAGTCAAATGAACTCATTTAATAAGGTTGTATTAGTTGTACCAAAAATTATGCCATCTACATAAATTTGTGCAATAAAGATCTCTTTTCCTATGGATTTTACAAAAAGGGTTGGGTCAACTAAACGTTGATTAAATCCCTTAGACTTAAGGTAAATTGAAAGCCTTTTATACCAATCTCTAGGAGCTTGATTTAATCCATCTAAGGTTTTTCTAAGTTTGAAGACATGGTCGGGTTTGTCTAGACTTTCAAATCTAGGTGGTTGACAAACATAAACCTCTTCCTTAATAAACCCATTCAAAAATGCTGACTTAACATCCATTTAAAATAATTTGAAACCTCAATGTGGAGCGTAGGCTAATAACATTCTAATCGATTCAATTCTAGCTATGGGTGCATATGTTTCATCATAGTCTAACCCCTCTACTTGACTAAATCCTTTAGCAACTAACCTAGCCTTATTCCTAACAACATCTCCTTTATCATCAAGTTTGTTTCAAAATACCCACCTTGTTCCAATTATTATTTTTCCCTTACGTAGGGGTACTAATTCCCAAACTTGACTCCTAGTAAATTGAGCGAACTCTTCTTGCATGGCTATAATGTAATCGGAGTCAAGAAGAGCTTGTTTAATTGCTTTGGGTTTGATTTTTGAGATGAGTGAAATTTGGCTTAGGTTTCTATAGGGCGCTCTAGTTCGAACTCCTAGATTAGGATAACCTATTACTTGATCAATAGGATGATTTTCTTGTAACCTAGATTGATTTGGGTTAGGATTTATACTAGACTCGTTTTGATGGTTAGGTTCAGGTCTAGTATAATTTTCAATTTGTTCATTAATCAATTCTACTTCGGGTTTTGGGGTTTTGCTTTCTTCATCAAATACTACGTTGATTGTTTCTTCTATTTTTAGAGTTTCATTGTTATACACTCTATATTCTTTACTAGTGGTTGAGTATTCTAGAAAGGTTCCAGTACTAGTTTTAGAGGTGAATTTGTTGGATCGAGCGGATCGCTAGAGGGGGGTGAATAGTGATAAAAACTTTCATTCGTTTCGATACTTGAGTTACGCAGCGGAAAGAATAAAATAATATAAAAAAGACTAGAGAGTCTTTTACTTGGTTCGTAGCCTTCGGCTACTACTCCAAGACCCTAGTGGTCCTTGACCACGCACAGAGGGCAAATCACTAATGAACTCCTCCTCGTTGGAGGTAGGAGTTAATCGAATACAAAAACCACGAAAAGGATCGAGATAGAGGGACACTCCCCCTCTTCTCGTTACGATAAAAGCACGATAAAGAACTTAAGTACAGATTGAAACTATAAAAACATTTTTACCGACGACTCATAGATGAAGAAGATTGAGCCCTAGTCGTCGTGTCTACAGCACTTCATCGTAGGGATGTCAGAGAGTTGTAGCGTATCGAAGGCACTTTGAGGCTTTTTGAATTGATGAAAACCCCTTAGAGAAGCCCTCCTTTTATAGCTTTTGAGCCCCTCATCGAATGGGTCTTCAACCAATCACAAATAGGCACAAAGCTCCTTGGAATGAGGTGATAAGGCTTGACTCCTCGAAGATGATCCTTGACTATCAGTCGACTGATGGCCATCATCGATCGGATGGCACACGATCGAGTCACAACACTCGTGATTGGTGATTTGAGCGGTCAGTGGCTCTTGTAGGCAGTCGACTGATGCTAGCTGAAATCACAAGTTAGCTTAACAAAAACATAATTTTGACGGTCGTCGACCGTCCGATCTCGACCTAGACCATCCATGGGATGTCTTTGGTCGGATCTACGCTTAAGACCATCCCCGTAAGGAGGATACGACCTCACTTACGCTCACACACACGAGCTTACCTCGATACTTATTTTGTAGCTTTCGCTTCCGGCCTTCCACTCGATTCCTTCGGCTCCCTCCGAAGTCACTCGAGTGTCGCCCGACCACCGTGGCTTCCTCCGGGTGTCGCTAGCCTTCAGCTTCAACTTTTGCACTTTTTTGCACACTCGATTAAGCACGTGAGATAATGATATAATCTTAACTTTGTGTCTTTTACCATAATCAAAATACAGGTTCGATCATCTGGTGCCCCTGCACCAACAATCTTCCCCTTTTTGATCTATGGCAAACTTACGCAAAGTTAAGGAAAAATATAATGTAGAAAATGAGTAAATGTAAATGATGCACTCATTATAATCAATTCCCCCTTAACCTTAGGTGAGGTTAATCTTAAAAAGAAAGAAGTTAATCATAAAAATTTTAAATTTTTGTTCTCCCCCTTAACTTCTCCCCCTTAACTTGTGCTCTTCTCCCCCTTTTGCCATAAATAAAAAAAAATTAGGGTTGTATATAAAAAGTAGGGGTTTTTAACAAAAAAGTAGCATGCATAAAGATTATCTAACATGAGTCCAAGAATGTGTCTCGATATACTTTGGTTCGAGGTATAACCCTCTGCACCAACAATATAAGTCTTGAAACTAATTAAAAATACATATAAAATTAGCTTTGAGTTTCAAAATACTTATACGCTAATAACTTTTGAAAATATATGACCCTTAGGGTTAGTTTGCTCTCCCCCTTAATCAAGTATATAAGGTATAGAAGAGTTAGGGGGCGCTAAACATTGGCCTAGAAGGTTGTATATTTAGAGTTTTATCTGAGTATAAGTAAACGTTTAAGCTCGATAGTTTGAAAAATAGATAACATTTTTGAAAGGATTATGTAAATTGAAATTGTTCCTTATTCATCTCACTCATTCTAAGTGTCTTAGAATTGGTTCACCTTATATGTTGTGTGAGATGATTCCAGTTTCATCTTGATTAAATTTAATGATTTGAAACTGGTCAACCTTGTGTAAGATTCAGATTTGACCCTAAGCTCATCAAGTCACCTTTTCAAGATCTTGGCTTCCAGGTCATGGCGAGGCATAGGGGTCTTCTTTGATTGGAAAAATGACCACTTCCTTAGATAAAGCCAATTTTGAGAAAATAGTAACTTGACTCACCTAAGATGTTGGGTTTCCGACACTGCGGTGAGTGTGTGTTCGAATATGTTTCGTAAATATGTACACAACGAAAGAAATAAAAAGCAATAAATATAATTTATTACAACACACACACCACAGGAATGCATAGTACAACATGTGTAGACATAATCACAATTTCAAATTTTACAATAAAAGAAAATTACTCTACGTATACCTGACGTATCACGTGTAGCGGGAAAGACATCAACCGGAGTGACTCTCGCTAGAATCGCCTCTATCTGTATCCATGTCGAGTATCGTCTGGATGACTTCACAAAGCCACGAGCCTCATCTTCGTAGAAGTCACTAGCCTCATGTCAAAGATGACGTGATCGAGAGAAGATCACAATCCGAATCAAAATTCGGATTAGAAATCGAGTCCCCAAAACTCGCTTCTCCGGAGAGATATTCGTCAATCGATTGACGAATCCTTCATCCTCCACCTATGAGGATTACTGGAGGTCGAATCTCTGGTAAGGTAGCCGCTATCGGAGCTCCAAACATCGTCCAAATGACGCTCCGACACGTAAGGAAATAAGTTGTCCAGAAAACTGGACAGCTTGGTGGAGGATGTTGCGTCGGCCAAAGAGGATGGCCAGCCAACCCTTGGTCTCCGGAACCAAGGTGAGTCACCGGAGGGGTGGCTGGTAGCAAGGGTAGACGGTGGCAAAAAGCTGGGCGGCGTGGAACCCTTGGGCGGCGGCAAGGAGAAGAGAGGGAGAGGGTGGCTAGGTTTTCCATCACACCAAGTTATCCATGAAAAACTCTTAAGCCATGTTTTTATAGAGAACACATTCTCCTAACGGTTATTAGTTCATAACCAAAATCTGTTAACCCGCTCCAATAACTTAAGTTAAAATAAACCGAACTGAGTTGGTTTATTTTAAGTTAAAACGAACCTAATCAACTTTGGTTCATTCGTTTAAAACAAACCAAACCCCTTTGGTTTATTCTTCACCATTAGATTAGAACCAAACCAATTTGGTTCATCCATCATGTCTTCATAAGACACGACCCATCTACACTTCCATTGCGACTGAAACGATTTCATGCTCGATCCTTGTTTGGTCCAACCAAACCTAGTTTCTCTCAGTCTGAGAATCTTATTCTCAAGCTCGTTTTAAATCCTTCGGATTATGCTCGTTGTGCGTGTGACTAAATAGGTTCTCGGTTTATGTTGGCCGTCTATAATTAACCATTAATTATAGAATGATCATGAGTGGCACCTAGTAGTACATCATGATCCCCAATTAACCGAAAGATCAACGGTTGATCCAGAACTATTTCTGAAACCCTTCAGCAGCTACAATGAATCGTGCCCCGTTCCCTTCATGCATCTCATACCCACTTGGTTCAGGACATGGTCTATAGTGTCAGTCCCCACTAGGTTAACTACGTCACACCTAACCCAAGTATCATTTCCTCATCCTACGGATTCTAGTTACTGCACATGTGTCCAAGAGTACCATACTCTAAACATGTAATGCTTTGGCCAAAGACTTTAGTAACAATCCGACGAGAGGCCATGGGTATACATCTCCTCGCAAGGAGTGGTGAATCCTTTATAGGCTATTCAAATACCTTCGGCCACTTCGACTTATACCCAATCATCCCGGGTCCACATCTCCTCAGAGATGCTTGCTTAAGATGTCAAAGAATAAGTCTTCATGACCAAGATGACTTGAATACCGCAAGTCAAAGGAACATCACACTTAAGCTGCAGTAAGAACTTCATTGACATATCCATATATGCAGAGAACCATTTGAAGTCTTACAGCTGGTCACTTCAATGAACTAGTTACCATAACTAGCATCCACGATTAACTCCGAACATCACAATGTCTCCAGCTAGTGAGAATCAGCTGCTTGGATACACCAAGGAGTATACCTCGTGCTAGTCTCGACAGAATTGATGGTGTTCCAATCCATCAATTCATCGACTAGGGATAATTCCAATACATCACAATTACACATGTAGAGATACTCACTAGTTGTGATCTAATCACAAATTCTCTCATGCTGTGAATCGTATCGGGGACATTCAGTAAATGAGTTTAAGATCTAATCAAATACATGAAAATATGTATACTCAAATATTGAATCTTCATTTATCATATAAATGGTACAACCATAAGGCGATTGCCTTAGGACACCTCTCATATATTACTAACAAACTCCCACTTGGCCTAATGTCAGTCGCTACGGTATCTAATACCATAAGCTCTAACATGATCCTCAAACTTACTTTGAGGTAATGCCTTAATTAAAGGATCTGCTAAGTTTCTTTCAGTGGGAATCTTCTCGATTTGTATTTCTTTCCTACTTATGATCTCTCTGATCAAATGATAGCGGCAAAGCACATGTTTGGATCATTAATGAGACCACATCAAGTTCAGAGATGAACTTCTTGATCCAAACCGCTTCCTTTGCTACTTCCAAAGCCGCAATGTATTCTTCCTTAGTGGCATAATCTACTATAGTGTTAAGCTTGAAACCTTTCCAACTTATTGCACCTCTATTCCAGGTGAATACATACCCAGACTAAGACTTGGAATCATCCTTGTCTGTCTAGAAGCTAGCATCCGTATACCCACGTATCACCATGTACCCTTCTCCATATATTAGGAATGCATCCTTAGTTCTTCTCAAATACTTAAGGATCGTCTTAATAGCCACCCAATGATCCATTCCTGGATCAGACTGGTATCTGCTCGTGACACTCAGAGCATACGATACATCGGGCCTCGTACATAACATAACATACATGATAGATCCTATTACGGATGCATAGGGAATCTTACTCATGCAAATCCTCTCGTCTTCTGTGTGCGGACACATAGACTTTGAAAGGTGTATCCCATGCCTGATGGGTAGGAAACCTTTCTTGGATTCCGACATGCTAAACCTCTTTAGCACTCGGTCTATATATGTAGACTGTTAAAGACCAAGCAATCGTTTCAATCTATATCTATAGATCTTAATCCCGAGGATGTAGGTTGCTTCTCCCAGGTCTTTCATGAAGAACGTCTTGGACAACCAAATTTTAACTGACTGTAAGACAAAAACATCGTTTCCTATAAGTAATATGTCATCGACATACTATACTAGGAACACGACTGCACTCCCACTAACCTTCTTGTACACACAAGGTTCATCTAGATTTTATGAGAAATCAAACTTTTTGATTGTCTCATCAAAACGGATATTCTAGCTCCTGGATGCTTGCTTCAGTCTATATATGGACCGTCGCAATTTGCATACCTTGGTTTTATCAAAAGATGTGAAACCCTCAAGCTATATCATATACACATCCTCGAGTAGGTTTCCATTAAAGAAAGCTATTTTTACATCCATCTGCCATATCTCATAATCATAATGAGACGCTATGGCCAGGAGCATCCGAATGGATTTAAGCATAGCAACAGGTGAATAGATTTCGTCATAATCAACACCTTGCTTTTGACGATACCCTTTCGCCACCAAACTATCCTTATAGGTAATCACATTACCATCCATGTCAGTTTTCTTCTTGAAAACCCACTTGCACCCTATAGGCTTTATGCCTTCAGGTGGGTCAACCAAGTTTCAAACTTGATTTTCATACATATAATCCATTTCTGACTTCATGGTGTTAAGCCATTTATCCCTTTCTAAACTTTTCAGAACTTTTTCATAACTGGTAGGCTCCTCATCATCAATGAGTAACACGTCGTTCGATTCACTTATGAGAAATCCATATCTCTCAGGAATGTTGCGTGTTCTACCAGATCTACGAAGATGTGGTGTCTCAATAGGTCCAACCGATGGTTCATCACTATGAGTTATTGGTTGTTGTGCTTCACTAGGTATCTCATCAATGTCTATTTGAGTCTCTCGAGCCTCCTCAAGCTCGACGACACTCCCACTATTTTCTTGCAAGAGAAACTCTTTCTCTAGAAACATAGTATGCCTTGAAACAAACACCTTTTGTTCCACAGGATGATAGAATTGGTAACCCCTTGTTTCCTTAGGGTATCCAATAAATAGACATTTATCAGATTTAGCATCCAATTTGTCTGATACAGTCCGCTTAACATAAGCAGGATAACCCCATATATTCAAGTAAGATACATGAGGTTTCTTACTATTCCATATCTCATATGGAGTAGTAGAGACTACCTTGGTTGGCATTCTGTTTAACAAGTAAATAGCTGTCTGAAGTGCATAGCTCCAAAAGGACTTGGGAAGATTTGCATGATTCATCATTGACCTGACCATGTCCAACAAGGTCCGGTTACGCCTCTTAGATACACCATTATGCTGCGGTGTATATGGCAGAGTCCATTGAGACAATATACCATCGTCTCTTAGATAACCTAAAAACTCTTGACTTAAGTATTCACCACCTCGATCCGATCAAAGTATTTTAATACTCTTGTCATGTTGTTTCTCCACTTCATTTCTGAATTCTTTGAACCTTTCAAAGGCTTCAGACTTGTGTTTCATCAAGAACACATACCCAAACCATGAGTGATCATCGGTGAAGGTAATGAAGTAGCTATAGCCTCCCAAAGCTTGAGTTGACATAGGTCCGCATATATCAGTATGTATTAGACCAAACAACTCACCCACCCGTTCACTTTTTCCCGTAAAAGGTAACTTGGTCATCTTGCCTTTTAAGCATGATTCACATGTATCGTATGAATCTAATTCAAACGATTCCAGAATTCCACATCGGTGTAATTCAGACATGCATTTCTTGCTTACATGGCCAAGACGACAATGCCACATGTAGGAGTCTAATTGATTATCCTTTCGAGCACGCTTGTTGCTCGCTTCGATATTAAAAATGTCACTGGATATGTCCAATGTATAAATATCATTGCTTAAAGTTACAGTCCCATAAAGAATGTCATTCAAAGTTATGTAACAACAATTGTTACTAAAAGTTAAATAGTACCCATTTCTATTTAAATAAGAAATAGAAATGATGTTCTTTATCATCGAAGGAACATAAAAGCAATTGTCCAGTTATAAGATAAGTCCTGTAGGGGGTCTCAACAAATACATTTCGATGGCGAGTGCAGCAACCTTTGCTCCATTCCCAACATGTAAATTTGACTCTCCCTTGACGATCTTCTTCTATTCCTTAGTCAATGTATGTCATTACATATATGTGGACCACACCCAGTATCCAATACCCAAGTGTCTAAGGAAATAGAATGACAATCAATAACGAAGATATCTGAAGAAGATGGGGCATCTGATGCCTTATTCTTCTTCACGGACTCAAGATAAATCTTGCAGTTTCTTCGCCAATGGCCCTCCTTTCCATAATGATGGCAAGTGTCCTTTTAAGCTGGTTCTGCCTTTTTAGCCTTTTTCTTCTTCCCCTTATGTTGTTCCTTTGACTTCCTCTTAGAATCTTTCTTCGAGGAATCAACTAACAACACCATCTCCTGCTCATGCTTCTCAGAAGGCTCCACAGTCTTTAGCATGTTGAGTAGTACCACAGATGAACCTTCTTGCATCTTAGAGGTGAAGAGGAGCTTGGAGACTTCAAACCTTTCGAATCTCACTTGCTCATCAAACAACTCATAAAGATGAAGGCTATGGTATGAGCATCCATATGCTCATGCTGCTTCCGCATCTCGGGTACCATCATGACTAGCATAAGGCAACTCACTTGCTTAGAATCACTCACATGTTTCTGATGGGCCAACAATTGGTCCGGTGTTGCATCATCACTAGGATGGACGAAAAGAGGCTCTTCGAGGACATACGCAAGCTTTCTGCCTTGAGAACAATTCTCAAGTTTCTAAGCCAGTCCAAGAAGTTCGGCCCAGTCAATTTATTTGAATTCAAAATAGAGCGCAAATTCAAAGACATCATGATTACATATATGAGAAACTTCTTGGACTGGCTTAGAAACTTGAGAATTGTTGATTAATAGAGCTGACCATTGAGCGCAAATTCTCAAGTTTCCAAATCTAATCACATATTTTATTTATAGAATGTGTTGATTAAGGAAAGTCAAATTTAATTTAGGAAATAAATTTCCTAAATTGTCAAAACTATTTATGGAAATAAAATATATTTTAGATTTGATTCTCCAAATCAAATCATGATTAAATTAGGAAATAAATTTCCAAATCTAATCATATATTTTATTTACAGAAAGTGTTAATTTCCATAAATACTTCTAAACTTTCCAAAAGTAGAAGATTTCCATAAATACTTCTAGACTTTCCAAAATTAGAAAATTTCCATAAATACTTCTAAACTTACAAAAGTAGAAAAATTTCCATAAATAAAATTACGACTATCGCAAAATAATTTTATGAATATGTCGAAACACAATCTGGGCTCTGATACCACTGTTGGGTTTTCGGCACAGCAGCGAGTGTGTGTTCGAACATGTTTCGTAAATATGTGCACAGGGGAAGAAATAAAAAGTAATAAATATAATTTATTACAACACACACACCACACGCATGCATAGTACAACATGTGTAGATATAATCACAATTTCAAATTTTGCAATAAAAGGAAATTACTCTATGTATACCTGATGTATCACGTGTAGCGGGAAAGACATCAACCGAAGCGACTCTCACTAGAATCGCCTCTATCCGTATCTACGCCGAGTATCGTTGGGATGACTTCACAAAGCCGCGAGCCTCATCTTTGTAGGAGTCACTAGCCTCGTGTCGAAGACGATGTGATCGAGAGAAGATCACAATCCGAATCAAAATTCGGATTATAAATCGAGTCCCCAAAACTCGCTTCTCCAGAGAGGTATTCGTCAATCGATTGACGAATCCTTCGTCCTCCACCTATGAGGATTACTGGAGATCGAATCCCCGATAAGTTAGCCGCTGTCGGAGCTCCAAACGTCGTCCAAATGATGCTCCGACACGTAAGGAAACAAGCTGTTTAGAAAATTGGACAGCTTGGTGGAGGATGTTGCGCCGGCCAAAGAGGATGGCCGGCCAACCCTTGGTCTCTGGAACCAAGGTGAGTCACCAGATGGTCGCCAGAGGAGTGGTCGGAAGCAGCTGGACACCAGCAGCAAGGGTGGACGGCAGCAAAAAGCTGGGCAGCGTGGAACCCTTGGGCGGCGGCAAGGAGAAGAGAGGGAGAGGGTGGCTAGGTTTTCCATCGCACCAAGTTATCCATGAAAAACTCTTAAGCCATGTTTTTATAGAGAACACATTCTCCTAACGGTTATTGGTTCATAACCAAAACTCGTTAACCCGCTTCAATAACTTAAGTTAAAATAAACCGAACCAAGTTGGTCTATTTTAAGTTAAAACGAACTGAACCAACTTTGGTTCATTCGTTTAAAACAAACCAAACCCCTTTGGTTTATTCTTCACCATTGGATTAGAACCAAACCAATTTGGTTCATCCATCATGTCTTCATAAGACACGTCCCATCTATGCTTCCATTGTGACTGAAATGATTTCATGCTCGATCCTTGTTTGGTCCAATCAAACCTAGTTTCTCTCAGTCTGAGAATCTTATTCTCAAGCTCGTTTAAATCCTTCGGATTACGCTTGTTGTGCGTGTGACCAAATAGGTTCTCAGTTTATGTTGGTCGTATATAATTAACCATTAATTATAGAATGATCATGAGTGACACCTAGTAGTAATCATGATCCCCAATTAACCGAAAGATCAACGGTTGATCCAGAACTATTTTTGAAACCCTTCACCAGCTACAATAAATCGTGCCCCGTTCCCTTCACGCATCTTATACCCACTATGTTCAGGACTTGGTCTATAATGTCAGTCCCCACTAGGTTGACTACGTCACACCTAGCCCAAGTATCATTTCCTCATCCTACGGATTCTAGTTACTACACATGTGTCCAAGAGTACCATACTCTAAACATGTAATGCTTTGGCCAAAGACTTTAGTAACAATCCGACGAGAGGCCATGGGTATACATCTCCTCGCAAGGAGTGGTGAATCCTTTATAGGCTATTCAAACACCTTCGGCCACTTCGACTTATACCCAATCATCCCGGGTCCACATATCCTCAGAGATGCTTGCTTAAGATGTCAAAGAATAAGTCTTCATGACCAAGATGACTTGAATACTGCAAGTCAAAGGAACATCGCACTTAAGCTACAGTAAGAACTTCATTGACATATCCATATATGCAGAGAACCATATGAAGTCTTACAGCTGGTCACTCCAATAAAGTAGTTACCATAACTAGCATCCACGATTAACTCTGGACATCACTATGTCTCCAGCCAGTGAGAATCAGCTGCTTGGATACACCAAGGAGTATACCTCGTGCTAGTCTCGATAGAATTGATGGTGTCCCAATCCATCAATTCATCGACTAGGGATAATTCCAATACATCACAATTACACATGTAGAGATACTCACTAGTTGTGATCCAATCACAAATTCTCTCATGCTATGAATCGTATCGAGGACATTCAGTAAATGAGTTTAAGATCTAATCAAATACATGAAAATATGTATACTCAAATATTGAATCTTCATTTATCATATAAATGGTACAACCATAAGGCAATTGCCTTAGGACACCTCTCATATATTACTAACATAAGACCACTTCCTAGTCTAACTAGTCTAGGATACGGTGAGGTAGCTTCTGCTAGTTCCACTCGGTCAAGCGAACCGAACTAGATACGCCTTATCTAGCCCGAATACACGAGACTCTATTTTCCTAGCGTACTACCATCTCGCCGCATCCTATTACTATGTTATCAAGCATTGATGAGTTATAGTCCTATCTATCCATTTAAAAAAAAAATTAAGTTACCGGATATACTATTTTGGTATTAGCTCCCCCTAGATTATTGAACCAATATTGTCTGGTCAAGTAATGAACTTGATCCTGGGGAATCCAAAACCTATTGGTCCTTATATGTAAGTTTAATAAAGTTTTCAGGACCCACGTCTGGACTCGATGATGACTACGATTTACGATAGACATGTAAGATCTATTCGTAGTCTTTGAGCTATATCCAAGTCCGACTCTGTTGTACACGACTCTCTAAGTTCCAAGAAGTCGGTTAAGATTCTTGGACCCCGTCGAGAACTTGTTCAACCAAGCTTCGAGCTCTTGGACTCATCCTTTCAAGAGAGAGTTCTCTTCTTTGAGTTTTCAACTCGAGTTGAGTCCTCCTCTTGAATTCGACTAGTTGAAGAGTTTAGGGGTGTCTCTTGTTTGAGGGTTCCAACCTCCTCAACCAAGGACTCAACCCTAGACTCAGATTTAGCTAATTTCCTAGTTAGCAATTTAATTGTATTGTAAAGCATATGAATTAGTGAGCGGCTAACCTTAATTTTCCCTTCCAATCTGGCTTTGAGTTGCTTCTTGAAGTAGTCCTCGAGTTCGGAGTCGGTGTTGTAGTTGGATTCGGATTTGGACTCTGACTCAGACTCTTCGGGTCTTGCCATACATGCTATGCTGATGCCTTCTTCATTGTCCCATGTTGCATGAAAAGCCTTCTTTTGATTTGATTTGAATTGTGCCCTCTTTTGGTTCTTTAGTAGCCTCCTTTCCCTCCGAACGATCTTCCGCACTACGTTCACTATTGCTTCCACCTCTTCGGATTTGGACTCTGATTTGTCTTCGGGTTCGAGTCCATCTTCTTGCCTGGTAGATGGCTTGCTTCTTTGTCCTATAAATAGAGCAATACCTCTCTCAGCTTGGACCACGTTAATCTGCTCGTGAAGTTCAAACTCGAAAAATAATTCATCTAACCTAAGCTTCGAAAGGTCCTTAGAGACCTTGAAGGCATCGACCATGGATGCCCACAAGGTAGTCCTAGGAAATGAATTAAGAATGTACCTTAGGAGGTCGCAATTTTCGACCATGTGTCCAATTGTGTGCAAGCCGTTGACAATGTCCTAGACGCGGGCGTGTAGTTGCGTCGACGTCTTATGTTCCTGCATCTTAAGGTTATATAACTTATTGAAAAGAAGGTCACGTTTACATACCTTAGCATCGGACGTTCCTTCGTGTAGCTCGATTAATTTGTTCCACATGTCCTTTGCATTGATGAAGGGGCCGATGCGGTTGAGCTCCTCTTTGGATAGACCGCACTGCAACATTTGGGTCGCCTTTGCATCGGCTTCGATTTGCCTCTTGGTTGCATTGGTCCACTTGTCGAAGTCCAAGGGCTGGCCTTGATCATTGGTGGGTAGAGCAAAGCCGGTTTGGATGATTATCCAAGTCTCGACTTGTGTTTTTAGAAAATACTCCATCCGACCTTTCCAATAATAGAAATCATCTCCATTAAAGAACGGAGGTCGGGTGGTGTTGTACCCCTCAATGTTGGCCATTTGGAAGGAAAACCTTGCACACAAAAATAATAATAATAAACACAAAAAAGGTTCAAAGACTTTGCCTTGGATTAGCAATGTAGGAAATGAAAAAAAAAACAAAAGGAATAAACGATAAATAACCAACTAAAATAAAAGATGAGCACTTACAACCTTCGATGTCCCCGAAAGGGTATTAACGTTGGTTTTTGGGGATGAAGATAGCTTGTTATGAGGGTAAACCCTTGTAAGAAGTGTAGATCTCTCAGAGAGCTTCGTTTTGGTAGGTAGCCCATTTCGTGGGTCAACTTGTACGAAAAGTTATGCCTGTTTTACCATCAGCTACTCCAAAAGCGAATACTTGCAAAACAAAACCAAAAGAAGAGTACCAAGACTTTGTCTTGGATTAGTAGTGTGGGAGAAAATTTAAACAAACCAAAAAGGATTCGTAACATTTAAAAACAAATCTGTAAAAGGCTAGATTGGTGGTTTCACCAAATCTTAGCGCCCCCGGCTCTGATACCAATTGTTGGATCGAGCGGATCGCTAGAGGGGGGTGAATAGCGATAAAAACTTTCGTTCGTTTCGATACTTGAGTTACGCAACCGAAAGAATAAAACAATATAAAAAAGACAAGAGAGTTTTTTACTTGGTTCGTAGCCTTCGGCTACTACTCCAAGGCCCTAGTGATCCTTGACCACGCACAGAGGGCAAATCACTAACGAACTCCTCCTCGTTGGAGGTAGGAGTTAATCGAATACAAAAACCATGAAAAGGATCGAGATAGAGGGGCACTCCCCCTCTTCTCGTTATGATAAAAGCATGATAAAGAACTTAAGTATAGATTGAAACTATAAAAACACTTTTACAGATGACTCGTAGATGAAGAAGATTGAGCCCTAGTCGTCGTGTCTGCAGCGCTTTGTCGTAGGGATGTCGGAGAGTCGTAGCGTATCGAAGGCACTTGGAGGCATTTTGAATTGATGAAAAACCCTTAGAGAAGCTATCCTTTTATAGCTTTTGAGCCCCTCATCGAATGGGTCTTCGACCAATCACAAATAGGCACAGAGCTCCTTAGAATGAGGTGATAAGGCTTGACTCCTCGAAGCTGATCCTTGACCATCAGTCGACTGATGGCAGTGCTAGTCGAGTTGCAACACTCAGCAGTCGACTGATTTCAGGCAGTCGACTGATGCTAGCTGAAATCACAAGTTAGCTTAACAAAAACATAATTTCGACGACCTCTGACCGTCCGATCTCGACCTAGATCATCCATGGGATGTCTTTGGTCGGATATACGCTTAAGACCATCCCCATAAGGAGGATACGACCTCACTTACGCTCACACACACGAGCTTACCTCGATACTTACTTTGTAGCTTTCTCTTCCGGCCTTCCACTCGATTCCTTTCGCTCCCTCCGAAGTCACTCGATGTCACCCGACCACCGCGGCTTCCTCCGGGTGTCGCTAGCCTTCAGCTTCAGCTTTTGCACTTTTCTGCACACTCGATTAAGCTCGTTAGATAACGATGTAATCTTAACTTTGTGTCTTTTTCCATAATCAAAATACAGGTTCCATCATCTGGTGCCCCTGCACCAACAGAATTTTCCTAAGTAATCCTTAGTGTTTAATATGTGTACCCTACATTCAAAAACCCTAAAATACTTAATGTTTGGTAATTTTCGGTAATAGATTTCATATGATGTTTTAAGGTGTCTTCTAACTAATAAAATCCTATTCTGAACATAGCAGGTCGTATTAACCGCTTCTGCCCAAAACCTATTAGGTAGGTTGTACTCATTCAACATGGTTCTAGCGGCTTCTTGTAAGGTTCTATTTTTTTTACGTTCAATTAGACCGTTTTGTTGAGGGGTCCTAGGGCAGAAGAACTCATGGTGGTACCCGTTTTGGTTACAAAAGTCGGTGAGCCTATGGTTTTCAAATTCACCATCATGATTGCTTCTAATTCTCTTTATCTTAAGATTCTTTTCATTTTCTACTAATTTGCATAGATTGGTGAGTTGATATAAGGTTTCACTTTTATATTTTAAAAACCTAACCCATGTGAACCTAGAGTAGTCATCGACTATAACTAGACAGTATTGGCTTCCATTTAGTGACTTGGCTCCATGAGAGTCAAAGAGGTCTAAGTGTAGGAGCTCAAGTACACTTTTAGTTCTTTCTTAATTAGTTAGTTGATGTGAAGTCCTATTTTGTTTACCTTGTTGACAAGCATTATAAATTTTATTTTCTAGATTATTTAGGTTGGGTAGACCTCTAACTAAGTCACTTTGACTCATTTTGTTTATGAGTCTAGGATGGGAGTGGCCGAGTCATCGGTGTCATAACCATGATTCCTCTTACTGTGTCATCAGACACTTGGTTGAGGAGTTAGGTAAATTGATTGTATAAATGTTACTATTCCTAGTTCCCTTAAGTATAGTTTTTGAGGTATCACAATTTTTAATTAGGCATTCATTTTCTAAGAAGATGATCTTATAGTTATTGTCACACAATTGACTAACACTAAGGAGATTAAATTCAAAATGTTCAGCTAAAAGTACTTGATGAATTATGAAGTTTGAGTTTAGCTCAATATCACCTGATCCGATGATTTTGAGCTTCCCGTTGTTTCTGAATGCTACCGATCATTGGTTTTTGAATCTAAGCTTCGAAAACTTTAGTCAGTCTCCGGTGATATGTCGGGAGCACCCACTGTCCAACATCCATTGATCCTACACATATAGTAGTTGGATCGGATATTGGAATTTTAAGATTTGTTTGAAAGTCTTTTAATCCTAGGAATCATCTCACCCTTTCTACATGATCAAACATGTTAACCTTATATGTTTTGTGAGATGACCTCAATTTTAACTTGATTAAATTTAGTGATTTGAAGATAATCAACCTTGGGTTAGATTCGGATTTAACCTTTAGATCATTAAGTAGACTTTTCGAGAAAATGGCTTCTAAGTCATGGCGAGGCACAGATGCCTTCTTTGATCAGAACAACGACCACTTCCTTAGACAAAGTCAATTTCAAGAAAATGTTTACTTAAGTCACTTGGAGTCACTTCCTAGTCTAACTAGTTTAGGATGTGGCGAGATAGCTTCAGCTAGTTCAACTTAGCCGAGTGTACCAAGCTAGATACGCCTTATTTAACTCGGACACACAAGACCTTGTTTCCCTAACATACTATTATCTTGCCGCGTCCTGATACTATGTTATCAAGGTTAACTAACTATTGATCCTATCTAGCTATTCTAAAAGTTAAAACAAAAAATTAGCTAAGCATGCAAAACTAAATCAAGAAGTAGAGCAAACAAGTTTAGTACTAGCTCCCCTTGGACCATTGAATTGATGCGATCTTTCCACATAGTGGATTTGGTCCTTGGGAACCCAATACTTGATGGATCCTAATTGAGAATTCAAAAATGTCTTAGGGACCCATGCTTGGACTTTTTGTCTATTTCGATTTACAATCGACATATATGATTTATTCATTGTGGTTGATCTAAATCTGAGCCCGACCTTAATGTACACGACCCTTTGTGATCCAAGTAGTAGGTCAAGACCCTTGGACCCCAAAGTAAACCTTTCCAATGATTTCCTAAGGTATTGGACTTGTCCTTTCAAGAGAGAGTTCTCTTCTTCAAGTTTTTCAACTTGAGTTGAGTTCTTTTCTTGAACTTGACTAGTCGAAGAGGTTAGAGAGACCTCATGTTTAAGGAGTTTAACCTCCTTAACTAAGGTCTCGACCTTGGTCTCAGACTTAGCTAACTTCTTAGTTAAATATTTAATTGTACTATATAGAGTATCAATTAACGATTGACTTACCTTGATCGAATCTTTTGAACCGGATACGGATCTATTGCTTATCTTGAATTGGAGTTCATTGTCAGATCCAGAGTCGAACTCGGTGTTGGGCTCATAGTTCGTTTCGGGTTCGGATTCGCCTTCGAGCTCGGTCGACTTGGCCATGAGTGTTAGATTGTTGAGTTTGTCTTCTTCCTCCGACGACTCCTCCCAAGTTGTGTTGAATGCCTTCTTGGATTGTGATGGTTTGTTCTTTAGTCTCGGGCACTCCGATTTGATGTGATCCCTCTTGTTGCATTTGTAGTATTTGTAATTTGAACTTTGCTCGGGGCTCTTTTCCTTGGATTGCTTGATGGGTCATCTTCTACTCTTGATCATATTCCAAACTAGATTCACTACCTCAATCTCCATCTAATTGTTCACCTCTGATTCGTACTCTTCTTCTTCGGGAGGTCCCAACATAAATTAACTAAAACAAGGTCCATCAATCAAGTCCCAACATAAATTAACTAATCAAGGTCGAACAAGTTCAGTACTTGAGTTAATTCACTTATACTTGTTCGATTCACATGGGATAAAATCACAAAGTGGAAATTTATATTGTTTAGTGATAATAGATGATTACTCTAGGTTTACATGGGTAAAATTCCTAAAACAAAAAGATGAAACATTTGAAGTATTTAAAAACTTTAGTAAACAAATAGAAAACAAAAAAGACCTCAAGATAAAAAGAATACGAAGTGATAATGGAGGTGAGTTTAAAAATCAAAATTTTATAACAATGTGTCTAGAAAATGGATATCATCATGAATTTTCATGCCCTAGAACACCTCAACAAAATGGAATAGTAGAAAAAAAGAACAGAACCCTACAAGAAGCTGCTAGGTCAATGTTAAATGAATATAACTTACCTAGTTGCTTATGGGTCGAAGCTATAAACACTGCATATTATGTGCAAAATAGAGTAATAATTAATAAATTACATAATAAAATATCTTATGAAATTTTTAATAATAAAATACCTTCAATAAAATATCTAAAAGTATTTGGATGCAAAGTATTTATTAAACACAAAAGACCATCTTGGAAAATTCTCTTCAAAAATCGATGAAGGAATATTTCTTGGATATTCGACTACTAGTAGGGCCTATAGGATTTATAATAAGAAAACTCTAAAAATTGAAGAAACAACTAATGTAAAGTTTGATGAAGAAGAAATTACAAATGATCAAATAAACACATTAAAAGATAATCAAGATGGGGTAAATGAAAATATACATGATGAAGAAGAACAAACCCAATATCAAGACAACTTAAAGACATCTAGAATTAATCCTAACCAACCTCTTGAACAAGTATTAAGAAATCCAACTCTAGGAGTTCAAACTAGATCAACCTTAAGAAACTTGAGTCAAATCGCATTAATATCAAAGATAGAACCAAAATCAATACAGGAGGCTTTACCGGATACCGATTGGATAATAGCCATGCAAGAAGAACTAGAGCAATTCGATAGAAATGAAGCGTGGGACTTAGTACATCCACCATCAAATAAATCAATAATAGACACTAAATGAGTATTTAGAAATAAATTAAACGATCAAGGAGAAATCATAAGGAATAAAGCTCGATTAGTATCTAAGGGGTTTAGTCAAGTAGAAGGGTTAGACTATGATGAAACTTATGCCCTAGTAGCTAGGCTTGAGTCAATTAGGATGTTGCTAGCTTATGCAATGCACAAAGGATTCAAGCTATACCAAATGGATGTCAAATCTGCCTTTTTAAATGGAGTAATAAAAGAAGAAGTATATGTAAGTCAACCCCCAGGTTTTGAGAGTTTAGAAAACCCTAATCATGTATATAAATTTAAAAAGGCCTTGTATGGTTTAAAACAGGCTCCTAGAGCCTGGTATGAAAGACTATCTTCATACCTAATCTCAAAAGGCTTTAGACAAGGTCAAATTAACTCAACTCTCTTTGTCAAAACATTGAACCAAGATATTTTTATTGCTCAAATATATGTAGATGATATAGTATTTGGATCAACAAATTCGAATTTCTTGAAAGAATTTATAAACCTAATGGAAGAAGAATTTGAAATGAGTCTAGTAGGTGAATTAAATTTCTTCTTAGGTTTACAAATAAAACAAACAAGATATGGTAACTATATATATCAAAACAAATATGCAAGAAAATTTATTAAAAGATTTGGAATGGAAAATGCAAAAGACATTAAAACACCCATGACAACAAATGTTACATTAAATGAAGACAAAGAAGAAAAATCTGTAGATCTAAAGTACTATAGAAGTGTCATAGGTAGTTTACTATACTTAACTGCAAGTAGACCCGATATACTATTTACAGTAAGTATGTGTTCTAGATATCAAACTTGTGCTAAGGAATCACATTTAACACATGTCAAAAGAATCCTAAGATACATTAAAGGAACAATTAATATAGGTATGTGATACCCGAGATCTAATAACTTTGAGTTAGTAGGATATTTTGACTCAGACTATGCGGGGTGCAAACTAGATAGAGAGAGTACTAGTGGAGGATGTCAACTATTAGGATCATGCTTAGTAAGCTGGTTCAGTAGGAAGCAATATTGTGTTGTTCTTTCCACAACTGAAGTCGAATACATAACATTAGGAGAGTGTGTGACACAATTATTATGGATGATGCACACACTTAAAGATTTTGAATTAGATTAAAAAGGTCAAAACATTAATTGATAACATAAGTTCAATAAACTTAACTAAAAATCCAATCCATCACTCATGTACTAAACACATTGATGTTAAACATCATTTTGTAAGAGATCATGTGACAAAGGGTAGTGTTGAACTCAACTATGTGGAGTCCAAATCTAACCTTGTTGACATCTTCACTAAACCACTTCTAGAGGCTCAATTTAGGATGCTTAGAAGACAACTTGGATTATGTTTAGTAGACTAGGATGCTTTCATGTTCATTACTCAAAATCTATTTTGTTAAGTAATATTATATTATTTTCTTAAAGGAAAATTAAAAATCAATCTAACCTAGGTCAATTTAGATTTCATGATCCTATAGATTTATGTAAGCCTTCGCATCTCATAAACACCTAGGATTATCTGTTTGTGTATTGAGCCATAAAGATGGGCGTGAGATGTAAGGACTGCACCCCAGATTTCAGATATAGATTCAGTGCATTGACATGAACCAACACGAGGTTTACAAGAACAAATCAATCACTTCGGTGACTAACTAATTCAAAGCTTAATGATAATTATATATCACTTGAGCTAATAAAGAGTTGTATATTTGTTTTAAGCATGATTTTAGATGTGTATTTTTAAGTATAAAAAAAAAATTTAGGAATTCATGCTTGGACATTTTTCTATCTCATTTTAATCATCTTAATTTAATCTTAGAACAAATGTTGAAAATTTTGAAAATTTAGAATTTTAAAAATTTTAAAAATAATTTTATTGAGGGGGAGGAGTCTTGAAAATCTTTGAAAATTTAAAAGTTTTGAAAATTAAGATCATGGGAAATTTCAAAAATATTTTTTAAGGTGGAGTTTTTAAAAGATAAGATAATTTGGAAATTTTCAAAAATATTAAGGGGGAGTTTCAAAGGTTTTGAAAATTTTAAGAATTAAATATTTTTTAAGGGGGAGTTTTGAAAACTTTGACTTTTGGATATTTTCATAAATTTGTTCAAATTTGTTCAAATTTTATATATTTAAAGGTTAAATACTTTTAAAAATTTCGAAACCCAAAGATTAAGGGGGAGATACCATTTTTAAAATAAAATATTATTGCATTGATTTAGGGGGAGCATTGATATATTATTTTCAAAATTTTGTAAATCTTAGGCATTTTTGGTGAAGCTTGTCAAGCAAGTTTATAATCTTTAGTTATGTTTGAAAAACTTTAATCCTCATCTTTAAATTATGCCATTCGTTAAATAATGATTTTGATGTATGCCAAAGGGGAGGGGGAGAGAAAAGGGTTAAAGTTAGATTTGAGAGAGAAAAGGGTTAAAGCTAGAAAAATTTAAAGTAAAACTTTTCTTGCATTTGAGAATCTCATGCATATATATTTTTAGCTCAAATGCATTCCTGATATATGCTAAATTTGAATATTGTAAATTGATTCTCCTAACTTTAATTGATGTATTGTCATACATCAAAAAAGGGGGGAGATTGTTAGTGCAGAGACCATCACTCCTTAGTTTTGATGTATGAACCATAGTTAAAGTTAGGATTTACTTGTATTCTAATATGAGTGTTAAGTGTGCAGGCTTAACAAGAAGTCCTAGTAGGTCATGTTGATCGGATACTAGGCAAATGTCTTAACAGATCAGAAGGATCGAACACCAGACATGAAGTCCAGATGGGTCGAGTGGACTGGACATTTGGCATGAAGACCGATTGGGTCAGGAGACCAGACAATCGACAAAAAGTTCAGCTGGGTCAGGAAGACAGGATAGCTGGTGGAAGCCCTGGTGGGTCAGATCGAATGTCAAGAATGGTAAGTCCGACAGAGCAACCGATAGCTAAGCCTCGAGTGGAGAGGTGAGGTTGAGTCCTCTGTAGGGGAACAAAGTTAGGCATCGATCCGAAAGATAGTCTGCGTGAGACTTAGATGTCTAGATCGAGAAGTTTTACTACTGCTATCATGTTTCTTATTGTTTGCTTGTTCTAATCTCATTTTGCAGAAATTATTCGACTGAATCGATTCCAGTCAACTGAAGTCCAGTCGATTGGATATCTAGTTGGCAGGATTAGTTGGTGATCGATCGAATATCTGGCAACACAGATGGAAAGATTTTCAGTCGACTGGGGAGTTTCAGTCGACTGGAGAGGCAAGCTTCCCGATGTGAAGCCAAGTAACCTGGAGTTGACTGGGGCGTGTTCAGTCGACTGGAAGACCCGAAGTACCATATCGACGGACTGATGTGGAGTCGACTGGAGGGCATTCCAGTTGACTAGAAAAGCTTTATAAAAGAAATGCATGACCAGCTCCGAATATAACTCATCTACTACATCCAAGTGCTGCTACTATTCGTCGTCGTCCACAAGAGCTCCATACCTTCATGAAGACGAAATTTAAGCACTCCGAGCCTACTTCGATAGTCCTAAAAGTGTCAGTATACTTTAGTTCTTACTTGCTTGTATTCATTTTCGCTTTGTGTACTTAATTTCAAAAGAGAAGGTAGAGTGTTACCTATCTCTCATTTTTTGTAAAAAGCGAACCTTTCTGAAGTTGAGAGTTCTCGAGTCGGAGGGTCTTATAGTGATTGCCCATCGAGGTAGCTCTCGGAAGAGCTACAGGCCTTGGAGTAGCAACCCGGCTAGGGTTGTGAACTAAGTAAAAATGCTTGTCTCTCTATCTTATTTATTCCGCTGCATACTCATGTTTCAAAATAAGTTTTTAAAATCTAAAGAAAATTTGTAACCTCCGAGATTAACCCCCTCTCTCGGAGCATTTCGGTCCTACACTCCTCTCTTGCTGCTGCGGTTGGGCCCTCCTCTTCCAAGACAAGATATTATCATTATCTAACTCTATCCTAGCTAAAGCAAACTATCTATGTCCTATTGTGTCAAACTCTATGAGATGTTTGACATTACCTAAAGTAATGTCAAATTCTAATGCAACTAGTAAAGATCTCAAAATATGGAAATAGAGCATATGAACCCTACCACTAGTAATAATCCTAGAATAATTTATGATAGAATTAAACATGTGAAGGCTAATATCTATGTCTAACCTATGGATAAATGCATAAAGAATAAATGAGTGGAAAGGACGCATCCTAGATGCGCCCTTAGTACTAAGTGATAAAATGTAGTTTACTATGACTCTATATAGAACATTATCATGTACTCTATGTTTAGTAGAGCTAAACTGACTAATAGTAGGAGTTTGCTCCTCCTTGAAAAAAATATGAATACATCATATCTCGGGTAATGTGTGAGTATGGGCCACCAAAAAGAAACTCCCTAGGTGGAAAGTAGACAAAAGGGCATGATGAATGCCTAAGTCCTAAGTGATCTCTCAATAAAGATGGAGTAAAGATGATGTCCCTACCATTTACTCTAGTAGAATATGTGAGATCATCTATCTTAATTAGATTATTGTAGTATTCATAATGTAAATCTATGTTGATTGAACTCATACAATAAAATAATTTATATAATCCATAAAAATCTATTACCTCTACACTATGTATGCAGGATCTAGAAAAGAATAATCTACTGAGATACCTAGTGGACATAAGAATGAAGGTGGTGATCACAAACCTAAGCCTAAGTGTCTCGGTAGGAAATCTAATATCCAAACTAGGAGTAGAGGATGAACCAACCTCAGGAGCCCTTATTTTAGCCTTAAAATGGAATTTAAATAGAGCTAGTAAAATAGCTTTTAAAAGAAAAAAAAGAGTTTGGATCATTACCTAGGCTTTGTTAATAAAAGGGATAAGATTTGACGTCCTAAGATGAAGAACAAAGAACATGTAGAGATCGATTTGTTGTGCGCTAGAGGGGGGCGAATAGTGTTTCTTCCATTTTGTGCTTCGATCGTGATTGCTTGTCTACAAAATGTTAATACGCAACAGAATACAAAATATACATGTACAAATAAACACAAAGACAACACGATATTTTACATGGTTCGAAACTAGGGTTCCTACTCCACGACGGTGCTATAGTTATCTACCCTCACTATGAATCTCTCCTTCTCGATATGACACCGGAGGTAGAGAAACCTCGTACAAATTCTTACAACAATAAGAAATATAACCAAATACACTAAGCAAATAGAAATACAAGTAAAAACACTTTACAAATGAGCTTTGATTGCTTGATTATGCTTTGGTTGATTTAGATAGATTGAAAGGTCTGAAAAGCATCAACTTATCCCCTTCAAGATCACCAAGAACCGACTTTCAACTTCTCCCTCTTGAGCTCCTTATAAAGATGCAACTCGGGCTGATTTTTTGTTGGATTGATTTGAGCGCTAGAGGGGGGGGGGGGGAGGGTGAATAGTGCAAAATAAATTTTGTTCGTTCTTTCGATATGAAACAATTAAAAGAGCAAGAACGCAATGGAAATATAAAAGACAAGGTTTGTTTTTACTTGGTTCACAGCCTTCGACTACTAGTCCAAGGCCCTAATGGTCCGAGACCACGTACGGAGGGCAATACACTAAAACAATCTCCTCCTCGTTGGAGGTAGGAGACAACAGAATACAAAAAACTCAAAAGATTAAGGTAGAGGGACACTCCCCCTCTCCTTATTACGATATAAAGCTTCGAGAAAATGAAATAAGTACAATAGAAGACTTGAATAAAACTTATACCGACGAGGAAAAGAATGAAACTTAAGCTTGATCGTCGGAGTAGTAGAGCTTCGCCGTCGTAAAGTTGTCGGAGAGTCGAGACATTGTGGATGCTTTTTGGAGAGCTATTGATGATGAAAATGGGGTGGAGAACCCCTACTTTTATAGCCTTGGAAACTTTAGTTAAGCGTGCCATGGACTCCAGCTGAACTTGATGGTCATTTACCATCTGATCTTAACTTAGACTATCCATGGGAAGTCTTGAGTCGGATCATCGCCTAAGGATGTCCCCGTACAGAGGGCACGACCTTACTTATGCTCACTCACACAAGCTTACCTCAACCTTTACCTTTGAAGCTTCACTTTCGGTATACACCTGATTTCTTTGGCTCCCTCCGAAGTCCTCCCGGTGTCGCCCGACCACCACGGTTCCCTCCGGGTGTCGCTGACCTTCTACTTAGCTTAACATTTTTGCATACTCGACTCAACTCGTGAGATAACAAAATGAACTTAACTTTGTGTATTTGCTATAATCAAAACTCAGGTTTGATTCAGGTGTCTACTGCATCAACAATCTCCCCCTTTTTGATCTATGGCAAACCAACACAAAGTTAAGGAAATAATTGAAGTGCATTAAATGAATGACTGGCATAAAACATATAAAGGAATTAGTATACTTAGATTAGCAAGTTAAGTAGAAGTATGAAAAACCTTTTTTAAGTACTCATCCTTGAGGAATCCTCCCCCTTGACCGAGGGTGAGTACTTAAAAAAAATTTTAACCCTCCCCCTTAATGTTTGCTAAAAAGATTACTCAAGGCCTTTTCTTCCCTTTTTCAATTAAGAAAGTTTAACCGTAAATGTTAAGTTTAAGAACTAAGTTAAGTAAGTATTTACTTAACTCGGGCTATTAAAAGAGAAATAATATGTATTAAGTTAAGTTATCAAAAATTTTTAAAAAAATTGATCCCTTAACTTTGGCCTTTTCTCCCCCTTTTGCCATAAATCGAAAAGAGTGGGGGTGTTGAAAAACATAGTTTGAAAAATAAGTTTTAAGTCCAAGCATGTTCCAAATAAATTTTGAAAATAGTAATTTGAACATAAGCTCATCTATTTGGATGTTCAACTCTTATTTGACTCGATTGATATGAAAGATCAATAAGTTCTTGTTAGAGTTGGTTAATTTATGTAATTATACTCCGTGGTTCATGTCGATGCATTGAATCTACATCTGGAACTAGGAGTAATGTTCTAACATCTCACGCCCATCTATGTGGTTAAGTACACAAACACATTAGTCCTATGTGTTGTGAGATGTATTGATTCCTTAAATCTATAGGTGCATGATATCTAGGATAAACCCTAAGCTAGTTCCATTAACATGAAAAAGTAAATAATAGAGTATATAATATAATAAGAAAAAAATGTAAGTCCTACTTTATTACACACATGCCCAATTTTCGTCTAAGTAGACTAAATTCGGCTTTGGGTAGCGGCTTGGTAAAAAGATCGGCTAGGTTAGACTTGGATTCCACATATTCGAGTTGAATGGTTCCGTTAGCTACATGTTCTCGAATGAAGTGATGTTTAACTTCTATATGTTTGGTCCTAGAGTGGTATATGGAATTCTTGGTTAAGTTTATTGAGCTAATGTTATCAATGTGAGTTTTAATATTGTTGAAGTTTAAGTTAAGGTCTTGGAGAGTGTGCTTCATCCAAAGAAGTTGAGCCACACACTCACCCATCGCGACGTATTCGGCTTCGGTGGTAGATAAGGCAACACAGTGTTGCTTCCTACTTCACCAACTCACAAGACTCGAGTCGAGAAGTTGACAACAACCACTCGTGCTCTTCCTATCGAGTTTACTACCGGTATAGTCCGAGTCGGAGTAACCGATTAGTTCGAACTTGGTAGATCTAGGGTACCAAATACCGACGCTTAACGTGCCTTTTAGATACCTAAGGATACACTTAACTAAAGTTAGGTGAGACTTCTTGGCACAAGTTTGGAACCTTGTGCACATACTTACTGTGAATAGTATGTTGGGTCGACTCGCAGTTAAGTAAAGGAGACTCCCTATGGTGCTCCTATAGTATTTTGGGTCAATAGCCTTTCTGTCTACATCTTCTCCTATATTGACATTAGTTGTCATGGGTGTATTGATGGTTTTAGCGTCTTGCATTCCAAAATGTTTAATTAATTCCCTAGTATATTTTTGTTGATATAAATATATTCCATTCTTAGTTTGTTTAATTTGTAGTCCTAGAAAGAAACTCAATTCACCTACTAAATTCATTTCAAATTCACTTTCCATAAGTGAAATGAACTCATTTAGTATGATCGAATTGGTTGTTCCGAAAATGATATCGTCTACGTAGATTTGGGCTATAAAGATTTCCTTACCTATGGTTTTTACGAAAAGGGTTGGATCGACTAGGCCTTGGTTAAACTCTTTTGACTTAAGATACATTGAAAGCCTATTGTACCAAGCTTGAGGAGCTTGTTCGAGTCCATAAAGAGCTTTCTTTAGTTTAAGAACATGGTCGGGTTTATCTAGACTTTCGAATCTGGGGGGTTGGTTAACATACACTTCTTCCTTAATTAATCCATTTAAGAATGCCGACTTGACATCCATTTGAAATAATTTAAATCCTCGATGTGTAGCGTATGCTAACAACATTCGGATGGATTCTAATCTAGCTACGGGGGCATAAGTTTCATCGTAATCTAACCCCTCCACTTGACTAAACCCTTTCACGACCAATCTCACTTTGTTTCTAACTACCTCACCTTTGTCATCAAGTTTGTTTCGGAAAACCCACCTTGTTCCAATAATTGATTTGTCTTGAGGTGGTGGTACTAATTCCCAAACTTCGTTCCTAGTAAATTGAGCTAGCTCTTCTTGCATTGCAATGATCCAATCGGGATCAAGAAGAGCTTGTTCAATAGTTTTGGGTTCGATTTTCGAAATCAAGGAGATTTGACTAAGATTTCTATATGATGATCTAGTTCGAACCCCTAGGCTAGGATCACCTATCACTTGATCGATAGGATGATTCAATTGAGTCCTAGAATGACTCGGGTTAGGGTCACCTATCATTTGGTCGATAGGGTGACTCGATTGAATCCTAGATTGGCTTGGATTAAGATTGATACTAGACTCATGTTCAAGGTCAGAGTCGAGTCTGGTATGAATCGGTTCGCTAGTTGGCTTTACTACGGATTTTGTAGGTTCATGTCCTTCATCGAATACTACATTAATGGTTTCCTCAATTTTAAGGGTGTCATTGTTATATACCCTGTAGGCTCTACTTGTAGTCGAGTATCCTAAGAAGATTCCGATAGAGGTTTTGGAGGTGAACTTTCCTAGGTAGTCCTTAGTGTTTAGGATATGTACCTTACACCCAAATACCCTAAAGTATTTAATGTTAGGTACTTTGTCATGGTAGATTTCGTATGAGGTCTTAAGGTGCCTTTTTACCACAAGAATTCTATTTTGGATATAACAAGTCGTACTAACGGCTTCTGCCCAAAACCTATCGGGTAGGTTGTATTTGTTTAACATGGTCCTAGCGGCTTCTTGTAGGGTTCTATTTTTTCGCTCGACTAGGCCATTTTGTTGTGGGGTTCTAGGATATGAGAATTCATGGTGGTATCCGTTTAGGTTACAGAAATCTGTGAACCTGTGGTTTTCGAATGCACCACCATGATCGCTTCTAAGTCTCTTAATTTTAAGGTTCTTTTGGTTTTCGATTAATTTAAATAAGTTGATGAGTTGATCTAAGGTATCACTTTTGTGTTTAAGGAACCTAACCCAGGTAAACCTAGAATAGTCGTCAATGATGACTAAGCAAAATTGACTCCCATTAAGTGACTTGGCTCCATGAGAATCGAATAGATCCAAATGAATGAGCTCAAGAACACTTTTGGTTCGTTCTTGGTTAGTTAGTTGATATTGTGTCCTAGGTTGCTTACCTTGTTGACAAGCATTGCAAATTTTATTGTCTAAGTTATTAAGGTTAGGCAAATCTCTGACTAAACCACTCTGACTCATCTTGTGAACGAGTCTTGGGTGCAAGTGACCGAGTCGTCGATGCCACAACCAAGATTCCTCTTGTTGTGTCATAAAACACTTGGTTAAGGAGTTGGGTAAATTAATTGTGTAGATGTTGCTATTCCTAGTTCCTTTAAGTATTGTTTTAGAGTTTTCATTTGTTTTAATTAAGCATTCATTTTCTAGGAATATAACCTTATAGTTGTTGTCACACAATTTACTTACACTAAGTAAATTATATTGAAAATCTTCAACTAATAAAACATTATGAATTGTGAAATTAGAATTTAGCTCAATATCACCTGATCCGATGATTTTGAGTTTGCCTTTGTTTTCGAAAGCTACCGATCCTTGTCGTTTAAATCTAAGCTTCGAAAATTTAAGTTGGTCTCCAGTCATATGTCAGGAGCATCCACTGTCCAACATCCATTAATCCTACACACAAGGTAGTTGGATCGGATATTGGAATTTAAGGGTTGGTTGAAAATTATTAGTCCTAGATCATCTCACTGATTTCTACACGATCAAACACGTTATCCTTATGTGTTCTTGTGAGATGACTTCAATTTTACTTGATTAATTTTAATGAATTGAGACTAGTCAACCTTGGGTTAGATTCAGATTTAACCCTAAGTTCATCAAGTCACCTTTTCAAGAAATTGGCTTCTAGGTCATGGCGAGGCACAGAGGCCTTCTTTGATCGAAACAACGATCACTTCCTTAGACAAAGCCAAATTCGAAAAAATAATAACTTGATTCACCTAAGATCACTTCTTGTTCTAACTAGTTAAGGATACGACGAGGTAGCTTTAGCTAGTTCCACTTAGTCGAGTGCACCGAGCTAGATACACCTTATCTAACTCGGGCACACAAGACTTTGTTTTCCTAGCATACTATCATCTTGTCGCATCCTAGTACTATATTGTCAAGTGTTGACGAGTTATAGTTCCTATCTAACCATTCTAAAAGAAATAAAAAGAAAAATATCTAAGCATGCAAAGTCTAATTAATAGTGCAAACAAATTTTGTACTAGCTCCCCCTGGACCATTGATTTGGTTCGGTCTTTCCACATAGTGGATTTGGTCCTTGGGAACCCAGTACTTGTTAGATCCTAATTGAGAAATCAAAATGGTCTTAGGGACCCATGCTTGGACATATTTTTTATTTCTACTTACAATCGACATATACGACTTATTAGTTGTATTTGAGCTAAACCCAAGCCCGGATTTGTTGTACACAGCCCTTTGCGATCCAAGTAAAAGGTCAAGTCCCTTGGATCCCAAAGTGAACCTTTCCAACGTATGCCTAAGGTCTTCGACTTGACTTTTCAAAAGTGAGTTCTCAACTTTGAGCTTTTCAACTCGAGTTGGGTCCTCCTCTTGAACTTGACTAGTCGAAGAGGTTAGGGAGACCTTGTGTTTAAGGAGTTTAACCTCCTCAACTAAGGTCTCGACCTTGGACTCGGACTTAGCTAACTTTCTAGTTAAGAATTTAATTGCATTGTATAAAGTGCTAAGCAAAGACCGACTTACCTTAAGTGACTCTTTTGAACCGAATGCGTATATGTGGCTTGTCTTGAATAGCGACTCATCATCGGATTCGAACTCGGACTCTTCCTCGGGTTTGGAGTCTTGTTCGGGCTCGGTCGGCTTGGCCATGAAGACGAGATCGTCATTTTCCTCCTCCGACGATTCTTCCCAAGTAGCGTTAAGCGCTTTCTTGGGTGCTTTGTCTTTTAGTTTCGGATACTCTGACTTGATGTGCCTGAACCTGTTACATTCAAAACATCTCAAATTCGAATTAGATTTAGACTTAGTTTTACCTTGATTGACGGGTAGTTTCCGGCTCTTGATCATCTTCTGAACTAGATTTACTAGTTTGGTTTCCATTTCAGGATCTACCTCCGACTCGTACTGGTACTCGTCCTCTTCCTTGGGGGGTGATTTGTTCGCGGCCTTCTTCTTCGAACCTGCAATTAAGGCAATATCTTTCTCAGCCCGGACCACGTTAGTTTGTTCATGAAGTTTAAACTCAGAAAATAACTCGTCTAATCTAAGTTTAGAAAGATCCTTAGAAACCTTGTAGGCATCGACCATGGATGCCCACAAGGTGGTCCTAGGGAAAGAGTTTAAGGTGTACCTTATAAGGTCTTGATTCTCGACCTTTTGTCTAATGGCGTGCAAGCTATTGATGATGTCTTGAATACGGGCTTGTAGTTGTGTCGCCGTCTCATGTTCCTGCATCTTAAGGTTATACAACTTATTGAAAAGAAGATCACGTTTACATACCTTTGCATCGTCGGTTCCTTCGTGTAGCTCTACGAGTTTAGTCCATAAATCTTTAGCGCTAATGAAAGGGCCGATGTGGTTTAGCTCCTCTTTGGATAAGCCGCATTGAAGGATTTGGGTTGCCTTGGCATCGGCTTCCACTTGTCTTTTCATGGCATTAGTCCATTGATCATAATCCAACGATTCACCCACTTCATTAGTAGGAAGCATGAATCCGATTTGGATTATGATCCACATCTCGATTTGGGTCTTTAGGAAGCACTCCATCCAACACTTCCAATAACGGAAGTCATCTCCATTGTAAAACAGAGGTTGGACGGTGCTAAACCCTTCGAGATGGGTCATTTAGACAAAAGAGAGAAAACTAATACCTCGCAAAAATACAAACAACCAAAATGTACCAAGACTTACGTCTTGGATTAGTAGTGCGGGAGAACAAATTTAATTTAAACAAAAATCTCATAAAACCAGAAATAAAAAGAAAATAAAATCTATAAGAAATTGCTAGATTGGTAGTTTCACCAAATCGTAGTGCCCCAGCTCTGATACCACTTGTTGGATCGATTTGAGCGCTAGAGGGGGGGGTGAATAGCGTAAAATAAATTTTGTTCATTCTTTCGATATGAAACAATTAAAAGAGCGAGAATGCAGCGGAAATATAAAAGACAAGGTTTATTTTTACTTGGTTCACAGCCTTCGGCTGCTAGTCCAAGGCCCTAATGGTCTGAGACCACGTACGGAGGGCAATACACTAAAACAATCTCCTCCTCGTTAGAGGTAGGAGACAATGGAATACAAAAAGCTCGAAAGATTAAGGAAGAGGGGCACTCCCCCTCTCCTTATTACGATATAAAACTTTGAGAAAATGAAATAAGTACCATAGAAGACTTGAATAAAACTTATACTGACGAGGAAAAGAATGAAACTTAAGCTTGATCGTCGGAGTAGTAGAGCTTCGTCGTCGTAAAGTTGTCGGAGAGTCGAGACATTGCGAAGGCTTTTTGGAGAGCTATTGATGATGGAAATGGGGTGGAGAACCCCTACTTTTATAGCCTTGGAAACCCTAGACGTTCAGATCTTCAACCAATGAGAGTAAGCCTCCTAGCCCTTGAGAAATGGAGATAAGCTTTGACTCTCCTCAAGGCTGATCCTTGACCAACAGTCGACTGCTAGATGAATCAATCGACTAATGCAAGCCCTCAGTCGACTGATGGTAGGGTTTCTAGCTGCAATGAAGTGTTACCTCAAAAATGCAGTTAATATAAGTGAACTTGATGGCCATTTACCATCTGATTTTAACTTAGACTGTCCATGGGAAGTCTTGAGTCGGATCATCACCTAAGGACGTCCCCGTATAGAGGACACGACCTTACTTATGCTCACTCACACGAGCTTACCTCAACCATTACCTTTGAAGTTTCACTTTCGGTCTACACTTGATTTCTTCAGCTACCTCCGAAGTCCTCCCAGTGTCGCCCAACCACTATGATTCCCTCCGGGTGTTGCTGACCTTCTGCTTAGCTTAACATTTCTGCATACTCGACTCAACTCGTGAGATAACAAAATGAACTTAACTTTGTGTATTTGCTATAATCAAAACTCAGGTTTGATTCAGGTGTCTACTGCACCAACATTTTTGTCTTTTAGTCGACTGCTCTTACCTAACAGTTGACTAGACACTATATCGTTGTCTCACGACGACTTAATCCGCATCAAATTATTTCCCATCAGTCGACTTTTATTGGCATTAGTCGACTGTTATAGGCCTGCAGTCGACTGCCCAACATTCTATCCCCTGACCACTTAATTCCAGTCGACTGCTCAACCATAGCAGTCGACTGATCAAGGCTAGTTGACTACCCAAACATGGTAGTCAACTGCCAATGACCATAGCAATAATCGAGCTGCAGTCAATTGCTCACCCTTCGCATTAGCTCTAGGTGTCTCCATCAACTATGTCATGCTAACTAGGTCTCTTTTTCTAAGACTCATTTGGAATTATGCCACCAAGACTACATGTTTGGACTTTACACTGCCAAAAACCTCACCCTTGGACTTTCCGATCGCCAAGCATCAATGCTTGGACTTTCACCGCAAAGACTACACATTTAGACTTATGTGGCCAAGACTTCAAACTTGGACTTTCCATGCCAAGACCATTTTTGGACTTTCCATGCTAAGTATCCAAACTTGGACTTCCATACCAAGACCATGCTGGACTTTCCATACCAAGACTATTCTTGGAATTTTCATGCCAAGTATCCAAACTTGGACTTCCATGCCAAGACCATGCTTAGACTTTCCATGCCAAGATCATTCTTGGAATTTCCATGTCAAGTATCCAAACTTGGACTTCCAAGCCATGATCATGTTTGGACTTTCCATGCCAAGGCCATTCTTGGACTTTCCATGCCAAGTATCCAAACTTGGACTTCCCCTCGAGTCTCACTCAAGTCTTGTCAACCTTGACCTGAGGTTTGATTGCTCCAACAATCTCCCTCAAATAATCTCCCCCATATGAATTTGGATATTCCAAACATCCACTAGTCATATGGTCAACATATGGTTAAACCATATTGTCAAATAATGGTCAAACCCATTGTCAAATATCAAAACCCTACTCGAATCTCACTTGAGTCTGGTCAATCGTGACCTGGGTCGATTGCACCAACAATCTCCCCCTTTTTGATATTTGATAATATCTTTAAGTTAGGCTAACCAATAAACCCAACTATGCATTTTCTTATGCCAAAGCATAATGAAAGTTTACCTAACTTAAACCATTCATTTCTCCCCCTTTGGCATACATCAAAAAGCCTACCAAGGTTCTCAATGTTTCATCTCCCAATGAGATCCTACAATCTCTCCCTCGGTTCAAAATCATCTAGGATGCCTTCACTCTTCATAGTGATAAGACCCATATCACTAAATGAGAGGCAATCCACAATGAAGGTTTACCTAACTCTCACTTCTCCCCCTTTGTAATCAAAGGTTATCCATCATACCAAGATGGATAACCCCCCCCCCCCCCCCCTTCCCCCTAAAGGTTTGGTCCCCCTTAACCATTGCACCAAATGTCCTTGGAGAGTTCCTAGGCCTATAGGAAATCTAAACCATCGAAAATAAGGGTAAAAATTTAAACTTGAACTTTAATCTCCCTTAAAATCCGATACTCCACCCTAAATTTCTCTTCTAATCATTTTAAATGATTGTTTCACCCTTCCAATGATTTCCAAAGCATATCCTAGGGTTAGAAGACATTAGGGTACTTAATAGTGTCGATAAAGCTAAACAAATCTTATTCAGGCAATATCAGATATGTCAGTCGACTGAAATAAAAATCAGTTGACTACACCACCACCAGTCAACTGCCAACCCTAAATTACTCTCCTAATCCTTTTTCAATGATTGTTTCACCCTTCCAATAATTTCTAAAGCATATCCTAGGGTTATGAGATGCTAGGGTACTTAACAGTGCTGATAAAGCTAAACAAATCTTATTCAGGCAATATCAGACATGACAATCAATCGACTGAAATAGAAATCAGTCGACTACACCACCACCAGTCGACTACCCAAAGTGGCAGTCGATTGGTTTTTGCATTTGCAAAAATCAATGTTTCAGAAATAAAATTCAAAAAAATATAAGTAATTATATGTATTTTAAAAAATCTTGAAAATTCATACGTACATTATTTACATGAAATATAATGGGCGAAATATAATTTTATAATAAAATGCCCATTAAATTAAAGTATTGATAAAAAGTTCAAAACCATTGAAAACTTCAATATTTTTGCCTAACTTTGTGTTAACTTGTTCAATAGTGATTGCTATAAAAAAAATAGAATTCACTAAGGTTTTTCAAAATGATTTTAAAATAGTTTTAAAACCTTATATTGAACCATGGTCTATTGGCTAGATGTAGATGACTTGTACATTAGCTTTTCTCATTATTCCTCCATTGATTTATAATGAGTTTGAGTTCATCTAGATGCAACATCCAAGCACCTTGAACTTAACTCATTTTCTAACATCTTACATGTGTCTAGGGTATATCAATACACACACATGTCAATTTAATATTTTTGTGAGATGTGAGTTTTTGTTCTTCCTTATCTAAGAGTTCATGCATTTTATCTGAGCAACTTTATTTGATTCCCTTATCTTGGGACTTCAAATCATGTCATTGTCCTTAATTTTATTTTAATTTTCCTAAATGCATGAGATATGATCATGACATAAATGATAGTATAAATTAAAGCATAGCCAATGAATAATGATGTCATGGCATTAAAAAATTAAATGTAAACACAATCATGACATATATTGTAGGAATCTTATGCGAAAAACATCGCAAAAATGCAGCGGAAAATTGGATCCCGCCCGATCCATGTGTATACGTATTAAACATGGTGGTTTTACAACTACATCTAGTTGAGAGATTACCCTTGATGTGTAGCCCATCGCAATCCCAACAGCAACCCTTTGCAATGGATCTCAGCGTGATCAGGATGGTCGTGCCTCTATGGTATCCACACGAACACTCTCTTAGGAGAGGAAGAAGAAGCCTTTGGTTGTGTTAGCAACCTCACAAAAGCTTTTTTGCCTAATGTAGGTTTCGGCCAAGAAGATGAAGAAGAAGAACAAAAAGGCAATCACACAATGCATCATCATCCAAAGACCTTTTATAATCATCCTATGAATATGAAAGGTTTTGCATACTTTTGTATTCCCTCTTCAATGCATGATTAATCAACATTAATCATGTATGATGAATCCAAATCCATTCATCTTCTTCTATTCATGATTAATCCACATTAATCATGCATGATGAATCCATATCCATTCATCTTCTTCTATTCAAGATTAATCCACATTAATCATGCATGATGAATCCATATTCATTTATCTTCTTCAATTGGTTTAATTTGAGTCTAACTCAAATTGATCAAACTTGAGTCTAACTCAATCTAATTCATTCAATGAGCTTAATGGTTTCTTTAGTTGAACTAAATTGAACCCATCTCCAAAATAACATGTTCTTTGTGTGTGACCAATATATGTTCTCATAACGTTGGCAATGTCCCTAAAAACCATTTTAGAGACATAAGGAATGAGTGACATCTAACAATGCATCATTTCTACCCAAGTAACTGTTAGTGTTAGCCCTTAGTGTCAATCATGAGATGGTTGATTAGGGATCATATCTATCATATTTCATTAATAACAGACAAAGATTGATTATTATATTTACTTTATGTGTGTGCCAGCCAAATAAATATAATAATGCCCTTGAATAGTAGGTTCTAATCTACAGTATATCAATTGGTAGAATTGATTATGAGAAGATGTAGAAAATACTATACTTAAATATTCCTAGTTAAGTATTGTATTAATAGACAAAGGGATATATTGATACATTGAGACTAGCATATATGTCAATGGATGACTTGATCTCACAAGTCATGGATATGTAATATCACATTGACACGTGGGTATATTGGAGAAGACTATTTACAGAATTGACCCGCCATGAGAAAGTTTCATGGATCGTTATATGAGTGTCATAAATTTTTTCATGTGACTATTAGTATGAATAGTCCCTAGACCTGAAATCACTACGGTTTCTTACATAAGGAGTTATATGTTAGTAATATATGAGAGATGTCCTAAGGCAATCGCCTTATGTATGAACCATTTATATGATAAATGAAGATTCACTATTTGAGTATACATGTTTTATGTATTTGATTGGATCTTAAACTCATTTATCAATGTCCACGATACGATTCACAGCATGAGAGAATTTGTGATTGGATCACAACTAGTGAGTATCTCTACATGTGTAATTGTGATGTATCGGAATTATCCCTAGTCGATGAATTGATGGATTTGGACACCATCAAACGAGACTAGCACGAGGTATACTCCTTGGTGTATCCAAGCCCGATTCTCACCGGCCGGAGACATAGTGATGTCCGGAGTTAATCGTGGATGCTAGTTATGGTAACTAGTTCATTGGAGTGATCAGCCGTAAGACTTCATATGGTTCTCTGCATATATAGATATGTCAATGAAGTTCTTACTGTGGCTTAAGTGCGATGTTCCTTTGACTTGCGGTATTCAAGTCATCTTGATCATGGAGACTTATGCTTTGACATCTTAAGCAAACATCTCCGAGGAGATGTGGACCCGGGATGATTGGGTATAAGTCGAAGTGATCGAAGGTGTTTGAATAGCCTATAAAGGATTCACCACTCCTTGCGAGGAGATGTATACCCATGGCCTCTCGTCGGATTGTTACTAAAGTCTTTGGCCAAAGCATTACATGTTTAGAGTAAAGTACTCTTCGATACATGTGGAGTAACTAGAATCCGTAGGACGAGGAAATGATACTTGGGCTAGGTGTGACGTAGTCTGCCTAGTGGGGACTGACACTATAGACCATGTCCTGAACCAAGTGGGTATAAGATGAGTGAAGGGAATGGAGCACGATTCATTCGAGCTACTGAAGGGTTTCAGAAATAGTTCTGGATCAACCGTTGATCTTTTCGGTTAATTGGGGATCATGATGTACTACTAGGTGCCACTCATGATCGTTCTATAATTAATGGTTAATTATAGACGGCCAACATAAACCGAGAACCTATTTGGTCACACGCACAACGAATGTAATCCAAAGGATTTAAAACGAGCTTGAGAATGGGATTCTCAGACCGAGAGAGAAACTATGTTTGGTTGGACCAAACATAAAGCGAGCATGAAATTTTTTCAGTCGCAATGGAAGCGTGGATGGGCCGTGTCTTATGAAGACATAATGGATGGACCAAAATGGTTTGGTTCTAATCCAATGGATGAGAATAAACCAAAGGGTTTGGTTTATATTAAACGAATGAACCAAAGGTTGGTTCGGTTCGTTTTAACTTAAAATAAACCATCATGGTTTGGTTTATTTTAACTTATCTTAATGGAGCGGGTTAACGGGCTTTATGGATATGATCCATTAACCATTAAGAGAATTAGTTCTCAATAAAATAGGGCTTAAACCCTAACCCTAAAATCATCCAAAACCCTAGCCTCTTAGAGTTGCCGCCCACCCCAATTGTTGGAGTTTTCGGCGCCAACCCTAAAGCTGCCGCCGCCCAGCTTTGTGCCGCCGTCCAAGACCCTTGCCGGCGTCCAAGCTCCAGCCGGTGAACCTCCGGCGACCCTCCGGTGATCTCCTATAGGTTCGGCATCAAGGTGAGCTTTTTCTCTCCTTGTTTTGGCCGGCGCCTACTCCTCCACTAAGCTGTCCAGTTTTCTGGACAGCTTCTCCTCCTCTAGTCGGAGCGTCGTTTGGATGACGGTTAGTGCTCCGACAGCGGCTAACTTACCGGGGATTTGATCTCCGGTAATCCTCTGAGGTGGGGGATGAAGGATTCGTCAAACGGTTGACGAATACCTCTCCGGAGAAGCGAGTTTTGAGAACTCGTTTTAGGATCCGTATTTGGATTCGGATCGTGATCATCTCTCGATCACGTCGTCTTCAACACGAGGCTGGTAACCCGTACGAAGACGAAGCTCATGACTTAGCGAAGTCATCCCGAGGAGCTCGGCATGGATACGGATAGAGACGATTCTTACGAGGATCGTTCCGGTTGATGTCGTTCCCGCTACACGTCATACGAAAGGTATAACGTAGTTTAATTTCCTTTTATTGCAAATTTTAATTTACGGTTATGTCTACACTTGTTGTAATTGCATGCGTGTGTTGTGTGTGTTGTAATAAATATAGATTTATTATTTTTAATTGCTTCCGCTGTGCTCATGTTTACGAAACATGATCGAACACACACACGCCGCGGTGCCGGAAACCCAACAGTGGTATCAGAGCCCAGGTTGTGTTTCGACATAATCGTAAAAATGGTTTTGCGATAGTCATAATGTATTTCTGGAAGTTTTCTAAATTTTGGAAATTTAGAAGTATTTATGGAAATTTTTAAATTTTGGAAAGTCTAGAAGTATTTATGGAAATCTTCCACTTTTGGAAAGTTGGAAGTATTTATGGAAATTTATATTTTCTATAAATAAAATATTTGATTAGATTCTGGAAATTTGTTTCCTAATTTAATCATGATTTGATTTGGGAAATCAAATCTTAAAATATTTAATTTCCATAAGTAGTTTTAAAGATTTAGGAAATTGGTTTCCTAAATAGATTTTCCTTAATCAAATAATTCCATGAATAAAATATGTGATTAGATTTGGAAATTTGTTTCCTAATTTAATTATGATTTGATTTGGAGAATCAAATCTTAAACATATTTTATTTCCATAAATAGTTATGACATATAAGAAAATTATATACATGACATAATTGTATGCCATGTAATTGCATTAGATGCATAACATTATGCCATGCGTGTCATGACATGTAGATGTATGCCATGCCATGTAGATAATAGTTATTTGCATGCAAAGAGGATGAGACATAAAAACCCTTAATCAATATTAAAGCCTACACCTTCCATTAATATGGTTAGAACCAGAGTTCTGTTTCTTGTTTGGGTTGTTGGACTCTCCCCAAGCCCTACTAACTCAATATGTTCAAACCATGGAATAGTTTAATACTAATATGGTAAGAGTCGAGGTCAATCGTTAGCTTTGGTTGTTGGACTCTCTCCAAGCTGGGCTAATTGGTTGAATGCGCCTAACCATATTAAAACTATGTCCCGATTAATGGGTTGGCTTTAACCTCGAGCATCGCTTGTTGGACTCTCTCCAAGGTCGATGTAAAGGGAGGTGAAGTTGGGTGCTATGCATATGATGCATACTTGTTAATGTGTTAACAACCCGATGTATGTGTGAACATTCAATTAGTTGATAGCACATTGTGATAGTTGCATATACGGATATGCAATCGAGATAGATGATACTACCGTCGAAGTTATGAATGGCTTGTTGGACTCTCTCCAAGGTTGTTCATAACTATGATGGATATCAGCCCATTCGGAGATGGACCTACAATCTCCCGAAGTGATTTTGGGGTTTTTTGAAATTCGAAAAATGAATGGGATTTATAAATGTATATTGATGCATTTTAAAATCATCTTTCTCATATATGCTCATTTTGTATTTCTAAGTTAATATATTGATCATGATGTGTTTGAATTTATGCTCCATTTTGATTCAAATAAATTGATCGGGTCGAACTTGGATCGGCTTAGAAACTTGAGAATTGTTCTCAAGGTGACAAGCTTGTGTATGTCCTCGAAGCGCCTCTTCCCGCCCGTCCTAGTGACGATGCAACTTTGGACCAATTGTTGGCCTATCAGAAACATGTGAGTGATTTTGAACAAATGAGTTGCATCATGCTAGCCACGATGGAACCCAAGCTACGAAAGCAGCATGAGCATATGGATGCTCATATCGTAGTCCTTCATCTTTGTGAGTTGGTTGATGAGCAAGTGAGACTCGAAAGGTTTGAAGTCTCAAAGCTCCTCTTCACCTCTGAGATGCTAGGAGGTTCATCTGTGGTATCGCCAATATGTCAAGACCGTGGAGCCTTCAGAAGCATGAGTAGGACGGTCTTTGATAGTTGATTCCTCGAAGAAAGGTTCTAAGAGGAAGTCAAAGGAAAGAAGAGAAAGGCTAAGAAGGTAGAACTAGCACAAAAGGAAACTTGCCATCATTATGGCAAGGAGAGCCATTTGTGAAGAAAGTGCAAGATTTATCTTGAGTTCGTGAAGAAGGATAAGGCATCGGATGCCCCATCTTCTTCAGAAATCTTCTTTATTGATTGTCATTCTATTTCCTCAGACACTTGGGTATTTGATACTGGGTGTGGCTCACATATATGTAATGACATACATGGGCTAAGGAATAGAAGAAGACTCGTCAAAGGGGAGAGTCAAATTTACGTGTTGGGAATGGAGCAACGGTTGCTGCACTCGCCATCGGAACGTATTTGTTGGAACTCCCTGTAGGACTTGTCTTAGAACTGGACAATTGCTTGTATGTTCCTTCGTTGATAAAGAACATCATTTCTATTTCTTGTCTAAATAGAAATGGGTTCCATTTGACTTTTAGTAACAATTGTTGTTACATAACTTTGAATGGAGTTCTTTATGGGATTGGAACTTTAAGCAATGGTGTTTATACGTTGGACGTATCCAGTGACGATTTCAATATCGAAGCGAGCAACACTAGTGCTCGAAAGGATAATCAAATAGACTCCTATATGTGGCATTGTCGTCTTGGCCATATAAGCAAGAAACGCATGTCCGAATTACACCGATGTGGAATTCTGGAATCGTTTGAATTGGATTCATACGATACATGCGAATCATGCTTAAAAGGCAAGATGACTAAGTTACCTTTTACGGGAAAAGGTGAACGAGTGGGAGAGTTGCTAGGCCTAATACATAGTGATGTATATGGACCTATGTCAACTCAATCTTTAGGAGGCTATAGCTACTTCATTACCTTCACCGATGATCACTCACGGTTTGGGTATGTGTTCTTGATGAAACACAAGTATGAAGCCTTTGAAAGGTTCAAAGAATTCAGAAATGAAGTAGAGAAACAACATGACAAAAGTATTAAAATACTTCGATCGGATCGAGGTGGTGAATACTTAAGTCAAGAGTTTCTTGATTATCTAAGAGACAATGGCATATTGTCTCAATGGACTCCGCCCTATACACCACAGCATAATAGTGTATCTGAGAGGCGTAACCGGACCTTGTTGGACATGGTCAGGTCAATGATGAATCATGCGACTCTTCCCAAGTCCTTTTGGGGCTATGCACTTCAGACAACTGTTTACTTGTTAAACAGAATGCCTACCAAGGTAGTCTCAACTACTCCATATGAGATATGGAATGGTAAGAAACCTCATGTATCTTACTTGAAGATATGGGGTTGTCCTGCTTATGTGAAGCGGACTGTATCAGACAAACTGGATGCTAAGTCTGATAAATGTCTATTTATTGGATACCCTAAGGAAACAAGGGGTTACCAATTCTATCATCCTGTGGAACAAAAGGTGTTTGTTTCAAGGCATGCTGTGTTTCTAGAGAAAGAGTTTCTCTTGCAAGAAAACAGTGGGAGTGTCGTCGAGCTTGAGGAGGCTCGAGAGACTCAAATAGACATTAAAGAGATACCTGGTGAAGCACAACAGCCGACAACTCATAGTGATGAGCAATCGACTGGACCTATTGTAACACCACATCTTCGTAGATCTGGTAGAACACGCAATATTCCTGAGAGATATGGATTTCTCGTAAGTGAATCGAACGACGTTTTACTCATTGATGATGAGGAGCCTACCAGTTATGAAGAAGTGCTGACAAGTTCAGAAAGGGATAAGTGGCTTGGTGCCATGAAGTCGGAAATGGATTCCATGTACGAAAACCAAGTTTGGAACTTGGTTGACCCACCTGAAGGCATAAAGCCTATAGGGTGCAAGTGGGTTTTCAAGAAGAAAACCGACATGGATGGTAATGTGATTACCTATAAGGCTAGATTGGTGGCGAAAGGATATCGTCAAAAGCAAGGTGTTGATTATGACGAAACCTATTAGCTTGTAGCTATGCTTAAATCCATTCGGATGCTCCTGGCCATAGCGGCTCATTATGATTATGAGATATGGCAGATGGATGTGAAAACAGCTTTCCTTAATGGAAACTTGCTCGAGGACGTGTATATGATACAGCCTGAGGGTTTCACATCGGTTGATAAAACCAAGGTATGCAAGTTGCGACGGTCCATTTATGGATTGAAGCAAGCATCCAGGAGCTGGAATATCCGTTTTGATGAGACGATCAAAAAGTTTGATTTCTCGCAAAATCCAGACGAACCTTGTGTGTACAAGAAGGTTAGTGGGAGTGCAGTCGTGTTCCTAGTATTGTATGTCGATGACATATTACTTATAGGAAACGATGTGTCAATCTTACAGTCAGTTAAGGTTTGGTTATCCAAGACATTCTCCATGAAAGACCTGGGAGAAGCAACCTACATCCTTGGGATTAAGATCTATAGAGATAGATCGAAACGGTTGCTTGGTCTTTCGCAGTCTACATATATAGACCGAGTGCAAAAGAGGTTTAGCATGTCGGAATCCAAGAAAGGTTTCTTACCCATCAGGCATGGGGTACACCTTTCGAAGTCTATGTGTCCGCGCACAGAAGACGAGAGGATTTGCATGAGTAAGATTCCCTATGCATCCGCAATAGGATCTATCATGTATGCTATGTTATGTACGAGGCCCGATGTATCGTATGCTCGAGTGTCACGGCGGATACCGATCCGATCGAGGAATGGATCATTGGCGGTATTAAGACGATCCTTAAGTACTTGAGAAGAACTAAGGATGTGTTCCTAATATATGGAGAAGGGTACATGGTGATACGTGGGTATACGGATGCGGATCGCACGACAAGGATGATTCCATGTCTTAGTCCGGGTATGTATTCACCTAGAATGGAGGCCAATAAGTTGGAAAGGTTCCAAGCTTGACACTATAGCGATTCGCCACTAAGGCGAGCGGAATCGTTGCGACTTTAGGCAAAAAGGAGCGGTTTGGATCAAGTAGTTCATCTATGAACTTGATGTGGTCTCATCAATGATCCAAACATGTGCTTCGCCGCTATCATCTTATCGGAGAGATCATAAGTAGGAGCGAAATACAAATCGAGAAAATTCCCCTTTGAAAGGAACTTAGCGGATCCTTTGACTAAAGCATTACCTCAAAGTAAGTTTGAGGGTCATGTTCGAGCTTATGGTATTGGATACCGTAGCGATTGGCATTAGGCCAAGTGGGAGTCTGTTAGTAATATATGAGAGATGTCCTAAGGCAATCGCCTTATGTATGAACCATTTATATGATAAATGAAGATTCACTATTTTAGTATACATGTTTTATGTATTTGATTGGATCTTAAACTCATTTACTGAATGTCCACGATACGATTCACAGCATGAGAGAATTTGTGATTGGATCACAACTAGTGAGTATCTCTACATGTGTAATTGTGATGTATCGAAATTATCCCTAGTCGATGAATTGATGGATTTGGACACCATCAATTCTGTCGAGACTAGCACGAGGTATACTCCTTGGTGTATCCAAGCAGCTGATTCTCACTGGCTGGAGACATAGTGATGTTCGGAGTTAATCGTGGATGCTAGTTATGGTAACTAGTTCATTGGAGTGACCAGCCGTAAGACTTCATATGGTTCTTTGCATATATAGATATGTCAATGAAGTTCTTACTGTGGCTTAAGTGCGATGTTCCTTTGACTTGCGGTATTCAAGTCATCTTGATCATGGAGACTTATGCTTTGACATCTTAAGCAAACATCTCCGAGGAGATGTGGACCCGGGATGATTGGGTATAAGTCGAAGTGATCGAAGGTGTTTGAATAGCCTATAAAGGATTCACCACTCCTTGCGAGGAGATGTATACCCATGGCCTCTCGTCGGATTGTTACTAAAGTCTTTGGCCAAAGCATTACATGTTTAGAGTAAAGTACTCTTCGATACATGTGGAGTAACTAGAATTCGTAGGACGAGGAAATGATACTTGGGCTAGGTGTGACGTAGTCAGCCTAGTGGGGACTGACACTATAGACCATGTCCTGAACCAAGTGGGTATAAGATGAGTGAAGGGAATGGGGCACGATTCATTCGAGCTACTGAAGGGTTTTAGAAATAGTTCTGGATCAACCGTTGATCTTTTCGGTTAATTGGGGATCATGATGTACTACTAGGTGCCACTCATGATCGTTCTATAATTAATGGTTAATTATAGACGGCCAACATAAACCGAGAACCTATTTGGTCACACGCACAACGAGTGTAATCCAAAGAATTTAAAACGAGCTTGAGAATGGGATTCTCAGACCGAGAGAGAAACTATGTTTGGTTGGACCAAACATAAAGCGAGCATGAAATTTTTTCAGTCGCAATGGAAGCGTGGATGGGCCGTGTCTTATGAAGACATAATGGATGGACCAAAATGGTTTGGTTCTAATCCAATGGATGAGAATAAACCAAAGGGTTTGGTTTATATTAAACGAATGAACCAAAGGTTGGTTCGGTTCGTTTTAACTTAAAATAAACCATCATGGTTTGGTTTATTTTAACTTATCTTAATGGAGAGGGTTAACGGGCTTTATGGATATGATCCATTAACCATTAAGAGAATTAGTTCTCAATAAAATAGGGCTTAAACCCTAACCCTAAAATCATCCAAAACCCTAGCCTCTTAGAGTTGCCGCCCACCCCAATTGTTGGAGTTTTCGGCGCCAACCCTAAAGCTGCCGCCGCCCAGCTTTGTGCCGCCGTCCAAGACCCTTGCCGGCGTCCAAGCTCCAGCCGGTGAACCTCCGGCGACCCTCCGGTGATCTCCTATAGGTTCGGCATCAAGGTGAGCTTTTTCTCTCCTTGTTTTGGCCGGCGCCTACTCCTCCACTAAGCTGTCCAGTTTTCTGGACAGCTTCTCCTCCTCTAGTCGGAGCGTCGTTTGGATGACGGTTAGTGCTCCGACAGCGGCTAACTTACCGGGGATTTGATCTCCGGTAATCCTCTGAGGTGGGGGACGAAGGATTCGTCAAACGGTTGACGAATACCTCTCCGGAGAAGCGGGTTTTGAGAACTCGTTTTAGGATCCGAATTTGGATTCGGATCGTGATCATCTCTCGATCACGTCGTCTTCAACACGAGGCTGGTAACCTGTACGAAGACGAAGCTCGTGACTTAGCGAAGTCATCCCGAGGAGCTCGGCGTGGATACGGATAGAGACGATTCTTACGAGGATCGTTCCGGTTGATGCCGTTCCCGCTACACGTCATACGAAAGGTATAACGTAGTTTAATTTCCTTTTATTGCAAATTTTAATTTACGGTTATGTCTACACTTGTTGTAATTGCATGCGTGTGTTGTGTGTGTTGTAATAAATATAGATTTATTATTTTTAATTGCTTCCGCTGTGCTCATGTTTACGAAACATGATCGAACACACACACGCCGCGGTGCCGAAAACCCAACATTATATACTTTGGTATCGTCAAACGTCACCCGTAACAGGGTGGACTATAAAGGTGATCACTGGGTATGTAACAAATTATGCGGAGAGATGTGAGTGATGTAGATGAGATCTATCCCTCTCATATGACGAGAGTGATATCTTTAGGCCTCTTGATAGAGTAGGACCACAAAATGCATGGTCATGCTCAAATGAGTCAATATGAGATATTGAGCTCATTTGTTTGAGTGAGTCTACTTAGGGATCAAGAAACACAAAGATTGACAAAAGGATGACACGGTCTATGCCTCGTTGATCAATCTAGATTTAGAGGATAGAAGGACGAGGTTCTACAATATAGTAGTCACAGTAAGGTTATGTCGGATCTCGACATTCTTGCCACTTCGGTAGCAATGATACATTGTTAGATGTCACTCATTGCTTATGATTCTAAAAAGATTGTTAGAAACATTGCCAACGTTACAAGAACCTATTGGGTCTCACACAAAGAACATGTTATTTTGGAGATAAGATCATTTTAGTTTGACTAAATGAATCATTAGTTAATTGAATGGACTAGAATGAGCTAGACTCATTGCTTGGCCAAACTTGAGTTGGACTCAAATTGATTTAATTTGATTTAGACTCAAATGAAACTAATTGAAAAAAGTTAGCATGATTAATGATGATTAATCATGCATGCAAATGGGAGTTGTTGCATGCAAATGGATTAATGCATGAAATGGGATTTAATGCTTAATGTTGCATGCAAAGGGATTAATGCATGAAAGGAGAATTATTCCAAACGTTGCATGTAAAATGAAATATTGCATGCAAATGAATTAATGAATGCAAATGGATTAATTCATGCAAATGGGATTAATGCATAAAGGAATTTGAGAAATTTTCTCAATTTTGCATGCAAATAAATGGACTCATTAACATTGCATGCAATTGGGAGTTGAGGAGTATCCTCAACGTTAATGAAAAAAAATGGGATTAATGGACAATAAAAAGGGGATTTGAGAAGTCTCCTTAGGGTGCGTTTGGTTCAAGTAATCATACATAATCTTGGTTATATGATTACCAGGAAATAAAATATAACCTTAGAATAAAGTATAACCTTAGATAAAAACCTTGTTTGGTAGGAGGTTTTAATATATAACTTAGTTTAATATTTTACTAAATTATCCTTTGTCTTTGCTCAATCAATTCGATGACGACGACATAAATATTAATAATGACGGCAGTGATCTACCATCAGCAGTGCCCGACCGACCGACGGTGGCGGTGACCGACCAACGATCGACTGGCGACAGTGGTTATCGGCCTCCGACGATGACGGTCGACCGACCGGTGGCGACGGCGGTGGCCGGCGACAGGCGGCGGCGGTGGGTGGCGGCGGCGATGGCGCGATGGCGGCAGCGGTGTCGGCCGGCGGCGATGGCGGCGGCGAAGGCGGCAGCGGTGGCCGGCAACGAAGCGGCGGCGGTGGCCGGCAGCGAAGCGGCGGCGATGGCCGGCAGCGAAGCGGCGGCGGATGGCGGCGGCGGCGATGGCGGCGATAAGCGATGGCGATGGCGGCGCAGCGAAGCGGCGAGCGGCGGCAAGCAGCGGTGGCGGCGGCGGCATGGCGGCGGCAGCAGCCGGCGACGACGGGCGATGACGGCAGCGGCGGCGGCAACGAGCGGCGGCGGCGAAGCGGCGGCGCGGATCGATTGAGTTTTGATAAATTGACATTTAATATATTGCTAGGGGTAATATTGGAAAAAAGTTTCCTTAACCCCAGGAATCAACAAAAACCTTGGTTCTCCAAGGTTTTCCTATTCCCTCTAAAATGATTTTTGTTCATAACCAGGTAATGAACAATTACCAGATAATTATTTATAACCTAAACCAAACAAGGTTTTTGTTGATAACCTAACCAGGTAATGTGAAGGAGAATGGTGATCTCTTGTGTGTGCATGTAATCTCATTTTAGCTAAGTATCCCATTTGTGCCTTGTATCCATATATTTTTCTCCTTCTCCCTTCTTCTTGGAAAAGGTCTTGTGTGGAGAGCCTTAGTGTGGTTGCTAGCACAACCAAAGGTGTTATCTCCATCTCCAAGATTGTGTTTGTGTGGATACCTTAGAGATATGATTGTCCTTACCGTATTGAGATTCGACTGCATTTAACTAGCGGGATTATGAAGGGCTTCACAACAAAGGTATACTTCTTCTTCTAGATAAGATCTAGACAAAGTAGGATAATCAATTTATATGTATTGCATGGATCTCTAGAGGGATCCGGTTTGTATTTTTTTGTTTCCGCTGCAGTTGTGCGAAGTATTTTGCCCGCGATGTTGTGAATATCACGATCTGGATTTCCCAACAGTGGTATTAGAGCCACTTACAAAACGTATATTTCATTATGATGATTTATATGTGATATAAATTTAGATTTTCATGTTTTCTATGAGATATAAAATATGTGCATTATGGGTACACGAATTTTAGGCTTGGTATGTTGATAAGGGGCAAAAATGGGATTGAACATGGCCTGGCCGTGGGTGCCTCTGATCACCCTAGAATGGTCATGCCAATTGGCATGGACCCACCGTGTTGAACACGGGATGCTCCGGAAATGAGGGTCTTGGGTTCATGGCATTGTGACTTATCGACAAAGCGGCTTAAAATTCGTGTGTGTATTCATAATAAATTTTATAACATTACATCATTATGAATGATATGGTGCATGGTGCATGGTTATGGCCTAGGATACAATGTGATTGTGGTTGTGTGTTGAATGTGCATGTTGTAATTCATAAATACGACCTACGTGTCATGTCTTCATCTCTATTTTTCTGGTTGTAAAATAGACTTAAACTTGAATATAACTTGAGTGTTCTTATTTTGTAATGTACAAAATAAAGAAATGAAAAGTCCATTGAAGGTTGAAGTTACAAGGAGGATGCCGACAACACAGGATGACCAAAGGAAGCACTTGGAGAAGATGTCATCCCTAGGTTAACCATTCGCTCTTCTCATTGCCTTGAGAAGATCGTAGATTCGGGCCATAACCATGTCACGTTATTTGCTATGTGTGTATGTGATACATGTGATGCTTGTATATATGATGCATGTGATGCTTGTATATTTGATGCATGCGTAGTTAGTTGTCACAAAAATTAGGTCACTTATTATATGCCTACCAAAGTTTAATACTTACTATTACCTTGTTCAATCGTAGCGCATTTGCCAAAGCAAAGTGACTCGATTTACCTCAGTAAAGTACAACAGGACAATTGTGATGTCCGCCTATTAATCTTTGGGTTTGACTTAACTAAGCTCTCTCAATTAGATTGATGAACTTAGAGGCATAGCTCATACGGAACATCTACCTACATTATACAAATCTTGGGTGATTAGCCAAAGCTAACTCAAGATGAGTGGTAATTTAGAAGGATATCTCATGCGATGGGCACAATGAACAAATAATATTGTTCATAATATACAAGAGTTACATTAGATGTAATTGGTACAAGTTACCTACCTAACTTATATGAGTCTTGGGTGATTAGCCAAAGTTAACTCAAGATGCGGTATAATATGGATCTTGTCCCACTTTGTGACCAGTGGGAGAATCATTTAGTTAAAGACCTAATTAAATGATTGAAATATGATACATTTCTGCATTTCTGCATTGTAGATCACCATGTCATCAAATACGTCAAACACACTCTCTCTGCGATCTGTCCTTGATAAGGACAAGCTCACTGGAGCTAACTTCCTGGACTAGTACAGGAACTTGGAAATAGTCCTCAAGCAAGAACGCAAATTGTACGTCCTAGAGCAGTCCAATCCTGAACCATCCACCCCTACAATCACTCGTGCTGACAAGGATGCTTATAAGAAGCATCAAGATAATGCATTGGATGTGTCATGCCTTATGCTTGCCACCATGACCTCTGAGCTTCAGAAGCAACATGAGAACATGGATGCCTATGGTATGGTTGAGCATATGAAACATCTATATCAGGGAAAAGTAAGGCACGAGAGATACAAAGTATCAAAGGCCTTATTTCAATGCAAAATGCAAGAAGAAACTCCCGTAGGTACTCATGTACTCAAGATGATTGGGTACATTGAGAACCTACAGAGATTGGGATTTCTATTGGGCCAAGAGCTGGCCACTAACCTTGTTCTTCAGTCACTACCAGAAGGCTACAGTCAATTTGTCATGAACTACAACATGAATGAAATTGACAAGCCTTTACCTGAGTTGTTGAGCATGTTACGAATTGATGAACTCAACCTTAAGAAGGTAAAGCCTGGTACCATTTTGACGGTGAACAAAGGCAAAGGCAAAGGCAAGAAAAAGCCTAAAGGTAAGGGTAAGACCCAAGCCAAAGGCAAAGGAAAAGGCAAGGCAAATGCATTAAAACCTAAAGGAGGGGTGTCTAAGGAAGGGGAATGCTTCCATTGCAGTGAGACTGGGCATTGGAAGAGAAACTGCAAGCTATACCTGGAAGAGGTGAAAAGGAAGAGAAGTGAGACTTCTGCCTCAGGTATATATGTTATCGAAGTCAATTTATCTATCTTGTCTTCTTGGGTATTAGATACTAGATGTGCTTCTCACATTTGTATCAATGTGCAGGGCCTTCGAAAGACTAGATCATTGACGAAGGGCGAAGTGGACCTACGGGTAGGCAATGGAGCAAAAATTGTCGCCATCGCTGTAGGGGCATATTCCTTATCTTTGTCCACTGGGCTTATCTTAGAACTAGAAGAATGTTGTTATGTGCCTGCCTTGACTAAAAATATTATCTCTTTTTCTTGTTTAGACAATAAAGGTTTCTCATTTGTAATAAAGGATAAGTGTTGTTCCGTTTATTTAAATGACATGTTTTTTTTGTAGTTCACACCTTGTGAATGGTCTCTATCTTCTAGATCTTGAAACCCCAGTCTATAACATAAATATCAAACGGTTAAAATCTAATGATCTAAACCAAACATATCTCTGGCATTGTCGCCTAGGTCATGTAAATGAGAGTCACATATCCCAGCTCCATAAGGATGGATTACTGGACTCATTTGATTTTGAATCATATGAGGCATATGAATCTTGTCTTCTAGGCAAGATGACCAAGACTTCATTTAGTGGACATGGCGAACAAGCTACTGATTTGTTAGAACTTATACATACTGATGTATGCGAGCCTTTCAATGTAGCAGCTAGAGGAGGCTATCAGTACTTCATTACTTTTACTGATGATTTCAGTAGATATGGATATGTGTATCTTATGAGACACAAATTTGAATCCTTTGAAAAGTTCAAAGAATTCAAGAATGAAGTACAAAACCAACTTGGTAAGAGTATAAAAGTGCTTCGATCAGATCGAGGTGGGGAATACCTTAGCCAAGCTTTTCTTGACTATCTCATTGAGTTTGGGATTAGATCTCAACTCACTCTACTTGGAACATCGCAGTGGAATGGTATATCAGAAAGGAGAAATCGTACATTATTAGATATGGTACGATCCATGATGAGTCACACAAATCTTCCTTCTTTCTTTTGGGGATATGCTTTAGAGACGTCTGCTTTTACACTTAACCGCATTCCATCTAAGGCAGTCATAAAGACACCATATGCGATATGGATTGGGAAGAGTCCCAAGATGTCTTTTATGAAGATTTGGGGATGTGAGGCTTATGTTCGATGTCAATTCTCCGATAAACTAGGCCCTAAATCAGACAAGTGCTACTTTGTAGGATATCCTAAGGAAACGAAAGGGCATTACTTCTACAATCCCACGCAAGGAAAAGTGTTTGTCGTTAGAAATGGAGTATTTTTAGAAAGAGAGTTCGTCTCTAGAAGAACTAGTGGGAGTAAAATACATCTTGAAGAAATTCAAGATAAAGATAGCACTGAGATGGAAATTGAACATGCACCACAAAGTATTGTGGATGATGAGATTGTTGCACAAGAAGTTATAGAGCAACAACCTGTTCAAGTAGACCAACCTCTTCGCAGGTCTGATAAGATACATCGTCAGCCTGAGAGATATTCATTCCTCTTATTTGACAATGATGACATTATGCTTGTTGAGTTGAACGAGCCTACATCCAATCAGGAAGCTGTGATGAGCCCAGATTCTGAGAAATAGCTAGAGGCCATGAGATCTGAAATGGAATCCATGTATACTAACCAAGTATGGACTTTGGTTAATCCACCTGAAGGGGTCAAACCCATTGGGTGTAAATGGGTCTTTAAGAGAAAGACTGACATGGATGGTCTTATGCATACCTATAAAGGGCGATTGGTAGCTAAAGGTTTCAAATTGATTCATGGTATTGACTATGATGAAACTTTTTCACCAGTTGCGATGCTTAAGTCCATCCGGATCACGCTTACTATAGCAGTTTACCATGATTATGAGATCTAGCAAATGGATGTCAAATCTACATTTCTGAATGGAAACCTTCTCAAGGATGTGTACATGACACAACCTGAGGGTTTTGTAGATCCAAAGCATGCTGGTAAGGTATGCAAGCTACATAGGTCCATTTATGGTTTAAAGCAAGCATCTAGAAGCTGGAATCTTTGATTCGATGATGCAATCAAACAATTTGGTTTCGTCAAGAATGAAGATGAACCCTGTGTCTACAAGAGGGTTAGTGGGAGTATAGTTATATTTCTTATCTTGTATGTTGATGACATACTTCTCATTGGAAATGACATCCCTATGCTGCAGTATGTGAAGACTTGGCTTGGGAATTGTTTCTCAATGAAAGACTTAGGCGAAGCAGCCTACATTTTAGGCATTAAGATCTAAGAGATTGCTTAGCCTAAGTCAGAGTGCATACATTGACAAGGTGCTTAAACATTTTATCATGCAGAATTCTAAGAAGGGATTTCTTTCAATGTCACATGGTGTGAGCCTTTCGAAGGCTCAATGCCCTTCTTCTAAGGAAGAAAGGGAACGCATGGATCAGATCCCTTATGCATCTGCTATAGAGTCTATTATGTACATCACGCTATGCACTCGTCCTGATGTCTCATATGCTTTAAGCATGACGAGTAGGTACCAGTCAGATCCAGGTGACAGTCACTGGATAGCTATCAAGAATATTCTAAAGTACTTGAGAAGAACTAAAGACTATTTCTTGATATTTGGAGGCAATGAGGAGCTCGTTGTAAAGGGTTACAGTGATGCTAGCTTTTGAATGGACAAGGACGATTACAGATCGCAGCCAGGGTATGTCTTTTGTTTAAATGGTGGTGTTGTGAGTTGGAAGAGTTCAAAGCAAGACACAGTCGCGGATTCTACTATAGTGGCCGAGTATATTGTTGCTTCTGATGTGGAAAAGGAGGTTGTTTAGATCAGGAAGTTTGTTTCTAGGCTCGGTGTAGTTCCTAGCATCATGAGCCCTATAGAGCTTTATTGTGACAACAACGGGGCTATAGCACAAGCTAAAGAACCTCATTCTCACCAGTGTTCCAAATATATACTATGGCGATATCATCTCATTCGAGAGATCATCGATAGAGGAGATGCGCGAATATGCAGAGTAGATACTGATGCTAACATTACGGATCCCTTGACCAAGGCTTTGGCACAGAGAAAGCATGATGGTCACACTAGATCACTGGGTCTTAGAGATTACAGTGATTGACACTAGTGTTAGTGGGAGATTGTTAGTGGCAGCCCTTAGTGTCAATCATAAGATGGTTGATTAGGGATCATATGTATCATATTTCATTAATAACAGACAAAGATTGATTATTATATTTACTTTATGCGTGTGTCAGCCAAATAAATATAATAATGTCATTGAATAGTAGGTTCTAATCTACAGTATACCAATTGGTAGAATTGATTATGAGAAGCTGTAGAGAACACTATACTTAAACATTCCTAGTCAAGTATTGTATTAATAGACAAAGGGATATATTGATACATTGAGACTAACATGTAGGTCAATGGATGACTTGATCTCACAAGTCATGGATATGTGATATCACATTGATACATGAGTATATATATTGGAGAAGACTATGTACTGAATTGACCCACCATGAGAAAGTTTCATAGATCTTTATATGAGTGTCATAAATTTTCTCATGTGACTATTAGTATGAATAGTCCTTAGACCTGAAATCACTACAGTTCCCTACATAAGGAGTTATGTACTTTGATATCATCAAACGTCACCCGTAACAGGGTGAACTATAAAGGTGATCACCGGGTATGTAACAAATTATACGGAGGGATGTGAGTGATGTAGATGGGATCTATCCCTCCCATATGACAGGAGTGATATCTTTAAGCCTCTTGATAGAGTAGGACCACGAAATACATGGTCATGCTCAAATGAGTCAATATGAGATATTGAGCTCATTTGTTTGAGTGAGTCTACTTAGGGATCAAGAAACACAAAGATTGATAAAAGGATGACATGGTCTATGCCTCATTGATCAATCTAGATATCGAGGATAGAAGGACGAGGTTCTACAATATAGTAGTCACAGTAAGATTATGTTGGATCTCGATATTCTTGCCACTTGGGTAGCAATGATGCATTGCTAGATGTCACTCATTGCTTATGTTTCTAAAAAGGTTTTTAGAAACATTGCCAATGTTGCAAGGTCACACACAAAGAACATGTTATTTTGGAGATAAGATCATTTTAGTTTGACTAAATGAATCATTAGTTAATTGAATGGACTAGAATGAGTTAGACTCATTGCTTGGCCAAACTTGAGTTGGACTCAAATTGGTTTAATTTGAGTTAGACTCAAGTGAAACTAATTGAAGAAGGTTAGCATGATTAATGATGATTAATCATGCATGCAAATGGGAGTTGTTGCATGCAAATGGATTAATGCATGAAATGGGATTTAATGCTTAATGTTGCATGCAAAGGGATTAATACATGAAAGGAGAATTATTCCAAATAAATGGACTCATTAAAATGGATTAATTCATGCAAATGGGATTACATGCAAAATAAATGTAAAATGAAATATTACATGCAAAATGGATTAATTCATGCAAATGGAATTTAAGAAGTTTTCTCAATTTTGCATGCAAATAAATGGACTCATTAACATTGCATGCATGCAATTGGGAGTTGAGGAGTATCCTCAACGTTAATGAAAAAAAAATGGGATTAATGGATAATAAAAAAAGGGATTTGAGAAGTCTCCTTAACGTGAAGGAGAATGGTGATCTCTTGTGTGTGCATGTGATCTCATTTTAGCTAAGTATCCCATTTGTGCCTTGCATCCATATATTTTTCTCCTTCTCCCTTCTTCTTGGAAAAGGTCTTGTGTGTAGAGCCTTAGTGTGGTTGCTAGCACAACCAAAGGTATTATCTCCATCTCCAAGATAGCGTTCGTGTGGATACATTAGAGATACGGTTGTCCTTACTATATTGAGATCTGGTTGTGTTTGGCTAGCGGGATTGCGAAGGGCTTCGCAACAAAGGTATACTTCTTCTTCTAGATAAAATCTAGACAAAGTAGGATAATCAATTTATATGTATTGCATAGATCTCTGGAGGGATCCGGTTTGTATTTTTTTGTTTCCGCTGCGGTTGTGCGAAGTATTTCGCCCGCAATGTTGTGAATGTCACGATCCGGATTTCCCAACAGTAACAAGTATGTCGAGATCCGACATAACTTTTCTGTGATTATTATCTTATATGGCTAAATCCTTCTATCCTTGATATCTAGATTGATCAATGAGGTATAAACCGTGTCATCCTCTTATTAATATTTGTGTTTCTTGATCTTCAAGTAGACTACTCCAATAAAATGAGCTCAATATCTCATATTGACTTATTTGAGCATAACCATGCAATTTAGTAGTCTTACTTTATCAAGGGTCCCACAAATATCACTTCCATCATATGGAAGAGATATATCTCATCTCCATCACTCACATCCCTCTACATAAATTCATTGCATACCCAATGATTGACTTTATAGTCCACCTTATTATAGGTGACGTTTGTCGATATCAAAGTATATAATTCCATATGTAGGGAACCATAGTGATTTCATGTCTAAGAACTATTCATACCAATAGCCACTATGAGAATGTTTATGACACTCATATGAAAATCTATGAAACATTCTCATGGCGAGTTAGTTCAGTACATATTCTCTAATATATACCCATGTGTCAACTTGATATCATATATTCATGACTTGTGAGATTAAGTCATCAGTTGACCTACATGCTAGTCTCAATGTATTAATATTATCCTTGTATATTAATACTTGACTAGGAACAGTTACGAGTAGTGTTTTATATATATCTATAGTATCTGACTATCAAGTCACCAACTTGATATACCATAAAATTGAACCAACTACCCTAGGATATTATTATATTTATTCAAATGGTACATCAATGAAGTAAATACAATAACCATAAACTTTGCCTTTATTATGAAATATGATACAAAAGTGTCTTTACCAATCATCTCATAATTGACACTTAAAGCTAATACTAATAATCTCCCACTAGCAATAATGTCAATCACTGAAATATTTAATACCCAATGACCTAGTGTAACCATCATGCTTCCTCTGTGCCAAAGCCTTGGTCAAATGGTCCGCAATGTTAGCATCGGTCGATATTCTACATATTCTAACATCCCCTCTATCGATGATCTCTCAAATGAGATGGAACTGCCATAGTATGTGTTTGGATCACTAATGAGAGTGAGGTTCCTTAGCCTATGCAATAGCCCCATTGTTATCACAATAGAGGTCTATGGGGCTCATTATGTTAGGAACAACACCAAGCTCAGAAATAAACTTTCGAATTCAAACAATCACTTTTGCTACAGCTGAAGTAGTAATATACTCGACCTCTATAGTAGAATCAGCTACTGTGTCTTGCTTTGAACTCTTCCAGCTCACAACAATACCATTTAAGCAAAATACATATCCTGACTGTGATCTGGAATCATCCTTGTCAGTTTGAAAGCTTACATCACTGTAACCCTTTACAACAAGCTCCTCATGGCCTCCAAATATCAAGAAATAATCTTTTGTTCTTCTCAAGTACTTAAGAATATTCTTGACTGTTCTTAACTGCTTCCAGTGACTTTCACTTGGATATGACTGGTATTTTCTCATCATGCTTAACGCATATGAAACATCGGAGCGAGTACATAACATGACATACATGATAGACCCTATAACAGATGCATAAGGAATCTGATCCATGTGATTCCTTTCTTCCTTAGAAGAAGGGCATTGAGCCTTCGAAAGGCTCACACCATGTGACATCGGCAGAAATTCCTTCTTGAAATTCTGCATGACAAAACGATTAAGCACCTTGTCAATATATGTACTCTGACTTAGGCCAAGAAGTCTCTTAGATATATCTCTATAGATCTTGATGCTCAATATATAGGCTGCTTCTCCTAAGTCTTTCATTGAGAAACTATTCCCAAGCCCAGACTACAGCATAGGGATATCATTTCCAATGAGAAGTATGTCTTCTACATACAAGATGAGAAAAACGACTGTGCTCCAACTAACCCTCTTGTAGACACAAGGTTCATCTTCATTCTTTATGAAACCAAACGTTTTTATCTCATCATCAAATCAAAGATTCCAACTTCTAGAAGCTTGCTTTAAATCATAGATGGATCTTTGCAACTTACATACCTTTCTAGCATCCTTTAGATGTACAAAACCCTTAGGTTGTGTCATGTACACATCCTCAAGTAGATTTCCATTAAGAAATATAGTTTTGACATCCATCTGCCAGATTTCATAATCATGGTAAGCTGCAATAGCAAGTAGGATCCGAATAGATTTAAGCATCGCAACTGATCAAAAGGTTTCATCATAGTCTATACCATGAATCTGCTTGAATCCTTTAGCTACCAATCCCCCCTTATAAGTATGCATATGACCATCCATGTCAGTCTTTCTTTTAAAGACCCACTTACACCCAATGTATTTGACCCCTTAAGGTAAATCAATCAAAGTTCATACTTGGTTGGTGTACATGGATTCCATTTCGGGCCTCATGGCCTCTAGCCATTTCTCATAATCCGGGATCATTACAACTTCTTGATAGGTTGTAGGCTCATTAAAATCAACAAGCAATACATCACCGTGGTCATAAAAGAGAAAAGAATATCTCTCAGGTTGACAACGTATCCTATCAGATCTGTGCAGAGCATGGTCTACTCGAACAGGTTATGCCACAACTTCATGAGGTGTTATAGATTCATAATGTTCACCACCTTGTGGTGTCTGTTCGATTTCCATCAAAGCTTCAGGGCTATCTTGTGTATCTTGAATTACTTCAAGATCGACTTTACTCCCACTAGTTCGTTTAGAAATAAATTCTCTTTCCAGAATACACCATTTTTATCAATAAACACTTGGCCTTGTGTGAAATTATAAAGTAATTTCCCTTAGTTTTTTTGGAATATCCAACAAAATAGCACTTATCTGATTTGGGTTCTAATTTATCTGAGACTTGACATCTAACGTATGCCTCACAACCCCAAATCTTCATAAAAGACATCTTGGGACTCTTCCCAGTCCATATTGTATATGGTTTCTTTATGATTGCCTTAGACGGAACACGGTTAAGAGTGAAAACAGCTGTCTTTAGAGCATATCTCCAAAAGGAAGAAGGAAGATATGTTTGACTCATCATTTATCGTACCATATCTAATAAAGTATGATTTCTCCTTTCTGATACACCATTCCACTGTGGTGTTCTAGGTGGAGTGAGTTGAGATATTATCCCAAACTCAACTAGATGATCATGAAACTCTTGGCTAAGGTATTCCCCACCTCGATTTGATCGAAGCATCTTAATACTCTTACCAAGTTGGTTTTGTACTTCATTCTTGAATTCTTTGAAATTTTCAAAGGATTCAAATTTGTGTTTCATAAGATACATATAGCCATATCTACTGAAATCATCAGTAAATGTAATAAAGTATTGATAGCCTCCTCTAGATGCTACTTTGAAAGGGCCACATACATCAGTATGTATAAGTCCTAACAAATCATTAGCTTTCTCGCTGTGTCCACTAAAAGGAGTCTTTATCATCTTGCCTAGTAGATAAGATTCGCATACTTCATATGATTCAAAATCAAATGGATCCAAAAGTCCATCCTTTTGGAGTTGTGATATGCGACTCTCATTTATGTTACCCAAGCGACAAGGGCAGAGATATGTTTGATTCATATCATTAGATTTGAACCATTTGGTATGTATGTTATAGATTGAGTTTTCAAAATCTAGAACATAGAGTCCATTCATAAGATGTGCTCTGTAATAAAACATTTCATTTAAATAAACATAACAACATTTGTCCTTTATTATAAATGAGAAACCACTCTTATCCAAACAGGAGATAGAGATAATGTTCTTAGTTATAGCAAGTACATAATAGAACTCTTCTAGTTCCAAGATAAAACCACTAGGAAAAGATAAAGAATATGTTCCTACAGCTATAGTAGCAACCCTTGCTCCATTGCCTACGTGCAGGTCCACTTCCCCTTTTATCAATGATCTACTACTTCTCAGGTCCTGCACATTAGTACAAATGTGAGATGTACAACCGGTACCTAATACTTATGAAGAAGAAATAGATAGATTAACTTCTATAACATATATACCTGAGGCAGAAGTCTGATGTGTGTAAATCATATAGGGATTTAGGTGTAGTTTTAACACACATCTCATTGCATTTCATACTTGTTTCATGCATATTCTCCCTTGTTTTGCATTCATTTACTATTTTCTAGTTCGGAGATATACTTTTGTTATTTTTATGTGTAGGACGTCATTTTTTAAGCAAAAATGGAGCATTTATAGGAGCATGGACTTTAGGGAACACGCTCTGGCCATGTCCCAAGACATGGGCATGTTTTTGAAGTGAAAAAGATCAAAACGGAGGCTCCAGAGTGACACACAATCGACCGTGTTAAATTAGGACGATTGTGTTAAATTTCTAGCCCAATTTTCAGCCTAAAATTCAACAGTTTCTAGCCTTGCACACGACTGACCATGTGAAATTCACACGGTTGTGTGGCGGCGTCGCAAATTTGAGAAAATAGGAATTTTCCAAGCATTTATGGAAAGTTGGAGTCGCTTCTATATATAGGAAACTCATCTAAGAGGTTGGGGATCATGAGGGGAGCTACCCTAGGGCTCCCAAACCTGGGGGAGAGGCCCGACGGCTGGGACGGCAAGGAAGGTGCTCAAGAAACACCGAAGGCTCATAACGGGGAGGAAGGAAGCTGCTTGAAGATCCGAATCAACGCTCCGACACTGTGGAGAACAACCAAGACACAACATAAGATAAAACCAAAAATATTGCCTTTATTTTTCATTCTATTTGCATTGTAATGATTTACCTTAAGATGTCTTGTGTTTATTCTCATTCATTTATGGAGTAGATACTTTAATTTTAGGATTACAGAGTAGCTTGTGTATGTGGGCATGTTAGTTCAAATATATATTCATCTCCTTTGAATCTATTTGCAATTTATGTTGTTTAGATCAATGAGAATTATATCTTGATTCTATTCCTACTACACATAGCCAATACAAGGGTGGAAAGCCTTTGTATAAAAAATCTAGGAGAACCAAGGAGGAACCTTGCGGTCATCCTGTTGGGTTTCCGGCACTGCGGCGTGTGTGTGTTCGATCATGTTTCGTAAACATGAACACATCGGAAGCAATAAAAATAATAAATACTCCTATTTATTACAACACACACAACACACGCATGCATATTACAACAAGTGTAGACATAACCGTAAATTTAAATTTGCAATAAAAGGAAAATTTATCTACGTTATACCTTTCGTATGACGTGTAGCGGGAACGGCATCAACCGGAACGATCCTCGCTAGAATCGTCTCTATCCGTATCCACGCCGAGTTCCTCGGGATGACTTCGCTAAGCCACGAGCTTCATCTTCGTACGGGTTACTAGCCTCGTGTTGAAGACGACGTGATCGAGAGATGATCACGATCCGAATCCAAATTCAGATCCAAAACGAGTCCTCAAAACTCGCTTCTCCGGAGAGGTATTCGTCAACCGATTGACGAATCCTTCGTCCTCCACCTCAGAGGATTATCGGAGATCGAATCCCCGGTAAGTTATCCGCTGTCGGAGCTCTAACCGTCGTCCAAATGATGCTCCGACGAGAGGAGAAGAAGCTGTCCAGAAAACTGGACAGCTTGGTGGAGGAGTAGGCGCCGGCCAAAACAAGGAAGCCAAGTGCTCACCTTTTCACCGAGGCCTAGGAAGATCACCGGAGGGTCGCCGGAGGGTTCACCGGCTGAAGCTTGGACGCCGACAAGGAGATGACGGCGGCACAACAAGCTGGGCGACAGCCTAGGGTTGGCGCCGAGCAACTCCAAGGGTGGGCGGCAACTCAAAGGCTAGGGTTTTTGGATTAGGGCTTAATTATCCATTAAGCCCTCTTTTATAGAGAACTAATTCTCTTAATGGTTATTGGATCATAACCATTAGGCCCGTTAACCCGCTCCATTAAGATAAGTTAAAATAAACCAAACCATGATGGTTTATTTTAAGTTAAAACGAACCGAACCAACTTTTGGTTCATTCGCTTTAAAATAAACCAAACCCTTTGGTTTATTCTCCTCCATTGGATTAGAACCAAACCATTTTGGTTCATCCATTATGTCTTCATAAGACACGGCCCATCCACGCTTCCATTGCATCAAACGATTTCATGCTCGCTTATGTTTGGTCCAACCAAACCTAGTTTCTCTCGATCCGAGAATCCCATTCTCAAGCTCGTTTAAATCCTTTGGATTACGCGCGTGTGACCAAATAGGTTCTCGGTTTTTGTTGGCCGTCTATAATTAACCATTAATTATAGAACGATCATGAGTGGCACCTAGTAGTACATCATGATCCCCAATTAACCGAAAAGATCAACGGTTGATCCAGAACTATTTCTGAAACCCTTCAGTAGCTCGAATGATTCGTGCCACATTCCCTTCACTCATCTTATACCCACTTGGTTCAGGACATGGTCTATTGTGTCAGTCCCCACTAGGCTGACTACGTCACACCTAGCCCAAGTATTATTTCCTCGTCCTACGGATTCTAGTTACTCCACATGTATCGAAGAGTACCTTACTCTAAACATGTAATGCTTTGGCCAAAGACTTTAGTAACAATCCGACGAGAGGCCATGGGTATACATCTCCTCGCAAGGAGTGGTGAATCCTTTATAGACTATTCAAACACCTTCGATCACTTCGACTTATACCCAATCATCCCGGGTCCACATCTCCTTAGAGATGTTTGCTTAAGATGTCAAAGCATAAGTCTCCATGATCAAGATGACTTGAATACCGCAAGTCAAAGGAACATCGCACTTAAGTCACAGTAAGAACTTCATTGACATATCTATATATGCAGAGAACCATATGAAGTCTTACGGCTGGTCACTCCAATGAATTAGTTACCATAACTAGCATCCACGATTAACTCCGGACATCACTATGTCTCCAGCCAGTGAGAATCAGCTGCTTGGATACACCAAGGAGTATACCTCGTGCTAGTCTCGACAGAATTGATGGTGTCCAAATCCATCAATTCATCGACTAGGGATAATTCTGATACATCACAATTACACATGTAGAGATACTCACTAGTTGTGATCCAATCACAAATTCTCTCATGCTGTGAATCGCATCGTGGACATTCAGTAAATGAGTTTAAGATCCAATCAAATACATGAAACATGTATACTCAAATAGTGAATCTTCATTTATCATATAAATGGTTCATACATAAGGCGATTGCATTAGGACATCTCTCATATATTACTAACAGACTCCCACTTGGCCTAATGCCAATCGCTACGGTATCCAATACCATAAGCTCGAACATGACCCTCAAACTTATTTTGAGGTAATGCCTTAGTTAAAGGATCCGCTAAGTTCCTTTCAGTGAGAATTTTCTCGATTTGTATTTCGTTCCTACTGATGATCTCTCTGATAAGATGATAGCGGCGAAGCACATGTTTGGATCATTGATGAGACCACATCAAGTTCAGAGATGAACTTCTTGATCCAAACCGCTTCCTTTGCTGCTTCCAAAGCTGCAATGTATTCTGCCTTAGTGGCAGAATCCGCTATAGTGTCAAGCTTGGAACCTTTCCAACTTATTGCGCCTCCATTCCAGGTGAATACATACCCAGACAAAGACATGGAATCATCCTTGTCTGTCTGGAGCTGGCATCCGTATACCCACGTATCACCATGTACCCTTCTCCATATATTAGGAACGTATCCTTAGTTCTTCTTAAGTACTTAAGGATCGTCTTAACAGTCACCCAATGATCCATTCCTGGATCAGACTGGTATCTGCTCGTGACACTCAGAGCATACGATACATCGAGCCTTGTACATAACATAGCATACATGATAGATCCTATTGCGGATGCATAGGGAATCTTACTCATGCAAATCCTCTCGTCTTCTGTGCGCGGACACATAGACTTCGAAAGGTGTACCCCATGCCTGATGGGTAGGAAACCTTTCTTGGATTCCGACATGCTAAACCTCTTTAGCACTCGGTCTATATATGTAGACTGCAAAAGACCAAGCAACCGTTTCGATCTATCTCTATAGATCTTAATCCCGAGGATGTAGGTTGCTTCTCCCAGGTCTTTCATGGAGAATGTCTTGGATAACCAAACCTTCACTGACTGTAAGATTGAAACATCGCTTCCTATAAGTAGTATGTCATCGACATACAATACTAGGAACACGACTGCACTCCCACTAACCTTCTTATACACACAAGGTTCGTCTGGATTTTGTGAGAAATCAAACCTTTTGATGGTCTCATCAAAACGGATATTCCAGCTCCTGGATGCTTGCTTCAATCCATATATGGACCGTCGCAATTTGCATACCTTGGTTTTATCAACCGATGTGAAACCCTCAGGTTGTATCATATACACGTCCTCGAGCAGGTTTCCATTAAGGAAAGTTGTTTTCACATCCATCTGCCATATCTCATAATCATAATGAGCCGCTATGGCCAGGAGCATCCGAATGGATTTAAGCATAGCTACAGGCGAATAGGTTTCGTCATAATCAACATCTTGTTTTTGACGATATCCTTTCGCCACCAATCTAGCCTTATAGGTAATCACATTACCATCCATGTTGGTTTTCTTCTTGAAAACTCACTTGCACCCTATAGGCTTTATCCCTTCAGGTGGGTCAACCAAGTTCCAAACTTGGTTTTCATACATGGAATCCATTTCCGACTTCATGGCACCAAGCCACTTATCCCTTTCTGAATTTGTCAGCACTTCTTCATAACTGGTAGGCTCCTCATCATCAATGAGTAACACGTCGTTCGATTCACTTACGAGAAATCCATATCTCTCAGGAATATTGCATGTTCTACCAGATCTACGAAGATGTGGTGTTACAATAGGTCCAGCCGATTGCTCATCACTATGAGTTATCGGCTGTTGTGCTTCACCAGGTATCTCATTAATGTCTATTTGAGTCTCTCGAGCCTCCTCAAGCTCGACGACACTCCCACTGTTTTCTTGCAAGAGAAACTCTTTCTCTAGAAACACAGCATGCCTTGAAACAAACACCTTTTGTTCCACAGGATGATAGAATTGGTAACCCCTTGTTTCCTTAGGGTATCCAACAAATAGACATTTATCAGACTTAGCATCCAATTTGTCTGATACAGTCCGCTTCACATAAGCAGGACAACCCCATATCTTCAAGTAAGATACATGAGGTTTCTTACTATTCCATATCTCATATGGAGTAGTTGAGACTACCTTGGTTAGCATTTTGTTTAACAAGTAAACAGTTGTATGAAGTGCATAGCCCCAAAAGGACTTGGGAAGAGTTGCATGATTCATCATTGACCTGACCATGTCCAACAAGGTCCTAAGATTCGCCTCTCGGATACACCATTATCTGTGGTGTGTATAGGGCGGAGTCCATTGAGACAATATGCCATTGTCTCTTAGATAATCAAGAAACTCTTGACTTAAGTATTCACCACCTCGATCCGATCAAGTATTTTAATACTCTTGTCATGTTGTTTCTCTACTTCATTTCTGAATTCTTTGAACCTTTCAAAGGCTTCAGACTTGTGTTTCATCAAGAACACATACCCAAACCGTGAGTGATCATCGGTGAAGGTAATGAAGTAGTTATAGCCTCCTAATGCTTGAGTTGACATAGGTCCACATACATCAGTATGTATCAGACCTTGTAACTCTTCCACTCGTTCACCTTTTCCAGTAAAAGGTAACTTAGTCATCTTGCCTTTTAAGCATGATTCGCATGTATCATATGAATCCAATTCAAACGATTCCAGAATTCCACATCGGTGTAATTCGGACATGCGTTTCTTGCTTATATGGCCAAGACGACAATGCCACAATAGGAGTCTATTTGATTATCCTTTCGAGCACGCGTGTTGCTCACTTCGATATTGAAAATGTCACTGGATACGTCCAACGTATAAATGCCATTACTCAAGGTTCCAGTTCCATGAAGTACGCCATTTAAAGTTATATAACAACAATTGTTACTAAACGTCAAATGGAAACCATTTCTATTTAAACAGGAAATAGAAACAATGTTCTTTATTAGAGAAGGAACATAATAGCAATTGTCCAGTTCTAAGACTAGTCCACTAGGGAGCTTCAGCAAATAAGTTCCGATGGCAACCGCAGCAACCTTTGCTCCATTGCCAACTCGCAAATTTGACTCCCCTCTGACAAGTCTTCTTCTATTCCTTAGCCCCTGTATGTCATTACATATATGTGAGCTACACCCAGTATCCAATACCCAAGTGTCCAAGGAAATAGAATGACAATCAATAACGAAGATTTCTGAAGAAGATGGGGCATCCGATGCCTTATCCTTCTTCACGGACTCAAGATAAATCTTGCACTTTCTTCGCAAATGGCTCTCCTTGCCATAATGATGGCAAGTTTCCTTTTGTGCTAGTTCTACCTTCTTAGCCCTTCTCTTCTTTCCCTTCTGCTCTTCCTTTGACTTCCTCTTAGAACCTTTCTTCGAGGAATCAACTAACAGCACCGTCCCCTGCTCATGCTTCTCAGAAGACTCCACAGTCTTCAGCATATTGAGCAGTACCACAGATGAACCTCCTAGCATCTCAGAGGTGAAGAGGAGCTTTGAGACTTCGAACCTTTCGAATCTCACTTGCTCATCAACCAACTCACAAAGATGAAGGACTACGATATGAGCATCTATATGCTCATGCTGCTTTCGTAGCTTGGGTTCCATCGTGGCTAGCATGATGCAACTCATTTGTTCAGAATCACTCATATGTTTCTGATAGGCCAACAATTGGTCCAGAGTTGCATCGTCACTAGGACGGGCGGGAAGAGGCGCTTCGAGGATATTTGCAAGCTTTTCAACCTTGAGAACAATTCTCAAGCTTCTAAGCCACCCATGAAGCTCTATCTAATTTATTCGAATCCAAAATGGAACGCAATTCAAAGACATCATGATCAATCTTAGAAATACAAAACGAGCATATATGAGAAAGATGATTTTAAAATGCATCAATATACATTTATAAATCCCATTCATTTTTTGAATTTCAAAAACCCCAAAATCACTTCGGGAGATCGTAGGTCCATCTCCGAATGGGCTGATATCCATCATAGTTATGAACAACATTGGAGAGAGTCCAACAAGCCATTCATAACTACAACGGTAGGTATCTTCTATACCGATTGCATATCACGTATATGCAACTATCACAATGTGCTATCAACTAATTGAATGTTCACACATACATCGGGTTGTTAACACATTAACAAGTATGCATCATATGCATAGCACCCAACTTCACCTCCCTTTACATCGACCTTGGAGAGAGTCCAACAAGCCGATGCTCCAGGTTAAAGCCAACCCATTAATCGGGAAATAGTTTTAATATGGTTAGAGTGCATTCAACCAATTAGCCCAGCTTGGAGAGAGTCCAACAACCAAAGCTAACGATTGACCTCTGACTCTTACCATATTAGTATTAAACTATTCCATGGTTTGAACATATTCGGGTTCGAGTCGGGCTTGGAGAGAGTCCAACAACCCAAATAAGAAACGGAACTCTGGTTCTAACCATATTAATGGAAGGTGTAGGCTTTAATATTGTTTAAGGGTTTTTATGTCTCATCCTCTTTGCATGCAAATAACTATTATCTACATGGCATGACATACACGGCATACATCTACATGTCACGACACGCATGGCATAATGTTATGCATCTAATGCAATTACATGGCATACAATTATGACATGTATATATTTCCTTATATGTCATAACTATTTATGGAAATAAAATATGTTTAAGATTTGATTCTCCAAATCAAATCATAATTAAATTAGGAAACAAATTTCCAAATCTAATCACATATTTTATTCATGGAATTATTTGATTAAGGAAAATCTATTTAGGAAACCAATTTCCTAAATCATTAAAACTACTTATGGAAATAAAATATTTTAAGATTTGATTTCCCAAATCAAATCATGATTAAATTAGGAAACAAATTTCCAGAATCTAATCAAATATTTTATTTATGGAAAATATCAATTTCCATAAATACTTTCAACTTTCCAAAAGTGGAAGATTTCCATAAATACTTCTAGACTTTCCAAAATTGAAAAATTTCCATAAATACTTCTAAATTTCCAAAATTAGAAAATTTCCAAAAATACATTATGACTATCGCAAAACCATTTTTACGATTATGTCGAAACACAACCTGGGCTCTGATACCACTGTTGGGTTTCCTGATCGCGACGCAGGTGTGTGTTCGATCATGTTTCGTAAACATGAACACAGCGGAAGCAATAAAAATAATAAATACTCCTATTTATTACAACACACACAACACACGCATGCATATTACAATAAGTATAGACATAACCGTAAATTTAAATTTGCAATAAAAGGAAAATTTATCTACGTTATACCTTTCGTATGACGTGTAGCGGGAACGACATCAACCGGAACGATCCTCGCTAGAATCGTCTCTATCCGTATCCACGCCGAGTTCCTCGGGATGACTTCGCTAAGCCACGAGATTCGTCTTTGTACGGGTTACTAGCCTCGTGTTGAAGACGACGTGATCGAGAGATGATCACGATCCGAATCCAAATTCGGATCCAAAATGAGTCCTAAAAACTCGCTTCTCCGGAGAGGTATTCGTCAACCGATTGACGAATCCTTCGTCCTCCACCTCAGAGTATTACCGGAGATCGAATCCCCGGTAAGTTATCCGCTGTCGGAGTTCTAACCGTCGTCCAAACGACGCTCCGACGAGAGGAGAAGAAGCTGTCCATAAAACTGGACAGCTTGGTGGAGGAGTAGGCGCAGGCCAAAACAAGGAAGCCAAGTGCTCACCTTTTCACCGAGGCCTAGGAAGATCACCGGAGGGTCGCCGGAGGGTTCACCGGCTGAAGCTTGGACGCCGACAAGGAGATGACGGCGGCACAACAAGCTGGGCGGCAGCCTAGGGTTGGCGCCGAGCAACTCCAAGGGTGGGCGGCAACTCAAAGGCTAGGGTTTTTGGATTAGGGCTTAATTATCCATTAAGCCCTCTTTTATAGAGAACTAATTCTCTTAATGGTTATTGGATCATAACCATTAGGCCCGTTAACCCTCTCCATTAAGATAAGTTAAAATAAACCAAACCATGATGGTTTATTTTAAGTTAAAACGAATCAAACCAACTTTTGGTTCATTCGTTTAAAATAAACCAAACCCTTTGGTTTATTCTCCTCCATTGGATTAGAACCAAACCATTTTGGTTCATCCATTATGTCTTCATAAGACACGGCCCATCCACGCTTCCATTGCGACTGAAACGATTTCATGCTCGCTTTATGTTTGGTCCAACCAAACCTAGTTTCTCTCGGTCTGAGAATCCCATTCTCAAGCTCGTTTTAAATCCTTCGGATTACGCTCGTTGTGCGTGTGACCAAATAGGTTCTCGGTTTATGTTGGCGTCTATAATTAACCATTAATTATAGAACGATCATGAGTGGCACCTAGTAGTACATCATGATCCCCAATTAACCGAAAAGATCAACGGTTGATCCAGAACTATTTCTGAAACCCTTCAGTAGCTCGAATGATTCATGCCCCATTCCCTTCACTCATCTTATACCCACTTGGTTCAGGACATGGTCTATTGTGTCAGTCCCCACTAGGCTGACTACGTCACACCTAGCCCAAGTATTATTTCCTCGTCCTACGGATTCTAGTTACTCCACATGTATCGAAGAGTACCTTACTCTAAACATGTAATGCTTTGGCCAAAGACTTTAGTAACAATTTGACGAGAGGCCATGGGTATACATCTCCTCGCAAGGAGTGGTGAATCCTTTATAGGCTATTCAAACACCTTCGATCACTTCGACTTATACCCAATCATCCCGGGTCTACATCTCCTTAAAGATGTTTGCTTAAGATGTCAAAGCATAAGTCTCCATGATCAAGATGACTTGAATACCGCAAGTCAAAGGAACATCGCACTTAAGCCACAGTAAGAACTTCATTGACATATCTATATATGCAGAGAACCATATGAAGTCTTACGGCTGGTCACTCCAATGAATTAGTTACCATAACTAGCATCCACGATTAACTCCGGACATCACTATGTCTCCAGCCAGTGAGAATCAGCTGCTTGGATACACCAAGGAGTATACCTCGTGCTAGTCTCGACAGAATTGATGGTGTCCAAATCCATCAATTCATCGACTAGGGATAATTCCGATACATCACAATTACACATGTAGAGATACTCACTAGTTGTGATCCAATCACAAATTCTCTCATGTTGTGAATCGCATCGTGGACATTCAGTAAATGAGTTTAAGATCCAATCAAATACATGAAACATGTATACTCAAATAGTGAATCTTCATTTATCATATAAATGGTTCATACATAAGGTGATTGCCTTAGGACATCTCTCATATATTACTAACACATCCTCCCTCCCATAACCGTAGAAAGTAGAATATGAAATATGATCCGTCTCTTCATAGGGATTACTAGGGCATCCTCGTACCTCAATAACCTATCTTATCAAAAGGCCCAAAGTATGAGGCATCAACTCTAGAAGGGTTGAGGGACCCTAGTGACAGGGGGCTCCCAACGGTATTAACCCCCTGAGCTCTGACGATTCGAAAGAGAAACTTGGTTAGGAATAGGTAGTTCTCGGTAGAAGCAAAAGTTCACCAAGAAAAAACATGATGATCCTCCTGCAAGACCATAACTAGAAATCTTAAAAGCATTAAATTGATAGCATGTTTAACAATGCACAAGTGAAACCGAAGTCCTAGAATCCTTTAAGGGAACTTTGAACCTACCTTCGCTTTCTCCAAGTGACAATGTAATTGAGTTAGGATCGTCGTCGACCTCACACACCTGACTAGCAAGATATTTTACTCTGAACAAATGGCATCCACTGGACAAATGCTACTTGAATAACAATCTCTATGGGATTGATATTTTTATTACTTGACGACAACCGTGCACTTGCAAGCGTTGAGCACGAGCACGCACTTCGAGTCCTTGGTAATCCTCGTCAGAGATTTGGGGTCTTGCTCGCATGCATCAAGTTTTTGGCGCCGTTGTCGGGGAATATAGATTTGATATTGTATCAAAAGTGGATATTTTGGATCGGGCCTAGTTTAGTTTTATTTCCCTTGTCTTTATTAATTTCCAGTTTAATTTAGTTCTAATTTAGATTTATTTTTTTGTCTCCTAGCTTCAGTTATTTTCTAGCATTTTTTTTCTTTTCAGCTATTTTCTTAGCATTTGTTTTCTTTTATTTTGCTTACAATGCATGCTTTAACTCATGATTATGATCAATTTAATGATGTGAGTTTTGGTAACATTTATTGTGAGCATTGTGGTGAACAATGGCATACCATTAACAATTGTTCGGATATTTTTGAACCTGCGCAATTTGAACAAGAAGATGTCACCTACGATTACAACTAGTGACCACAAGATGATTCCTATTCGTATAGTTATGACTCTAGCTACTTAAACCCTCAATATTATTTCCCAAGTGAGAACGAGAGCTATGAATCACCATATGAATTTTATCCAGCACCAAAGTCCGACTTAGAAGTTTTTCTAGATAATTTTACTAGACAATGCGACAAGCATAGCCAATAATTTGTGGAGTTTATGCAATGAAATCTAGTAGAAGAAAAACCAAATGACTAAAAGATGATTTTGATGACTGGATTACACCTAATATGGCAGAGACTCACTTCGTACTTACGGATGGGGAAGATGTAGATGACGTAGGAAGTGAAGAAGGACAATCCATTCAATCACCACTAGAAGGAGAACTTGAGGATTATATAGTTAATACTTTAATCGAGGAGGGCATTGCTTAAATTAAAATACCTCCTAACCTCAAGGACCCAGAAGAGCCTGCCTTAACCCTCACCGAAACTTTAGTTGCAAATAACAAAGCCCTTTTAGTGATTGGTAATGATAGAATTTCATTCGACATAATAGAATCTGCTAATCAATCTTTTGGTGAGGATATTTGTGGTGAGTTATATTATTTACAGCATATGGATGAAATGGAATATCATGATCAAACTCTTGATGATTCTTTGAAGATAAGCATGTTCAATCTCAAACCAAGGAAGACAGCTAATAAATATCTTGCCCCTCCACGAGCAAAATTTAAGAGATACAGTGATGGAGGATCACAAGGTAAGAGGCATAAAGTGAACAAGTATCTTGCCCCTCCACGAGCAAGATTTAAGACATATGGTGATGAAGGACAACGAGGCAAGAGGCATAAAGTGAATAAATATCTTGCTCCCCTATGAGCAAGATTCAAACGCATCAAGAAAGGGAGGAGGAAAAATCTCCTTGGGCCACCAGAGCCAAGATGAAATATAGGAGTATGGTCGAGCTAAAGACCTTAAACAAGCACTTCTTGGGAGGCAACCCAAGTTTAACTTTATGGGTTTTTACATTCATGCATGCTAGTTTAGGGTTTAAATTTGGTCCATTAGTGTCATTATGAGTGTTTAGTTGCATATAGAATTTTCCCTAGGTAGAAGAGATATTTCTTTTAGAACCCCATAAGGAAGCACGGGTGGGTGTGTGGATTCCACATAGCCTTGCCCAATGAGTAGAAGAGAACAAGTGCCCAACGATTAGAAGAGCACACGGCAGGGCATGTGGAAAGTCTTGGACCATGTGGCACTTCAGGAGAATTCTAGAGTCACACACAGTCGGCCATGTGAAATTCACACGGATGTGCCAATTTCCGAACTTCTTCCAAGCACCCAGGGCAGAGCCACACATGGTTGGGTGTGTGGATTCTACATGGTTGTGTCACGCCTCTTTAAAAGGGGTGTGAGCCGTGTGGTTGCCCCAAATCGGTCGTGTGACTCAAATCCCTTGCCCTAAGTCTTGATTTGTCTCCTCTCCAACCTCCAAACAATCATCTCCAACCTGCAAGAAGTCTTCAAGAGGCAACAATGAAGAGGACAAAGCACACCGCAACGAGGGATGCTTCTTCCAAATCAAGGTCAAAGGGAAGAAATGCCCAACAAGAATAGGAAAGAGTGATGGAGTCATGAGGATGAGCGAACTTCTTTGCCTATGGGACATGTTGCAAGAGCATAATACTATTGATGTAGGGTCCTATTTCATTAGGCATCTAGTTAAGGTAGGTAAAGCACAAAAGGGGGATAATTACTCATATTTGTGATAACATGGGGTATGATTGCAAAGATTTGGATAGAGTAGAAGGGAGCCCTAACATAGGCCTAGGGGTGTGCATAACAATGAAGATGATAGTGAGAGAGGGTAACTATTATTGTTTTGTAAAGAACTTGACACCCCTTAGGCTCCTCGACACCGATTGTACCATCATCACCAACTGTGCAAATTGGCAGTTGGATTAGATGGTGGAGTCCCCACCACACGCGGGGCCCTCTACTCATGTACCCCTTTCACCACCTTCATGTCACTCACCCATATACCCACCTATGTATAGGAGCCCACCTAGTCCACTCCCCGAGCCTTCACCACATTCTTTTCATTCTTTTGAGTAGGATACAGGTACATCTGCCTACGACTTCTCAGAGTTCTGATCACGCCTCGATGACATCTTCATGGAGCAGTAGATAAAGGGGCAATGATGGGAGGAGCACAGGACCTATACACAGGCATAGTTCCAGGATCTATGGGAACATTTTCAGAGGGCCAAGGAGTTCTATGGCGAGGCCCAATACTATTTTCAGGAGGAGGCTGCCTTCCGCCAGGAGGTTCGACAGTTCATGCGAGATGCATGATAACAGTGGGTCAGGGAGGAAGAGCACAGAGTAGTCGTTGCATCCACTAGTTCCAAGATTGACCATATGTATATGTGGCACCAGCGGTTGAGCACCCAATTCTCCCAAGTGCCCAACATGCCGAGATTGTCAGATTTCCCACCTCGATCACCACGCTAGAGGTACAATTTCATCTAAGTCTGGGGGAGACCCAAATTTTGATATGCTCTTCTACTTGTGTTAGTTTTTCTTAACATTTAGGTTTAGTTTTAGATTAATTGCATTTATTTGTCCATGCATATAGTGTTTAGGTTCCTTTCAGCACTTAGTTGTTGATCACTTTAAGTCGCCTCAGTGATGTTTTCAAAAAATTTCATGACCTATTTCCATGCCATAGATAGCTTAACTTCATTTATCTTGTGGTACTTTATTTTTGGATGCTCTGATGGATGTTCTAGATTTTCACTTGTTAGCTTTTAATTTTCACCTACACTATTCGAATATTCTGAAAGGGAAAATCTCGTACACACATAGTCATGTTTCATACCAGTAGTCTCGTACACACATAGTCTAGTACTGTTGGGCACGAAATCAGCTCGATGCAGGTTATAAAAGGAGCTCGAGTTGGAGGATTTTGGAGTGATTTTTTAGGAGATTTTGAAGGGGAATTGTTGCTACATTTTAGACCTTGAAGAGCAAACTAAAGCAAGCAACAAGCAAAGCGATCATAGAAATTGTTATAAAGTTTTCTTTACGTGTATTTCATATTGTCTTTGTATTTGCTTGTACATTTTGCATTACCTTTGTAATTATTTGTACGAGGTTTCTCCACCTCCGACGTGTTGTCAAGAATGAGTTTTAGTAGCGATGTATGCATCACTAGAGCTCGTTGAGCTCACCCCGTGGAGTAGGAATCCTAAGGTTCTGAACCACGTTATATTATTATCTTGTGCCTGTGTATTCGTCTTCATATTCGTATTTTTATCTTATATTTCCTCTATTCTAATCGAATTATAGAGATGAACGAACAAATTCCAATGAACAACGTGCACGGGCTATTCACCCCCCCCCCCCTTCTAGCTGGGCCATCGATCCCCAACAGAAAATACATTAAAGCTTGGAGATTGTTTGACAACCAAAATAAAGAAGGATAGAAGATAAAAACTTGGTATGTCGACATCGTAAAAGACTCCTTTCCATGAAAACTCCTCCTTGGCAGCTTCCTGATGCACCCCCTTGTCGGCTACCCCTCCCTTGATTTGAAGATGACATCCTCCTTAGCCCTAGGGATTTTTTTTATAGCTTTTGCATTGGAGAAAGCAGACAAAATAACCCCCAATCCCTCCACGCTTCCTTCCCCACCAAAACCCGAGACAAACCGAATTAAGGGGCAATCGAATGCACCCCACCCGCCTTTCAAAATAATAACAGGAGAAATAAAAATGCCCACATACCTCCTCTTCCGGAACCACGACGCGAACACGAGGTCGCAAGCCGCCCACCCCGCCAACAAAAAACAAAAAGAAGAAGAAGGGGGGAATTCACCATATATAATAATATACATACAAAAAGAACGAAACAAAAATAGGTGCAACACGAGGACTTCCCAAGGGGGCACCCACCCTAGTACTGCTCTAGCCCAAGCACGCTTCACTTCGGAGCTCTGATGGGATCCGGTGCATTAGTGTTGGTATGATCGCACCCATCCTTTCTCCCACGGCCTCCCTATTTATTGCGTCAATGGTCTCTCCTCCGGCACCCCAAATCCCTCCGCACTTCCTTCCCCGCCAAAACCCGAGACAAACTGAATTAAGGGGCAATCGAATGCACCCCACCCGCCTTTCGAAATAAAAATAGGCGAAAAAAAATGCCCACAGACCTGAACTTCCAGAGCCACGACGCGAACACGAGCCCACAAGTCGCCCGCCCCGCCAACAAAAAACAAAAAGAAGAAGAAAGGGGGAATTCACCATATATAATAATATATATACAAAAAGAACAAAACAAAAATAGGTGCAACACGAGGACTTCCCAAGGGGTCACCCATCCTAGTACTGCTCTAGCCCAAGCACGCTTCACTTCGGAGCTCTGATGGGATCCGGTGCATTAGTGCTGGTATGATCGCACCCATCCTTTCTCCCACACCCTCCCTATTTATCGCGCCAATGGTCTCTCCTCCGGTTCTCCCATGGCCCTACGGCACCGCCAATCCCTTGGCGCTTCCATCCCCGCCAAAACCCGAGACAAACCGAATTAAGGGGATATCGAATGCACCCCACCCGCCTTTTGAAATAATAACAGGCGAAACAAAAATACCCACGGACCTTCTATTCCATAGCCACGACGCGAACACGAGGCCTCAAGTCGCCCGCACCGCCAACAAAAAACAAAAAGAAGAAGAAGGGGGGAATTCACCATATATAATAATATATATACAAAAAGAACGAAACAAAAATAGGTGCAACACGAGGACTTCCCAGGGGGTCACCCATCCTAGTACTGCTCTCGCCCAAGCAAGCTTCACTTCGGAGTTCTGATGGGATCCGATGCATTAGTGCTGGTATGATCGCACCCATCCTTTCTCCCACTCCCTCCCTATTTATCACGCCAATGGTCTCTCCTTCGGTTCTCCCATGGCCCTCCGGCACCCCCAATCCCTCAGCACTTCCTTCCCCGCCAAAACCCGAGACAAACCGAATTAAGGGGCAATCGAATGTACCCCACCCGCCTTTCGAAATAATAATAGGCGAAACAAAATCGCCCATGGACCTCCTCTTCCAGAGCCATGACGCGAACACGAGGCCGCAAGCCGCCCGCCCCGCCAACAAAAAACAAAAACAAAGAAGAAGGGGCGAATTCACCATATATAATAATATATATACAAAAAGAACGAAACAAAAATAAGTGCAACACGAGGACTTCCCAGGGGGTCACCCATCCTAGTACTGCTCTTGCCCAAGCACGCTTCACTTCGGAGTTCTGATGGGATCCGGTGCATTAGTGCTGGTATGATCACACCCATCCTTACTCCCACGCCCTACATATTTATCGCGCCAATGGTCTCTCCTCTGGTTCTCCCACGGCCCTCCGGCAACCCCAATCCTTCCGCTCTTCCTTCCCCGCCAAAACCCAAGACAAACCGAATTAAGGGGCAATCGAATGCACCCCACCCGCCTTTCGAAATAAAAATAGGCGAAACAAAAACGCCCATGGACCTCCTCTTCCAGAGCCACGACAGGAACACGAGGCCGCAAGCCGCCCTCCCCGCCAACAAAAAACAAAAAGAAGAAAAAGGGGGGAATTCGACATATAATATAATATATATACAAAAAGAACGAAACAAAAATAGGTGCAACACGAGGACTTCCCAGGGGGTCACCCATCATAGTACTGCTCTCGCCCAAGCACGCTTCACTTCGGAGTTATGATGGGATCCGGTGCATTAGTGCTGGAATGATCGCACCCATCCTTTCTCCCATGCCCTCCCTATTTATCGCGCCAATGGTCTCTCCTCCAGTTCTCCCACGGCCCTCCGGCACCCCCAATCGCTCCGCGCTTCCTTCCCCACCAAAACGAGAGACAAACCGAATTAAGGGGCAATCAAATGCACCCCACCCGCCTTTCGAAATAATAACAGGCGAAACAAAAATGCCCACGGACCTCCTCTTCCAGAGCCACGACGCGAACACGATGCAGCAAGCCGCCCACCCCGCCAACAAAAAACAAAAAGAAACAAGAAGGGGGGAATTCACCATATATAATAATATATATACAAAAAGAACGAAACAAAAATAGGGGCAACATGAGGACTTCCAAGGGGGTCACCCATCCTAGTACTGCTATCGCCCAAGCACGCTTCACTTCGGAGTTCTGAAGGGATCCGGTGCATTAGTGCTGGTATTATCGCACTCATCCTTTCTCCCACGCCCTCCCTATTTATCACTCCAATGGTCTCTCCTCCGGTTCTCCCACGGCCCTCAGGCACCCCCAATCCCTCTGCGCTTCCTTCCCCGCCAAAACCCAAGACAAACCGATTTAAGAGGCAATCAAATGCACCCCCACCCGCCTTTCGAAATAATAACAAGCAAAACAAAAATGCCCACGGACCTCCTCTTCCAGAGCCACGACGCGAACACGAGGCCGCAAGCCGCCCGCCCCGCCAACAAAAAACAAAAAGAAAGAAGAAGGGGGGAATTCACTATATATAATAATATATTTACAAAAAGAAGGAAACAAAAATAGGTGCAACACGAGGACTTCCCAGGGGGTCACCCATCCTAGTACTGCTCTAGCCCAAGGAAGCTTCACTTCAGAGTTCTGATGGGATCCGGTGCATTAGTGTTGGTATGATCGCACTCATCCTTTCTCCCACGCCCTCCCTATTTATCGCGCCAATGGTCTCTCCTCCGGTTCTGCCACGGCCCTCCGGCACCGCCAATCCCTCCGCGCTTCCTTCCCCACCAAAACCCGAGATAAACCGAATTAAGGGGCAATCAAATCCACCCCACCCTCCTTTCGAAATAATAACAGGCAAAACAAAAACGCCCACAGACCTCCTCTTCCAGAGCCACGACGCGAACACGAGGCCGCAAGCCGCCCACCCCGCCAAAAAAAAACAAAAAGAAGAAGAAGGGGAGAATTCACCATATATAATAATAGATATACAAAAAGAACGAATAAAAATAGGTGCAAGATGAGATCTTCCCAAGGGGTCACCCATCCTAGTACTGCTCTCGCCCTAACACAAATCACTTCGCAGTTCTGATGGGACCCGGTGGATTAGTGCTGGTATGATCGCACCCATCCTTTCTCCCACACCCTCCTTATTTATCGCGCCAATGGTCTCTCCTCCGGTTCTCCCATGGCCCTCCGGCACCCACAATCCCAACGCGCTTCCTTCCCCGCTAAAACCCAAGACAAATCCAATTAAAGGGCAATCGAATGCACCCCACCCGCCTTTCGAAATAATAACAGGTGAAACAAAAACGCCCACAGACCTCCTCTTCCAGAGCCACGACGCGAACACGAGGCCGCAAGCCGCCCGGCCCACCAACAAAAAACAAAAACAAGAAGGGGGGGAATTCACCATATATAATAATATATATACAAAAAGAACAAAACAAAAATAGATGCAACATGAGGACTTCCCAGGGGGTCACCCATCCTAGTACTAATCTCGCCCGAGCACGCGTTACTTCGGAGTTCCGATGGGATCCGGTGCATTAGTGCAGGTATGATCACACCCATCCTTTCTCCCACGCCCTACCTATTTATCGCGCCAATTGTCTCTCCTTCGGTTCTCCCACGACCCTCCGGCAACCCCAATCCCTCCGCGCTCCCTTCCCCGCCAAAACCCGAGACAAACCGAATTAAGGGGCAATCAAATGCACCCCACCCGCCTTTCGAAATAATAACAGGCAAAACAAAAACGCCCACAGACCTCCTCTTCCAGAGCCACGACGCGAACACGAGGCCGCAAGCCGCCCACCCCGCCAACAAAAAATAAAAAGAAGAAGAAGGGGGGAATTCACCATATATAATAATATATATACAAAAAGAATGAAACAAAAATAGGTGCAACACGAGGACTTTCCAGGGGTTCACCAATCCTAGTACTGCTCTCGCCCTAGCACGAATCACTTCGCAGTTCTGATGGGACCCGGTGCATTAGTGCTGGTATGATCGCATCCATCCTTTCTCCCACAGCCTCCTTATTTATCGCGCCAACGGTCTCTCCTCCGGTTCTCCCATTGCCCTCCGGCACGCACAATCCCTACGTGCTTCCTTCCCCGCTAAAACCCAAGACAAATCGAATTAAAGGGCAATCGAATGCACCCCACCCGCCTTTCGAAATAATAACAGGTGAAACAAAAATGCCCACAGACCTCCTCTTCCAGAGCCACGACGCGAACACGAGGTCGCAAGACGCCCGGCCCACCAACAAAAAACAAAAACAATAAGGGGGGGAATTCACCATATATAATAATATATATACAAAAAGAACGAAATAAAAATAGATGCAACATGAGAACTTCCCAGGGGGTCACCCATCCTAGTACTAATCTCCCCCGAGCACGCTTTACTTCGGAGTTCTGATGGGATCCGGTGCATTAGTGCAGGTATGAATGCACCCATCCTTTCTCCCACGCCCTACCTATTTATCGCGCCAATTGTCTCTCCTTCGGTTCTCCCACGACCCTCCGGCAACCCCAATCCCTCCGCGCTTCCTTCCCCGCCAAAACCCGAGACAAACCGAATTAAGGGGCAATCGAATGCACCCCACCCGCCTTTCGAAATAATAATAGGCAAAACAAAAACGCCCACAGACCTCCTCTTCCAGAGCCACGACGCGAACACGAGGCCGCAAGCCGCCCACACCGCCAACAAAAAACAAAAAGAAGAAGAAGGGGGGAATTCACCATATATAATAATATATATACAAAAAGAATGAAACAAAAATAGGTGCAACACGAGGACTTCCCAGGGGTTCACCCATCCTAGTACTGCTCTCGCCCAAGCACGCGTAACTTCGGAGTTCTTATGGGATCCGGTGCATTAGTGTTGGTATGATCGCCCCCATCCTTTCTCACACGCCCTCCCTATTTATCGCGCCAATGATCTATCCTCCAGGTCTCCCACGACCCTCCAGCACCCCCAATCCCTCCGCGCTTCGTTCCCCACCAAAACCTAAGACAAACCGAATTAAGGGGCAATCGAATGCACCCCACCCGCCTTTCGAAATAATAACAGGCGAAACAAAAATGCCCACGGACCTCGTCTTCCAGAGCCACGACGTAAACACGAGGTCGCAAGCCGCCCGCCCCGCCAACAAAAAACAAAAAGAAGAAGAAGGGGGGAATTCACCATATATAATAATATATATACAAAAAGAACGATAAAAAAATAGGTGCAACATGAGGACTTCCCAGGGGGTCACCCATCCTAGTACTGCTCTCTCCCGAGCACGCTTTACTTTGAAGTTCTGATGGGATCCGGTGCATTAGTGCTGGTATGATTGCACTCGTCCTTTCTCCCATGCCCTCCCTATTTATCGTGCCAATGGTCTCTCCTTCGGTTCTCCCACGGCCCTCCGGCACCCCCAATCCCTCCGTGCTTCTTTCCCTGCCAAAACCCGAGACAAACTGAATTAAGGGGCAATCGAATGCACCCCACCCGTCTTTCGAAATAATAAAAGGCGAAACAAAAATGCCCACAAACCTCTTCTTCCAGAGCCACGACGTGAACACGAGCCCGCATGTCGCCCGACCCACCATCAAAAAACAAAAAGAATAAAAAGCGGGGAATTCACCATATATAATAATATATATACAAAAAGAACGAAACAAAAATTGGTGCAACACGAGGACTTCCCAGGGGGTCACCCATCCTTGTACTGCTCTCGCCCAAGCACGCTTTACTTCGGAGTTCTGATGGGATCCGGTGCATTAGTGCTGGTATGATCGAACCCATCCTTTCTCCCACTCCCTACCTATTTATCGCGCCAATTGTCTCTCCTCAGGTTCTCCCATGGTCCTCCGGCACCACCAATCCCTCCGCACTTCTTTCCCCGCCAAAACCCGAGACAAACTGAATTAAGGGGCAATCGAATGCACCCCACCCGCCTTTCGAAATAATAACAAGCGAAAAAAAATGCCCATGGACCACCTCTTCCAGAGCCACGACGCGAACATGAGGTCGCAAGCCGCCTGCCCCGCCATCAAAAAACAAAAAGAAGAAGGAGGCAATTCACCATATATATACAAAAAGAACGAAACAAAAATAGGTGCAACACGAGGACTTCCCAGGGGGTCACCCATCCTAGTACTGCTCTCGCCCAAGCACGCTTTACTTCGGAGTTCTGATGGGATCCGGTGTATTAGTGCTGGTATGATCGCACCCATCCTTTCTTCCACGCCCTACCAATTTATCGCGCCAATGGTCTCTCCTTCGGTTCTCCCACGACCCTCCAGCACCCCCAATCCCTCCGCGCTTCCTTCCCCGCCAAAACCCGAGACAAACCAAATTAAGGGGCAATCGAATACACCCCACCCGCCATTCGAAATAATAACAGGCGATACAAAAATGCCCACAGACCTCCTCTTCCAGAGCCACGATGCGAACACGAGGCCGCTAGTCGCCCGCCCCGGCAACAAAAATCAATAAGAAGAAGAAGGGGGGGAATTCACCATATATAATAATATATATACAAAAAGAACGAAAAAAATAGGTGCAACACGAGGACTTCCCAGGGGGTCACCCATCGTAGTACTGCTCTCGCCCAAGCACACTTAACTTCGGAGTTCTGATGGGATCCGATGCATTAGTTCTGGTATGATCGCACCCATCCTTTCTCCCACGCCCTCCCTATTTATCGCGCTAATCATTTCTCCTCCGTTTCTCCCACGGCCCTTCGTGTTAGTGAAAGCCCTAGAGTCAATCTTGTGATGATTGTTGTATGGACTTTATTGTATCATATTCCTATTTATAAAGGCATGGTTATATTATTTACTTTTATTGGTGCCAAATAACTAAATATAATAATGTTTTTGAGTAGTAGGTTCTTATCTATATCAATCGATTGGTTGAATTGATAATGAGATGATATAGAGAACACTACTCTTAATCATTCCTAGTCAAGTATTAATATTCAGGGACAATGTTAATGCGTAGAGACTAGGATATAGGTCAACACAATGACTTGATTTCACTAGTCATGGATATGAGATATCAAGTTGACACATGGGTATGCATTGGAGAATGTATACTGAATGACCCGCCATGAGAAAGTATCATGGATCGTTATATGAGTGTCATATACTTTCTCATGTGGCTATTAGTATGACTATTAGTCCTTAGACCTGAAGTCACCATGGTTCCCTACATAAGGAGTTGCATACTTTGACTTCGTCAAACGTCACCCGTAAATGGGTGGACTATAAAGGCGATTACTGGGTATATAACAAATTATGCGGAGGGATGTGAGTGATGTAGATGGGATCTATCCCTCCTATATGACGGAAGTGATATCGATATTCTTGATAGAGTGAGACCACGAAGTGCATGGTCATGCCCAAATGAGTCAATATGAGATATTGAGCTCATTTGATTAGAGTGAGTCTACTTGGAGTTCAAGATATAGATTGTACCGAGGATGACACGGTCTATGCCTCGATTGGTCAATCTAGATTTCAAGGATAGAGGGACATTGTCACATATTGTGAAAGTCACAATTAGTAGTCACAAAGGTGATGTTGGAGCTCAACATTCTTGTAACTTGGGTAGCAATGACGTGTTGCTAGATATCGCTCATTGCTTATGTTCCTAAATCGGTTTAGGGACATTGCCAACGTTACAAGATCCTATAGGGTCACACACATAAGGGCAATTAGATGGAGAATAGGTTCATATGATGAACCATGAGGATTAGGTTCATGGGATGAACCAAATTGGATTAAGAGTAATCCTACTTAGACTAATTGAGTTGGACTCAATTTGATTCAAGTGTTGAATGAGTCTAATTTAGATTTGATTCATCAAATCAATTTAAATTAATGAATAGAGATTCATTAAATTAAATTGACTTGAGTCAAGTGGTTAGATTTGATCAACCATGGGAGATAAGAGGTCAAGTTTGACTTGACTTGAGAGGAAGATGAAAGGTCAAGTTTGACTTGACCAAATGTCATGTCATGATGATGACTTGGCATGGCCGGCCAATGATGATGCTCCACATCATCATTGACTTATCATGTGGTGCCACCTCATGAGTGAGACCAAGAGCCATTGGAGTTACATGCATGCATATAACCTCCCAAGCCTTATTGTGGCCGGCCACTTTACTCCATTTGATGGTGAAATTGATTTGGTGAGTTACACTAGAACTTCATCTTCTTCCTTGTATCATCCTCTCAAGCTCTCCCTCTCTTCTTCCTCATCTTGCAATCTTTGCCACAAGCCTACAATCAATTTGTCATGAATTATAACATGAATGAAATTGATAAGCCACTGCCTGAGATACTCAGCATGTTGAGAACTGCTGAGGTTAACCTTAAGAAGGGAAAATCTGACACCATTTTGATGGTGCAAAAGAAGAAAGGCAAGGGCAAGCCTAAAGGTAAGGGAAAGTCCCAAGCCAAGGGCAAAGGCAAGGAACTGAAACCCAAAGGAGGGGTGGCCAAGGAAGGGGCTTGCTACCACTGCAAGGAAGTTGGACACTGGAAGCGCAACTGTAAGGCATACCTGGAAGATCTTAAGAAGAAGAGAAGTAAGACTTCTACTTCAGGTATAAATGTTATAGAAGTCAATCTATCTATTTCTTCATCATGGGTATTAGATACCGGATGTGCATCTCACATTTGTACCAATGTGCAGGCGCTGAGAAATAGCAGGGCATTGACAAAGGGCGAGGTGGACCTATGAGTAGGCAATGGAGCAAGAGTTGCTACTGTTGCTGTAGGAACTTATGATCTATCTCTACCCTCTGGGCTTGTACTAGAATTAGATGAATGTTGTTATGTGTCTGCCTTAACTAAGAATATAATTTCGGTTTCTTGTTTGGACAAGAAAGGATTTACATTTATAATAAATAACAAATGTTGTTCAGTTTATTTAAATGATATGTTCTATTGTAGTGCACCTCTAATGAACGGACTCTACTTTCTAGACTTAGAGAGCCCTATCTATAACATAAGTACCAAAAGGTTCAAGTCAAATGAGTTGAACCAAACCTATCTCTAGCATTGTCGCTTAGGTCACATAAATGAGAGTTGCTTATCTCAGCTCCATAAAGATGGACTGCTAGACTCATTTGATTTTGAATCATATGAGACATGCGAGTCTTGCCTTTTAGGCAAGATGACCAAGACTCCCTTTAGTGGACACGGCGAAAGAGCAATAGATTTGTTAGGACTTATACATAGTGATGTATGTGGCCCTTTCAATGTTGCTGCTAGAGGTGGTTACAGATACTTCATTACATTTATTGATGACTTCAGTAGATACGGTTATGTGTATCTCATGACACATAAATCAGAATCCTTTGAAAAGTTCAAAGAATTCAAGAATGAAGTACAAAACCAGCTTGGCAAGAGTATTAAGATACTTCGATCAGATCGAGGTGGTGAATACCTTAGCCATGAGTTTCATGACTATCTAGCTGAGTGTGGAATTCTATCCCAACTCACTCCTCCTGGAACACCACAGTGGAATGGTGTATCCGAAAGGAGAAATCATACTCTATTAGATATGGTACGATCTATGATGAGTCACACAGATCTTCCTATATCCTTTTGGGGATATGCTCTAGACACAGCAGTCTTTACCCTTAACCGTGTACCATCCAAGGTTGTGATAAAGACACCATATATGATATGGACAGGGAGAAATCCCAAGATGTCTTTCATGAGGATTTGGGGTTGTGAGGCTTACGTTCGATGTCAAGTCTCAGACAAACTGGGACTCAAATTCAATAGGTGCTATTTTGTTGGATATCCCAAGGATACAAAGGGATATTACTTCTACATTCCCAGTCAGTACAAAGTGTTTGTGGCAAAAACTGAGGTTTTTCTAGAAAGGGATTTTGTTTCTAGAAAAACTAGTGAGAGTACGTTCGATCTTGAAGAAATTCAAGATAAGGACCATAGCACTGAGGCCTTGATGGAGGTTGAACAGGAACCACAAAGTGTTGTGGGTGATGAGATTGTTGTACAAAGAGTTGTGGAACAATCACCTGTTCAAGTAGACCTACCTCTTCGCATGTCTAATAGGGTACGTCGTCAGCCTGAGAGATACTCATTTCTCTTGTCTGACCATGATGATGTTATGCTTAATGAGAATGAGCCTACCTCCTATCAGGAAGCTGTGATGAGCCCAGATTCTGAGAAATGGCTAGAGGCCATGAGATATGAGATGAAATCCATGTACACCAACCAAGTATGGACTTTAGTTGATCCACCTGAAGGGGTCAAACCCATTGGGTGTAAGTGGGTCTTTAGGAGAAAGACTAACATGGATGGACTTACGCATACCTATAAGGGTCGATTGGTGGCTAAAGGTTTCAAGTAAATTCATGGTATTGACTATGATGAAACCTTTTCTCCAGTGGCGATGTTTAAGTCCATTCGAATCTTGCTTGCTATTGCAGCATACCACGATTATGAGATCTGGCAGATGGATGTCAAAACTGCGTTTCTGAATGGAAACTTACTCGAGGATGTGTACATGACACAACCTGAGGGTTTTGAAGATCCACAACATACTGGGAAAGTATGCAAGCTGCAAAGGTCCATTTATGGGCTAAAGCAAGCTTCTCGGAGCTGGAATCTTCGATTCGATGATGTGATCAAATAGTTTGGTTTCATTAAGAATGAAGATGAACCCTGTGTCTACAAGAGGGTAAATGGGAACACAGTTGTCTTCCTTGTATTGTATGTGGATGACATACTACTCATTGGGAATGACATCCCTTCGCTACAGTCTGTGAAGACTTGGTTGGGGACATGCTTCTCAATTAAGGACTTAGGTGAAGTAGCCTGTATTCTAGGCATCAAGATCTATAGAGATAGATCTAAGAGATTGCTTAGCCTAAGTCAGAGTACATACATTGACACGGTATTACTACGGTTTGCCATGCAGAATTCCAAGAAGGGACTTCTGCCGATGTCACATGGTGTGTCTTTCGAAGACTCAAAGTTCCTCTTCTAGAGAGGAGAGAGATCGCATGGATAAGATCCCTTACGCATCTGCTATAGGATCTATCATGTACGCCATGTTGTGTACTCGTCCTAATGTCTCGTATGCTTTGAGCATGACGAGCATGTACCAGTTAGATCCAGGTGAGCGTCATTGGATAGCAGTCAAGAATATTCTTAAGTACTTGAGAAGGACTAAAGAATATTTCTTGATATTTGGAGGCAATGAGGAGCTAGTTGTAAAGGGTTACAGCGATGCCAGCTTCCAAACTGACCAGGATGATTATAGATCGCAGTCGAGGTTCGTGTTTTGCTTGAATGGTGGCGCTGTGAGATGGAAGAGTTGGCGAGGACCACGATTCTTGATTCTACATGAAGCCGAGTATATTCTTTGCATCACGAGGCGAAAGGAGGTAGTTTGGATCCGCAAGTTCATTACTGAGCTTGGGGTGGTTCCTAGCATAGCAGATCCCATAGAGCTCTATTGTGACAACAATGGAGCGATTGCACAGGATAAGTAACCTCGCTCACACCAGCGGACAAAACACATACTACGACACTTCCATCTCATTCGAGAGATTATCGATAGAGGAGATGTGAAGATTTACAGAGTACCCACAGAGGCTAACATCGCAGATCGCTTGACCAAGGCTTTGGCACAGAAAAAGCATGATGGTCACACTAGATCATTGGGTATTAGATACTACGGTGATTGGTACTAGTGCTAGTGAGAGATTGTTAGTGAAAGCCCTAGAGCCAATCATGTGATGATTGTTGTATGGACTTTATTGTATCATATTCCTATTTATAGGCATGGTTATTATATTTACTTGTATTGGTACCAAATAACTAAATATAATAATGTCCTTCAGTAGTAGGTTCTTATCTATATCAATCGATTGGTTGAATCGATAATGAGATGATATAGAGAACACTACTCTTAATCATTCCTAGTCAAGTATTAACATTCAGGGACAATATTAATGCGTAGAGACTAGCATGTAGGTCAACACGATGACTTGATCTCACAAGTCATGGATATGAGATATCAAGTTGACACATGGGTATGCATTGGAGAATGTATACTGAATGACCCGCCATGAGAAAGTATCATGGATCGTTATATGAGTGTCATATGCTTTCTCATATGGCTATTAGTATGACTATTAGTCCTTAGACCTGAAGTCACCATGGTTCCCTACATAAGGAGTTGCATACTTTAGCTTCGGCAAACATCACCCGTAAATGGGTGCACTATAAAGGCGATTATTAGGTATGTAACAAATTATGAAGAGGGATGTGAGTGATGTAGATGGGATCTATCCCTCTTATATGACGGGAGTGACATCGATATTCTTGATAGAGTGAGACCACGAATTGCATGGCCATGCCCAAATGAGTCAATATGAGATATTGAGCTCATTTGATTAGAGTGAATCTACTTGGAGTTCAAGATATAGATTGTACCGAGGATGACACGGTCTATACCTCGATTGGTCAATCTAGATGTCAAGGATAGAGAGACATTGTCATATATTGTGAAAGTCACAATTAGTAGTCACAAAGGTGATGTTGGAGCTCAACATTCTTGTAACTTGGGTAGCAATGATGTGTTGCTAGATACCGCTCATTGCTTATGTTCCTAAATCGGTTTAGGGACATTGCCAACGTTACAAGATCCTATAGGGTCACACACATAAGGGCAATTAGATGGAGATTAGGTTCATGGGATGAACCAAATTGGATTAAGAGTAATCCTAATTAGACTAATTGAGTTGGACTCAATTTGATTCAAGTGTTGAATGAGTCTAATTTAGATTTGATTCTGTTGGTGCAATCGGCCCAGGTCACGATTGACCAGGACTCGAGTTTGACTCGAGTGATGTTTTGATGTTCGACAAAAATATATGACAATGTAATTGTCATAGGAAAGTCCAAGTCTTGAGTACTTGGCATGGGAAGTCCAAGTGGGACACTTGGCATTTGGTAAAGTCCAAGCATGGGTCTTGGCAATGGAAAGTCCAACATAAGTTGGCAAGGAAAAGTCCAAGTGGGACACTTGGCATTTGGGAAAGTCCAAGCATGGGTCTTGGCATGGAAAGTCCAAGCATGGGTCTTGGCATGGAAAGTCAAACATGGGTTGGCAAGAGAAAATCTGGCTTGTGTCTTGGCATTTGAGAAGTCCAAGGGTTTGATATTGGCGGTGTAAAGTCCAAGCGGGAGTCTTGGCAGCATAAGTCCAATGGTTGGCGGCGTAAAGTCCAAGTGGAGTCTTGGCGGTGTAGACACCGTTAGCATGACATAGCCGATGGAAGCATCTGAAGGCTAGCGCGATGGATGAACAAGTCATGGATGACTTGGAGGGATCCGAGAGGCGTGAGGCTGATGGAGGTGGCTAGAAGGCTTAGGTCTAGGCTAAGGGTGGTCTAGCAAGTATGGGGGAACCATACTTGGGCTAAAACCTCATGTTTGAGGTGTGCCAGTCGACTGGTGTCATGTGGCAGTCGACTGGACCGAGTCAACTAGGGTTTGACTGCGGGAAGTGGTCTAGCAGTCGACTGCCAGAGGTGGGTAGTCGACTGATGGCACTAGCAGTCGACTGATCGTGTTATCAGTCGACTTGTGCTCGGGAATTCGGCCACAGAGTATAGTCTCACTCGACCGCTGGGACCAGCAGTCGAGTGAGGACACCGTCAGTCGACTGATGGGTATGATCAGCCGACTGATGGTAGATCCGTTGGACTTATCCAACGTGGATCTAGCCGTTGTCTCACGACAACAGTGGCATCAGTCGACTGATGGTCCTGAGAAGTCGACTGATCGACTTTTTCCAGCACAGGTTGAAGCTTTATAAGGAGCTCGTGATGGAGGAATTTGGCATGGTTCTTTGAGGCGATTTGGGGCGAGTTGCTGCTGCAATTCAGGGTCTCTAAGTGCTACTCGATCAACCTAGCGATCAAACATTCAAGAGCATTCGTAAAGTGTTTTCTTTACTAGTCTTGCTTTGTATTTCATTATATTTGCTTGTAGCTTTTTGATTATTATTGTAATCATCTTGTACGAGGTTTCTCCACCTCCGGATTGTTCTGAGAAGGAGTATTTTATTAGTGGTTGTGTGTGCATCACTAGAGCTCGTAGAGCTCAATCCGTGGAGTAGGAACCGTGCGGTTCCGAACCACGTTATATCCTTATGTTAGCATGTTGTTCATTTCGTTATCGTTATTACTTTTCTATTTCCGCTGTGCTAACGAAATTGTAGGAACAAACGCGAACGATTTCCTTCTACAAACGAGCACGACACTATTCACCCCCCCTCTAGCGGCCTCAATTCTCCAACAAGTGGTATCAGAGCCCGGGGCTCTTCTACGGATTAACAACCCGGAGTCAAGACGCTAGAGGAACAAGATGGAATTCAAGGAGAGATTGGGTGACGACATCAACATTTCACCTTCCTTCGACCGCGAACATTTCGCGTATTGGAAAGGTAGAATGAAATATTTTCTAATGACGAATATAGAAAATTGGTTTGTCGTGATTATAGGTTTTGATGCTCCGAGAGGAGAGAATGGCGAAATCCTCAAAATGAAGCGATGGATCGAGGAGCAACGCCAAAAATTCAAGACAACCATTAAGGTAACAAAAATGTTGATTAATTTGATACCTAATGACATTTTGTCTAGATTAGGAAGTTATAAGGATGCCAAGGAGTTGTGGAACAAGTTGGTCAAGTTCTACGACAATCCCGAATCGGTCCAAGAAGACTTGGAAGAGGAGGAGACCGAAGAGGAAGCTGCATCATCCTCACAAGGAAGTGAGGACTTGGATGTTGAGACGTCATCAACATCCAAGGAGGAAGAGGAACTAGAAGAAGAGTAGACCTCCACCTCTAGGTTTGAGGGGGAGGAGATTAGAGCATCCTCAACACCGGAGCAACAAGAGGAGCCATCCGCATCCGGTCGAGAGGAAGAGAAAGCTCAAGAAACCTCTACCACGGCCCTAGGTAACTCAAACATATCAATTAATAATAAAATGCATATAATATATTTTGAGTGTAGGGAGCAAGGACACTACAAGAGTAAGTGTCCTAAAAGGATTAAGAAGTCTCCTCCAACACCTAAAAGTCAAGAAAAGTCAAAGGATGCCGATTCCCCAAGTCAAAAGAGCAAGGAGCATGTTATATGCTTCAAGTGCAATTCAAAAGGACATTATAGGAATCAATGTCCTAGGGGGAGGAAGAAGACTCAAGAAGGAGCTACACATGTAGGTGAAGCTTCTAAGGCTAACCCTAAGGTATATTCCAATAATGCACCTTCTAAATTTAAAAATCAAAAGCATGCTAGAAATTTTAATTCTCTTGCAATTTACCATGAAAAGCATGCTAGAGATAAATATTTTTGCATAGGTGCTAAGAATGTCCACTTAGATAATAAGAAGAAATTTGGGACTAATGTCCCTAAAAATAATTTATCTAAGGACAAACCTAGGTTAAATAACTCTAAGAAAATTTTACCTAGGGAGACCATTAGAAAGGTGCAAGAGCACCTAGGTTTTAATCCAAAATGGACTAGGCATATGCCTAGAAAGTCCCATGCCCATGAGTTAAATCAAAATTCTAAAATTGGGCAATTAGAATTAGAGAACCAAGCCTTGAGGTCAAGGCTTGAAAAATTAGAAAAGACCTTAAATAATATCCAAAATCAATTTCAAGGGTCTAATGGTCAAAGTCAAAGGTCTAGGACTCAAAGTCAACACCTAGGACCTCAAAGTCAAAAGTCAACCAAGGGCAAGCAAGGTTTGGGTCACAAACCTAAGCCTAAGATGGCTTACCATAGTGTTCCATTTGATTATGGAACACAAACTAGGTCTAAGAAGACCAAGGTTACTAGGGAAGCTATCCCTAAGAGTAACCATAGTTTGTGTCTAGTGGCTAGGGTTTCTAGGAAACCTAGGGTGGGCACTAAGAAGGTTGCAAGGGGAGTTACCCCTAGAGTCAACCTAGGTAAGACCCAAATGACCAAGGCTAACAAGCCTAGGAGGGTCATTAGGAAGGTATCTAGGGAGGTTATCCCTAAGGAATACCTAATAAACCCTAGGAGCTCAAATCGGTTTTGGGTTCCTAAGAGCGTGATTGATTCACGTTAGGTGGGCTTAGGGTGTGTCAATCTTGATTGGATGGGTAGTTAACCCAACCATCATAAAGGTGGCACTTTAGGTTATTTTCAAGGTTATGGTTATCTTGGAAATACATTTGAGTCTTAATCCTAAAAGATTTTAGGATGTGCCAATATTATTTGAGAAACTTGATAAAATGATTAAATTGACACAATTTAGGTTTAGAGGTTAGTGTGTCATTTTGGGTTTTTGGCACACTAGGGAGATTAGTGATAATATGGAAAAATATATAATTATATCAAATGGCAAGTAATATTGAAATTTAGGTATTATTATACCTATATATATTTTATATGTCATGTTTTGTTTGTCATATAACATGCCATGACATCATGCTTACTTTTAATCATTTTATATGTCATGTTCATGTTTAGGATTAAGGTTTTAAATGTCATGTGTTTTTATATTTCATCTTATGTCATGACATCATGATCATTGGTCATGTTTTAATAATGCTATTATTTATGCCATAATCATACATTCATGCATTAATTTGATTGAAATTGATTTAAAGACAATGGCATGACTTGGAGTCCCATTTATAAGGGAATCAAGTAGGGTTGCCTAGAAAAATGCATGAAATCCTAGTATTAGGAAGAACAAAATCCACATCTCACATTCAATTGACATGTATGTGTATTTATATACCCTAGATACATGTGAGATGCTAGGATATGAGTTGAGTTCAAGGTGCATAGTTTTTGCATCTAGATGAACTATAACTCATCATATTTTAATTGTGGATCATTGGGAAAGCTTGTGTACAAGTCATGTACTTAGAGCCCAAGGAATATGATCCAAAATAAGGTTTTGAAAATATTTTAAAATCATTTTGAAAAACCTTGGTGAAGTCTATCTTTTGATAGCAATCACCATTGATGAAGTTGATACAAAGTAGGGCCAAAACATTGAAAATTTCAATGGTTTTGAAATTTGTGCCAATTTCACTATTTTATGGGTAAAATATTTTTCACCTATTGTATTGGTCATAGGTATTATACGTACCAAATTTTGTGATTTTTCGATATACGTATAATTATTTATGATTTTCCAAAACTTATTTCTGAAAACTGAAAATCGGATTTTCAGTTATCAGTCGACTGCCCCTGGGTGGCAGTCGACTGATGAGTGTGTCAGTCGACTGGTAGTTGAACCACTCGACTGATTATCTGATTTCGGGGTAACCAAGGTTGTTTAACCCGATTTCAACTACGATTAAGGTCCCTAATCACTCCTAATCCTAGGATATGCTTTGGGAAGCATGATGAAGGGTGAAAATCCATTGGATATGGATTATGAGAGGTGTTTAGGGTTTGTATCAATTTTAAGGTGTTGGAAAGTTCAATGTTGAATTTCTAACCTTAATTTTGATGGCTTAGAGTTCCTATTGGCTTAGGGACTTCCCAAGGACATTATTGGTGCAATGGTCAAGGGGGAGCAAGCCTTTAGGGGGAAGTATCTATCTTGGGATGATGGATGTGTTTTTCTCCTTGAAGAGGAGAAGTTATGGGAGAATATGACATCAATTGGTAAATTGATGGGACTTTTAGAAACCCAATTTGGAAATTGGGAGAGTATATAGGATTGCCTCTCTTGAGTGATATGGGACTTATCACTAGGAAGATGGTAGGCATCCTAGGTATTTTTAGACCAAGAGGGAGATTGTAAGATCTCATTGGGACATGAGACATTGACCTCCTTGAAGAGAAGACCTTTTTGATATTAGTCAAAAAGGGGGAGAATGTTTGGAGGAGAACATTTAAGATTACCAATTTGAGATAATTGGTAAGGGATTTAAGTTAGTGTTCTAACTAAATGATTTGTTTGGTTTTTTATCAAACATCAAAAAGGGGGAGATTGTTGGTGCAATCAGCCCAGGTCACGATTGACCAGGACTCGAGTTTGACTCGAGTAATGTTTTGATGTTCGACAAAAACATATGACAATGTAATTGTCATAGGAAAGTCCAAGTCTTGAGTACTTGGCATGGGAAGTCCAAGTGGGACACTTGTCATTTGGTAAAGTCCAAGCATGAGTCTTGGCAATGGAAAGTCCAACATGAGTTGGCAAGGAAAAGTCCAAGTGGGACACTTGGCATTTGGGAAAGTCCAAGCATGAGTTTTGGCATAGAAAGTCCAAGCATGGGTCTTGGCATGGAAAGTCCAACATGGGTTGGCAAGGGAAAGTCCGAGCTTGTGTCTTGGCATTTGAGAAGTCCAAGGGTTTGATATTGGTGGTGTAAAGTCCAAGCGGGAGTCTTGGCAGCATAAGTCCAATGGTTGGCGGCGTAAAGTCCAAGCGGAGTCTTGGCGGTGTAGACACCGTTAGTATGACATAGCCGATGGAAGCATCTGAAGGCTAGCGCGATGGATGAACAAGTCATGGATGACTTGGAAGGATCCGAGAGGCGTGAGGCTGATGGAGGTGGCTAGAAGGCTTAGGTCTAGGCTAAGGGTGGTCTAGCAAGTATGGGGGAACCATACTTGGGCTAAAACCTCATGTTTGAGATGTACTAGTCGACTGGTGCCATGTGGCAGTCGACTGGACCGAGTCAACTAGGGTTTGACTACGGGAAGTGGTCTAGCGATCACCGCGAGGTGGGCGATCGTGATAGCCTGCGATCGGCCCGATCATGTTATCGGTCGATTGGTGCTCGAATCGACCACAGTATAGTCTCACTCGGCCGTGGGACGGTGAGTGAGGACACCATCGATCGGTGATGGGTATGATCGATCGGTGATGGTAGATCCGTTGGACTTATCCAGCGTGGATCTAGCCGTTGTCTCACGACAACAGTGGCATCAGTCGACTGATGGTCCCGAGTAGTCGACTGATCGACTTTTTCCAGCACAGGTTGAAGCTTTATAAGGAGCTCGTGATGGAGGAATTTGGCATGGTTCTTTGAGGCGATTTGGGGCGAGTTGCTGTTGCAATTCAGGGTCTCCAAGTGCTACTCGATCAACCTAGCGATCAAGCATTCAAGAGCATTCGTAAAGTGTTTTTCTTTACTAGTCTTGCTTTGTATTTCATTGTATTTGCTTGTAGCTTTTTGATTATTGTTGTAATCATCTTGTACGAGGTTTCTCCGCCTCCAGATTGTTTCGAGAAGGAGTGTTTTATTAGTGGTTGCGTGTGCATCACTAGAGCTCATAGAGCTCGATCCGTGGAGTAGGAACCGTGCAGTTCCGAACCACGTTATATCCTTGTGTTAGCATGTTGTTCATTTCGTTATCGTTATTACTTTTCTATTTCCGCTGTGCTAACAAAATTGTAGAAACAAATGCGAACGATTTCCTTCTACGAACGAGCGCGACACTATTCACCCCCCCCCCCTCTAGCGACCTCAATTCTCCAACAGATTCATCAAATCAATTTAAATAATTAAATTTACTTGAGTCAAGTGGTTAGATTTGATCAACCATGAGAGATAAGAGGTCAAGTTTGACTTGACTTGAGAGGAAGATTAAAGGTCAAGTTTGACTTGACCAAATGTCATGTCATGATGATGACTTGGTATGACCGGCCAATGATGATGCTCCATATCATCATTGACTTATCATGTGGTGTCACCTCATGAGGAGACCAAGAGACATTGGAGTTACATGCATGCATGTAACCTCCCAAGCCTTATTGTGGTCGGCCACTTTACTCCATTTGATGGTGAAATTGATTTGGTGAGTTACACTAGAACTTCATCTTCTTCCTTGGATCATCCTCTCAAGCTCTCCCTCTCTTCTTCCTCATCTTGTCGTGAGCATCTAAGGAGTGCTAGCACACTCAAGATTGCTTTCCTCCACCTATTGCTTGTGTGGATACCAATAGAGGAGGGTGCACTTGATCCTCTTGAGTTCCGGCGAAGCTTTTGGACGAGCGGGATTTGCGAAGGGCGTCGCATCGAGGGTAATGATATCACCTTCTAGATCTAAGGTAGATCTAGGGTTTTTAGTAAACACATACATGTTTTAGTTTTAATACATCTTCGCACGGATCCGTGGCCGGGCTTCCGGGGTTTCTGCAATGCAAAAAGCGGTTTTTGCGGCTCGGAAAGTCCAACAGTGGTATCATAGCCACGTGCGAAGCATGTATGTGTTTAATTTTTGTAGTTTTTGTATTAGATATAAAAATTATAGATTTTTATGTTTCTATAAATTTACTATTTTTATAGAATGTTTGGGTATTTTTCTCGAAGAGTCGAAGCAACGAGTGTTGGGACACTTGTAGGCTTCAACCATCGAGAAAAACTCTCCGAAACGGTGAGTTCTGTAGGTTTGGGACAGCGACTTAAGTCACTGTAAGATCATAGTAGGGACACTCGCAAAGTTTATTTTGCGAGTAGGGGCACTGCCCTTATCCCCAAAAGGGGCCTTGTCTCGCGTTCGCGCCCGGAAACCGCTTAGCGGGACCGTTACGGAGAGGTGACTCATAAAATTGAAAAAAGAAAATAGAAAAAATTATAGAAATTTTCTGTAAAAATACATAATTTAGAATTATGTATAATTCTGTGATTGTCATGGTTCAATGACCACAATTTGATTGGATTATGATAATATATCATTAAGCTAAAACATGACAGTTAAATATGCATCTAGATTTTTCGGGAGCTCTCATTGAGGTTTGCTCAATCTCTAAATGTCTACAAATTAATTCCAAGGCATCAGTACCAGTGGAAGCATAATCATGAGAAGCAATACGTAACCGAACGAAGCATACTTATCGCATCAATGGTCTCTCCTCCGGTTCTCCCACGGCCCTCTGGCACCCCCAATCCCTCCGCGCTTCCTTCCCCGCCAAAACCCGAGACAAACCGAATTAAGGGGCAATCGAATGCACCCCACCCACCTTTCGAAATAATAACAGGCGAAACAAAAATGCCCACGGACCTTCTCTTCCAGATCCACGACGCGAACACGAGGCCGCAAGCCGCCCGCCCCACCAACAAAAAACAAAAAGAAGAAGAAGGGGGGAATTCACCATATATAATAATATATATACAAAAAGAACGAAACAAAAATAGGTGCAACACGAGGACTTCCCATGGGGTCACCCATCCTAGTACTTCTCTCGCACAAGCACGCTTAATTTCGGAGTTCTGATGCGATCCGATGCTTTAGTGTTGGTATGATCGCAGCCAGCCTTTCTCCCACGCCCACCCTATTTATCGCGCCAATGGTCTCTCCTCCGGTTCTCCCACGGCCCTTCAGCACCCCCAATCCCTCCGTGCTTCCTTCCACGCCAAAACCCGAGACAAACCGAATTAAGGGGCAATTGAATGCACCCCACCCGCCTTTTGAAATAATAACAGGCGAAACAAAAATGCCCACGGACCTCCTCTTCCAGAGCCACGACGCGAACACGAGGTCCAAAGCCGCCTGCCCCGCCAACAAAAAACAAAAAGAAGAAGAAGGGGTGGAATTCACCATATATAATAATATATAGACAAAAAGAACGAAACAAAAATAGGTGCAACACGAGGACTACCCAGGGGTTCACCCATCGTAGTACTGCTCTAGCCCAAGCACACTTAACTTCGGAGTTCTGATGAGATCCGATGCATTGGTGCTGGTATGATCGCACCCATCCATTCCCCCACACCCTCCCTCTTTATCGTGCCAATCGTTTCTCCTCCAGTTCTCCCACGGCCCTCAGGCACCCCCAATCCCTCTGAGCTTCCTTCCCCGCTAAATCCCGAGACAAACCGAATTAAGGGGCAATCGAATGCACCCCGCCCGCCTTTCGAAATAATAACAGGCGAAACAAAAATGCCCACGGACCTCCTCTTCCAGAGCCACGACACGAACACGAGGTCGCAAGCCGCCTGCCCCGCCATCAAAAAAGTAAAAAGAAGAAGAAGGAGGGAATTCACCATATATAATAATATACATACAAAAAGAACGAAACAAAAAATGGCGCAACACGAGGACTTCCCAGGGGGTCACCCATCCTAGTACTGCTCTCGCCCAACCACGCTTAACTTCGAATTTCTGATGGGATCCGATGCATTAGTGCTGGTATGATCACACCCATCCTTTCTCCCACGCCCTCCCTATTTATCGCGCCAATGGTCTCTCCTCCGGTTCTCCCACGGCCCTCCGGCACCCCCAATCCCTCCGCGCTTCTTTCCCCGCCAAAACCCAAGACAAACCGAATTAAGGGGCAATCGAATTCACCCCACCCGCCTTTTGAAATAATAATAGGCGAAACAAAAACGCCAAAAGACCTCCTCTTCCAAAGTCACGCCAAAACGAGTCATAAGCCGCTTCCCCATCAACAAAAAACAAAAAGAAGAAGAAGGGGGGAATAAACCATATATAATAATATATATACAAAAAGAACAAAACAAAAATTGGAGCAACACGAGGACTTCCCAGGGGGTCACCCATCCTAGTACTGCTCTCGCCCAAGCACGCTTAAAATAGGAGTTCTAATGGGATCCCGTGCATTAGTGCTTGTATTATCGCACCCATCCTTTCTCCCACGCCCACCCTATTTATCGCGCCAATGGTCTCTCCTCCGGTTCTCCCACGGCACTCCGGCACCCCCAATCCCTCCGCGCTTCCTTCCCCGCCAAAACCCGAGACAACCCGAATTAAGGGGCAATCGAATGCACCCCACCCGCCTTTCGAAATAATAACAGGCGAAACAAAAACGCCCACGGACCTCTCTTCCAAAGCCACGACACGAACACGAGGCCGCAAGCCGCCTGCCCCGCCATCAAAAAAGCAAAAAGAAGAAGAAGGGGGAATTCACCATACATAATAATATACATACAAAAAAAACGAAACAAAAATAGGTGCAACACGAGGACTTCCCAGGGGGTCACCCATCCTAGTACTGCTCTCGCCCAAGCACGCGCTTAACTTCAGAGTTCTGATGGGATCCGGTGCAATAGTGATGGTATGATCGCACCCATCCTTTCTCCCACGCCCTCCCTATTTATCGCGCCAATGGTCTCTCCTCCGGTTCTCCCACGGCCCTCCGGCACCCCCAATACCTCCGCGCTTCCTTCCTCGCCAAAACCCGAGACAAACCGAATTAAGGGGAAATCGAATGCACCCCACCCGCCTTTCGAAATAATAACAGGCGAAACAAAAACGCCAACGGACCTCCTCTTCTAGAGCCACGATACGAACAAGAGGCCGTAAGCCGCCCACCCCGCCATCAAAAAAGCCAAAAGAAGAAGAAGGGGGGAATTCACCATACATAATAATATACATACAAAAAAAACGAAACAAAAATAGGTGCAACACGAGGACTTCCCAGGGGGTCACCCAACCTAGTACTGCTCTCACCCAAGCACGCGCTTAACATCGGAGTTCTGATGGGATCCGGTGTATTAGTGCTAGTTTGATCGCACTCATCCTTTCTCCCACGCCCTCCCTATTTATCGCGCCAATGTTCTCTCCTCCGGTTCTCCCACGACCCTGCGGCACCCCCAATCCCTCCGCGCTTTCTTCCCCGCCAAAACCCGAGACAAACCGAATTAAGGGGCAATCGAATGCACCCCACCCACCTTTCGAAATAATAACAGGCAAAACAAAAATGCCCACGGACATCCTCTTCTTGAGCTACGATACGAACAAGAGGTCGCAAGCCGCCCGCCCTGCCATCAAAAAAGAAAAAAGAAGAAGAAGGGGGGAATTCACCATACATAATAATATACATAAAAAAAAAAAAGAAACAAAAATAGGTGCAACACGAGGACTTCCAAGGGGGTCACCCAACCTAGTACTGCTCTCGCCCAAGCACGCGCTTAACTTCGATGTTCTGATGGGATCCGGTGCATTAGTGCTGGTATGATCGCACCCATCCTTTCTCCCACGCCCTCCCTATTTATCGCGCCAATGTTCTCTCCTTCGGTTCTCCCACGACCCTCCGGCATCCCCAATCCCTCCGCGCTTTCTTCCCCGCCAAAACCCGAGACAAACCGAATTAAGGGGCAATCGAATGCACCCCACCCGCCTTTCGAAATAATAACAGGTGAAACAAAAATGCCCACGGACCTCCTCTTCCAGAGCCACGACAAGAACACGAGGCCGCAAGCCGCCCGCCCCGCCATCAAAAAAGCAAAAAGAAGAAGAAGGGGGGAATTCACCATATATAATAATATAAATAAAAAAAGAACGAAACAAAAATAGGTGCAACACGAGGACTTCCCAGGGGGACACCCATCCAAGTACTGCTCTCGCCCAAGCACGCGCTTAACTTCGGAGTTCTGATGGGATCCGGTGCATTAGTGCTGGTATGATCGCATCCATCCTTTCTCCCACGCCCTCCCTATTTATCGCGCCAATGGTCTCTCCTCCGGTTCTCCCACGGCCCTCCAGCACCCCCAATCCCTCCCCGCTTCCATCCCCGCCAAAACCCGAGACAAATCGAATTAAGGGGCAATCGAATGCACCCCACCCGCCTTTCGAAATAATAACAGGCGAAACAAAAACGCCGACGGACCTCCTCTTCCAGAGCCACGACACGAACACGAGGCCGCAAGCCGCCTGCCCCGCCATCAAAAAAGCAAAAAGAAGAAGATGGGGGGAATTCACCATATATAATAATATACATACAAAAAGAACGAAACAAAAATAGGTGCAACACGAGGCCTTCCACGGGGGTCACCCATCCTAGTACTGCTCTCGCCAAAGCACACGCTTAACTTCGGAGTTCTGATGGGATCCGGTGCTTTAGTGATTGTATGATCGCACCCATCCTTTCTCCCACGCCCTACGTATTTATCGCGCCAATGGTCTCTCCTCCTGTTCTCCCACGGCCCTCCGGCACCGCCAATCCCTCCGCGCTTCCATCCCCGCCAAAACCCGAGACAAACCGAATTAAGGGGCAATCGAATGCACCCCACCCGCCTTTCGAAATAATAATAGGCGAAACAAAAATGCCCACGGACCTCCTCTTCCAGAGCCACGACACGAACACGAGGCCGCAAGCCGCCCTCCCCGCCATCAAAAAAGCAAAAAGATGAAGAAGGGGGGAATACACCATATATAATAATATGCGTACAAAAAGAACGAAACAAAAATAGGTGCAACACGAGGACTTCCCAGGCGGTCACCCATCCTAGTACTGCTCTCGCCCAAGCACGCGCTTAACTTCGGCGTTCTGATGGGATCCGGTGCATTAGTGCTGGTATGATCGCACCCATCCTTTCTCCCACACCCTCTTTATTTATCGTGCCAATGGTCTCTCCTCCGGTTCTACCACGGCCCTCCGGCACCACCAATCCCTCTGCGCTTCCTTCCCCGCCAAAACCCGAGACAAACCGAATTATGGGGCAATCGAATGCACCCCACCCGCCTTTCAAAATAATAACGGGCGAAACAAAAACGCCCACGGACCTCCTCTTCCAAAGCCACGACACGAACACGAGGCCGCAAGCCGCCTGCCCCGCCATCAAAAAAGCAAAAAGAAGAAGGAGGGAATTCACCATATATAATAATATACATACAAAAAGAACGAAACAAAAATAGGTTTAACACGAGGACTTCCCAGGGGGTCACCCATCCTAGTACTGCTCTCGCCCACGCACGCTATGAACTTCGGAGTTCTGATGGGATCCGGTGCATTAGTGTTGGTATGATCGCACCCATCCTTTCTCCCACGCCCTCCCTATTTATCGCGTCAATGGTCTCTCCTCAGGTTCTCCCACGGCCCTCCGACACCCCCAATCCCTCCGCGATTCCTTCCCCGCCAAAACCCGAGACAAATAGAATTAAGGGGCAATCGAATGCACCCCACCCGCCTTTCGAAATAATAATAGGCGAAAAAAAAACGCCCACGGACCTCCTCTTCCAGAGCCACGACACGAACACGAGGCCGCAAGCCCCCTGCCCCGCCATCAAAAAAGCAAAAAAGAAGAAGAAGGGGGGAATTCACCATATATAATAATATACAAACAAAAAGAACGAAACAAAAATAGGTGCAACACGAGGACTTCCCAGGGGGTCACCTATCATAGTACTGCTCTCGCCCAAGCACGCGCTTAACTTCGGAGTTCTGATGGGATCCGGTGCATTAGTGCTGGTATGATCGCACCCATCCTTCCTACCACGCCCTCCCTATTTATCGCGCCAATGGTCTCTCCTCCGGTTCTCCCACGGCCCTCCGACACCGCCAATCCCTACGCGCTTCCTTCCCCACCAAAACCCGAGACAAATCGAATTAAGCGGCAATCGAATGCACCCCACCCGCCTTTCAAAATAATAATTGGCGAAACAAAAACGCCCACAGACCTCATCTTCCAGAACCATGACACGAACACGAGGCCGCAAGCCGCCCGCCTTGCCATCAAAAAAGTAAAAAGAAGAAGAAGGGGGGAATTCACCATATATAATAATATACATACAAAAAGAACGAAACAAAAAAAGGTGCAACACGAGGACTTCCCAGGGGGACACCCATCCTAGTACTGCTCTCGCCCAAGCACGCGCTTAACTTCGGAGTTCTGATGGGATCCGGTGCATTAGTGCTGGTATGATCGCACCCATCCTTCCTCCCACGCCCTCACTATTTATCGCGCCAATGCTCTCTCCTCCGGTTCTCCCACGACCCTACATCACCCCCAATCCCTCCTCGCTTCCTTCCTCGCCAAAACCCGAGACAAACCGAATTAAGGGGCAATCGAATGCACCCACCCACCTTTCGAAATAATAACAGGCGAAACAAAAATGCCCACCGACCACCTCTTCCAGAGCCACGACACGAACACGAGGCCGCAAGCCGCCTGCCCCGCCATCAAAAAAGCAAAAAAAAAAGAAGGGGGGAATTCACCATATATAATAATATACATACAAAAAGAACGAAACAAAAATAGGTGCAACACGAGGACTTCCCAGGGGGTCATCGATCCTAGTACTGCTCTCGCCCAAGCACGCTTAACTTCGGAGTTTTGAGATGATCCAATTCTTTAGTGCTGGTATGATCGCACCCATCCTTTCTCCCACGCCCTCCCTATTTATCGCATCAATGGTCTCTCCTCCGGTTCTCCCACGGCCCTCCGGCACCCCCAATCCCTCCGCGCTTCCTTCCCCGCCAAAACCCGAGACAAACCGAATTAAGGGGCAATCGAATGCACCCCACCCGCCTTTCGAAATAATAACAGGCGAAACAATAACGCCCACGGACCTCCTCTTCCAGAGCCACGACACAAACACGAGGCCGCAAGCCGCCCGCCCCGCCATCAAAAAAGCAAAAAGAAGAATAAGGGTGGAATTCACCATATATAATAATTTACATACAAAAAGAACGAAACAAAAAATGGCGCAACACGCGGACTTCCCGGTGGTTCACCCATCCTAGTATTGCTCTCGCCCAAGCACGCTTAACTTCGTAGTTCTGATGGGATCCGATGCATTAGTGCTGGTATGATCGCACACATCCTTTCTCCCACGCCCTCACTATTTTTCGCGCCAATGGTCTCTCCTCCGGTTCTCCCACGGCCCTCTGGCACCCACAATCCCTCCGCACTTCCTTCCCCGCCAAAACCCGAGACAAATCCAATAAAGGGGCAATCGAATGCACCCCACCCGCCTTTCCAAATAATAACAGGCGAAACAAAAATGCCCACAGACCTCCCCTTCCAGAGCCACAACACGAACACGAGGCCGCAAGCCGCCCGCCCCGCCATCAAAAATGCAAAAAGAAGAAGAAGGGGGGAATTCACCATATATAATAATATACATACAAAAAGAACGAAACAAAAATAGGTGCGACAGGAGGACTTCCTAGGGGGTCCCCCATCCTAGTAGTTCTCTCGCCCAAGCACGCTCTTAACTTCGGAGTTCTGATGGGATCCGGTGCATTAGTGATGGTATGATCGCACCCAACCTTTCTCCCACGCCCTCACTATTTATCGCACCAATGGTCTCTCCTTCGGTTCTCCCACGGCCCTCCGGCACCCCCAATCCCTCCACGCATCCTTCCCTGCCAAAACCCGAGATAAATTGAATTAAGGAGCAATCGAATGCACCCCACCCGCCTTTCGAAATAATAACAGGCGATACAATAATGCCCACGGACCTCCTCTTCCAGAGCCACGACACGAACACGAGTCGGCAAGCCACCCTCCCCGCCATCAAAAAAGCAAAAAGAAGAAGAAGGGGGGAATTCACGATATATAATAATATACATACAAAAACAATGAAACAAAAATAGGTGCAACACGAGGACTTCCCAGGGGGTCAACCATCCTAGTACTGCTCTCGCCCAAGCACGCGCTTAACTTCGGAGTTCTGATGGGATCCGGTGCATTAGTGCTGGTATGATCGCAACCATCCTTTCTCCCACGCCCTCCCTATTTATCGCGCCAATGGTCTCTCCTCCGGTTCTCTCACGACCCTCCGGCACCACCAATCCCTCAGCGCTTCCTTCCCCGCCAAAACCCGAGACAAACCGAATTATGGGCAATCGAATTCACCCCACCCGCCTTTCGAAATAATAACAGGCGAAACAAAAAGGCCCACGGACCTCCACTTCCAGAGCCACGACACTAACACGAGGCCGCAAGCCACTCGCCCCCCATCAAAAAAGCAAAAAGAAGAAGGGGGGAATTCACCATATATAATAATATACATACAAAAAGAACGAAACAAAAATAGGTGCAACGCGAGGACTTCCCAGGGGGTCACCCATCCTAGTAGTGCTCTCGCCCAAAAACGCGCTTAACTTCGGAGTTCTTATGGGATCCGGTGTATTAGTGCTGGTATGATCGCACCCATCCTTTCTCCCTCGCCCTCACTATTTATCGCGCCAATGGTCTCTCTTCTGGTTCTCCCACGGCCCTCCGGCACCCCCAATCCCTCCGCGCTTCCTTCCCCGCCAAAACCCGAGACAAACCGAATTAAGGGGCAATCGAAAGCACCCCACCCGCCTTTCGAAATAATAACAGGCAAAACAAAAATGCCCACAAACCTCCTCTTCCAGAGCCACGACACGAACAAGAGGCCGTAAGCCACCCGCCCCGCCATCAAAACAGCAAAAAGAAGAAGAAGGGGGGAATTCACCATACATAATAATATACATACAAAAAAAACGAAACAAAAATAGGTGCAACAAGAGGACTTCCCAGGGGGTCACCCATCCTAGTAATGCTCTCGCCGAAGCACGCGCTTAACTTCGGAGTTCTGATGGGATCTGGTGCATTAGTGCTGGTATGATCGCACCCATCCTTTCTCCCACGCCCTCCCTATTTATCGCGCCAATGGTCTCTCCTCCGGTTCTCCCACGGCCCTCCGGCACCCCCAATCCCTCCGCGCTTCCTTCCCCGCCAAAACCCGAGACAAACCGAATTAAGGGGCAATCGAATGCACCCCACCCGCCTTTCGAAATAATAATAGGCGAAACAAAAACGCCCAGGGGCCTCCTCTTCCAGAGCCACGACACGAACACGAGGCCTCAAGACGCCCGCCCCGCCATCAAAAAAGCAAAAAGAAGAAGAAGGGGGAGAAATTCACCATATATAATAATATACATACAAAAAGAACGAAACAAAAATAGGTGCAACACGAGGACTTCCCAGGGGGTCAGTCATCCTAGTACTGCTCACGCCCAAGCACGCTTAACTTCGGAGTTCTGATGAGATCCGATGCATTAGTGCTGGTATGATCGCACCAATCCTTTCTCCCACGCCCTCCCTATTTATCGCGCCAATGGTCTCTCCTCCGGTTCTCCCACGGCCCTCCGGCACCCCCAATCCCTCCGCGCTTCCTTCCCCGCCAAAACCCGAGACAAACCGAATTAAGGGGCAATCGAATGCACCCCACCCGCCTTTCGAAATAATAACAGGCGAAACAAAAACGCCCACGGACTTCCTCTTCCAGAGCCACGACACGAACACGAGGCCGCAAGCCGCCCGCCCCGCCATCAAAAAAGCAAAAAGAAGAAGAAGGGGGGAATTCACCATATATAATAATATACATACAAAAAGAATGAAACAAAAATTGGTGCAACACGAGGACTTCCCAGGGGGTCACCCATCCTAGTACTGCTCTCGCCCAAGCATACGCTTAACTTCGGAGTTATGATGAGATCCGGTGCATTAGTGCTGGTATGATCACACCCATCCTTTCTCCCGCGCCCTCCCTATTTATCGCGCCAATGGTCTCTCCTCCGGTTCTCCCACGGCCCTCCGGCACCCCCAATCCCTACGCGCTTCCTTCCCCGCCAAAACCCGAGACAAACCGAATTAAGGGGCAATCTAATGCACCCCACCCGCCTTTCCAAATAATAACAGGCGAAACAAAAACGCCAACAGACCTCCTCTTCCAGAGCCACGACACGAACACGAGGTCGCAAGGCGCCCGCCCCGCCATCAAAAATGCAAAAAGAAGAAGAAGGGGGGAATTCACCATATATAATAATATACATACAAAAAGAACAAAACAAAAATAGGTGCAACACGAGGACTTCCCAGGGGATCACCCATCCAAGTACTGCTCTCACCTAAGCACACGCTTAGCTTCGGAGTTCTGATGGGATCCGGTGCATTACTTCTGGTATGATCGCACCCATCCTTTCTCCCACGCCCTCCCTATTTATCCTGGCAATGGTCTCTCCTCCGGTTCTCCCACGGCCCTCTGGCACCCCCAATCCCTCCGCGCTTCCTTCCCAGCCAAAACCCGGGGCAAACCCAATTAAGGGGCAATCGAATGCACCCCACCCGCCTTTCGAAATAATAACAGGCGAAACAAAAACGCCCACGGACCTCCTCTTCCAGAGCCACGACACGAACACGAGGCCGCAAACCGCCCGCCCCGCCATCAAAAAAGGAAAAAGAAGAAGAAGGGGGGAATTCACCATATATAATAATATACATACAAAGAGAACGAAACAAAAATAGGTGCAACACGAGAACTTACCAGGGGGTCAACCATCTTAGTACTGCTCTCGCCCAAGCACACGCTTAACTTCGGAGTTCTGATGGGATCCGGTGCATTAGTGCTGGTATGATCGCACCCATCCTTTCTCCCACGCCCTCCCTATTTATCCCGCCAATGGTCTCTCCTCCGATTCTCTCACGGCCCTCCGGCACCCCTAATCTCTCCGTGCTAACTTCCCCGCCAATACCCGAGACAAACCGATTTAAGGGGCAATTGAATGCACCCCACCCGCCTTTCGAAATAATAACAGGCGAAACAAAAACGCCCACGGACCTCCTCTTCCAGAGCCACGACACGAACAAGAGGGCGCAAGCCGCCCGCCCCGCCATCAAAAAAGCAAAAAGAAGAAGAAGGGGGGAATTCATCATATATAATAATATACATACAAAAGGAACAAAACAAAAATAAATGCAACACGAGAACTTCCCAGGGGGTCACCCATCCTAGTACTGCTCTCGCCCAAGCACACGCTTAACTTCGGAGTTCTGATGGGATCCGATGCATTAGTGCTGGTATGATCGCACCCATCCTTTCTCTCACGCTCTCCCAATTTATCGCGCCAAGTGTCTCTACTCCGGTTCTCCCACGGCCCTCCGGCACCCCCATTCCCTCCGAGCTTCCTTCCCCGCCAAAACCTGAGACAAACCGAATTAAGGGGCAATCGAATGCACCCCACCCGCCTTTCGAAATAATAACAGGCGAAACAAAAACGCCCACGGACATCCTCTTCCAGAGCCACGACACGAACACGTGGCCACAAGCCGCACGCCCCGCCAACAAAAAAGCAAAAAGAAGAAGAAGAAGGGGGGAATTCACCATATATAATAATATACAGACAAAAAGAATGAAAAAAAATAGGTGCAAGACGAGGGCTTCCCAAGGGGTCACCCATCCTAGTACTGCTCTCGCCCAAGCACGATTAACTTAGGAGTTCTGATGGGATCCGAAGCATTAGTGCTGGGATGATCGCACCCATCCTTTCTCCCACGCCCTCCCTATTTATCGCGCCAATGGTCTCTCCTCCGGTTCTCCCAATGCCCTCCGGCACCCCCAATCCCTCCGCGCTTCCTTCCCCGCCAAAACCCGAGACAAACCGAATTAAGGGGCAATCGAATGCACCCCACCCGCCTTTCGAAATAATAACAGGCGAAACAATAACGCCCACGGACCTCCTCTTCCAGAGCCACGACACGAACACGAGGCCGCAAGCCGCCCGCCCCGCCATCAAAAAAGCAAAACGAAGAAGAAGGGGGGAATTCACCATATATAATAATATACATACAAAAAGAACGAAACAAAAATAGGTGCAACACGAGGACTTCCCAGGGGGTCACCCATCCTAGTACTGCTCTCGCCCAAGCACGCTTAACTTCGGAGTTCTGATGGGATCCGGTGCATTAGTGCTGGTATGATCGCACCCATCCTTTCTCCCACGCCCTCCCTATTTATCGCGCCAATGGTCTCTCCTCCGGTTCTCCCACGGCCCTCCGGCACCCCCAATCCCTCCGCGCTTCCTTCCCCGCCAAAACCCGAGACAAACCGAATTAAGGGGCAATCGAATGCACCCCACCCGCCTTTCGAAATAATAACAGGCGAAACAATAACGCCCACGGACCTCCTCTTCCAGAGCCACGACACGAACACGAGGCCGCAAGCCGCCCGCCCCGCCATCAAAAAAGCAAAACGAAGAAGAAGGGGGGAATTCACCATATATAATAATATACATACAAAAAGAACGAAACAAAAATAGGTGCAACACGAGGACTTCCCAGGGGGTCACCCATCCTAGTACTGCTCTCGCCCAAGCACGCTTAACTTCGGAGTTCTGATGGGATCCGGTGCATTAGTGCTGGTATGATCGCACCCATCCTTTCTCCCACGCCCTCCCTATTTATCGCGCCAATGGTCTCTCCTCCGGTTCTCCCACGGCCCTCCGGCACCCCCAATCCCTCCGCGCTTCCTTCCCCGCCAAAACCCGAGACAAACCGAATTAAGGGGCAATCGAATGCACCCCACCCGCCTTTCGAAATAATAACAGGCGAAACAATAACGCCCACGGACCTCCTCTTCCAGAGCCACGACACGAACACGAGGCCGCAAGCCGCCCGCCCCGCCATCAAAAAAGCAAAACGAAGAAGAAGGGGGGAATTCACCATATATAATAATATACATACAAAAAGAACGAAACAAAAATAGGTGCAACACGAGGACTTCCCAGTGAGTCACCCATCCTAGTACTGCTCTCGCCCAAGCACACGCTTAACTTCGGAGTCCTGATTGGATCCGTTGCATTAGTGCTGGTATGATCGCACCCATCCTTTCTCCCACGCCCTCCCTATTTATCGCGTCAATTGTCTCTCCTCCGGTTCTCCCACGGCCCTCCGGCACCCCCAATCCCTCCGCCCTTCCTTCCCCGCTAAAACCCGAGACAAACCGAATTAAGGGGCAATCGAATGCACCCCACCCGCCTTTTGAAATAATAACTGGCGAAACAAAAATGCCCACGGACATCCTCTTCCAGAGCCAAGACACGAACACGTGGCCGCAAGCCGTCCGCCCCGCCATCAAAAAAGCAAAAAGAATAACAAGAAGGGTGGAATTCACCATATATAATAATATACATACAAAAAGAACGAAAAAAAATAGGTGCAACAGGTGAACTTCCCAGGGGGTCACCCATCCTAGTACTGCTCTCGCCCAAGCACGCTTAACTTCGGAGTTCTGATGGGATCCGGTGCATTAGTGCGACTATGATCACACCCATCCTTTCTCCCACGCCCCCCCTATTTATCGCGCCAATGGTTTCTCCTTCGGTTCTCCCACGGCCCTCCGGCACCCCCAATCCCTTCGCGCTTCCTTTCCCGCAAAAACCCGAGACAAACCGAATTAAGGGGCAATCGAATGCACCCCACCCGCCTTTCGAAATAATAACAGGCAAAACAAAAACGCCCACGGACCTCTCTTCCAGAGCCACGACACGAACACGAGGCCGCAAGCCGCCCGCCCCGCCATCAAAAAAGCAAAAAGAAGAAGAAGAAGGGGGGAATTCACCATATATAATAATATACAGACAAAAAGAACGAAACAAAAATAGGTGCAACACGAGGACTTCCCAGGGGATCACCCATCCTAGTACTGCTCTCGCCCAAGCACGCTTAACTTTGGAGTTCTGATGGGATCCGGTGCATTTGTGCTGGTATGATCGCACCCTACCTTTCTCCCACGCCCTCCCTATTTATCGCGCCAATGGGCTCTCCTCCGGTTCTCCCACGGCCCTACGGCACCCCCAATCCCTCCGCGCTTCCTTCCCCGCCAAAACCCGAGACAAACCGAATTAAGGGGCAATCAAATGCACCCCACCCGCCTTTCGAAATAATAACAGACGAAACAAAAACGCCCACGGACCTCCTCTTCCAGAGCCACGACACGAACACGAGGCCGCAAGCCGCCCGCCCCGCAATCAAAAAAGCAAAAAGAAGAGGAAGAAGGGGGGAATTCACCATATATAATAATATACATACAAAAAGAACGAAAAAAAATAGGTGCAACACAGGACTTCCCAGGAGGGCACCCATCCTAGTACTGCTCTCGCCCAAGCACGTTTAACTTCGGAGTTCTGATGGGATCCGGTGCATTAGTGATGTTATGATCACACCCATCCTTTCTCCCTGCCCTACCTATTTATCGCGCCAATGGTCTCTCCTCCTATTCTCCCACGGCCCTCCGGCACCACCAATCCCTCCGCGCTTCCTTCCCCGCCAAAACCCGAGACAAACCGAATTAAGTGGCAATCGAATGCACCCCACCCGCCTTTCGAAATAATAACAGGCGAAACAAAAATGCCCACGGACCTCCTCTTCTAGAGCCACGACATGAACACGAGGCTGCAAGCCGCCCGCCCCACCATCAAAAAAGCAAAAAGAAGAAGAAGAAGGGGGAAATTCACCATATATAATAATATACATACAAAAAGAACGAAACAAAAATATGTGCAACACGAGGACTTCCCAGGGAGTCACCCATCCTAGTACTGCTCTCGCCCAAGCACGCTTAACTTCGGAGTTCTGATGGGATCCGGTGCATTAGTGCTATTATGATCGCACCCATCCTTTCTCCCACGCCCTCCCTATTTATCGAGCCAATGGGCTCTCCTCCGGTTCTCCCACAGCCCTAAGGCACCCCCAATCCCTCCGCGCTTCCTTCCCCGCCAAAACCCAAGACAAACCGAATTAAGGGGCAATCGAATGCAACCCACCCGCCTTTCGAAATAATAATACGCGAAACAAAAATGCCCACGGACTGTTGAATTTTTGACGCCGCTAGAGAGGGGTGAATAGCGTAGAATTCGTTCGTAGATGGAATTTGTTCGCGTTTGTTTCTATAATTTCGTTAGCGCAGCGGAAATAGAAAATTAATAACGATAAAGAAATGCACAACACGCTAACACAACGATATAACGTGGCTTGGAACCACACGGTTCATACTCCACTGATCGAGCTCTACGAGCTCTAGTGATGCACATGCAACCACTAATAAACACTCCTTCTCGGAACAATCCGGAGGCGGAGAAACCTCGTACAATAATGATTACAACAATAATAAATTAGATACAAGCAAATGCAGTATAAAATACAAATGCAAGTAACGAAAAAATACTTTACAAGAACTTTGGATTGCTTGATCTTTGATTGCTTTGAACTAGCTTTGAAGGACTGGAAAGCACCAACTTCCCCCTTCAATTTCGCCGAAGAAAATCGCTCTCTTTTCCTCCATCACGAGCTCCTTATATAGCTTCAACCTGTGCTGGAAAAGGTCTATCAGTCGACTGATCGGGACCATCAGTCGACTGATGTCACTGTTGTCGTGAGACAACGGCTAGATCCACGTTGGATAAGTCCAACGGATCTACCATCAGTCGACTGATCATACCCATCAGTCGACTGATGGAGTCCTCACTCGACCAGTCGAGTCTCGACTCCATTCTGTGGTCGATTTCTCGAGCACCAGTCGACTGATCACACGATCAGTCGACTGCTCGAGCCATCAGTCGACTGCCCACCTCTGGCAGTCGACTGCTAGGCCATAACCCGTAGTCAAACCCTAGTTGACTCGGTCCAGTCGACTGCCACATGGCACCAGTCGACTGGCATACCTCAAACATGAGGTTTTAACCCAAGTATCGTTCCCCCATACTTGCTAGACCACCCTTAGCCTAGACCTAAGCCTTCTAGCCACCTCCATCAGCCTCACGCCTCTCGGATCCCTCCAAGTCATCCATGACTTGTTCATCCATCGCGCTAGCCTTCAGGTGCTTCCATCGGCTATGTCATGCTAACGGTGTCTACACCGCCAAGGCACATTGGACTTACAACGCCAAGACTCCGCTTGGACTTTACGCCGCCAAACATTGGACTTATGCTGCCAAGACTCCCGCTTGGACTTTACGCCGCCAAGACTCCGCTTGGACTTCTCAAATGTCAAGACTCAAGCTTGGACTTTCCCTTGCCAAGAACCATGCTTGGACTTTACCAAATGCCAAGTGTCCCACTTGGACTTCCCATGCCAAGTACTCAAGACTTGGACTTTCCCATGACAATTATATTGTCATATATTTTTGTCGAAACATCAAAACATCACTCAAGTCAAACTCGAGTCCTGGTCAATCGTGATCTAGGCCGATTGCACCAACAATCTCCCCCTTTTTGATGTTTGACAAAAACCAAACAAATCATTTGAGTTAGACCACTAACTCATGTCTCTTGCCAATTATCCCAAATTGGTAAATACTCCCCAAATGTTCTCCCCCAAACATTCTCCCCCTTTTTGACTAACATCAAAAAGGTTTCCTCTCCAAGGAGGTCAATGTCTCATGTCCCAATGAGATCTTACAATCTCCCCCTTGGTCCAAAAATACTTAGGATGTCTACCATCTTCCTAGTGATAAGTCCAATATCACTCAAGAGAGACAATCCCATTTACTCTCCCAATTTTCCAAATTGGGTCTCTCAAAAAGTCCCATCAATTTCCCAATTGATGTCATATTCTCCCAATAACTTCTCCTCTTCAAAGAGAAGAACACATCCATCATCCCAAGATGGATACCTCCCCCTAAAGGCTTGCTCCCCCTTGACCATTGCACCAACAATGTCCTTGGGAAGTCCCTAAGCCAATAGGAACTCTAAACCATCAAAATTAAGGTTAGAAATTCAATATTGAACTTTCCAACACCTTAAAATTGATACAAACCCTAAACACTTCTCCTAATCCATATCCAATGGATTTTCACCCTTTATAATGCTACCCAAAGCATATCCTAGGGTTAGGAGTGATTAGGGACCATAACCGTAGCTGAAATCGGGTTAAACAACCTTGTTTGAAGCTACCAATGAGTGATTCAGAAATCAATCGATCGGCACTCCATCACCGATCGCCACCAATGGCGCGATCGATAATCAAATATTCGAATTTCAGTTATTAGAGTTGAATTTCAAAAAATCATAAATAATTATACGTATATCGAAAAATCATGAAATTTAGTACGTATAATACTTATGACCAATACAATAGGTGAAAAATTTTGGAAAAATATTTTTACCATTGAAATAGGAGATTGGTACAAAGTTCAAAACTATTAAAGACTTTAAAGTTTTTGATCCACTTTGTATCAACTTCTACAATGATGATGGCTATCAAAAGATAGATTTCACCAAGGTTTTCCAAATTGATTTAAAAATGTTTTTGAAAGCCTATTTTGAACCATAATTTATTGGCTAAATATACATAGCTTGTATATTAGCTTTCCTTATGATTCTTGGTGATAATTAAAATAAGTTTGAGTTCATCTAGATGCACTACCCATGCATTTTGAACCTAACTTATTATCCTAGCATCTCACATGTATCTAGGGTGTATAAAATACACATACATGTCAATTTAATGTGAGATGTGGATTTTGTTCATCCTAATCTAGGGTTTCATGTATTTCCTAGGCAACCCTACTTGATTCCCTTATAAATGGGACTTCAAGTCATGTCATAGTCCTTAAATCAATTTCAACCAAATTGTCTTAAATGCATGAATGAGTATGGCATTAGAAATGATATAAATAAGCATATGCTCATAATCATGATGTCATGGCATATGATATAAAACTAAGCATACATGACATTAACCTAAAACCTAAGCATACTCATGACATATAAAATCATAGAAATAGGCATGATGTCATGACATGGCATATAAAATATATAGGTATAGTAATACCTAAATTTTAATATTAATTGTCATTTGATATAATTAGATATATTTTTTCATATTATCATTAATCTCCCTAGTGTGCCAAAAACCCAAAATGACACACTAACCTCTAAACCTAAATTGTGCCAATTTAATGATTTTTCTTAATTTCAAAAGTGCATTGGCACATCCTAAAATCCTTTAGGATTCAAATCAAACTACATTCCCAAGGTAACCATAACCTTGAAAATGACCTAAAATGCCACCTTTATCATGGTTGAGTTAACTACCCATCCAATCAAGGTTGGCACACCCTAAACCCATCTAGCGTGAATCAATCACGCTCTTAGGAACCCAAAATCGATTTGAGCTCCTAGGGTTAATTAGGTATTCCTTAGGGATAGCCTCCCTAGATACCTTCCTAATGACCCTCCTAGGCTTGTTAGCCTTGGTCATTTGGGTCTTACCTAGGTTGACTGTAGGGGTAACTCCCCTTGCAACCTTCTTAGTGGCCACCCTAGGTTTCCTAGAAACCCTAGCCACTAGGCAAAACCTTTGGTCAACCTTAGGGATGACTTCCCTATTGACCTTGGTCTTCCTAGACCTAGTTTGTGTCCCATAATCAAATGGAACACTATGGTAAGCTACCTTAGGCTTAGGTTTGTGACCCAAACCTTGCTTGCCCTTGGTTGACTTTTGACTCTTAGGTCCTTGGTGTTGACTTTGACTTTTGGACCTTTGACTTTGACTATTAGACCCTTTAAATTGGTTTTGTATATTCCTAAGGGTCTTTTCTAGTTTCTCAAGCCTTGACCTCAAGGCTTGGTTCTCTAATTCTAATTGCCCAATTGATTTTTGATTAAATTCTTGGGCATGAGACTTTCTAGGCATATGTCTAGTCCATTTAGGATTTAGACCTAGGTGCTCTTGCACCTTTCTAATTGTCTCCCTAGGTAAAATTGATCTTGAGTTATTTGACCTAGGTTTGTCCTTAGGTAAATTGTTTTTAGGGACATTAGTCCCAAATTTTTCCCTATTGTTGAAGTTAACACTTTTAGCTCCTAAACAAAATTCCTTACTTCTAGCATGCTCTTTATGATAAATAGCAAGGGAATTAAAATTCCTAGCATGCTTTTGACTATTAAATCTAGAAGGTGCATTATTGAAATATACCTTAGGGTTTGCCTTGGAGGCTCCCCCTACATGTATAGCTCCCTCTTTGACTTTCTTGCTCCCCCAAGGGCATGAATTTCTAAAATGCCCCGGTTGTTGACACTTGAAGCAAATGACATGCTCTTTGCTTCTTCTAGTGGTGGCACCGGCATCTTTTGATCTTTCTTGAGGTTTTGGTGCCGGAGGAGCTTTTCTGATCTTCTTTGGGCACTTGCTCTTATAGTGCCCGATTTCCCTACACTCAAAGCAAATTATATGATTTTTATTTAAACTTAAATTGCTTGAGTTACCAAGGTTAATGAGGACCGGAATTGGACTTTGGGCTTCTTCATCTTGACCGGATGTCGAAGCTTCTTCTTGATGTTCCGGTGTGGAGGTTCTCTCCTCCCCCTCAATTCTTGAGGTGGATGCTTCTTCCACTTCCTCCACCTCTTCCGATCCGGATGTTGATTCCCTATCAACCTCCGAATCCTCACTTCCTTGTGAGGATGATCTCTCTTCTTCACCCTCCTTATCTTCTTGAATTGATGGTGAACTTTCTTGAGCTTGAGAGGGTGAGCACTCCTCTTCTTCTTCTTCTTCTTGGACCGATGATGAGTTTTCATGGAGCTTTGCCACTTGGCTCCATAACTCTTTAGCATCTATATAATTACCTAACATACACAAGATATCGTTAAGCATTAAATCAATTAAAAATTTTATCACCTTATCATTTTTCTCGGATGCTTGAACTTGCTCTTCGGTCCATCTCTTCTTCTTGAGGAATCCACCTCTTAGTCCTCTTGGATATTCAAATACATCCATCAAAATGGACCATTCCTCAAAGTCTCTCATCATAATAAAATCCTCAATTCTTCCCTTCCAAGAATTGAATCCTTCTCGTCCGTATAGGGTGTAGGGCACCGGTGTGTTGATGTCCCAACCTAATTGATCTTGGACTTCCATCTTTTACCCTCTAGCGTCTTGCTCCCGGTTGTTAATCCGTTGAAGAGCCCCGAGCTCTGATACCAATTATAGAATATTTGAAGCCGCTAGAGGGGGGTGAATAGCGTAGAATTCGTTCGTAGATGGAATTTGTTCGCGTTTGTTTCTACAATTTTGTTAGTGCAGCGGAAATAGAAAAGTAATAACGATAACGAAATACACAACACGCTAACACAACGATATAACGTGGTTCGGAACCGCACGGTTCGTACTCCACGGATCGAGCTCTAGTGATGCACATGCAACCACTAATAAGCACTCCTCGGAACAATCCGGAGGCGGAGAAACCTCGTACAATAATGATTATAACAATAATCAATTAGATACAAGCAAATACAATATAAAATACAAATGCAAGTAACAGAAAAACACTTTACAAGAGCTTTGGATTGCTTGATCTTTGATTGCCTTGAACTAGCTTTGAAGGACTGGAAAGCACCAACTTCCCCCTTCAATTTTGTCGAAGAAAATTGCTCTCTTTTCCTCCATCACGAGCTCCTTATATAGCTTCAACCTGTGCTGGAAAAGGTCTATCAGTCGACTGATCGGGACCATCAGTCGACTGATGCCACTGTTGTCGTGAGACAACGGCTAGATCCACGTTAGATAAGTACAACGGATCTACCATCAGTCGACTGATGGAGTCCTCACTCGACCAGTCGAGTCTCGACTCCATTCTGTGGCCAATTTCTCGAGAACCAGTCGACTGATCACACGATCAGTCGACTGCTCGAGCCATCAGTTGATTGCCCACCTCTGGTAGTCGACTGCTAGGCCATAACCCATAGTCAAACCCTAGTTGACTCGGTCCAATCGACTGCCACATGGCACCAGTCGACTGACACACCTCAAACATGAGGTTTTAACCCAAGTATGGTTCCCCCATACTTGCTAGACCACCCTTAGCCTAGACCTAAGCCTTCTAGCCACCTCCATCAGCCTCACGCCTCTCGGATCCCTCCAAGTCATCCATGACTTGTTCATCCATTGCGCTAGCCTTCAGGAGCTTCCATCGGCTATGTCATGCTAACAGTGTCTACACCGCCAAGGCACATTGGACTTACACCGCCAAGACTCCGCTTGGACTTTACGCCGCCAATCATTGGACTTATGCTGCCAAGACTCCAACTTGGACTTTACGCCGCCAAGACTCCGCTTGGACATCTCAAATGCCAAGACTCAAGCTTAGACTTTCCCTTGCCAAGAACCATGCTTGGACTTTACCAAATGCCAAGTGTCCCACTTGGACTTCCCATGCCAAGTACTCAAGACTTGGACTTTCCCATGACAATTATATTGTCATATGTTTTTGTCGAAACATCAAAACAACACTCGAGTCAAACTCGAGTCCTGGTCAATCGAGACCTGGGCCGATTGCACCAATACGGACCTCCTCTTCCAGAGCCACGACACAAACACGAGGCCGCAAGCCGCCCGCCCCGCCATCAAAAAAGCAAAAAGAAGAAGAAGAAACGGGGAATTCACCATATATAATAATATACATACAAAAAGAACGAAACAAAAATAGGTGCAACACGAGGACTTCCCTTAACTTCGAAGTTTCTGATGGGATCCGGTGCATTAGTGCTGGTATGATCGCACTCATCCTTTCTCCCATGCCGTCCCTATTTATCGCGCTAATGGGCTCTCCTCCGGTTCTCCCATGGCCCTACGGCACCCCCAATCACTCTGCGCTTCCTTACCCGCCAAAACCCGAGACAAACCGAATTAAGGGGCAATCGAATGCACCCCACCCGCCTTTCAAAATAATAACAGGCAAAAAAAAAACGCCCACGGACCTCCTCTTCCAGAGCAACGACACGAACACGAGGCCGCAAGCCGCCCGCCCCGCCATCAAAAAAGAAAAAAGAAGAAGAAGAATGGAAGAATTCACCATATATAATAATATACATACAAAAAGAACAAAACAAAAATAGGTGCAACACGAAGACTTCTCAAGGGGTCACCCATCCTAGAAATGCTCTCGCCCAAGCACGCTTAACTTCGGAGTTCTGATGGGATCCGGTGCATTAGTCTCATGGGCGTTAGCAATACGTAACCCCACGCCCTCCCTATTTATCGCGCCAATGGTCTCTCCTCCGGTTCTCCCACGGCCCTCCGGCACCCCCAATGCCTCCGCGCTTCCTTCCCCGACAAAACCCGAGACAAACCGAATTAAGGGGCAATCGAATGCACCCCACCCGCCTTTCGAAATAATAACAGGCGAAACAAAAATGCCCACGGACCTCCACTTCCAGAGCCACGACACGAACACGAGGCCGCAAGCCGCCCGCCCCGCAATCAAAGAAGCAAAACGAAAAAGAAGGGGGGAATTCACCATATTTAATAATATACATACAAAAAGAACGAAACAAAAATAGGGGCAACACGAGGACTTCCATGGGGGTCACCCATCCTAGTACTGCTCTCGCCCAAGCACGCTTAACTTCGGAGTTCTGATGGGATGCGATGCATTAGTGTTGTTATGATCGCACCAATCCTTTCTCCCACGCCCTCCCTATTTATCGCGCCAATGGTCTCTCCTCCGGTTCTCCCACGGCCCTCCGGCACCCCCAATCCCTCCGCGCTTCCTTCCCCGCCAAAACCCGAGACAAACCGAATTAAGGGGCAATCGATTGCACCCCACCCGCCTTTCGAAATAATAACATGCGAAACAATAACGCCCACGGATCTCCTCTTCCAGAGCCACGACACGAACACGAGGCCGCAAGCCGCCCGCCCCGCCATCAAAAAAGCAAAACGAAGAAGAAGGGGGGAATTCACCATATATAATAATATACATACAAAAAGAACGAAACAAAAATAGGTGCAACACGAGGACTTCCATGGGGTTCACCCATCCTAGTACTGCTCTCGCCCAAGCACGCTTAACTTCGGAGTTCTGATGGGATCCGGTGCATTAGTGTTGGTATGATCGCACCCATCCTTTCTCCCACGCCCTCCCTATTTATCGCGCCAATGGTCTCTCCTCCGGTTCTCCCACGGCCCTCCGGCACCCCCAATCCCTCCGCGCTTCCTTCCCCGCCAAAACCCGAGACAAACCGAATTAAGGGGCAATCGAATGCACCCCACCCGCCTTTCGAAATAATAACAGGCGAAACAATAACGCCCACGGACCTCCTCTTCCAGAGCCACGACACGAACACGAGGCCGCAAGCCGCCCGCCCCGCCATCAAAAAAGCAAAACGAAGAAGAAGGGGGGAATTCACCATATATAATAATATACATACAAAAAGAACGAAACAAAAATAGGTGCAACACGAGGACTTCCCAGGGGGTCACCCATCCTAGTACTGCTCTCGCCCAAGCACGCTTAACTTCGGAGTTCTGATGGGATCAGTGCATTAGTGCTGGGATGATCGCACCCATCCTTTCTCCCACGCCCTCCCTATTTATCGCGCCAATGGTCTCTCCTCCGGTTCTCCCAATGCCCTCCAAGACTTCTAATCCCTCGCGCTTCCTTCCCGCCAAAACCCGAGACAAACCGAATTAAGGGCAATCATGCACCCCACCTTTTCAAAATAATAACAGGCGAAACAATAACGCCCACGGACCTCCTCTTCCAGAGCCACGACACGAACACGAGGCCGCAAGCCGCGCCGCCGCCATCAAAAAGCAAAACGAAGAAGAAGGGGGGAATTCACCATATATAATAATATACATACAAAAAGAACGAAACAAAAATAGGTGCAACACGAGGACTTCCCAGGGGGTCACCCATCCTAGTACTGCTCTCGCCCAAGCACGCTTAACCGAGTTCGATGGGATCCTGCATTAGTGCTTTGGTATGATCGCAGCCAGCCTTTCTCCCACGCCCTCCCTATTTATCGCGCCAATGGTCTCTCCTCCGGTTCTCCCACGGCCCTCCGGCACCCCCAATCCCTCCGCGCTTCCTTCCCCGCCAAAACCCGAGACAAACCGAATTAAGGGGCAATCGAATGCACCCCACCCGCCTTTCGAAATAATAACAGGCGAAACAATAACGCCCACGGACCTCCTCTTCCAGAGCCACGACACGAACACGAGGCCGCAAGCCGCCCGCCCCGCCATCAAAAAAGCAAAACGAAGAAGAAGGGGGGAATTCACCATATATAATAATATACATACAAAAAGAACGAAACAAAAATAGGTGCAACACGAGGACTTCCTGTGGGGTCACCCATCCTAGTGATCGCTTCTCGCCAAGCACGCTTAACTCGAGTTCGGGATCCTGCATTAGTGCCGTATGATCGCACCCATCCTTTCTCCCACGCCTCCCTATTTATCGCGCCAATGGTCTCTCCTCCTGCTTCTCCCACGCCCTCCAAGCACTCCCAATCCCTCCGGCGCTTCCTTCCCGCCAAAACCCGAGACAAACCGAATTAAGGGGAAATCGAATGCACCCCACCCGCAAATAATAAAGTAAACAATAACGCCTACGACCTCCTCTTCCAGAGCCACGACACGAACACGAGGCCGCAAGCCGCCCGCCCCGCCATCAAAAAAGCAAAACGAAGAAGAAGGGGGGAATTCACCATATAATAATATACATACAAAAAGAAGGAAACAAAAATAGGTGCAACACGAGGACTTCCCAGGGGGTCACCCATCCTAGATCGCCTCGCCTAAGCACGCTTAACTCGAGTTCGATGGGATCCGCATTAGTGCCGTATGATCGCACCCATCCTTTCTCCCACGCCTCCCTATTTATCGCGCAATGGTCTTCTCCTAAGCTCCCAAGACTCTAATCCCTCCGCGCGCTTCCTTCCCGCCAAAACCCGAGACAAACCAATTAAGGGGCAATCGAATGCACCCCACCCGCTTCAAATAATAACAAAGTAAACAATAACGCCTACTTGACCTCCTCTTCCAGAGCCACGACACGAACACGAGGCCGCAAGCCGCCCGCCCCGCCATCAAAAAAGCAAAACGAAGAAGAAGGGGGGAATTCACCATATATAATAATATACATACAAAAAGAACGAAACAAAAATAGGTGCAACACGAGGACTTCCCAGGGGGTCACCCATCCTAGATCGCCTCGCCAAGCACGCTTAACTCGAGTTCGATGGGATCCGTGCATTAGTGCCGTATGATCGCACCCATCCTTTCTCCCACGCCTCCCTATTTATCGCCAATGGTCTCTCCTCCTGTTTCTCCCACGGCCTCCTAAGCACTCTAATCCCTCCGCGCTTCCTTCCCCGCCAAAACCCGAGACAAACCGAATTAAGGGGCAATCGAATGCACCCCACCCGCCTTTCAATAATAATAAAGTAAACAATAACGCCACGACCTCCTCTTCCAGAGCCACGACACGAACATTTAGGCCGCAAGCCGCCTCCGCCATCAAAAAGCAAAACGAAGAAGAAGGGGGGAATTCACCATATATAATAATATACATACAAAAAGAACGAAACAAAAATAGGTGCAACACGAGGACTTCCCAGGGGGTCACCCATCCTAGTATCGCCTTCGCCTAAGCACGCTTTAACTCGAGTTCGATGGGATCCGCATTAGTGCTGGTATGATCGCACCCATCCTTTCTCCCACGCCCTCCCTATTTATCGCGCTAATGGTCTCTCCTCCTGCTTCTCCCACGCCCTCCTAAGACTTCTAATCCCTCCGCGCTTCCTTCCCCGCCAAAACCCGAGACAAACCGAATTAAGGGGCAATCGAATGCACCCCACCCGCCTTTCGAAATAATAACAGGCGAAACAATAACGCCCACGGACCTCCTCTTCCAGAGCCACGACACGAACACGAGGCCGCAAGCCGCCCGCCCCGCCATCAAAAAAGCAAAACGAAGAAGAAGGGGGGAATTCACCATATATAATAATATACATACAAAAAGAACGAAACAAAAATAGGTGCAACACGAGGACTTCCCAGGGGGTCACCCATCCTAGTACTGCTCTCGCCCAAGCACGCTTAACTTCGGAGTTCTGATGGGATCCGGTGCATTAGTGCTGGTATGATCGCACCCATCCTTTCTCCCACGCCCTCCCTATTTATCGCGCCAATGGTCTCTCCTCCGGTTCTCCCAATGCCCTCCGGCACTTCTAATCCTCTCAGCTCTTCCTTCCCCGCCAAAACCCGAGACAAACCGAATTAAGGGGCAATCGAATGCACCCCACCCGCCTTTCGAAATAATAACAGGCGAAACAATAACGCCCACGGACCTCCTCTTCCAGAGCCACGACACGAACACGAGGCCGCAAGCCGCCCGCCCCGCCATCAAAAAAGCAAAACGAAGAAGAAGGGGGGAATTCACCATATATAATAATATACATACAAAAAGAACGAAACAAAAATAGGTGCAACACGAGGACTTCCCAGGGGGTCACCCATCCTAGTACTGCTCTCGCCCAAGCACGCTTAACTTCGGAGTTCTGATGGGATCCGGTGCATTAGTGCTGGTATGATCGCACCCATCCTTTCTCCCACGCCTCCTATTTATCGCTACCAATGGTCTCTCCTCCTGTTCTCCCACCCTCCCGCACTCTAATCCCTCCGCGCTTCCTTCCCCGCCATAACCCGAGACAAACCGAATTAAGGGGCAATCGAATGCACCCCACCCGCCTTTCGAAATAATAACAGGCGAAACAATAACGCCCACGGACCTCCTCTTCCAGAGCCACGACACGAACACGAGGCCGCAAGCCGCCCGCCCCGCCATCAAAAAAGCAAAACGAAGAAGAAGGGGGGAATTCACCATATATAATAATATACATACAAAAAGAACGAAACAAAAATAGGTGCAACACGAGGACTTCCCAGGGGGTCACCCATCCTAGTACTGCTCTCGCCCAAGCACGCTTAACTTCGGAGTTCTGATGGGATCCGGTGCATTAGTGCTGGTATGATCGCACCCATCCTTTCTCCCACGCCCTCCCTATTTATCGCGCCAATGGTCTCTCCTCCGGTTCTCCCACGGCCCTCCGGCACCCCCAATCCCTCCGCGCTTCCTTCCTTTTCTGCCCCGTCCCTACCCCATCAACAAAAAATATATAAAGAAATTTCGTATGTATGTTAAAAAGAAAAAATCAAAAAATAGGTGCCCGGGAGATCACCCAATTCTAGTATTGCTCTCGCCGAAGCCCATTCGGAGTTCTAATGGGATCCGTTCCTGGTACCATCTTTTCTCCAACGCTCTCCTTATTTCTCATACAAATGGCCTTCCAGCTCTCAAATCTCTCCGCACTTCTTTCCCGATAAACCAAGACAAACCGGAGATTAATCAGACGCACTTAGATAACTCCGGGAGAGGGTATCTTCTATCTTCAAGGAGAAGGCGAGGGAGGATTCATGGAGCTTCGATTTTAGATTCTCGTCTCTCCCCTGTTCCTCCCCTGATTTTACTTTTCAATCAGAGATTTTCGATCGTAAAGGAAATAGATTCAGAGTTTTGGTATTGTCGGAGTGCCTACCGGTAAGTTTCGATCGTTTACCGGTCTCTCGCGGTCTTGTCATTGAGCAAGCCGAAGAAGAAAACCCGGGAGGCAAGAGGGGCCTTCACCAACGACCGATGCGAGCTTAGATAGGATGCCGGTGGATTTGTGAGGGTGGAAAAGGATCCTCCGGTGATCAGGGACAAACTACAGTGACATCTGAGATCTGTCCCGGGCGGAACTGGAGATGGAGGAGATGATGAAGTGTCAAACTTAATGACGTAGACGTGCCCAATCATCTTTACCCATTGCTGCTTAGGTGGATTTCATTGACTCAGTCTTGGTAGATGACCGTTTGTAGATTTGAATTTCAAGTTTATTGGATCCTTTGCGGATGTGGGATGGTAAGCTACAGTTAGATAATTTTAACCCGGCAACCCGACAAATAGACGCGGGGACGGAGCACTGTATATCTCCCTCCTTGCATTAAGGGATGCGTCGTAGACAAGTAGCAGCTCAAAGGGGATGAAGAGTCCTTCATTTGGACAGGTTGCCGGAAACATCAATGAAAAATCAACAAGATGAATTAGTAGGACTCAATCAGATGGCATAGCAGAGAATAAAAGAGGTAACAAACCCTGGTATGAAATCTAGATCATGGTCTGATCTTTTCAAAAGGAACAAAACATGTGCCGCAGATACACCTCTCGAACATTTGAGTAAACAAGACGGGCGAGCAAAACTTGTAATGGAGGACATGGAATCGATTGAAGACACAGTGGGTCACTGTCTGATTGGTAGATTCCTTGGACGATTCCCAGGCTGGAAAGCGGTTAAGAAGCTCACAGCACGATGGAAAACACCGCACAAGATGCTCACTCATAACTCGCTATGGCTTGTCTTTAAATTCTCATCCAAGGAGCTCAGCGATGCTGTCTTAACAGGTGGACCTTATATTGCATACGGGTGTCCCTTATACCTTAAAGCCTTGCCACCCTGTTTCACCTTCCAACCTGAAGCTCAAAATCAGATCCCTCTGCGGATGCAAATATATGGTTTACCTCTTGACTGCTGGTCAACAACTGGGCTGAGCAAGGTGGCATCCCAAGTGGGCACATCATTGTACACAGACAGATACACCAAGGCCAAAGAACGAGTTTAGTATGCTAGGGTATTTGTGGAGGTAAATATCTCGAAGCAACCGGCCACAGCCATTGCAATTACACTCCCGGACGGGCAAGACACTGACCTGACTATCAAATTTGAATCTAATCTAAAATTATGCCGAGGTTGTCGACAGCTGAGGCATTATCAGAATCATTGCCCTAATGCTGATGATAGGAGGGTGGGAGGAGGCCAAGATCTGCCTCCAAACAAAAACATCATGACAGATCGATCGGCCGAGCAATCAGTAGTAATGCCAACACACTGAATTCATCACTCCAAGGGAAACTGGCACAGAGCAACGGATTACTGAACTGACATCTAAAATTGATGCAACATCTGATACGGCACTGATTTCTCCCCAACAGTGGAATTTGCATACCAATAGGAGGCGCATGAGCTCAATAAAACAAGTTGCGGTAGACAGTAATGGAGGAATTAGGTTGCAACAGAAGGGGCACTCCATTTCCCAGGCATCACCAGGCAAGATGGCACAAAACAGTGCCAGTCTGATACTGATACATTTCAGAAGGTAGGTTTGCAGGAACGAGCTCCACAACCTCAAATGGTCAAGGATTGTATTAACACAACTACTGAATTATCCGCCAAAGGAGATCTACAAAGTCCCACCTTAAAGATAACACAACAGGCCAAGGTGGCACAATCTTCAGAACCTCCAGTAGATGTAGGGAAACAGGCATGATCTCCTTCAGTATCAGTTTCAGCTCCTGGATCTGGATCTGGACCACTATCAGTAAATGGCTCATCCTTGCCTAAGATGACAGCAAATCAACAAGGCCACGACTTAACAACAGCAAGGACTAAATCAAGGAAGATATTGCCAAGCCAGTCTGATACATTGCATCAATCAAACACTCAGATACAAATACAAACACAGTAGAATCAGTCAAGAAACTACCCTATAAGCAATAATTCAGGGAATTCAGGGATACTCACTGAAGGGGAACCACAAAATCATAGCAAAGTATGGAGTCAACAAGGCCACCAACCACAACCTCAACAACACCCAGCAAATACCCCTGTTCTGATTTCAGTGGCTAGCACCAACAACTCTATAATGACAGCAAGCATGCAGGGTGTAGTCTCAGTAACAGCAACAGAAACAAGGATCACACAGCTGACCACCTTACAACAAGGAACATGCTAGACAAGGGATGAGATGCACCAGTTTACTGACAAGGAACCCTATGGTGGAGAGGCAACCACAGACAATGACATGTTGGCAACTGGGCAGACAAGAACTCAAGAGGATACTTGGCAAGAGAGGAAGAAGGGACGGAAAGCCATTGTTAGGCGGCAAATGCCACCTACACACATGAAGATAGGAGCATGGAACATTAGAGGTCTTAATAAAGGCCTTAAACAGAAGGAGGTGACCAACCTCCTCCTAAAAAAAAAGATTGAGTGTGCTATGTATCATGGAGGTGAAACTGACAATGCAACGCTACCACCAATTAAAAAGCATCAGATTTCAACAATGGGAAACATCACAGCAGATAGATAACTCCCACATAAGCAGAATACTACTAATATGGGATCCTCAATTCATCAAGATTGAAATCCAACAACGGGCAGAGCAGTACATCCATACCACACTTCAGTGCAAAGTTACAGGGACCTTCTATGCAGTGACTTTTATGTACGAACAGTTTACTATCACTGGCAAGAAATCTATGTGGATTGGATTGCAACAAATTGCTAGCATTATAGATACCCCTTGGCTTCTCATAGGTGATTTCAACTCCCCCCTCTCCCCAGTAGATAAGCAAGGAGGGATGAATGTCACATCGTATGCCACAATTGATTTCCAAGAATTTACGCTAGTAGCAAAGATAGAAGATTTATAGTCTACTGGTTGTCAATATACATGGACAAATGGACACATAGTATGCAAACTAGACCGAGCAATGGTAAATAAGTTGTGGTTGGAACAAGACAAAAGTAGCTTTACAGAATTCAGAACTCCGGTAGTTGTCTCCGATCATGCATCATGCATAGTCTCCATTCTGGAGCATCAAAGAAGGCAAGCCAACTCTTTCAAATTCTACAATATGTGGACAACACACCCTGGGTTCAGATCACTTGTACAAAACAATTGAGGACAGATGAACACATGAATCAGAAATGGTACAACCCAATACAAGCTCAAATAGAAGCTTACCTACCTCAAGAGAGCCCTTAGACAACTAAATCAACATAATTATCAACATATCCAAGAAAGGGCAAAGCAAGCTCAAAGACAATTAGAGGAAATGCAAGAAAAAGGGCTAGCCCGAGGATATATGAATGAGGGCTACTAGGAAATAAGGAAAAAAGTTGATTTACTAGCATAGGCTGAATACCTCTTCTATCTACAGCGAGCTAAGCATACATATTTCAGGGGTGTGGATAGAAACACTACCTTTTTTCATTCCATAGTAAAAAGGAACAACAAAAGGAGGGAGATTGTGACCATAGAGAAAAGGAGTGGAGAGATCACCACAAATTTTGAAGAAGTTGTCCAAGAATTCTTGGGACATTTCCAAGCACAGCTAGGTGAACAAGTGGGTCGGACTACCTTTGAAGCAGAATGTATGCAATTTGACAGGGTGCTCTAAAATGCACAGCAAGACAATCTCATCAAGGTCCCAACTGAAGAAGAAATCAAAAGAGCATTATTTGACATTGGAGATCTCAAAGTGCCTAGGCCAGATGGATACAACTCAAAATTCTATAAGCATGCATGGACATAATTAAGCAAGATTTTACAGCATCAATCTTGGAATTCTTCTCAAGTGGTCAATTACTTAAGTCATGAAATCACATGTCGATTGCTCTAGTCCCCAAATCTGCCCATGCAAGTACAATGCAAGATTACTGACCCATCTCCTGCTGCACGGTTTTCTATAAAGTCATCTCTAAGCTCCTTGTCGACAGACTGGCTGATGTCACAAATCACCTGCTACATCCAACTCAAACAACCTTTGTCAAAGGACGCACGATCACAGATAATATCCACTTAGCTCAAGAACTCATGTGTAGCTATACCAGAAAGAAAATCTCCCCAAGATGCATCTTAAAAGTGGACTTACAAAAGGCATTTGGCTCAGTGCACTGGGATTTTCTTCGAGATGTCCTTTAGTCACTACACTTCCCTGTTATTTTCATCACATGGATCAGAGAATGCATTACCACCACATTTTTTTTGTAGTGATAAATGGCACCATGCATGGTTTCTTTAGAGGTGGTAGAGGACTAAGACAGGGGGATCCGCTCTCCCCATATCTATTTGGCATATGTATAGAGTATCTTTCCAGGTCACTAGCAAGGCACACCATTCGATCAGATTTTCATTTTCACCCCAGATGCAAGCACTTGAGGATAGCTCACTTAGTATATGCAGATGATCTTTTACTCTTGGCTCGGGGAGATGTGCCTTCAGTTACGGGGCTAGTTGATTGCTTATCATAGTTTGCCCAAAAAGCAAGTCTACAGGCTAACTTGGCCAAATCCATAATTTACATAGCAGGGATAGATCCCAATACCAGAGAATGACTACTATCTATCACGAGATTCCAAGAAGGAGATATATCGTTCAGATACTTAGGAATCCCTATTGCCTCTCAGAAGTTGAAGATTTCAGACTATAGCACACTGATGGACTCCCTCGCTAGGGGAATTAGTTCTTGGCATAAGAACGCCTTGTCATATGTTGGGAAAGCTCAACACATCTCATCAGTTCTTCAGGGAGTAGAGTGCTATTGGATGCCTATCTTGCCTCTCCCATGTGGAGTTATAGAGAGGATACACGACATATGTCGCTCCTTTATGTGGATCACCAAGAACCCACCGATAGCATGGTCTGTGGGTTCATCATGCATATTTACAGCATGTATGGATATGGAAGTGGAAAGTCAAGCACGCATATTCCCCACTTATAAAGATATTACTGCTCAAGCAACCTAGCAGGAGCAGAGCAGATCCTAGGCACTTGGTTCAGGCAAAGCAAGGGGGTGTTAGGAGGGCCTATAACCATTTCAGATATGTTAGGACTAGGAAGGCATGGGTGAAGACGGTGTGGCAGAGAGATCTACAGTCGAGCCATGCTTTCACACTGTGGCTACATGCACATGGGTGCCTATCAGTGTGAGCTAGACAGGACTACCTAGTGGATAGACATTGTGCTTTCTGTAGACAGGAGGAAAAGATATTGGATCATGTATTCTTTATATGCAAACAAATCAGACAACTTTAGGGGCTAGTCAGAGTATGGCTGCGGATGCGACCAGACATGACCACCTACTGGCGCATGCTACGAGTATTCAGATCCCAATATGGAGGGACGTCGACCCTGAATAAGGCACGACGCCTTGCCATGCCAGCATTAGTACATCAGGTTTGGAGGGCAAGGAATTGGTGTATGTTTGAAGGGCTACGATTTAAGGTGGATTTGAAAATAATTTTCGTCGCTAATATTTGCGACGAAAATAGTTTTCGTCACTAAAAATGAGCGATGAATATTTGTTTCGTCGTAGATATTTGCGACTAAAATAGTTTTCGTCGCCAAAATTTACGATGAAAATAGTTTTCGTCACAGATAATTACAACAAATTTTTTTTTCGTTGCCAAACACTAATAAATTTATGAATCATGTTTTTAAGAAAATTTGGCAACGAAAACAAATTTCTTTGCCAAATCCGTAATTAATCGAGTTTTTGTTGCAAAATATTTAATGTTAGTCGACTGTATGTAGCCATCAGTGGATGGATCATGGACCAGTCAACTGATCAGTCAACTAAAAAAGATTTTGTGAACTGATACAGTATTATCAGTCGACTAATGACACTTAATTTACAACGAAAACAAATTTCATTGCCTAATCCACAACGAATCGAGTTTTCATTGCAAAATATGTAATGCCAGTAGATTGCATGTAGCCATCAGTCGACTGATCCTGAACTAGTCGACTGACCAGTCAACTAAAAAAGGTTCTATGAACTAATACAAAATTATCAGTCGACTGATGGAAACTTTCAGTCGACTGATGGATACTCTAGTCGACTGTTAGATTTTCACAATCGACAGATAGAACCATATCATATCATAGAATATTTTTTAGTCGACTGACTAGTCGACTGGTCGATCATCAGTTGACTAATTTATCGAGACAATCGACTGGTACTCATTTTTTACAACGAAAAGTTATTTTCGTCGCAAAATCTGTGATGAAATTTTTTTTTCATTGTTAAATCTACGACGAATCTCATTTTCGTCGCAAAATTGAAAAATAAAAAAAAATACCATACTAAATCCTACATGTTTTTACGTGTTTTACAACAAACACATCTAACAATATAAACTAATTCATATATAAAACTTCATAAATATATAATCACTCAAAATGATTTAATACCAAGTCATTATAGATAACAAACATAATTCATCGTACAAAATGTAACTTATAACACAAGAATATCAAATGAGACAAGTCATGTAAGATTTAGAGTTAACAATTCAAATATAACCACCATCATCACCATTGATGGGGTCAGGGTTTTCTTATCAAGTTAGGATGTTTGTCGAGCCATATATGTGTTTCCCGAGCAATATATGTATTTCTCGAGCTCAATAGGGTGGTACAGAGAAGGGTGGTTCAGAGTTGAGTATTGTGACTACAAAGTAGTTTATGCACTGGCCGAGCCATATATGTGTTTCTCAGACAGTATATGTATTTTTAGAGCTTAGTAGGGTGGTATAGAGAAGGGTGGTTCAGAGTTGAGTATTGTGATTGCAGAGTAGTTTATGCACTAGCTAAGCCATATATGTGTTTCTTGGGCAGTATATGTGTTTCTTGAGCTCAGTAGGACAGTACAGAGAAGTGTGATTCAGAGTTGAGTATTGTGATTACAGAGTAGTTTATGCACTGGTTGAGCCATATATGTGTTTCTCGGGCAGTATATATATCTCACGAGTCCAATAGGGTGGCACAGGATAGTGTTGCTTAGAGTTAAGTATGGTATTGGTAGATCAGTGTATATAGTTCCCGAGCAGTTAGTGTATCTCCCGAGCCCAGTAGGGTAGCACATGACAATGTTGCTCAGAGTTAAGTATGGTATTGATAGATCGGTGTATATAGTTCATGAGCAGTCAGTGTATCTCCCAAGCCTAGTAGGGTGGCACAGGATAGTGTTGCTAAGAGTTAAGTATGGTATTGGTAGAATAGTGTATATAGTTCAAGAGTAGTCAGTATATTTCTCAAGCCCAGTAGGGTGGCGCAGGGCAGTGTTGCTAAGAGTTAAGTATGGTATTGACATATCAGTATATATAGTTCCCGAGCAGTTAGTGTGTTTCCAGAGTCATATGCTTATTTCCCAAGCAGTATGCCTATTTCCCGAGCCATTTATAGGTTTCTAGGGTTTTTTCTGAATATGGTAAAATAAGGAAGTATGGGTACAGTGGAGTATTGGGAGTAGCAGGAAGAGTTTGGGGATAATGAGCATAATTAACATAAGATATTTTTTCATTCATTTATATATTTTATCTAATTAATACTTGGTAGGGTATTAAAGTAAATTCACTTCAAGAAGAAGGAAGGACAAATCATCTATAAAAGGGGCAGAGGTAGAAGGAAGAGGGGATGGTTATTTCTTCGCTATTCGGTACCTCAAAGATCTTCTTCTTACTTTCTCATTCTTTCTTCTTCATTCTTTCTGCATCTCTACCTTCTTCATCTTACTGTTTCTTTTTTTTGTTTTGATGAAAGGTAAATATATATCATCAAAGTGAGATACAAACATCCATACACCTAGGTCCTATCACCAATCATGTCCGACGAAATGTCAAATCTGAGCAAGCAGCCCCAGTAGGGTATGGCTCCGAAATACAATCCAAACTAAAACAAAGCATGTCACACTATCTGGTCATGCTCTCATCCCTCACAGAAGCCAAGGATCATCTGACGACCATTGTCCATCCTCACTGGCTGGGTGCGCTAGTGTATCCTCAGAATGTGTGCTCTCCATCTCCAGTATCATCCTAACCAGAAGCACTGTGGTCGGTGTGGCATCATCCTCAACTCTCTGTCCTCCATCCTCCAAAGTCCACTTTAAGCAAGTGGTCAACTATCAACGGATTTGACGTGTCTTTACCATAGTCGTTACTTCGGACTAGATAGGCCATTCAGGTGGGCCTATTCACCTGCTCTAGTCTTTTTGGCAAAGCCTCAGCCATCAACGGATTTGATGTGTCTTTACCACAACCATTACTGTGGACTAGATACCTTCAGGAAGATACAGATACATGCATATATGTCACTTGATATATGCTCGGATCAAACATTTTGGCAAGTGTAAAAAAATAAAAAATAAAAAAGTAGACAAGAAGAAGCACGGGAGTGTAACATGCTTGTGCCTCTCCTCTGTTGGGTTTCCGACACCGCGGCGTGTGTGTGTTCGATCACGTTTCGTAAACATGAACACAGCGGAAGCAATAAAAATAATAAATCTACATTTATTACAACACACACAACACACGCATGCATATTACAACAAGTGTAGACATAACCGTAAATTTAAATTTGCAATAAAAGGAAATTTATCTACGTTATACCTTTCGTATGACGTGTAGCGGGAACGACATCAACCGGAACGATCCTCGCTAGAATCGTCTCTATCCGTATCCACGCCGAGTTCCTCGGGATGACTTCGCTAAGCCACGAGCTTCGTCTTCGTACGGGTTACTAGCCTCGTGTTAAAGACGACGTGATCGAGAGATGATCACTATCCGAATCCAAATTCGGATCCTAATACGAGTTCTCAAAACTCGCTTCTCCGGAGAGGTATTCGTCAACCAATTGACGAATCCTTCATCCTCCACCTCAGAGGATTACTGGAGATCGAATCCCCGGTAAGTTAGCCACTGTCGGAGCTCTAACCGTCGTCCAAACGACGCTCCGACGAGAGGAGAACAAGCTGTCCAGAAAATTGGACAGCTTTGGTGGAGGTGATAGGCGCCGGCCAACCAAGGGAGATAGAGCTCACCTTGATGCCAAACTTGAAGGAGATCACCGGAGCACTAACCGGCAGCAGCTCAACGCCGGCGAGGGGGAAGGAAGCAGCCTTCTGGACGTCGGTTGGAGGAGCAATGGGCGGCGGCAATGGAGTTGGCGCCAATTCCTTCAATGGGGTGGGCGGCAACTCTAACTTAGGGTTTTGGATTAGGGCTTAATTATCCCTTAAGCCCTCTTTTATAGAGAACTAATTCTCTTAATGGTTATTGGATCATAACCATTAGGCCCGTTAACATGCTCCATTAAGATAAGTTAAAATAAACCAAACCATGATGGTTTATTTTAAGTTAAAACGAACCGAACCAACTTTTGGTTCATTCGTTTAAAATAAACCAAACCCTTTGGTTTATTCTCCTCCATTGGATTAGAACCAAACCATTTTGGTTCATCCATTACGTCTTCATAAGACTCGGCCCATCCACGCTTCCATTGTGACTGAAACGATTTCATGCTCGCTTTATGTTTGGTCCAACCAAACCTAGTTTCTCTCGGTCTGAGAATCCCATTCTCAAGCTCGTTTTAAATCCTTTGGATTACGCTCGTTGTGCGTGTGACCAAATAGGTTCTCGGTTTATGTTGGCCGTCTATAATTAACCATTAATTATAGAACGATCATGAGTGGCACCTAGTAGTACATCATGATCCCCAATTAACCTAAAAAGATCAACGATTGATCCCGAACTATTTCTGAAACCCTTCAGCAGCTCGAATGATTCGTGCCCCATTCCCTTCACTCATCTTATACCCACTTGGTTCAGGACATGGTCTATTGTGTCAGTCCCCACTAGGCTGACTACGTCACACCTAGCCCAAGTATCAATTCCTCGTCCTACGGATTCTAGTTACTCCACATGTATCGAAGAGTACCTTACTCTAAACATGTAATGCTTTGGCCAAAGACTTTAGTAATAATCCGACGAGAGGCCATGGGTATACATCTCCTCGCAAGGAGTGGTGAATCCTTTATAGGCTATTCAAACACCTTCGATCACTTCGACTTATACCCAATCATCCCGGGTCTACATCTCCTTAGAGATGTTTGCTTAAGATGTCAAAGCATAAGTCTCCATGATCAAGATGACTTGAATACCGCAAGTCTAAGGAACATCACACTTAAGCTACAGTAAGAACTTCATTGACATATCTATATATGCAGAGAACCATATGAAGCCTTACGGCTGGTCACTCCAATGAACTAGTTACCATAACTAGCATCCACGATTAACTCCGGACATCACAATGTCTCCAGCCAGTGAGAATCAGCTGCTTGGATACACCAAGGAGTATACCTCGTGCTAGTCTCAATAATTGATGGTGTCCAAATCCATCAATTCATCGACTAGGATAATTCCGATACATCACAATTACACATGTAGAGATACTCACTAGTTGTGATCCAATCACAAATTCTCTCATGCTGTGAATCGTATCGTGGACATTCAGTAAATGAGTTTAAGATCCAATCAAATACATAAAACATGTATATTCAAATAGTGAATCTTCATTTATCATATAAATGGTTCATACATAAGGCGATTGCCTTAGGACATCTCTCATATATTACTAACATCCTCTCTAAAAAAAATCATTGTACAGAAGGAACCACGGGTGTGTAACACATACTCATATTGGATATTATAGCCAAATTATAATTTTGTTATGTTCACCTTTTTGACTTCACATGTGAAGATTTAAGTATGATTTGAGTGAGTATCTACATGTTATTGGCGAATAGATCCACCAGGATGATCTATCTAGTCTGTAACAAACGACTCGCGATAAAGACTTTCCAAATCTGTTTATGGCTGAGGCTTTGCCAAAAAGCCTACGAGGGTGAATAGATCCACAGAGAATGATCTATCTAGCCCGCAACAAACAACTCACAGTAGAGATGTATCAAATCCATTGATAGTTGGTCACTTGCTAAAAGTGACGAAGGAAGCCATTCACATTCACATTCACATTCACATTGTCAGGCCCTGATACAAGGCGCTAGGAGGACCCATATGCAGATGAAGACACAGGTACCAAGCGGTGGCATAAGGACATTGGAGGGCCTTCACATCCCCACGCACTTCGGCTACTATGGAGAGGAGTTGGGTATGGAGAGGATCGTCGACTACACATGGGCAACTCATAATGGGGGAGACTTGTTGACATTGATGGATGAGGGGAATGGATGACACTGATGATCGAGCCGATTGACTCTTGATCTTTCACGTTCACGTGGAAGCTGGGTAATCAATCCACAAGTATTTGACTATGGTCTATGCTGGTACAAGGAGCGAGGGAAGGTATTCATGAGAGCACATGATGAGAGGGATGGTATTCATGCGAGCACATATACGTTACACCCTGGTTTCTTCTTAGATCTGACATTTCGTCAGATATGACATGAGCAGGATCCGTGGGCTTAGTATGATTGTGCTTTTCTTTGATGATATATATTTACCTTTCATTAAAAAAAATGAAGCAAAATACATACATGCGCACGAACCTCCTCTTCCGGAGCCATGGCGCGAACATAAGGGTGCAAGCCACTCGCCCCACCAACAAAAAAGAAATTTACTATATATAAAAAGAAAGAAACAAAAATAGGTGCACCACGAGGACTTCTCAAGGGGTCACCTATCCTAGTACTACTCTCGCCCAAGCATGCTTAACTTCGGAGTTATGATGGGATATGATGCATAAGTGTTGGTATGATCGCACCCATCGTTTCTTCCACGCCCTCCCTATTTATCGTGCAAATGGTCTCTCCTCCAGTTCTCCTGCACCCTTTGATACCCCAAATCCCTTCGGGCTTCCTTCCCTACCAAACCAGGACAAATCGAAGCCCAATCAAATGCACGCGCACACACCTTTCAAAATAATAATAAATGAAACAAAATACATACACACCCACAGATCTCCTCTTCCAAAATCGCAACATGAACACGAGGGCACAAGCCGCCCGCCCCACCATCAAAAAAATAAATTTACTATATATTATAAAAAGAAAGAAACAAAAATAAGTGCAACACGAGGACTTCCCAAGGGGTCACCCATCCTAGTACTGCTTTGAGATCTCGCCCAAGCACGCTTAACTTCGGAGTTCTGGTATGATCGCACCCATCGTTTCTTCCATGCCCTCCCCATTTATCGCGTAAATGGTCTCTCCTCAGATTCTCCCGCACCCTTCGACACCCCAAATCCCTCTAGGCTTCCTTCCCGACGAAACCAAGACAAATCGAAGCCCAACCAAATGCACGCTCATGCACCTTTCAAAATAATAATAAATGAAACAAAATACATACACGTGCACGGATCTCCCCTTCTGAAGTTGCGACACGAACACGAGGGCGCAAGTCGCCTACCCCACCAACAAAAAAAATAAATTTACTATATATAATAAAAAGAAAGAAAGAAAAATAGGTGCAATATGAGGACTTCCCAGGGGGTCACCAACCAAAGAAAGAAACAAAAATAGGTGCAACATGAGGACTTCCTAGGGCGTCGGCCACCCTAGTACTTCTCTCGCCCAAGCATGCTTAACTTCGGAGTTCTGATGGGATATGATGCATTAGTGCTGGTATGATTGCACCCATCGTTTCTCCCACACCCTCCCTATTTATCGCACAAATGGTCTTCCCTCCTGTTCTCCCGCACCCTCCAGCACCCCAAATCCCTCCGTACTTCCTTCCCTACAAAACCAAGATAAACCAAAGCCCAATCAAATGGACACACACCCTCTCCTATGCAGGGAAAGTGCAGCTTATTTCATCAGTGCTACATGGTGTCAAGTGCCTCTGGATGTCCATCCTACCACTGCCTAGTGGAGTTATAGACAACATATATAGCATGTGTAGGGCATTTATGTTGACAACCAGGAACCCACCTACTGCATGGTCTGACTTGTGCAGGCCAAAGGAAGGAGGTATAGGCTTGAGGGACTTGAAGGCATGGAACCTTGCTCTCCTAGCAAAGGTGCTATGGTGTATACAGGACAAGACAGACACCTTATAGATATGATGGGTACATCATGAGTATCTTCAACATTCTAGTATATGGGAGTGAACGCTCAGACACACATACTCCCCGCTCATAAAGAGACTATTGCACATCAGAGACAGTATCTTGGCTTTTACAGGTAGCCCTATTATTGTATCACACACCTTGACACATGGTTCAGTTGGTGGACTAGAGGGGTACATAGGGCCTATGATCATTTCAGAGAGATAAGATCCCAGAAGCCATGGGTGAAGATAGTCTGGCAAAACTATATGCAACCGAGCCACTGGTTCACACTTTGGTTGCTTGTACATGGGAGAGTGCCTACATGAGATAGATAGGGATACCTAGAGGATAAAAGTTGTGCCTTTTGCCACCTAAAGGAGGAGATGCTAGCCCATGTGTTTTTCAGATGTAGGCTCATTAGTCAGTTATGAGGGATGGTGAGAGGATAGCTACATAAGAGATCTGAGATGAGAACGTACAGGTTCACGCTGTGCATCTTCAGGCTACACTATCAGGGAACCTCAGCCGTGATGCAAACAAGACACCTAGCTCTAGCTGTGCTAGTCCACCTTGTTTAGAGGGCTAGAAATTGTATCAAGTTTGAGGAAGCACAGTTTGATGTAGACTTGATCTTTCAAAAGGTACAAATTCATGTATATCGTGCACTTCATGTATTCTAGATAGGTCCTTGAAAAAAAAAGAGTACAAAGGGAACCATGGGCATGTAGCACGCCCATGGTTCCTCTCTTTCTTTCTCCTTTCAAAAAAATATTATACAGAGGGAACCATGGGTGTGTAGCATGAAGTGGTTCCTCTCTTTCTTTCCTTCTAAAAAAACTATGCAAAGGGAACCACGGGCGTGCAGCGCGAGTGTGATTCCTCTCTTTCTCCTTTTTAAAAAAAAAATTGTCAGTATGTGCATTTTGATGGTGAATAGATCCACTTGGGAGTTCTATCTAGTCCGCAACAAATAACTCATGGTAAAGGCTTCCCAAACCCGTTTATGGACGAGGCTTTGCCAAAAAACTTAAGAAGGTGAATAGGTCCACCTTGAATGACTTATCTAGTCTGCAGCAAACTTCTCGCGATAAAAACATCCCAAATCCGTTTATAGCTGGGGCTTTGTCGATAAGGCCATCAGGGGGAATAGATCCACCAAAATGATCTATCTAGTATGCAGCAAACAACTTGCGGTAAAAGAAACTGCAAATTCATTGATAGTTGACCACTTGCTAAGAGTGGTTACACGATAGTGAGGCATCACAAATGCAGTCTGGAGAAGACACATGCTGACGGTGGAGAATTATTTAGCATAGATAGTGTCGGGGGGCCCTACTGACACAGAGGTTGACATGGTGGGCAGAGCATGGTCGACATCAGATCTTCCATGACATATGTAGAAGATGGGTATTTGATTGATTCATATCTAATAGTGTGTTTTGGGTTTTGACATATGTTGGTTATACATGGGAAGAGAGATGGTAGTCATGAGCGCACATGTATGTCACGACCTGGATACACCTCAAATCTGACATTTCGGCAGACATGACATGAGCATGTATCCTTTTGGCTACTGTATGATTGTGCATTTCTTTGATGATATATATTTACCTTTCATTAAAAAAATAAAACAAAATAGATACATGTGCACGAACCTCCTCTTCTGGAGTTGCGACACGAACATGAGGGAGCAAGTCGCTCGCCCCGCCAACAAAAAAGAAATTTACTATATAAAAAAAATAAAATAGGTGCAATACGTGTTGGTACAGTGGCTCCAGATAATCGAACCTAGGTTTTGATTATGACAAAGGCTCAAAGTTAAACTCTTATTGTTATCTCATGAGTTGAGTTAAGCATGCAGGAAATGGTTAATCTAAGCAGAAGGTCAGCGACATCAGGAGAATCTTGAGTCAAGAAACCGCGGTGGTCAGACGACACCAGGAGAACTTCGTGGGAATCAAAGAACCTAAGTGGAAGACTGAAAGCTAAGCGACAGGTCAGAAAGGGTCAGAGGTAAGCACGAGTGCGAATAGAGATTGTAAGGTCGTGTCCTCCATACGGGGACAACCGTAGGCGGTGATTCGACTAAGACTTTCAGTGGAAGGTCTAGGTCGAGATCGAATGATAAGGAACCATCATATTTACTATCTCTTATTTATATTATGCTAACTTTATGTTGCAGTTGAATAACCTAGCTGGCAGTCGACTGCTATTCAAACTATCTAGCATGAAGAAAGTCAAGATAAACTCCACTTATCTTGGGGAGATGAGGCTCTTTGACTCAGATTTGGATCTCAACGTTCAGAGGCTTGAAGGGTTATAAAAGAAGAGGGGTTTCACTCCTTTAGATCATCAATCTTTGCTTCCAAGTGCTCCAACGACGCTATGCTTCAACGACAATGCTACGACACCGATACGCTGATGATACACCGACGACAAGCTCAGAATCTCAACCAATTCGTGTTGGTAGCTTTATTTTGTTTTCATTTCTTGTAATCGGAGCTTTCGTCGTAACGAGGTGAGGTAGGCTTGTTGCTCCATCCTCGACCTTTTGATTTTATTGTAATCATCGTCTCCTACCTTCAACGAAGAGGAGACTCTATAGTGGATTGCCCCTTCGTACGTGGTCAAGGATCGTGGAGCCTTGGAGTAGCAACCCTTTGGTTGTGAACTAAGTAAAAACAAAATTGTCTCCTTTACTTTTATTGTCTTACATTCCGCTGTGTGACTTTGGTTTTATCGACGAACAAAAAGAAGTTTTCAAGCTTGCTATTCACCCCCCTCCCCCCTCTAGCTTGCTTTCGATCCAATAATACGAGGACTTCCCAAGGGGTCACACAACCTAGTACTGCTCTCGCCCAAGCATGCTTAACTTTAGAGTTATGATACTACAACTTGACCTATAGCCAATAGTCTTGGTATTTAATACCATAGACCTCTACATGCCTCTTAAATTTTTATTGGAGAAGAGGCTTTGTCAAAGCATTGCCTAGATTCTTTTTGGTGGGATTTTCTTTATTTGTACATTTCTTCTACTTATTATATCTTTAATCAAATGATAGTGACGAAGTATATGCTTGGATCTTTGATAAAATCGGGATTTCTTCACCTGTGCAATGGCACCATTGTTGTCACAATACACTGGTAATTTTTCAATAATGCTCAGAACAACTCCATGTTAGGAACGTTGGCGTCGCTAGAGCGGGGTGAATAGCAATTCACTTCGTCGCTTGGAATTAGTTTGCGTTCGTTTACAAAATGTTAGTGTGCACAGCGACATACAAATAGAAATAAATATAACACAAGACAAACACAACACATGCAATATACGACGATATAATATGGTTCGAAACCTATGGTTCCTACTCCACTGGTCGAGCTCTAGTGATGCACACCACCACTAATAAATCTCGCCTTCTCGGAAAACACTCCAGAGGTGAAGAAACCTCTTACAACAAGATTACAAAAGTAATACACCAAGCAAATACAAGTATACAAATGAAATGCAAAGAAAATTTTATAAGAGTGCTTTTGATTGCTTGCTTGTTTCTTGCTTTGGATTGCTCTTGAAGGTTTAGAATGCAGCAGCAATTCCCCTTCAAAATCTCCTCAAAAATCGCTGCAAAATCCTCCATCTCGAGTTGCTTTTATAACCGACATCGAGCTAATTTCGCACCTAGCAGTCGACTGCCAAAAGACACCAGTCGATTGCTCGTGGTGTCGTTGTCTCACAACGGCTCAATCAATGCTGAAAAAATTTCAACAGATACCACAGCAGTCGACTGCCCTTACTAGCAGTCGGCTGCTATCTGGCAGTCAATTGGCCAGTTGACTACCAAAGCTTCTGTGCTCGTGTCCACTTAAATTAATTGACTATCAAACCCTAGCAGTCGACTGTTGTGGACCAGTCGACTGCTAAACCCTAGCAGTCGACTGCCAGAGCAACAGATCAACAATTGAGTCTCAGTCGACTCCCCAACCAGTCGACTACTTCAAGTCAACTAGGTTGTCAAGTGTCAAACACTCGGTCAGTCGACTGATAAACTTCAAACATGAGGTTTAACTCAAGTATGATCCTCTCATACTTGATAGACCACCCTTAGTCTAGACCTAAGCCTTCTAGCCACCTCCATCAGTCTCATGCCTATCAGATCCCTCCAAGTCATCCATACGCTAGCCTTCAGGTGCTTCCATCGGCTATTGTCATGATAACAGAGTCTACTTTGCCAAGATACATTTGGACTTATGCTGCCAAGACACACACTTAGATTTTACGCCGCTAAACATTGGACTTATGTCGCCAAAACTACAACTTGGACTTTACGCCGCCAATATCACACCCTTAGAATTCCCAATTGCCAAGTATCTATACTTGGACTTTCACCGCCAAAGTTCACTTGGACTTTAGCCCGCCAATACTACACGCTTGGACTTATGCCGCCAAAACTATACCTTTGGACCTTCCTTGCTAAGTACCCATTACTTGAACTTTACCATTGCCAAGATTCATGCTTGGACTTTTCCTTTGCCAAGACTCATGCTTGGACTTCTCAATTGTCAAGTACCCATGACTTGGACTTTCCATTGCTAAGTACCCATGACTTGGACTTTTCATTATAATCACATTGTCAATCGTTTTGTCAAACATCAAAATACTACTCGAGTCAAACTCGAGTCTAGTCAATTGTAACCTGGATCGATTGCACCAACAATCTCCCTTTTTTTTATGTTTGACAAAACCTTTGAGTTAGACTACCTAACTCAAGCCATCAATTCTTCCCCTTTTTGGCATATATCAAAAAGTTTCTCCCCAAGGGTATCAATGTCTCATATAATAATGAGATCTTACATTCTCCCCCTTGGTCCAAAAATATTTAGGATGTCTTCACTCTTCCTAGTGATAAATCACATATCACTAAATGAGAGACAATCCTCACTATTCTCCAACTCTCCCCCTTTGAGAAAAAATACATTCATCATCCCTTGATAAATAACCTCCCCCTTGACCATTGCACCAACAATGTCCTTAGAGAGTTCCTAAGCCAATAGGAAATTTAAATCATCGAAATAACTTTAACCTCCCTTAGAATTCGATACTCAAACCTAAACACCTTTCCTAATTATTTTCAATAATATTTCACCCTTCTAATGCTTTCCAAAGTATATCCTAGGGTCAAGAGGCGTTAAGGTACCTAGGGATGGCTAAAAATGGGCTAAACAAACCTTGTTTACCCAAAATCAGCCCAACAGTCAACTTGATCAATGATCAATCGACTGATGATAGTAGCAGTCAACTGCTAGCCTGACGAAGTTGACTGACACTTGATTTTCAGAAATCAAACTTGCTGAGACGATTTTTACAAATGCACAAGTAAATATACGTACTTTGAAAAATCTTAAAAATTCATACGTACATTACTTACATGGAATATGATGGATGAAAAATAGTTTTAATTAAAATATCAATTAAATTATGAGATTAATACAAAGTTCAAAACCATTAAAACTTTCAATGCTTTTGACCTACTTTATATCAACTTCTTCAATGTTGATTGCTATCAAAAGATAGACTTCGTCAAGGTTTTTCAAAATGATTTTAAAATATTTTTGAAAATCTATTTTGAACCATGGTCTATGAGTTCAATGTGCATGACTTGTACATAAGCTTTCCTCATGATTCATCCATGGTATACTATGAGTTTAAGTTCATCTAGATATAATAACTATGTACCTTGAACTTAACTCATATTCCTAACATCCCACATGTGTCTAAGGTGTATCAATACACACACATGTCAATTTAATGTGAGATATAGGTTTTGTTCTTTCTAAACTAAGGTCTCATGCATTTTATCTAAACAACTCTATTTGATTCCCTTAGAAGGGAGCCTTGGCACAACGACAAGGTTGTTGCCTTGTGACCAAAAGGTCACGGGTTCAAATCCTAAAAATAGCCTCTTGTAAAAAAGCAAGGTAAGACTGCGTACAATGGATTCCTTCTCCGGTACCCCGCGTGGCGGGAGCTTCGTGCACCGGGTTGTAGTTAACTCTATTTGATTCCCTTATCATAGGACTTTAAATCATGTCATAGTCCTTAAATCAATTTTATTAACCAAAATGCATGAAATATGATCATGACATAAAATGATAGCATAATTAAAGCATGTGCCAATGATACATGATGTCATGACATAAAGATATAACTTAAGTATAAGCATAACATTTAACTAAACATTATCATGACATTTTATATGATTAAATGATATATGATGTCATGACATGACATATAACAAATAAAATATGACAAATAAAATGTAAAGTCATAAGAATATCTAAATTTTAATATTAATTATCATTTATTAGAATTAAACCCAAGTTGTCATAATGTCAAATCTCCCAAGTGTGCCAAAAATCCAAAATGACACATTATTGCTCTAAAACCTAATTGTGTCAATTTTGATCACTTTTTCAAGCTTCTTCAATTTTATTGACACATCTTAAGTTCCTTAGGATCACAATTCTTATCTCATTTTCAATGTATCACATAATCTTAGAAACAACCTAAGGTGTCAACTTTGCTATGATTAGGTTAACTACCTTACCAATTCAAGTTGATACACCCTAACTCATTTAGGGTGAGAGAATCACGCTCCTAGGAACCTAATACCTATTAGAGCTCCTTGGATTTACTAGGTACTCACTAGGGATATCCTCCCTTAGTACCTTCCTAATGACCCTTCTAGGCTTTAAAGCCTTGGTCATTAGGGTCTTGTCAAGGTCGACTCTAGGGGTAACTCCCCTTGTAACCTTGCTAGTGACTTTCCTAGACTTCTTCGAAGCCTTAGTCACTTGACACTTATCATGGTTAGTCTTAGGAATGACTTCCCTAGTAATCTTCATTTTCCTAGACCTATGGATGGTTCCATAGTCAAATGGAATGTTATGGTAGGTTGGCATAACCTCCTTGGACTTAGGCTTGTGACCCAAGCCTTTCCTATCATTAGAAGACTCTTGCCTCCTAAATCCTAATTTTTTATCATTAGACCCATTAATTAAATTTGTCATTCTTCTAAGAGTCTTCTCTAATTTCTCAAGCCTTAACCTCAAGATTTGATTCTCTAACTCTAATTTTTCCAATTTTGAATTTTCATTCTTTCTTTAGGAATAGTTCTTTATTTTAGGCATATGTCTACCCTTCTTAGGGTCAATGCCAAAATGATTCTCTATCTTCCTAATAGCTTCTTTAGGTAGAATTATTCTTGAGTTATTAGCTCTAGATTTGTCCTTAGGTACATTAACATATTTGACACCTAAGCAATAATATTTGTTATTTCTAGCATGCTTTTCATGAGTAATAGCAAGGAAATTTCTAGCATGCTTCTTATCATTACGTAAAGTAGAAGCATTATTTAAATTTACCTTAGGGTTTACTTTAGAAGATCCCCCTACATGCGATGCTCCTTCTTTTCCCTTGGTTCGCTTCCTCCCCCTAGGGCATTGAGTCATATATATAGTGGCCCCTTTACTTGCACTTGAAGCACACAATATGCTCTTTGCTCTTAATTGTTGGGGGTCCGATATCCTTGGTCTTTTCATTGACTTTTGTTACTAGTTGAGTCTTCTTGACTCTTTTTGGACACTTGATCTTGTAGTGTCTTACTTCCCTACACTCAAAACAAGTTATATGATTTTTATTATTAACACATGTATTTGAGTTACCTAAGTCAGTAAGGAAATTTTTGCCTTGTCCTTGGCTCCTGGAGGTGGATGGCTCATCTTTTTGCTCCGACATTGAGGATTATCTCTCCTCCCCCTCAATTATAGAGGTGGAGACTTCCTCCAATTCTTCCACCTCTTCCTCGGATGTTGAGCATCTCTCAACTTTTGAGTCTCCATGAGCTTGGGATGAAGATGGACCTTCTTCTTCTTGAGGTTCCTCCATTTGTGTGGACGGGGAATCTTCATGAAGCTTGACTACCTTGCTCCATAGTTCCTTAGCATCCCTAAACTCACCTAATCTAGACACGATATCGTTAGGTAATAAATTTAATAGCATTTGCATTACCTTATCAATTCTTTCGATTTTTTCTAGTTGCTCCTTCGTCCATTTCTTCTTCTTGAGTATTCTACCCTTCTTGTCCATGGAAACTTCAAATCCTTGCATCAAAATAAACCAATTTTCTATTTCACACATAATAAAATGTTTCATCCTCACCTTCCATCGATCAAATTCTTTAGCTCCATAGAGTTCATATGGAGGAGGCACGTTAATGTCGTGTCCTAATCTAAAACTTGGCTCCTCGATCTTCCTTCTTCCCTCTAGCACTGTGCTCTCTTGGCGGTTAGTCCTTTTTAAAGAGCGCCTAACTCTGATACCACTTGTTAGGAACATTGGTGTCTCTAGAGGGGGTAGATAGCCATTCACTTCGTCGCTTAGAATTCGTTTGTGTTCGTCTACAAAATGTCAGTGTGCACAGCGGAATACAAATAGAAATAAACACAACATGAGACAGACATAACACATGCAATACACCACGATATAACGTGGTTTGGAACCTATGATTTCTACTCTACGGATTGAGCTCAAGTGAGCTCTAGTGATGCACACCACCACTAATAAACCTCTCCTTCTCGAAAAATACTCTGGAGGTGGAGAAACCTCTTACAACAAGATTACAAAAGTAATACACCAAGCAAATATGAGTATACAAATGAAATGTAAAGGAAACTTTACAAGAGTGCTTTTGATTGCTTACTTGTTACTTGCTTTGAATTGCTCTTAAAGGTTTGGAATGCAACAACAATTCCCCTTCAAAATTTCTCTAAAAATCGATGCAAAATTTTCCATCTCGAACTGCTTTTATAACCTGTATCGATTTGATTTCGCGCCTAGTAGTCGACTGTCAAAAGACACCAGTTGACTGCTCACAGTGTCCTTGTCTCACAACGGCTCAATCCATGCTGGAAAAACTCCAATGTATACTACAGCAGTCGACTACCAAATCTTTTGTGCTTGTGTTCACTTAAATCAGTTGACTGTCAAACCCTAGCAGTCAACTGTTAAACCCTAGCAATCGACTGTCAGAGTCATAGATCAATAGTTGAGCCTCAGTCGACTCCCCAACCAATCAACTAGGGCATAACCCCAATCGACTGCTTCGAGTCAACTAAGCTGTCAAGTGTCAAACACTTGGCCAGTCGACTGGTCTATAACCCCAGTCGATTATAAACCTCAAACATGAGGTTTAACTCAAGTATGATCTCCTCGTACTTGATAGACTACTCTTAGCCTAGACCTAAGCATTCTAGCCACCTTCATTAGCCTCACGCCTATCGGATCCCTCCAAGTCATCCATAACTTGTTCATCCATACGCTAGCCTTCAGGTGCTTCCATCAACTATTGTCATGCTAACCAGGTCTACTTTGCCAAGATACCTTTGGACTTATGCTGCCAAGATACACGTTTGGACTTTACGCCATCAACCATTGGACTTATGACGACAAGACTACAACTTGGACTTTATGACACCAATATCACACCCTTGGACTTCTCAATTGTCAAGTATACATACTTGGACTTTCACCGCCAAAGTTTACTTAGACTTTACGCCACCAAAACTACACGCTTGGACTTATGCCACAAAGACTATACCTTTGAACCTTCTTTGCCAAGTACCCATGATTTGGACTTTACCATTGCAAAGACCCATGCTTGGACTTTCCTTTGCCAAGACCCATGCTTGGACTTCTCAATTGCCAAGTACCTTTGACTTGGACTTTCCATTATAATCACATTATCAATCATTTTGTCAAACATCAAAATACTACTCGAGTCAAACTCGAGTCTGGTCAATCATGACCTAGGTTGATTGCACTAACACTCCAAGTTTATAAATGAACTTCTTGATCCAGATGACTTCCTTAGCTGCTTCAAAAGTCACAATGTACTTTGTCTCCATGGTAGAATTATTAATGATTTTTTGTTTGGAACTTTGTCAACTCATTGCACCTCTATTCAATGTGAATATGCATCCAAACTAGGATTTGGAATCATCCTTATTCATCTGAAAGTTAGTATCAGTATACCCACATACTACTATATCACCTCCTTTATATATCAAGAACAAATATTTAGTTCTTCTCAAGTACTTAAGGATTGTCTTGACATCCACTCAATGATTCATACCTAGATTCGGTTGGTATCAGCTCGTGACACTCATAGTGTACGATACATCGAGTCTAGTACATAATATAACATACATGATCGATCTTATAGCTGATCCATATAGGATCTGACTCATGCAAATCCTATCGTCTTCAATGCTCAGGCACATAGACTTAGCAAAGTGGATCCCATATCTCATGAGAATGAAACCTTTCTTGAATTCCTCAATGCTAAACCATTTTAACACCTTGTCTATGTATGTATATTGCGTAAAACCAAGCAATCGATTTGATCTATCTCTATAGATCTTGATTCCAATATATAGGTTGCTTATGTTGGAACACCGTGATATCTACAGGTTATGTCATACACAACTCGGATACCATGGTTGATACAAGAATCAAATATTCACATGTTGTATTTATACACCCCTATTTGGGGTGGAAATTAAAGTTTATTTATGATTTAACATTTAAATCAAACAAGTATTTATATGGATTTGCAAAACAAACATAAACATGATATTTTAATATAAACATGCAACACTATATAACCCTTAATTTAAGCAAGATCTTAAATGCATAGCAAAGATAAACTATCATGTGATTGAACATTTAATGTCAATCTTATTATTTTATTTAGACATGCTAAACTATCAAAAACAAATATGTTAGATATTTTAAGCACAATCTAAATAAAACAATTATCACATGCATCAATATACATATTTGAAGCATAACACAAGTAAATATTTATACCTTCCAAACTACCTTTGGTTGAGGATATCTTGAACTTGTGCTTCCTCCATGAACTCGTACTTCTTTCGTCTAATCCAGTCCACGATCGAAAACCTTTTTCCAACACTTGATCGTATTAGAAATCAAGAGTCATTTTTCGTCGAGACAAATAAGATGTATTTCTCAAAGATAAGGGATGTGATGACAAACTCCCTTTACAAGGGGTTGTCTAAAGATCCCTTCACAAGGGGCTATACTCACAACAACTTTGTAAGGTAATGGGTGGCAACTACACTTCTCCAAGATGAGAAGTGTTAACAAGAAGAACCCTTCTTGATGGAAGCTAAGAAGAATATCTTATCTTCTTCAAGATCCGACCACTAAAGAAAAGGAAGAAGTGGAAGAGGAATTGAAAGAAGACTCTCTCCTTAAGCCTCTCTTCTTACTCCTTTTTATAGGATCCTTGCAAGAAGTAACTTCTATCTTTTCTTTTATGAAATGGGTGGCTACATTAAGTATAATCAATAAAAAATGGCTGCCCAAACATTTAATGAGAAGAGGAAGAGTTAGAAGAAGAGAAAACCAATTTTCCTTTCTCATACCAACTCATCATGGGCTTGTGGGTTATGTGCCTATTTTTTTTCTTCCATCTTAGCTATTAGGTTTTAGAACTTTTCTAGAACCCAATTATGAAGTCCATCCCATTAACGATCCATTATCGTTAACATGGTGAGCACAAATCCGATTTATGAACCATGTGTGGAACTCTTCCACTCTTCTTGTTTCTAGTAACTAGAAATCATTCATAAACTCTTTTATGAATCATAACATTTGATCATATTAAACTTTATTTATCAATATACTATTTGATCACATCAAACTTCATTCGCCAAATTTGATTTTCTTAACGGGAAATGGGGAAACCAATACTTGTGTAACCCTCAATGGTTCAGGAATATAGATAGTTGTGGGTTCAAAGCTCTTTGTGATTTAGGACTATGCCTGTCCCTTATTCAAGCATACCTTTAATAGCTTCATCCTATAATCAACTCCTTGATTATAGGACATCAGAACTAATTCTGATTAGCACCCAACGAATCTAGTAAGAGTGTCTAGTAGCACCACCCCATGACTCCTTATGTATCACTGAATAGTGTCTGCAAGAATCAATCGATTATGGTTAACCTACAATCTAGTCCCTTCAACACATATATTCAAGTCAAATCTACAACCATTAGTATATCAAGGGTTATATATTGATTTGACAACCATGTGATGTATCTTATAGTGGCATTGCATGTGCAACTAGGAAACTCCTTTTCGAAAGCACATCTTATAGTCTTGATCAGAGACTTCATACACTATAGAACAATACATTACATATGATATTTACACCCGTGGATGTGTGGTGAATCCCGTACTACAAAGCACCGACTCATATATATTTCGTTACTACACCCAATCACACCACCTAATGACCCTATTAGAGTGAATAAATAAGTCAAAGTGCAACCCCAACATATAGAGTATTAGTGTTGTCCCAGGTAATAAGGACTACTAGTGTACAACCACAACCATTGACTTATCCACTCGATAAATGATAACCACTTGGAAAGTCCGTGTGAGGGTAGTTCGTTGGACTCATCATATGAGCATCCATCTGTATGCTTGAACATCTCTATGTCCTTACTAATAAAACATGGTATATTACATCACATATGCTAGTCTCTAGCTCGAACGACTTTTTATCCTTATTTATTAGGTGGTCCAATTGACTAGGAACACATTTAGGAAATATAGTGAATATTGATGTATTTCATGATGATCATCATATGTACCACGACATCTCACTATAGTATATTCAAGGACTTTATCTATACATCTACATCTAGCATGGATATTAAGATAAAGTAAATGTCAAACTGAATTTGAATTATATTGAAATAAAAGATGTTTGATGTGAAAGTGTTCTAGCATGGGTAGAAGAAAGTTTGATGTCATCAAATGGTGTATTGACAAATAAAGTTTGATATGATCAAATATTAAGATTCATAAAAGAGTTTATGAATAATTTCTAGTCAATGGAAACAAGGAGAGTGAAAGTGTTTCACATATGGTCTACGAATGATGTTGTCATAATATCAAGCAAATGTGATCACCATGTAACTGATAATGGATCATTAACATGATGATAATGGACTTCATAATTAGGTTCTAGAAAAGTTCTAAAACCTAATGGGCCAAGATGGAAGATGAGCATTGGTCCAAATAACCCACAAGCCCATTACAAGCTCATGATGATTCATGAAAATGAGAAGAAAATTTTGAATTTTCTTCTAAAACTCTTCATCTTCTCCTTAGGAAGTTGGATAGCCATCATCTTAAAGGGGGTGGTTGGCCACTTCAATAGAATGATTAAATTTGTGGTGGCCAACCATATTCAAGAGGGAAGGTAGAGAGGTTTTTCAAGCTTATATAAACAAGAGGAAGATAATAGATCTTCTTAGAGAATTCTTGAAAATCTCCAAGCCTCTTCCTCCTCTCCTTCTTAAAGATTTCAACATCCATTTTTCATCAAGGGTGGTGGTCGGATTCTATCTAAAAGAAGATAAGAGATCTTCTTCCTTGCTACAATAAAAAAGGCCCCATGTGAAGGGATCTTTGGGCAACCCCTTGTGAAGGGAAGTACGACATCACATCCCTCGTCTTTGAGGAATACATCTTAATCGTCTAGATGAAAAAGGGATCTTCTCTAGTTTGATCAAGCATTGGAAAGGGGATTCCAATCGTCGACCGGATTAGATGGAGGAAACACAAGTTCAAGATATCACCAAACAAAGGTAGTTTGGAAGGTATAAATATTTGCTTATGTATTTGATTCATATATCTATTGATGCTTGTGAACATAATTTTATTTAGGTCATGCCTAAAGGATCTAGCATGCTTGTTTAGATAGTTTAGCATATCTAAATAAAATGATTAAATAAGCATTAGATGAATCAATCACTAAATAGTTTATCTTTGTCGTGCATTCGAGATCTTGCTTAAACGGTTAGATAGTATTGCATGATTAGATTAAAAGATCAAGCCTATGTTTTGTTTTGAAATCCATATGAACACTCCTTTGATTTAATTATTAAATCATAAATAAAAATCTTAATTTATGCTACGCATAGGGGTGTAGAAACACGATACGTGAATGCTAGATTCACGATCCAATCGTGGTATATGAGCTTTGTTAGGCAGAGTTTAAGGAAACCACGTATTGCACCAACACCACCAAGTTCCAAACTTAGTCTTCATACATAGAATTCATTTTCAACTTCATGGCATTTAGCCATTTATCCCCATTTGAACTTTTAGAATTTATTCATAGCTAGTAGGCTCCTCATCTTCGATGAGCAATACTTATTTGATTCATTTATGAGAAATTCATATCTCTAAAAAATGTGACATATTCTACTATATCTACGAAGATGTTGTGTATTAACAGGTTCAATCATTACCTCATCTTTATGGGTAATTGATTATGGTTCTTGACTAGACATCTCTTTAGTGTCTGTTGGAGTCTTCTGAACTACCCCTACATCAACCTCACTTCCACTATTTTTCTGTAAGAGACACTCTTTCTCTAAGAATACAATATTCCTTGAAACAAACACCTTTTGTTCTAAGAGATTATAGAATTGATAACCCCTTTGTTTTCTTAGGGTAACCAATAAATAGACACTTAGCTTATAAAATTTAGCATCCAACTTGTCTGATACAGTCTTCTTTACATAAGTAGGATAACCCCATGTCTTCAAGTAAGACAAATGAAGTTTTCTACCATTCCATATCTCATATGGAGTAGTAGAGATGACCTTTGTTGAGACCCTATTTAACAAGTAAATAGTTGTTTCGAGTGCAAAATCTCAAAAGGATTTGGGAAGACTTGCATATTGCATCATCGATCTAACCATGTATAACAATGTTTGGTTTCGTCTTTCTGTCACACCATTATGTTGTAATGTATAAGACGGAGTCCTTTGAGACAAGATGTCATTGTCCTTGAGATAACCATGAAACTCTTAGCTTAAGTATTCTCCACCTTGATATGATCAAAGTACTTTGATATTTTTTTCAAGTTGTTTCTCTACTTTATTTCTAAATTCTTTAAATTTTTCAAAGGCTTCAGATTTGTATCTTAATAGATACACATGCCCAAATCGTGAGTGATCATCAATGAAGATAATGAAGTAACTATAACCTCTTCATGCTTGAGTTGACAGAGGTGCACATACATTAATATGTATACAACCCAAAATATCACATTCTAATTTACCTTTTTTTTAAGAGATAACTTTATCATCTTACCTTTTAAGCATAAAGTACATGTATCTGATGAATCTGATTCGAAAAATTCTAAAATGCCTAACTTGTGCATTTTGGTCATGTGATCCTTACTCATATGACCAAGGCGACAATGTCATATATAGAAGGTTAATTGATTATCTACCTTAACTTCCTTGCTACTATTTTCGATATTGAATGCGTCATTGGACATATATAATGCATATATATCATTTTTAATGTTCCAACACATAAAGAATATCATTCAACGTAATATAACAATCGAAAATTTACCAAAGGGCGCACCTCAGGTTTGAAATTGCCCAAACATAGTCTCATAGTTTCATATTTACTAAAGGATGCACCTCATTCCTTTTTTACACCTCCCGCCAAATGTGGATATCAAGCTGGCTGAAAAAAAGTGGTGTTGAGAATTTAAATCTTGGGCCCACTGTGCTCCTAGGAATATAATTTTCAGTACCACCTTTTTTTTCGGGCAGTTGATATTGTACGTGGTGCTGAGAATTTAAATCCCAGCACTACTGTGTTATTGAGAATATAATATCCAACACCATATTTTTCCTAGGGCAACTTGATATTGTATGTGGTGTTGGAAATTTAAATTCCAGGACCACTATGTTCCTGAGAATTTAAATTTCAGGACCACTGTGTTTCTGGAAATATAATTTTCAGCACCACCTTTTTTCTAGGCAAGCTTGATATTGTACGTGGTGCTGGGAATTTAAATCTCAGCACCACTGTGTTCCTGGAAATATAATTCCCAGCATCATCTTTTTCTTAGGGCAACTTGATATTATATGTGGTGCTAGAAATTTAAATCACAGAACTATTGTGTTCTTGGGAATTTAAATTCCAGGACCATTGTGCTCCTGAGAATATAATTTTCAACACAACTTTTTTCCTATGTGAGCTTAATATTGTACGTGGTGCTGGGAATTCAAATCCCAGTAGAGCCAGCCCTGGGGGAGGGTTGTTGGGGCCCTCGCCCAGGGCCCAAAAAAATTTTTCCATAGGAAGGGCCCAATTTTCAAATTTTTCAATAGAAATGGGGCCCAATTTCTAAATTTCGCCCAGGGCCCTAAGTTAAAATTTTAAATCTGGACTGTCTCTGAATCCTAGGACCACTATGTTCCTGGGAATATAATTCCCTTCACCATCTTTTTTTCGGCTAACTTGATATCCACGTTTAGCGGGAGGGGTAAAAAAAGAATGAGGTGCGCCCTTTGGTAAATATGAAACTATGGGACTGTGTTTGGGCAATTTCAAACTTGAGGTGCACCCCTTGGTAAATTGTCATTGAAAGTTAAATGAAAAATATTATATATTTAAATAATAAATAATATTTTTTTATTAAAATAGGAACATAATAATAATTGCCCAATTCCATAACTATACCATTAGGAAGTTACAATAAATAAGTCCCTATGACTACAACAACTTTTGCTCCATTATCAACTCTTAAATCCGCTTCTCCCTTAGCTAGTTATATTTTGTTCTTCGACCCCTTTATGTCATTACATATATGTGAGACACATTTGGTATCCGATACCAAAGTGTTAGAACATATAATATGACATTCAATAATGAATATACCTGAAGTAGGTTGAGCATCAGATACTTTTTTCTTCTTCAGTGACTCTATATAATGCTTGGAATTCCTTTTCTAATGTCCTTTCTTGTCACAATGATGGCAAGTACACTTTAGAGATGTTTCTTCCTTCTTGTCCTTCTTCTTACATTTGGCTACAGATTTTGATTTCCTCTTAAAACCTTTCTTAGATGATTCCACCAACATCACAACCTTGTATTCCTTCTTAACACATGACTCGATGATTTTGAGCTCAATATGGTTCATTTGATAGTTCATCATAAACTATGAATAGTTGTCAATCAAACTGTGCATAATTAAGTCAATACTTAATTTATGATCCATGATAAACTCTAATGATGCTAACTGCTCAATGTATCCATTCATCTTTAGTGCATGCGACACCACAGATGAACCCCCTACATCTTCGAGTGAAAGAGACGCCGAGCGATCTCGAACTATTTAGATCTTGCCTGCTCATCAAACAACTCGTGAAGATAAAAGACAATGATATAAGCATCCATATGCTCATATTGCTTCTGAAGTTCATGAGACATCGAAGCCAACATAATGCAACTCACTAGCTCCGAGTCAGCAATATATTTATAATAGATCAATTTTTGGTTACTATAAACATTATCAACAGAAGTTCGGGAAGACCTTCTTCAAGAACATATCCTAACTTCTCAATTTTGATAACAATTCTCAAGTTTCGAAGTCAGTCCAAGAAGTTCAACCTAGTCAAATTTTTACGCCCAAAATTGAACACAAGTTAATGGAGATAGACACACTATTCTATTACTATCAATCTAGACATACAAAAAGAGTGTACAAGAGAGATGATGAATTTATAATGTGAATAATTCACATTATTTAAGAAACTCCTACTATTTAATTCAAATTTAAGAGCCCTCGCTTTGAATTCGAGAGATGATAGGTTTTCTCCTAGTTGGTTGATATCTATTATAGCTAAGAATAACCTTAGAGAGAGTTCAATAAGCATTATTAGTTCTAACGGTAGGTATTAACAATACTAATTATATATCATATATACAACTATCACATTATGCTATCGACTGATTGAATGTTTGCATAAACATCAGATTTTTAACTCATTAACATATATACATCATATGCATGCCACCTAATTGTACCTTTATCCATATTAAATTCGGGGAGAGTCTAACAAATTAATGTTTCAAGTTAAGACTGACCCATTAATCATGATATCACATCTCAATGGTCCACATATCCAATTTTAAGCCAGCCTTGGAGAGAGCCAAACAATCCAAACTAGAAATTGAACTCTGATTCTAATCATATTAATGGAATGTGTTAACTTTAATTTTTGTATAAGGGATTTTAGGTTATACTAGGTCTCATCAATCAACTAAATATAATTAAGAACAATTAAGGGCATAAGGAAATAATTTCCAAATACACATGTGGGCTAAGTATTGGTCGCACATCCTGCCACTTGAAATTTGACATGCAAAACACAACCAATTTCAATGCATGGATTGCTTATGCCCAGTCTCACATTATGCGACCAACACCCTTTGGTGCTTCTGTATACATCCTTGGTTATCTACAATCATGCATATACAATTCTAAATTGTATGATTTATGTCAAAACACAAGTTGCCTTTGATACCATTCATTGGATTATTTGGGACACAAGCATGGTGGAAAAAATAAAAAGTTGGGTATACAACGTGAAAATTTGTTTGTCGTGTCTTTTATTTTTGATATAATCATACGAAATATGAAAAAGAGAGTGCATATCTCATACATTCGAAATTTTATTAAATCTATAAAACCACGAGCCAAACTAATGAGCATTATTTCTATTGATATCTATGCTGAATTTTCACGAGACAACTTCACAAAGGCAACATGTAGATTGTCGAATTATCTTATCAATTTTTATTTTCTTTTCATTTTCTACTTTGGTTAGACATTTATAATGTTGGAGCAAATTTAAATAAAAATTAAAATTTTGAAGGTACTTCGCAAATAAAAACAAATATTAAGTGGTACTTTTTTTTTTGCAGCAAACCATCTTAATATCTAAGGATAAACATTTTAACATTAAAAAATATTTCAAAAACTGATAAATATTTAAGCATTTAAAAAAAATAACCAAAACTTTGAGGCTTTCCCGCTGAAATTTGAGATCGCGCACTGGGATCTCCAATCCCCCGCGTGCTTGCCCTAGTAGTAATTTCGTCCCTCTTGACTCCGCAGCTCACTCGGCTGTTTCTCCTCTCCACCTCCTCGAAATGGTTCTCGTAGATTTCTCTCAGATCCAACGCATCGTTTTCCTCGTCGATCTCCATCCTCTCCTCGATCTGCAAGACCCGAATCCTTACATCACATCGATCGTCTCGGCCGCCCGACGAGTCATCTCCTTCGCCCCCATAGCCTCCTCTCTCTTCGCCTACAAGCTCTTCTTCTCGTCCCTCTCCCCTCTCCTCTCCACCTCCAAAGTTCATCGCCTCCTCGGCAAGTCCCCCACCTTCCTCTGCTTCGACCGCCCTGTCCCGACACTTGATTCGCTTTGCCGAATCCTCGATCCTCTTCGCTCGGCCTTCCATCCATCCATTTCCGCGGGCCATGGCTCCTCCAGGGCGTCACTCCTTGCCGAATCTCTTCTCCAGCTCGAGCATGACTACGGTTGGGAATCCCATCCTCAAGATCGTAAATGTGAGCATGAATTGCTCATTATCCGCTCGAACCTGGTCTTGTTGCTCTCTCCCTTCTCCCAAAATCTTGACTTTGGCCTAGAAGATGTCGATCTGGAGTCTGCGGAAGAGTGTTGTTCGGCAATGTCTTCTGATGCATTACTGAGGCGATTTAACAAATGTTTTGCGTTAGTGAAGGAGCGTTTGGTCTCTCGTAACATCCATCTCTGCTGGGTTGATGTCAATTTGAACTATCATTGCGAGGAGGTCCCTGATTTGGGGGTTTTTGGTAGGGGAATAAAGGAGATGGGTTGGGGATTTTGTCCCACTGATGCAATTGTTTTAGGATCCGCTTTTGTTCCTTTCGGGCTAATATTCCCAAATTTGGGATGTTCAATGAGCTTTGAGGTCGGTCATGGTGACTTGAGGAAGGGAAATTCAGACCTTATTCTTGAGATTGTGGATGTAAAAGGAAAACCTTTGAAGTGCAACACTTGTTCTCTTCAAGTAATTGATTTGGATATGATCACAGAAAGACCTGAGACTAGAAGTTCTTTGAATAGTTTTAACAGTGAGCCATCAATGATCTATGTTAAAGGAATCTGTAGCAGTGATACAGAGGGGAAGATTGCTAATAATTCAAGCACTTTATATCTGCTTAGAGGAGATTCAGGCAAAGCTTCTCAGGGTGATAACCAAGACGAGTTTTTTGCAGATAAAGTATTGGAACTGCTTTGCGGTGGAAGGGGTGTCTTTGTTGCAGGTAAGCCAATTTGGCAGATATTTCTCAATTTCCTCTACAAAAGAAACTATTGGGCTGTTGTGTCTGTTTCTGGTAGTGAAGACCACTCCACTCAAGGTATATTAATGCCGTTTACGCCCAATCATGCTTTGCTTGCTATCAAGAAAAAGAATTTGTTGAACCCAGGCCAATTAATTGTGAAAAACACTAAAAGACTAATTGAAATGAGTGAGAGTTTTACTCAAAAAAATGAAATGCTTAATGCTCCTGCATCTGATGAGTCCAAGGAGGAGCCCACGAGGAGAAGAAATAAGATGCATCAACATCAGATTCAAAATGCCACTCTGAATTCCTTCCGCAAAATGGCATTTGGTAAAGCAGCTGATACTTTAGGGTTTGATCTGGAACAATTATATTTCAGTAGGAATAGTGATAAATCAAAGAAGTTAAAGTTCTTGAAATGTTGGATGCGGCAGATTGTGAAGTCCAATTCAGGTTGCCAATTTATTTGGGATGATCTGGCTGAGCATTTGGATAGAAAAGAAGATTCACAAATAAGAACTGCAGTCTCAGACTCACAAATTAGAACTGCAGCCTCACAAGATGAGCAGGAACCAGATGTCATACCTTCCTCCATGGATGATGCATATCCAAGTGGTTCAACGAATAATGATATTGCAATGCTTCAATTCATGGAGGATACAGATGCTTTCCTAAGAGGAATTCCTCAGAAGATTCATCAAGGCTTATGTTCACAGGATGCAGATTTAGGGATGCTGGCTGAGCGCATAATTGATTTGTGCATTAGAGCCCTTGATGTGCAATTCAACGAGAATACTAGGAATTTGGTCTATGATGAAGCTGGTGATTCTTCTTATGGGAAAATCGCCAATGAGCTTTCTCATCTTCTGTTGGTGAAGCCAAAGGATTTAACCTTGAAGTATAAGGTCATGAATTCTGTCAATAATGCATCACAAAATGCAGTGTCTGATCTTTACACCAGAGAGTATAAAATTCGAGAGTATCCTTCTTCATGTTCTTTATGTTGCTCTTTTTAGCTGCTAACATTCATTGTCCAGACTAGTTTATTCCTTAGTGGTAATCAGGCATGAGTTGCAGATCTTGCTTAGAATGGAATTACTTTGTTCAAGTGTTGCACCAAACATTGAGGAGGATGCGAAGCAGAAGATGATCAAAGAAATATGCTCCCTTTTACACTTCATTGACATCAATCTACAGGGGGAATCCTTTGGTTATCACCATATTGTTGATTATGCAGAAAGAACTATCAAACAGAGGTATTTCTTTGGTACATCCAAATTTAGTGCAAGTTTTTTTACTTCAAAGTTTGGTGACTAAATGACTTCTTATCTTTCCTGGAAATTATTTGTTATGCTTTTTTTTCCCTTGGAAGTTAGAGTGACTAACCACTCGAAATTTACTGTAGTATGCTTGAACAAAATTGATAATCCATATAATAATTATTGTTTGGAAATGGAATGTAGTAGAATAGACAAGAAATGTTTATGTGCTAGTTTAGTTCATAGAATCAAATATGTGTTCTACTATCATTTCAATGTTTGGTTCACATGAATTGTGCAAGTAATGGACAAATAATCATCTCTATTCTTGACCTAACATATCCCCACAACTTAAAACTCATTTTGGAAGAGACCAATTCAATAAACATGCATGATTAGGAAGGAATAACAGTTTTTCTAGAATTGACTTTCTAAGTGCATTTTTAAACAAACGCAGTAGTAACTATCACATCAGAATTCACTAGACATAGAATAGCTATGTGAACTACCATGCTGTCAGTGGATTCTCTGTTTATTTGAATAATTTAAAGGAGTACATTAATGGAATGTGCAAGGCATTAAAATTTGTTATTTAATAAAAAAAATTGGTTTCAATAGATGAACATGATCTATAAATTTTTTAATAAAACAAATTGTGTGCGAACACATTGCACAAAAATATTCAATATAATGCAATTAATTCAATAAATAAGTACCAAATGTTAACATTTAAATATTCATTGAAAATCAACATATTTAACTTTTGTAATGTGAATTTCACATTTATCTAAATGAAATATCTGATTTTTTTTAAAATTACTTTAGATTTTAAGTTTATGAAAATTTGAAATATCACTTTCTCTCTAGAATAAATGTTGTAACCTATTTCTTAATCATTAAATGGCATACAATTTAATTATATATTTAGGTTTACTTAGTTGAATTTGAATTATACCTAAATTCAGTATATTTAATAATCGAATTTTCGAAATGTAAAATTGAAGTGATCTTAACTTGCTTTAGAATTTAAATTTAAAATTACTTAGGTAGCAAAAATTCGATAATCAAACAAGAGGCATGAATAATAACGAAACACTCATTATTGAAATATCCCAAGCAACATGTCAAATAGGTCGACATGTGACTTATTAAAATTTTAGAAAATGTTTATGTTGATATACAACTATAGCATTTAGTTTTAGGCCATTAAAATTCTAGTTATTGTAAAAGAGTTGAAAAAAGTAAGTTGTAATGAATGAACTTTGATTCATGAAATTAGAAAAAATAGTAGACACTAGAGCTAATCATGGAGGAGAAAGGACTGTTGTGCATTTAAGAAACTTAAGTAGGCTATAGAAGATCATACTAAAACTATTGATATAAGAAGTCATAAATTGGCATTTGAGTGCACCAATGCTTCACCCGAGTGTTGTGGTTGTTGGAAGGACACAACAATGGCACACCATGTTATGCTAGGTCATGTAAAATATCACCAAATCAATTCTAAATTAGGTTTCATGAGCTGTGATGTAAGAGTAACTGAAGGGAGTAACATTAGAGGTGTTGTACAGGGAAGATATTGTGCACAGGGAGATAGAAGACCGAAGGTGTAAGGTCACAAGATAAGATAATGCATGTGAGGAGCATAGGAGAGTAGTCGACATTCCAAGGAGAAGAGATTATAGGTGAAGTGGTAAAGGATTAAAATGTGGCCTTGTATAGGGAGAAAAGAGAACAAGTTCCATATGAAGGGGCAAAGAGTTTTAGAAAGAGCAAGGTGTTGAATTGCAAATTGTTACTATATTGGAGCTTTCTTTTTAAAATTGGCTGTATCATTTATTTAAGGCTTAATATTATTGGCAAAAAAGGGCATCAACTTATTAAAAACATTAACTTGTAGGATTTGAGATGCACTAGAGAGGGGGTGAATAGTGCTTCGCTTGATTTTGCCTTGAATTGTTAGTACGCAACGGAAAATAAGAAATAAAAATAATAACAACAAACTTGGATTTTTTTACCTAGTTCAGTAACCCCCAAGGTTTCTACTTCATAACCTAAGCATTGAATGCGAGCCACTTTCTCCTTTTTAGAAACCTTCTATAGGTGGATACACCTCTTACAAGTTGTTCTTACACATTAATAAGCAATACAAATAATAATAAGAATAATGGAAACCACTTATATTGTGTTTTGGGTGATCAGAGGACCTTTCGATCAAGGTTTAAAATCTTGACCCGTATTGAGATTTCGGTCTGTGACCAGAACGATACGGTTTCGATACCGTATCATCCGTACTGATACTATTTCGGTATTTTTTTTCTTTTTTTAAAACATTAATATTAATTATTTGATTTTTTTAAAATTTTAGTTAATTTTTAAAAAAGAATTTAAGATTTAATTTTACATAAATTATAAATTCGAATTTAGAATTTTAATTAAAATATCTTTTATTTTTTAAATTTTTATTTCTTAAATAAAAATAATAAAAATATAAATTTATATAATTATATAAATTAATTAATAATTTATTTAATTAAATTTTACAGTTTAATTAATTTATATATTATATATATATATAATTTTAATTAATTTATATTTTAATTATAAATTATATATTTATGAATTTTAGAAAATTTCTCAACCGCGTGGTCGCGATCGCGATCGCACTGGCGGGGATCGCGATCGTGATCACCGTCGCCGCCGTCGCTGCCGCCACGCTCAGCCGCTCGTCTCGTCGCCGCTGCTTCTGTAGCCCTTTCGCGAAGTTTTCGATCGTATGTTTTATCAAATCACGCCAGCCCGTGATCGGTCCTCGATCGCCAACGAAATTTCGTCCGGTACGGCTCGTCATTTAAAACCTTGCTTTCGATCACCTAGACCTCATCGTTATCCAACAGTGCAGTCTTCACTATCTATCCACTTTTCTGTTGGCCGAAAGTCTCTTTTGGTCGCTCAGACTCCTTATTTGGCAGCTTTCACATCCATGTGCATGCTAATTGATATTGATTGGACCATTCGATCGCTCGGGACTAAAAATAATCTAGCCACATTAGTGCTTATCCCCACCTACCTTTCTTTCACTCAAGGTTGAAAATAATCTAGACACGTCAACACTTATCCTGATCGAAGCTTATCTTTGACTGGGAATCACCTGAACCTCCTTTTGGTAGCCTGAAAACTTATTTTTCCTGCAACACAAAGGTTAGTCTGAATACAACATAAAATATATAAGATTGCCCAATATCTGGTCTACCTGATCTACTAGATTTGCCTATATTTAGTCTACCAGACTTACTACTTGCTTGGAGTTTGCTCCTTCAAGACTTTCCCATAGAGTTTACTCCTTTAGGATTTTTCATTTATCATGCATTCTGTCACCCTTTGACCTGCTTTGACTTTCCCCTTACTGACATTCGATACCCATTTGATTTGCTTGGACTTTACAACTACCTAAAATCTACTCCTCTAGGTTTTCACTCTTCCTAACATTTGATTTTCAACTTGCTAGGACTTTCCACTTGCCAGACATCCGATCCCCCTTTAATATGCCTGAACTTCCATCAATTGCCAAACATTTAGTCACTGTTGACTTGCTTGAATTTTATACTAACTTTCAAGCATCCAGTCACCTTTAACCTATTTGAACCAACTCTTGGTCAACTTTAACTAGACTTGCACAATCAAACATATTGATCAGACATCAAATATTTTGAAAGTCGATTGCACCAACATAACCTTTGTGCAAGTATGCAATCCTTGTAATGGGCTCACTCATATTCTATTCATTGTTTCCTCTTCGTACAACAACATATTTAGAGAATCTTTGAGAGTGGGAATGACACAATCCTCTTATTTTCAAAGGGTTGTTTTCCATTTCCTTTGCAATAAACCATCACTTGTGGGCTCATTCTAGAAACCAAGAACTTAATTTAAGCTATAATTAACATATTAGCTACACACTGTTAATCACTTTGCCCAAGCATTAATAAGTATTCAAAACTCTTACTAGTGCTAATAATCTTATTTGTTTGTTAAAGTTAGTCTTGTGAGGTTAATTTTCTTTTTATACTTTTTATTATGGTATGTGTACATATTTATGGTTAGTGGGCTTATGAGGAGTATTGATTTAAATAAGAAAGTGTTGTATTGATATTTATTTATTCATTATAAATAGATAAGGGATAAATCTTAAGAATAACTCTTTATGTCCTTTTCCCTATTGTTTTCCCTTGCATTGGTCGGGAACATTTGATATCAGAGGTACTTTAGGTGACCCACTTTAACTCTCTAAAGCATTCTATTGAAGCTATATTGTTTACCTAGAATGCAAGAGGGTGGTGATGTTGGAAAATTAAAGTTGATTAATGTAAGATATATTCATTCATTGTTTTTATCCTTTGTTAATGTTTATGAGTTTAGTTTGCTAAACTTTATTTGGGCTGTGTAGTTGTTAGTGTGAATAATTTAAATTGTCATGTAAGAACCTAGTTTATATATCTATCTTATGTCTAAATATTGATCATTTTCCCAAATGGCTTGCTTAAAGTTTGACATATACTAAAGAACTCACCATGGTTTCAATTTTAACAAAGGACACTTCCCATAATAGAGACTCTAAAAATACTCATATTGACCTAAACATGCCCATAGAATTTTTTAAAAACTTTTATTATCTTCTAGTAGTCAAAAGCAAGAAGGGCATGCCTCAATGCTTAAGAGACCATGGTGAATTCAATACTAGTTTCATTTTGTTATTTTGACTAGGGATGATAATGGGCAGGATTTGGGTCAGATTCTATATCCTCTGTCCCCATCCCCATTTATTATATTCATCCCCATCCCCATCCCTGTCAAATATTCAATTTTCATCCCCATTTCCATATCCGTCGGAGGATCGAACCCTATCCAAATATTCTATTATCTTACAATTGCATTTTTTTGTTTTTCAAATTTGAATTATTTAAATGAAGATATGAATATTTATCAAATTCTTAAGAGAGCAATAAGAAAAAAGATTAAAGATAAAAATTAGCAAACTTAATATGATATAAGAAATAATAAAATATTAAAATAGGTTAACCCAATGCCAACAATATATATTATAATTTGATTGGGTATTCGGCAAGGGTATGGATAAGATTCTATCAAATTTGCCTCCATACTCGAATCCGAAAATTCCCATACTCAATTATTTAATCGGATTAAAAAAAAATTCCTTCATACTCTCCTCTATTAAGGTTGGATATCGAATCCTCCATCAAATTCGGAGGAAATTACCATCCCTAATTTTGACCATTAGACTATCAGAAGGCTATTAAGGTGAATTTAGGAAAACACCTTGTTGACTCCAACGACTAAAAATAAAAAGTAAGGGCATAAATGGATTCCTAAGGGCATCACTAATTCAATGTTGTCTCATTTATCATTTTGGCTATCGGAAGACGATTAAGGTTGTTTTGGAAAAACATCAAATTGCCTTCTAGTTATTTACATCAAGAAGGGGCATGAATTAATTTCAAGAATCATTGTGAATGAAATAGTGATCTCATATTACCATTTTAACTGTGAAGACCATCAAAATTTAGAAATGTTTTGGCCAAGAAGTAGATTTTCTATTCTTAAAACCAAGAAGTAATGCCAAATGGATTTCTCCAAGCACTATGAATGTAATGCCTTATATTGTTGTTTTAACTATTGAAAGAGCACCCAAGTGTTTGTTGTTGGTCTTCATTTCTAGGCGCTCTTGTAATTTATTCATGCTTATATTTTTTGAATTTTGAATAATGGAAGATTGCTTAATTTTTTTTGGAAAAATGATAATCTTCTATGGGTTAAAATGACAATATGAGACCATCATTGCATTCATGATGCTTTTAAGAATCTATTCATGTCCTTGATTTTCACCATGGGAAACCATTGAAGTGTTTTTTTTCCAAAAATACCTTGTTAGCCTTCCAATGGTTAAAATGATGATATGAGATCATTGTTGTATTTCGGTACTTCTAGCAATTCTTCAGGTATTTGTTTCTTGATTTTGCCCACTTGAGAACCATTAAGGTGATTTTAGAAATCTTAAAAAGAGCTTTTAGTTGTCAAAATGACAAAATAAGATTAGGGGTGCCAATTATTTGATTCAACCAAGATGAATTGAATTGAAATTTTGGTTTGGTTTGATTTGTTTGATTATTTTAGTTTGGTTCTAAACTTTTTTCTAAAATTGTTTTGCACTAAAAAAATCAAAATGTAGTTTTGAATATTTCTACATTTCCATTCATGAAAAATTAATCTATTGGATTATGTTTTAAAATTCTAACAAAAAAAGTGTAAGAATTTTACTTTAATTTCTCTTTTACTATATGTGATGAATAGTTTTGATTTAATTTTTAAATTGAGACTCCCTTATATCTTAGATTGCTAATATTATTATTTTCTTAAATTTATGATAGTATGATTCTATTAATATTATATACCAATCAATAGTCCTTGTTTTTCATGGCAATTATATATCAATGCTGGTAAGCGTATTAATTTTTATTTTTTTCTCTTACCACAAAAAATATATTGAATGCCTTTTTTACCAATTCACCAACATATTTGGATCTGTGCGATGCTAGAGGGGAGGGTTGAATAGATTCGCTTTGTTGATTTGAGTATGCAACGGAAATTTGCACCACGCGAAAACAATTAAAACCATATTATACCATAATTTTTTTTACTTCGTTGACATCCTCGCAAGGTATAGTTTCTAATGTTACAACCATTATATTTTTTTCTTCTCGCATAACTTTTGGAGATGGAGAAACCTCTTACGATAATAGGAATGAATACAATAGTATTAGCAGAGATGAGAGAGAGATGAAAAACCCTTGCTAGAACAATCTCTCCTTCAAGCCTTGAGCATAAGTTGAGCACAATAATTAGGCCTCTATGAGCCTAATCCACAAGATTTTTTCTTGAAAATGATGATGTGACCTTTATATAAATGCTCAACTCAAACGACAATTTTGCACATTTTCGAGGCAATAGCCAACTGCTTATATTTTAGCAATAGATTGTTTTAGGTGTTAACCTTCGATTCTGCGGTTTAAATAGTCTCTGAACTATTGATCTGCGGTTGATGTTGTAATATAATTTGAATATCAGTTGACTGATGGTACCCATCAATCAATTGATGGTGATAAGTCGAGTTGAGCAGCTGATTGCCAAATATTCTATTCTCTTTGAAAGCTCAAGTAATCAACTATAACATTCCCATCAATCGATTGATAGTGATTAGTCAAGTTGCCCAGTTAATTACTAAATATTTTGTTTCGTTTAAAACTCTGAGCAAACGATTGTATATTCGACTGCTAAGGTTTTTGTATAAAACTCTAACCTTTGGTGTTTGTACATCAGTTGATTGTTGTCAAACCCTAAATCCCTATGGAGTTTGGTTATAGCAGTCGATTAATCTTCTTGTACACTTGATTGATGCTAAACCCTCATGGACTTCAGGGTTTGCCTACATCAGTTGACTGTTCGTTTGCATTAATCGATTGATGAGAAAAATCTATAGATTTAAAATACTATAGAAGTGCTATAGGTAACCTTCTATACTTAATTGCAAGTTGACCTGATATACTTTTTGCAGTAGGTATGTGTGTAAGATTTCAATCTTGTGCTAAAGAATTACATCTAACATTAGTAAAAAGAATTTTTAAGTATATAAAAGGAACTTTAAATGTAGGAATATGGTACCTTAGGACTAATAATCTTGAGTTAATAGGGTACTCTGACTCAGATTATGCCGGTTGTAAACTTGATATTCCGATAGAGGTATGGAAGTGCCTAGGGAAACAAAGTATTGAATGACAAAATTATTTAACTTAATATTGAAAACAAAAAAGATGCTTGATCAATGGAGGGTAAGTACTCTAATTCTCTTATATAAGAATAAGGGAGACATACAAACTTGTGCAAATTATAGGGGTATTAAACTAATGAGTCATACCATGAAACTTTGGGAAAGAGTAATAGAAAAAAGATTAAGGAGACTACGATTCTCGAAAATCAATTTGGATTCATGCCAGAAAGGTCGACAATAGAAGCTATACATCTTCTTAGACAATTAATTGAAAAGTATCGGGAGCAAAAGCAGAATCTATACATGATATTTATTGATTTAGAAAAAGCTTATGATATAGTTCCAAGAGAAATTATATGGAGAATTCTAAAAAGGAAGAGGTGTTAGTGTAATATATATTGAACTAATTAAGGATATGTATGAGGAAGTAACAACCAAAGTGAAGAATTCAGGCGGATTAATTGAAGCATTTCCAATAAAGGTAGGTTACATCAAGGATCAACTCTAAGTCCTTATCTTTTTACACTAATTATGGACAAACTCACTAAACACATTCAAGACACAGTACCATAGTGCATGTTGTTTGTAGATGATATTATTTTGGTAGATCAGACACGTGAAAGAGTAAATACTAAACTAGAATCTTGACGGAAAACATTAGAAGTGAAAAGTTGTAGACTTAGTAGAGTAAAGGCAGAATATATGAAATTTAAGTTTAGCAATATTAGACGTAATGAGACAAGTGTTAAGATAGGAGATGATGAGTTATCTGGAACTGAGAGCTTTAAATATTTAGAATTTTTTTTGCAAAGTGATAGAGGGATTGAGTGAGATGTCTTATATATAATATTAGCAGGATGGTTGAATTGGAGAAAAACATCGGGTGTTTTATATGATCGTAAAATACCTCTAAAAGTTAAAGAGAAGTTTTACAAAACGGCGATTAGACCTGTTATATTATATGATGCTGAATGTTGAGATACGACTCGAGCACATGAGCAAAAGATGAGAATGTTAAGGTGGATATGCGAATATACGAGGATGGATAGAATAAGAAATGAGAGGATCGGAGAAAAAGTCGGAGTTGCATCTATTGAAGGAAAGTTCTGAGAGATACGTTTAAAGTGGTACGGACATGTACTTAGACGATTAATAAATGTTCCAGTTAGGTGATGTGGAACGATGACAAATATACACATCAAACGAGGAAGAGGAAGACAAAAAAAGACTTGGTTAGTAATAATAAAATAAGATAAAATTTATTTAAGTATAGATGATGATATAGTAGGGGATAAAGTTCAATGACGTAGAATGATTCATATAGTCGACCCCATCTAGTAGGAAAAGGTTTGGTTGTCGTTGTTATAAAATTCGAAAAGAAGGTCAAGATTTATGTGATGGGTGCAATACACAAATTTTTCCAACCTATAGTGTCATATAATCTCTACAACATCCAAGCAAACGTAGTGAAATAATGACTCGTCAAGGTACTAAGCTGATACAATTTGAAATGTTCGGGTTTGAAATGTATGCGGGTAGGCTTTACTAGGAAACCTAGGGTTCGAGGAGGGTTTATCCCTAGAGGAGCTCTCACTTGACTCAAGCATCCTACGTTTTTGTTTAAAATGCATTAATATGAATGTATAATGTTTGAATGCACCAACAAATAGAGGTTAACAAATGAGATTCTTAGGAATAGAAAGAAAAAACTAAGGTTAGGATTTAGAATCATTAGCCCGAATGAGAAAGGGCGAAGATTGCGTTAGGTTGCTACCCAACATTGAATTTTGACAAATCTCAATGAATGAATTCATCAAGATATTATGCTATTGTTAGGTTATTTCTTGGAAGGAATGTGTTGCAGGGTCCGATTGTAATTTCAGCGGGGACCGCTATATTTTCATAAGAACTTGGATATAGTATTAAATATGCAAGAGTTCTCACATCTTAGGTTGGATAAAGATAAATATTATAGGAAAATTGATTATTTACGATTTAGAATATAGGAATGCTTACTGGTAAACCAATGGAAGTAGTAGATACTATGATTAAAAGAAATATTAATATTTTGTGTTTACAAGAGACAAAGTGGATAGGAGAGAAGACAAAGATGATTAAAAACTCTGGTTTTAAGTTATGAAACATAGGAAAATGTAGAATACGAAATGGAGTAGCTATTGTTATAAATAGTTCATTAAAGGTTAAAGTAGTAGAAGTAATTAGAAAAGAGGATATAATTGTAACTCTCAGGATGGTGATAGCGAAAGAAACTATTAATATAATTAGTATATATGCACCTCAAGTAGGAATAGATGAAAAATACTAAAATTAAGTTTTGGGAAGATTTAGATGAGGTATTACAAAGAATTTCGCCAAACGAGATGATTTTAATAGGAGATTTAAATGGACACGTAGGAGTAAAAAATGTGAAATATAATAGGGTGTATAAGGGTTATGAGTTTGGAGTAAGTAATGAAGAAGGAAAAACTATATTAGATTTTGCAATAACATATGAACTTATATTAGTTAATATATTTTTAAGAAAAAAGAAGAACATTTGATCACGTTTAAAAGTGAAAATAATAAATCACAAATTTACGTTCTTATGGTAGGAAAGAATGATAGAAAGATTTATAAAGACTGTAAAGTTATTATTGGAGAAAACTTAACTATCCAATATAGATTTGTAGTGTTGGATATGAGTCTTAATCATAATATTCATAAAAGAAAAACATATATACTCATAGGATAAAATGGTGAAATTTAAAAGATGAAAAATAAAACATATTTAAAGAGAGGGTAGGAGTACAAGTATTAAAAAAAATACATAACTCAAATACAACATGAGATAAGATGACATTAAAGTTAAAAAGTGTAGTCAAAGATCTATTGAGTCAAAAGGATGTGCACTAAGTAAAGAATCTTGGTGGTGGAATGAAAAAGTATAGGAGAAAACTAAAGAAAAACGAAAAGTCTATAAGATATTATAAACTTGTAAGAATGAGGAAAACTTAAAAAAATATACAATGACTAAGAAGGAGGCCAAAATAATATTGAGGCTAAGAATAAAACTTTTGAATGTTTATATCAACAATTGGATACAAAAAAAGAAAAAGATATTTATAGAATAGCTAAAGCTAGAGAAAGAAAGACTAGAGATTTTGCCCAAATAAAATATATTAAAGATGAATGCAATAAGATACTAGTTGACAATGAAGAAATAAAAGAGTAATGGAAGAGATATTTTCATCAATTTTTCAATGAAGGTTTAGGTGATCAAATTAACTTAGGTAATTTATGTAGGTCAAATTAGTATAAAAATTTATATTTTTATCGTAGAATTCAACTTTTAAAAGTAGAGCAAGTTTAAATTGAGATGTAAAATGGAAAAACAGTTGGATCAGATGATATTCTGATAGAGGTATGGAAGTAGCTAGGTAAATAAGGTATTAAATGACTTACAAAATTATTCAACTTGATATTGAAAAAGAAAAAAAAAGCTTGATTAGTGGAGAATAGGTTCTCTAGTTCCTTTATATAAAAACAAAGGAGACATATAAAATTGTACAAATTATAGGGACATTAAGTTAATTAGTTATACCATGAGACTATGAAAAAAATAATAGAAAAAAATTATAGAAGGAGACTACGGCAACTGTAAATCTATTTGGATTTATGTCGGGAAGATCGACAATAAAAACTATACATTTGTTGGTGCAGTAAGCACCTAAGTCGAACCTGAGTTTTGATTATAGCAAACGATACAAAGTTAAGCTCATGTCATTATCTCATGAGCTGAATCGAGTGTGCAGAAATGCTAAGCTAAGCCGAAGGTCAGCGACACTCGGAGAGAACCGTAGTGGTCGGGCGACACCGGGAGGACTTCGGATGGAGCCGAAGGAATCAGGTGGAGACCGAAAGCAAGACTTCAAAGGTAAATGTTGAGGTAAGCTCGTGTGAGTGAGCGTAAGTAAGGTCGAGTCCTTCATACGGGGACATCCTTAGGCGACGATCCGACCAAGACTTCCCATGGAAGGTCTATGTTGAGATCGGACGGCAAGTGACCGTCGAATTCACTTATATTTCGAGCTAACTCTTTATTACAGTCGAAAAGTCTGGAAATCAGTTCAACCGGCCAAGGATCAGTTCAACTGCCGAGCCATCAGTTCAACCGACCAAGGATCAGTTCAACTGCTGAGCCATCAGTTCAACCGGCCAAGAAATCAGTTCAACCGATGGTCAAAAATCAGCCTCGAGGAGTCAAGCTTTATCACCATTTTTCAAGGAGTTTTGTACCCAATTCCTATTGGTTGAAGACCCATTCGATGAGGGGCTTAAAGGCTATAAAAGGAGGGCTTCTCCTAGGGTTTTCATCAATCTCTAAGTGCTCAAAAGCCTCCGCAACGCTACGACTCTCCGACGACTCTACAACGACGAAGTGCTGCCAACAACCCTAGCTTAATTTATATTTACTAGTTGTTGGTATAATTTTATTTTGTCATCTCTTTTATACTGTAATTCTTTATTGAGGTTTTCTATCGTTGCATTTTACATTAATAGAAGAGAGGGTGTGTCTCTCTATCTTTTGCTTTCGAAGGTTTTTGTAATCGTCTAACTCCTACCTCCAACGAGGAGTGTTTTAGTGTTTTGCCCTCCGTGCGTGGTCAAAGACCACTAGGGCCTTAGAGTAATGGCGAAGGCTCTGAACCAATAAAAATATTTGTCTCCTTTATTTATTGCTTATCTTTCCGCTGCAATTAATTATCTACTCGGGTTTTAACGAACGAACAAAAAAAAAGTTTTATCGCTATTCACCCCCCCCCTCTAGCGATCCGCTTCGATCCAACAATTGGTATCAGAGCCGGGGGCGCTTAGATTTGGTGAAACCACCAATCTAGCATTTTTTACAGATTTGTTTTTTCGTTCATTTAAATTTTTCTCCCGCACTACTAATCCAAGACGAAGTCTTGGTACTCTTCGTTTGGTTTTGTTTTGCAAGTATTCGCTTTTGGAGTAGCCGACGGTAAAACGGGCATAACTTTTCGTACAAGTTGACCCACCAAACGGGCTACCTACCAAAACGAAGCTCTCAGAGAGATCTACACTTCCTACCAGGGTAAACCCTCGTAACAAGCTGTATTCATCCCCAAAAACCATCGTTTAGTACCATTTCCAGGACATCGAAGGTTGTAAGTGCTCATCTTTTATTTTAGTTGGTTATTTCTCGTTTATTTCTTTTGTTTCTTTTCATTTCCTACATTACTAATCCAAGGCGAAGTCTTGGAACCTTTTTCGTGTTTTTTTTGGTATTTTTTGTGCAAGGTTTCCCTTCCAAATGGCCCATCTCGAGGGGTTTAGCATTGTCCGACCTCCGTTTTACAACGGAGATGATTTCCGTTACTGGAAAGGTCGGATGAAATGCTTTCTCAAAACCCAAATTGAGATGTGGATCATAATCCAAACGGGATTCACACTTCCGACTAACGAAATGGGTGAATCCTTGGATTATGACCAATGGACCATTGCGACAAAACGACAAGTCGGTCGACGCTAAGCGACTCAAATCCTTGATGCGACTTGTCGAGGAGGAGCTAAATCGCGTCGGCCCCTTCATAAGCGCTGAAGGACCTTTGGACAAAGCTAGTGGAGCTACGAAGGGACCGATGAAGCGAGGTATGTAAGCGTGATCTTTTATTTAATAAACTATATAATCTAAAAAACGCAGAACACGAGTCCGCGACGCAACTTCACGTCTGCGTCGCCCAAGACATAGTCACAATCTACACGCGATCGGCAAAAGGTCGAAAACCGCGACCTTATAAGGTATGTCCTAAACTCCTTTCGAGGACTACCTTGTGGCGCATCCATGGTCGATGCCTGAGGTCTCCAAGGATCTTTTTGAAACTTAGGTTAGATGAACTATTTTTACGATTTTGAACTTCACGAGCGGTCTAACTCGGAACCCGAGAAGGGTATAACACTTTGCGCTTGAGGAAGAAAACCGCAAGCCACCCCGAAGGAAGAAGAGGATGAGTCCAATTGAGGTCGACTTGAAATGGAGGCCGAACTAGTCAACCTAGTTGGAGGATAGTCGAGGCAGCGAAGGTAAGCCTAAAAGTTCAAATATTAGATGTTATGAATGCAACAGGTTTGGACATATCAAGTCCGAATGCCCAAAACTCAAGAGCAAAGCACCAAAACACAAAAAGGCACTCAACGCTACTTGGGAAGAAGCATCCGAGGAATAAGATAATGATCGTGTTCTCATGGCTAAACCGGTGGAATCGGAGATGGAGTCGGAACCGGAACCTGAATTGGAAACCGAAGACGAGTCGGACTGCGAAGCACTATTCAAGACAAGCCACGGATACGCATCCGGTTCAAAAGATACACTCAAGGTAAGTCGGTCTCTCATTAGTACACTTTATAGTGCAATTAAGTTTTTAACTAGAAAGTTAGCTAAGTTCGAGTCCAAGGTCGAGACCCTGGTTGAGGAAGTTAAACTCCTCAAACACGAGGTCTCCCTAACCTCTTCGACTAGTCGAGTTCAAGAGGAGGACTCAACTCGGGTTGAAAAACTCGAAGTTGAGAACTCACTCTTGAAGAGTCAAGTCGAAGATCTTAGGAATACATTGGAAAGGTTTACTTTGGGATCCAAAGGACTTGACCTCCTACTTGGGTCGCAAAGGGCCGTGTACAACAAGACCGGGCTAGGGTTTAGCTCAAATACGACCAACAAGTTGTATATGTCGATTGTAAGTCGACATAAAAAACATGTCCAAGCATGGGTCCCTAAGACCACCTTAATTTCAAACTTAGGATCAAACCAGTACTGGGTTCCCAAAGACCAAATCCACTATGTGGAGAGACCGAATTGATTCAACGGTCCAGGGGGAGCTAGTACAAAACTTATTTGTGTTTTAACCTAGAAATTGCATGCTTAGGTTTTTATTTAGTTTGATTTTCCTTTTTAGAATGGTTAGATAGGACTATAACTCGTCAATACTTGATAACATAGTACCAGGACGCGGCGAGATGATAGTACGCTAGGAAAGCGGAGTCTTGTATATTCGGGCTAGATAAGGCGTATCTAGTTCGGTGCACTTGACCGAGTGGAACTAGCTGAAGCTACCTCGGCGTATCCTAGACTAGTTAGACCAGGAAGTGGTCTTAGGTGAGTCAAGTTATTATTTTCTTGAAAATGACTTTGTCTAAGGAAGTGGTCGTTGTTCCGATCAAAGAAGGTCTCTGTGCCTCGCCACGACCTGGAAGCCATGATCTTGAAAAGGTGACTTGATGAGCCTAAGGTCAAATCCGAATCTAACGCAAGGTTGACAAGTGTTTAAGTCATTAAATTTAAATCAAGTAAAATTGGAAGTCATCTCACAAGAACATATAGGGTTAACGTGTTTGATCATGTAGACATGGGTGAGATGATTAGGTTAATAATTTTTAACCAATCTTTAATAAATCCAATATCCGATCCAACTACCTTACGTGTAGGATCAATGGATGTTGGACAGTGGTTGCTCCCGACACATGACCTGGGATCAACTCAAGTTTTCGAAGCTTCGATTTAAATGACAAGGATCGGTAGCCTTCGGAAATAACGGCAAGCTCAAAATCATCGGATCAGGTGATATTGAGCTTAACTCAAATTTTGTTATTCAAAATGTTTTATTAGTAGAAAATTTTCAATATAATTTACTTAGTGTAAGCCAATTGTGTGATAATAACTATAAGGTCATATTTCTAGAAAATGAATGCGTAATTAATACAAATGAAACTTCTAAAACAATTCTTAAGAGAACTAGAAATAACAATATTTACACTATTAACTTAACTAACTCCTCAACTAAGTGTCTTATGACACGGCAAGAGGAATCATGGTTGTGGCACCGACGACTCGGTCACTCACACCCAAGACTCATCCACAAGATGAGTCAGAGTGACTTAGTCAGAGGTTTGCCTAACCTCAATAACTTGGATAATAAAATATGTAATGCTTGTTAACAAGGTAAACAATCTAGGACACAACATCAACTAACTAATCAAGAACGAACCAAAAGTGCGCTTGAGCTCCTACACATGGATCTATTTGATTCACACGGAGCTAAGTCACTTAATGGAAGTAAATTCTGCTTAGTCATAATTGATGACTATTCTAGATTTACTTGGGTCAGGTTCATCAAACAAAAGTGATACCCTAGATCAATTAATCAATCTATTTAAATTAATATAAAATCAACAAAGCATTAAAATCAAAAGACTTAGGACTGATCATGGTGGTGAATTCGAGAACCATAAGTTTACATAATTCTGTAACCTAAATGAATACCACCATGAGTTCTCTTGCCCTAGAACTCCACAACAAAATGACCTAGTAGAACGCAAAAATAGAACCCTACAAGAAGCCGCTAGGACAATGTTAAACGAGTATAACCTACCCGATAGGTTTTGGACGGAAGCCGTGAGTACGACATGCTATGTCCAAAATAGGATCCTTATGGTAAAGAGGCACCTTAAGATCTCATACGAGATTTATCACGATAAAATACCTAACATCAAGTACTTTAGGGTATTTGGGTGTAAGGTACATATCCTAAACACTAAGGATTACCTAGGGAAATTTACATTCAAAACCACGATCGGAATCTTTCTAGGATACTCAACTACGAGTAGAGCTTATAGAGTATATAACCATGATACCCTTAGAGTCGAAGAGACTATTAATGTAGTATTTGATGAAGGACACGAACCTACAAAACCCTCGGCAACCCCAATTAGCGAGCCGATTCATACTAGACCTAACTCTGATCCGGAAATCAGGTCTAGTGTTAATCCTAATCAAAGTCAACCAAGTCACTCTAATGAACAAGTGATAGATGACTCTAACCAAACTAGAACTCAAACGAGTCATCCTATTGATTAAGTTGTAGACTCAAACCCAAATCCAACTAGGACTCAAACAAATCATCCTATCGACCAAGTGATAGGTAATCCAAGTCTAGGAGTTCGAACTAGAGCCTCATACAGAAACCTTAGTCAAATCTCCTTAATTTCCAAAATTGAACCCAAGACTATTGACCAAGCTCTTCTTGATCCCGATTGGATTATTGCAATGCAAGAAGAGTTGGCTCAATTCACTAGGAATGAAGTATGGGAATTAGTACCACCACCTAAAGATAAAACAATTATTGGAACAAGGTGGGTGTTTAGAAATAAACTTGATGATAAAGGTGAAGTAGTTAGAAATAAAGCTAGACTAGTCGCTAAAGGGTTTAGTCAAGTCGAAGGTTTAGATTACGACGAGACCTATGCCCCAGTAGCTAGATTAGAGTCCATTCGAATGCTATTAGCGTATGCAGCACATCCAGTATTTAAGTTGTTTCAAATGGATGTGAAATCTGCGTTCTTAAATGGATACATTAAAAAAGAAGTTTATGTTAGTCAACCCCCCCGGTTTCGAAAGTTTAGACAAACCTGACCATGTCCTTAGGTTAAAGAAAGCTCTCTATGGACTTAAACAAGCTCCTCGAGCTTGGTACGAGAGACTTTCGATTTATCTTAAATCCAAAGGTTTTAACCAAGGTGTAGTTGACCTAACTCTTTTCGTAAAAACCTTAGGTAAAGACATATTCATAGCCCAAATCTACGTAGATGATATTATTTTCGGAACCACCAACTCAATCCTACTAAATGAGTTCATTTTACCTATGGAAAGTGAATTTGAAATGAATTTAGTAGGTGAGTTAAGCTTCTTTTTAGGTCTACAAATTAAACAAACTAAAGATGGAATATACCTACATCAACGCAAATATACTAGGGAATTAATTAAACGCTTTGGAATGCAAGACGCTAAAATTATTAATACCCCAATGACAACTAATGTAAATATGGAAGAAGATGTAATCGGAAATTCAATTGATTTAAAATACTATAGGAGCGTAATAGGGAGTCTCCTTTACTTAACTATGGCCAGGACGATATCTTATTTGCGATGAAAGTATGTGCTGAGTTCCAAACCTGTCTCACCTAACTGCGTATCCTTAGATATCTAAAGGGTACACTTAATGTCGGTATTTAGTACCCTAGATCTACCGAGTTCGAACTAACCGGCTACTCCGATTCGGACTATGCCGGTAGTAAGCTCGATAGAAAGAGTACGAGTGGTTGTTGTCAACTTCTCGGCTCGAGTCTAGTGAGTTGGTGCAGTAGGAAGCAACACTGTGTTGCCTTATCTACCACCGAAGCCGAATACATCGCGATGGGTGAGTGTGTCACTTAGCTTCTTTGGATGAAGCACACTCTCCGCGACTTTAAGTTAGACTTTACAAATACTAAACTTCACGTAGATAACATTAGTTCAATTAATCTTACTAAGAATCCGATATGTCACTCTAGGACCAAACATATAGAGGTCAAACACCATTTCATTCGAGAATATGTGGCCAGCGGGCCATCTGACTCGAATCGTCGAATCAAGTCTAACAGCGGACCTATTTACTAAACCCCTACCCGAAGCCGAATTTAGTCTATTAAGACGAAAATTGGGCATGTGCGTAGTAGAATAGGACTTTGCAAATCATATTACTACTATTTCATACTTTTTATTTTGATGGAACTAGCATAGGACATACCTTAGATATCATGCACTTATATATTTAAGGAGCCAGTACATCTCACAACACATAGGACTAATGTGTTTGTGTACTTAGCCACGTAGATGGGCGTGAGATGTTAGGACCTTACTCCTGGTTCCAAACGTAGAGTTAGTGCATCGCCATGAACCACAGAGTATAATCATACATACTAACTGACTCTGACCAGGACTGGTTGATCTTTCATATCAATCAAGCCAAATATGAGTCAAACATTTTATAGATGAGTTTATTTTCAGTATATTATTTTCAAAATAATGTAGAACATGCTTGGACGTTAAATTTAATACTTATTTTTCACACACCCTTCCACTTTTCGATATATGGCAAAAGGGGGAGAAAAAGGCCAAAGTTAAGGGATCAAAAGTTTTCATGGCCAAAAGTTAAGTAAATGTTTACTTAACTTTAAGTTTTACTTAAAAGGAAGTAAAGGCCAAGTTAAGAGAATTCTTAACTTAAACTTATTATTTTTTTTAACACTATGGCCAAATGCTAATGCTTTACTTAAGAAAGAGGGAGAAAGGGCCAAGTTAAGAAGTCTTCTTAACTTAAATGTTTTACTAAGGCCAACTTTAAGTAATGTTAATTATTTAAACTCTTCCTAAATAGCAATCCTCAAGGGGGAGGACTAAGGTCTTCTTTCAAGACTCACCCTCGGTCAAGGGGGAGGTTTCCTCGAGGAGTACTTGAAGAAAATTCTTACTACTCGACTTAATCTTTATTTTGTTTTAAATGCACATTATTATTTTTCATGCATGATATTTTATGCAGTTATTATTCTTCATGCATGCTATTTTTATTCTTCATGCATCTTGTGTTCTTAACTTTGTATGTGGGTTTGCCATAAATCAAAGGGGAGATTGTTGGTGCGATGGCACCTAAGTCGAACTGAGTTTTGATTATAGCAAAGCGATACAAAGTTAAGCTCATGTCATTATCTCATGAGCTGAATCGAGTGCGAGAAATGCTAAGCTAAGTGAAGGTCGGCGACACTTCGGAGAGAATCGTGAGTGGTCGGCGACAGGAGGACTTCGGAGGAGCCGAAGGAATCAGTGGAGACCAAAGCAAGGCTTCAAAGGTAAATATTGAGGTAAGCTCGTGTAGTGGCGTAAGTAAGGTCGTAGTCCTTTATGCGGGATATCCTTAGCGGCGATCCACCAAGACTTCCATGGAAGGTCTATGTTGAGATCAGACGACAAGTGGCGTCAATTCACTTATATTTCGAGCTAACTCTTTATTCTACAAATCGAAAAGTCTCGAAATCAGTTCAGCCGCCAAGCGAGATCAGTTCAATCATTGAGCCATCAGTTCAACCGACCAAGAAATCAGTTCAACCGATGGTCAAAAATCAGCCTCGAGGAGTCAAGCTTTATCACCATTTTTCAAGGAGTTTTGTCCCTAATTCCTATTGGTTGAAGACCCATTCGATGAGGGGCTTAAAGGCTATAAAAGGAGGGCTTCTCCTAGGGTTTTTCATCAATCTCTAAGTGCTCAAAAGCCTCCGCAACACTACGACTCTCCGACGACTCTACAACGACGAAGTGCTGCCAACAACCCTAGCTTAATTTATATTTACTAGTTGTTGGTATAATTTTATTTTGTCATCTCTTTTATACTGCAATTCTTTATTGAGGTTTTCTATCGTTGCATTTTACATTAATAGAAGAGAGGGTGTGTCTCTCTATCTTTTGCTTTCGAAGGTTTTTGTAATCGTCTAACTCCTACCTCCAACGAGGAGGAGTGTTTTAGTGTTTTGCCCTCCATGCATGGTCAAGGACCATTAGGGCCTTGGAGTAGTAGCCGAAGGCTACGAACCAAGTAAAAATATTTGTCTCCTTTATTTATTGCTTATCTTTCCGCTGCAATTAATTATCTACTCGGGTTTTAACGAACGAACAAAAAAAAAGTTTTATCGCTATTCATCACCCCCCTCTAGCGATCCGCTTGGATCCAATAGCATTTTCTCAGACAACTAATTGAAAAGTATCGGAAATGAAACCAAGACTTACACATGATATTTAATAATCTTGAAAAAGCTTATGATAGAGTTCAAGAGAAATTATATGGAGAATTCTAGAAAAGAAAGGGTCTAGTATAACATATATTAAAATAATTAAGGATATGTATGAGCAAACAAACTCTGTCCATGATGAGTTAACCTTGTCGTGGCCGGTCCTAAGCTCAGATAAAGGAGGAGGGTTGCGTTAGGTTGCCAGTCAGCATTAAACTAAGATAAATGTTTAATGAATGGATCAATCAAACTATTGTGCCAATGCTAAGTTGTTCCTCGGAAGGAATGCGTTACAAGGTTCGACTGTAATGTCTCGGTAGAGACCGCTACATCTTCAGAACTCGAGTGTAGCGAAAAATATGCAAGAATTCACATTGTAGGGTCCGACTGAAATGTATCGGCAAGGACTGCTATATCTCTATGAGAACTTGGGTGTAGTGTTAAATAAGCAAGAGTTGACACACCATAGATTGGGTATGAATAAATATTATAAAAAAACTAATAGTTTAAGATTTGATATATGAAATATAGGAACTCTCACTGGTAAAACGAGAAAAATTAATATCAAAGCTACATAAGAGACAAAACTGTGGTAGCAGTAGAAAGCAAAGATGACAGAGAATCGATTTTAAGTTACGACATACAGAAAAAGAGTAAACAAGAAACGGAGTGAGCAATAACATGCACCGAACGATAAAGGATGAAGTTGTAGGAGTAATTAAAAAGGGGGATAGAATTATAGCTCTTAAAATAGTAGTGGAGAAAGAAACTATGAACGTAATTAGTGTATATGCACCTCAAATAAGATTAGATGAAAATACCAAACTAAAGTTTTAAGATGACTTGGATGAAGTATTACAAAATATTCCGTCAAATGAGATGATTTTAATAGGAGGCGATTTAAATAGGCATGTCGGAGTAAAAATGATGAATACAGGAGGGTGCATAAGGGTTATAGAAATGAAGAAGGTAAAACTATATTGGATTTTGCAATAACATATGATCTTATACTAGCTAATACATTTTTTAAGAAAAGAGAACACTTGGTCACGTTCAAAAGTGGAAATAATAAATCATAAATTGACTTTCTTATGATTAGGAAGAGAGATATAAAGATTTGTAAAGATTGTAAGGTTATCCCTGGAGAAAGTTTAATTACTCAACATATGTTAATAGTATTGGATATACATCTCAAACATAATATTAATAGAAGTAAAATATACACGACTCCTAGAATTAAGTGGTGGAAGTTAAAGGATGAGAAACTAAATATATTTGAAGAGATGGTCGGAGTACAAGTATTAGATGAAATATACAGTGAACCTAATACGACATGAGATAAGATGATATCAAAGTTGAAAATAGTAGCTAAGAGTGTACTCGGTGAGTCAAAGGGGCATGCACCATCAAGTAAAGAATCTTGGTGGTGGAATAAGAAAGTGCAAGAGAAAGTCGAGGAAAAATGAACATCCTATAAGAAATTATATATTTGTAAAAATGAGAAAAATTTGAAAAAAAATATAATAGCCAAGAAATAAGCTAAGAAAGAGTGAATGAAGTTAAAACTGAAACTTTTGAATGGGTATATCGAAAATTAGATATAAAAGAAGGGAAAAGAGACATTTATAAAATAGCTAAAGAGAGAGAGAGGAAGACAAAAAATCTTAATCAAATAAGATGTATTAAAGATGAATGCAATAGGATATTAGTAAATCATGAAGAAATAAAAGAGCGGTGGAAGAGATATTTTCATTAACTTTTTAATGAAGGTTTAGGAGATCAACTTAATTTAGGTAATTTAAGTAGGTCAAATGAGTATAGAAATTTAAATTTTTATCGTAGGATTCAAATTTCAAAAGTAGAACAAACTTTAAATGGAATGTAAAATGGAAAAGCCATTAGACCAAATGATATTCTGATAGAGGTATGGAAATGCCTAGGGAAACAAGGTGTTGAATGTCTTACAAAATTATTTAACATGATATTGAAAACAAAAAGGATGCCTGATCAACGGAGGGTAAGTATCATAATTCCTTTATATAAGAATAAGGGAGACATACAAACTTATGAAAACTATAGGGGTATTAAACTAATGAGTCATACCATAAAACTTTAAGAAAGAGTAATAAAAAAAAGATTAAGGAAGGAGACCACGGTTCTCGAAAATCAATTGGATTCATGTCAGAAAGGTCGACAATAGAAGCTATACATCTTCTCAAACAACTAATTGAAAAGTATCGAGAGCAAAAGCAGGATCTACACATGTTATTCATTCACTTAGAAAAAGCTTATGATAGAGTCTTAAGAGAAATTATATGGAGAATTTTAGAAAAAAGAGGTGTTAGTGTAACATATATTGAACTAATTAAGGATATATATGAGGAAGTAATGACTAGAGTGAAGACTTCAGACGTATTAACTGAAGCATTTCTAATAAATATAGGGTTACATCAAGAATCAGCTTTAAGTCCCTATCTTTTTACACTAATTATGGACGAATTCACTGGACACAATCAAGACACAATACCATGGTGCATATTATTTGTAGATGATATTGTTTTGGTAGATGAGACACATGAAGTAGTAAATGCTAAACTAGAATCTTAGCGGAAAATACTAGAAGTGAAATGTTTTAGGCTTAGTAGAGTAAAGACAGAATATATGGAATTTAAGTTTAGCAATATTAGACGTAATGAGACAAGTATTAAGATAGGAGATGACGAGTTATCTGGAACTGAGAGCTTTAAATATTTAGAATCATTTTTGCAAGATGATGGAGGGATTGAGAGAGATGTCTTACATAAAATACAAGCAGGATGATTGAAATGGAGGAAAGCATCGGATGTTTTATGTGATCGCAAATAAGCTATGTTTTATGTGATCTTAGAGAGATGTCTTAAAGATTGTTGGGGAGAAATGTTGGGTAGAATCTTAGCTTGGTGTGTGCACGGAATTGAGATAAAAGGAGCCTTGGAGACATGTTGAAGGGTTAGGAATAGGAGAGTCCTAAATATTATGTGTCATGCTACAGTAACTTCAGTCGACTGATCCATAGCAGTTGAGTCGCGCTGTCGAACCTTAACCCTTTTGACTTGTATAGTGTCATCAGTCAATTGCTCGTTTAAAGCAGTCGACTAATAATCCTTGATATGCCCTCTGCCTGGTGGGACTCCATTGTCTAGTCAAGTCAACCTTTTATTCGATGGAGTAAGTCTAACAGTCGAGTCTTGCAGTCGACTACTAAATATTCTATACGAAGTTTATCCTAGTGGTCGTGTGCTTCAGTTGAGTGTTAAACATTCTGTGTGATTTTTTTGCTCATAGTAGTCAATTGTTACAATTAAGAGCTGATTGTTATTACCGAAAGACTAATTTTTCATTCTAATTTTGTATCAACCTGTGAGTTTATTGTGCATAAGAGTGTTTTATGAGTGTTACCCTTCTTATGTATGTTTTTTAACATGTTTTGGACACTTATTTGATTTTTGTTTTGGTTGGAACTTCCAATCATGATTTTTGAATCAAATGCACATGAATTATATATCGATCTTCCCCATGATTAGTTACATTAATGATTTATGAAATATTTTTAATTTTTGGCCCAAAATAATCCATCACAACAAGTATTATGAATCGGGAGATTATTTCTAGCATCTCACACTCATCTAAGTGTCTCAACACACAATTAAGGTATTCCTTATATTTTTGTGAGATACAGTAAAAGGTAAAATTCAGGTGGTGTTTAGTTTAAGGGTTTGAGAATGAGGGAATGGAATGCTTCCTAATTATAGTGTTTGGTTAATGGGTTTGGAAACTGAGGGAATGAAATCATTACTAATTATTTAAGAATGAACAAAACCCAAGGAGGATAGTAGGTTTAAGATTCATTCCCATGCCGATCGCCGATCGTCGCCATTGCTCGCCGGCGCGACTCGCTGCCGCCGCCGCTCGCTATCGCCATGCCGCCGCCCATTGCCACGTCGCGCACTGGGCCGCACGCCACTCGGCCGTCGCCAACCACTACTCGCCAACCGCCAACCACGACCATCGCCACCGACCACCCTCGCTGCCGCTTAGACCCGGGCCGCCAAGGTCCGGTTGACCCGACTGACGAACCGACCGCCGTCAACTGGTCGGTTAATCCCAACGGTTCGACCCGACCCGGATCGATCGCCTATTAGGCGGTCCGGTCACGATTTTTTAAAAAACCGAACCGGCGATTTTTTAAAAAATCGAACCGCGCGGTTTTAAAAAAAAAATAAAAAATTGAACGGCCACGATTTCGTGGCCGTCATGGTGCAACGGGCGACCCGCCGGGTCGGCCCGAACCGGACCCGGCGGGTCGACCGTTTTATTATTATTATTTTTTAAAAAAAAATCGACGGCCACGATTTCGTGGCCTTTAATGATCAACGACCACGAAATCGTGGCCGTTGTCTACAAGTAACTGGCCGACTGGCCGGTACTTCGTACGACCCTGGTGGCCGCTGAATTTTCCCTATAAATACTCCTCCACTCCCTTTCATTTTTTCACAAATCACAACTTCTCGTCTCTAATTCTCATTCTCTCATTTGCTTTCAAGTCTCAAGTCATATTTTTACAAATGTCTAGAGCCGGATCAAGTCGTAAGGGTGCAGCCGGTGCTAGAAAGGGAAAGAGCATAATGCCACCACCGCCCGAGTTCGAGTTCGAGCAAGGCGGCGATTCACCTCAATTCGATATCGGCGACTATGATCTTGATATTTCCGGTGATGAATATCAAATACGTCATCATCATCAAAGTCAAGAAAGTAGGAGCAATACATCCAGTACGATGGCGGGTTCTACGGCTACAAGACCAACTCGAGTGCCTCGCCTCGCATCCGATATCTTCATCAAACATTTCGAAAAAGTAACACTCCCTTCCGGTGATATGCAAGCAAAATGCAAATATTGTTCGAAATGTTACAAATTTCAACAAGGAGGTTACAGAACCCTTACTCGACATGTGGAGAGAAATCATCCGGTGAAAATTGGTATCGATCGTTCTCAAACTCAAATTCCGACATTCTCTTCTCAATCGGGTTGGGGTAACGAATCTAAACTTTTTAAATTTGACGAATCTAGATTTAGAGAAGAAACTGCTAAATTTTGTGCGATTAAACAACTTTCTTTTAGTTTTAGTGATAAATTATCTTTTGAAAATTGGCTTTCTACAAGTGCAAATCCTTTTATTAAACGTATCCCAAGAAATACTCTAAAATGCACACTTTTAAAATTAGTCTTTGAACAAAAAAAAGAATTGATTAAAGAATTTTCTAGTTTAAATAGTAAAGTTTCTTTGTGTTCCGATATTTGGAGTGATCATTGGCAAAGTTGTTCATATATGAGTATTACTTGTCAATGGATTGATAATAATTGGGACATTCAAAAAAGATTGCTAGCATATAGATGTTTTAACGAAACACACACGACACAAAATATTTCACAACTTATTTTTGTTATTTTAGAAGAATATGGTCTAACTTATAAAGTTTTTTCAATTTCTTTTAATAATGTTAGTTCAAATACCTCTAGTATTAGTGAGCTTATTGATATATGTAAACCATCAATAGGTGGAAGATTTTTTCATATTAGGTATACATGTCACATTTTAAATTTGTGTGTTCAAGATGGACTTAAAAATTTAGGATCACATATTCAACCAATTAGGAGTGCAATTCATTATTTATGGACACATCCTCAAGTTATGAAAGAATGGAGAAAATTTTGCAAAATAAATGGTATAGCGTGACGTTCCAACTCGTTGGAATTCTACTTATAAATTATTGTTATCTACTTTTGAATACAAAGATTTATTATGTATGTTTTTTCATCAACATTTTCAATCACGTGATATTTATTTGTTTTCAAATCAATGGAATATATGCACTAGTATTTGTGAAATTTTAAAAGTTTTTAGTGATGCTAGTAACCAATTATCAGATGTTTATTATCCAACTTCACATTTAGTTTTAACACATTGTTGTAATATTGCATGTATTTTTAACGAACATATTCAATCAAATGATACTTATTTATCTCAATGTATTTATGTAATGAAAGAAAAATGAGAAAAATATTTTTTAAACATTCCTGAAATATTTTTATGTGCTTTTGTTTTAGATTTTAGACTTAAATTAGATGGTTTGCAAGATATGTTAGCATTATATTATGAATCTTTAAGCCCTATTACCGAAACTGCTCCTAATATTTCTTTGATTTTGTTTAATATTAAAACTCATTTACATGATATTTATAATGAATATAACATTAAATACGGTGAATAAACTATCGATACGAAATACATCAATCCACTACAACTAGATTATTACTTCTAAACTCACTAAAGCACAATTATTAACGGACTAAACGCCCATTTAGGATCCTCAAGTTCCACAGAACTTGAGAATTATTTTACCACTTCTTTTGATTTTAGTGATGCGGATGAAGAAAGCTTCGACATTCTAAAATGGTGGTCGAAAGAACTCAAATATTTCCAATCTTATCTATAATGACAAAAGAAATTCTAGTCATTCAATTTCAAATTGCGTGGAACAAACTTTTAGTATTGGAGGAAATACATTGACGAGAGACGTTACAGCTTAAGGCCGGAAAATTTGGAAGCGCAATGTTTACTCGATGATCGTCAAAGGTCGCAAATCGAACCCAACATATTAAAAGTGACGGAAGAAGACCAAGAAAACAGAGGAACATCCGAATCACGACGGAGGAAATACCGAATACGACTGAAATTGATTGAATATAATGAAAATTGAAATGTATTTGATTTTTTTTATTGTAATAGGTTTTTTTATTTAAGTCTAAGATGTTGAAATTTGAGATGTAATATATTTTTTATTAAGATAATGAAATATTTGATAGAGTTTTTATAAGTTTAATTATGCAATTTTTTTAATTTTAATTATTTACATCATTCTTTAATTTTTTATTTATTTGGACGGACCGGACCGAACCGACGGCCGGGCAAGCGGTTCCATGCCAACGTAACCGGCCACGAGCGGGCCGATTAAGGGTCGGTATTTTGCCAACCCGGACCCGACGGTTCTGACTTGGACCCGAATCGGACCTGGACCGTGGCCAGGTCTAGCTTGCTTGCCGGGTGCGGCCGACCGTGATCGCCTACCGTCGTCGCCAATAATACCTAATCCCATCTTATAAACCAAACAACAGTATTGCAATTGATAAATCCATTCCCATTCAAGTTTACTATCAAGTTCATTCCTATTCTCGCACTCAAATCAAACGCCACCTCAACTTTTGATGTGATTTTAATATTGCTTTCATATTAAATGTTTAAAGGATCATGGAGGCAATTTATCCTATAGTACACATTCCTAACTCCCATAGTAGATAACTAAATTTAACTTTTGGGAGTGATTTTGTTATATTAGCTAGATTAAATTTTGACTTAACATAATTGAGTATAATGTCTCCTCTAACTATGTGATTCTTGATAAAATCACAATTGACTTCTATATGTTTTGTCATAGAGTGGTGAATTAGGCCTCGGGGCTATAGTGCAACGGTAGGGTGTCTAGCTTGGCTCTTAGGCAACCACAATTCGATCCCTAACTATGGCGAATTTGTAGGATTTTCCTCCAAATGGGATGACAAACTAAGGAAGCTGGGGCTGCTTGCACGAGCACTCTTCGATTTACCTCCCTCCTTTAGGCGTGGGGTAGTCATAAGGGAGTTGCTAATGTGGCGGTTCCATATAAAGTGGTGAATTAGATTTTTTTATCAAGTTTATGGTGCTCACATTATCATATAGAACTTGCACATTTTTATATATGAATCCATAGTTCTCTAAAGTGTGATTCATTCATGACAATTATGATACACACTCCCCCTATAAGGATATATTCAATTTTGGTTGTGGAGAGTACGATACAATGTTATTTATGACTCAACCAACTAACTAGGGACAAACCAAGAAATTGACATCCCCATTGGTGCTCTTTTAATTTAATTTGTGTCTATCATAAGCTAAATGTTTACAAAATCAAATGTTTCAGTCCTAGGATACCATAATTTTACATTTTGTGTTTCCTTTAGGTATTGTTGGATTCTTTTAACTATAGTCAAATGTGACTCTTTGGTATAAAATTGATATCTCACGCACATTTCCATAGTGAATAATATATTAGGTCTGCTAGTTGTGAGATATAAGAGACTACGTATAACACTACGATATATTTTTAAATCTACATCCTTTCCTTTAGGATCATTATCTAATTTTCTATTTGTAGTCATTGCAGTAGTTATTTCTTTTACATTTTTCATTCTAAATTTTTTTAAGAGATCTTTTGTATATTTTGATTGGTGTATATATATTCCCTCCTTGGTTTGATTAATTTACAATCCTAAGTAAAATGTTAATTCACTAATCAAACTCATCTCAAACTTAATTTCTATATGATTTATGAACTCATTTAGATAAATCTTGTTTGTTGACTCATAAATAATGTCATCCACATATACTTAGGCTACAAAAATATATTTTTCACTATTTTTCAAAAATAAAGTAGAATCAATTTGATCTTTACTAAAGTCCTTTAAAAATAAAAAATTTGACAACCGTTTATACCAAGCATGAGGTGTTTGTTTCAGGCTGTACAAGATCTTTTTCAGTTTAAACACGTGATTTGGAAAATTAATATTTTTAAACCCCAGTGGTTGTTTAACATAAACCTCTTCCAAAAAAAACTCATTTAAAAATACCGACTTCACATCCATTTGATATAATTTGAATCTCTTATGAGTACCAAATGTCAATATCATTCTAATGGACTCTAATCGTGGCACGGGAGTATAATTTAGTTCTTCCACTTGATTAAATCCTCTAGCTACTAATCTAGTTTTGTTTCTCACAACTACTCCTTTATCATCAAATTTGTCCCTAAAGACTCATTTTATATTAATAATTGAATTTTCTTCGGGTCTAGGAATTAAATCCCACACTTGACTCCTTTCAAAGTGAGCTAATTTATCTTGCATTGCTAAAATCCAATTTGATTAAGCAAAACATTGTTAATTGATTTAGGCTTAACTTAGGAAATTAAAGCTACTTAACTTCCTTTGGTTCTAAAATATGATCGAGTTCTTATGCCTTGAGAAATGTCTCTTGTAACTTGATCTAAAAGGTGATTTGAACTCATCTTAGTGAATCTCGTTACTTGAGTTATGTTAACCACATCCTCAAGTAGAGTTGTTAAATGGGTCGATCCATGGCGGGGCGGGTCAATCCGTCATAAACCTAATATTTTGCAGGGAGATGTGGGCCAACCCGTTTTCTTGACGGGTGAAACAATCTCCAACCCAATCCAATTCAAGGTGGGTTGCGGATTAGATGGACCAGCCAACGGGCTATAAAAAATAAAATAAAAATTCTAAAATTACTTAGGCGTTGAGGGCTTGAGGTGATGACCGGTAAGGCAGATGTTGTGCCATAATAAGAAAGTAAGTATTTGAAGCAACTAAAATTTTGTAATTAAGATTCAATTATCGATCGACATGGTTGGGTATCGATGCTTTTGATTCTTTCAAAGCTCCAAAATATTCAAATCTCGATAATATACAAATTCAAGTTTTGACTCCTCCAAATAAAGATCTGTAGGATCGATGCAAATGCTAGAGGGGGGGGGTGAATAACGTTGGAAACTTTTTTCTTTTTTCGTTTTTTTGTAAGACTCGTAAATCGTAGAGTAATGTTCAGTGGAAATAATAAACAAAAACACAAGTTCTTTTTTTACTTGGTTCATAGCCAAAGGCTGGTAATCTAAGGCCCGTGATCTGGGATCGCTATCGATGGATAGTCACTCTTTCTCGTTGGAGATAAGAGACTTGTTTCTTTATACAAGAAAGGAAACGGTAACAATCTCACCATCCCTTTAAATATAAAGTACAAAAGAAATGACACAATGTATAAAAATATATACCAACTTTAAAGACGATGAAAATGAAGTACGGGGTTGGAGTTATAACAACACGACAATGAAGTTGAGCGTCAAATGAGAGATGGAAGCACAAGCACTTGGTATTAATTGATCTGAGTGTTCTATTTGGAGCTTCTTTTATAGAGTGTTCCTGAGCACTCCTATAATATAGGAGGCTACTATTGCACTCCTATAATATTTCAAATCTATTGGTTTTCCTTCTAAGCTATTATCAATTTTTACATTAGTTGCCATAGGTGTATTAATTTCTTTGATATTTTCCATACCAAATTTTCTAATTAGCTCCTTAGCATATTTATTTTGATAAATATAATTTCCCTCATTCGTTTGTTTTATTTGTAATCCTAGAAAGAAGTTAAGTTCTACTAGACTCATTTCAAATTCACTCTTCATTAATGAGATAAATTCATTTAATAATATGGTATTTGTTGAGCCAAATATTATATCGTCTACATAAATTTGAGCTACAAATATTTTTTGATCTAAGGTTTTTACAAACAGGGTTAGATCAACTTGTCCTTATTTGAATCCTTTAGATATTAAGTAAATTGTTAGTCTTTCATATCAGACCTTAGGTGCTTGTTTTAGTCCATACAATGCTTTCCTTAGTTTGAATACATAATTAGGTTGTTCTAGATCTTCAAATCTTGGTGGTTGATTTATATATATTTCTTCTTTGATAAAACCATTTAGGAATACTGACTTGACATCCATTTGATATAATTTAAATTCTTTATGTGCAATATAGACTAATAGCGTTCTAATGGAATCAAGTTTTGCTATTGGTGTATAGGTTTCATCATAATCTAATCCTTCTATTTGATTAAATCCCTTAGCTACTAACCTAACTTTATTTCTCACAATTTCTCCCTTGTCATCAAATTTGTTTCTAAACATCCATTTTGTGTCTATTATAGTTATGCCTTTAGGTGTTGGTACTAAGTCCCAAATTTGGTTTATGTTGAATTAAGCTAGCTCAATTTTACTTTCACAAGTTCCATCTTCTTTTGACATTTTTAACCCGCGGGCCAACTCGAGCTCGCCATGAGCCGATTTGTCTAGACTTGTAACTTGTGTGGGTTGATTCATTTAGGCCCGCTAAAATGATGTGTTGATAAAATTTCAATCCAACATGCTTAAATTATTTGACGGGGCAAACAAATCCAACGGGCCCAACTCAATGTTGCAGCTCTATCATAGTTGTCAAAAGCACAAGGCGCAAAAAAACGCTCAAAGGTCTTGGGGCTTAAAGCGCAAAGCGAAGCACACGCTTTATGGAAGAAGCACAATAAACAAAATATTTTGAAAATGTGATATATTTGTATCCAAATATCAAAATATTAAGTATCAAAATATCAAATATCAAAATAATCATAATCATCATCTTTAAAATATCAAGTATAAAAAAATACTAAACAGTAAAAAAAATTAACATGGATTAAGACAACTCAAATCAATAATAATCACAATTGAAATCAATAATAATCCAAGGTTTAAAATTTCGATCCGTATTTAGGTTTCGGTTCATGATCGGAACGATACGATTTCGATATCGTATTGTACCGTATCGATAAATTTTGATAATTTTTAAATATAAATACATAAATTAATTTTTTTTTTTAATTTAAACATTAAAAATAAATAAAATAATTACAGAAAGAAAAAATATCAAAAAATAATTATAATAGTAAATTAAACAAATTTTAAAATAGTTTATTAAATATTTTTAAATTAATAAGATAATTTTATTAAATTTTAGTTGATTTTATTTATTTTATCTAAACTATAGTTTGAGAAGTTGATTATTAAGTCCTAAGTTTCACCGCAATCATCGTTGGCCATTGTAGCTTGCACGATGCTCCCGCAGAGGCCGCGCGACACCCTCGTGCCCCCGCTGCCTTCGCGACCCCAGCGGAGGTTGCGCGATGCCGCCGTGGCCCCTGCGGAGGCCGTGCAACGTTGCAACGACCCTCGCAGAGGTCGTCATTGCATCGCAAAGGCTGTGCAAGGTGCCCACGGGCCCAATCAAGGTTGCAGAGGTTGCGTGAGGCCGTCGCGGAAAAAATACAAAACAGTAAGAAAATAGAAAATAAGATTTTTGTTGAAGAAAGCAAATAGGAGAGGAAAACAACGGAGACAACCGATAGGCGGGAGGCGACGAGAAGCGGGTGGGGGAGACAACCAGTAGACGGGAGGCGGCGAGAAGCGGATGGGAAGCAGAGGGTCAGAGGTTCACCTTGGCGCCAATAGCCAAGCAAACGAGTGGTGGCGAGAGGGAGATGAGAGGTGGCAAGCCAGAGGCGAGACAACGATGGCGAGAGGCGGAGGTAAGTGAGACTCGAGAGAGGTAGACAGTTTTAGGGCTGCAAAATTAAAAAAAAAATGACTTCGCTAAAATGCAAAAGCGCACGCCTCATGCTTTATCGCGAAGCGCAATGAAGCGTGCACTTCAGAAACTTCGTGTGCTTCTGAGGTCTCTGAAGTGCAGTGCTTGCGGCCTCGCGTTGCTTAGCGCTTAAGTGAGCGAAGCGCTTGCTTTTGACAACTATGGGCTCTATCCTCAAGTAATGACCCTTCTTTCAACTTGTTTATTTTCAGATTCTTTCTTAGCTCTCCCTTCATCATTGCTTTCTTTTAAGCTTAATTTCTTAAGTTCAAATAACACATCTTCATATGTTTTTCTTAAAAAATCACATATATAGAATTTTCTTTTAAGCATGTTCTTTTGTTGTAAACTCTATATGCTTTATAAGAGCTGGAGTATCCAAATAGAATACTCTCATTAGCCTTAGCTATAAATTTTCTTAATTGATCCTTAGTATTCAAAATATAAACCTTACAACTAAAAACTCTAAGATGTTTGATTGTTTGAGGTCTTCCAAACCAGAATTCATATGAAGTTTTGCTTAAAAAATTGTGTATCAATGTTCGATTTTATATGTAGTATGCAATTTGTATGACCTCTACTCAGAGATAGCTAGGGAGTGAGCATTCATTCAACATTTTCCTAGCTGCCTCTTATAGAATTCTATTCTTTCTTTCTACAACTCCATTTTGTTGTGGTGTCATAGGAGTTGAAAACTCATATTTGTATTTTTTTCTAGACAAAATTTAGAAAATCTATCATTTTCAAATTTACCTCCATGACACTTCTTATACGGCTAATTTTATGGTTCTTTCGTTTTCTATCCTTATACAAAAAGCAAATAAGTTTTTTAAGATTTAATCCTTATGTTTCAAGAAAAATACCCAAGTACACCTGGTATAATCATCAACTATGACAAAATAATATCTATTATCATTCAATGATGTATATGTACTGTTCTCAAATAAATCCATATATAAAAGCTCTAATACAGTAGATGCACTTGCAGTGTTTTCATCTTTGTGGGTAACTTTGGTTTACTTACTCTTGACATGTATTGCAAAACTTGTCTTATTGTAACTTCAACTTTGGCAACCTCGCACCAACTCTTTCTTTGACAATCTCTTGATTTTCATATTTATGTGAGCTAGCCTTCGGTGCTAAAGCCAAATCTCCTCTTCCTTAGACATGAAACACTTAGCGGACAATTTAGTAGCACTGTGCAAATCAACTTGATAGATATTATCCTTTCTATATCCTATAAGCATAGTAGTGTTTAGTTCACTATGCTTAATTAGACATTTAGATGAGTTGAACTCAACTCGATATCTATAATCACATAGTTAACTAATACTCAAAAGGTTAAAAGTCATGCCTTTGACTAGCAAAACATTTTTAATCTTAAATTGTTCAGAAATTTCTATATCACCTTTATTTTGTTTTTGAATTTCCCACTATTTCCAAATGAAATAATACTTTTACTTTTTTTCCTAAATGATGAGAACTTCGATAAGTCTCCCTGTCATATGCCTAGAGCATTTGCTATCTATGAATCAAGTTGTTGGATGTTCCCCCTCAGCGTGTACTCTTAAACACAAAAATTAAATGTTTTGGTACTTAAATTTTGGGTTCAACAGTGGTGACTATAAATAATTTAGGTACCCATGCCTTGGTAATTTTAGTCTTAAATGCTGTATTTCTACTAATCAAGGACATAAATTGCATTTCCTTTTGCATTGGTTTGTATCTTAGTCCAACTTTGTTATAAATGGGCCGTTGGGCCTTGAAATCATGTTTAAATATTTTGAACTTGGCAAAAAAATTTCTAATGCACTTCTTAAATTTTCTACTTGTGATTTTAGAGACGAATTTTCCTTTTTGAGTTTTTCAATTTTAATAAAAAAGTTCTCTTGATGCATATAACTAGATTAACAGTTTCTTTTCTAATTGATTTCATTTCACTTTGTAATTTTTTAATTCTACCTTTTGATTTTGCTAAAACATTCGTTAAACATGAAATGGTAGTATATAATTTATCTAATTTTGAGGAAGTTACCTCATCGTCACTCACTCAAGGACTATAATTTTCTTGGCTTTCCTCTTCATTTGAACTGCCCTCGATGTCATTCAAGGTCATTAGCGCTGAGTGCCTTGTAGTCTTTCCCTCGTTTTCTTCTTCTAATGAGCTAGAAGAAATGTCATCCTATGATGCATTCTTTTTTTATGGCTTATCCTTTAGTTTTTTTAGTTCTGAACCGTCAACATTGTAATGCCCTTTCCTGCTGCATTCAAAACAAACCACATTGGATTTTACTTTTGACTTTACGAGAGACTTACCCCTTCTCTTGTTTTCGTTGAAAATTTTCTTGACATCCTTCTCATTGTATCTTCGATGGCGTTGTGTCATCGTTCGGATGAAGTTTGCTGTCTCACTTGATGAGAACTCTTCACTGTCTCTAATTTTCAAGATTTTGTGATACTATTTGATACGGAAGGTCTTCATCACTTTGGTTGTCAATATACATGGACAAGTGGGAAGGTATTTTGTAAACTTGATCGAGCCGTGGTTAATAAAACATGGTTGGAGTAGGACAAATGGGTAGTAGAGTTCAAAACTCCTGGTTGCTTGTCAGATCACGCTCCTTCAATAAGCCCATTGTTGCAGGAAGAATGACATGTAAAGAAGCATTTCAAATTTTACAACATGTGGACTCTCCATGAAAACTTCCCAAATCTAGTTATATAAGGTTGGCAGAAGGTTGAAGCTCAGACCTTGAATGACACAAGGCAGTACAAACTCAAACTCATGCTGAACTTCATGAAATCAAAAATCAGGGAACTCAATAAGCTTTATTTCTAACACATTCAGGAGAGGGCAACCTAATCACAAAAATAGCTATAAGATTTGTAATGAAAATGTACTTGATGAGAACTATAGGCAAATCAATAAACAAGCAATACTACTGGCAGGAGTTGAATATTTATTCTATTTGCAACATGCCAAGCATAAGTATTTCAAGCAAGTGAATAGAAATACTACATTCTTTCTTTTTCTTTTTTTTGATTGGTACCAGGATATCTGAACCTTCGGTTCGATTAATCCCTGGGAGTGACCGGCCCTGTCCTATGGATCTTCGGGATGCCTCGTCAACAGTTGAGTCGGATAAGGTTGGAGCCCAAGTGACCTCCAATGACCATCAAGGGTAAATCAGGGAAGCGCTCGCAGTTTTTTCACGGGTTAGTCTGGACTCCGCAGTTGTGTCATCCCTGAACGACGGTCTAACGTCGAAGTCGTACTTCGTCCACCGGGCAAACTCTTGAGCTCCAGGGTCACCCGAATGGGTTTTTCCTAAATTTGTCGTCGAACGATGTCGTAACAGAGGATCAAACTGTGTTCTCTTGTGGGATGCCTCTTCGCTTTTGTCGCTACACTGTGCCCTGGGGGCAATACTACATTCTTTCACCCTTTGGCGAAGAGAAATAATAGAAGTGAAATTATTGTTGTGAAGAGAAAAGGAGGAGCAACCTTGATGAATTCTTACAGGCCTTCCAAGCTCAACTTGGCACATGCTCGGACAGAGCGATCTTTCAATCTAGGTGTCTTTAATGTGGTAGATCCCTCACTCTTGAACATCAACATAGTTTGATAAGTGAACTCATAGAGAAGGAATCAAGTGTGCTCTCTTCAATATAGGTGATTAGAAAGCACTTGGACTTGATGGATATGGATCTAAATTTTATATGCAAGCTTGAGATACTATCAAAATTGACTTCACAGTTGTTATTATGGAGCATTAGAGAGAAAGTCGGAGTTGTATTTATTAAGAAATTTTTTTGAGAGACTCGTTTAAGGTGGTACAAATATGTACTTAGACGACCAATAAATATTCCAGTTAGACAATGTGAAATTATGACAAATACGCACATCAAATGAGAAAGAGGAAGATAAAAAAATTTGATTAGCAACAATAAAACAAGATAAAATTTATTTAAGTATATATGATGATATAGTAGGGGATAGAGCCCAATGACGTAGAATGATTCATATAGTCGACCCCACCTAGTGGGATAAAACTTGATTGTTCTTGTTGTAGTTGCTTTTATGGAGTTCTTTAGCAATGGGAAGCTTTTGAACTGTGGAATCATACCCATCTCACTGGTGCCCAAATCAACTGGAGCAAGTAAAATGATTGATTATTGACTAATATTCCGCTGTACGGTCTTTTATAAAGTTATATTCAAAATATTAGCCTCCAGAATAGCTGATGTAGTTGATCATCTATTAAATCCAGCATAAGCTGTTGCTTTTGTTAGAGGGAGGAATATCTTGGATAATATTCATCTTGCCCAAGAATTGATAAGAAGTTATACCAGGAAATGAATTTCACCTTGATGTGTCCTCAAAGTGGATCTATAGAAAGCCTTTGATTCAGTTCACTGGGACTTCTTACTAAATGTGTTCCAAGGCTTGCTCTTCCCCATACGATTCATTATATGTATTAAAGAATGTGTTACTACTACTACATTTTCATTGGCTATCAATAGAGTCATGTATGGATATTTCAGAGGAGCCAAAAGGCTAAGACAAAGTGATCCACTCTCCTCATGTCTATTTGGCCTATGCATAGACACATCAACACAATTTGAGGCAAGATTTTCATTTCCACCCTAAATGTGAAGATTTGAGGATATCTCACCTAGCATATGCTAATGACTTTTATTCTCTACAGGTGATATCCTCTCAGTGACAACTTTCTCCACATGTTTGTCATAGTTTGACCGCATGAATGGGCTCATAGCAAATGCTACAAAGTCATGTATGTAGCTGGGGTGAATGATCACATTAAACTGTAGTTGCTGGGCATCATAGATTTTCAAGAAGGCACCATGCCATTCAGATATCTAGGGATACCATTAGCATCAGAAAACTAAAGCTTATAGATTACAGTCCACCGATTGACAACCTAATCAAGAAAATTAAATTGTGGCCCAAGAGCATATTGTCTTATGCAGGGAAAGCATAGTTAATAGCCTCGGTGCTTCAAGGGGTAGAATGCTACTTAATGCCTATACTCCCATTTCCTTATGGTATTATTGAGCGTATCTATAGTATTTGTAAGAGTTTTATGTGGACTACTAAACATCCCCTAATAGCTTGGATAGAGTTGTGTAAACCAAAAGAGGAAGGTGGCCTTGGCTTAAAAAATTTGAAAGCTTGGAATCTTGCTCTTTTGGCTAAGGTGTTATATTGTATTCAGGAGAAGCAGGATACCTTGTAGATTAGATGGGTTCATCAAGCTTACCATATAGATGTGGGGCTATGGGAGTGACAATTTAAGCATGGGGACTCACCACTAATCAATCAAATCTTGCACATCAGAGCTAATATCTTGGTGGCATCTTGGATTACAGATATGACGACACAAAAGTTGGCATCATGGTTTGGCCGAACATAGAGGTTTGAGGCATGCCTATGACTTTTTCAGAGGGGTTGGAAATAGGGTTCCATGTGCAAAGATAGTATGTAAGCAATACCTTCAGCCTAGTTATGTTTTTACATTATGGATGTTGGAATATTGGCAGCTGCCCAAGAGGGACCGATGTGACTAACTTTCTATGGGGAGTAAGAGGAGATGCAGGAGAATATTTTCTTCAACTGTCATTCTATCAGTCAGCTATGGAGGAAGGTCAGATGGTGGCTTTGGATGAGGCATGAGATGACATCATACAAGAGGATTCTGTGAGCCTTCAAGTTGCATTATTAAGGGACCAACAGGCTGGCGAAGGCTTGACACTTAGCTATGTCATCGATGATTTATTATGTACGGCAAGCAAGGAACCGTAGCATGTTTGAGGGTGTACTATATATATATATATGAATGTATCACACATATAAATATTAAACCATATGCATAACAATGTCTATTACTTATCGGTCGAATCAGTTTATTGTTTTTCCAATTGAAATTGAACTGAAATCAATATCTTTTCTATTTCTCAAGCTGAAATTTAAGTGATTTTTCAGTTTATTTGGTTTGGCTTGTTTAGTTTTTTGATTGGGTTTTGAATTCCCACCCCCAATTTGGGGGATGTTTATTTTCTAATAAATTTCAATTACTTAACGGTTGAATCAGTATCATTTTCCAAATTGAAATTGAACTGAAATTAAGTGATTTTTAAGTTTATATGGTTTGGCCCGGTTTAGTTCTTTGAATGGTTTTTGAATGCCCACCTTCCATCTGGGGGATATCTATTTTCTAATAAATTGCAATACCTTACTGTATTAGCAGTCATGAGTATCATCTTTGTACATTTTCTCCAGTTAATCTCAGTTGTTTATACTTCATTTGGAATTGTAATCTTTGTTAAAACCTTTCATTGTGTCTCCAATGCTCCTATGCTTACACAATATGCTCATTACAAGACTGATCATTCACTGCATTGTCAAGTAAGATACCATTTATTGATATGTTTTGCCTGAGAACATTGACTGAAACGTTTCATTTACCAACTCATCCAGGTACTCCCATTGCTTAGGAGATATCATTTGCAAAATCTACAATCAAATGGAATTTAACTTGTTTGATGATGATGAAGTTGAAGCTTCTGACTCATTACCCAGCAGCAACAATGAAGAGTTCAAGAGGCCGAACGAGCATACAGTTGTTACTGGCTTTGGACAGAAGCAAGAAGAAATGCAAAATAAGCACCAGCGAAGGCTAATAAAAGCACAGGAACTAAGAGATAGGGAAAGAAGGCTGTCGTCGTTCACAAGCTTTATTCCAGACTTGAAGAAGTTTTGGGCACCTAAACGGCTAAAAGCAGAAAGGTTGATGCATGATTCGCTAACGAAGCTATCGAAAAGGAGACAACGTGTTTCCACCAGGGACAGAGTTTGTGAGACTCCAATGACGGGACTGAAAAATCATTCACAAGTGCGAGCTGATGGTTCTAGCTGCCAAGTTAGCAATTCCAAACCACTCTCGAAGGCCTTGTTTCATCATGACGGCGAACGTGGTTCTGGTTAATCCCATAACAGCGGCGCTGCTCTCTGACATTACTGCCAGTTCCCTCTTTGACGGTAATTCTCTTGTGAGTTTCTTAGATGCTTGTCAACTTTTTTGTTCTTTATACGGGAAGTATAATTGTGACTTGAGGCGTGGGAGTCTATAAATTTCTTGTATAATCAGAAAAGGACCGGAACACTTTAACGACGAGTAATAGTGATCATTGCTGAAGCCTAAATAATACAATTTTTCATGGCATCTATTTTCCTCAGGCCTTCTGTTATGTTTTGCAATTTATGTTACAATTATGGCGAAAATATGTTATATCGTTCCATTTAGTCATTTATTTACCTTTCGAAAAGCATACTTGATTCTAGGTCGACTTTTTTTTTTTTGTTTTTTTTTTAAAATTATTTTCAGCTACGACTTACTAGCGGTGCACTTAAAGATATCAAAACCTGGTCGAGTTTTGATTCGGAGCTCACAACCAAACTAAATTGCATTTGCATAAACTAAAACTAGGCAAAGGACTTAAGGTTAATTTAAAATACAGTGGTGAATTATTTCTTTTCGATCTGTAACGGATGCCCACTAAAGGGCATTCAAAATCGGATAATGAAATTATTTATTATTTCACTATTTATAAATATGAATAACATCTCCATTTACATGAAAGTAATCTCTCAACTAATATGAATACATATTAGTAATTTTTCATTTCCTCTTGATTATATAAATATATTTCTTATGTGAAGTATGTAGAAGAAGAGAGTGAAATAGAAAGGGCAAGTGTGTGCAAGCTTGAGAGAGAGAGGACTCTTGAAAGAGAAAGAGGGCTTGTAGAAGAGAAGCAAGTGTGTGCTTCTATTAGACTAGTGCATGAGAAGAGATTGTAAGTGCGTGTGCATGCGATACTTGTGATCTGTACACTTATCTTTTGTTGAGTAAAATAAAAGGTTTATCTCTGTTCTTGTTGAGTAGAATAAGATATTATCATCGGATTTTGGATTGCGACGTTGTGAACATTGTGGTGAAAATTCGAATTAACAACTCATGACTTTCATCATGACTGCGAGTCTTCGGCGAGGATCAGAGTTTGCATAAATTTTTGAATAGTGCATCACCAACCAGATATAATTTTATTTCCGCAAGTAGAGGTAGATATGTGTTTGACTTCACCTTCTTCCAACGTTGGTATCATAGCCAGGTTGGTTTTGTTGGAGGATCGTGGCCCGGCTAGAAGGGGGGTTGAATAGCCTTTTGCGTTGTTCGTTGGACTTTGTTCGTTCTTGCGAGCTTGTCTACGATAATCGTCAATATGCGCAGCGGAAATAATAGATACAAATATGAAATACAAATACAACACACAAGAACACAAGGATATACGTGGTCCGGAACCTTAGGGTTCCTACTCCACGGGGTGAGCTCGATGAGCTTGAGTGATGAACACACTACTACTAAAACTCCTTCTCGATAACAAGTCGGAGGTGGAGAAACCTCGTACAAGTAATTACAAAGTACTACAAAAACGTACAAACAAATACAAAGACGAAATGAATACGTAAAGAAAACTTTACAATAAATGACTTTGAACTATTGCTTATTGCTTGCTTTGGTTTGCTTTTGAATGTCTAGAATGCAGCAACAATTTTCCTCCAAAATCTCCCAAAAAATCGCTGTGGAAATCCTCCCCAAGCTCCTCCATTTATACTTGTCTCGGGCTGATTCCGCGCCTAGCAGTCGACTGCTCATACCTATCAGTCGACTGCTTCTGTAGCCGTTGTGAGATAACGACCTAATCCACGTTGGCATCCACGATGGATACACGACGAATGACGCCCATTACCATCGATCATTGCATGAGCCGATCGATCGGCTACCAAGTGTTCTATGCTCGCGTCCTCGACCAGCAGTCGACTGCCATCCATGGTAGTCGACTGCTGAAGCTATCAGTCGACTACCCAATGCTGACAGTCGACTTCCATGGCATACAATGCAGTCGAACAATCGTCGACTGGGACATACCACCAGTCGACTGTTGTCGAGTAAAACCTCAAACACAAGTTGTTTGAGCATCCGACCGTCGTGTAAAATCTCAAACAACATGTTTAAGCATATGACACTTGACCTCAGTCACTTGGCCAAGTTCACATCATCCATGAGGTTTAACCCAAGACACCCTTAACTTATACCTAAATCTTCTAGCCACCTCTACTAGCTTCGCGCCTATCAGATCCCTCCAAGTCGTCTATGACTTGTTCATCCATGTGCGGATCCCTCCAAGTCATCCATGACTTGTTCATCTATACGCTAGCCTCAAGGTGCTTCCTTCAGCTATTGTCATGCTCTTGGTGTCTATACCGTTAAAGTACATATGGACTTGCGCTCCCAAGACTATCTCTTGGACTTACGCTGCCAAACCACCCTTTGGACTTCGCAAACGCCAAGTACCCATAACTTGGACTTTCACTGCTAAGGCTACACACTTGGACTTACGTGACCAATGTTACACACTTGGTCTTCCCTTGCCAATGACAACCAATGTTGGACTTTAACCGCCAAGGTTACACACTTGGACTCACGTGACCAAGGCTATACACTTGGTCTTCCCAGGACAATCACATGTCATATGTGTTGGGAATTGGACGTCGCTAGAGGGGGGGGGGTGAATAGCGTGTCGTACGTCGAGGATGGAAATCGATCGTGCTTGCGTCTCTACACTTCGTTAGCATGCACAACAGAATATATATAAAGCAAAAACTAAATACGACAAACACAATAACACAAATACACATAAATATAACGTGATTTGGAACTTTAAGGTTCCTACTCTACGGGTTGGGCTCGAATGAGCCATAGCGATGCCAATTACCACTAATAATCAAAACACTCCTTCTCGGAACAATCCAGAGGTGGAGGAAACCTCTTACAACAATAAGAATCAAATACAAGCTAATACAAATAAACTACACAAAGACAAGTAAACAAAACTTTACACAATGTGAACTTGAGTGCTAGCTTTTGGTTGCTTGAGAAGAGGCTTGAAGGTCTGGATTGTAGTAGCGAATCCCCTACAAATCACCTCAAAGAATCATGGCAAAAACCTCCTCCACGAGCTGCTTTTAAAACCTGCATTCGGGTTGGATTTCGCCTAGCAGTTGACTGCTCCTGTAGCTGTTGTGAGACAATGACTCGATCCATGTTGGATAAGTTCCAACGGATACACTAGGATCGTCATTACCCAATCGTAGCCGACCGATCCCGGCTACCGAGCATTCGTCTCGCAACCCCGACCAATGATTGCCATCCATGGTAGTCGATTACTCGCCATCATCACCGATCGGTAGTCGTAGTCACCGACTATTTCTTACAGTCGAACGCCAGTCGACTTTGATCAGTTCGACTGGTCATAATCCCAGTCGACTACCACGAGTCAACTCGACTGCCAAGTGTCAAAACACTTGACCAATCGACTGGTCCAAAGCCCCAGTCGACTGATAACCTCAACCATGAGTTTTAACCCAAGTATGATGCTCTCATACTTGCTAGACCACTCTTAGCCTAGACCTAAGCCTTCTAGCCACCTCCGTCAGTCTCATGCTTATCGGATCCCTCCAAGTCATCCATGACTTGTTCATCCATACGCTAGCCTTCAGGTGTTTCCATCGAATATTGTCATGCTAAGTTGGTGTATACCGCCAAGGCACATTGGGCTTACGCTGTCAAGACTATCGCTTGGACTTTACATCGTCAACCATTGGACTTATGCTACCAAGACTCTACCTTTGGACTTTATGCAATCAATATCAACCCTTGGACTTCCCTTGCCAACCTATATTAGAATTTCCATTTGCTAAGACTCAAGCTTGGACTTTCCCTTGCCAAGACCCATGCTTGGACTTTCCATTTGCCAAGACTCAAATTTGGACTTTCCCTTGCCAAGACCCATGCTTGGACTTTCCATTGCCAAGTGTCCCACTTGGACTTTCCATGCCAAGTACCCATGACTTGGACTTTCCATTGTCAAGTGTCCCACATGAACTTCTCTATCATATGGTCAACCCCATGTCAACCATATAGTCAACCCATTGTCAAACAATGGTCAACTCCCTTGTCAAACATTAATGTCGGACATCAATGTCAAATATCAAAATACTACTCGTGTCAAACTCGAGTCCGGTCATTCATGACCTGGGCCGATTGCACAAACAATCTTCCCCTTTTTGATGTTTGATAAAAATCACAAGCACTTTTGAGTTAGGCCACCTAACTCAAATCTCCTTACCAATTCTCCCAAATTGGTAATCCCGTTAATTCTCCCTCTTTTTGACATACATCAAAAATGTTCTCCCCAAGGGTGTCAATGTCTCATATCTCAATGAGATCTTACAATCTCCCTTTTGGTCCAAAAACACCTAGGATGTCTTCACTCTTCCTAGTGATAAGTCCCATATCACTCAAGAGAGACAATCTTACAAACTCTCTCAATTTCCAAATTGGGCATCTCACATTCTCCCATTTTCCAAAATTCTCCCTCTCATGAGGAAGAACACATCCATCATTCTATGATGGATAACCTCCCCCTAAAGGCTTGCTCCCCCTTGACCATTGCACCAACAATGTCTTTAGAGAGTCCCTAAGCCTATAGGAACACTAAACCATCAAAATTAAGGTCAAAAGTTCAACCTTGAACTTTTACACACCTTAAAATTGATACACACCCTAACAACTCTCCTAATCCATATCCAATGGATTTTCATCCTTTCTAATGCTTTTCAAAGCATATCCTAGGGTTAGGAGCAGTTAGGGTAGCCTAACATAGTTAAAATCAGGCTAAACAAACATTGTTTACCCAAAATTAGGGTTGGCAGTCGACTCTTATTGTCACCAATCGACTACCCTTGATGCTAGTCGACTGATTTCTGCAAACGCAGAATTTCAGTAATCAGAATTTGAATTTCAAAAAATCATAAGTAATTATACATAAATCGAAAAATCACGAAAATTCATATGTATAATACTTATGTCAAAAATTATGGGTGAAAAAAATTTGAAAAATAAAATATTCATAAAATAATGAGATTGACACAAAGTTCAAAACCATTGAAAAGTTCAATGTTTTGACTCTACTTTGTATCAACTCTCTCAATGGTGATTGCTATTAAAAGATAGACTTCACCAAGATTTTCTAAAATAATTTTAAAATATTTTGAAAACCTATATTAGATCATGATCAATGGGCTCAATGCACATGACTTGCACATTAGCTTTCCCCATGATCTACCCATGGTATAAGATGAGTTTGAGTTCATCTAGATGTAAAAACTGTTAGGGCAATCAACCCATGTGATATGGTTTTGATGTGTGTGGCAAAGGGTTTAAGTTAGGATGATTGGATTTGATATATGCGTTGGAGTCTTGTAGGACTTAGTAATTCACACATGGAGCTTTGGCAAGTGTCACCAACTCACAACCTCGTGCTTGAGTCGGCGAAGGAGCATTGCAGTGCCGTGCGCTTGATGCATCCGAGGGACCACCGGACGAGATGACTTGAAGCGAAGCCAAGGAAGCAGACTTCAAGGGCAAGATATGCGAAGGAGCATTGCAGAGCCGTGCGCTTGATGCTGCTGAGGGACGTGGTCGCGAACGAAGAGAGCTTCGGCGAGGGACTTCAAGTGAGATGAGAGAATGAGTGAAATGTAAGTAGCTCATTAGGTGAACTTGGCCGAATGACTGAGTGTCGGAGGCTCGATTGCAAGGGTTGAGGTTTACCCGATCGCCGGACGCTCAAATGGATGTTAAGTTTGAGGTTTACCCGATATCAGTCGACTGCCATGTCATGACAGTCGATTGTTCCAAGTCGAACGTCAATCGACTGGTGTGTAGCTGATGAATCGTTTACATCCCGATCGCTTAAGGGAAGCAATCGATCGATCGTGACCGCACGGGCACGAGCGAAGTCATCACTGACCGAGTCGACATCACCGATCGATGATGATATCATCATCGATTGATCATCCGATCGGCGTAAGGCGCCGTGGATCCTACGAATCCGACCTAGTCAAAGTCGGGAATGAAGATCACCGATCGATGAAAGCATCAGTCGACTAATAGTGTCAAACAGGAAGATTTGCTTCCTCTATATAAAAAGAGAGGGTGGGGGCTTTTAGAAGGTTAATGTTCATGCTCTAAACATCCTATTAAACGCCCCACAAAGCTGAAACTCCTTCTTTTAGTTTTCTTTCACATCTATTGTAAAAGGAGTGTTCTCATTGGTGTAAAGGTTTACCTCCACCTTGCTTGGGCTAAAGGGAGAGACTAATAGTGGATTGGTTTCGGAGTGATTCACCGGAGATGAATCGGACCGTGGATTAGCGGCGAGGCCATAAACCACGTTATATCGTGTGTTAGCATTGATTTTGTTTTTACTTATCATTATTGCTTGTTTAGTTTTGTTTCCATTGCGCTAATTATATTTGTAGACAAGCAATTCCATCGTACGACGAAAGAGGGCTATTCACCCCCTCTAGCCGGCCACCAACATTCCTACAAGTGGTATCAGAGCCAAGGTAGCTTGTCGAGGACTAACCACCGCAACAAGCACTACATCAAGGATGGCTGGCTCTAACATTCGCCCACCGAAGTTCGAGGGAGAATTTACGTGGTGGAAGAAACGCATGGAGGTATTCTTTGAAACTGACTTTGAAATTCTATTAATAATGGAAAATGGTTTCGAGATACCTAGGGATGAATATGGGGAGCAAATAAAGAAGACAAGATGGACCAAGAGACAAAGAGAGGAGTACTCGGCGAATTCGAAGGCCAAACATCACTTGTACAACGTACTCCCTCAATAAGAGATCAATCGGATAGGAGAATGTGCAAACACCAAGGAAATGTGGGAGAAACTCATAGAACTCCATGAAGGCACTTCCGAGGCTAAGCTTGCAAGGAGAGACCTTCTTCGCTCCCAACTAACAAATATCAAACTTGAAAAGGGAGAAAAGGTAACCTCACTACACTCTCGGTTTAAAGAAATTTTAATTGGACTAATGAGTGTAGGAGAAAAGCTATCAAACTGGGACATGATAATGAAGGCTATAGATGCCTTTCCCCGGTCCTCGAAGTGGAGCTCAATGGTGGACTCCTTCTACATCTCCAAAAACTTAGAAGTTAGCACCTTGGAGGAGTTCTTCTCAACCATGGAGCTCCATGAAATAAGGTTTGAAGGAATAAGTGAAGAATCAAGTATCAAGCCATCAAGAGGAGTAGCCTTGGCAGCCAACAAGGGAAAGAAGAAGAAGATAGAGACTCCCTCCTCATCCGATGAAGCATCCTCATCATCTTCCATGAATAGCAATGAAGATGCTTATATGGTAAGGAAGGTAAGGCGTGATTTGAAAAATTTAAAATTTAACAAATCTTATGATAGGAGAAGGCACAAGAGGAAGATAATATGCTATAATTGCCAACAAGAGGGACATATAAGAGATGGTTGTCCCCTCTTGAATAAGAGAAAAGAAGAAAGGAGGAGAAAAGAAGAAAAGAAAAAGGGAAGGCCAAGGCACTCAAGGCAAGGACATGGGATGATCCTTCCTCATCATCATCATCGGAGGAAGAAAATACCTTTGTCACAAACTTGGCTCTAATGGCGTTTGATGATCTAGACACCTTCTCCTCCGAGCAAGAAAAATCAAGCACAAGTGAGGAGAGTTCTAGTGAAGGGGGAGGCTCATCATCATCCTCTTCATCCGAAGAAGAAGACATGGTAACTATGGTAAAACATCTTCCCCCTCAAGAAGTAGTTGCCATGATTTCTAGCTTAACTAGGGATTTATTTAGGGCCAAAAAGAAAAACAAGAGCATGCTAGATCAAATTAAGGCCTTAGAAAATAAATTAGAACAAACATGTTTAAATGTTAATGATGATGATGCATGCTCACATGATAACTATATGCCTTTTGATGTAAATGATGCATGCATTGAGGAAAATAGGGCTTTAAGGGAAAAGGTAGATCATTTGACTAAAGCCCTAGAAAAATTCACTATTGGTTCCAACACCCTTAATATGATTATAGGGAGCCAAAGGGCAAGCTTCAATAGGAAAGACCTAGGATATAAGGGAAATAAAAATGAAAAGGCCTATAAATGTTTGATTGCTAGGGGTCAAGCCAAGAACAAGACAATTGCTAGAAAATGGATCCATAAGGAATATTTAGTGAACCCCATAGGAAAGAACTTGTATTGGGTTCCTAAATCCATCCTTAAGGGTTAGGAAAACCCTAGGATAGTCAACCAAAAGGATTTTACTTATAACATATTAATTGGTTGACTTAGGATGGCGGGACTTAATTTTTGAGATAGTGTTGGGTGATGATAATGCACCCATAAATAGTTTAAATCATGCTTTAGGGTGATACTTAACCATGGGTAGAAATGCATGAAATTAAGGTTAAGTACATAAATACCTTTAGGAACATCTCACATTCACCATAAGGATAACTTTGATTGAAAACATAGTATGGGTTGGATGATAGGATGATATAAATGGTTCACTAATGCCTATGACATTTAGATGATCATTTTAAGTATCAAAATAGCAATAATAGACCAATCATGGGGAAGACTTATGTTTAATTCTTAGACATATTGCCCAACGATCATGGTTGGATATTTCATATGTTTTCAAAATAATTTCTTACTTTACAATCTGTGTTTTCATGTTTTGAAACAATTTAATGCACAATTAGGTGTTAAAATTGATACAAACTTGATCAAATAACTAGTTATTTTTGAAGCTTTTGGATTTTTGGCAAATCATTGAAAATATAAGTAATTTTCATGAAACTCATTTTTCACTGATAAAGGACCTTAAAAAAAAATGTGTTTTCAAAATTTCACAATTTTTCGATTTTTCTAGAATTTCTAGTGCATTTCTGAATTTCATCCAGAAAATCAGAAAACCTAAAATCTTTGTGCCAGTGAACTGGTAGTCTGAACCAGTCGACTGATGTACTGTGCACGAGCACAGTAACCTGATTTTATCAAGTTTTGTTTGGTTTTTGGTATTTTTCTTTCTTAGAGATGATGCCATGTGTGTATAACATTTAGAAAATATTTTTGATGGTGTCAAAGGGGGAGAAATAGGGAAGTTTAAGTTAATCATGCTAAAAGGGAAAATTTAGCATGTCTTAAGGAGGAGTTGCATGTTTAAGGGGGAGTTGTTATACTCATGTTTAAGGGGGAGTTGTTATACTCTTGCTTATGGTTATTGTTATTTGTTTACCTAACTTAAACGGATTGCTACACATCAAAAAGGGAGAGATTGTTAGGGCAATCAACCCATGTGATATGGTTTTGATGTGTGTGGCAAAGGGTTTAAGTTAGGATGATTGGATTTGATATGTGCGTTGGAGTCTTGCAGGACTTAGTAATTCGCACATGGAGCTTTGGCAAGTGTCACCAGCTCACAACCTCGTGCTTGAGTCGGCGAAGGAGCATTGCAGAGCCGTGCGCTTGATGTATCCAAGGGACCGCCAGACGAGATGACTTGAAGCGAAGCCAAGGAAGTAGACTTCGAGGGAAAGAGACGCGAAGGAGCATTGCAGAGCCGTGCGCTTGATGCTGCCGAGGGACGTGACCGCGAACGAAGAGAGCTTCGGCGAGGGACTTCAAGTGAGATGAGAGAATGAGTGAAATGTAAGTACCTCATTAGGTGAACTTGGCCGAATGACTGAGTGTCGGAGGCTAGACTGCAAGGGTTGAGGTTTACCCGACCGTTGGACGCTCAAAAGGATGTTAAGTTTGAGGTTTACCCGACATCAGTCGACTGCCATGTCATGGTAGTCGACTGCTCCAAGTCGATCGTCAATCGACTGGTGTGTAGCTGATGAATCAAGTCGACATCGATCATTTGAAGCAAGCGATCATGATGCGTCTGCGAACGCAGTGAGTCATCACTCGATTGGGAGTCGACATTAGTCGTCTGATGATATCATCAATCGACTGATCATCCGATTGTTGGAGAAGGCGACTGCGAATCCCATGAATTCGGCCTGGTCAGAAGCCATTGGGGTCAACATCAGTCGACTGATAGTGTCCAACGGGAAGATTTGTTCCTCTCTATAAAAAGAGAGGGTGGGGGCTTTTAGAAGGTTAATGTTCATGCTCTAAACATCCTATTAAGTGCCCCACAAAGCTGAAACTCCTTCTTCTAGTTTTCTTTCACATCTATTGTAAAAGAAGGAGTGTTCTCATTAGTGTAAAGGTTTACCTCCACCTTGCTTGGGCAAAAGGGAGAGACCAATAGTGGATTGGTTTCGGAGTGATTCACCGAAGACGAATCAGACCGTGGATTAGCGGCGAGGCCGTGAACCACGTTATATCGTGTGTTAGCATTGATTTTGTTTTTACTTATCATTATTGCTTGTTTAGTTTTGTTTTCGTTGTGCTAATTATATTTGTAGACAAGCAATTCCATAGTACGACGAAAGAGGGCTATTCACCCCCCCTCTAGCCGACCACCAACGTTCCTACAAAAACTATGCACCTTGAACTTAACTCATTTCCTAGCATCTCATATGTGTCTAGGGTATTTGAAAACATACACATGTCAATTTGATGTGAGATGTGAGTTTTGTTCATCCTAATCTAAGGTCTCATGCATTTTTCTAAGGTAACACTACTTGATTCCCTTATACATGAGACTTCAAGTCATGTCATAGTCCGTAAATCAATTTTACTTAATGCATGGAATGATCATGACATATATGATAACATAAATAAGCATGACCAATGATCATGATGTCATGACATATGATTAAATCCTAAACTTACATGACACTAAAACTAAAACCTAAGCATGGTCATGACATATTATATGATAAAAATAAATATAATGTCATGACATGTTATATGACAAATCAATCATGGTAAATAAAATATAAAGGTATAACAATACCTAAATTTTAATGTTAATTGCCATTTGTTATGATTAAATTCATTTTGCCGTATTACTACTAATCCCCTAAGTGTGCCAAAAATTCAAAATGACACACTAAGACCTCTAAATCTAGTTTGTACCAATTTGATTGATTTTTCATAATTCTCAAAATAATATTGACACATCCTAAAAACCTTTTGGATTATGATCAAACCACATTTCCAAGATACCCATAACCTTAAAAATGACCTAAGGTGCCACCTTTACCATGGTTAGGTTAACTACCCATCCATTTAAAGTTGACACACCCTAACCCATTTAGCGTGAATCGATCATGCTCCTCGAAACCCAAAACCTATTTGAGCTCCTTGGGTTTACTAGGTTTTCCTTAGGGATGACCTCCCTAGATACCCTCTTAATGACCCTCCTAGACTTGGTAGCCTTGGTCATTGTGGTCTTGCCTAGGTTAACTCTAGGGGTGACTCCCCTTGTAACCTTCTTAGTGGCCTCCCTAGGTTTCTTCGAAACCTTAGCCACTAGGCACCTACCATGGTCAACTCTAGGGATGCCTTCCCTTGTGACCTTGGTTTTCCTAGACCTAGTACTAGTTCCATAATCAAATGGAATATTGTGATAGGTAGACTTATCTACCTTGGACCTAGGCTTGTGGCTCAAGTTTTTCTTTCTAGATGGTTCTTGCCTCTTACACCCTAGGTTTTGACTATTTGACCCTTTAATTGAATTTTGCATCTTCCTAAGAGTTTTCTCCAACTTCTCAAGCCTTGACCTCAAGGCTTGATTTTCAAACTCCAATTTTTCTAATTTAGTGGGCCCATTATTTCTTTGAATTGATTTATTCTTTCTAGGCATATGTCTAGAATTCTTGGAGTTAAAGCCTAGATGGTTCTCTATCTTCCTAATACTTTCCTTAGGTAAAATTGTTTTAGGGTCATTAGTCTCAAATTTTTCCTTATTCCTAAAATGACAAGACTTTGCACCTAAACAATAAAGTTTACTATTTCTAGCATGCTTTTGCCTATTAATTAAGGAATGAACATGATTAAAGGTTACCTTGGGGTTTGCATTAGCTCCCCCTACATGTGTTGCTCCTTCTTTTCTTCTAGGGCATTGACTTCTATAGTGCCCCGATTGTTGGCTTGAAGCACACCACGTGCTCCTTGCTTTTAATGGTTGGGGCTTTGGTCTCCTTGACCTTTGGCACCGATGGAGCCATTTTAACCTTCTTAGGGCATTTGCTTTTGTAATGCCCGACTTCTCTACACTCAAATCATATGATATGAATTTTATTTTTAAACGAAATGCTTGAGTTACATAGGTCAATGGTGGGAATCGGAGTCGGTTCTTCATCTCCTCGATCGGAGATAGATGACTCTTCTTGCTCTTTCTCCGGCATGGAAGATGACCTAATATCCTCCCTCTCAATCCTAGAGGTGGAGGCTTCCTCTACTTCTTTCTCTTCCACTGCCTTTTCCTCCTCGGATGTTGAACACTCCTCGACCTCCAAATCCTCACTTTCTTATGAGGATGAGCTTGCTTCTTCGGTCTCCTTGTCCAATTGAGCCGAAGATGGGCCTTCATGATATTTTGCCAACTCACTCCAAAGCTCCTTGTCATCCGTGTATTCACCTAAGCTACACAAGATATCATTAGAAATCAAATCAACCAAGAATTTAATTACCTTATTACTTCTTTCGAATTCTTGGAGTTGTTCCTCGGTCCACTTTTTCACTTTGAGGAATCCTCCCTTAGACCCTCTCGGATACTCGAATCCTTCCATCAAGGTGGATCATTCTTCGAAGTCCCTCATCATAATGAAGTCTTCAATCCTTGCCTTCCATTGATTGAAGCCTTCTCGTCCATAAAGCACATATGGGACCGGTGTGTTAATATTCCATTCCAATGTTTCTTCAATCACCATCTTCTTCCTCTAGCGTGCTCCCTTGGCGGTTAGTCCAAATGAAGAGTGGCCTCGCTCTAAAACCACTTGTTGGGAATTGGACGTCGCTAGAGGGGGGGGGTGAATAGAGTGTTGTATGTCGATGGATTTTGATCGCGTTTGTCTCTACAACACTTGTTAACGCAGTGGAAATAATAATAATAACAATAATGAAAGACGACAAACACAACCACAACACGCAAATATAATGTGGTTATGAACCTCAAGGTTGCTACTTCACGGGTTGGGCTCGAATGAGCCCTAGCGATGCCAATCACCACTAATAATCAAAACACTCCTTATCGGAACAATCCGGAGGTGGAGGAAACCTCTTACAATAATTCTTACAACAATAATAATCAAATACAAGCTAATACAAGTAAACTACACAAAGACAAGTAAAGAAAACTTTACACAATGTGAACTTGAGTGCTTACTTTTGGTTGCTTGAGAAGAGCCTTGAAGGTCTGGATTGTAACAACAAATCCCCTCCAAATCGCCTCAAAGATGTTAGGACCTATGCACCTGCTAGAGGGGGGGGGGTGAATAGCGTCGTTCATCGTTGCTTGATGGAATTGATCACGCTTGCTTCAAAATGTGTTATACGCAACAATATATATATATAACAAAAATAAATACACACAAGCACAATCACAACACCAAATATAATGTGGTTCAGAACCGAATGGTTCATACTCCACGGATTGGGCTCGAACGAGCCTTAGCGATGCCAATCACACACTACTACTCAATAACTCCTTTTCTGAACAATCCGGAGATGGAGAAAGCTCATACAAGTAATTACAACAGTAATAAAAATAAACACAAGCAAAATACAACTGAAATAAAGAACATTTTACAAATTAGGTTTTGAGAGCTTTTCTTGTTGGTTGCTTTAATGAGCTCGAAGGACCCTAAAATGCACCTGCACTTCGCCTTCAAATCGCCTCAAGAAAGCTTCCAAAGAACCATTGGCCGAATCTCCCACGAACAACTACTTTTAACCTACATCGGGCTGGATTTCTGCTTGTCAGTCGACTGCTATAAGGCCCCAGTCGACTGCCAACAGTGTTGTTGTGAGACAACGGCTCGATCCACGCTGGAAAAACTCCAACGGGACTCTTATCGGTCAACTTCCAACATTAGCAGTCGACTGCCAGCGCCCGTAGCCGACTGCCCAGTCGTCTACGGAGCATTCTGTGCTCGCGACTAAACCATCAGTCGACTGCCATTAGTCAATTGATCCAATGATCAATCGACTGCCATGCCTTTTCAACCCTTAAACGACAGTCGAGCACTAGTCGACTCACAACAGTCGAACCGACCATAATCCCAGTTGACTGTTGAGTGTCGACTCGGTTGTCAAGTGTCAAACACTTGACCATCCGATCGGTATAAAGCCCCGGTGAACCGATAACCTCAAACATGAGGTTTAACTTCAAGTATGATGCCCCCATACTTGATATACCGCCCTTAGCCTAGACCTAAGCCTTCTAGCCACCTCTGTCAGCCTCGTGCCTATCAGATCCCTTAAAGTCATCCATGACTTGTTCATCCATATGCTAGCCTTCAGGTGCTTCCATCGGCTATTGTCATGTTAACGGTGTCTACATCGCCAAGGCACATTGGACTTACACAGCCAAGACTCCCGCTTGGACTTTACACCGCCAACCATTAGACTTATGCTGCCAAGACTCCACCCTTGGACTTTACACCACCAATATTCCCCTTGGACTTCTCAATTGCCAAGACTCAAGCTTGAACTTTCCCTTGCCAAGACCCATGCTTGGACTTTCCTTGCCAACCCATGTTGGACTTTCCATGCAAAGTACACAAGACTTGGACTTTCCTTGTCAATCCATGTTAGACTTTCCATGCCGAGTACACAAGACTTGGACTTTCTCTTGACAATGGTCAAACCATCGTTAAACATCAAACATGACCTGGGTCGATTGCACCAACAATCTCCCCAACACTTGTCAGACATCAATGTCAAACATCAAAACACTACTCGAGTCCAACTCGAGTCTGGTCAATCGTGACATTGGCCGATTGCACCAACAATCTCCCCTTTTTTGATGTTTGACAAAAAACCAAACACCTTTGAGTTAGACCCCTAACTCAAATTCCCTTACCAATTTTCCCAAATTGGTAACTCTAACATTCTCCTCCTTTTTGACATACATCAAAAAGGCTCTCCCAAGGAGGTTAATGTCTCATATCCCAATGAGATCTTATAATCTCCCCTTGGTCCAAAAACACCTAGGGTGCCTACAATCTTCCTAGTGATAAGTCCCATATCACTTAAGAGAGACAATCCTACAAACTCTTGTTAGGGCAATCTCTTGCCATGATAAGGTTTTGATGTGTGTGGCAAAGTGTTTAAGTTAGTTTGTTATGTTGATTTGATATGTGCGTTGAAGTCGTGCAGGACTTAGTAATTCGCACATGGAGCCATGGCGAGTTTCACATCTCATGACTCGGGCCTTGAGTCGGTGAAGGATAGCTTTGCGGAAGCCGTGCGCTTGGAGCATCCGAGGGACCACCAGACGAGGAGCTTGGAGTGAAGTCGGAGGAAGTAGACTTCGAGGCAAGAGACGCGAAGGAGCATTGCAGAGCCGTGCGCCTGATGCTGCCGAGGGATGTGGCCGCGAACGAAGAGAACTTCGAAGGCGAGGGACTCCGAGAGATGAGAGTGAGCGAATGTAACCCGGGAAGGGGTAGCTCTTAGGTGGAACTTGGCCATTTGGCTAAGTGTCAGATGAGATTTCCCGACACTAGTCGACTGCTCTGAGTCGATTGGGTTCGACTGGTGTTTGACTCATGGGCATTTAGTAGCCAAGCCGATCGCTTGACCGGCGATCGTGTCGACATCACCGATCGCCATGCGAGTACGATCGATGTCAGCGCACGGCAGAGTGGAGTCGACGTCGTTGAGGACTCGACTGATCGAGCACCAGTCGACTGATGGTGCCATCAGTCGACTGATGCCAATACCGTTGGATGGAATCCAACGTGGAAAGCGGCCGTTATTGGGCAACAGCTACGGGATCAGTCGACTGATCGAGGGCATCAGTCGACTGCTCCTGTGTCAACGGGAAGAAACCCCCTTCCTCTATAAAAAGGAAGGGGATGAGACTTTGGGGGGCTAATGCTTATGCTCTAAGTGATCTTCCTAGTGCCCCACAAGTTTTAAACTCTTCTTACTTGTCTTTACTTCAATCTTATTGTAAGAAGAGTGATCTTGGTTGTAAAGGTTACCTCCACCTAGCTTGGTGCAAAGGAGAGACCATTAGTGGATTGGTTTTGGCGGAGTGATTCACCGAGGACGAATCGGGGACCATGGATTAGCGGCGTAGCTGTGAACCACGTTACACCATCTTGTTAGCGTTTGATTTCTTGTATTTCTATTTGCTTGTCTTGCTTTATTGTTTCCGTTGCGCTAATCTCTTTGTAGACGAGCAAATACCGACATCTAACGTTCGAGGGCTATTCACCCCCCTCTAGTCGGCCGTTCGATTCCCTACAAGTGGTATCAGAGCCAAGGAAAGCTTGTCGAGGACTAACCGCCACAACAAGCAACATTCAAAATGGCCGGCTCAAACATCCACCCACCGAAGTTCGACGGCGAATTCGCTTGGTGGAAGAAGCGAATGGAGGTATTCTTCGAAACCGACTTTGAAATCCTTTTAATAATGGAAAACGGTTTCGAGTTGCCCAGGAACAAAAATGGGGAGCCATTGGAGAAATCAAGGTGGAGCAAGAGGCAAACAGAAGAATATTTGGCAAATTCAAAGGCCAAGCACCACCTATACAATGTCCTCCCTCAACAAGAAGTCAATAGGATAGGAGAGTGTGCTAGCGCCTAGGAAATGTGGGAGAAACTAATAGAAATCCATGAAGGCACATCCGAGGCAAAGCTAGCAAGGAGAGATGTTCTTCGCTCCCAATTGTCCAATATCAAACTTGAAAAGGGAGAGAAGGTAAAATCCCTACACTCTAGATTTAAGGAAATACTAACCGGTTTAACAAGTGTAGGTGAAAAGCTCTCCAACCGGGATATGGTAATGAAGGCCATAGATGCCTTTCCCCGGTCCTCAAGATGGAGCTCTATGGTGGATTCGTTCTACATCTCCAAGAACTTTGAAGTAAGTACCTTGGAGGAGTTCTTCTCAACCATGGAGCTTCATGAAACAAGGCTTGAAGGTATACAAGAAGAGCCAAAAATCCAACCTTCAAGAGGAGTAGCATTCTTGGCAAACAAGGGGAAGAAGAAGATAGAGATCCCCTCCTCCTCTGATGATGATGAAGCATCCTCCTCCTCCTCCATGGATAGCACGGAAGAAGCGTATATGAAAAGGAGGGTAAGGCGTGCTTTAAAGAGTTTTCATTTTAATAAATCTAATGATAGGAATAGAAGACCAAGGGGGAAAATCATTTGCTACAATTGCCAAGGAGAGGGACACATAAGGGATAATTGTCCCCTCCTAAACAAGAGCAATGAAGAGAAGAAAAAGAAAGAAGAAAAGAGGAAGAAGAAGGGGAACAAGAAAAAGGAAGAAGAAAAGAAGGCAAAGGAAAAGGGGAAGGCCAAAGCATTCAAGGCCAAGACATGGGATGCCCCCTCTTCCTCTTCCTCATCCGAGGAAGAAAATGCATTTGTCACCAACCTAGCATTGATGGCATTTGACGACTTGGATTGCTCCTCCACCGAAAATGAAGAATCAAGCACAAGTGGAGAGAGCTCAAGTGAAGGGGGAGCCTCCTCATCCTCCTCATCCGAAGAAGAAGAGGACATGGAAACTATGGTAACCAATCTTTCACCTAGTAAAATAGTTTCTATGATTTCTAGCTTAACTAAGGATTTATTTAGAGCAAAGAAGAAAAATAAGAGCATGTTAGATCAAATTAAGGACTTAGAAAATAAGTTAGAAAAAGCATGCTTAAATGAAAATGAAAATATTTCTTCTTGCCATGATAATAATGCATGCTCACATGAATATATGCCATTTAATGTTAGTGATGCATGCATGGATGAAAATAGGGCTTTAAGAGAGAAAGTAGATTATTTAACCAAAGCCCTAGAAAAGTTTACAATTGGCTCCAACACATTGAATATGATAATTGGGAGCCAAAGAGCAAGCTTTAACAAGAAAGGCCTAGGATACAAAGAAAAGAAAAATGAAAAGGCCTACAAGTGCCTAATTGCTAGGGGACAAGATAAGAAGAAAGTAATAGCTAGGAAATGGATTCCTAAGGAGTATCTAGTGAACCCCATAGGCAAGAACTTATTTTGGGTTCCAAAATCCATCCTTAAGGGTTAGGATAACCCCTAGGGTAGTCAACCATATGCAATTGACCTATATTATATTTTGGTTGACTTAGGATGATGGGACAACATTTTTAAATAGTGTTAGGTGATGATAACGTGCCTATAAATAGTTAATAATGCTTAAATCATGATAATCAATGTAATTGCTATGTATATGTGCAATCATGATTTATGATTTGGTACATCATCATGAGAAATAGGGTTTAAATCATGCCTTAGGTGATATTTTGTTTATTATCATGATATAATACATAATGCATGATTATTAATTGATGAATACTTGTATTTCATGATCACAATATAGAATTAATTGATATATGCCTTTATGATCATGAGGATTGTTAGGTTGATACTTAACCTTGATAGAATTGTATGAATATAATGGTTAAGTATATACAAATACCCTCCAGGATGCATCTCACACTCACTATAGGCTACCATGATTGAAAACTTAGCATGAGTGAGATGTTAGGATGATACAAATGTCCACTAATGCCTATGACATTTAGATGGTCATTTAAGGTATCAAAATAGCAATAATAGACCAATCATGGGGAAGACTTATGTTTAATTCATAGACATATTGCCCAAAGATCATGGTTAGATATTTCATATGTTTTCAAAACAATTTCTTACTTTAAAATCTATGTATTCATGTTTTGAAACAATTGGATGCAAAACTAGGTGTTAAACTTGATACTAGAATGATCAACAACCTAGTGGTTTTTAAAACTTTTGGATTTTTGTCAAATCTCTGGAAATATATGTTAGTAATATATATGAGAGATGTCCTAAGGCAATCGCCTTATGTATGAACCATTTATATGATAAATGAAGACTCACTATTTGAGTATACATGTTTAATGTATTTGATTGGATCTTAAACTCATTTACTGAATATCCACGATACGATTCACAGCATGAGAGAATTTGTGATTGGATCACAACTAGTGAGTATCTCTACATGTGTAATTGTGATGTATCGGAATTATCCCTAGTCGATGAATTGATGGATTTGGACACCATCAATTCTGTCGAGACTAGCACGAGGTATACTCCTTGGTGTATCCAAGCAGCTGATTCTCACTGGCTGGAGACATTGTGATGTCCAGAGTTAATCGTGGATGCTAGTTATGGTAACTAGTTCATTGGAGTGACCAGCCGTAAGACTTCATATGGTTCTCTGCATATATAGATATGTCAATGAAGTTCTTACTGTGACTTAAGTGCGATGTTCCTTTGACTTGCGGTATTCAAGTCATCTTGATCATGGAGACTTATGCTTTGACATCTTAAGCAAACATCTCTAAGGAGATGTGGACCCGGGATGATTGGGTATAAGTCGAAGTGATCGAAGGTGTTTGAATAGCCTATAAAGGATTCACCACTCCTTCCGAGGAGATGTATACCCATGGCCTCTCGTCGGATTGTTACTAAAGTCTTTGGCCAAAGCATTACATGTTTAGAGTAAGGTACTCTTCGATACATGTGGAGTAACTAGAACAGAGGACGAGGAAATGATACTTGGGCTAGGTGTGACGAGTCACTTAGTGGGGATCGACACAATAGACCATGTCCCAACCAAGTGGGTATAAGATGAGTGAAGGGAATGGGGCACCATTCATTCGAGCCATCAAGGGTTTCGTAAATAGTTCGATCAACCGCTGATCTTTTCGTTAATTGGGGATCGATGTACTACTAGGTGTTACCATGATCGCTCTATAATTAATGGTTAATTATAGACCCACCCAACATAAACCGAGAACCTATTTGGTCACACGACAACGAGTGTAATCCAAAGGATTTAAAACGAGCTTGAGAATGGGATTCTCGCATCGAGAGAAACTATGTTTGGTCGACCAAACATAAAGCGAGCATGAAATTGTTTCAATGCAATGGAAGCGTGGATGGGCCGTGGTCTTATGAAGACATAATGGATGGACCAAAATGGTTTGGTTCTAATCCAATGGATGAGAATAAACCAAAGGGTTTGGTTTATATTAAACGAATGAACCAAAAGTTGGTTCGTTTTAACTTAAAATAAACCATCATGGTTTGGTTTATTTTAACTTATCTTAATGGAGCGGGTTAACGGGCTTTATGAATATGATCCATTAACCATTAAGAGAATTAGTTCTCTATAAAAGAGGGCTTAAGGTTTTCGCGCCAACCCTAGTGTGCCGCCTACCAACCTTGTGTGGCTGCCCAACTTGTTGCCGCACCAAGCTTCAGCCGTGAACCTCGCGACCCTCCGGTGATCTCCTCTAGGTTCGGTGATAAGGTGAGCTTCCATCTCTCCTTGGCCGCCTCTATTCTCCACCAAAAGCTGTCCAGCTTTTTCTAGACAGCTTGTTTCTTTGTTGTCGGAGCGCCGCTTGACGACGGTTAGTGCCCGATAGTGCCTAACTTATCGGGATTTGATCTCCGTAATCCTCTGAGGTGGAGGACGAAGGATTCGTCAATTGGTTGACGAATACCTCTCCGGAGAAGCGAGTTTTGAGAACTCGTTTTAGGATCCGAATTTGGATTCGGATCGTGATCATCTCTCGATCACGTCGTCTTCAACACAAGGCTAGTAACCCGTACGAAGACGAAGCTCGTGACTTAGCGAAGTCATCCCGAGGAGCTCGGCGTGGATACGGATAGAGACGATTCTTACGAGGATCGTTCCGGTTGATGCCGTTCCCGCTACACGTCATATGAAAGGTATAACGTAGATAAATTTATTTTATCGCAAATTTTAATTTACGGTTATGTCTACACTTGTTGTAATATGCATGCGTGTGTTGTGTGTGTTGTAATAAATATAGATTTATTATTTTTAATTGCTTCCGCTGTGCTTATGTTTGCGAAACATGATCGAACACACACACGCCGCGGTGCCGGAAACCCAACAGTGGTATCAGAGCCCAGGTTGTGTTTCGACATAATCGTAAAAATGGTTTTGCGATAGTCATAATGTATTTCTTGAAATTTTCTAAATTTTGGAAATTTAGAAGTATTTATGGAAATTTTTCAATTTTGGAAAGTCTAGAAGTATTTATGGAAATCTTCCACTTTTGGAAAGTTGGAAGTATTTATGGAAATTGATATTTTCCATAAATAAAATATTTGATTAGATTCTGGAAATTTATTTCCTAATTTAATCATGATTTGATTTGGGAAATCAAATCTTAAAATATTTTATTTCCATAAGTAGTTTTAATGATTTAGGAAATTGGTTTCCTAAATAGATTTTCCTTAATCAAATAATTCCATTAATAAAATATGTGATTAGATTTGGAAATTTGTTTCCTAATTTAATTATGATTTGATTTGGAGAATCAAATCTTAAACATATTTTATTTCCATAAATAGTTATGACATATAAGGAAATTATATACATGACATAATTGTATGTCATGTAATTGCATTAGATGCATAACATTATGCCATGCGTGTCGTGACATGTAGATGTATGCCATGTATGCCATGCCATGTAGATAATAGTTATTTGCATGCAAAGAGGATGAGACATAAAAACCCTTAATCAATATTAAAGCCTACACCTTCCATTAATATGGTTAGAACCAGTTCGCTTTCTTGTTTGGGTTGTTGGACTCTTCCAAGCCCTACTAACTCAACATGTTCAAACCATGGAATAGTTTAATACTAATATGGTAAGAGTCAGAGGTCAATCGTTAGCTTTGGTTGTTGGACTCTCCAAGCTGGGCTAATTGGTTGAATGCGCTCTAACCATATTAAAACTATGTCCCGATTAATGGGTTGGCTTTAACCTGGAGCATCGGCTTGTTGGACTCTCTCCAAGGTCGATGTAAAGGGAGGTGAAGTTGGGTGCTATGCATATGATGCATACTTGTTAATGTGTTAACAACTGTATGTGTGAACATTCAATTAGTTGATAGCACATTGTGATAGTTGCATATACGTGATATGCAATCGTATAGTTGATACTCACCGCCGAGTTATGAATGGCTTGTTGGACTCTCTCCAAGGTTGTTCATAACTATGATGGATATCAGCCCATTCGAGATGGACCTATGATCTCCAAGTGATTTTGGGGTTTTTGAAATTCAAAAATGAATGGGATTTATAAATGTATATTGATGCATTTTAAAATCATCTTTCATATATGCTCGCTTTTGTATTTCTAAAATGATCATGATGTCTTTTAATTTGCGTTCCATTTTGGATTGAATAAATTGAGTGGTAGAACTTCATGGGTGGCTTAGAAACTTGAGAATTGTTCTCAAGGTTGAAAAGCTTGCAAATGTCCTCGGCGCCTCTTCCCGTCCCAGTGACGATGCAACTCTGGACCAATTGTTGGCCTATCAGAAACATGTGAGTGATTCTGAACAAATGAGTTGCATCATGCTAGCCGCGATGGAACCCAAGCTACGAAAGCAGCATGAGCATATGGATGCTCATATCGTAGTCCTTCATCTTTGTGAGTTGGTTGATGAGCAAGTGAGATTTGAAAGGTTCGAAGTCTCAAAGCTCCTCTTCACCTCTGAGATGCTAGAAGGTTCATCGTGGTCTTGCTCAATATCTTTGAAGACTGTGGAGTCTTCTGAGAAGCATGAGCAGGGGACGGTGCTATTAGTTGATTCCTCGAAGAAAGGTTCTAAGAGGAAGTCAAAGGAGCAGCAGAAGGGAAAGAAGAGAAAGGCTAAGAAGGCGGAACCAGTGCAAAAGGGCACTTGCCATCATTGTGGCAAGGAAGGCCACTGGCGAAGAAACTGCAAGATTTATCTTGAGTCCATGAAGAAGAAGAAGGCATCCGATGCCCTATCCTCTTCAGGCATCTTCGTTATTGATTGTCATTCTATTTCCTTAGACACTTGGGTATTGGATACTGGGTGTAGCTCACATATATGTAATGACATACAGGGGCTAAGGAATAGAAGAAGACTTGTCAGAGGGGAGTCAAATTTGCGAGTTGGCAATGGAGCAAAAGTTGCTGCGGTCGCCATCGGAACTTATTTGCTGAAGCTCCCTAGTGGACTAGTCTTAGAACTGGACAATTGCTATTATGTTCCTTCTCTAATAAAGAACATTGTTTCTATTTCTTGTTTAAATAGAAATGGTTTCCATTTAACGTTTAGTAACAATTGTTGTTATATAACTTTGAATGGCGTTCTTTATGGAAATGTAAGTTTGATTAATGGCATTTTTACGTTGGACGTATCCAGTGACATTTTCAATATCGAAGCGAGCAACACGCGTGCTCGAAATGATAATCACATAGACTCTATATGTGGCATTGTCGTCTTGGCCATATAAGCAAGAAGCGCATGTCGAATTACACCGATGTGGAATTGCGGAATCGTTGAATTGGATTCATACGATACATGCGAATCATGCTTAAAGGCAAGATGACTAAGTTACTCTTTGGAAAGGTGAGCAGTGGGAGAGTTACTAGGTCTAGTACATACTGATGTATGTGGACCTATGTCAACTCAAGCATTAGGAGGCTATAGCTACTTCATTACCTTCACAGATGATCACTCACGGTTTGGGTATGTGTTCTTGATGAAACACAAGTCTGAAGCCTTTGAAAGGTTCAAAGAATTCAGAAATGAAGTAGAGAAACAACATGACAAGAGTATTAAAATACTTCGATCGGATCGAGGTGGTGAATACTTAAGTCAAGAGTTTCTTGATTATCTAAGAGACAATGGCATATTGTCTCAATGGACTCCGTCCTATACACCACAGCATAATGGTGTATCTGAGAGGCGTAACCGGACCTTGTTGGACATGGTCAGGTCAATGATGAATCATGCAACTCTTCCCAAGTCCTTTTGGGGTTATGCACTTCAGACAGCTGTTTACTTGTTAAATGTAATGCCTACCAAGGTAGTCTCAACTACTCCATATGAGATATGGAATGGTAAGAAACCTCATGTATCTTACTTGAAGATATGGGGTTGTCCTGCTTATGTGAAGCGGACTGTATCAGACAAACTGGATGCTAAGTCTGATAAATGTCTATTTATTGGATACCCTAAGGAAATAAGGGGTTACCAATTCTATCATCCTGTGGAACAAAAGGTGTTTGTTTCAAGGCATGCTGTGTTTCTAGAGAAAGAGTTTCTCTTGCAAGAAAACAGTGGGAGTATCGTCGAGCTTGAGGAGGCTCGAGAGATTCAAATAGACATTGATGAGATACCTGGTGAAGCACAACAGCCGATAACTCATAGTGATGAGCAATCGGCTGGACCTATTGTAACACCACATCTTCGTAGATCTGGTAGAACACGCAATATTCCTGAGAGATATGGATTTCTCGTAAGTGAATCGAACGACGTGTTACTCATTGATGATGAGGAGCCTACCAGTTATGAAGAAGTGCTGACAAGTTCAGAAAGGGATAAGTGGCTTGATGCCATGAAGTTGGAAATGAATTCCATGTACGAAAACCAAGTTTGGAACTTGGTTGACCCACCTGAAGGCATAAAGCCTATAGGGTGCAAGTGGGTTTTCAAGAAGAAAACCGACATGGATGGTAATGTGATTACCTATAAGGCTAGATTGGTGGCGAAAGGATATCGCCAAAAACAAGGTGTTGATTATGACGAAACCTATTCGCTGTAGCTATGCTTAAATCCATTCGGATGCTCCCGCCATAGCGGCTCATTATGATTATGAGATATGACAGATGGATGTGAAAACAATTTTCCTTAATGGAAACTGCCGAGGATGTGTATATGATACAACCCGAGGGTTTCACATCTGATAAAACCAAGGTATGCAAATTGCATGACGATCTATTTATGGATCAAGCATCCAGAGTGGAATATCCGCTTTTGATGAGACGATCAAAAGTTTGATTTCTCACAAAATCGACGAACCTTGTGTGTACAAGAAGGTTAGTGGGAGGCAAATGTGTTCTAGTATTGTATGTCGATGACATATTACTTATAGGAAACGATGTGTCAATCTTACAATCGATTAAGGTTTGGTTATCCAAGACATTCTCCATGAAAGACTGGGAGAAGCAACCTACATCCTTGGGATTAAGATCTATAGAGATAGATCGAACGGTTGTTTGGTCTTTCGCAGCCTACATATATAGACCGAAAAGCAAAGAGGTTTAGCATGTCGGAATCCAAGAAAGGTTATCCGCCCATCGGGCATGGGGTACACCTTTCAAGTCTATGTGTCCGCGCACGTAAGACGAGAGAGGATTTGCATGAGTAAGATTCCCTATGCATCCGCAATAGGATCTATCATGTATGCTATGTTATGTACGAGGCCCGATGTATATGACGCCCGAGTGTCACGAGCAGATACTAATCCGATCCAGAATGGATCATTGGACGATCATAAGACGATCCTTAAGTACTTGAGAAGAACTAAGGATGTGTTCCTAATATATGGAGAAGGGACATGGTGATACGGGTATACGGATGCGCCTTCGCATACAGACAAGGATGATTCCAGGTCTCAGTCTGGATATGTGTTCACCTTGAATGGGGGCGCAGTGAGTTGGAAAAGTTCCAAACAAGAGACTGTAGCGGATTCTACCACTGAGGCAGAATATATTGCAGCTTCGGAAGTAGCAAAGGATGCGGTTTGGATCAAGAAGTTCGTTCATGAACTTGGTGTGATTCCGGCCATTGTTGAAGCAATACCGGTCTACTGCGACATCAATGGAGCAATTGCACAGGCGAAAGAGCCAAGGTCTCATCAACGATCCAAACATGTGCTTCGCCGCTATCATCTTATCAGAGAGATCATCAGTAGGAACGAAATACAAATCGAGAAAATTCCCACTGAAAGGAACTTAGCGGATCCTTTGACTAAAGCATTACCTCAAAGTAAGTTTGAGGGTCATGTTAGAGCTTATGGTATTGGATACCGTAGCGATTGGCATTAGGCCAAGTGGGAGTCTGTTAGTAATATATATGAGAGATGTCCTAAGGCAATCGCCTTATGTATGAACCATTTATATGATAAATGAAGATTCACTATTTGAGTATACATGTTTAATGTATTTGATTGGATCTTAAACTCATTTACTGAATGTCCACGATACAATTCACAGCATGAGAGAATTTGTGATTGGATCACAACTAGTGAGTATCTCTACATGTGTAATTGTGATGTATCAGAATTATCCCTAGTCGATGAATTGATGGATTTGGACACCATCAATTTCGAGACTAGCACGAGGTATACTCCTTGGTGTATCCAAGCGGTGATTCTCACCGGGCCGAGACATTGTGATGTCCGAGTTAATCGTGGATGCTAGTTATGGTAACTAGTTCATTGGAGTGACGGTAGTAAGACTTCATATGGTTCTCTGCATATATAGATATGTCAATGAAGTTCTTACTGTGGCTTAAGTGCGATGTTCCTTTGACTTGCGGTATTCAAGTCATCTTGATCATGGAGACTTATGCTTTGACATCTTAAGCAAACATCTCTAAGGAGATGTGGACCCGGGATGATTGGGTATAAGTCGAAGTGATCGAAGGTGTTTGAATAGCCTATAAAGGATTCACCACTCCTTGCGAGGAGATGTATACCCATGGTCTCTCGTCGGATTGTTACTAAAGTCTTTGGCCAAAGCATTACATGTTTAGAGTAAGGTACTCTTTGATACATGTGGAGTAACTAGAACTGTGAGGACGAGGAAATGATACTTGGGCTAGGTGTGGCGTAGTCACTAGTGGGATCGACACAATAGACCATGTCCTGAACCAAGTGGGTATAAGATGAGTGAAGGGAATGGAGCACGATTCATTCGAAGCATCAAGGGTTTCGTAAATAGTTCGATCAACCGCTGATCTTTTGGTTAATTGGGGATCATGATGTACTACTAGGTGCCACTCATGATCGTTCTATAATTAATGGTTAATTATAGATGGCCAACATAAACCGAGAACCTATTTGGTCACACGCACAACGAGTGTAATCCAAAGGATTTAAAACGAGCTTGAGAATGGGATTCTCAGACCGAGAGAAACTATGTTTGGTTGGACCAAACATAAAGCGAGCATGAAATTATTTCAGTCGCAATGGAAGCGTGGATGGGCCGTGTCTTATGAAGACATAATGGATGGACCAAAATGGTTTGGTTCTAATCCAATGGATGAGAATAAACCAAAGGGTTTGGTTTATTTTAAACGAATGAACCAAAAGTTGGTTCTGTTCGTTTTAACTTAAAATAAACCATCATGGTTTGGTTTATTTTAACTTATCTTAATGGAGCGGGTTAACGGGCTTTATGGATATGATCCATTAACCATTAAGAGAATTAGTTCTCTATAAAAGAGGGCTTAATGGATAATTAAGCCCTAATCAAAACCCTAGCCCCCTTGAGTTGCCGCCCACCCCTTGAAGAAGGTTTTGGCGCCAACCCTAGTGTGCGCCGCCCAACCTCTTGTGCCGCCGTCCAACTTGTTGCCGGCGACCAAGCTTCAGCCGTGAACCTCCGGCGACCCTCCGATGATCTCCTCTAGGTTCGGTGATAAGGTGAGCTTCCATCTCTCCTTGGCCGCCTCTATTCTCCACAAAAGCTGTCCAGTTTTTCTGGACAGCTTGTTTCTTTGTTGTCGGAGCGTCGCTTGACGACGGTTAGTGCTCGATAGCGCCTAACTTACCGGGATTTGATCTCGGTAATCCTCTGAGGTGGAGGACGGCGATTCGCCAATTGGTTGACGAATACCTCTCCGGAGAAGCGAGTTTTGAGAACTCGTTTTAGGATCCGAATTTGGATTCGGATCGTGATCATCTCTCGATCACGTCGTCTTCAACACGAGGCTAGTAACCCGTACGAAGACGAAGCTCGTGACTTAGCGAAGTCATCCTGAGGAGCTCGGCGTGGATACGGATAGAGACGATTCTTACGAGGATCGTTCCGGTTGATGCCGTTCCCGCTACACGTCATACGAAAGGTATAACGTAGATAAATTTCTTTTATCGCAAATTTTAATTTACGGTTATGTCTACACTTGTTGTAATATGCATGCGTGTGTTGTGTGTGTTGTAATAAATATAGATTTATTATTTTTAATTGCTTCCGCTGTGCTCATGTTTGCGAAACATGATCGAACACACACACGCCGCGGTGTCGGAAACCCAACAATATAATGCTTTTTCATGAAAAACTAATTTTCACTGATAAATAATCTTACAAGAAATATGTTCCCCAAATTTCATGATTTTTTGAATTTTCTAGAATTTTTAATGCATTTCTGAAATTCGCCCAGAAAATCAGAATTTCGAAAACCATTGTGCCAGTCGACTGCCATACTGATAGCAGTCGACTGCTCACCTGAAAAATAGTCTAATATTTTCTGATTTCAGATTTTAAACATGTTTTTGGTATTTTCCTTCTATTAGACTTGATGCCATGGGTTTATAACTTAGTATTAATCTTTTTGATGGTGTCAAAGGGGGAGAAATAATTGTGTTTAAGTAAATTATGATAGGGGGAGAATATGTATGGGGAGTTTCATGGATTAAGGGGGGGGGTTGCATGTTGCTATATCATGTTTATGTTTACATGCCTTTCTTACCTTAGAAATTTTTATCAAATATTTTTACTTAACTTAAACGGATTGCCACACATCAAAAAGGGGGAGATTGTTAGGGCAATCTCTTGCCATGATAAGGTTTTGATGTGTGTGACAAAGGGTTTAAGTTAGTTTGTTATGTTGATTTGATATGTGCGTTGAAGTCGTGCAGGACTTAGTAATTCGCACATGGAGCCATGGCGAGTTTCACATCACAACCGGGCCTTGAGCCTGCGGAAGGATAGCTTAAGGATCATGCTGCAGCAATACGTAACCGGAACCGCCGGACGAGGAGCTTGGAGTGAAGTCAGAGAAAGTAGACTTCGAGTCAAGAGACGCGAAGGAGCATTGCAGAGCCGTGCACCTGATGCTGCCGAGGGACGTGGCCGCGAACGAAGAGAACTTCGAAGGCGAGGGACTCCGAGAGATGAGAGTGAGCGAATGTAACCCGGTAAGGGGTAGCTCTTAGGTGGAACTTGGCCATTTGGCTAAGTGTCGGATGGGATTTCCCGACACCAGTCGACTGCCATGGAATGGCAGTCGATTGCTCTGAGTCAATTGGGTTCGACTGGTGTCTGACTCATGGGTATTTAGCGGCCGATCGCTTTAGATCGGCGATCGTTGTCGACATCGACGGCGTCAAGGGACGATACGTGATGTCACTATGCACGGGCACAGAGTGGAGTCGACCTCGTTGAGGACTCAACTGATCGAGCACCAGTCGACTGATGGTGCCATCAGTCGACTGATGCCAATACCATTGGATGGAATCCAATGTGGAAAGCGGCCGTTATTGGGCAACGACTACGGGATCAGTCGACTGATCGAGGGCATCAGTCGACTGCTCCTGTGTCAACGGGAAGAAACCCTCTTCCTCTATAAAAAGGAAGGGGATGAGGCTTTGGGGGGCTAATGCTTATGCTCTAAGTGATCTTCCTAGTGCCCCACAAGTTTTAAACTCTTCTTACTTGTCTTTACTTCAATCTTATTGTAAGAAGAGTGATCTTGGTTGTAAAGGTTACCTCCACCTAGCTTGGTGCAAAGGAGAGACCATTAGTGGATTGGTTTTGGCGGAGTGATTCACCGAGGACGAATCGGGGATCGTGGATTAGCGGCGTAGTCGTGAACCACGTTACACCATCTTGTTAGCATTTGATTTCTTGTATTTCTATTTGCTTGTCTTGCTTTATTGTTTCCGTTGCGCTAATCTCTTTGTAGACGAGCAAATACCGACATCCAACGTTCGAGGGCTATTCACCCCCTCTAGCCGGCCGTTCGATTCCCTACAACTCTCCCAATTTCCAAATTGGGCATCTCAAATTCCCATTTCTCCCCCTCATGAGGAAAAATACATCCATCATCTCATGATGGATACCTCCCTCTAAAGGCTTGCTCCCTCTTGACCATTGCACCAACAATGCCCTTGGGAAGTCCCTAAGCCAATAGGAACACTAAACCATCAAAAATTAAGGTTAAAAGTTCAATATTGAACTTTCACACACCTTAACATTGATACATCACCCTAAAAACTCTCCTAATCCATATCCAATGGATTTTCATCCTTTCCAATGCTTTCCAAAGCATATCCTAGGGTTAGGAGCAGTTAGAGAACCCTAATATAGCTGAAACATGGGCTAAACATCCTTGTTTACCCGAAATCAGCTCTGCCAATCAACTCTAACAGTAATCAGTCGACTGTCCTATACATCAGTCGACTGCCATCAGGCAACAGTCGACTGATAACTAAAATTTTTGAATTTTAATTATCAGAAATGAGTTTTGAAAATTCATAAGTAATTCTACGTATATCGAAAAATCATGAAAATTCATACGTACATTACTTATAAGCAATACAATGGGTGAAAAATATTGGAAAAATAATTTACCCATAAAATAGTAAAATTGATACAAAGTTCAAAAGTGAAGAAAAACTTTAATGTTTGAGCTCACTTTGTATCAACATCATCAATGGTGACTTCTATCAAAAGATATATTGCGCCAAGATTTTTCAAAATGATTTTCAAATTTTTTTAAAACCTTATATTGGATCATATTCTTTGGGATCAATGTACATGGCTTGAACATAAGCTTTCCCAATGATTCATACATGATATAGATGGTTTTAGTTCATCTAGATGCAAAAACTATGCACCTTGAACTCAACTCATATCCTAGCATCTCACATGTATCTAGGGTGTATCAAAACACATACATGTCAATGTAATGTAAGATGTGGGCTTTGTTCATCCTAACCTAGGGTTTCATGCATTTTTCTAAGGCAACACTACTTGATTCCCTTATACATGGAACTTCAAGTCATGCCATATGTCCTTAACTCATTTTTTTATTAATGCATGAATGATTATGACATTAATGATGATATAAATAAGCATGCGCTCATAATCATGATGTCATAACATAAAATAGAATCTAAGCATACATGACATTTAACCTTAATCCTAAGCATGATCATGACATATTATATAATTAAAAGTAGATATGATGTCATGACATGTTATATGACAAATCAAGCATGACAAATAAAATGTAAAGGTATATAATACCTAAATTTTAATATTTGTTTCCATTTGTTATTATTAAACCCATCTTGCCATATTATCATTTATCTCCCAAGTGTGCCAAAAACCCATAATGACACATCTCAACCTCTAAACCTAAATTGTGCAAATTTGATTGATTTTTCAACTTCCAAAAATTATATTGGCACATCCTAAAATCTTTTAGGATTATAATCAAAACACATTTCCAAGGTACCCATGACTTGAAAATGACCTAAGGTGCCACCTTTACCATGGTTAGGTTAACTACCCATCCATTTAAAGTTGACACACCTAAACCCATTTAGCGTGAATCGATCACGCTCCTAGGAACCCAATACCTATTGGAGCTCCTTGGGTTAACTAGGTATTCCTTAGGGATGACCTCCCTAGATACCCTCCTAATGACCCTCATAGGCTTAGAAGCCTTGGTCATTGTGGTCTTGTCTAGGTGAACTCTAGAGGTAACTCCCCCTTTGACCTTCTTAGTGGCCTCCCTAGGTTTCCTTGAAACCCTAGCCACTAGGCACCTACTTTGGTCAACCTTAGGGATGACTTCCCTATTGACCTTGATTTTCCTAGACCTAACTTGAGTTCCACAATCGAATGGAACATTATGATAGGTCTCCTTGGGCTTAGGTTTGTGACCCAAACCTTTCTTGCCCTTGGTTGGACTTTGCTTCCTAAAACCTAGGTTTTGACTCTTAGACCTAGATTTTTGATCATTTGACCCTTGCATTTGATTTTGCATAATCCTAAGGGTCTTCTCCAACTTCTCAAGCCTTGACCTCAAGGCTTGGTTTTCTAGCTCTAATTGCTCAATTTTTGAATTTTTGTTTAATCTTTGGGCATTACCATTCCTTCTAGGCATATGCCTAGTCCATTTAGGGTTGATACCTAGGTGATCCTCTATTTCTCTAATGGTCTCCCTAGGTAGAATTGTTTTAGGGACATTAGTCCCAAATTTCTTTTTATTTGAAATATTATATGATTTTGCACCTAGACAATAAAATGTATTTTTAGCATGCTTTTGTTCATGAGTAATAGCAAGAGTGTTTAAATTATTTCTAGCATGCTTTTTGACATTAAAACTAGAAGGTGCATTATTGAATTTTACCTTAGGGATTGCTTTAGAAGCTCTCCCTACTTGTGATGCTCCTTCTTGGCTCTTTTTCTTCCCCCTAAGGCATTGACTCATATAATGCCCCTTTTGGTTGCATTTGAAGCAAATAATGTGCTCCTTGCTTTTATGTGTTGGGGGACCGACATCCTTGGTCTTTTCTTGAGGTTTTGATGCCGGTTGACTTTTCTTAACCTTCTTAGGACACTTACTCTTATAATTCCCTTGTTCCCTACACTCAAAGTAAATTATGTGATTTTTAATTTTACCAAGATTGCTTGAGTTACCTAGGTAAATTGTGGGAACTGGAGTTGATTCTTTATCTCCTCGACCGGAAGTAGATGTCTCTTCTTCTTGCTCCGGCATGGAAGGTGATCTCTCCTCCCCCTCAATCCTAGAAGTGGAGGCCTCTTCCAATTCCACCTCTTCTTCCTTCTCGGATGTTGACTCCTCTTCAACTTCCGAATCCCCACTTTCTTGTGAGGATGAGCTAGCTTCTTCGGCCTCTTCCTCTTGTGCCGAGTGAGTGAGACTTCTCATGAAATCTTGCCAACTTGCTCCATAGCTCCTTGGCATCCATGTAATCTCCTATCTTGCACAAAATATTATTAGGGATCAAATCAATAATAAATTTTACTACCTTCTTGTTTTTCTTGAATCCTTGAAGTTGTTCCTCATTCTATCTCTTCATCTTGAGGAATCCTCCCTTTGACCCTCTTGGATATTCGAATCCTTTCATTAGGGCGGATCACTCCTCAAGGTCCCTCATCATCAAGAAGTCTTCAATTCTTGCCTTTCATTGGTTGAATCCTTCTTGTCCATAGAAATTGTAAGGCACCGGTGTGTTGATGTCCCATCATAATTGTTCTTCAAATTCCATCTTTTCCTCTAGCGCACTTGCTCCCGGTTGTTAATCCGTTGAAGAGCTCCTAGCTCTGATACCACTTGTTAGGACCTGTGCGCCCGCAGGAGGGGGGGGTGAATAGCGTCGTTCGTCGTTGCTTGATGGAATTGATCGCGCTTGCTACAAAATGTGTTATATGCAGCGGAATATATATATATATATATATATATATATATATATATATATATATATATATATATATATATATATATATATAACAAAAACAAATACACACAAGTACAATCACAACACCATATATAACGTGGTTCGGAACCGAATGGTTCCTACTCCACGGATTGGGCTCGAACGAGCCCTAGCGATGCCAATCACACACCACTACTCAATAACTCCTCAGAATAATCCGAAGGTGGAGAAACCTCGTATAAGTAATTACAACAGTTATAAAAATAAATACCAGTAAAATACAACTGAAATGTAAAGAACACTTTACAAACTAGATTTTGAGCACTTTGCTTGTTGGTTGCTTTGATGAGCTTGAAGAACCCTAAAATGCACCTGCACTTCGCCTTCAAATCGCCTTAAGAAAGCTTCCAAAGAACCATTGGCCGAATCTCCCACGAACAGATCCTTTTAACTTGCATCGAGCTGGATTTTCGCCTGTCAGTCGATTGCTATAAGGCCCCAGTTGACTTCCAACACTGTTGTTGTGAGACAACGGCTCGATCCACGCTGAAAAAACTCCAATGAGACTCTGATCAGTCGATTGCCAACATTAGTAGTCGACTGCCAGTGCCCGTAGCCGACTGCCCAGTCGGCTACGGAGCATTCTGTGCTCATGACTAAACCATCAGTCGACTGTCGCCAGTCGACTGCCATTAGTCGACTGATCCAATGATCAGTCGACTGCCATGCCTTTTCGGCCCTTAAAGGACAGTCGAGCACTAGTTGACTCACAGCAATCGAATTGGCCATAATCCTAGTCGATTGCAAAGTGTCGACTCGGTTGTCAAGTGTCAAACACTTGACCATCTGACCGGTATAAAGTCCCGGTCAACTGATAACCTCAAACATGAGATTTAACCCCAAGTATGGTGCCCCCATACTTGCTAGAGCATCCTTAGTCTAGACCTAAGCCTTCTAGCCACCTCCGTCAGTCTCGTGCCTATCGGATCCCTCAAAGTCATCCATGACTTATTCATCCATACGCTAGCCTTCAGGTGCTTCCATCGGCTATTGTCATGCTAACGGTGTCTACACCGCCAAGGCACATTGGGCTTACACTGCCAAGACTCCCGCTTGGACTTTACGCCGCCAACCATTGGACTTATGCTGCCAAAACTCCACCCTTGGACTTTACACCACCAATATTCCCCTTGGACTTCTCAATTGCCAAGACTCAAGCTTGGACTTTCCCTTGCCAATTGCCCCCATACTTGCAAGACCACCCTTAGCCTAGACCTAAGCCTTCTAGCCATCTCCGTCAGCCTCGCGCCTATCAGATCCCTCAAAGTCATCCATGACTTGTTCATCCATATGCTAGCGTTCAGGTGCTTCCATCGGCTATTGTCATGCTAACGATGTCTACACTGTCAAGGCACATTGGGCTTACACTGTCAAGACTCCCGCTTGGACTTTACGCCGCCAACCATTGGACTTATGCTACTAAGACTCTACCCTTTGACTTTACGCCGCCAATATTCCCCTTGGACTTCTCAATTGCCAAGACTCAAGCTTGGACTTTCCCTTGCCAAGACCCATGCTTGGACTTTCCTTGCCAATCCATGTTGGACTTTCCATGACAAGTACACAAGACTTGGACTTTCCTTGCCAACCCATGTTGGACTTTCCATGCCAAGTACATAAAACTTGGACTTTCCCTTGACAATGGTCAAACCATCGTCAAACATCAAACATGACCTGGGTCGATTGCACCAATAATCTCCCCAACACTTGTCAGATATCAATGTCAAACATCAAAATACTACTCGAGTCCAACTCGAGTCTGGTCAATCATGACCTGAGCCGATTGCACCAACAAAAGAACCATGACAAAAATCTTTTCCACGAGCTGCTTTTATAACTTGCATTCGGGCTAGATTTCGCTTAGCAATCGACTGATCATGACCATCAGTCGACTGCTCCTATAGCCATTGTGAGACAATGACTCGATCTATATTGGGCCATTACCTCGACCATCCGCTAATGAGCATTCTCGCTCCTGCAATCTCGACGACAATCGATTGCCATCTATGGCGCGATCGCTGCTATCAAGCCATCGATCAATCGCTGTCTCGATCTTTGGCGATCGCGATATTTCTGCAATGGAACGCGCGACTACGATCGACTGGTCATAATATTAGTCGATTGCCATGAGTCAACTCGGCTGCCAAGTGCCAAAACACTTGACCAATCAACTGGTTCAAAGCCCCAGTCGATTGATAATCTCAACCATGAGGTTTAACCCCAAGTATGATGCCCTCATACTTGCTAGACCACCCTTAGCCTAGACCTAAGCCTTCTAGCCACCTCCGTCAACCTCACGCCTATCAGATCCCTCTAAGTCATCCATGACTTGTTCATCCATATGCTAGCCTTTAGGTGCTTCCATCGGCTATTGTCATGCTAAGTTGGTTTATACCACCAAGGCACATTGGGTTTACGCTGCCAAGACTACCGCTTGGACTTTACGCCGCCAACCATTAGACTTATGCTACCAAGACTCCACCCTTGGACTTTACGCCGCTAATATCAACCCTTGGACTTCCCTTGCCAACCCATGCTGGATTTTCCATTTGCCAAGACTCAAGCTTGGAGTTTCCTTTGTCAATACCCATGCTTGGACTTTCCAATGCCAAGTGTCCCACTTGGACTTTCCATGCCAAGTACCCATGACTTGCACTTTCTATTGCCAAGTGTCCCAGTTGGACTTCTCCATCATATGGTCAACCCCATGTCAAGCATATAGTCAACCCATTGTCAAACAATGGTCAACTCCCTTGTCAAACATCAATTTCAAATATCAAAACACTACTCGAGTCAAACTCGAGTTCGATCATTCGTGATCTAGACCGATTGCACCAATAATCTCCCACTTTTTGATGTTTGACAAAACCACAACAACCTTTGAGTTAGGTGCCCTAACTCAAGTCTACCAATTATCCCCAATTGGCAATTCTCAACTTTGAGAATTCCAACTAACCCCAATTGATACATTTGCCCCCTTTTTGACATACATCAAAAAGGTCCTCACCAAGGGTGTCAATGTCTTATATCTCAATGAAATCTTACAATCTCTTCCTTGGTCCAAAAACACATCTAGGATGACTTCACTCTTCCTAGTGATAAGTCCCATATCACTTAAGAGAGGCAATCCCCCAATTCTCCTCCCATGAGGAGAAATACATCCATCATCCCAAGATGGATAACCTCCCCCTACAGGCTTGCTCCCCCTTGACCATTGCACCAACAATGTCTTTGGAGAGTCTCTAAGCCAATAGGAACACTAAACAATTGAAATTAAGGGAAAAGATTCAACATTGAACTTTCACCTCCCTTAATTCAATACACACCCTAAACAATTCTCCTAATCCATTTCCAATGGATTTTCACCCTTCCAATGCTCTTCAAAGCATATCCTAGGGTTAGGAGCAGTTAGGGAACCTAGACATAGCTGAACATTGGCCTAACAAATCTTGTTTACCCAAAATCAGCTCTGGCACTCGACTCTTACAGTCACCATTCGACTGCCATCGACGCCAGTCGACTGCCATACATGGCAGTCGACTGATTTTTGCACTATGTAGAAATCAGGTTGAGAATATGAATTTTGAAAATTCATAAGTGAAAATATGTATTTTGAAAAATCTTAAAAATTCATACGTACATTAATTATAACAAACATAATGAGTGTAAAAATAAAATACCCATAAACTAGTGAGATTGACACAAAGTTCAAAGCCATTGAAATTTTAAATATCTGACCCTACTTTGTATTACCTCATTCAATGGTGATTGCTATCAAAAGATAGACTTCACCAAGGTTTTTCAAAATAGTTTTGAAATGATTTTAAAACATTAATTTCATTCATAACATCTCACTTATATCTAAGTGTATGAAACACATACAAGTCAAGTATTCTAGTGAGATGTGAGTTTTGGTTATTTAGGGTCTCGTGCATATGCTAGGCAACTCTATTTGATTCTCTTATGCATGAGACTTCAAATCATGCCATAGTTCTTAACTCAATTTTATTTAATGCATGAATAATGATTATGACATAAATGATAACAAGAATAAAAGCTTGTGCCAATAATCATGATGTCATGACATGTGATATAAACTTAAGAATAACATGACATTTAGCTAACCCTAAGTATTATCATGACATTTTATATGATAAAAATAAATATGATGTCATGACATGACAAGGCAAATAAATCATGGCAAGTATAAAATACTAAGGTATAAAATACCTAAGTGTTAAGCTCAAATTGTCATTTCTAAGATTAAATCCATTTTGCCTTAATACCATGTATCCCCCAAGTGTGCCAAAATCTCAAAATAGCACACCATGATTTTTAAGACCTATTTGTGCCAATTTAATCAATTTTTAACTTCTCAAAGCATATTGGCACATCCTAAAGTGCCAACTCATATCATGGCTAGGTTAACTACCCATCCACTTAGGGTTGACACACCCTAACCCATCTAGCGTGAATCGATCACGCTCTTAGAAACCCAATACCTATTAGAGCTCCTTGGGTTAACAAGGTATTTACTAGGAATAACTTCCCTAGATACCTTCCTAATGACCCTTTTTGGCTTTGAAGCCTTAGCCATTTGGGTCTTGCTAAGGTTAACCTTAGGGATTGCCTCCCTAGTAATCTTCTTAGTGGTCTTCCTAGGTTTTATAGAACCCTTGGCCACTAGACACACACCATGGTTAATCTTAGGAATAACTTCCCTATTAACCTTGGTTTTCCTAGACCTAGATTTAGTTCCATAATCAAATGGAACATTGTGATAGGACTTAGGTTTGTGACCCAAACTTTTCTTTCCCTTGGATGGTTCTTGTCTCCTAGGTCTTAGATTTCGATCATTAGACCCTTTAAATGAGTTTGCCATTTTTACTAGGGTCTTCTCCAATTTTTCAAGCCTTGACCTCAAAGCTTGATTTTCCAATTCTAATTTTTCCAATTTTGATTTTTCATTGGTCTTTTGGGAAAGACTCTTCTTCTTAGGCATGTGCCTACCCTTCTTAGGGTTAATGCCTAAATTCTCTTCTATCCTCCTAATACTCTCCCTAGGTAAAATAGGTCTAGAGTTATTGTTCCTAGGTTTGTCCTTAGATGCAAGTTCATAGGATTTAGCCCCTAAACAAACATATCTATTCCTACTAGCATGCTTATGTTCATGGGCAATAACAAGTGAATTAACATAATTTCTAACATGCTTTTTAACCTTAGAACTAGAAGGTGCATTAAAATATACCTTAGGATTTGCTTTAGAAGCTCCCCCTACTTGTGTAGCTCATTCTTGGGTTTTCTTCTTCCCTCTAGGGCATTGACTTCGGTAGTGTCTCCATTGATTGCACTTGAAGCACACAATGTGCTCTTTGCTTTTCCAAGTGAGGACTCCATCATCCTTAGATTTTTGTTGAACTTTTGGCGCCGGTACTTTCTCCTTAGCCAATTTTAAGCATTTGCTCTTGTAATGCCCTTTCTCCCTACACTCAAAGCATATAATGTGATTTTTATTCTTATTTACAATGCTTGAGTTACCTAGGAAATTTTCTTCTTGTTCTTCACTTCTCCCGGATGTAGATGCTTCTTCTTGTTCTTGCTCCGGGATGGAAGATCTCTTCTCCCCCTCAATGCTAGAGGCAGAGGTTTCCTCCAATTCATCCACATTCTCTGATGTTGATGGCAATTCTTCCTCGGCATCCTTCTCTATTTGTGCCGGTTTGGGATTCTCATGGAATTTGATCAACTTATTCCACAACTCCTTAGCGTCCCGATATTCACTTAGCTTGGACAAAATATTGTAAGGTATTAATTTTATTAACATTTTCGTTACCTTAATGGTTATCTTGGATTGTTGTCATTGCTCCTAGGCACTTCGAAACCATCTTCAATTGTTAGCATAGTATCAAAATCGGTTTTGAAGTATACCTCCATCCTTCTTCTCCACCATGAGAATTCTCCCTCGAACTTTGGTGGATGGATGTTGATGTCGACCATTTGTTTTGTTTATTGCAGCGGTGAGTCCAATGATAAGCTCCTCGCTCTGATACTACTTGTTGGAGGATCGTGGCCTGGCTAGAAGGGGAGGGGGGGGGTTGAATAGCCTTTTGCATTGTTCGTTGGACTTCGTTCGTTCTTGTGAGCTTGTCTACTATAATCATCAATATGTGCAGCGGAAATAATAGATACAAATACAACACACAAGAACACAACGATATACGTGGTTCGTGTTGGTGCAGTAGGCACCTAAGTCGAACTTGAGTTTTGATTATAGTAAACGATACAAAGTTAAGCTCATGTTGTTATCTCATGAGATGAATCGAGTGTGCAAAAAATTGCTATAGCTGGAAGCTGAAGGCTAGCGACACCCGGAGGAAGCCACGGTGGTCGGGCAACACTCAAGTGACTTCGGAGGGAGCCAAAGGAATTGAGTGGAAGGCCGGAAGCAAAAGCAACACGTAAGTATCGAGGTAAGCTCGTGTGTGCGAGTGAAAGTAAGGTCGTATCCTCGTTACGGGGAAAGACTTAAGTGTAGATCTGACCCAAGACAACTCATAGGTGGTCTAGGTCGAGATCGGACGGTTGACGACCGTCGAAATAATGTTTTCCTTAAGCTAACTTTGCCTTGCGATCATTGCCGCTAACTCAAGGACTCACGCCATCCATCACCGAGTGACTACGGCTAGCACTGATCGATGCTAGCAATGATCGGGTGATGGCCATCACGATCATTCGGGTCAAAGGATCAGCCTCGAGTAGTCAAGAGTTATCACCATTTTTCAAGGGGTTTTGTGCCCATTTGTGATTGGCTAAAGACCCATTCGATGAGGGGCTCAAAGGCTATAAAAGGAGGGCCAAACCTAGGGTTTTTCATCAATTCAAAAGCTTCCAAGTGCTTCCGATATGCTCTGACTCTCCGACATCCCTACGACGAAGCGCTGCCAAGACGACGACTAGAGCTTCAACCTCCAATCTTTGAAGTTGTCGGTATAATCTTTAAATTTGTATAAGTTGTTTTTATTTCGAGCTTTAAATCATATCAAGGAGAGGGGGAGTGTCCCTCTACCTTGAGTCTTTCTTGAGTTTTTGTATTCGTTTAACTCCTATCTCCATCGAGAGGGAGTTCGTTTAGTATTTGCCCTCCGTGCGTGGTCAAGGACCATTAGGGCCTTGGAGTAGTAGCCGAAGGCTACGAACCAAGTAAAACCTATTTGTCTCTATTTACTTTACATTTCCACTGCAATTAATTTTCTCTCGAGTTTTAACGAAAGAAACGAGAAAAAGTTTTTATCGCTATTCACCCCCCCTCTAGCGAACCGCATCGATCCAACAATTGGTATCAGAGCCGGGGGTTGCTAAGATTTGGTGAAACTACCAGTCTAGCCATTTTTCACAGATTTATTTTTCTTTTATTTCTGTTTATTTCAGATTTATTTCGCTTTGTTAAATTTACTCCCGCACTACTAATCCAAGACGCGAGTCTTGATACTTTTTGTGTGTTTTTGTCATTGCTAGTTTTTTTTCTTTCGTCTCCTTGTGTTCTTTGTTCTAATGGCCCATCTCGAAGGGTTTAGCACCGTCCGACCTCCGTTTTACAATGGAGATGACTTCCGTTATTGGAAGGGTCGGATGGAATGCTTTCTTAAAACCCAAATCGAGATGTGGATCATAATCCAAACGGGTTTCACACTTCCGACTAATGAAGTGGGTGACTCCTTGGATTATGACCAATGGACCATTGCAACAAAAAAACAAGTCGAAGCTGACGCTAAGGCAACGCAAATCCTTCAATGTGGCCTATCCAAGGAGGAGCTAAATCGCGTCGGCCCCTTCATAAGCGCAAAAGATCTTTGGACAAAACTAGTGGAGCTACACGAAGGGACCGACGGTATGTAAGCGTGATCTTCTTTTCAATAAACTATATAACCTAAAAATGTAGGAACACGAGTCCGCGACACAACTTCACGCCCGAGTCCAGGACATCGTCAACAACCTACACGCAATCGGGCAAAAGGTCAAAAACCGCGACCTTATAAGGTATGTCCTAAACTCTTTTTCGAGGACTACCTTATGGGCATCCATGGTCGATGCCTATAAGGTCTCCAAGGACCTTTCTAAAATTAGGTTAGATGAACTCTTTTCGGATTTTGAACTTCATGAGCAGTCTAACTCGGAGCCCGAGAGGGGTATAGCCTTGTTTGCAGGTTCAAAGAAGAAGAAAATCGCAAGCAAGCCACCACCAACCGAGGAGGAAGACGAGTCCGAAGAAGAAGTTGACCCGGAGTTGACTGCCGAACTAATGAACCTAGCTCGAAGGATAGCCAAGGGACGAAAGCGAACCATGACTCGACCCAACCAAGGTAAGCCTAAAAGTTCCAATATTTGGTGTTATGAGTGCAACAGGTTTGGACATATCAAGTCCGAGTGCCCCAAGCTCAACCACCAAGCACCTAAGCATAAGAAGGCCCTCAACGCGACATGGGAAGAAGCGTCATCCGAAGAAGACGAAGACCACGTCTTCATGGCGAAATCAATTGAGTCGGACACGGAGACCGAGCCTGAACTTGAGTCAGAACTTGAGGATGACTCGGACTACGAAGCTACCTTCAAGTCAAGCCACGGATACGCATCCGGTTCAAAAGATACCCTTAAAGTAAGTCGAACTTTATTTAATACTTTACATAATACGGTTAGGTTTTTTTCTAGGAAGTTAGCTAAGTCCGAGTCCAAGGTCGAGACCCTTGTTGAGGAGGTTAAACTCCTCAAACACGAGGTCTCCCTAACCTCTTCGACTAGTCGAGTTCAAGAGAAGGACTCAACTCGAGTTGAAAAACTCGAAGTTGAGAACTCTCTCTTGAAAAGTCAAGTCGAAGATCTTAGGAACACGTTGGAAAGGTTCACTTCAGGATCCAAAGGACTTGACCTCCTACTTGGATCTCAAAGGGCCGTGTACAACAAGGCTGGATTAGGATTTAACTCAAACATGACTAATAGGTCGTATATGTCGATTGTAAGTCGACATAGGAAACATGTCCAAGCATGGGTCCCTAAGAACCTTTTGAGTTCAACTCTAGGATCCAACCTGTACTGGATTCCCAAGGACCAAATCCACTATGTGGATAGACCGAACCGATTCAACGGTCTAGGGGGAGCCAGTACAAAACATGTTTGTGCTTTAACTTAGAAATTGCATGTTTTAACTTAGAATGTTCGTGCTTTAAAATTGCATGTTTTAACTTAGAATGTTTGTGCTTTAACTTAGAAATTGCATGCTTTAACTTAGAAATTTTGTACTTTAAAACTTGTGAACTCACTTAGAACATGAACATAATCAACTTCGAAAAGATTGAGCCTCGGGGAGCCTCTTTTCAAAAACATAACCAACTAAAATTCTTCGAAAAGATTGAGCCTCGGGGAGCCTCTTTTCAAAAACATAACCAACTAAAATTCTTCGAAAAGATTGAGCCTCGGGGAGCCTCTTTTCAAAAATAACCAGTTAGACTAGGAAATAATCTTAGGTGAGTCAAGTCATCATTTTCTTGAACATGGCTTTGTCTAAGGAAGTGGTCGATGATCCGATAAAAGAAGGCCCCTGTGCCTCGCCACGACCTGGAAGCCATGATCTTGAAAAGGTAAACTTGACAAGCCTAGGGTCAAATCCAAATCTAACATAAAATTACTTGAACCTAAATACACTTAATCAACTTAATTGGAAATCATCTCACAAAAAACACATAAGTATAACATGCTTGATCATATAGACACAGGTGAGATGACCTAGGTTTAACAACTTACAACCAATTTTTTTTTTAAAAAAAAATCTAACATCCAATCCAACCACCTTGTGTGTAGGATCAATGAATGTTGGACAGCGGTTGCTCCCGACACATGACCGGGGATCAACTCAAATTCACAAAGCTTTGATTCAAACGACAAGGATCGGTAGCCTTTGAGAATAATGACAAGCTCAAAATCATCGGATCAGGTGATATCGAGCTTAACTCGAATTTTGTTATTAAAAATGTATTACTTGTAGAGAATTTTGAATATAACCTGCTTAGCGTAAGCCAATTATGTGACAATAACTATAAGGTCGTATTTTTAGAAAATGAATGTGTAATTAAAACAAATAAAACAACTAAAACAATACTCAAAGGAACTAGGACAAATAACATTTATACAATTAACTTAATCAAATCCTCAGCCAAATGTCTTATGACACAGGAAGAGGAATCATGGTTAAGCGACTCGGTCACTACTAAGACTCGTCCCACAAGATGAGTCGAGTGGCTTAGTCGAGGCTTACCCAACCTCAACAACTTGGTTAATAAAATCTGTAATGCTTGTCAACAAGGAAAACAACCTAGGACACAACACAAGTTAACTAACCAAGAACGAACCTCAAGTGTACTTGAGCTCCTGCATATGGATCTATTCGATTCACATGGAGCCAAGTCACTCAATAGAAGTCAATATTTCTTAGTCATAATTGACGACTACTCCAGGTTTACCTGGGTTAGGTTCATCAAACATAAAAATGATACCCTAGATCAATTAATCAATCTATTCAAATTAATCGAGAATCAAAAAGACCTTAAGGTTAAAAGACTTAGAAGCGATCATGGTGGTGAATTCGAAAATCAAAGGTTCACCGACTTCTGTAACCTAAACGGATACCACCATGAATTCTCTTGCCCTAGGATCCCTCAACAAAATGGCCTAGTGGAGCGGAAAAACCGAACTCTACAAGAAGCCGCTAGGACCATGTTGAACGAATATGACCTACCCGATAGGTTTTGGGCAGAAGCCGTGAGTACAACATGCTATGTCCAAAATAGGATCCTTATGGTAAAAAGGCACCTTAAGACCTCGTACGAGATTTATCACGATAAAATACCTAACATCAAGTACTTTAGGGTATTTGGGTGTAAGGTACATATCCTAAACACTAAGGATTACCTAGGGAAATTTACATCCAAAACCACGACCGGAATCTTTCTAGGATACTCGACTACAAGTCGAGCTTATAGAGTATATAACCACAACACCCTTAGAGTCGAAGAGACTATTAATGTAGTGTTCGATGAAGTGCCCGAACCTACAAAACCCTTAATGACCCTAAGTGTTGAGCCCACTGATACTAAACTCGTCTCCGACCCTGAGATCGAGTCTAATCCACATCAACCAACTTCTCTTGTCGACCAAATGACAAGTGATCCGAGTCAAACTAGTGTTCAACCAAATCACTCTATTGATCAAGTGATAGATGACTCCAACCAAACTAGAACTCAAACAAGTCATCCTATGGATCAAGTTGTAGACTCAAACCCAAATCCAACTAGGACTCAAACGAATCATCCTATCGACCAAGTGATAGGAGATCCTAATCTAGGAGTTTGAACTAGAGCATCCTATAGGAACCTTAGTCAAATTTCCTTAATTTCAAAGATAGAACCCAAATCAATTGAACAAGCTCTTCTTGATCCCAATTGGATTATTGCAATGCAAGAAGAGCTAGCTCAATTTACTAGGAATGAAGTGTGGGAATTAGTACCACCACCTAAAGACAAAACGATAATTGGAACAAGGTGGGTGTTTCGAAATAAGCTTGATGATAAAGGTGAAGTAGTTAGAAACAAGGCTAGGTTAGTCGCCAAAGGGTTTAGTCAAGTCGAAGGATTAGATTACGACGAAACCTATGCCCCAGTAGCTAGACTCGAATCCATTTGAATGTTGCTAGCTTATGCCGCACATCGAGGATTTAAGCTGTTTCAAATGGATGTTAAGTCGGCATTCCTAAATGGATACATTAAAGAAGAAGTTTATGTTAGCCAACCCCCCGGATTCGAAAATCTAGATAAACCCGACCATGTTCTAAAACTTAAGAAAGCTCTCTATGGACTTAAACAAGCTCCTCGAGCTTGGTACGAGAGACTTTCAATCCATCTTAAGTCAAAAGGGTTTAACCAAGGCTTAGTTGACCCAACTCTCTTCGTAAAAACCTTAGGTAAAGAAATATTCATAGCTCAAATTTACGTAGACGATATAATTTTTGGAACCTCTAACTCAGCCTTACTAAACGAGTTCGTTTCACTCATGGAAAGTGAGTTCGAAATGAACTTGGTAGGCGAGTTAAGTTTCTTTTTAGGTCTACAAATTAAACAAACTAAGGATGATATATACCTATATCAACAAAAATACACTAAGGGGTTAATTAAAAGATTTGGAATGCAAGATGCTAAGGTAATAAACACCCCAATGGCAATTAACGTTAACATAGGAGAAGATCTAGAAAGTAAGACCATTGACTTAAAGTACTATAGGAGCGTGATAGGAAGTCTCCTATACTTAACTGTGAGTCGACCCGACATCCTATTCGCAGTAAGTATGTGCGCCAGGTTTCAAACCTGTGCTAAGGAGTCTCACCTAACCCTAGTTAAGCGTATCCTTAGATATCTAAAGGGTACACTTAACGTCGATATTTGGTACCCTAGATCTACGGAATTCGAACTAATCGGCTACTCCGATTCGGATTATGCTGGTAGTAAACTCGATAGAAAGAGCACGAGTGGTTGTTGTCAACTACTCGGCTCGAGTCTAGTAAGTTGGTGCAGTAGGAAGCAACACTGTGTCTCTTTATCTACCACCGAAGCCGAATACATTGCGATGGGTGAGTGTGTCACTCAACTTCTTTGGATGAAGCACACTCTCCGCGACTTTAAGTTAGACTTTACGAATACTAAACTTCACGTAGACAACATTAGTTCAATTAATCTTACAAAGAATCCGATATGTCACTCTAGGACCAAACATATAGAAGTTAAACACCATTTCATTCGAGAACATGTGGCCAACGGAGCCATACAACTCGAATACGTCGAATCGAAGTCTAACTTAGCAGACCTATTTACTAAACCCCTACCCGAAGCAGAATTTAGTCTATTAAGACGAAAATTGGGCATGTGCGTAATAGAATAGGTACATGCAAATTATATGTTCTTACTACTATTTCATTTTTATGGAACTAGCATAGGACATACCTTAGATATCATGCACCTATAGATTTAAGGAGCTAGTACATCTCACAACACATAGGACTAATGTGTTTGTGTACTTAGCCACGTAGATGGGCGTGAGATGTTAGGACCTTACTCCTGGTTCCAGATGTAGAGCTAGTGCATCGCTATGAGCCACGGAGTATAATCATACATACTAACCGACTCTGACCAGGACTGATTGATCTTACATATCAATCAAGCCAAATATGAGTCGAACATTTTATAGATGAGCTTATTTTCAGTATAGTTTTTTATATATATATATAAAATAGGGAACATGCTTGGACTTTAACACTTATTTTGTTTTCCACACACCCCTTACCCTTTTCGATATACGGTAAAAGGGGGAGAAAAAGGCCAAAGTTAAGGGATCAATAATTTTTTTTATGGCCAACTTTAAGTTAACAAAACAAGTTAAGGGAACTCTTAACTTAAACATATTTAGTTAACTTGTTTTTGTTAACAAATAAATTACTTAACTTTAAGTTAACTTGTTAACAAAACGAAAGTAAAGGCCAAGGTTAAGAAATCATTTTTTGTTGATTTCTTAACTTAAAACTTATTTTAAATACTATGGCCAATGTTAAGTAATTTCGGTTACTTATTATTTTTTTTTGTAGCAAACATCAAGGGGGAGAGTTAAAACTCTTTCTCAAGTACTCACCCTCGGTCAAGGGGGAGGATTCCTCAAGGGGGAGCACTTGAAAAAGAGTTTTTATATATACTCCTGTTCATTCATGCTCTTAACACTCCTGCTCATTCATGCATATCTTTTCTTAATGCACTTAATTTTCTTAACTTTGTATGTGGGTTTGCCATAAATCAAAAAGGGGGAGATTGTTGGTGCAGTAGGCACCTAAGTCGAACCTGAGTTTTGATTATAGCAAACGATACAAAGTTAAGCTCATGTTGTTATCTCACGAGCTGAATCGAGTGTGCAGAAAATTACTATAGCTGGAAGCTGAAGACTAGCGACACCCGGAGGAAGCCGCGGTGGTCGGGCAACACTCAAGTGACTTCAGAGGGAGCCGAAGGAATTGAGTGGAAGGCCGGAAGCAAAAGCAACACGTAAGTATCGAGGTAAGCTCGTGTGTGCGAGTGAAAGTAAGGTCGTATCCTCGTTACAGGGAAAGACTTAAGCGTAGATCCGACCCAAGACAACTCATAGGTGGTCTAGGTCGAGATCGGATGGTCGACGACCGTCGAAATAATGTTTTCCTTAAGCTAACTTTGCCTTGCAGATCACCGATCGCCAACTCAAGGACTCATCGGTCCATCGGGCCGAGTGACTTACGGCTAGCACTCGATCGATGCCGCCAGTCGATCCGGTGATGGCCATCACCGATCATGGTCAAAGGATCAGCCTCGAGTAGTCAAGAGTTATCACCATTTTTCAAGGGGTTTTGTGCCCATTTGTGATTGGCTAAAGACCCATTCGATGAGGGGCTCAAAGGCTATAAAAGGAGGGCCAAACCTAGGGTTTTTCATCAATTCAAAAGCTTCCAAGTGCTTCCGATACGCTCCGACTCTCCGATATCCCTACGACGAAGCGCTGCCAAGACGACGACTAGAGCTTCAACCTCCAATCTTTGAAGTCGTCGGTATAATCTTTAAATTTGTATAAGTTGTTTTTATTTCGAGCTTTAAATCATATCAAGGAGAGGGGGAGTGTCCCTCTACCTTGAGTCTTTCTTGAGTTTTTGTATTCGTTTAACTCCTATCTCCATCGAGAGGGAGTTCGTTTAGTATTTGCCCTCCGTGCATGGTCAAGGACCATTAGGGCCTTGGAGTAGTAGCCGAAGGCTACGAACCAAGTAAAACCTATTTGTCTCTATTTACTTTACATTTCCACTGCAATTAATTTTCTCTCGAGTTTTAACGAAAGAAACGAGAAAAAGTTTTTATCGCTATTCACCCCCCCTCTAGCGAACCACATCGATCCAACAGTTCGGAACCTTAGGGTTCCTACTCCACGGGGTGAGCTCGACGAGCTCGAGTGATGAAAATACCACTACTAAAACTCCTTCTCGACAACAAGTCAGAGGTGGAGAAACCTCGTACAAGCAATTACAAAGTAATACAAAAACGTACAAGCAAATACAAAGACGTAATGAAATACGTAAAGAAAACTTTACAACAAATGACTTTGAACTCTTGCTTGTTGCTTGCTTTGGTTTTCTCTTGAAGATATGGAATGCAACAATAATTCCCCTCCAAAATCTCCCCAAAAATCACTGTGGAAATCCTCCCTAAGCTCCTCCTTTTATGCTTGTCTCGGGCTGATTTCGCACCTAGCAGTCGACTGCTCATATCCATCAGTCGACTACTTCTGTAGCCATTGTGAGACAACAACCTAATCCACGTTGGCATCCAGCCAACGGATACACTGATAGTCGACTGCCAGCCCCATAGCCGATTGATTAGTCGACTACCGAGCATTCTGTGCTCGCGTCCTCGATCAACAGTCGACTACCATCCATGGCAATCGACTGCTGAAGCCATCAGTCGACTGCCCAATGCTGGCAGTCGACTGCCATGGCATACAATGCAGTCGAACAACAGTCGACTTTCACCAATCGACTGAGACGTACCACCAGTTGACTGTTATCGGGTAAAACCTCATACACAAGTTGTTTGAGCATCCGACCATTGGATAAAACCTCAAACAACATGTTTGAGCATCCGACACTTGACCTTAGTCACTTGGCCAAGTTCACCTCATCCATGAGGTTTAACCCAAGACACCCTTAGCCTAGACCTAAGCCTTCTAGCCACCTCTACTAGCTTTGCGCCTATCGGATCCCTCCAAGTCGTCCATGACTTGTTCATCCATGTGCGGATCCCTCCAAATCATCCATGACTTGTTCATCCATACACTAGCCTCCAGGTGCTTCGTTCGGCTATTGTCATGCTCTCGGTGTCTACACTGCCAAGGTATATATGGACTTACGCTCCCAAGACTATTGCTTGACTTTACGCCACCAAACCACCCCTTGGACTTCCCAAATGCCAAGTACCCATAACTTGGACTTTCACCGCCAAGGCTACACACTTGGACTTACGTAGGCAAGGCTACACACTTGGTCTTCCCTTGCCAATGCCAAACCATGTTGGACTTTCACCGCCAAGGCTACACACTTGGACATACGTGGCCAAGGCTACACACTTGGTCTTCCCATGACAATCATATGTCATATGTTTTGTCTAACATCAAAATACTGCTCGAGTCAAACTTGAGTCCGGTCAATCGTGACCTGGGCCGATTGCACCAACAGGTTTGATTAGGTTTGTGACCCAAACCTTTCTTGCCCTTTGATAGTTCTTGCCTCCTAGACACTAGGCTTTGATCATTTGATCCTTGAATTTGATTTTGTATTTTCTTAAGGGGCTTCTCTAATTTCTCAAGCCTTGACCTCAAGACTTGGTTCTCTAACTCCAATTGTCCAATTTTTGATTTTTCATCTATTCTTTGGGCATTGCCTTTCCTCTTAGGCATATGCCTACCCTTCTTAGGGTTAATACCTAAGTGATTCTCTACCTTCCTAATGGACTCCCTAGATAGAATGGGTCTAGAGTTGTTGTTTCTAGATTTGTCCTTAGGTAAAGTAGGTCTAGTATAATCCTTAGACCTAAAATTACAATATTTAGCACCTAAGCAAAAGTGTTTATTATTACTTCTAGCATGCTCATGATAATGCACAATTGCAAGTGAATTAAAAATATTCTTTTTATCATTAAAATTCGAAGGTGCATTATTAAAATATACCTTTGGGTTTGCTTTAGAAGCTTCCCCTACATGTGATGCTTCTTCTTGTCCCTTGGTTTGCTTTCTCCCGCTAGGTTATTGACTTTGGTAGTGTCCCCATTGTTGGCATTTGAAGCACACCGTGTGCTCCTTGCTCTTAATTGTTGGGGCACTGGGTTCCTTGACCTTTGGCACAACTTGTGCCATTTTCTTGATCCGTTTCAGACACTTGCTCTTGTAGTGTCCGACTTCCCTACACTCAAAGCATATAATATGTTTTTTTATTTTTAATTGAAATGCTTGAGTTACCTAGGTCAATGGTGGTCGGAATTGGTTCTTCTTCTCTTCCGAAGGTTGAGGCTACTTCTTGATTTTGCTTCGGCTCCGGTGATCTAATATCCTCCCCCTCAATACTAGAGGTGGAGGCTTCCTCCAATTCTTTCTCTTCCACCGATCCGGATGTTGACTCCTTCTCAACTTTCGAATCCTCACATTCTTGTGAGGATGAGGTTTCTTCTTCGATCTCCTTCTCCAATTGAACCGATGACGATTCTTTATGGAGTTTTTTCAATTTGCTCCATAGCTCCTTGGCATCTTGAAATTCACCTAATCTAGACACAATGTCGTTAGGTAACGAATTTAATATCATTTCCATTACCTTATCATTTCTTTCTAAGGCTTGAGCTTGCTCTTCGGTCCATCTCTTATTCTTGAGATATCCATCTCTTGGACCTCTTAGAAGTTCGAATCCCTTCACTAGAATAATCCAATCTTCAAAGTCCATCATGAAGGAATTGTCCATTCGTGCCCTCCATTTCTCAAACTCTTCTTGTCCATAGAAGGTGTATGGAATTGACGTGTTGATGTCCCACCCAAAACCATCGTTGGGCAACTCCATCCTTCTTCTTCCCTCTAGCTTGCTCGCTTAGCTGTTAAACCTTGAAGAGTGTCCTCGCTCTGATACCACTTGTTGGGGATTGTACACCGCTAGAGGAGGGGGGGGGGGATGAATAGCGTGATCGTCGCTTGATGGAATTCAATCGTGCTTGCATGCTTGTCTACAATACTCGTTAATATGTGCAACGGAATTAATAGTAAAGCATAAATGAAATACACAAGCACACACAATACACAAGAATATACGTGATTCGGAACCTTAGGGTTCCAACTCCACGGGGCGAGCTCAATGAGCTCTAGTGATGCACACACCACTAATAAATCTCCTTCTTGGTGACACACCGGAGGTGGAGAAACCTCGTACAAAGGATTATAATAGTAATACAAAAGATACAAGTGATTACAAAGATAAACAGAAATATAAGTAAAGAAAAATACTTTACAAGAATGCTTTGAGTGCTTGATCTTTAGGTGCTTGCGAAGTGCCTTGAAGGTCTAGATTACAACAATAATTCTCCTTTAAATCACCTCAAGAACCATTGCCGAAAACCTCCCCTTCGAGCTCCTTATAAAGCTGCAACTCGGACTGATTTTTGCCTAGCAGTCGACTGCTCATACTCATCAGTCGACTGGTCCTGTAGCGGTTGTCTCACAACAACTCGATCCACGCTGGAAAACTCTAACGGATACCTTAGCAGTCAACTGATTCTTCGGTAGCCAATTGACCAGTCATCTACCGAAAGTTCTATGCCCGTGACCAAAACCAGCAGTCGACTGCCCTCCATGACAGTTGACTGTTTAAGGCTAGTCAAGGCACCGCCTTGACTGGGACTCCAGTTGAGGCGCCAGTTGAGTTGCCTTGCGTCTGTGGCTACAACTCGATCGTAGTCGATCGCCAGTTGACTCTTGACCAGTTGACTGGTCATAATCCCAGTTGACTGCTTAGAGGCAACTCGACTGCCAAGATTCAAACACTTGACCAGTCGACTGACAAACCTCAACCATGAGGTTTACCCCAAGTATGATCCCTTCATACTTGCTAGACCACCCTTAGCCTAGACCTAAGCCTTCTTGCCACCTCCATCAACCTCTTGCCTATTGGATCACTCCAAGTCATCCATACATTAGTGTTCAGGTGCTTCCATCGACCATTGTCATGCTAACCGGGTCTACATTGCCAATGCACATTTGAGCTTATACTGCCAAGACACACGTTTGGACTTTACGCCACGAAACATTAGACTTATGCTGCCAAGACTACCGCTTGGACTTTATGCCGTCAATATCATACCCTTGGACTTCCCAAATTCCAAGTACCCATGACTTGGACTTTAATTGCCAAGACTACACACTTGGACTTACATGACCAAGACTACACCCTTGGACTTTCCTTGCCAACTCCATGTTAGACTTTCCAAATGCCAAGACCCATGCTTGGACTTTCCATGCCAAGTACCCATGACTTGAACTTTCCATGCCAAGTGTCCCACTTGGACTTCTCCATCATATGGTCAACCCCTTGTCAACCATATAGTCAACTCATTGTCAAACAATGGTCAACTCATCGTCAAACATCAAAATACTACTCGAGTCAAAATCAAGTCTGGTCAATCGTGACCTGGGTCGATTGCACCAACACTACTCGACCAGTCGACTGTTTGAGTCAAACTAGGCTCCCAAGTATTGTGTACTTGGCCAGTCGACTAGTCTATAATCCCAGTCGACAGATAAACCTCAATCATGAGGTTTAACGCAAGTATGATCCCTTCATACTTGATACTCACCCATAGCCTAGACTTAAGCCTTCTAACCATCTCCATCAGCCTTACGCTTCTCGAATCCCTCGAGTCCATGACTCTTCATCCTTCGCGTTAGCCTTCTGATGCTTCTATCAGTTATGTCTTGCTAATCGGGTCCTTTGACAAAGTTCATTTGGACTTATGTTGCCAAGACTCTATGCTTAGACTTTACGCTGCCAAAACCTCACCCTTGAACTTCCTTGTCAAGATCCATTTGGACTTACTCCGACAAGACTACACGCTTGGACTTTATGTCGCCAAAACTACACTCTTGGACTTTCCCATTGCCAAACCTCAATGCTCATACTTTCACCGCCAAGACTTCACACTTGTACTTACATGACCAAGACCATTCTTGGACTTTCTAATTGCCAAAAATCCATAACTTGGACTTTCCTTGCCAACTCCATGTTGACTTCTCATTTTCCAAAATTCACTTAGACTTTATGCCACCAAGGCTACAGACTTGGACTTATGCTGCCAAGACTTTACCTTTGCACTTTCTCCATACTTGGACTTCTTCATGCCAAGACCATTCTTAGACTTTCCATGCCAAGTATCCAAACTTGGACTTCTGAGGTTGATTGCTCCATCAATCTCTTCCAATTAATCTCCCCCATTTGACTTTGGATATCGCAATGATCCACTAGTCATATGGTCAAACCCATATAGTAAATCAATGATCAACCCATTGTCAAACATTAAAATCCTACTTGAGTTCCACTCGAGTTTGGTCAACATTGACTTGGGCCCTATTGCACCAACAATCTCTCCCTTTTTGATTTTTGACAATACCTTTAAGTTAGGATAATACTAACCCAACTTAACTCTTCCAATACCAAAGCATAGTGATGGTTTACCTAACTTAAACCTCACTTCTCCCCTTTTGGGATACATCAAAAAGCCTACCAAGATTTTCAATGTCCCATCTCCCAAACAAATTTTACATTCTCCCCCTTCATTCAAAAACATCTTGGATGCTTTCACTCTTCCTAGTGATAAATCCCATATCACTAAATGAGAGACAATCCATAATGAAGGTACCTAAACTCTCATTTCTCCCCTTTGTAATCAAAATTACATCCATCATCTCTTGATGAACACACTTCCCTTAAAGGCTTGCTCCCCCTTAACTATTATGCCAATAATGTCCTTGAAGAGTTCTTAAGCCTATAGAAAACTTAAACTTGAACTTTAACCTCTCTTAAAAATTGATACTCCACCCTAAATAACTCTCCTAATCATTTTGAATGATTATTTCACTCTTCCAATATTTTCCAAAGCATATCCTAGGGTTAGAAGACATTAGGGTAGTTAGGGGTGCTGATAAATGACTAAAAAACCCTTATTCAACCAATATTAGACATCAATTGACTGGTTTTAGCTACCAATCGACTGCTCATTGATAATAGTCGATTGAACTCTGATTTTTCAAAAATTAGAGTGACGGAGTCGAAATTTTCAGTCAGGGTACTTAGTACATTTTTGTGATGTATTGAGGATTGTTCGAGCAGTTAGTATAATTCCTGAGCAGTAAGTGCGTTTCATGATCAATCAGTATAATTTCTGAGTAGTTAGTATATTTCTTGAGCAGTCAGTGTGTTTTCTGAGAAATTAGTATAATTCTCGAGCAGTTAGTATAATTCCTGAGCAGTCAGTGCATTTCCTAATCAATCAGTATAATTCCTGAGTAGTTAGTATATTTCTCGAGCAGTCAGTGCATTTCCTGATAAATAGTATAATTCCCGAGCAATTAGTATAATTCTCAAGAAGTCAGTGCATTTCCTGATCAATTAGTATAATTCCCGAGCAATTAGTATATTTTTTGAGAAGTTAGTGCATTTCCTGAACAATCAGTATAATTCTCGAGCAGTTAGTCTAATTCCCGAGCAGTCAGTGCGTTTCCTGATCAATTAGTATAATTTCATAGTAGTTAGTATATTTCCTGAGCAGTCAGTGCATTTTCTGATCAATTAGTATAATTCTCGAGAAGTTAGTATAATTCCCGAGCAGTCAGTGTGTTTCCTGATCAATCAGTATAATTCTCGAGTAGTCAGTGTATTTCTTGATCAATCAGTATAATTCTCGAGTAGTTAGTGTTTGTGCAATCGGCCCAGGTCACGATTGATCGGACTCGAGTTTGACTCGAGCAGTATTTTGATGTTAGACAAAACATATGACATGTGATTGTCATGGAAAGTGCAAGTGAGTAGCCTTGGCCATGTATGTCTAAGTGTGTAGCCTTAGCGGTGAAAGTCCAAGCATGAGGCTTGGCATTGGAAGTCCACCATGGAGTTGGCAAGGGAAGACCAAGTGTGTAGCCTTGGTCACGTAAGTCTAAGTGTGTAGCCTTGGCGGTGAAAGTCCAAGCATGGGGCTTGACATTGGAAGTCCAACATGGAGTTGGCAAGGGAAGACCAAGTGTGTAGCCTTGGCCACGTAAGTCCAAGTGTGTAACCTTAGAGGTGAAAGTCGAAGTCATGGGTACTTGACATTTAGGAAGTCCAAGGGGTGGTATTGGCGGTGTAAGGCCAAGCTATAGTCTTGGGAGCGTAAGTCCATATGTACCTTGCCAGTGTAGACACCGAGAGCATGACAATAGCCGAAGGAAGCATTTAGAGGCTAGCGTATGAATGAACAAGTCATGGATGACTTGGAGGGATCCACACATAGATGAACAAGTCATGGATGATTTGGAGAGATCCGATAGGCGCGAGGCTAGTAGAGGTGGCTAGAAGGCTTAGGTCTAGGCTAAGGGTGTCTAGCAAGTATGAGGGCATCATACTTAGGTTAAACCTTATGTTTGAGGGTTACCAATTGACTGGGGTGATGTACCAGTCGACTGATGGGAGTCGACTGACATTCGACTATGTCGCGTGGCTTAGTAGTCGACTGCCATGGAGGTCAGTCGACTGATGGTTGAGGAAATGACCACAAAAGCGAGGTAGATCGACCAACGACTCAACTAACTGTGCATCAGTCGACTGATAGGGTTTAGCAGTCGACTGATGGGCTATCCATTAGAACTTATCCAGCATGGATCAAGCTGTTGTCTCACAACGGCTACATGAGTAGTCGACTGATGGATATGAGCAGTCGACTACTAGGCGCGGAATCAACCCGAGACAAACATAAAAGGAGGAGCTTGGGGATCATTTCCAAAGTGATTTTTGGTGAGATTTTGGAGGGAAATTGTTGTTGCATTCCAGACCTTCAAGAGAAAACCAAAGCAAGCAACAAGAAAGCATTCAAAGTAAAGTGTTGTAAAGTGTTTCTTTACTTGTATTTCTTATTGTCTTTGTTCTTGCTTGTATCTTGTATATTACTATTATAATTGCTTGTATGAGGTTTCTCCACCTCCGACGTGTTGTCGAGAAGGAGTTTGGTTAGTGGTGTGAGCATCACTAGAGCTCGTTGAGCTCGCCTCGTGGAGTAGGAACCCTAAGGTTTCGAACCACGTATATTCACTTGTTGTGATTATGCTTGTGTATTCGTTTTCATTACTATTATTTCCGCTGCGTATTAACGAGTATTGTAGACAAGCATGCAACGAACGAACGATTTCCATCAAGCACGCGAAAGGCTATTCATCCCCCCTTCTAGTCGGGCCATGATCCTTCAATAGTTAGTATATTTCCCGAGTAGTCAGTGCGTTTCCTGATCAATCAGTGTAATTTTTCAAGCAGTTAGTATATTTCTCGAGCAGTCAGTGTGTTTCTTGATCAATCAGTATAATTCTTGAGCAGTTAGTATATTTTTCAAGTAGTTAGTGTATTTCCTGAGTGTTGGTGTAATTGGCCAAAGTCACGATTGATCGGACTCGAGTTTAACTCGAGCAGTATTTTGATGTTCGACAAAACATTTGATAATGTGATTGTCATGGAAAGTCCAAGTCTTGAGTATTTGGCATGGAAAGTCCAAGCATGGGTCTTGGCAATGGTAAAGTCTAAGTCATGAGTACTTGACATGAAAAGTTCAAGCATGGGTCATGGCAATAGTAAAGTCCAAGTCATGGATACTTGACAATTGAAAAGTCCAAGCAAGAATCTTGGCAATTGGAAAGTCCAACATGGAGTTAGCAAGGGAAGTCCAAGGGTGTGATATTGGTGGCGTAAAGTCCAAGCTGTAGTCTTGGCGGCATAAGTCTAATGTTTGGCAGCATAAAGTCCAAGCGTGTGTCTTGGCAGTGTAAGTCCAAATGTGCCTTGAAAAGTAGACCTATTTAGCATGACAATAGCTGATGGAAGCACATGAAGGCTATCGTATGGATGAACAAGTCATGGATGACTTGGAGGGATCCGATAGACGTGAGGCTGATGGAGGTGGCTAGAAGGATTATGTCTAGGCTAAGAGTAGTCTATCAAGTATGAGGGAATCATACTTGAGTTAAACCTCATGTTTGAGGTTTATCAGTTGACTAGCCGAGTGTTTGACACTTGGCAGCCTAGTCAACTTGGATCAGTCGATTGGTATTACGAGCAGTCGATTAGTCAGGAGTCGACTGATGCTCGACTACTGTTCTGTGGATTTGACAGTCGACTGCTAAGGTTTAGCAGTCGACTAGTCCATAGCAGTCAACTGCCATGAAGGGCAGTCAACTGATTTAAGTGGACGCGAGCACAGAAGCTTTGGTAGTCGATTTATCAGTCGACTATCAGGCCAGCAGTTGACTACCCTTACTAGCAGTTCGTTGGAGTTTTTCCAACTTGGATTGAGCCGTTGTGAGACAACGGCTATAGGGGCAGTCAACTGGGGCCTTATCACAGTCGACTGCTAGGCAAAAATCAGCCTGAATTGTAGCTTTATAAGGAGCACGAAGAGGAGGATTTTGTCTAGCATTTCTTGAGGAATTTGAAGGGGAATTGCTTCTGCATTCCAGATCTTCAAGGAATTCTAAAAGAAACCAAAGATCAAACATTCAAATCTCACATTTGTAAAGTGTTTTTCTTTACTTGTATTTGATGCACACGAGCACGACCTCAAATCTCCGACGGGTATCATCGAGGACTCGAAGCGTGCGCTCATGCTCAATGCCCACAAGTGCACGGATGTTGTCAAGTAATAAAAGATTATCGATCCCACAGATACTAAGATTCGAATACCATTTGTCCAATGAATGTTGCTGTTCGGTGTTAAAATCCTAAGAGTTGTGGTTATGAGGTTGACGGTAGTCCTAACTTCAAGTACGGTGTCACACGGAGGAAGGGAAGGTTGGTTCGGAGTTCTTAAAAAGGATTCTAGGACTTCAGTTTCACTTATGTGTCATGGAACATGTTATCAATTAAATGTCATCTAGATCTCTAATTATGGTCTTGCGGGAGGATCATCTTACATTTATCCGATGAACTTTTGCTTCTACCGAGAACTACCTATTCTTAACCAAGCTGACCTTTCTGATTATCAGAGCTCAGGGGGTTGATACCGATGGGAGCTCCTGTCACTAAGGTCCCTCAACCATTCTAGAGTTAATTTTGTTGGATCATTTAGAGCGCTGAAGGGGGGTGGGGGTGAATAGTGCAAAATTCTCTTCTTTTGTTTGTTCGATATAAAATGCGAGTAAGAGTAAATGCAGCGGAAAGAAAATAATACTCGTTTGTTTTTACTTAGTTCACAACCTTCGGCTGCTAGTCCAAGGCCCTAACGGTCCTAGACTGCGTACGGAGGGCAAAACACTAAAAACACTCCTCCTCGTTAGAGGAAGGAGTAGGCGAATACAATCGATGAAAAAGCTCAAGGTAAAGGGATACTCCCCCTCTCCTTGTTACGATTAAAGCATGATTAAATACAGAATTTAAGATGATAATAAGAAATAATATCGATGACTATTAAATTAATGAAAGGTAGGCACTTGTCATCGGAGATGCGGTAGCACTTCATCGTCGTAAGGTCGTCGTAGAAGAGTGTTAGGGATCGTTTGGAAGCTAGAGGGGGGGGGTGAATAGCGTTTTTCGGTTTCTACAAAAAATGATTAGCGGAAGCAAACACAATAATATATGTAAAAACAATAACAAACGCAAACAAAGCCTTTTACGTGGTTCGGAGATAGCGCTCCTACTCCACGACGATCCTTAAGGTGGATCAATCAAAGCAAATTCACTAATAATCTTTCTTTACAACACAACTCCTCTTCTTTACAAAGAATAAAGATCTAAGTTTAGAGAGAAGAGGAGGAGATTTAAAACACTTAGAAAGCTAGAGAATTCATGGAGGCTCTTGAGAAGGATTAGAGAATAAGCATTAACCCCAAAAACCTCCACCAGCCCTCTTTTTATAGAGAAGAGGCAGATTTTCCCGTTGGAGCACGATCAGTCGACTGATGTACAACATCAGTCGACTACTGGCGTGGTTAACGACTTCTGAATAGCCGGATTCGTGGGATTCAGAGTCGTTTCATCCAACGACACTTTCATCACCGATCGATCCTCCATCACCGATCGGTGATGGAGTGATCAGTCGAGTGATCACGGCCGCCGTCGAGTGCGACTCCATTCTGTACTCGTTTTTACGTCTATCACGATCGTCATCGCTGGGGCCGATCGATCAACATCACGATCGCTTTGGTCACGCCGATCGATGGTCGTGGTTTCACCGACTACATCATATCAGTCGACTGACACTCATCAAGTGTGAATATTTCACACTTGATTTCACCCCCTAGACCTAGACTTAACCTCCTAGCTCTTCCTTAAGCCTTGCGCCTTCAGGATCCCTCCGAATCCGCGACTTGTTCATCCTTTGCGCCTTGCTTCCAAGAGCTTCTTTGGTTTTGTCATGTCTAGAGTTTTCCTTTGCCAAAGCGTGCTTGGACTTTACGCCGCCAAGTCTACATGCTTGGACTTACGCTGCCAAGACTTGCTTTTGGACTCCCTTTGCCAAGGTCCATTTGGACTTAATGCTGCCAAGACAACATGCTTGGTCTTATGCCCCAAACCTTTACCTTGGACTTTTCTTTCACCAAGTCTTCATACTTGGATTTCCCTGTCACTTAAACATCATCACAATTTAGATCACAAATTATTGCCTAACTTAGATGATTATCCAAACATCAAAACATATAAATGCTTGGGGCATTGTTGCACCAACAATCTCCCCCTTTTTGATGTTTGATAATCATTTAAGTTAGGTCTTTTAAGGATACGCATATTATCACATCATATATCCAATTCCAATTCTAACTTAAACATTTCTTCTCCCCCTTTTACATACATCAAAAAGAGAAGAAAGATAAAAGCATATATGATAAGATTGAGTGTTTAACAATCTTGAACTAAGGCATAGATTTTAAAATTTTAACTCCCCCTTAATCCAGGATATAGATTATGATGAATAAAAAACATGTGGAGCTAAAGTCATCAAACAATTTGAAAGTTTAAATCCTAACTTTGCACCAACAATGTAAATTTTGGAGGAGAAAGATATTTTTTGTGAAACTCCCCCTAAAACACGGCACTAAACAGCCATACACGTTGTTTTTACTCAATACTATCATGCTATTTCTTTAGGATATCAACAATACACTAAAACTCAGAAAATGAGGCTAATTTTCTGAAAACACAGTGTATCAGTCGACTAGTTTCTGAACCAGTCGACTGCTATACCTGTAATACGAAAATCATCCTTTTCAGTCCAAATTCAGAAACGCGTCAGAAATTCTAGAAATCTCGAAAAATCATGAAAATTTGTGTACACATTTCTGAAATCATACTTTATCAAGGAAAAATATTTTGAAAAATATATGTTTACCATATTTCAATATTGATACAATTTTGGAAACTAGCAAAAGGTTCTAAAATTTTGCAAACTTTGTATCACTTTTGTGTTTCACTTGAAAACTATTTTTCAAAGTATGGTAAACATAGTTTAAAATATGTTTTATTTGACATTTCCAATCATGTTCTTGGATCTATATGCACATCAATTGTGTATAAGCTTTCCCAATGATTGGTCCAATTAAGGATTAATATCTCTAGATGACACTTTGGTCCATAGTAATGCATCATAACAAGCATGATGAACCAAGTGCATCTTCCTAACATCTCACATATTGTCTAGGTGGCTCAATACAAAAATCATGGTTTCTTAGGTATTTTGTGAGATGGTTAAAGGTATAAAACCTAGTGTTTCTATAGGATCATGCAAACCTACACCTTCACTCAACCAAGCACATTCCAAGTTCTCTCCTAAGTGATGAAAATTCTACTTCGGGGAGAGCCTTGGTAAATATATCGGCTAAGTTGGACTTGGATTCAATATAATTGAGCTCAATGTCCCCCTTAGCCACATGGTCTCTAATGAAGTGATGCTTCACTTCAATGTGCTTGGTCCTAGAGTGATGCACCGGATTTTTGGTCAAGTTAATGGTGCTCACATTATCACAAAATACTTTCATGTTGGAGTAAGATAGCTCATAATCTTCTAGGGTATGTTTCATCCATAAGAGTTGAGCTACACAACCACCCATAGCCACATATTCGGCCTCGGTGGTGGATAAAGCAACACAAGGTTGCTTCCTACTACTCCAACTCACTAGGGAGGATCCAAGGAATTGGCATCCACCACTAGTACTCTTTCGATCCAATTTGCAACCGGCATAATCGGAATCGGTGTACCCAATTAAATCAAAAGACCTAGTCCTAGGGTACCATAGACCTACATTTAGTGTGCCCTTGACATATCTTAAAATTCTTTTAACGACAACTAAATGAGATTCCTTAGCACATGATTGATACCTAACATACATACCAACCGCAAATAATATGTCGGGTCTACTAGCGGTTAAATACAAGAGGCTACCAATCATGCTCCTATAAAGGGTAAGATCTATTTGTTTTCCTTCACTATCACTATCTATTTTAGTATTGGTTGCCATTGGAGTTGACACTACCTTAGCATTTTCCAAACCAAATTTCTTAATCATTTCCTTAGCATATTTGGTTTGATAAATGTAAATTCCTTCACTAGTTTGTTTAACTTGCAAACCTAGGAAGAAATTTAATTCTCCAACTAGACTCATCTCAAATTCTTTTTCCATATTTTGAATAAAGTCTTGAAGAAGTTCATCATTTGTTGACCCAAAGATAATGTCATCGACATACACTTGGGCTACAAAGATGTCCTTAGATGTTGACTTTATAAAGAGAGTTTGATCTATACTACCCCTTTTGAAATCCTTAGAGATTAGGAAAGTTGACAATCTTTCATACCAAGCCCGGGGAGCTTGTTTCAAACCGTATAAGGCTTTCCTAAGCTTGTATACATGGTTTGGGTAGTCCGTATTTTCAAACCCGGGAGGTTGTTCTACATACACCTCTTCCTTAATAAACCCATTTAGGAATGCCGATTTAACATCCATTTGATGAAGTTTGAAACCCATATAGGAGGCATATGCTAAAAGTATTCTAATGGACTCTAATCTAGCAACCGGGGCATATGTTTCATCATAATCAAGTCCTTCAACTTGATTAAAACCCCTTGCAACTAATCGTGCTTTATTTCTAGTGATATTCCCTTGGTCATCTAGTTTGTTCCTAAAGACCCATCTTGTAGTAATAATAGTGTTTTCACTTGGTCTAGGAACTAACTCCCACACTTGACTCCTATCAAATTGAGCCAACTCATCTTGCATTGCTAAGATCCAATCCGGATCAAGTAATGCATCTTTAATGTTTTTGGGCTCAATTTGAGAAATTAGAGCTATATGACTAGTGGGATCCCTATGGAATGACCTATTCCTAACTCCTTGAGATAATTCACCCACAATTTGATCCAATGGGTGACTTTGATGAACTCTTATGGTTCTAGGAGGTGTATCAAGTTGAGTGTGATCATGATTAACTTCAATCCTATGTTCATCATCGGAGTCATCCCTTACTCCCCCTTGATCCAATCCTCCCCCTTGATCATTACCCCCTAAGGTTAAATCTTGCAATTGTTGGGTAATTCCTTGATTTTCATTGTTTATGTCATCATCAATAGGGGATTTCCTAGGGTATGTATTTGAATTTTCATCAAATTGAACATTCGAAGATTCTTCAATCTTTTGAGTCCTTTTATTGTAAACTCTATATCCTACACTAGTGGATGAGTATCCAACTAGGATTCTCTCATCCGCTTTGGACTCAAACTTACTTAGGTTGTCTTTGGTATTTAAGATATAGACTTTACATCCAAAGACCTTAAAATAATGAATTGTTGGAATTGTACCATTCCACAATTCAAATGGAGTTTTTCCTAAGAACCTATGAATCAATACCCTATTTTGGATATAGCAAGCGGTATTAACCGCTTCCGCCCACAAGTAGCTAGGTAAGGAATATGTATTAAGCATTGTCCTAGCCGCTTCTTGTAGGGCACGATTTTTTCTTTCCACAACCCCATTTTGTTGGGGTGTTCTAGGATAAGAAAATTCATGCTTGTACCCTTGTTCTAAGCAAAAAGTTGAAAAGTTAGAATTCTCAAACTCTCCACCATGATCACTACGGATCCGGTTGATTTTGAGTTTTTTTTCATTTTCTACTCTTTTGCTAAATCCTATGATTATTTCTAAGGTTTCATCTTTATTTTTCAAGAAAAACACCCAAGTAAACCTAGAAAAATCATCTACTATTACTAAGCAATATTTACTACCAATTATAGATGGGGTACTATGGCAATCAAATAGGTCCATATGTAATAATTCTAACGGTAAAGCGGTACTAAGTAAATTTTTACCTTTGTGTGATGTTTTTGATTGCTTCCCTTCTTGGCAAGCATCACACATCTTGGCCTTGAGAAATTTGACTCTAGGCAATCCTTTGACTAGCTTCAATTTTGCTATTTTGGCTATATTCTTCATGTTTATGTGTCCTAGCTTCCTATGCCAAAGCCAACTTTCTTCCTCTTTTGCAATAAGACACTTAGTGGAAGAATTAGTAGCATAGGATAAATCAACATAATATATATTTGATTTCCTAAAGCCTACTAACATGCAATCATTTATAGTTTTGTGTCTTATAAAGCATTTTGACGAATCAAATTTAACATCAAAATTTGCATCACATAATTGGCTCATCATTTTCATCTCTAAGAGTACAATCATCATTATCACTAGATGGTTTATCACATGATGTATCTATATTCTTAAATGATTTGATCTCTAATTTTAGATCCTTAATCCTAGTTTTTGATCTATTTAAAGCATTTTGTAAGCATGCAATAGTCTTATAAAGTAAATCTACTTTGGGTGAGTTGTTTACCTCATCATCATCACTTGATGATGATTCATCGCTTGAAGAGGAAGAAGACTCCTCACTTGAGCTTCCGGTTTCTTTCAATGCCATGAGGGCTAAGTTCCGGGTTGTATGACAAACTTCTTCATCGTCGGAAGACTCCTCCATACTTAGAGTATCCCATGTTTGTGCCATCATTGCCTCCTTCTTCTTCTTTTCCTTCTTCTTCTTTTCCTTCTCCTTTTTCTTTAGTTCCGGGCAATTTGGCTTTATATGTCCTTTCTTGTTGCAACCAAAACACGTCACGTTAGAAATAGAATTTGAATTGTTTGAAGCTTTACCTCTTGAGGATTGAAACATCCTCTTCACATCTTTCTTGATGAGCCTCCTTGACTTCCCACCAAATTTCTTGACGTAGTGTGCCACTTCACTTGCCGATAGCTCATCCTCACTACTTGATGAGTCTTCCTCAGATTTGGATGAGGAAGACACCTCCTTCTTTTCCTTTTTCTTCTTCTCCTTCTTTCCTACAAAAAGAGCTATACCCTTATCTTTGGATGAAGTGTTAGCTTGTTCATGCAATTGAAATTCACAAAATAGCTCATCTAATTTAACTAATGAAAGATCCCTAGAGACCTTATAGGCATCTACCATTGAGGCCCATAAGGTGGTCCTAGGGAAAGCTTGTAATACATACCTTACAAGGTCTCGGTTGTCGACCTTTTCACCTATAACGTGTAGTCCGTTGACTACTTCCTTGAAGCGCCCGTGCATTTGGCTCACGGTTTCATTTGTCTTCATAGTGAAGCTTTGGAGTTGCCCAATCAAAAGATCCCTCTTGGCCCTTCTTGTCTCTTTGGATCCTTCGTTGAGTTCGATAAGCTTCTCCCAAAGCTCTTTTGCGGAGTTGAATGGCCCGACCTTAGAGAGTTGCTCCTTGGATAGACCACATTGAAGTGTGGTCGTTGCTTTTGCATTTGCTTGTGTTTTCTTGGCCATCTCTCTTGTCCAATCTTTTGTTGGTAGTGGTGCTTCGAATTCGTCGACCGGCTTCTCAAAACCATCTACAACACTAAACCAATTCTCAATATCGTTCATTAAATAATACTCCATCCTACCTTTCCAATATCCGAAATCGTTGCCGTCGAAGAACGGAGGCCTCGCCGTGCTATACCCCTCTTGAAATGCCATCTTTGCTCCGGTTGATTGCTAGATCTTCCGATGCGATCCGGGCTCTGATACCACTTGTTAGGGATCGTTTGGAAGCTAGAGGGGGGGGGTGAATAACATTTTTCGGTTTCTACAAAAAATGATTAGCGGAAGCAAACACAATAATATATGTAAAAACAATAACAAATGCAAACAAAGCCTTTTACGTGGTTCGGAGATAGCGCTCCTACTCCACGGCGATCCTTAAGGTGGATCAATCCAAGCAAATCCACTAATAAGCTTTCTTTACAACACAACTCCACTTCTTTACAAAGAATGAAGATCTAAGTTTAGAGGGAAGAGGAGGAGATTTAAAACACTTAGAAAGCTAGAGAATTCGTGGAGGCTCTTGAGAAGGATTAGAGAATAAGCATTAACCCCAAAAACCTCCACCAGCCCTCTTTTTATAGAGAAGAGGCTGATTTTCCCATTAGACACGATCGATCAGTCGATGTACAACATCGATCATGCTGGCGTGGTTAATGGCTTAGGAATAGCGATTCGCGCGGATTGATCGTCGTTCATCCAACGATTTCATCCCGATCGATCCTCCATCGATCGATGGAGTGATCGATCGAGTGATCACGGCGCGAATCGAGTGTGACTCCATTCTCGTGCTCATTTTACATCTATCGATCACCGCTGTTGGCGCCGATCGATTGCAACATCATCGATCGCCTTGGTCACAATGCGATCGATGGTCGTGGTTTCACCGACTCGGCCGAGCATTGACTAGTCGACTGATACATCGTATCAGTCGACTGACACTCATCAAGTGTGAATATTTCACACTTGATTTTACCCCCTAGACCTAGACTTAACCTCCTAGCTCTTCCTTAAGCCTTGCGCCTTCAGGATCCCTCCGAGTCCGCGACTTGTTCATCCTTTGCGCCTTGCTTCCAAGAGCTTCTTTGGTTTTGTCATGTCTAGAGTTTTCCTTTGCCAAAGCGTGCTTGGACTTTACGCCGCCAAGTCTACATGCTTGGACTTACGCTGCCAAGACTTGCTTTTGGACTCCCTTTGCCAAGGTCCATTTGGACTTAATGCTGCCAAGACAACATGCTTGGTCTTATGCCACCAAACCTTTACCTTGGACTTTTCTTTCACCAAGTCTTCATACTTGGATTTCCCTGTCACTTAAACATCATCACAATTTAGATCACAAATTATTGCCTAACTTAGATGATTATCCAAACATCAAAACATATAAATGCTTGGGGCATTGTTGCACCAACAAAGAGTATCGTAGTGGAGGCTTTTTGGAGAGCTTTTTGATGATGGAAATAGGGTGGAGAACCCCTAATTTTATAGCCTTGCAAACCCTAGACGTTCACATCTTCAACCAATGAGAGCAAGCCTCCTATCCCTTCAAAAATGGAGATAAGCTTTGACTCTCCTCGAAGCTGATCCTTGACCAACAGTCGATTGCTACCCTTACCAGTCGACTACTGATGGATCAGTCGACTGATGGCAGGTTTTCCAGCTGCAATGAAGAGTTAGCTCGAAAAGATAGTTAATACAAGAACATTAAATGGTCATATACCATCCGATCTTGACTTAGACCTTCCATGGGAGGTCTTGGTCAGATCATCGCCTAAGAATGCCCCCGTACAGAGGACACGACCTTCCTTGCGCTCACTCACACGAGCTTACCTCAACATTTACCTTGTAGCTTCTTCTTCCGGTCTTCCACCTGATTCCTTCACTCCCTTCGAAGTCATCCCGGTGTCACCCGACCACCACGACTCTCTCCGGGTGTCGCTGACCTTCAGCTCTAGCTTTAGCACTTTTCTGCACACTTGATTTAGCTCTTGAGGTAACAAAATGAGCTTACTTTGTATTGTTTGCTATAATCAAAATTCAGGTTCGACTTAGGTGCTTACTGCACCAACAAATTTCTCCTATTTTGGCCCTTCTGCTAAGATAGGCTATTAGGTACGAGGATGTCCTAATAATCCCTATGAAGAGGCAAGATGTGTGATGCATGTCGAGAAGGAAAGCAATCCAAGTCATCACACAAGGGTAAAACTGTTGGGAGTATGGTGAATACAATCAAAGTCCCACATTGGTAAGACATGGAAAAGATCATGTGCTTATAAGATAAAAAGATATTTTTATTGGTATGAGGCCATTTGGGTAAAGTCCAAAAATAAAATCATGAGGGAATAGGCCCAAAGTGGACAATATCATGCCATTGTGGAGATATGTGAATCGTATAGGACTAACAATTGGTATCAGAGCCATGATCCATGTCAAACCATGAATCTCGAATGAAGGAAGTGGAACTCCCATATCCGAATCAAGAGAACCAGATACCAAGCAGGAAGTCCAGTTGGATCGGGAGGACCGAACAACTGGTAGGAAGTCCAGTTGGGTCAGAAGGAACAGATAGTTGGCAGGAAGTCCAGTTGGGTCAGAAGGACCAGATAGTTGGCAGGAAGTGTTGGTGGGTTGAGGATCAGACATCAGCAGAGGAAGTCCTTTGAGGACGGATAGGCTTTAGGGGGGCTCAATGTAGTCCTTCGTTTGAGGAGGGGATTGTTGGGAGTATGGTGAATACAATCAAAGTCCCACATTGATAAGACATAGAAAAGATCATGTGCTTATAATATACAAAGATATTTCCATTGGTATGAAGCCTTTTGGGTAAAATCCAAAAATAAAACCATGAGAGAATAGGCTCAAAGTGGACAATATTATGCCATTGTGAAGATATGCGAATCTTATAAGACTAACAAAAACTTTCATAGTGAAGTACAAATATGTGTAGATTAGTTAACAAAATATGTGAAGTACATCAAATACAAGATATGTGATGCATGTCGAGAAGGAAAGCAATCCAAGTCATCACACAAGGGTAAAACTTTAACTAGTACTTCATTACCTTTAGAGCTATTGCATTTAGATTTATTTGGTTGTTATAGTATCCCTTCATTAAATGACAATAAATATTGTTTAGTGATAGTTGATGATTTTTCAAGGTATACATGAGTTTATTTTATGAAACATAAGGATGATACCTTAGAAATAATCATAGGATTTAGCAAAAGGGTTGAAAATGAAAGAAATCTCAAAATCAAACAGGATCCGTAGTGATCATGGTGGAGAATTTGAGAATTCTAACTTTTCAAAATTTTACTTAGAACAAAGGTACAAGCATGAGTTCTCTTATCCTAGAACACCCCAACAAAATGGGGTAGTGGAAAGGAGAAATTGTGCCCTACAAGGGTTGGCTAGGACTATGCTTAATGCATATTCTCTACCTAACTACTTGTGGACGGAAGCAGTTAACACCGCTTGCTATATCCAAAATTGAGTTTTAATCCATAGGTTCTTAGGTAAAACACCTTTTGAATTATGGAATGACACAATTCCTATAATTCATTATTTCAATGTCTTTGGATGCAAAGTTTACATTTTAAATACCAAAGACAACTTAGGAAAATTTGAGTCTAAAGCGGATGAAAGAATCCTAGTTGGATACTCATCCACTAGTAGAGGTTATAGAATATACAACAAAAGGACTCAAAAGGTTGAAGAATCCTCTAATGTTCAATTTGATGAATCTACTAGTACTTACCCTTGGAAATCCTCCATTGATAAGGATATCAATGATAAAAGTCAAGACATTACTCAAAAACTTCAAAATCTAATTTTAGGGGGTAATGATCAAGGGGGAGGTATAGAAACTATTAATCAAGGGGGAGGAAGAGAATATTCCGATGATGAAAGGAGAAAGGATAATCATGATTAAAATCAAGTTGATTCACCTCCTAGAACATTAAGGATTCATCAAAATTACCCTCTAGATCAAGTTGTAGGAGAACTATCCCAAGGAGTTAAAACTAGGTCTTTTTATAGAGCTCCTACTAGTCAAGTAGCTCTTATCTCACAAATTGAGCCTAAATCAATTAATGATGCATTACTTAATCCAGATTAGATTTTAGCAATGCAAGAAGAATTGGCTCAATTTGAGAGGAGTCAAGTATGAGAGCTAGTCCCTAGACCCAATGATAGCACTATTGTTTCCACAAGATGGGTCTTTAGGAATAAGTTGGATGATCAAGGAAACATAACTAGAAACAAGGCTAGATTAGTGGCAAGAGGATTCAATCAAGTTGAAGGACTTGACTATGATGAGACCTATACGCCGGTTGCTAGGTTATAGTCAATAAGAATCCTATTAGGGTATGCCACTCACATGGGATTTAAGCTTTATCAAATGGATGTGAAATCGGCATTCCTAAACGGATTTATTAAGGAAGAGGTGTATGTAGAACAACTTTCTGGGTTTGAGAGTGTTGATTACCCAAACCACGTATATAAGCTAAGAAAAGCTTTATATGGGTTAAAACAAGCTCCTCGGGCTTGGTATGAAAGATTATCATCTTTCTTAATCTCTAAGGATTTTAGATGGGTCCAAGTTAATCAAACTCTCATCATTAAGTCAAAGTCAAAGGATATCTTTGTTGCCCAAGTATATGTTAATGATATCATTTTTGGGACAACAAATGATGATCTCTTCCAAGACTTTATTAAAAAATATGGAAAATGAGTTTGAAATGAGTCTAGTTGGGGAATTAAGTTTCTTCTTAGGACTATAAGTTAAACAAACTAATGAGAGAATCCATATATACCAAACCAAATATGCCAAGGAAATGATCAAGAAATTTAGTTTGGAAAATACTAAGGTAGTAACCACCCCAATGGAAACTAATACTAAAATAGATAATGATCTTGAAGGAAAATCAATTGACTTAAAATTTTATAGGAGTATGATTGGTAGCCTACTATACCTAACCGCTAGTAGACCCGATATTTTGTTTGCGGTAGGTATATGTGTAATATACCGATCTTGTGCTAAAGAGTCTCACTTAGTGGTCGTTAAAAGAATCTTAAGATACATTAAAGGCACACTAAGTGTAGGACTTTGGTACACTAGAAATATATCTTTTGACTTGGTTGGGTATACCGATTCCGATTGTGTGGTTTGTAAATTGGATCGGAAGAGTACTAGTGATGGATGCTAATTTCTTGGATCCTCCCTAGTTAGTTGGAGTAGTAGGAAATAACCTTGTGTTGCTTTATCCACCACCGAGCTGGAGTATATAGCCATGGGTGGTTGTGTAGCTCAATTGCTTTGGATGAAACATACTCTAGAAGATTCTGAGCTACATTACTCCAACATTAAAATTTATTGTGATAATGTGAGTACCATCAATTTGACTAAAAATCCGGTACATCACTCTAGGACCAAACACATTGAAGTGAAGCATCACTTCATTAGAGATCATGTGGTAAAGGGGGACATTGAACTTAATTACATTGAATCTAAGTCCAATCTTGCAGACATTTTCACCAAGGCTCTCCCCGAAGCAGATTTTTTATCACTTAGGAGAGAACTTAGAATGTGCTTTGTAGAGTAGGGGTATAGGTTTGCATGATCCTATAGCATTATCTAGGACTATACCTCAAAGCATTTCACAAAACACCTAGGAATCCATGATTTTTGTACTGAGTCATTTAGACATCATGTGAGATGTTATGAAGATGCACTTGGTTCATCATGCTTGTTATGATGCATTACTATGAACTAAAGTGTCATATAAAGACATTGATCCTTAATTGGACCAATCATTGGGAAGGCTTGTGTACAATTGATGTGCACATAGCTCTAAGAACATGATTGAAAATGTCAGACAAAATATCTTTTAAACTATGTTTATCACATTTTAAAAAACAATTTGAAATTGATAGGCAAAAGTGGTACAAAGTTTTGAAAAACCTTAAAGTTTTTGCTAGTTTTCAAAGTTTTATCAATTTTAAAATCCGAAAAAGATATATTTTTCAAATTATTTTTCCTTGATAAAAAATGACTTAACAAATGTGTCCACAAAATTTCATGAATTTTTGACACTTTTTGAATTAGTTACACATTTCACAATTTTAACTGAAAACCTATCTGACTGATAGCAATCGACTGGTGTATGTCACTAGTTGACTGGTAAGCTTGCCCCGAACCAAGTTCATCCCAGTTCACTAGGCATTCCACTGCCAATTATGACAATTGACTGTCGTTTCTTGGCCAATCCACAGATTGTGCCATAGTTGACTGGCGATATTTGGCAGTCGACTACTGCTATTGGCCACACCCACAGAACCCTTCGTAACTAATTGACCAGTTCGACTGGTCTCCATCAGTCGACTAGCGTATCATGACAGTCGACTGCTGTCGCGGATATTAGGGCCACTTGACCCGTTCGATTTGCCAAAATCCCGAGCCTTTTTTTCTCTCCGCCGATTTACACCATCGACCCCTTTTCTCGCCTCTTTTCTCCCTCTCTGGTGCTTCCACCGCCGATTCTTGTGCCGCTCACCTCTCCTTCAGCTCGTGATCTTTCTATTTTCCGAGATCCCTAGATCTTATCTCCGTTGTAGCCAGGGCTCCAGCTAGGGTTCTTGTGGCCCTATGTTTTTCGGCGACTGTCAGTCCTTCCTTCTGCATTATCGATCCTTATGACACCTAGGTAAACTCTAAAACCCTAATCTTGGATAAGTTTTTTTTAAACATGCATGTACTAACCATTGTGTGTTTTTGTGTTGTGCATTCATTCATCTTCATGCATTTTCATTATATCCTAGGATTGGTTACCGGGTCAAAACGCCACCTCCTTCGATGAGGGCACGTAATTGCTCGCATCCGGCCGAGCGCTTGTTTCTACTTCGCCATGAACTTTTGCAAGCAATACGTAACTGAACGAAGCACAACCCCCTAGATCATTGGATGATAAGTTCTTTCAAACCCACTGCTTCGATATTGTCCAAATCATCAAACATTATAAATTAGAGTCGTTAGTGTTTTGTGAACATCCATTAATTCCACATTACTTTCTGAAATTTTCAACAACTTACGCTTGATAGGGGATGGGTTGAAGTATCGGATTCGCATTGCTTAATGCGATTTAGACTTCACCCCCCAAATCTGGGAGGACTTCCTCGGATGTTGCCCATCCGAGAGCGAGTTTGTCTTTTACCCATCACTTCTTGAGCCTCTTCCTTCCCCTTTCGAGGATATTACCTTAGACTCTCTTCATAATTATTTCTACCATAGGCCTCATCAACTAGGTATTAATCTTTTTCCTTCGAATGATCTTTCCACTACCGACAATGTCCTCTACAAGGTCATTGTTCACTACATTCTTTCAATTATAACTCGTGGGTTGGCCTTAGTTCGTCCCCCACATTTCTTTCTCATGCATGCTTTTCATCAAGCCTTAGATGTCAACATTAGTCTAAATACATTTCATTGCATCATCCATTTCATCAAGCCTAATAGTGGAAAAGTCCACATGCTATATGGACATGTGATCACTGAGTGGCTTGGTTCCGTTGGTATCGACATAACTAAGGGGGTCATCAAGTCCATGACCAGGAAATATGATTGCATGAACACTAGGACATTCTCTTTGGCAGGGATGAAGCCCTCTGGTGATTCCATGGTCTGGGAGGATGGGCGCCAGCTAGCAGGTGGTGCTCCAACTGTCCCTGACGCTGCTGCTGATGACGACGCTATGCCAGACTTGGACGTCGCAGCACACCTTGAGGTATTTGAGGAGTTCGTCGACACATGCTTCGATGAGCTGAACCTGGAGCACCACGAGTTTCGAACTTTGGTTCTCTCCCGACTGGACATGATAGAGCGGTAGCAACAAAAGATACTGGCGCTTCTCTGCTCTCTTGCACCAGGACATCCGCTTGCAACCGATGGTAAATGTTGGTGCAGGGGCATTAGATAATCGAACCTAGGTTTTGATTATGACAAAGGTTCAAAGTTAAGCTATTATTGTTATCTCATGTGTTGGCTTGAGTGTGCAGGAAATGATTAAGCTAAGATAAAGGTCAGCGACACTCGGAGAATCTTGGGACAAGAAACTGTGGTGGTCGGGTGACACCAGGAGAACCTCATGGAGTCGAGGAACCTTGGTGGCGATCGAAAGCTAAGCGATAGGTCAGGAGGACTAGAGGTAAGAATTGAGTGCAGAGTAATGGTGAGGCCGTGTCCTTTGTATGGGGACGAACTTAGGCGGCGATCCGACTGAGATTTTTGGGGGAAGAACTAGGTCGAGATCGGACGGTAAGAAACCATCATAATTTCCATTACTGTGCATTTATGTGTTAACTCTTTGCTGCAGGTGAGTGACCAAGCCAACAATCAACTGAAGGCTATTGGCAGTTGACTGATCCTACCATCAGTCGACTGATGAGGGTCATCAGTCGACTGATATTCAAACTGGTCAGCTCGAAGAAAGTCAAGATAAGCTCCACCAAAATTAGGGGGATGAGGAGCTTTGACCCAGATCTGGATCTCAACAAGCTAGGGTTTGAAGGACTATAAAAGAAGGGGTTTTTCACCCTTTTGCATCATCTATTCTTGCTCCCAAAGTGCTCCAATGATGCCAAGCTTCAATGACTTGTTGGATCGAAAGTGTCGCTAGAGGGGGGGGGGGGTGAATAGCGATACGATGTCGTTAAAAAACTTTTGCAATAAGTAAAAAGCAAGTAGAGAGTGCACAGCGGAAATATAAAGTAGACAAGATATTTTTACGTGGTTCACAATCTTTCGATTGCTAATCCACGGCCCTAGTGATCCTTGATCACGTACGGAGGGCAATTCACTAAAACCACTCCTCCTCGTTGGAGGTAGGAGCAACGATTACAACAAGAAATCAAGGCAAAGGACACTTTCCTTGTTACGATTAAAGCACAAAGACAATTTAAAGAAGTAGAACTTAAATAAATATACCGACAACTCTTATAAGTAGAAGATGTAGCTCGTTGTCGTGACTTCGTCGTAGCAAATGTGAGTAGTAGTAGCGGCGTTACGACGGCGTGTTGAGAGCTCTTGAATTCTTGTTATTTGCTTGGCTTGAACATGTCTATTTATGGATATTGATCTATGAATTTAGACATAGGTAGTGTCCAAGGTGAGGTTCTTATCCCCCAAGACTTGTTCATCCACATCCTTTGCGCCAACTCAAGGATGAGGTATTTCATCCAACCACCTTGTGCCACCTCCAACCTCCTTGGCGCCTAACTCAAGGATGAGGTGTTTCATCCAACCACCTTGTGCCACCTCCAACCTCCTTGGGCGCCAACTTGAGGATGAGGTGTTTCATCCAACCACCTTGTGCCACCTCCAACCTCCTTGGGCGCCAACTTGTTGGAGCCATTCAACTTGTGCCACATCATGGGAGCCAACCATCTTGTGCCAACTCACCTTATCTTGGGCCCACCACAAGGAAGCTTGGTGATGGTTTGGATGTCCACCTTGATGCCACATCACCCTTTGTACCAAAACACGAGTCAAGTCCAAATTCACCCCCTTGAAATTCGAGCTCTTCTCGAGGTCGAACTTGACTAGCAGCTTGATGTAGTCAAAGGGTTTTGACCGCAGCATAAGTAGCTTAAAATATAAAGTACGATGGTTCTAACCATCCGATCTCGACCTAGACCTTCCATTGGAGGTATTGGGTCGGATCTACGCTTAACGACCTTGCTTCGCTTTCACACGAGCTTACCTTGTAGCCTCGCTTCGGTCTTCACCCGAGTACCTCGGCTTCCTCAAAGTCCTCTGGCGTTGCGACCACCTCGGTTCCCACCGGTGTCGCGAACCTTCCGCCAACTTTAGCATTTACGCACACTTAATTGAGCTCGTAAGATAACAAATATACCCTTAACTATTGAGCCTTTTGCCATAATCAAAATACGGTTCGACTTTGGTGCCTTGCACCAACAATCTCCCCTTTTGATTCATGGCAAACCGACAAAAGTTAAGGAAAAATTACATAATAAAGAAGCTAGCATAATGATTAAGCATGAATGAGCTAGCATAAAGATTAAATATGAATGAGCTAGCATAATGATTAAGCATGAATGAGCTAGCATAAAGATTAAATATGAATGAGCTAGCATAAAGATTAAATATGAATGAGCTAGCATAATGATTAAATATGAATGAGCTAGCATAATGATTAAGTATGAATGAGCTAGCATAAAGATTAAGCATGAGTGAGAAATATTATTGTTTCAAGTTCTCCCCTTTGAGGTAACCTCCCCCTTGACCGAAGGTGAGTTCTTGAAAAATAATTTTTACTCCCCCTTAATGGTTGCTTAAGTAAACGGAATTACTTAATATAAAAGGTAATAATTTTGTTTACTTTCTTCAAAGGTGAGTTCTTGAAAAATAATTTTTACTCCCCCTTAATAGTTGCTTAAGTAAACGGAATTACTTAATATAAAAGGTAATAATTTTGTTTACTTTCTTCCTTACTTTTGTGACTTTCTCCCCCTTTTGCCTTAACTCAAAAAGTTTGTAAATATATTTTAGGGTTTGTAAGTCCAAGCAAGTTCCCAATATAAATATATTTTTTTTTTAAATAATAATAAGCTTGAAAATATGTTCATCTAAAATGTACAACTCCGGTTGGACTTGATTGATATAGAATGATCAATAAGTCTTGAAGGAGTTGATTAATTTTAAATAATTATACTCCATGGTTCATGTCGATGCACTGAATCTACGTCTGGAACCAGGAGTAAGGTCCTAACATCTCACGCCGCTCACGCATAAGTACACAAACACATTAGTCCTATGTGTTGTGAGATGTGTTGGCTCCTTAAATCTATAGGTATATGATTTCTAAGGTAAGACTTTTAACTCCAATTTCAAGTAAAAAGAACTACAAGAGAGTACATATATAGAAAATTTTAAATCCTACTGGTATTTGACGCATCAAACCTCTAACTAGGTTCGAGCCAATAGGTCTTAGCACATGCAACTGGAACGAAGCGCTAGGTTTGATTTGGACTCAACATACTCTAGTTGTATAGTTCCATTAGTTACATGTTCCCTAATGAAGTGGTGTTTAACTTCTATATGTTTTGTCCTAGAATGACATATTGGATTTTTAGTTAAGTTAATTGAACTAATGTTATCTATGTAGGTTTTAATGTTGTGAAAGATTAAGCTAAAGTCTTGGAGAGTGTGCTTCATCCAGTGAGTGAGAGACACACTCACCCATCGCAACGTATTCTGGCCGGTGGTAGATAAGGCAACGCAATCGCTTCCTCTCGCACCAACTTACTAGACTCGAGCCGAGGATTTGACAACAACCACTCGTGCTCTTTCTATCGAGTTTACTACCGGCATAGTCGGAGTCGGAGTAGCCGATTAGATTAAACTCGGTAGATCTAGGGTACCAAATACCTACGTTTAGCGTGCCCTTTAGATATCTAAGGATACGCTTGACTAGGGTTAGGTGAGACTCCTTGGCACAGGTTTGTAACCTTGCGCACATACTTACCGCGAATAAAATGTCGGGTCGGCTCGCGGTTAAGTATAGGAGACTTCCTATTGCGCTCCTATAGTATTTTAGGTCAACGGGTTTTCCTTCTACATCTTCGTTTATATTAACATGAGTTGCCATAGGTGTATTGATTATTTTAGCATCTTGCATTCCAAATCGATTTATTAAGTCCTTAGTATATTTTTGTTGATGTAAATATATTCCATCTTTAGTTTGTTTAATTTGTAAACCTAAGAAGAAACTTAACTCTCCCACTAAATTCATTTCAAATTCACTTTCCATAAGTGAGATGAATTCGCTTAGCAGATCGAGTTGGTAGTTCCAAAAATTATATCATCTACATAGATTTGGGCTATAAAGATTTCTTTTCCTACGGTTTTCGAATAAGGTCGACTAAACCTTGGTTGAATCCTTTGGACTTAAGATAGATCGAAGCCTTTCGTACCAAGCTCTTGGGGCTTGTTTGAGTCCATATAGGGCTTTCTTAAGTCTAAGGACATGGTCGTTTATCTAGATTTTGAATCCGGAGGTTGGTAGCGTAAACTTCTTCCTTAATGTATCCATTCAAAATGCTGACTTGACATCCATTTGAAACAATTTAAAACCTCGATGTGCGATATGCTAACAACATTCGGATGGACTCTAGTCCAAGCTACGGGCGAGGTCTCATCGTAATCTAAACCTTCGACTTGACTAAACCCTTTGCGACTAACCTAGCTTTATTTCTAACTACTTCACCTTTATCATCAAGTTTATTTCAAATACCCACCTTGTTCCAATAATTGATTTTTAGGTGGTGGTACTAATTCCCGGACTTCATTTCTAGTGAATTGAGCTAGCTCTTCTTGCATAGCAATAATCCAATGGGATCAAGAAGTGCTTGTTCAATAGTTTTGGGTTCGATTTTGGAAATTAACGAGATTTGACTAAGGTTTCGATATGAAGCTCTAGTTCGAACTAAATTTGGATCACCTATAACTTGATTGATAGGATGATTTGTTTGAGTCTTAGTGTGACTCGGGTTAGGGTCATCTATCACTTGGTCGATAGGATGACTTGGGTGAGTTCTAGTTTGACTTGGGTTAGAGTCATCTATCACTTGGTCGATAGGATGACTTGGGTTAGGACGAGATTCAAGTTCAAGATCAGTCGGGTTCGCTATAAGTTGATTTGCTAGTTGGTTTTGTTAAGGATTGAACGGGTTCGTGTCCTTCGTCGAAAACTATATTAATGGTTTCTTCGACTCTTATGTGTAGGATCAATGGAATTACTAAAGGGTTGTTTGTAAGTTTTTAAACCTAAATCATCTCACCAATATCTACATGATCAAAACATGTTATTCCTATGTGTTATGTGAGATGACTTTCAATTTTACTTGATTAATTTTAATGAATTTAAATTAACCAACATTAGGTTAGATTCGATTTAGTCTAAGCTCATCAAGTAATCTTTTCAAGAGATTAGCTTCGTGTCGTGCGAGGCACAGAGGCCTTCTTTGATCGGAATAACCACTTCCTTAGACAAAGCTAATTTCAAGAAATTGATAACTCGACTTACTTGAGACTACATCTTGGTCTAACTAGTTATTTTTGAAAAGAGGCTCCCGAGGCTCAATCTTTCGTAGGATTTTAGTTGATTTATTTTTGAAAAGAGGCTCCCGAGGCTCAATCTTTCGCAGTATTTTAGTTGGTTATGAGTCCTATCTAACAAATCTAAAAATAAAGGAAAAACTAAGCATGCAATTTCTAAGACTTAAAAAAAATAAATTTTGTATTGGCTCCCCCTGGACCATTGAATCGAGTGGGTCTATTCACATAGTGAATTTGGTCCTTGGGAACCCAATACATGTTAGATCCTAAAGTTGAAATCAAAGTGATCTTAGGGACCCATGCTTGGACATTTTTCTTATGTTGGTTTACTATAGACATATATGACTTATTGGTTGTATTTGAGTTAAACCCGAGTCCGGCCTTGTTGTACACGGCCCTTTGTGATCCAAGTAAGAGGTCAAGTCCCTTGGATCCCAAAGTGAACCTTTCCAACGTGTTACTAAGGTCTTCGACTTGTGTTTTCAAAAGCGAGTTCTCAACTTCAAGCTTTTCAACTTGAGTTGAGTCCTCCTCTTGAATACGAGTAGTCGAAGAGGTTAGGGAGACCTCATGTTTGAGGAGGTTAACCTCCTCAATTAGGGTCTCGACCTTGGACTCGGACTTAGCTAGTTTCTTATTTAAAAATTTAATTGCACCATACAAAGTATTAAGTAACGACCGACTTACCCTTAATGATTCTTTTGAACCGGATACGGATCCGTGGCTTGTCTTGAATGGAAGCTCATCATCGGATTCGGACTTGGACTCTTCTTCGGTTTCGGAGTCGTGCTCGGTCGGCTTGGCCATTAGAGCTTGGATATCGTCTTCTTCCTCCGGGGGTGGCTTGCTTGGGGGCTTCTTCTTCTTGGAACCTGCAACTAACGCAATACTCTTCTCGGCCTGGACCACGTTAGTTTGCTCATGTAATTCAAGGTCCGAAAACAATTCGTCTAACCTAATCTTAGAAAGGTCCTTGGAGACCTTGTAGGCATCGACCATGGATGCCCACAAGGTGGTCCTAGGAAACGAGTTAAGAGAATACCTGATAAGGTCGCGATCCTCGACCTTTTGTCCGATGGCATGGAGTTGGTTGACGATGTCTTGGATACGAGCATGTAGTTGAGTTGCGGTCTCGTTTTCCTGCATTTTCAAGTTATACAATTTATTTAAAAGTAAATCTCTTTTACATACCTTCGTGTCGTCGGTGCCTTCGTGTAGTTCCACTAGCTTGGTCCATAAGTCCTTTGCACTAATGAAGGGGCCGACGCGGTTGAGCTCTTCCTTGGACAACCCACATTGCAAGATTTGAGTAGCCTTGGCATCGGCTTCTACTTGTTTTTTCATGGAATTTGACCATTGATCGTAACTCCAAAGATTCACCATCTTCATTAGGAAGTGTGAAACCGGTTTGATTACGATCCACATCTCGATTTGGGTTTTAAGAAAGCATTCCATCCGACCCTTCCAATAAGGAAAAGTCATTACTTGTAAAACGGGGGTCGGGCGGTGCTAAACCCTTCGAGATGGGCCATTTAAAACAAGAAGAAGAACGAAAAAGAATCTTGCAAAACACACACTGAAAGAATATTCCAAGACTTTCGCCTTGGATTAGTAGTGCGGAAGTAAAAAGATATATAAAATGTAACTTGCAAAAAGAAATAAACAATCAAATGCGAATGTCGTTGAAGTTCCGAGGACAACCTTACTCGGGATCTAACCCAAGGACAACCTTATCCGGATCCTAAAGCCTCTAATGCAATTCTATATGTAGGAGAAGATAAGCAAGTGAAATAATTATACTAAAACAGAAATAAATAAATAAAAATCTGTAAAAAAGAAAACAAAGCTAGATTGGTGGTTTCACGAATCTTAGCGCCGACTCGATACCAATTGTTGGATCGAAAGTGTCGCTAGAGGGGGTGAATAGCGATACGATGTCGTTAAAAACTTTTGCAATAAGTAAAAAGCAAGTAGAGAGTGCAAATGGAAATATAAAGTAGACAAGATATTTTTCGTGGTTCACAATCTTCGATTGCTAATCCACGGCCCTAGTGATCCTTGATCACGACGGAGGGCAATTCACTAAAACCACTCCTCCTCGTTGGAGGTAGGAGCAACGACATAAAAAAGAAATCAAGGCAAAGGACACTCCCCTTTCCTTGTTACGATTAAAGCACAAAGACAATTTAAAGAAGTAGAACTTAAATAAATATACCGACAACTCTTATAAGTAGAAGATGTAGCTTTCGTTGTCGGCACTTCGTCGTAGCAAATGTGAGTAGTAGTAGCGGCGTTTACACGTGTTGAGAGCTCTTGAATTCTTGTTATTTGCTTGGCTTGAACATGTCTATTTATGGATATTGATCTATGAATTTAGACATAGGTAGTGTCCAAGGTGAGGTTCTTATCCCCAAGACTTGTTCATCCACATCCTTTATGCCAACTCAAGGATGAGGTGTTTCATCCAACCACCTTGTGCCACCTCCAACCTCCTTGTGCGCCAACTCAAGGATGAGGTGTTTCATCCAACCACCTTGTGCCACCTCCAACCTCCTTGGGCGCCAACTTGAGGATGAGGTGTTTCATCCAACCACCTTGTGCCACCTCCAACCTCCTTGGGCGCCAACTTGTTGGAGCCATTCAACTTGTGCCACATCATGGGAGCCAACCATCTTGTGCCAACTCACCTTATCTTGGGCGCCCACCACAAGGAAGCTTGGTGATGGTTTGGATGTCCACCTTGATGCCACATCACCCTTTGTACCAAAACACGAGTCAAGTCCAAATTCACCCCCTTGAAATTCGAGCTCTTCTCGAGGTTTGGAACTTGACTAGCGATTGGATCGTAGTCAAAGGGTTTTGGACCGCAGCAAGTTAGCTTAAAATATAAAGTACGATGGTTCTAACCATCGATCTCGACCTAGACCTTCCATTGGAGGTATTGGGTCGGATCTACGCTTAACGACCTTGCTTCGCTTTCACACGAGCTTACCTTGTAGCCTCGCTTCCGGTCTTCACCCGAGTACCTCGGCTTGCTCCGAAGTCCCTCTGGCGTTGCGACCACCTCGGTTCCCCACCGGGTGTCAGACCTTCCGCCAACTTTAGCATTTACGCACACTTAATTGAGCTCGTAAGATAACAAATATACCCTTAACTATTGAGCCTTTTGCCATAATCAAAATAATGGTTCGACTTTGGTGCCCACCGCACCAACAATCTCCCCTTTTGATTCATGGCAAACCGACAAAAGTTAAGGAAAAATTAAGCATAACAAAGAAGCTAGCATAATGATTAAGCATGAATGAGCTAGCATAAAGATTAAATATGAATGAGCTAGCATAATGATTAAGCATGAATGAGCTAGCATAAAGATTAAATATGAATGAGCTAGCATAAAGATTAAATATGAATGAGCTAGCATAATGATTAAATATGAATGAGCTAGCATAATGATTAAGTATGAATGAGCTAGCATAAAGATTAAGCATGAGTGAGAAATATTATTGTTTCAAGTTCTCCTTTGAGGTTAACATTTAGTGAGAAATAATTATTTAATGGTTTCTTAAGTAAACGGAATTACTTAATATAAAAGGTAATAATTTTGTTTACTTTCTTCAAAGGTGAGTTCTTGAAAATAATTTTACTCCTTAATAGTTGCTTACAAAACGGAATTACTTAATATAAAAGGTAATAATTTTGTTTACTTTCTTCCTTACTTTTGTGACTTTCTCCCCTTTTGCCTTAACTCAAAAAGTTTGTAAATATATTTTAGGGTTTGTAAGTCCAAGCAAGTTCCCAATATAAATATATTTTTTTAAATAATAATAAGCTTGAAAATATGTTCATCTAAAATGTACAACTCGGTTGGACTTGATTGATATAGAATGATCAATAAGTCTTGAAGGAGTTGATTAATTTTAAATAATTATACTCCATGGTTCATGTCGATGCACCAATCTACGTCTGAACTGTGAGTAAGGTCCTAACATCTCACGCCTGCTCTCGTGGCTAAGTACACAAACACATTAGTCCTATGTGTTGTGAGATGTGTTGGCTCCTTAAATCTATAGGTATATGATTTCTAAGGTAAGACTTAGGCTAATTTCATAAAAAGAAGCAAAAGTAGAGTACATATATAGAAAAATTTAAATCCTACTCTATTACGCACATACCTAACTTTCGTCTTAATAAACTAAATTCGGCTTCGGGTAGTGGTTTGGTGAAGATGTCCGCTAGGTTTGATTTGGACTCAACATACTCTAGTTGTATAGTTCCATTAGTTACATGTTCCCTAATGAAGTGGTGTTTAACTTCTATATGTTTTGTCCTAGAATGACATATTGGATTTTTAGTTAAGTTAATTGAACTAATGTTATCTATGTAGGTTTTAATGTTGTTAAAGATTAAGCTAAAGTCTTGGAGAGTGTGCTTCATCCACAGTGAGAGAGACACACTCACCCATCGCAACGTATTCCCGGTGGTAGATAAGGCAACGCAATGTCTTCCCTCAACTTACTAGACTCGAGCCGAGGATTTGACAACAACCACTCGTGCTCTTTCTATCGAGTTTACTACCGCATAGTCGAGTCGGAGTAGCCGATTAGATTAAACTCGGTAGATCTAGGGTACCAAATACCTACGCTTAGCGTGCCCTTTAGATATCTAAGGATACGCTTGACTAGGGTTAGGTGAGACTCCTTGGCACAGTTTGTAACCTATGCATACTTACCGCGAATAAAATGTCGGGTCGGCTCGCGGTTAAGTATAGGAGACTTCCTATTGCGCTCCTATAGTATTTTAGGTCAACGGGTTTTCCTTCTACATCTTCGTTTATATTAACATTAGTTGCCATAGGTGTATTGATTATTTTAGCATCTTGCATTCCAAATCGATTTATTAAGTCCTTAGTATATTTTTGTTGATGTAAATATATTCCATCTTTAGTTTGTTTAATTTGTAAACCTAAGAAGAAACTTAACTCTCCCACTAAATTCATTTCAAATTCACTTTCCATAAGTGAGATGAATTCGTTTAGCAGGATCGAGTTGGTAGTTCCAAAAATTATATCATCTACATAGATTTGGGCTATAAAGATTTCTTTTCCTACGGTTTTAACGAATAAGGTTGGGTCGACTAAACCTTGGTTGAATCCTTTGGACTTAAGATAGATCGAAAGCCTTCGTACCAAGCTCTTGGGGCTTGTTTGAGTCCATATAGGGCTTTCTTAAGTCTAAGGACATGGTCGAGTTTATCTAGATTTTGAATCCGGAGGTTGACTGACGTAAACTTCTTCCTTAATGTATCCATTCAAAAATGCTGACTTGACATCCATTTGAAACAATTTAAAACCTCGATGTCGATATGCTAACAACATTCGGATGGACTCTAGTCGGCTACGGGGCGAGGTCTCATCGTAATCTAAACCTTCGACTTGACTAAACCCTTTGCGACTAACCTAGCTTTATTTCTAACTACTTCACCTTTATCATCAAGTTTATTTCAAATACCCACCTTGTTCCAATAATTGATTTTTCTTTAGGTGGTGGTACTAATTCCCGACTTCATTTCTAGTGAATTGAGCTAGCTCTTCTTGCATAGCAATAATCCAATGGGATCAAGAAGTGCTTGTTCAATAGTTTTGGGTTCTGATTTTGGAAATTAACGAGATTTGACTAAGGTTTCGATATGAAGCTCTAGTTCGAACCCCTAAATTTGGATCACCTATAACTTGATTGATAGGATGATTTGTTTGAGTCTTAGTGTGACTCGGGTTAGGGTCATCTATCACTTGGTCGATAGGATGACTTGGGTGAGTTCTAGTTTGACTTGGGTTAAGACGAGATTCAAGTTCAAGATCAGAGTCGGGTTCGCTATAAGTTGATTTGCTAGTTGGTTTTGTTAAGGATTGAACGGGTTCGTGTCCTTCGTAGAAAAATATATGAATGGTTTCTACGACTCGTATGTGTACGATCAATGGAATTACTAAAGGGATGTTTTTAAGTTTTTAAACCTAAATCATCTCACCAATATCTACATGATCAAAACATGTTATTCCTATGTGTTATTGTGAGATGACTTTCAATTTTACTTGATTAATTTTAATGAATTTAAATTAACCAACATTAGGTTAGATTCGGATTTAGTCTAAGCTCATCAAGTAATCTTTTCAAGAGATTAGCTTCCAGGTCATGGCGAGGCACAGAGGCCTTCTTTGATCGGAACAACGACTACTTCCTTAGACAAAGCTAATTTCAAGAAATTGATAACTCGACTTACTTGAGACTACATCTTGGTCTAACTAGTTATTTTTGAAAAGAGGCTCCCCGAGGCTCAATCTTTTCGTAGGATTTTAGTTGATTTATTTTTGAAAAGAGGCTCCCCGAGGCTCAATCTTTTCGCAGGATTTTAGTTGGTTATGAGTCCTATCTAACCATTCTAAAAATAAAGGAAAAACTAAGCATGCAATTTCTAAGACTTAACAAAAATACATTTTGTATTGGCTCCCCCTGGACCATTGAATCGAGTGGGTCTATTCACATAGTGAATTTGGTCCTTGGGAACCCAATACATGTTAGATCCTAAAGTTGAAATCAAAGTGATCTTAGGGACCCATGCTTGGACATTTTTCTTATGTTGGTTTACTATAGACATATATGACTTATTGGTTGTATTTGAGTTAAACCCGAGTCCGGCCTTGTTGTACACGGCCCTTTGTGATCCAAGTAAGAGGTCAAGTCCCTTGGATCCCAAAGTGAACCTTTCCAACGTGTTCCTAAGGTCTTCGACTTGTGTTTTCAAAAGCGAGTTCTCAACTTCAAGCTTTTCAACTTGAGTTGAGTCCTCCTCTTGAATACGAGTAGTCGAAGAGGTTAGGGAGACCTCAGGTTTGAGGAGGTTAACCTCCTCAATTAGGGTCTCGACCTTGGACTCGGACTTAGCTAGTTTCTTATTTAAAAATTTAATTGCACCATACAAAGTATTAAGTAACGACCGACTTACCCTTAATGATTCTTTTGAACCGGATACGGATCCGTGGCTTGTCTTGAATGGAAGCTCATCATCGGATTCGGACTCGGACTCTTCTTCGGTTTCGGAGTCGTGCTCGGTCGGCTTGGCCATTAGAGCTTGGATATCGTCTTCTTCCTCCGGGGGTGGCTTGCTTGGGGGCTTCTTCTTCTTGGAACCTGCAACTAACGCAATACTCTTCTCGGCCTGGACCACGTTAGTTTGCTCATGTAATTCAAGTTCCGAAAACAATTCGTCTAACCTAATCTTAGAAAGGTCCTTGGAGACCTTGTAGGCATCGACCATGGATGCCCACAAGGTGGTCCTAGGAAACGAGTTAAGAGAATACCTGATAAGGTCGCGATTCTCGACCTTTTGTCCGATGGCATGGAGTTGGTTGACGATGTCTTGGATACGAGCATGTAGTTGAGTTGCGGTCTCGTTGTCCTGCATTTTCAAGTTATACAATTTATTTAAAAGTAAATCTCTTTTACATACCTTCGTGTCGTCGGTGCCTTCGTGTAGTTCCACTAGCTTGGTCCATAAGTCCTTTGCACTAATGAAGGGGCCGACGCGGTTGAGCTCTTCCTTGGACAACCCACATTGCAAGATTTGAGTTGCCTTGGCATCGGCTTCTACTTGTTTTTTCATGGAATTTGACCATTGATCGTAACCCAAGGATTCACCATCTTCATTAGGAAGTGTGAAACCGGTTTGGATTACGATCCACATCTCGATTTGGGTTTTAAGAAAGCATTCCATCCGACCCTTCCAATAAGGAAAGTCATTACCGCTGTAAACGGGTCGGGCGGGTGCTAAACCCTTCGAGATGGGCCATTTAAAAACAAGAAGAAGAACGATTTAAAAGAATCTTGCAAAACACACACGAAAGAATATTCCAAGACTTTCGCCTTGGATTAGTAGGGAAGTAAAAAGATATATAAAATGTAACTTGCAAAAAGAAATAAACAATCAAATGCGAATGTCGCTGAAGTTCCGAGGACAACCTTACTCGGATCTAACCCAAGGACAACCTTATCCGATCCTAAAGCCTCTAATGCAATTCTATATGTAGGAGAAGATAAGCAAGTGAAATAATTATACGAAAACAGAAATAAATAAATAAAAATCTGTAAAAAAGAAAACAAAGCTAGATTGGTGGTTTCACAATCTTAGCGCCTGCTCGATACCAATTGTTGGATCGAAGTGTCGCTAGAGGGGGTGAATAGCGATACGATGTCGTTAAAAACTTTTGCAATAAGTAAAAAGCAAGTAGAGAGTGCACGGAAATATAAAGTAGACAAGATATTTTTACGTGGTTCACAATCTTTCGATTGCTAATCCACGGCCCTAGTGATCCTTGATCACGCACGAGGGCAATTCACTAAAACCACTCTCCTCGCTGAGGTAGGAGCAACGACATAAAAAGAAATCAAGGCAAAGGGACACTCCCTTTCCTTGTTACGATTAAAGCACAAAGACAATTTAAAGAAGTAGAACTTAAATAAATATACCGACAACTCTTATAAGTAGAAGATGTAGCTTGTTGTCGCACTTCGTCGTAGCAAATGTGAGTAGTAGTAGCGGCTATTTATCATGTGTTGAGAGCTCTTGAATTCTTGTTATTTGCTTGGCTTGAACATGTCTATTTATGGATATTGATCTATGAATTTAGACATAGGTAGTGTCCAAGGTGAGGTTCTTATCCCCAAGACTTGTTCATCCACATCCTTTGCGCCAACTCAAGGATGAGGTGTTTCATCCAACCACCTTGTGCCACCTCCAACCTCCTTGTGCGCCTAACTCAAGGATGAGGTGTTTCATCCAACCACCTTGTGCCACCTCCAACCTCCTTTAACTTGAGGATGAGGTGTTTCATCCAACCACCTTGTGCCACCTCCAACCTCCTTGGGCGCCAACTTGTTGGAGCCATCCAACTTGTGCCACATCATGGGAGCCAACCATCTTGTGCCAACTCACCTTATCTTGGGCGCCCACCACAAGGAAGCTTGGTGATGGTTTGATGTCCACCTTGATGCCACATCACCCTTTGTACCAAAACACGAGTCAAGTCCAAATTCACCCCTTGAAATTCGAGCCTCTTCTCGAGGTCGAACTTGACTAGCAGCTTGACTCAGAGTCAAAGGGTTTTGGATCAGCATAAGTTAGCTTAAAATATAAAGTACGATGGTTCTAAATCCATCCGATCTCACCTAGACCTTCCCATTGGAGGTATTGGGTCGGATCTACGCTAACGACCTTGCTTCGCTTTCACACGAGCTTACCTTGTAGCCTCGCTTCGGTCTTCACCCGAGTACCTCGGCTTCCTCAAGTCCCTCAGCGTTGCGACCACCTCGGTTCCCACCGGGTGTCGCAGACCTTCCGCTCAACTTTAGCATTTCTGCACACTTAATTGAGCTCGTAAGATAACAAATATACCCTTAACTATTGAGCCTTTTGCCATAATCAAAATACCAGTTCGACTTTGGTGCCCACTGCACCAACATGACAACGCTATGCCACAATAACACTGACGTCATGCCAAGATTCTACTTCTTCGTTAGTAGTTGATGCGCACAGTCGCAACCTTAAATCCCGCGATGCAGACCGTCGAAGACTCAAAGTACGCACTCGCGCTCAACGCCTGCAAGTGCACGGATGTCGTCAAGTAATAAATAGATTATCGATCCCATAGGGACTGGGATTCGAGTATCAATCCACTAAGTGGTTGCGGTTGTTCGGACGAAATCTCAGTGAGAGTCGGTTGGTGAGGACTAGCGGAGGACCCTACTCAGTGCGGTGTCACACGGAGGAGGAAAAGAGGGTGCCGAGGTCTTAAAAAGGCGATTCTAGGACTTCGGTTTTACTTGTGTACCACACAACAACATTGTCAATTGGCGTCGTCTAAACTTTTACTTACGTCTTTGGGGAAGGGACATCATACACTCTCCCGCAGAGCCGCTGCATTCACCGGGAGCTATCCTCGCCCAAAAGGATGGGATAGAGGGTACGAGGATGCCAAATCAATCCTTGCGGTGGACCGTTTCCGATTCCACCACTCCCTTCTCCCCGCAGTTACGGGAGGTCAGGTTTACCCCTAGGTTTCTTGATCAAACATCTTAAATTTAGTTTGCGAGGGTTGTCACCACCTCGTATCGCCTAAGCATAATGGAAAGAAAGTCAAATACACGTAGGTATAATAAAGACCAACATTCAATTGTCAAATCAAACTTTTGGCCAAAATTTAATATGAACCAACATTGTCTATGAACACAAGTTACTCCCTAATCCTAGAATCAAAAGTTCTACTCCATAAACACGAAGGAAGAATCACAACACATGTTTAAGTTCAATTACAATAGAAAGAGAGTGCATAAATAGAGGTTACAATGCGTTGTGACCTTCTCTCCGGTGTTGTATTGCAAGTGGTGGACCTCCAACGGTATTTCTCCTCCCCGCTGTGAGTTATCGAAGCTTTTTAGGGTTTCGGGATGCTGTCCTAGCCGTCGTGCCTCCTCCCTAGGGTTTGGGCGGAGCCATCCTTATACAGACATCGCCTCGGACCGCTGCGAAATTAGGAAAAAACCCTAGTCACGCAACTCCATCGGGCTGCCACACGACCATGTGTTTCCACACGACCAGGTCGTGTGCAACCCTGGTGTGCTAATCTTCGCCCATCAGACACGACCGTGTGAATCCACATGCCCTGACCGTGTCCCACTCTGCGTCTAGCATGAAATGTCCTTCTTTCGCTCCGAAAATGCATCTTTTCTGCCCGAAAAGCCAACCTACATTCAAAAGAACAACGAGCAGACCTCCGAACTAGAAAATAGGAATTGCATACAAAAACAGAGTAACATATGCATGAAACTGACTCAAAATGTAGCAAGATGTGAGCAAAACTACTCCTAAAACCCTATATATTTTGCTCACATCACTTCCCCCAGACTTAAATCTTTGCTTGTCCTCAAACAAACCTCAGTGCGATAAAATTTTAAAAAGATAATGTTCCATAATGAGCATGCTAACTAAATTTATCAGGTGGTATTTGCAATCAAAGAAAAAAAGATACGTTCTAAAAATTCACTAAATTAGCTCCTCGTGCTCGTGCTAGGCGAATCATTCTTAGGGGATGCCCGTTCCACGATGAGTTAAGTCATCACCTCATAGCTTTCCTAAGGTTTTTGGCTCTTAGACACTTACCTGCCTAAAGCGAGGGTCGTTCCCTAGATCTAGCATAAAGTCTCAAAGGTGTGCTTGGTATTGCGAGAAATTGGGAGGTGTTTCCCCAGTAACCTAACTCGGTCTCAAAGGGGCACCTAGCCATTTCCACCCACGACGACTATTTTTTTATCCCTCTCACTCCCTTTTTTTTTTTTTTGAATCACGGGGATTTTGATTTTTCCGAATGGGCTTACACAATCCGAGCATCTCCAGTAACTAAAATGCTAAACCTAGAGTCACCTATGGATTCTAAAGTACTAGTTTATTGAAGTGAATCATAACTAGGTATGTACTAGATCCTCCCTTTCAAAATGTTCGACATGTGTGAGTGCAAAAACAGAGCTAATCAGTACAAGTCTAGAACATTCAATAGAGCATATAGAATAAAATACCACAAGATAAATAGAGTCAAGCTACCTATGGGAACAACTCATGCAAGCAATTTTCAAAAGAAATACTACTGAGGTAGCTTTTAAGACACCAAAAATTAAGTACCGAAAGGAACTAAACAACTCATGCATGCATGAACAAATGAAAATACTAGAAAAGAAACTACTACTAAGAAAACAAAACAAAATAGATTTCAGGGCCCCCCTAGACTTAAACAAAAGTATACCTCTAATATGGTGGACGAGGTGGAAAGTCTGGGAGCCTGGGCATCTCTGGGTCCTGGGAGAACCTGCTATTGAGCCGTTGATGCCACATATACATGTGGTCAATCTGAGAGCTGGTGGATGCAGCGGTTGCTTAGTGCTCCTCCTCCCTAGCCCACTGTACCTGCTAGGCATGTATATGCTGCCGCATCTCCCTACGGTAAGCTACCTCATCATGACGATGAGTAGCCTCCTCCTGGAAGTATATGCGGGCCTCATTGTAGAACTCCTCTGCCCGCTGGAAATGCTCCCGGAATCCTTGGAACTCTGCCTGCTGGTAGGCGCTCTGCTCCTTCTATCGCTGCCTCTGCGTCTGCTGCTCAGTGTAGATGTCGTCGAGGCACAATTGGAACTCCGAGAAATCATATGCCGATGTACCTGCATCCTGCTCAAAAGTAGAAAAAGATGGTGGCATGGGTGTAGGTTCATGTTGGCGTGGACTAGGTCGGCTCTTATGTATGTGTGGACTGGAGGGAGAGTGGTACAAAGGTGGAGAGACGGGCGCTGATGTGGATGGTCCCTCATGCGGAGGGGACTCCACTATCAGGTCTAAGCGCCAATTGGCGCGTATAGCGATGGTGGTACGATCCAGGTCAGGGAGCCTAAGGGTCGTAAGATTTTTCCTTACAAAGTATAAGGAGTCTCCTTCTCTTACAATCATCTTCATGGCCATGCAGACTTTTAGGTCGATCCTAGGGCTCCCCTCTATACTCTCCAATGCTGTGTAGTCGTACCCCATCCTATAACAAACGTGGGTAAGTAGGCCTCCCACATGGATCTCTCTGCGTGCTGCTTTGCCCATCTTCACTAAGTGTATGATGAAGTGGGACCCTACATCGATGCTACTCCTCTCTTGTAGCATGTCCCATAGGCAAAGAAGCTCACTGGCTCTCACTACACCATCACTCTCCCCACGACCAAATATAGTACTGGCCATGACACAGTGAAGGTATCGAAAGACAGGGTTTTGGAGGTGCGACGCTTTGGCCCTAGAAGGGTCATAAACGTGCTCCCCTGTCAACTCAGTCCAAATCAAACGAGAGTTGTACCCATTAGGGGTTCTTCTCTCTCCCCCACTTGGCAAGCTAAAGCATGAGTTCCATTGGTGAAGGGTCCACTCAGGCTCAATATTAAAAAGTCTAAAAGTTATCCTACCCTCCTTACTCTCTCTACCCGTTAAAACTTCCGCCTCTAAAGAACTCAAAAATTCCAAAACAATCCTAGGGTAGGTTAGGTGCCTTATTCCCATAATCTCATCCCACCCCATTTTTGCAAATAGGGTTTGCATGTCACCCAACAAACCTAAAGATCCTAGCAAATCCTCATCTAAGTACCTAGTAGCAGTAAGCTTACAAGTAGAGAGCATATTGAACCTATCTCTTTGCTCATTATTGCGAAAAAGTAGAGGGGGTAGGGCGTTACCCTCTTCCGGAGCTTGAGTAGCGTTGGATCTTCTTGCTTGTCGCTCCGAGGCACCGGATTGGGATGCTATGGTCTTGGTCCTCCTCATCCTTGCTCCTTTTGGCTTCTAAAGAGGTTAAAAATGCTTCTAGAGGAAGGGAAAAATGAACTCACACGGCTAGGGCAAGAACTTTTGAAGCACACGGCTCGCCCCTTTTAACCTCGCGCGCCACGACCGTGTGAAAACACATAGCCAGGCCGTGTGCGCCTCTGGTCAAGCGGGCATGGCCGTGGGAAAACACACGGCCAGGCTGTGTGCCCCCATTTTTCGCCCCTTTCATACACCATGGCCCGAATTTGTTCATACACTTCGCCGCGTAGACTAATATGAGTTTCATTTTTGCCTAGCAAAGTTCTTTTCTACTTCTAACTCTAAATGTGATGGAAATCAAAACTAAAACCTAACACATGTATGCAATGCAATAGAAAAAAAGAAAAATCTACAACTAAACTTGGGTTGCCTCCCAAGAAGCACTTTGTTTAAGGTCGTTTAGCTTGACCACACTCTTCTATTAACTCGGCTCCGGTGGTTCAGTGAACCTCCATTCATCCGTCTCGGGATCCGCATCTGGAGGTTCCGGCTTCAATCTGCTAATCGTGAAGCCGTCAAAGTAGGAAGCTCTTTGCTCCGAGAGACTGAAAAGGTTGATCTCCCCGTCTACCTCCAGGGAGATCCGGTGTGCCTTCACATCTATGCACGCCCTTGCGGTTGCTAGAAAAGGCCTTCCCAGAATAATAGGATTCTGGGGATTCGGTCCTGTGTCCAGTATGATGAAGTTCGTGGGTATCACAAAATCTTTAATCATCACAGGAACGTGTGGTAGCAGGCCAACGGGCTCCTACACTGAGTCATCCCCCATATGAATACCAAGATTCGCGGGTTGGAGCCCGCTCAGTCCTATCTTCAAAAAATATGCGTAGGGCATCACATTGACTGATGACCCCAAGTCGCATAGCGCTTCGTCGAAACTCTCCCCATAAATCTAGCAGGGAATAATGAATTCACCAGGGTCAGGTAGGGTGGAAATAATGGCTGCACACCCCTTGGCGAATTGACTACTTTGCCCTACTCCTTCCTCTTTTCCTTGGCTTAGCGGAGAGTTCTTTACAAGTTGTGACACAGATTGGGCTATTTGAGCCACTTGTGTCTCCAACATCCTGGTATGACTTGCAAGGCCATCAACGGTGGCCTTCAAGTCTCTCAGTGCTTCTTCAGACTTTTGATGCTGGCGACAGAATTCTTCATTGGCCTTAGTTTGGGTAGCGATGAAGTCCTCCATCATCTGTTCCAGTCTGGACTTCTATGGTCGCTGCCCATTGCCCTACTGCTGCCTGTATCCTCCGGATGGTTGAGGGTTTCCCGAGTTATTTTTGTAGGAGAAATTTGGGTGACTCCTCCATCCAGGATTGTAGGTATTAGAGTACGGGTTGTGGGGCCTTTGATCATAGTCTCCAATCGTGTCACAATGCTCGATCTGCTCATCTGAGGTCCCCTGCCCTACAAAGTGGTCCTCACGATACGCTGCCGCTCCTTCTCCAAAGTCAATGGCTGCGCATGCAGATGAAGGATTTAAAGATTCAAACCGTCTGCTTAGCACGTCCATCCTCGCTGAAAGGTGGTCCATGGAGTTGACAGTGTATCATCCTGCCGCAAGTGTGGGTTGACCACGTTTGGAGGCCCATTGATGGTGGTTTTGTGCCACCTCTTCAATAAGATCCTCTGCCTCCTCGATGATCTTGTTCATTAAGGCTCCTCCTGTGGCAGAATCTAAGGACATCTTCGTGGCGTAGCTGATCCCATTATAGAAAATATTGATCACCAGCCACCTCTCTAGTCCGTGGTGTGGGCATTGATAAAGTAGCCCCTTGTAGCGATCCCATGCTTCGAATAAGGACTCCCCCTCCTTTTGGCGAAAGCTAGTGATAAGGTGGCGCATGTGAGCAGTCTTACTTGGTGGGAAGTATTTATTCAGAAACTGCTGCTCACACTGCTCCCACGTGGTAATGCTGCCAGAGGGTAAGGAGTGAAGCTATGCCTTAGCCTTATCCCGTAGTGAAAATGGGAACAGGCTTAGGTGAATCGCGTCATAAGGGACTCCGTTCAGTTTCATGGTTGAGCAGATTTCTAGAAAAGCCTCAAGATGCCGGTTCGGGTCTTCAGTCGCAGCTCCCCCGAAATGCTATGCTGGACCATATGTACGAGTGCCGGCTTAAGCTCAAAGTTATTCGCCAATATGGACGGTCCAGCTATGCTCGGCCTGAATCCTCTAACGCTAGGAGCTGCATAGTCCCGCAGAGGTCGACTGCCTACGTTCACCTCGGATGCAACTTGATCTTCCATCTTTCATTGCGCTACTCTCCGTCGGTGAAAGGTTCGCTCTATCTCTAAATCAATCGGAATTAGACCTTCCGATTCTAGTCTTCTAAGCATACGACAAACCAACACTCAAAAGTAAGAGTGCTAACCTAATGCTAAAAATAGGAAATAACTAAATCTAGTAAATATAAACCGAAGATGCAATAAGTAAACAAGAAACTACTACTGGAAATAAAAACTGAATCTAAATATGGAAAATAAAACTAAAGTAAATAAAGTAAACTAATAAGAAAATAAAGCAAGAAAATAATCTAATCCTAAGTCCGATCCAATCTACCACCGTTCGATTGATATCGAATCGACAGTCCCCGACAACGGTGCCAAAAACTTGATGCGCACGTTCACAACCTTAAATCCCGTGACAAAGACCGTCGAAGACTCAAAGTACACACTCACGCTCAACGCCCGCAAGTGCACGGATGTCGTCAAGTAATAAATAAATTATCGATCCCACAGGGACTGGGATTCGAGTATCAATCCACTAAGGGGTTGCGGTTGTTCGGACGAAATCTCAGTGAGAGTCGGTTGGTGAGGACTAGCGGAGGACCCTACTCAGTGCGGTGTCACACGGAGGAGGAAAAGAGGGTGCCGAGGTCTTAAAAAGGCGATTCTAAAACTTCAGTTTCACTTGTGTACCACACAACAACGTTGTCAATTGGCATCATCTAAACTTCTACTTACGACTTTGGGGAAAGGACATCATACACTCTCCCGCAGAGCCGCCGCATTCATCGAGAGCTATCTGTAGGGGATTGTTGGAATGCTAGAGGGGAGGGTGAATAGCGTCGTGCTATGAGTGATGAAAATCGTTCGCGTTCGTCTCTACAAAACTCATTATGCACAGCGGAATAATAATAATAAAGCAATAATGAATATAAGACAAACACGAACACAAGAATATAACGTGGTTTGGAACTGAATGGTTCCTACTCCACGGATCGAGCTCTAAAGAGCTCTAGTGATACACACACACTCACTAATCACAAATACTCCTTCTCGACACAAGTCAGAGGTGGAGAAAACTCATATAAATGATTACAACAGTAATACTAAATACAACAAGCAAATACAACATGAAATACAAAAGACAAGTAAAGAAAACTTTACAACACTTTGCTTTTGAATGCTTGCTTGCTAGGTTGATTGAGTAGCACTTGGATACCCTGAATTGCAGCAGCAACTTGCCCCAAAACACCTCAAAGAACCTTGGCTTTTTCTTCCTTCACGAGCTTCATTTAAAGCATCAACCTGTGCTGGAAAATGCCGATTAGTCGACTGCTCGGGACCATCAGTCGACTGATGCCACTGTTGTCGTGAGACAACGGCTAGATCCACACTGGAAAAGTCCAACTGATCCATCATTAGTCGACTGATTATGACCATCAGTCGACTGATCAAGCCATCACTCGATTGCTGACTGCAGCGGTCGAGTGAGACTCCATTCTGTGCTTCAAAACCCGAGCACTAGTAGACTGATCACACGATCGATCGTTGCTCGGCCCGATCGATCATTGCCTTCCTCGCGGTCGGCGCCTTCTGGCGATCATTGCTAGGCTAGTTCCATGATCGAAACCCTAGTTGACTCTCACCAGTCGACTTCCATATGACACCAGTCGACTGACACACCTCAAACATGAGGTTTTAGCCTAAGTATGGTTCCCCTATACTTGCTAGACCACCCTTAGCCTAGACCTAAGCCTTCTAGCTACCTCCATCAGCCTCACGCCTCTCGGATCCCTCCAAGTCATCCATGACTTGTTCATCCATCGCGCTAGCCTTCAGGTGCTTCCATCGACTATGCCATGCTAACTGTGTCTACACCGTCAAGGCACATTGGACTTATGCCGCCAACCATTGGACTTATGCTGCCAAGACTCCCGCTTGGACTTTACGCCGTAAATATCAAACCCCTTGGACTTCTCAAATGCCAAGACTCAAGCTTGGACGTTCCTTGCCAACCCATGTTGGACTTTCCATGCCAAGACCCATGCTTGGACTTTCCATGCCAAGACCCATGCTTGGACTTTCCATGTCAAGACCCATGCTTGGACTTTTCCTTGCCAACCCATGTTGGACTTTTCATGCCAAGACCCATGCTTGGACTTTTCTTTACCAACCTATGTTGGACTTTCTATTGCCAAGACCCATGCTTAGACTTTCCCAAATGCCAAATGTCCCACTTGGACTTTCCATGCCAAGTAACCAAGACTTGGACTTTCCCATGACAATCACATTGTCATATGTTTTTGTCGAACATCAAAACATCTCTCGAGTCAAGCTCAAGTCCTGGTCAATCGTGACCTGGGCCGATTGCACCAACAGCAGCAACTCCAATGGGCGACGACACAAGTGGCTTGGGCGACAACAAGGTGTTGGGCAGCACAAGCAAGGAGGAGAAGAAAAATGGCTAGGGTTTCCAAAACCTAAGTCATTTTATTCTTCACAAAACCCTTAAGCCGTGTTTTTATAGAGAACATATTCTCCTAACGGTTATTGGTTCATAACCAAAATCCGTTAACCCGCTCCAATAACTTAAGTTAAAATAAACCAAACCGCGTTGATCTATTTTAAGTTAAAACAAACCGAACTAATTTCGGTTCATTCGTTTAAAACAAACCAAACCCTTTTGGTTTATTTTCCACCATTGGATTAGAACCAAACCGATTTGGTTCATCCATCATGTCTTCATAAGACTCGGCCCATCCATGCTTCCGATGCGACTGAAACAATTTCATGCTCGCTCCATGTTTGGTCCAACCAAACCAAGTCTCTTTCGATATGAGAATCCCATTCTCAAACTCATTTTAAATCCTTCGGATAACACTCATAGTGCGTGTGACCAAATAGGTTCTCAGTTTATGTTGGTCGTCTATAATTAACCATTAATTATAGAATGATCATGAGTGACACCTAGTAGTACATCATGATCCCCAATTAATCGAAAAATCAATGGTTGACCCTAGAACAACTTCTGAAACCTTTCAACAACTACAGTGAGTTGTGCCCCATTCCCTTCACTCATCTTATACTCACTTGGTTCAGGACATGGTCTATTGTGTCAGTCCCCACAAGGTTGACCATGTCACACCTAGCCCAAGTATTACTTCCTCGTCCTGCGGATTCTAGTTACTACACATGTATCAAAGAGTACCTTACTCAAAACATATAATGCTTTGGCCAAAGACTTTAGTAACAATATGACGAGAGGCCATAGGGTATACATCTCCTCTCAAGGAGTGGTCAATCCTCTGTAGACTATTCAAACACCTTCGGCCACTTCGACTTATACCCAATCTTCTCGGGTCTACATCTCCTCGGAGATGCTAGCTTAAGATGTCAAAGCATAAGTCTACATGGCCAAGATGACTCAAATACTGCAAGTCGAAGGAATATCGCACTTAAGTTGCAGTAAGAACTTCATTGACATATCTATATATGCAAAGAACCATATGAAGTCTTACAGTTGGTCACTCTGATGAACTAGATACCATAACTAACATCCACGTTCAACTCCGAACATCCCAATGTCTCCAGCCAGTGAGAAATAGCTGCATGGATAAACCAAAGAGTATGACTCGTGCTAGTCTCAACAGAATTTATGGCATCTAAATCCATCAATTTATCGACTAGAGATAATTCCAATAATCACAATTACATATGTAGAGATACTCACTAGTTATGATCCAATAAAAAATTCTCTCGTGCTATGAATCGTATTACGGACATTCATTAAATGAGTTTAAGATCCAATCAAATACATGAAAACATGTATACTCAAATAGTGAATCTTCATTTATCAAATAAATGGTACAACCATAAGGTGACTGCATTAGAACACCTCTCATATATAACTAACAAACTCCCACTTGACCTAATGTCAATCGCCACGGTATTCAATACCATTAGCTATAACATGACTCTCAAACTTACTTTGAGGTAAGCCCTTAGTTAAAGGATCCGCTAAGTTCCTTTCAGTGGGAATCTTCTCGATTTGTATTTCCTTCCTACTAATGATCTCTTTGATTAGATGATAGTGGTGAAACACATGTTTGGATCATTGATAAGACCACAACAAGTTCTGAGATGAACTTATTGATCCAAACTGCTTCCTTTGCTGCTTCCGAAGCTGCAATGTATTCTGCCTCGGTGGTAGAATTCACCACAGTGTCTTGCTTGGAACTTTTTCAGCTTATTGCGCCTCCATTTAAGGTGAATATGTACCCAGACTGAGACCTAGAATCATTCTTGTCTTTCTGGAAGCTAGCATCCGTATACCTGCGTATTACCATTGTTGGCAATCGTGCTATTTCTCGGAATGCTCATAGGCTCCCATGTCCCCGGATTAAAATTTTCACTAATGAAAACTAATCCGGATGGGATGAGTTTCCTAAGCACAACCAATTCGTCGTCGTGCCAACGACTCGAGCGATCGCTTGAACAAACTAGTTGTTCAAGCAACCAAACTCTTCTAGTCGATTAGCCGCGGAAGAGACGATGGACGGATTGCCGGTTTTTGTGTTTCTTATCGGGGTCCATGATTATACAAATACATACTAGTATAATCAACATATACTAACATAAAGAACATAAGCTAGAATATCAATAAGAACATGCAAAGAACAATAATAAAAGTTATAAAACTTTTATACCTCTTGATCTTCTATCGTATGTCCTAACCTCCTTGTAGACTTCGTGTGGGCGAAGATCCTCCACAAGTTGAAGCTTCCTAGATCTTCTTCAATCCAAAGAAAGAAGAACTCTCTTTCCCTTCTTGCTTGAGCCAACCACCATTCCACAAAAGGATTGATGCCGCCGGCCCCAAGAATAGAGAGAACATAATGGAAACAACCAAGGTACCGAACTAGGGACAAACCCTTGTTTTGGTGCCGCCGGCCAAGATGGAGTGAAGAGGATAAAGGGAATATATTGGGCGCCGGCCACGGTGGAGGGAATAGAGGAAGGAGCCGGCCACAACCTAGGAAGAGGAAGAGCTCCTCTCCTATAGTTGCCGCCCACCTTCCTTGCATACCCTAGCCGCCCAACCATAGGAGCCAAACCCTAATTAGGGTTTCCTCCTTAGGTCTTCTTGCCGCCCATCCAAGGTGGAAGGAGGAGATCTAAACCGGCCACCTTTCCTAGGAAGAAGAAGAACTCTTCCACAAGATGCCGCTTACCCTCCTTCCAAACCTTGGCCGCCCATGCAAAGGAGCCAAACCCTAATCAAATTAGGGTTTCCTCCTTAGGGTTTCTTGCCGCCCAACCATGATGGAGAGAAGAGATCTAGGAGCTAGCCACCTTCAAGGAAGAAAGTTGGAGGCTAAACCCTAATCTCCTTAGCATCCATCATCTAACATCAACCACTCTCTCTTTTTCCGCCCAACCCATAGCCACCCTTTTATAGAACTTAGGAGAAAATTGGTTATTGATGAGGTAGCCAAAAATATAGGAACTAATTCCCAATTTTCTTGCCGCCCACCTTATCCAACCTTTCCTCTCCCTTTTATATAGAGTTAGGTTTAGGCCTTGGTTTAATCTCCACCGTCGGTTCTAGGGTTTTAATCTCAACCGTCGGATTTAGAGATTTAATCTCAACCGTCGGTTCTAGGGTTTTAATCCCAGTCGGATCTAGAGATTTAATCTCAGCAGTCGGTTCTAGGGTTTTAATCCCAGCGGATCTAGAGATTTAATCTCAGATTTGTTTTCCATCATTTGATCTAGACTTCATGAGGTTTATATTAGGCTACGATAGGGACCATGAGGAGGAGTTGGGTCTTGGCCACCCGATGGATCGGAACCACACAAACTTGATCCATCGATGATGTTCCATTCCACTAGAGGATCTCATCGAACTACCTCACCAACCCCATAAATTAATATGGGCTCCATATATTATTTGTACATCCATCTCCCGTGTTTAAGATATCGAATGTCCGTCAATTAATTGATTTACTGACCATCAATTAATTAACATCTAACTCCTCGAGTAGTACCACTCAACCTTATCATCATGTTGACTAAGTCAACCTGCAGGGTTTACATGATGAACCTTATGAGCTCCTCAAGGGGACATCATCAACCTAATATATAGGACACGGTTTCCTCCTATAATCAACGACACACCATGTAAATAATATCATTTCCCAACTTACCGGGCATATTGATTTAATCTATAGAAATCTCACCCTCTGGTAAATCAAAGAAATAAATATTAAGTACATGTGCCCGTTATTATATCGGGATTAAGAGCATGTACAACATAATATCCGAGGTCCGATTCAATTATGCAGTCAGCAATAAATTGAATCACCTCTATGTCGGTCCTACTCAATACACCGAGGTGTACTAGTGTAACTTTATGTTCAAGACAAAACAATACCAAGCTACACTACAACCATGCCAATGGTTTGTCCAAAACCATCTTGGTTGTGAGCCTCTGCTTATACTCTACAAGGGACTGATAACATGATCTTCTGTGCCACACCCAAGCACAATGTTATCTACAATGTAAAGTATTAGACAATATGCACATATATAAATATAACGTGCAAACAATGATCATGTGATTCTTATTTCAAAATAAAGATTTTCATACAAAAGAGCTAGGCTTTCAGTATACATCCCAACAACCATATCACCGTCTCCATATATCAGAAACACATCCTTAGTTCTTCTTAAGTACTTAAGGATTGTCTTAACAGTCGCCCAATGATCCATTCCTAGATCAGACTGGTATCTGCTCGTGACACTCAGAGCATACGATACATCGGGCCTCGTACATAACATAACATACATGATAGATCCTATTGCGGATGCATAGGGGATCTTACTCATGCAAATCCTCTTATCTTCTGTGTGCAGATACATAGACTTCGTGTCACGCCCGCCCTTTCCAAGGGTCCGGAAGGGCGGCGTGATGCGATCGTACACACATACATCGTACTACTTACAGCGGAAGCCTTTAGACATATTTTTTTTTTCTTTTAAACATAGACATGCATCGTAATTTCGTAGGTACTTCTTCTTAACATAGAGCATGCATCATTATTTCATAAGTACTTAGTGCTTAATTCAAGTCCATAAACAAATCATCTTAAGGAAAAACATGCATAAGGGACATAACAGATCTCTTCCACCATGCCACTGCCACACACACCTTGCCCCTCCTACTGCTCCCTTAAGTTTATCCACCCTTTACCTTTATCTGCAGTACAAGGGAACATAAACTATAAGCACATAGGCTCAGCAAGATCCTGTCCTACTCACAAAAACACATACATCGACATTAAGCATAGCATGTAAACATTCATAACATATAAGCAAACATAACATGTAACATATATGACATAAGCAAACATAACATGTAACATATGCAACATAAGCAAACATAACATGCAACACATATAACATAAGCAACTTATCATGTACATAAGCAAACATAACATGCAACACATATAACATAAGCAACATATCATGTGCATATATGACATAAGCAAACATACCATGTAACATATATATCATAAGCAACCATATCATGTAACATATATGACATAAGCAAACATAACATGTAACATATATAAAATAAGCAATCATATCATAAAGGTATATGCATGATGCTCTTCGAAAACATATATCATAGGTATTTGAACATAACTCTCAACATATTGGGCCCGACATTGTACCACATCATCATCATCATAGTACGCATCCCTATATAGACCCGAGGTAGCAAGTCTCGAACCTACTAGGTTACTAGGCCCGATCTTAGTCCGTTGACCTAGGGGCCATCGTCATAACATAGAAGCCCATCCTAGGCCCGATCTTAGTCCGTCGTCTTAGGGCATCTGGGAGCCCATCCCGTACTAGGCCCGATCTTAGTCCGTCGACCTAGGGGAAATCATAACATAGAAGCCCATCCTAGGCCCGATCTTAGTCCGTCGACCTAGGGGCAATCATAACATAGAAGCCCATCCTAGGCCCGATCTTAGTCCGTCGGCCTAGGGCAACTTAGAAGCCCATCCCTTTGGACCTTGTTAGGGTCTGACAACCATGTAAGGTAAAATACATACATGCTTCTTATCATAACATATCATATTTCATTTCATAAACATATCATCTTTCACTTCATAAACATATCATAAATATCACACACACATAGGGCATGGCATAAGGCATGTGCATCATGAGCAAGTATACATGGGGTGACCTAAACTGCATGGAGCTCTATCAAAATTTTAAACACCAAACAACTTATATATATGTATAGTCTAACTAAAACACGTTTTAATTCTTTAACGTATAAAGCATGGCAAGGGAAATTTTATCTTCTTCTAACCTCAAACATGGCATGGACTCATTTCAAACCTAACCTAGAGCATGTTATCTTCATCTAGCATCATTTAACATCACAAGTTATCATGAACTCACTTAAAGCATGGCATAAAGATCACATTAGGGGCCTTGGCCGAATGGTCCCTTGGGGCTTTTAGGGTTAAACTCTTAACCTAATCCATCTAGCATCCTATCATCATCATATTCATACAAGATTTAGCATGGATCTTCATGGTAAGCCCTAGTTGTGGTCTTGGCCGAATGGTCCCTTGGGGCTTTTAGGGTTAAACTCTTAACCTAATCCATCTAGCATCCTAACATCATCATATACATACAAGGTATGGCATAGAACTTCATTGAAAACTCAAGTAAAGGTCTTGGCCGAATGGTTCCTTGGGGCTTTTAGGGTTAAACTCTTAACCTAATCCATCTAGCATCCTAACATCATCACATACATGCAAGGTATGGCATAGAACTTCATTGAAAACTCAAGTAAAGGACTTGGCCGAATGGTTCCTTGGGGCTTTTAGGGTTAAACTCTTAACCTAATCAATCTAGCATCCTAACATCATCATATACATACAAGGTATGGCATAGAACTTCATTGAAAACTCAAGTAAAGGACTTGGCCGAATGGTTCCTTGGGGCTTTTAGGGTTAAACTCTTAACCTAATCCATCTAGCATCCTAACATCATCATATAGATACAAGGTATGGCATAGAACTTCATTGAAAACTCAAGTAAATGACTTGGTCGAATGGTTCCTTGGGGCTTTTAGGGTTAAACTCTTAACCTAATCCATCTAGCATCCTAACATCATCATATAGATACAAGGTATGGCATAGAACTTCATTGAAAACTCAAGTAAAGGACTTGGCCGAATGGTTCATGGAGAGTTTGACATAACAACTTCAATCGAAAAGCTACTTGTATGCAGGTGAGGGGATACTTACATCCTTCGCTTTGTTTTTAGTTGGAAGATGACCTAAGGGAAGCCAAACCTAGCCTTCTTCTTGCTTGGATGAGTTTCGGACAAAGGATGAAAAGGGGGGAGCTTTAGGGTTCGGTGAGGAAGAAGATGAGAGGAGAGAAAAGCAATTTGATCACTCATGTCTCCTCATTCCCCCTATTTATTCACTTGAAGAGTCCCTTAGTCTCCCTTAACCCTAACTATAATTTCCCATATTCTTCTAATAGTACAACCCTTCTGGGCTTCTGGTTATTGGATGCATCTATAGGGCTTGGTTATCTCTAGAGGTTTGGGGTTCAATTCCTAGGCTTTGCATCCTTTTTGGCTCATTTTTTTTTATTTTTGAAAGAGCCCACATAAGGCCCATCATAATCAACCAAAAATTCTTGTAAAATTGCTAGAAATTTTACGGGCGTTACAATCCTTCATACCTTTTAAAAGTTTCATCCTCGAAACTTAGAACAATTCTGGGTACTTCTGTTTCATGTCCTCCTCGCGTTCCCAGGTAGCTTCTTCGTACCGTTGATTTTGCCACAGGACCTTTACTAAGGGCACCTCTTTGTTCCTTAGTCGCTTGACTTCTCGGTCGAGTATCTGGATAGACCGACTTTCATAACTCAGGTCCTCTTGAACTTGCACTGTTTGTGGCTCGATCATTTGGTCCGCACTGGAAATGCACTTTTTGAGCATCGAAACATGGAACATGTTTTGGATAGCCGACATCTCTTGAGGCAACTCCAACTTGTAAGCTACCTTGCCAACCCTCTGCAATATCGGATACGGTCCCACATAACGTGGACTCAGCTTACCCTTCCTTCCAAATCTCATCACTCCCTTTATAGGGGCCACCTTGAGGAATACCAGGTTCCTGACTTCGAATTCTAATGGTCTACGCCGCATATCTGCATAGCTCTTTTGTCGGCTCTGAGCAGTTTCAATTCTTTGACGGATGTTCTGGATAGCCCGGGTGGTGTCGTCAATGAAGTCTATCTGGAGTCCCATCCCTTTCTTTTCACCACCCTTGTACCAGCATATAGGAGATCTACATTTCCTCTCGTATAGAGCCTCGTAGGGTGCCATTCCGATAGTAGCTTGGTAGCTATTGTTGTAGGCAAATTCTGCCAAACATAAGTATCGGCACCAGATACCTTTGAAATCCAGGGCGCAAGCTTGTAACATATCCTCCAGTACTTGATTTACTCTTTCGGTCTCTCCGTCCATCTGAGGATGTAAGGCGGTACTGAACAATAGTTTCGTGCCGAGTGCCTTCTGAACACACTCCCAGAAATGGGAAATAAAACGACCATCTCTGTCAAAAATGATGGTCTTAGGAATACCATGTAATCTGATAATTTCCTAAGCATATAATTGAGCCAGTTGCTCAGTCGAATAGGTCATCTTGATTGCTAAGAAGTGGGCAGACTTCGTCAATCGGTCTATAATTACCCATATAGCATCATATCCGTTTGTCGTCTTGGGCAATCCTGAGATGAAATCCATAGAAATATCTTCCCACTTCCATTCTGGAATCTAGATTGGCTGCAGTGTTCCTCCAGGTCTCTGGTGTTCTACTTTAACCCTCTGGCGTGTCGGCGACATACTGAGCCACATCTCTTTTCATTCCGAACCACCAGAATTTTCTTTTCAGGTCTTGGTACATCTTGGTGGTTCCAGGATGCATCGCATAAGGAGTTCCGTGAGCTTCCTCAAATATCTTCTTCCGTAACTCTGGATCATCGGGAATACACAAGCGATCCCTGAGGTAGAGTACTCCACTATCAGAGATACGAAACTCATCGTCCTTTCCTTCTAGGACCTCTTGCTTGATCCTCTGAATGCTTAGGTCACGGGATTGTTTTTCCAATATATCGTCGAACAGCGTCGGTGCTATCGTCATGGTCAAGAGTTGTCCAAAAATGATTTCAACCCCGTAACGCATAATCTTCTTTTCTAAGGGCCGAGATAACACTGATAGAGACATCAAGGTGGCGTAGGACTTCCTACTGAGTGCATCAGCCACCTTGTTTGCTTTTCTCGGATGGTAGAAGATCCCGCAGTCATAATCCTTGACGAGCTCGAGCCATCTGCGTTGTCTCATGTTCAGGTCCTTCTGTGTGAAGAAATATTTCAGACTCTGGTGGTCTGTATAAATCCTACACTGAGCTCCATATAGATAATGCCTCTATGTTTTGAGAGCAAAGACCACAGCCGCTAGCTCTAAATCGTGGGTGGGATAATTCCTTTCATGTTCCTTGAGTTGCCTAGAGGCGTAGGCAATGACCTTGCCATTTTTCATGAGTACAGCTTCGAGTCCCAACTTGGAAGCGTCACTGTACATGTCGAAGCCTTCGTTACTGTCCGGAAGAGCAAGGATTGGAGCGCTGGTCAGTCTCCTTTTCAATTCTGTGAAACTCCTCTCGCAGGGGTCTGTCCATTCATATTTCTTGTTCTTTCTGGTGAGGACTGTCATAGGGGCTGCAATCCTAGAGAAGTTCTCTACAAACTTCCTGTAGTAGCTTGCTAGCCCAAGAAAGCTTCTGATCTCGCTGGCATTCTTTGGTCGGTTCCAGTTACTCACGGCTTCAATCTTTATTGGGTCTACCATCACTCCGTGCTTGGATATAACATGACCCAAAAATGATACTTGTTCGAGCCAGAACTCGCATTTGGAGAACTTTGTAAATAGATGCTTTTCCTGAAGAATCTGTAATACCACATTCAGGTGTTCTGCGTGCTCTTCTGGGGTTCTCGAATATATCAGTATGTTGTCGATGAAGACGATCACAAACTTGTTGAGGAATGCCGAGAATATCCGATTCATCAAATCCATGAACAGAGCAGGTGCATTCGTCACTCCGAAGGGCATAACTACGAACTCGTAATGTCCGTATCTTGTTCGGAAGGCCGTCTTTGGTATATCATCTGATTTCACTTTTACTTGATGATAGCCAGACCTCAGGTCAATCTTAGAGAAGACGGTGGCACCCTTTAGTTGGTCGAACAGGTCATCAATCCACGGTAAAGGGTACCGGTTCTTGATCGTCACATTATTCAGCGCTCGGTAGTCTATGCACATTCGCATAGACCCATCTTTCTTCTTCACCAACGACCTTTGGGCTCCCCATGGAGAGCGACTTGGGCGAATAAGTCCCTTGTCGAGTAACTCCTGTAGCTGTCCCCGAAGTTCCTTCAATTCAGCCGGCGTCATACGGTAAGGTGCTTTAGAGATCGGGTTAGTACTAGGAATCAATTCGATCTCAAATTCAACTTCTCTATCTGGGGCTAACCCTGGTAGTTCATCGGGGAATACCTCTGGGTAGTTGCATACAACTCTGACATCTTCTAGCTTCTGGTCCTCGGCTTGACTTGTATCAACTATATGTGCCAGAAACCCAGTGCATCCACTGTCTAACATCTTACGTGCCTGTAGAGCTGATAGAAATTTATTGACTCTTCTCCTTGGCTCTCCAATAAATTCAAACATAGGTTCCGCCTCCGGCTGGAAGACCACTTTTCTTTTACGACACTCGATCGAAGCACCGTACTTGCTTAAGAAATCCATGCCCAATATAATATCATAATCCTGCATGTCGAGCACTATCAGATCACGATGGGAGTTCTCTGCGATTACGATGGAGTGCGGCTCGCGACATATGAGTGGAGGGCATTACTTCTCCCGAGGGCAGAGTGGTTAAGAACTTGCGATCCAGAGCTTGTGGTGGTATGTCTATCTTTCCAGTAAAGTGAGTAGAAACAAACGAATGTGTTGCCCCAGTATCAAATAATGCAGTAGCATCTTGTGAAAATAAATATCGACTGTGACAACCAGAAGCACATCTTCTTGGGTGAGAGAGAATACCCTGGCATCTGTCATAACTGGTGGGGCTTCCAGTCTCCCTTGGCTGATCGGAGTACCTTCGATTGCAGCCTGCATCTGGTGTAACTGTGGAGGAGTACTCTGTCTTTGGGCATACTTCTTTGAGAGGTGCACGAACTTGAATAGGGAAGTTCCTGACTCTATGTCCTTCCCGTCCACAGTTGTAACATCTATTTGTGCTTTGGTAGCATACTCCAGGATGTATCTTTCATGATTAGCACACGAGAGGATCTGGGTGCTTGTTTACTGGACCACCTTTAGGATCCTCCCATTGTTTTCTCTTGCCAGTGTGGTTCCCTTTCCAAGTACTCTGGTTTCTCTGACCTCCTGACGGGGCCTGACCCCTGTCTTCACTTAGTGCCTTCTTTTGCTGGTTAATGTTGTTCAGGTAATGCTCGGTAATCAAGGCACTACTGAACAACTCCTCTGCGGTCTATGGTCTATGAACTCCGCCGGCCACATTCAGAGCTATTTCTGGTCGGAGCATCTTCAGCATGAGTCTGACCCTTTCTCTTTCCGTGCTGACCAGCTCTAGACATAGGCGTGCGAGTCGGTTGAATCTCTTCACGGCTTCGCTGACTGATAGGTCACCTTGTCTGAACCCAGTGAACTCGTCGTAATGCTTGTTGGTTACCCTCATGTGGAAGAATTCTTCGAAAAATTCGTACTCGAAATCTATCCATCTCATCTGATTTACTTGTTTCTTTGCTTTAACCCGTTCCCACCACATCCGAGCATCTCCTGAAAAGCAGAATGATGCACACTTAATCTTCTCGCATTCGGGCCAGTCCAGTAGCTCCACGATGCTTTCCATCGTCTTGAACCAGCACAGGCGTCCATGGTTCACCATGCAGAGAAATTTTCCGGCTTGGCCTCGCCTTATCGAGTAAGCTTCCTGTTGAACCATTAGGCCAGGGCCCGTTGGTGGGGCAGTAGGGTTTCCTCGCTGATTCATTAGGGCATTTATTACTTATCACGCTTGACTTGTCACCGGAGTTCAAGAACTTCATGTAAGGTCATGCGGGGGTGCTATCTCATCAGCTCTACTACTGCGTCTTCCAGACATGTTTATCTTCATATATTAAAGTAAAGCTAGTATAAGTTTATCGTTCGTTTATCTACGCATAATTAAACTAAAAGATAGAATAAGGTTATCATACATATTTTCATGCATATTTTAAGCTAAAGGCATTTCATATCATACATGAACAAAATTAACAAAATTAGAGTAGACATAGAATTCTTACTTGGAGCGGCATGATTTGGAGCTTGATGTGTGTGTAGTGGAAAGGCAGATCTGCTTTGATACCAACCTGTCACGCCCGCCCTTTCCAATGGTCCGGAAGGGCGGCGCGACGTGATTGTACATACATACATCATATTACTTACAGCGGAAGACTTTAGACATATTTTTTTTTCTTTTAAACATAGACATACATCGTCATTTCGTAGGTACTTCTTCTTAACATAGAGCATGCATCGTTATTTCATAAGTACTTAGTGCTTAATTCAAGTCCATAAACAAATCATCTTAAGGAAAAACATGCATAAGGGACATAACATATCTCTTCCACCATGCCACTGCCACACACACCTTGCCCCTCCTACTGCTCCCTTTAGTTTATCCACCCTTTACCTTTATCTGCAGTACAAGGGAACATAAACTATAAGCACATAGGCTTAGCAAGATCTTGTCCTACTCACAAAAACACATACATCGACATTAAGCATAGCATGTAAACATTCATAACATATAAGCAAACATAACATGTAACATATATGACATAAGCAAACATAACATGTAGCATATGCAACATAAGCAAACATAACATGCAACACATATAACATAAGCAACATATCATGTACATATATGACATAAGCAAACATAACATGCAACACATATAACATAAGCAACATATCATGTACATATATGACATAAGCAAACATACCATGTAACATATATATCATAAGCAACCATATCATGTAACATATATGACATAAGCAAACATAACATGTAACATATATAACATAAGCAATCATATCATAAAGGTATATGCAGGATGCTCTCCGAAAACATATATCATAGGTATTTGAACATAACTCTCAACATATTGGGCCCGACATTGTACCACATCATCATCATCATAGCGCGCATCCCTATATAGACCCGAGGTAGCAAGTCTCGAACCTACTAGGTTACTAGGCCCGATCTTAGTTCGTCGACCTAGGGGCCATCGTCATAACATAGAAGCCCATCCTAGGCCCGATCTTAGTCCGTCGGCTTAGGGCATCTGGGAGCCCATCCCGTACTAGGCCCGATCTTAGTCCGTCGACCTAGGGGCAATCATAACATAGAAGCCCATCCTAGGCCCGATCTTAGTCCGTCGGCCTAGGGCAACTTAGGAGCCCATCCCTTTGGACCTTGTTAGGGTCCTGGTACAAGCCATGCAGAAGGTAAAATACATACATGCTTCTTATCATAACATATCATATTTCATTTCATAAACATATCATCTTTCACTTCATAAACATATCATAAATATCACACACACATAGGGCATGGCATAAGGCATGTGCATCATGAGCAAGTATACATGGGGTGACCTAAACTGCATGGAGCTCTATCAAAATTTTAAACACCAAACAACTTATATATATGTATAGTCTAACTAAAACACGTTTTAATTCTTTAACTTATAAAGCATGGCAAGGGACATTTTATCTTCTTCTAACCTCAAACATGGCATGTGTTAGGAATATTGGAACGGCTAGAGGGGGGGGGGTGAATAGCGAAGATGTAATTCGATCTCGTTTGTGTCTACAATTTCGTTAGTGCAGCGGAATATATATAATGATAAAAGCAATAATGAAATATACAACAAGCTAACACAATGATATAATGTGGTTCGGAACCGCACGGTTCCTACTCCATGGATCGAGCTCTAAAGAGCCCTAGTGATGCACACGCACTCACTAATGATAAACACTCCTTCTCGACACAAGTCGGAGGCGGAGAAACCCCTTACAATAAATCTTACAACATTAAGAATGAAATACAAGCAATATACAATGTAAATTGAAATACAAGTAAAGAAAAGACTTTACAACACTTGTTTTGATTGCTTGAATGCTTGGTTGCTTGCTTGCACTTGGAGACCTGATTTGCACCAACAAATCGCCCCAATAGCCCTCAAGAACCGGTTGCTTTTTCCTCCACCATGAGCTCCATATATAGCTTCAACCTGTGCTGAAAAAAGTCTATCAGTCGACTGATCGGGACCATCAGTCGACTGATGTCACTGTTATCGTGAGACAACGGCTAGTTCCACGTTGGATAAGTCCAACGGAACTACCATCAGTCGACTGATGGAGTCCTCACTCGACCAGTCGAGTCTCGACTCCATTCTGTGGCCGAATTCTCGAGCACCAGTCGACTGCTCGAGCCATCAGTCGACTGCCAACCTATGGCAGTCGACTGCTAGGCCATAACCCGCAGTCAAACCCTAGTTGACTCGGTCCAGTCGACTGCCACATGGCACCAGTCGACTGGCACACCTCAAACATGAGGTTTTAACTCAAGTATGGTTCCCTCATACTTGCTAGACCACCCTTAGCCTAGACCTAAGCCTTCTAGCCACCTCCATCAGCCTCACGCCTCTCGGATCCCTCCAAGTCATCCATGACTTGTTCATCCATCGCGCTAGCCTTCAGGTGCTTCCGTCGGCTATGTCATGCTAACGGTGTCTACACCGCCAAGGCACATTGGACTTACGCCGCCAAGACTCCGCTTGGACTTTACGCCGCCAATATTAAACCCCTTGGACTTCAAATGCTAACCCATGTTAGACTTTCCATGCCAAGACCATGCTTGGACTTTCCTTGCCAACTCATGTTGGACTTTCCATTTGCCAAGACCCATGCTTGGACTTTCTTGACAATTATATTGTCACATGTTTTTGTCGAAACATCAAAACACATCAAAACTTCACTCGAGCCAAACTCGAGTCCTGGTTAATCGTGACCTGGGCCGATTGCACCAACAATCTCCCCCTTTTTGATGTCTGGCAAAAACCAATCAAATAATTTGAGTTAGAATACTAACTCAAAACCTTTACCAATTATCCCAAATTGGTAAATACTCTCCAAATGTTTTTCCCAAACATTCTCCCCCTTTTTGACTAACATCAAAAAGGTCTTCTCTCCAAGGAGGTCAAAGTCTCATGTCCCAATGAGATCTTACAATCTCCCCCTTGATCCAATAATACTTAGGATGCCTACCATCTTCCTAATGATAAGTCTCATATCACTCAAGAGAGGCAATCCTATACTCTCTCCCAATTTCCAAATTGGGTCTCTCAAAAACCCATCAATTTTCCAATTGATGATATATTCTCCCAATAACTTCTCCTATCCAAGGAGAAAAATACATCCATCATCCCAAGATGGATACCTCCCCCTAAAGGCTTGCTCCCCCTTGATCATTGCACCAACAATGTCCTTGGGAAGTCCCTAAGCCAATAGGAACTCTAAACCATCAAAATTAAGGTTAGAAATTCAACATTGAACTTTCCAACACCTTAAAATTGATACAAACCCCAAATACTTCTCCTAATCCATATCCAATGGATTTACACCCTTTATAATGCTTCCCAAAGCATATCATAGGGTTAAGAGTGGTTAGGGACCTTAACCGCAGCTAAAATCGGGTTAAACACCTTTGGTTACCCCGAAATCAGGCTATCAGTCGACTACATCGATACGATCGGTGATGTGTCCATCGATCGGCACGGCGCGAACAGCGGTGAGTGATATAGCGATGATCGAGTCAACGCTGCCATCGATCATTTAGTAGAAGCAGTCGACTGATAACTAAAAACCTGATTTTCAAAAATCAGACTCGACTTCTGGAAATGCATAAGTAATTCTACGTAAATCAAAAAATCACGAAACTTGATACGTATATTACTTAACACACATACAATCAGTGAAAAATTTTGGAAAAATATTTTTACCATTGAATTAGGAGATTGATACAAAATCCAAAAGTGACTAAAAACTTTAAAGTTGAAGCTCACTTTGTATCAATCTTATCAATGGTGATTGCTATCAAAAGATAGACTTCACCAAGGTTTTTTAAATTAATTTTAAAATGTTTTCAAAACCTTATCTTGGATCATATTCCTTGGGCTCTATGTACGTGACTTGTATACAAGCTCTCCCAATGATCCACAACTAAAATTAGATGAGTTTTAGTTCATCTAGATGCAAAAACTATGCACCTTGAACTTAACTCATATCCTAGCATCTCACATGTATCTATGGTGTATAAATACACATACATGTCAATTAGATGTGAGATGTGGGTTTTGTTCTCCCTAAACTAGGGTTTCATGCATTTTCTAAAGCAACTCTACTTGATTCCCTTATTACTGGGACTCCAAGTCATGCCATAGTCCTTAAATCAATTTTAATCAAGTTAATGCATGAATGTATGATCATGGCATAAATAATAGCATTATTAAAACATGGCCAATGATCATGATGTCATGACATATGATGAAATTTAAAAACACATGACATCTAAGGTAACCCTAAACAATGTCATGACATGGTATATGATAGCAATACAATTATATAAATATTCATTCATACACACAAGATTTTTCAGAAACAAAGATTTCATTTAACTTAAAATTTGTCTTTTACATTCAAAATGGAGATTGGCTATGCTCAATCTCACTACAAAAATGACAACCACAAAAAAAATCTAATATCCTCTAATCGTCCGCAGGAGGTGGCGGCGGAGGAGGCTGCTGACTCAGAGTCCAGGCCCGCATCATCTCTAGCATATCGGTGATCTTTGCTCTCTCGACTGGGACTCCTCCATCCTATCGAGGCGTGCTGAAGGATGCGGCACCCCAAGTATCTCTGGACCTAGAGTCCACCGGCTGCGATAATCACTGAAATCTGGACTCCGGTAGGCCACGATGATGATGGACGGCCCGTGATGTGTCTGCCATCGGTCATCCTCATCATCGATGGTCTCTGCATCCTCGTGGTCCTCTCGCCGCCTCGGGTGGCGGAGGAGGCCTGTCATACTGGGTGGTGGTCGTGGCGCAACTCCATCTATCCAGCGCCACATCCGTAGCCGCTAATGAGAAGTTCTTCGATATATCGTACACCTCCGAGCCGCAGAGAGCCCTATGGATGTTGGCGCCACGAGTCGAGCCATTTGTGATGATATGACCAAATGACATATGCACTTTCCCTTATGCGAAGTGAAGTACAATGCTGATGGAAAATGTTCAATGCAAAGTTTATGTCTAGCGATGGCGCATGGCATATAGAAGAAAGAGATGGGGAGGCGAATCTTGGCTAGACCCAGTGACAATAGGCGAAACACCCAACAATGACCTTGTAGAGGACATTGTCAGTCTGAATAACTTCGGTGATAGGAAATAGATTGGGCGGTGGGCGAGATAACCAAAAATATGCTCATGCATGGACTCCATAGAGATATGGGCAAAAGGCTCGGGTAGAGAAAGTCCATGGTAGGGTAAAGATAAAGGTGTCATCCGAAGGCCTACACTCGAGAAACTCTGCGATGTGCGAGGTGAACTCTAACTCGCGTTTTGCAACGCGAGTGGTGTATGTAGGGCCGTCATCCACCTTTTTAAGGTTTTGATAGAATTCCTTAATAAGGTCATCATTAATTGGATGCATGCACAAGACGATTTTCATCAGTTGTAGTATGCAATTAATTCCATGGCGTCACTACAATGCCTATTGAAAAATTCCTGCTCGATGTACCTACCAACATAGGTTGGTACATCGAGATTACTCTCGGATGGGATCATTCCTACGGGCTCTCCTATTATGAATGTAATGTGATGATATGCAATGCAATGACAACAATACACGATTAGATAAACCTAAATTGTAATGAAAATGAAAATTAGGGATCGGAAAGAAAAATCGTTACTTAGGCGCCATTTGAATGTGTGTGCCGGAGGGAAGACTCAAAAGTTGCTGAGGATCACCGAAAAAGTCGCCGGAGGCGTCGGACGGAACCCTAATCGGAATAGGAGAAATAAAGCCTAAATCACGCGAACTAGAGCTCCAAATAGGTAGAAAATGGAAGAGGAGAGACATGCTTATCAAACCTAGGACTTTGGAAGGTTGGCACGCCGGAAGAGCTGGTCGGAGAGGGAGGCGATCGGAGACGAAGGAAGAAGAAAGAGTTAAATCACGTGAAACGCCGAACCCTAGCGATTCAGCGTTTTAAAAACACGATTGATCGTGATGTGGAGCATCGATCGGTGATAATCAGTTTATTCAGGTTTCTGGCCGTGATCGATCCGGCTCGGCGATCCTTCTTGAACCTTACATGGCGTGCTACTAGCATCGGTCGTGATGTTGCTAATCGATCGGCCCGATCGCACATCACTCGGCGCTCGTCGAGCACTCATGATGGCCTTCGGCCTCGGTGAAACGTACCATCGGATCGGTGATGGACCTCATCGATCGGTGATGTTCGATCGATCGAGTCATGGAGCTAGCACTTTCCGATGATGGCGTATCGTATCGCGCTACGGTGTTATCGGTCGTGATAAGCTCGATCGTGATGTCGATTTTCGATTCGAAAATCAGAAAATCTCGATTTTATCATCTTAATTATTCTATTTTATCACGTTAGATATTGTATTTCGAATGTATTGATGTTATACTTTTATTCATGTATTTGTTAATGTATTTTAATGTTTTATTTCATTTTTGCAAACATTAACATTCAATGATTTCCAAAACCTAACATCTCACCCTTTCTAAGTGTTGAAATACACAATCAAGGTAAAAGACTTGTTTTGTGAGATATAATCTATCCTAGACATTCCTTCCATGCAAACATATGGTAAAACATATGAAGCATGGTGAATACAAGACATCAAGTTGTGTGGCACTTGAGTATCACTCTAGATGTTATTTTTACATCTTAACCACACATTTCTTGATACATGACCTTCCAAAGTGTGCCAATAATCAAAGGTACACACTATGACCTCTAAAACTAGATCGTGTCAATTTTATTGATTTTCATGTTTTCAAGATATATATTGACACAACCTAAACTTCTTTAAAATTAAGGCTCAAGGATATTTCCAAGGTAACTATAACCTTGAAAGTAACCTAAGGTGCCACCTTTATCATGGTTGAGTTAACTACCCATCCAATCAAGGTTGGCACACCCTAAACCCATCTAGCGTGAATCAATCACGCTCTTAGGAACCCAAAACCGATTTGCGCTCCTAGGGTTAATTAGGTATTCCTTAGGGATAACCTCCCTAGATACCTTCCTAATGACCCTCCTAGGCTTATTAGCCTTGGTCATTTTGGTCTTGCCTAGGTTAACCTTAGGGATTGCCTCCCTAACAACCTTATTAGTGGCCATCCTAGGTTTCTTCGAAACCTTGGCCATTAGGCACAAACCTTGGTCAACTCTAGGAATGACTTTCCCATTGACCTTGGTCATCCTAGACCTAGTTAGTGTTCCATAGTCAAATGGAACACTATGGTAAGCCGCCTTAGGCTTAGGTTTTTGACCCAAACCCTTCTTGCCTTTGGTTGACTTTTGTCTTTTAGATCCTACTTGTTGACTTGGATTATTTGACCTAAAAGTTTGACCAATTGACCCTTGCATTTGATTTTGCATAATGTTGAGGGTCTTTTCAAGTTTTTCAAGCCTTGACCTCAAGGCTTGATTTTCCTTTTCTAATATCTCAATTTTTGATTTTTCATTTTCTCTTGAGATATTTCTATTTCTAGGCATATGTCTAGATTCCTTAGCATTATAGCCTAGATGTTCTCCTATTTTCTTAATGCTTTCCTTAGGTAATATATTTTTAGGGACATTAGTCCCAAATTTCTCCTTATTCTTAAGGTGAACATTCTTAGCTCCTAAACAAATATGTTTGTTACTTCTAGCATGCTCTTTATGATACATAACAAAATTGCTAAAATTAGTTCTAGCATGCTTCTTAATATTTAAATTAGACGGAGCATTATTTAAATATACCTTAAGGTTTGCCTTAGTGGCTCCCCCTACTTGTGATGCTCCTTCTTGCCCTTTCTTCTTTCCCCTTGGGCATTGACTCCGGTAATGACCCGGTAGTCGGCATTTGAAGCAAATGACATGCTCCTTGCTCTTTTGTCTTGGAGAACCGGCGTCCGTTGACTTTTGTTGACTTTTAGGCGCCGGAGGAGGTTTCTTGATCCTCTTTGGACATTTGCTCTTGTAATGCCCATACTCCCTACACTCAAAGCACATAATATGATTTTTATTTGAAAATAAAGTGTTTGAGTTACCTAGGGTGGTGGTAGGTGCCGGAGTTGAATTTTGAGCTTCCTCATCTTGATCGGATGTTGAAAGCTCTTCTTGAGGTTGCTCCGGTGTAGAGGATGGTCTCTCCTCCTCAATCCTAGAAGTAGATGCTTCTTCCACCTCTTCTACTTCTTCTTTCTCCGATTCGGAAGTTGACTCCATCTCAACTTCCGATTCCTCACTTTCACTTGAGGATGAACTCTCCTCATGGTATCTTGCCAATTTTCTCCATAGCTCCTTGGCATACATGTAATCCCCTAGCTTGCACAAAACCTCATTAGGAATTAAATCTTCCAAAAGTTTCGTTACCTTAACTTCGGTCTTGAGCTTTTGCCGTTGCTCTTGGGTCCACTTTTTCAATTTTAGGACATTCCCCTTCTTATCCCTAGGGGGTTCAAGACCTTCAATGAGGATGAACCAATCCTCTATGTTCATCATCAAGAATGTTTCCATTCTTGCTCTCCATGCCGGAAAATCTTCTGGATCATATGGAGGTGGAGTGTTGATTTCCCATCCAAGCTTGTCTTGGAATTTCATCTTCACCCTCTAGCCTTTTGCCTTAGCTCCCGGTTGTTAATCCGTAGAAGAGCCCCGGGCTCTGATACCACTTGTTAGGAATATTGGAACGGCTAGAGGGGGGGTGAATAGCGAAGATGTAATTCGATCTCGTTTGTGTCTACAATTTTGTTAGTGCAGCGGAATATATATAATGATAAAAGCAATAACGAAATAGACAACAAGCTAACACAATGATATAACGTGGTTCGGAACCGCACGGTTCCTACTCCATGGATCGAGCTCTAAAGAGCCCTAGTGATGCACACACACTCACTAATGATAAACACTCCTTCTCGACACAAGTCGGAGGCGGAGAAACCCCTTACAATAAATCTTACAACAGTAAGAATGAAATACAAGCAATATACAATGTAAATATGAAATACAAGTAAAGAAAAGACTTTACAACACTTGTTTTGATTGCTTGAATGCTTGGTTGCTTGCTTGCACTTGGAGACCTGATTTGCACCAACAAATCGCCCCAATAGCCCTCAAGAACCGGTTGCTTTTTCCTCCACCACGAGCTCCATATATAGCTTCAACCTGTGCTGGAAAAAGTCTATCAGTCGACTGATCGGGACCATCAGTCGACTGATGTCACTGTTGTCGTGAGACAATGGCTAGTTCCACGTTGGATAAGTCTAACGGAACTGCCATCAGTCGACTAATTGTGACCATCAGTCGACTGATGGAGTCCTCACTCGACCAGTCGAGTCTCGACTCCATTCTGTGGCCGAATTCTCGAGCACCAGTCGACTGATCACACAATCGATCGATCGCTGAGCCATCACGATCATCAACCTATGGCGCGATCACTAGGCCATAACCCACAGTCAAACCCTAGTTGACTCGGTCCAGTCGACTGCCACATGGCACCAGTCGACTGGCACACCTCAAACATGAGGTTTTAACTCAAGTATGGTTCCCTCATACTTACTAGACCACCCTTATCCTAGACCTAAGCCTTCTAGCCACCTCCATCAGCCTCACGCCTCTCGGATCCCTCCAAGTCATCCATGACTTGTTCATCCATCGCGCTAGCCTTCATGTGCTTCCGTCGGCTATGTCATGCTAACGGTGTCTACACCGCCAAGGCACATTGGACTTACGCCGCCAAGACTCTGCTTGGACTTTACGCCGCCAATATTAAACCCCTTGGACTTCAAATGCTAACCCATGTTAGACTTTCCATGCCAAGACCATGCTTGGACTTTCCTTGCCAACTCATGTTGGACTTTCCATTTGCCAAGACCCATGCTTGGACTTTCTTGACAATTATATTGTCACATGTTTTTGTCGAAACATCAAAACACATCAAAACTTCACTCGAGCCAAACTCGAGTCCTGGTCAATCGTGACCTGGGCCGATTGCACCAACAGCATGGACTCATTTCAAACCTAACCTAGAGCATGTTATCTTCATCTAGCATCATTTAACATCACAAGTTATCATGAACTCACTTAAAGCATGGCATAAAGATCACATTAGGGGCCTTGGCCGAATGGTCCCTTGGGGCTTTTAGGGTTAAACTCTTAACCTAATCCATCTAGCATCCTATCATCATCATATTCATACAAGATTTAGCATGGATCTTCATGGTAAGCCCTAGTTGTGGTCTTGGCCGAATGGTCCCTTGGGGCTTTTAGGGTTAAACTCTTAACCTAATCCATCTAGCATCCTAACATCATCATATACATACAAGGTATGGCATAGAACTTCATTGAAAACTCAAGTAAAGGACTTGGCCGAATGGTTCCTTGGGGCTTTTAGGGTTAAACTCTTAACCTAATCCATCTAGCATCCTAACATCATCATATACATACAAGGTATGACATAGAACTTCATTGAAAACTCAAGTAAATGGCTTGGCCGAATGGTTCCTTGGGGCTTTTAGGGTTAAACTCTTAACCTAATCCATCTAGCATCCTAACATCATCATATACATACAAGGTATGGCATAGAACTTCATTGAAAACTCAAGTAAAGGACTTGGCCGAATGGTTCATGGAGAGTTTGACATAACAACTTCAATCGAAAAGCTACTTGTATGCAGGTGAGGGGATACTTACATCCTTCGCTTTGCTTTTAGTTGGAAGATGACCTAAGTGAAGCCAAACCTAGCCTTCTTCTTGCTTGGATGAGTTTCGGACAAAGGATGAAAAGGGGGGGAGCTTTAGGGTTCGGTGAGGAAGAAGATGAGAGGAGAGAAAAGAAATTTGATCACTCATGTCTCCTCATTCCCCCTATTTATTCACTTGAAGAGTCCCTTAGTCTCCCTTAACCCTAACTATAATTTCCCATATTCCTCTAATAGTACAACCCTGTTGGGCTTTTGGTTATTGGATGTATCTATAGGGCTTGGCTATCTCTAGAGGTTTGGGGTTCAATTCCTAGGCTTTGCATCCTTTTTGGCTCATTTTTTTTTATTTTTGAAAGAGCCCACATAAGGCCCATCATAATCAACCAAAAATTCTTGTAAAATTGCTAGAAATTTTACGGGCGTTACACTTCAAAAGGTGTATCCCATGCCTGATGGGAAGGAAATCTTTCTTGGATTCCGACATGATAAACCTCTTTAACACTCGGTCTATATATGCATACTGCGAAAGACCAAGCAACAATTTCGATCTATCTTTATAGATCTTAATCCCGAGGATATAGATTGTTTCTCCCAGGTCTATCATGGAGAATGTTTTGGATAACCAAATTTTAATTTATTGTAAGAAAGATATATCATTTTCTATATGTAGTATGTCATCGACATACAACACTAGAAATATGATTGCACTCCCACTAACCTTCTTGTACACACAAGGTTCGTCCGGATTTTGTGAGAAATCAAATCTTTTGATTGTCTCATCAAAACGGATATTCCAGCACCTGGATGCTTGCTTCAGTCCATAAATGGATCATCAAAGTTTGCATACCTTGGTTTTATCAACCGATATGAAACCCTTAGGCTGTATCATATATACGACCTCGAGGAGGTTTCCATTAAGGAAAATTGTTTTCACATCCATCTGCCATATCTAATAATCATAATGAGCCGCTATGTCCAGGAGCATCCGAATGGATTTAAGCATAGCTACTGGGGAATAGGTCTCATCATAATCAACACCTTGCTTTTGACGATAGCCTTTCGCCACTGATCTAGCCAAAGGTAATCACATTACCATCCATGTTGGTCTTCTTCTTGAAAACCCACTTTCATCCTATATGCTTAATGCCTTCAGGTGGGTCCACCAAGTTCCAAACTTGATTTTCATACATGGAATTCATTTTCGACTTCATGGCTTCAAGCCATTTGTCCCTTTTTGAACTTTTTAGAACTTGTTCATAACTGGTAGGCTCCTCATCGTCAATGAGTAACATGTCATTCGATTCGCTTATGAGAAATCCATATCTCTCAGGAATGTTGCGTGTCCTACCAGATCTACGAAGATATGGTGTCACAATAGGTTCAGTCGATGGCTCATCACTATGACTTATCTGTTGTGATGCTCGACCGGGTATCTCTTCAATGTCTATTGGAGTCTCTTGAACCTCCTCAAGTTCATCATCACTCCCACTGTTTTCTTGCAAGAGAAATTCTTTCTCTAGAAACACAACATGCCTTGAAATAAACACCTTTTATTCCACATGATGATAGAATTGGTAACCCCTCATTTTCTTAGGGTATCCAATAAATAGACATTTATCAGACTTAGCATCCAATTTGTCTGATACAGTCCGCTTCACTAAACAGGACAACCCCATATCTTCAAGTAAGATAAATGAGGTTTCTTACTATTCCATATCTCATATGGAGTAGAAGAGACTATCTTTGTCGGGACTCTATTTAGCAAGTAAACAGCTGTCTGAAGTGCATAGCCCTAAAAGGATTTCGGAAAATTCGTGTGATTCATCATCGACTTGACCATGTCCAACAAGGTTCGATTTCACCTCTCAGATACACCATTAAGCTATGGTGTATACGGCGGAGTCCATTGAGACAATATACCATAGTCCCTCAGATAATCTAGGAACTCTCGAATCAAGTATTCACCACCTTGATCCGATCGAAGTATTTTAATACTCTTTCCAAGTTGTTTCTCTACTTCATTTCTGAATTCTTTGAACCTTTCAAAGGCTTCAGACTTGTGTTTCATTAAGAACACATACCCAAACCATGAGTAATCATCGGTGACTGTTATGAAGTAGCTATAGCCTTCTAGAGCATAGGTCCACATACATCAATATATATTAGACCAGGCAACTCTCCCACTGGTTCACCTTTTCTAGTAAAAGGTAACTTAGTCATCTTGCCTTTTAAGCATGATTCACATGTATCGAATAAATCAAATTCAAACGATTCTAGAATTTCACATCGGTGTAATTTAGATATGCATTTCTTGCTTACATGGCCAAGACGACAATGCCACATTTAGGAGGCTAATTGATTATCTTTCCGAGCACACTTGATGCTCGCTTTGATATTGAAAATGTCACTGGATGCATCCAATGTATAAATACCATTGCATAAAGTTCCAGTCCCATAAAGAACTCCATTCAAAGATATGTAACAACAATTGTTACTAAAAGTCAAATGATACCCATTTCTATTTAAACAAGAAATAGAAATGATGTTCTTTATCAACGAAGGAACGAAATAGAAATTGTCCAGTTCTAAGACAAGTCCCGTAGGGAACTTCAACAGATACGTTTCGATAGCGAGTGCAACAACCTTTGCTCCATTCCCAACATATAAATTTGACTCTCCCTTAATGAGTCTTCTTCTATTCCTTAGTTCATGTATGTGATTACATATACGTGAGACACACCCAGTATCTAATACCCAAGCGTCTAAAGAAATAGAATGACAATCAATAATGAAGATATCTGAAGAAGATGGTGCACCAGATGCCTTATTCTTCTTCACGGACTCATGATAAATCTTGCAGTTTCTTCGCCAATGGCCCTCCTTGCTATAATGATGGCAAGTGCCCTTTTGAGCTAGTTCTGCCTTTTTAGCCTTTTTCTTCTTCCCCTTTTACTGTTCCTTTGACTTCCTCTTAAAACCTTTCTTCGAGGAATCAACTAATAGCACAACCCCCTGCTCATGCTTCACAGAAGACTCCACAGTCTTCAACATGTTGAGCAGTACCACAGATGAACCTTCTTGCATCTCAGAGGTGAAGAGGAGCTTGGAGACTTCAAACCTTTAGGATCTCACTTGCTCATCAAATAACTCATAGAGATGAAATACTACGATATGAGCATCCATATGCTCATGTTGCTTCTGTAGCTCGGGTACCATTGCGGTTAGCATGATGCAACTCACTAGTTCAGAATCACTCACATATTTTTGATAGGCCAACAATTGGTCTGGAGTTGTGTCATCACTAGGACGGGCGGGAAGAGGCTCTTCGAAAACATACGCAAGCTTTTCAACCTTGAGAACAATTCTCAAGTTTCTAAGTCAGTCCAAGAAGTTTGGCCTAGTCAATTTATTCGAATCCAAGATGGAATGTAAATTCAAAGACATCATGATCAAGTGATTAACCTAGATATACAAATCGAGCATATATGAGAAAATGATTTTAAAATGCATCAATATACATTTATAAATCCCATTCATTTTTCGAAATAAAAACCCTCAAAATCAATTTGGGAGATCGTAGGTCCATCTCTGAATGGGTTGATATCCAACATAGATAAGAACAACCTTGGAGAGATTCCAACAAGCCATTCTTAGCTACGATGGTAGGTATCAATTATACCAATTGCATATTACATATATGCAACTATTACAATGTGCTATCAACTAATTGAATGTTCACACATACATTGGGTTGTTAACACATTAACAAGTATGCATCATATGCATAGCACCCAACTTCACCTCCCTTCACATCGACCTTGGAGAGAGTCCAACAAATTGATGCTCCAAGTTAAAGCCGACCCATTAATCACGAAATAGTTTTAATATGGTTAGAGCACATTCAACCAATTAGTCAAGCTTGGAGAGAGTCCAACAACCCAAACTAATGATTGACCTCTGACTCTTACCATATTAGTAATAAACTATTTCAATGGTTTGAACAAGTTCAGGTTCTAGCCGGGCTTGGAGAGAGTCCAACAACCTAAACAAGAAATGGAACTCTGGTTCTAACCATATCAATGGAAGGTGTAAGCTTTAATATTGTGTAAGAGGTTTAAGGTCTCATCCTCTTTTCATGCAAATAACTATTATCTACATGACATGACACACATGGCATACATATGTGCATCTAATGCATCTACATGTCACAACACGCATGGCATAATGATATGCATCTAATGCAATTACATGGAATACAATTATGACATGTACAAGTAGTTTCCATATTGTCATAATTAATTTTGAAAATAAAATATGTTTGCGATTTGATTTCCCAAATCAAATCCCGAATAAATTAGGAAACAAATTTCCAAATTTAATTACATATTTTATTTATAGAAAATATTAATTAAGAAAATTCAAATTTAATTTAGGAAATAGATTTCCTAAATTGTAATTTCCTAATCACATTAGAAAATTTTCAATTTGAATTTCTTTACTAATTAAAATTTCCATAATTATTTCTAAACCTTCCAAAAGTAGGAAATTTCGAAAAATACAATTATGACTATCACAAAATAATTTTACGATTATGTCGAAACACAGTCGGGCTCTGATACCACTGTTGGATTTCCCCGGCACCGACGTGGGTGTGCGTTCGAACATGTTTTGTAAACATGCATAGTGGAAGCAAATAAAACGAGTAATAACTAACTTATTACAACACACACACCACACACATGCAAAGGATACAACATGTGTAGACATAATCGCCATTACAAATTTTGCAATAAAGGAAAACTACTCTAGGTATACCTGACGAATTACATGAAGTGGGAATGACATCAACTGAGCGACACTTGCAAGTATCGCCTCTATCTGTATCCACGCCGAGTATCGTCAGGATAGTTTCACAAAGCCATGAGCCCTATTTTCTCATGAGATACTAGTCTCGAATCGAAGATGTTGTGATCGAGAGATGATCACAATCCGAATCAAATTCGGATCCAAAAACTGAGTTCCACGAACTCGCTTCTCGGAAGCAGTTTTCGTCAACCAATTGACGAAACCATGGTTCTCCACCAAAGGGGATTGCTGGAGATCCAATCTCCGACAAGTAGGTCGCTACCGGAGCGCGAAACAATGGCCAAACGACCTTTCCACGCAAGGGACAATAAACTATCCAAAACTGGATAGCTTGTTTGGTGGAGGAGATGGTCGGCCAAATAAGTTGGTCGGCTGCTCCTTGGTCACCGGAGCTAAAGGAGGGTGGCCAAAGGAATTGTCGACAGCTGGTGGATGGCTTGCGACAAGGAAGTGGAGCAGCAACTCCAATGGGTGGCGACACAAGTGGCTTGGGCAGCACAAGCAAGGAGGAGAAGAAAAATGGCTAGGGTTTCCAAAACCTAAGTTCTATTCTTCACAAAACCCTTAAGTCGTGTTTTTATAGATAACATATTCTCCTAACGGTTATTGGTTCATAACCAAAATTCGTTAACCCGCTCCAATAACTCGTGCTTGGATAAACCGGAGGTGGAGAAACTTCGTACAAAAGATTACAACAGTAATACGAAAGATACAAGCGATTACAAATCGATGGCGAAAATACAAGTAAAGAAAAACACTTTACAAGAATGCTTTGAATGCTTGATCTTTGGTTACTTGCGAAGTTCCTTGAAGGTCTGGATTGCAGCAGTAATTCTCCTTCAAATCGCCTCAAGAAACATGGCCAAAAACCTCCCCTTCGAGCTCCTTTTAAAGCTTCAACTCGAGCTGATTTTTGCCTAGCAGTCGACTGCCAAAATGCACCAGTCGACTGCTCCTGTAGCTGTTGTCTCATAATGACTTAATCCACAATGACATTCTAGCCAATGGATATACTGGCGATCATTGCCATTCCCAATGATCAACTTGCATTCCCGATGGTCATTGCCATTTCCCGTGATCGACTTGCATTCGACCAAGCGTTCGCATTCATGACCAAAACATGTGATCGGTGACCTTCATGGCGATCGGCTCCTCTTCGATCGGCCCGACCAATCTTGGCGATCGGACTGCTAAACCTCTTACCGCGGTCGAGCGACGATCGACTCTCGGCCGATCGGTGGTCATAATCGATCATTGCCGATCGACTACTAAACCTCATCCATGAGGTTTAACTCCAAGTATGATACCATCATACTTGCTAAACCACCCTTAGCCTAGACCTAAGCCTTCTAGCCACCTTCATCAGCCTCATGCCTATTGGATCCCTCTAAGTCATCCATGACTTGTTCATCCTTGTGCTAGCCTTCCGGTGCTTCCATCGGCTATTATCATGCTAAGCTGGTCTACACCGCCAAGGCACATTGGACTTACACTGCTAAGATACACGCTTGAACTTTACGCCGCCAACCATTGGACTTATGCTGCCAAGATCCCACCCTTGGACTTTACGCCGCCAATATCATACCCTTGGACTTCCCAAATGCCAAGTACCCATGACTTGGACTTTCACCACAAAGACTACACACTTGGACTTACGCGGCCAAGACTACACCCTTGGACTTTCCATGCCAACCAATGTTGGACTTTCTAATTGCCAAGACTCAAGCTTGGACTTTTCCTTGCCAAGACCCATGCTTGGACTTTCCATGCCAAGTACTCAAGATTTGGACTTTACCATTGCCAAGACCCATGCTTGGACTTTTCATGCCAAGTGTCCCACTTGTACTTCTCATCATATGGTCATTCCCATATCAACCATATAGTCAACCCATTGTCAAACAATGGTCAACCCATTGTCAAACAATGGTCAACTCATCGTCAAACATCAAAACACTACTCGAGTCAAACTTGAGTTTGGTCAATCGTGACCTGGGCCAATTGCACCAACATTTATATCAAGGATTAATTCTATTTTTTCCATATTAATCTAACAATAAATTTATACTCAAAATAAATTCTTCTAGTGCTTACTATGCTTTTATATGATATTGAATTGAAAACTATAACATATCGAACAAATATTATATATTTACAGTAAAAAAAGTACTTAAAATCAAACATTAATTATATATATTATAAAATGATAATGCTATAAATTTGTGAATATACACTATATATACCTGCCCTGGTGGAAGCAACGTATGAGCTCACAGCTGAAGACTTCACGAACACACGGATCACCTGAAGGACGAAGTACGACAAACTTATGAAAAATAAAATATTACTTTTGTATTTAAATTACACATTATTGATTTAATTTAAATAATATGTTGACTCTACTATCACCGAGTACATGATGTAGAGGGACAAGGTCGCCACAATAATTGTGTGCGATCCAAAGGCGGTGATGAACGACCCAACCGAGTTGTGCAGAGCCTGAAACAAATTAAATTAAATGTTCTAGCTGGAGTGGTGATGAATTGCTCAGGTGTGCAATCCAGGGGTGGCGATGAACCCCCTACCGTGTCATCGTGCCCCTACAACGTGTGCCCGCGGCAGTTGGAAGGTGCCCGCTGCCAGCTGGCAGCTGCCGTGAGGCTGCGGCACCTGCCGTGAGCCCTCGAGTTGCCACGAGCCTCGAGCTACCGCGAGGCGGTGTCACTATCGCGAGCTCCCGACAGCGACGTCGCTGCTCTGGCGATGGAAGAGGGGAAGAGAGGAGGAGGCGTACTGGCGAGGACGAGCGCATGAGAAGGGAGGAAAGGAGAGGATGCTAATTAGGGGAAATTGGCAACATTTTCTAATTCATTGCAATATACATCGCAAATTTGGCGACGAATACAGTATTCGTCGCTAACTAAAATTACCAATGAAAAAAATTTTGTCGCTATATTTATCGCAAAATTTACAACGAATTACTAAATCGTTGCAAATTTTTTGATGAATTTACATTTCGTCGCAAAATTCTGCGACGAAATTTATTTTTCATTGCAAAATTGGTGATGAAATTTAAATTTGTCGCCAAATTAACGATGAATATTAAATTCATCACAAATTTCTTAATTCCCGTCGTTGTTTTTTTCCCAAATAATTGAAAATATCCGATGAAAATATTTCGTCACGAAATTTATGGTAGAATTTTCTGAAGGTTGGAAGCTTCGCTTCTCGCTTCGCTTCTCGCTTCGCTTTGGTCGCTTGTGCATGGCGATACAATCATACGTCCCCAGATTAAAAAAAATTAATCCAAACGAAGATGGATAACCCAAGCAACCGATCTATCATCGTGCTTCTCGATTTGAGTAGTCTCTTGAACAAACTTGTTGTTCAAGCAACCTAACTCTTTTCCTCGATTAGCCGCAGAATAGATGATGTACAGATCGCCGATTTTTGTGTTTATCATCGGGGTCCAAGTAAATTAACCACATACATAATACAAAAGAACTAAATCAAAACAAACAAGATTATACCTCTAGTTTACCTCTTGATCTTCTATTGTGTGTCCTATCCTTCTCTTGGACGTTGTGTGGGCAACGATCCTCCAAGAGTTGAAGCCTACTAGATCACATATCTTCCTTTCCTTATTCGCTCCGAACAAAGGAAGATAACCGAAGCCCCTTTCTTCTCCTTTCTTGTGCCAACCACCAACCACCAAGGTTGATGTCCGCTGACCCTAAGGAGAGGGAGAGAGTGAGGGCGCTAGCCAAGAGCTCCAAGGGAAGAAGCCCTAACTCTTTCCGCTGGCCAAGAAAGAGAGAGAGAGAGAGGGAGGAGCTTCCAGGCAAACTAGAGAGAGAGAGGGAGGTGCTACCGGCCAAAACCAAGCCCTATGTGTTGCCACCGCCCAATGAAGAAGCACCACCTTAGGTTGCCGCCCAAGCCTCTCTAAAGCCAACTCCAAAACCCTAGCACAACTCTATTCAATCCTTCTTGCCGCCCAAGCCTTGGAATCTATATATAGATTTCGCCCAAGCCTCCATTTAATCGTGTCCGTTGGATCTAGGTTTCATGAGGGTCTTAATAGGCTACAATAGGGACCATGAGGAGGAGTTGGACCTTGGCCACCTAATGGATCCGCCCCACATAAAATCCGATCCATTAATGATAATCCATTCCACTAGAGGATTATCAGTAATCTACCTCACCAACCCCCATAATTAAATATGGGCTCCATATATTAATTATACAAATATCTCTCTATGTTTAAGATATTGAATGTCCATTAATTAATTAATTTATTGACAATTAATTAATTAACATCTAACTCCATGAGTAGTACCACTCAACCTTATCATCATGCTGGACCAAGTCCACTTGCAGGATTTATATGATGATCCTTATGAGCTCCTCAAGGGGGCATCATCATCCTAATACATAGGACATGGTTTCCTCCTATAATCAACGACACACCATGTAAATAATATCATTTCCTAACTTACCAGGCCTATTGATTTAACCCATAAATATCGCCCATTGGTAAATCAAAGAAATAAATATTAAGTACATGTGCCCGTTATTATATCGGGATTAAGAGCAAGTACACCATAATATCCGAGGTCCGATTCAATTATGTAGTCAGCAATAAATTGAATCACCTCTAAGTCGGTCCTGCTCAATACACACAAAGTGTACTAGTGTAATTCTATGGTCAAGATAAACCAATACCAAATTACACTACAACCATACCAATGGTTTGTCCAAAACCATCTTGGTTGTGAGCCTCTACTTATACTCTACAAGGAACTGATAACATGATCTTCTGTGCGACACCACATACCATGTTATCTACAATGTAAAGTATTAGACAATATTCTTAACTATAAATATGCAAACAATGATCATGTGATTCTTATTTCAAAATGAAGATGTCCATACAAAGACTAGACTTTCAGTATACATCCCAACAATCTCCCACTTATACTAAAAGATTATGCTGCCATCAAAGTGTCATACATCTTATTCCCATTCCCTCCACATGCCTATCAAAAGCTCTCGCTGGAAGGGCCTTAGTGAAAGGATCTGTCAGGTTATCCTTTGATGCAATCTTGGTGACAGCAACTTCTCCTCGCTTTACAATCTCTCGTATCAAGTGGTACTTACGCTCTATGTGTTTACTTGCCTTATGGGTTCGTGGTTCCTTCGAGTTGGCAACTGCACTACTATTATCACAATAAATTGTGATAGTTCTGGGCAAACCAGGAATCACATCCAAGTCCATCAAGAAGTTCCTGAGCCATACAACTTCTTTGGCTGCCTCAGAGGCTGCCACATACTCAGCTTCCATGGTGGAGTCCGCCATGCATTTCTGCTTGATACTCCTCCATACAATGGCTCCACCTCCCAAAGTAAACACAAAACCTGAGGTATACTTATTGTTATCCCTATCTAATTGAAAGTCAGAATTTGTGTAACCCACAGAGAGTAATTGATCTGCTTGGTATACCAGCATATAATCCCTAGTCCTTCTCAGGTACTTCAATATATACTTTACCGCAGTCCAATGTCCCTGTCCTGGATTACTCTGATATCTGCTAACCATGCCCATGGAAAAATAGATATCCAGCCTCGTACATAACATAACATACATGAGACTTCCTACTGCCAAAGCATAAGGAACCGCCTTCATCTCATCTATCTCCTTTGATGTTCTAGGACACATCTCTTTAGATAAAGGTACTCCATTCCTAAAAGGTAGAAAACTTTTCTTGGAGTTCTGCATGCTAAAATGAGCCAAAATAGTGTCTACGTATGAAGCTTGAGATAAGCATAATATCCTTTTCTTGCGATACCTTATAACCTTGATCCCAAGGATGTGCCCCACTTCTCCCAAGTCCTTTATATCAAACTATTTGGACAACCATACCCTTACGTCTGACAACACTTTGACATTGTTGCCAATGAGCAAAATGTCATTTATGTATAGTACAAGAAATACCACTACATTTCCGTCACATCTCTTGTATGTCGGTGATCGTTTGGAAGCTAGAGGGGGGGGTGAATAGCGCGTTTTCGTTTCTACAAGAATGATTAGCGGAAGCAAACAAAAATAATATAAGTAAAAACAAAATAACAATGCTAACAAGGCCTTTACGTGGTTCGGAGATAACACTCCTACTCCACAGCGATCCTTAAGGTGGATCAACCCAAGCAATTCCACTAAGAAGCTCTCCTTTACAACAAACCTCCTCTTCTTTACAAAGAATGAAATTTGAGCTTAGAGAGAGGAGGAGGGGATTTAAAATCACTTATAAAGCTTGAAAACTCGTGGAGGCTTTGGAGAAGAATCAAAGAATAAGCATTAACCCCAAAAACCTCCACCAACCCTCTTTTTATAGAGAGAAGGCTGATTTTCCCGTTGGAGCACGATCAGTCGACTGCCGGTGCGATTAACGGCTTCTGAACAGCCAAATTCGCGGGATTCCAAGTTGTTTCGTCCAACGACATTCTCATCAGTCGACTGATCCATCCATCAGTCGACTGATGGAGTGATTAGTTGAGTGTGACTCCATTCTGTGCCCGTATTTAACTTGATCGATCGCCGCATTGGCGATCGACGATCGCAACATCAATCGATGCCACGACCCGATCGGTCGGTGATGGTCGAGTTTCATCGACTCGATCGAGCACTTGACGGTCGGTGATACATCGTACCAGTCGATTGATACTCATCAAGTATGAGTAATTCATACTTGATTCAACCCCTTAGACCTAGACTCAACCTTCTAGCTCTTCCTTAAGCCTTGTGCCTCCAGGATCCCTCCGAGTCCGCGACTTGTTCATCCTTTGCGCTTTGCTTCCAAGAGCTTTTCTTTGGTTTTGTCATGTCTTGGGTTTCCTTTGCCAAGGCGTGCTTGGAATTTACGCTGCCAAGTCTACATGCTTGGACTTACGCTGCCAAGACTTGCCTTTGGACTTCCTTTGCCAAGGTTCGTTTGGACTTAATTCTGCCAAGACAACATGCTTGGTCTTATGCCGCCAAACCTTTACCTTGGACTTCACTTGCCAAGATCATACTTGGACTTTGCCTTTACCTGTCACTTAATCATGTTCACCATTAGATCACAATTTGTTGCCTAACTTAGATGATTATCCAAACATCAAAACATATAAATGCTTGGGGCATTGTTGCACCAACAATCTTCCCATTTTTGATGTTTGGCAATCATTTAAGTTAGGTCTTTTAGAGATACACATAATCATATCACATAATCATATATCCAATTCTAACTTAAACATTTCTTCTCCCCCTTGACATACATCAAAAAGAGAAGAAATCATACATTTCATAAAAGAATTGAATGCATGGTAATCTTGAACTAAGGTATAGAATTTGAAATTTAGCTCCCCCTTAATCCAAGATATAGTTCATGATGAGTAAAATACATGTGGAGCAAAAGTCCAAGATATAGTTCATGAAGGTTTAAATCCTAACTTTGCACCAACAATGTAAATTTGAAAAAAGATCCATTTTATGAAAACTCCCCTTAAAACACCGCATTAAACAGTTCTAAGAGTTGGTTTATACTCAGTATTTATCATGCTAAAGTTTTAGGAGATTAAAAATACACTCAATATCAGAAAATGGAGCTATTTATCAGAAAACACAGAGTATCAGTCGACTGGTTTCTGAACCAGTCGACTGCTAAGCCTGAAATCCGATTTTCAGCCTTTTCAACCCAAATTCAGAAATGCGTTAGAAATTCCAAAAACCTCAAAAAATCACGAAATTTTGTGTACACATTTCTGAGATCATACTTTATCAAGGAAAAATATTTTGAAAAATATATGTTTTCCAGATTTCGAGATTGATACAAACTTGGAAACTAACAAAAGGTCTAATGTTTTTGCAAACTTTGTATCACTTTTGTGTTTCACTTGAAAATTGTTTTTCAAAATATGATAAACATAGTTTAAAATATGTTTTATTTGACATTTCCAATCATGTTCTTGGAGCTATATGCACATCAATTGTGTATAAGCCTTCCCAATGATTGGTCCAATGAAGGATTAATGTCTCTAGATGATACTTTGGTCCATAGTAATACATCATAACAAGCATGATGAACCAAGTGCATCTTCCTAACATCTCACATGTTGTCTAAGTGGCTCAATATAAAAATCATGGTTTCTTACGTATTTGTGAGATGCTTAAAGGTATAAATCCTAGTATTTCTATAGGATCATGCAAACCTATACCTTTACTCAACCAAACACATTCCAAGTTCTCTCCTAAGTGATGAAAATTCTACTTCGGGGAGAGCCTTGGTGAATATGTCGGCTAGGTTGGACTTGGATTCAATGTAATTAAGCTCAATGTCCCCCTTAGCCACATGATTTCTAATGAAGTGATGTTTCACTTCAATGTGCTTGGTCCTAGAGTGATGCATCAGATTTTTGGTCAAGTTAATGGTGCTCACATTATCACAAAATACTTTCATGTTGGAGTAAGATAGCTCATAATCCTCTAAGGTATGTTTCATCCATAGTAGTTGAGCTACACAACCACCCATAGCCACATACTCAGCCTCGGTGGTGGATAAGGCAACACAAGGTTACTTCCTACTACTCCAACTAACTAGGGAGGACCCAAGGAATTGGCACCCACCACTAGTACTCTTCCGATCCAATTTGCAACTGGCATAATCGGAATCGGTGTACCCAATCAAATCAAAAGATCTAGTCCTAGGGTACCATAATCCTACATTTAGTATGCCTTTAACATATCTTAAAATTCTCTTAACGACAACTAAATGAGATTCTTTAGCACATGATTGATATCTAGCACACATACCAACCGCAAATAATATGTCGGGTCTACTAGCGGTTAAGTACAAAAGACTACCAATTATGCTCCTATAAAGTGTAAGATCAATTTATTTTCCTTCATTATCACTATCTATTTTAGTATTGGTTGCCATTGGAGTTGAAACTACCTTAGTATTTTCTAAACCAAATTTCTTAATCATTTCCTTAGCATATTTGGTTTGATAAATATAAATACCTTCACTAGTTTGTTTGACTTGCAATCCTAGGAAGAAATTTAATTCCCCAACTAGACTCATTTCAAACTCTTTTTCCATATTTTTAATTAAGTCTTGGAGAAGTTCATCATTTGTTGACCCAAAAATAATGTCATCGATATATACTTGGGCTACAAAGATGTCCGTTGATGTTGACTTTATAAATAGAGTTTGATCTACACTACCCCTCTTAAAGTCCTTAGAGATTAAGAAAGATGATAATCTTTCATACCAAGCCCGGGGAGCTTGTTTCAAACCATACAAAGCTTTCCTAAGCTTGTATACATGGTTTGAATAGTCCATATTCTCAAACCCGGGAGGTTGTTCTACATATACCTCTTCCTTAATAAACCCATTTAGGAATGCCGATTTGACATCCATTTGATGGAGTTTGAAACCCATATAGGAGGCATACCCTAATAGTATTCTAATAGACTCTAATCTAGCAAACGGGGCATATGTTTCATCATAGTCAAGTCCTTCAACTTGATTAAAATCCCTTGCAACTAATCTTGCTTTATTTCTAGTGATATTTACTTGGTCATCTAGTTTGTTCCTAAAGACTCATCTTGTAGTAATGATGGTGTTTTCATTAGGTCTAGGAACTAACTCCCATACTTGACTCCTTTCAAATTGAGCCAATTCATCTTGCATTGCTAAGATCCAATCCGGATCAAGTAATGCATCTTTGATTGTTTTGGGCTCAATTTGAGAAATTAGAGCAATATGACTAGTGGGATCCCTATGAAATGACCTAGTCCTAACACCTTGAGATAATTCACCCACAATTTGATCTAAGGGGTGATTTTGATGAACTCTTATAGTTCTAGGAGGTGTATTAATTTGAGTTTGATCATGATTAACCTCAATCCTTTGCTCATCATCGGAATCACCTCTTACTCCCCCTTGATTCAATCCTCCCCCTTGATCATTACCCCCTAAGGTTAAATTTTGAAATTGTTGGGTAATTTCTTGATTTTCATTATTAATATCACCATCAATAGGGGATTTCTAGGGTATGTATTGGAAGTTTCATCAAATTGGACATTTGATGATTCTTCAATCTTTTGAGTTCTTTTATTGTAAACTCTATACTCTACACTAGTGGATGAGTATCCAACTAGGATTCCCTCATCCGCTTTGGACTCAAACTTACCTAGGTTGTCTTTGGTATTTAAAATATAGACTTTACATCCAAAGACCTTAAAATAATGAATTGTTGGAATTGTACCATTCCACAATTCAAATGGAGTTTTTCCTAAAAACCTATGAATCAATACCCTATTTTGGATATAGCAAGTGATATTAACCGCTTCCGCCCATAAATAGCTAGGTAAGGAGTATGCATTAAGCATTGTCCTAGCCGCTTCTTGTAGGGCACAGTTTTTCTTTTTCACAACCCCATTTTGTTGGGGTGTTCTAGGACAAGAAAACTCATGCTTGTACCCTTGTTCTAAGCAAAAAGTTGAAAAATTAGAATTCTCAAATTCTCCACCATGATCACTACGGATCCGGTTGATTTTGAGTTTTCTTTCATTTTCTATTCTTTTGCTAAATCCTATGATTATTCCTAAGGTTTCATCTTTATTTTTCAAGAAAAATACCCAAGTAAACCTAGAGAAATCATCTACTATTACTAAGCAATATTTACTACCAATAATAGATGGGGTACTATGACAATCAAATAAATCCATATGTAAGAGTTCTAAAGGTAAAACGGTACTAAGTAAATTTTTACCTTTGTGTGATGTTTTTGATTGTTTTCCTTCTTGGCATGCATCACACATCTTGTCCTTGAGAAATTTGACTTTAGGCAACCCTTTGACTAATTTCATTTTTGCTTTTTTGGCTATATTCTTCATGTTTATGTGTCCTAGCCTCCTATGCCAAAGTCAACTTTCTTCCTCTTTTGCAATGAGACACTTAGTAGAAGAATTAGTAGCATAGGATAAATCAACATAATATATATTTGATTTCCTAAAACCTACTAACATGCAATCATTTAGAGTTTTGTGTCTTATAAAACATTTTGAGGAATCAAATTTAACATCAAAGTTTGCATCACATAGTTGGCTTACATTAAGTAAATTAAATTTCATATTTTTAACTAATAGCACTTTATGAATGACAAGATTGGGGGATACCTCAATTGTGCCTTTTCCTAGAATCTTAAGTTTGCCGCTATTACCAAATGAGACCTTTCCTTTGCTAGTGTGGTTGATAGTGGAGAATTTTCTCTCATCACCAGTCATATGCTTTGAGCACCCACTATTAACTATCCACAAGCTTGGTTCTTCTACCTATATCACATGAAAAATACAATCCTTAGGTACCCAAATCTTAGGACCACTAGCATCAATTATAAATTTCTTAGGTACCCAAGCTTTTCTACCCTTGCTTTTAATTATGGATTTTCTACTAACAAGGGATGTAAATGCTATCTCCTTTTCCTTAGGTCTATATCCTAATCCGGCCTTGTTGTAGATAGCCCTTTGATCCTTAATAATCATGTCTAGGTATTTAGAGCCATTAGTAAATTTTTCTAAGCATGCTCTTAAGTTACCTATTTCTTTTCTTAACTCATCATTTTCATCCCTAAGGGTACATTCATCACTAGATAACTTACCACAAGATGATTCTATACTCTTAAGTGATTTAATCTCTATTTTTAAATCCTTAATCCTAGTTTTTGATCTATTCAAAGCATTTTGTAGGCATGCAATAGTCTTGTAAAGTAAATCTACTTTAGGTGAGTTGTTTACCTCATCATCATCACTTGATGATGATTCGTCGCTTGAAGAGGAAGAGGACTCCTCGCTTGAGCTCCCGGCTTCTTCCTCTAATGCCATGAGGGCTAGATTCCGGGTGGCATGACATACTTCTTCATCGTCGGAAGAATCCTCCATGCTTAGAGTGTCCCATGTTTGAGCCACCATTGCCTCCTTCTTCTTCTTCTCCTTCTTTTCTTTATTTTTCTTTTCCTTCTCCTCCTTCTTTAGTTTCGGGCAATTTGGTTTTATATGCCCTTTCTTGTTGCAACCAAAACAAGTCACGTTAGAGGTAGAATTTGAACTATTTGAAGACTTACCTCTTGAGGATTGGAACATCCTCTTCACATCTTTCTTGGTGAGTTTCCTTGATTTCCCACCAAACTTTTTGACGTAGTGTGCCACCTCGCTTGCCGATAACTCATCTTCACTACTTGATGAGTCTTCCTCGGATTCGGATGAGGAGAACACTTCTTTCTTCTCCTTCTTCTTTTTGTCCTTCTTTCCTACAAAAAGAGCTATACCCTTCTCTTTGGATGAAGTGTTAGCTTGTTCATGTAATTGAAATTCACAAAATAGCTCATCTAACTTAACTAATGAAAGATCCCTAGAGACCTTATAGGCATCTACCATTGAGGCCCATAAGGTTATTCTAGGGAAAGCTTGTAGCACATACTGTTGGGTTTCCGACACTGCGGCGAGTGTGTGTTCGAACATGTTTCGCAAACATGTGCACAACGGAAGAAATAAAAATAATAAATCTACATTTAATACAACACACACATCACACGCATGCATAGTACAACATGTGTAGACATAACCGTAAATTTAAATTTGCAATAAAAGGAAATTTAACTATGTATACCTTTCGTATCACGTGTAGCGGGAACGACATCAACTGGAACGATCCTCGCTAGAATCATCTCTATCCGTATCCACGCCGAGTATCTTCGGGATGACTTCACAAAGTCACGAGCTTCGTCTTCGTACGGGTTATTAGCCTCGTGTCCTCAAAACTCGCTTCTCCGGAGAGGTATTCGTCAACCGTTTGACGAATCCTTCGTCCACCACCTATGAGGATTACCGGAGATCGAATCCCCGGTAAGTTAGGCACCGTCAGAGCTCCAACCGTCGTCCAAACGACGCTCCGACGAGAGGGAAACAAGCTGTCCAGAAAACTGGACAGCTTTGGTGGAGGAATTAGGGCCGGCCAAAAAGGTAGGATGAAGCTTACCTTGATGCCAAACCCAATGGAGATCACCAGAGCACCAACCGCCAGCAGCTCGACGCCGGCAAGAGGGAAGGTCAGCACCTTCTGGACGCCGGTTGGAGCTTGATGGTGGGTGGCGGCAAGTGGAGGTGTTGGCGCCGAAATCACCAAGGGGAGGTGGGCGGCAACTCTTAGGTTAGGGTTTTGGATTAGGGCTTAACAACACCTTAAGCCCTCTTTTAGAGAGAACTAATTCTCTTAATGGTTATTGGATCATATCCATAGGCCCGTTAACCCACTCCATTTATTTAAGTTAAAATAAACCAAACCATGATGGTTTATTTTAAGTTAAAATGAACAGAACCAACCTTTGGTTCATTCGTTTAAAACAAACCAAACCCTTTGGTTTATTCTCCTCCATTGGATTAGAACCAAACCATTTTGGTTCATCCATTATGTCTTCATAAGACACGGCCCATCCATGCTTCCATTGCGACTGAAACGATTTCATGCTCGCTTCTTGTTTGGTCCAACCAAACCTAGTTTCTCTCGGTCTGAGAATCCCATTCTCAAGCTCGTTTTAAATCCTTCGGATTACGCTCGTTGTGCGTGTGACCAAATAGGTTCTCGGTTTATATTGGTCGTCAATAATTAACCATTAATTATAGAACGATCATGAGTGGCACCTAGTAGTATATCATGATCCCCAATTAACCGAAAAGATCAACGGTTGATCCAGAACTATTTCTGAAACCCTTCAGCAGCTCGAATGAATCGTGCCTCATTCCCTTCACTCATCTTATACCCACTTGGTTCAGGACATGGTCTATAGTGTCAGTCTCCACTAGGCTGACTACGTCACACCTAGCCTAAGTATCATTTCCTCGTCCTACGGATTCTAGTTACTGCACATGTATCGAAGAGTACCTTACTCTAAACATGTAATGCTTTGGCCAAAGACTTTAGTAACAATCCGACGAGAGGCCATGAGTATACATCTCCTCGCAAGGAGTGGTGAATCCTTTATAGGCTATTCAAATACCTTCGATCACTTCGACTTATACCCAATCATCCCGGGTCCACATCTCCACAGAGATGCTTGCTTAAAATGTCAAAGCATAAGTCTTTATGATCAAGATGACTTGAATACCGCAAGTCAAAGGAACATCGCACTTAAGCTACAGTAAGAACTTCATTGACATATCTATATATGCAGAGAACCATATGAAGTCTTACGGCTGGTCACTCCAATGAACTAGTTACCATAACTAGCATCCACGATTAACTCCGGACATCACAATGTCTCCGGCCCGGTGAGAATCACCGCTTGGATACACCAAGGAGTATACCTCGTGCTAGTCTCGCAGTGTCCAAATCCATCAATTCATCGACTAGGGATAATTTCGATACATCACAATTACACATGTAGAGATACTCACTAGTTGTGATCCAATCACAAATTCTCTCATGCTGTGAGTCGTATCGCGGACATTCAGTAAATGAGTTTAAGATCCAATCAAATACATGAAACTATGTATACTCAAATAGTGAATCTTCATTTATCATATAAATGGTTCATACATAAGGTGATTGCCTTAGGACATCTCTCATATATTACTAACAGACTCCCACTTGGCCTAATGCCAATCGCTACGGTATCCAATACCATAAGCTGTGACATGACCCTCAAACTTGCTTTGAGGTAATGCCTTAGTCAAAGGATCCGCTAAGTTCCTTTCAGTGGGGATTTTCTCGATTTGTATTTCATTCCTACTGATGATATCTCTGATAAGATGATAGCGACGAAGCACATGTTTGGATCGTTGATGAGACCTCGGCTCTTTCGCCTGTGCAATTGCTCCATTGTTGTCGCAGTAGACCAGTATTGCTTCAACAATGGCAGGAATCACACCAAGTTCATAAATGAACTTCTTGATCCAAACCGCTTCCTTTGCTGCTTCTGAAGCTGCAATGTATTTTGCCTTAGTGGTAGAATCCGCTACAGTGTCTTGTTTGAAACTTTTTCAACTCACTACGCCCCCATTCAAGGTGAACACGTATCTAGACTGAGACCTGGAATCATCCTTGTCTGTCTGGAAGCTGGCATCCGTATACCCGCGTGTCACCATGTCCCCTTCTCCATATATTAGGAACACATCCTTAGTTCTTCTTAAGTACTTAAGGATCGTCTTGACAGCCACCCAATGATCCATTCCTGGATTAGACTGGTATCTGCTCGTGACACTCAGAGCATACGATACATCGGGCCTCGTACATAACATAGCATACATGATAGATTCTATTGTGGATGCATAGGGAATCTTACTCATGCAAATCCTCTCGTCTTCTGTGCGCGGACACATAGACTTCGAAAGGTGTACCCCATGCCTGATGGGTAGGTAACCTTTCTTGGATTCCGACATGCTAAACCTCTTTAGCACTCGGTCTATATATGTAGACTGCGAAAGACCAAGCAACCGTTTCGATCTATCTCTATAGATCTTAATCCCGAGGATGTAGGTTACTTCTCCCAGGTCTTTCATGGAGAATGTCTTGGATAACCAAACCTTAACTGACTGTAAGATTGAAACATCGTTTCCTATAAGTAATATGTCATCGACATACAATGCTAGGAACACAACTGCACTCCCACTAACCTTCTTATACACACAAGGTTCGTCTGGATTTTGTGAGAAATCAAACTTTTTGATCGTCTCATCAAAATGGATATTCTAGCTCCTGGATGCTTGCTTCAATCCATATATGGACCATCGCAATTTGCATACCTTGGTTTTATCAACCGATGTGAAACCCTCAGGCTGTATCATATACACGTCCTTGAGTAGATTTCCATTAAGGAAAGCTATTTTCACATCCATCTGCCATATCTCATAATCATAATGAGCCGCTATGGCCAGGAGCATCCGAATGGATTTAAGCATAGCTACAGGTGAATAGGTTTCGTCATAATCAACACATTATTTTTGACGATATCCTTTCGCCACTAATCTAGCTTTATAGGTAATCACATTACCATCCATGTCGGTTTTCTTCTTGAAAACCCACTTGCACCCTATAGGCTTGATGACTTCAGGTGGGTCAACCAAGTTCTAAACTTGGTTTTCATACATGGAATCCATTTCTGACTTCATGGCTTCAAGCCACTTATCCCTTTCTGAACTTGTCAGCACTTCTTCATAACTGGTAGGCTCCTCATCATCAATGAGTAACACGTCGTTCGATTCACTTACGAGAAATCCATATCTCTCAGGAATGTTGCGTGTTCTACCAGATCTACGAAGATGTGGTGTTACAGTAGGTCCAGCCTATTGCTCATCACTATGAGTTGTCGGTTGTTGTGCTTCACCAGGTATCTCATCAATGTCTATTTGAGTCTCTCGAGCCTCCTCAAGCTCGACGACACTCCCACTGTTTTCTTGCAAGAGAAATTCTTTCTCTAGAAACACAGCATGCCTTGAAACAAACACCTTTTGTTCCACAGAATGATAGAATTGGTAACCCCTTGTTTCCTTAGGGTATCCAATAAATAGACATTTATCAGACTTAGCATCCAATTTGTCTGATACAGTCTGCTTCACATAAGCAGGACAACCCCATATCTTCAAGTAAGATACATGAGGTTTCTTACTATTCCATATCTCATATGGAGTAGTGGAGACTACCTTGGTTGGCATTCTGTTTAACAAGTAAACAGCTGTCTGAAGTGCATAGCCCCAAAAGGACTTGGGAAGATTCGCATGATTCATCATTGACCTGACCATGTCCAACAAGGTCCGGTTACGCCTCTCAGATATACCATTATGCTGTGATGTATATGGCGGAGTCCATTGAGACAATATACCATTGTCTCTTAGATAATCAAGAAACTCTTAACTTAAGTATTCACCACCTCGATCCGATCGAAGTATTTTAATACTCTTGTCATGTTGTTTCTCTACTTCATTTCTAAATTCTTTGAACCTTTCAAAGGCTTCAGACTTGTGTTTCATCAAGAACACATACCCAAACCGTGAGTGATCATCGGTGAAGGTAATGAAGTAGCTATAGCCTCCTAAAGCTTGAGTTGACATAGGTCCACATACATCGGTATGTATTAGACCTAGTAACTCTCCCACTCGTTCACCTTTTCCTGTAAAAGGTAACTTAGTCATCTTGCCTTTTAAGCATGATTCGTATGTATCGTATGAATCCAATTCAAACGATTCCAGAATTCCACATCGGTGTAATTCGGACATGCGTTTCTTGCTTACATGGCCAAGACGACAGTGCCACATGTAGGAGTCTAATTGACTATCCTTTCGAGCATGCTTGTTGCTCGCTTCGATATTGAAAATATCACTGGATACGTCCAACGTATAAACACCATTGCTTAAAGTTCTAGTCCCAAAAAGAACTCCATTCAAAGTTATGTAACAACAATTGTTACTAAAAGTCAAATGATACCCATTTCTATTTAAACAAGAAATAGAAATGATGTTCTTTATCAACGAAGGAACATAAAAGCAATTGTCCAGTTCTAAGACAAGTCCTGTAGGGAGTTTCAACAAATACGTTCCGATGGCGAGTGCAGCAACCTTTGCTCCATTCCCAACACGTAAATTTGACTCTCCCTTGACGAGTCTTCTTCTATTCCTTAGCCCATGTATGTCATTACATATATGTGAGCCACACCCAGTATCCAATACCCAAGTGTCTGAGGAAATAGAATGACAATCAATAACGAAGATATATGAAAAAGATGGAGCATCTTATGCCTTATTCTTCTTCACAGACTCAAGATAAATCTTGCAATTTCTTCGCCAATGACCCTACTTGCCATAATGATGGCAAGTGCCCTTTTGAGCTGGTTTTGCCTTTTTAGCCTTTTTCTTCTTCCCCTTCTGTTGTTCCTTTGACTCCCTCTTAGAACCTTTCTTCGAGGAATCAACTAACAACACCGTCCCCTGCTCATGCTTCTCAGAAGGCTCCACAGTCTTCAGCATGTTGAGCAGTACCACAGATGAACCTTCTTGCATCTCAGAGGTGAAGAGGAGCTTGGAAACTTCGAACCTTTCGAATCTCACTTGCTTATCAAACAACTCATAAAGATGAAGGACTATGATATGAGCATCCATATGCTCATGCTGCTTTCGTAGCTTGGGTTCCATCGCGGCTAGCATGATGCAACTTGTCAGTTCAGAATCAGTCACATGTTTCTGATAGACCAACAATTGGTCCGGAGTTGCATCGTCACTAGGATAGGCGGGAAGAGGCGCTTCGAGGACATACACAAGCTTTTCACCTTGAGAACAATTCTCAAGTTTCTAAGCCAGTCCAAGAAGTTCGGCCCAGTCAATTTATTCGAATCCAAAATGGAATGCAAATTCAAAGACGTCATGGTCAATCGATTGACCTAGAAATACAAAATGAGCATATATGAGAAAATTATTTTTAAAATGCATCAATATACATTTATAAATCCCATTCATTTTTAAAATTTCAAAAACCCCAAAATCACTTCGGGAGATCGTAGGTCCATCTCCGAATGGGCAGATATCCATTATAGATATGAACAACCTTGGAGAGAGTCCAACAAGTCATTCATAACTACAATGGTAGGTATCAAATATACCGATTGCATATCACGTATATGCAACTATCACAATGTGCTATCAACTAATTGAATGTTCACACATACATCGGGTTGTTAACACATTAACAAGTATGCATTATATGCATAGCACCCAACTTCACCTCCCTTTACATCGACCTTGGAGAGAATCCAACAAGCTGATGCTCCAGGTTAAAGCCAACCCATTAATCAAGAATAGTTTTAATATGGTTATAGCGCATTCAACCAATTAGTCTGGCTTAGAGAGAGTCCAACAACCAAAGCTAATGATTGACCTCTGACTCTTACCATATTAGTATTAAACTATTCCATGGTTTGAATATGTTCGGGTTCGAGCCGGGCTTGGAGAGAGTCCAACAACCCGAACAAGAAATGGAACTCTGATTCTAACCATATTAATGGAAGGTGTAGGCTTTAATATTGAGTAAGGGTTTTTATGTCTCATCCTCTTTGCATGCAAATAACTATTATCTACATGACATGACATACATGACATACATCTACATGTCACGACACGCATGACATTATGATATGCATCTAATGCAATTACATGACATACAATTATGTCATGTACATGATTTCCTTATATGTCATAACTATTTATGGAAATAAAATATGTTTATGATTTGATTCTCCAAATCAAATCATGATTAAATTAGGAAACAAATTTCCAAATCTAATCACATATTTTATTTGTGGAAATAGTTGATTAAGGAAAGTCAATTTAGAAAACCAATTTCCTAAATCATCAAACTACTTAAGGAAATAAAATATTTTAAGATTTGATTTCCCAAATCAAATCATGATTAAATTAGGAAACAAATTTCCAAAATCTAATCAAATATTTTATTTATGAAAAATATCAATTTCCATAAATACTTCCAACTTTCCAAAAGTGGAAGATTTCCATAAATACTTCTAGACTTTCCAAAATTGAAAAATTTCCATAAATACTTCTAACTTTCCAAAAGTAGAAAATTTCCAGAAATATCATTATGACTATTGCAAAATAATTTTACGATTATGTCAAAACACAACCTGGGCTCTGATACCACTGTTGGGTTTCCGGCACCGCGGCGAGTGTGTGTTCGAACATGTTTCGCAAACATGTGCACAGCGGAAGAAATAAAAATAATAAATCTACATTTATTACAACACACACATCACACGCATGCATAGTACAACATGTGTAGACATAACCGTAAATTTAAATTTGCAATAAAAGGAAATTTAACTACGTATACCTTTCGTATCACGTGTAGCGGGAACGACATCAACCGGAACAATCCTCGCTAGAATCGTCTCTATCCGTATCCACACCGAGTATCTTCGGGATGACTTCACAAAGTCACGAGCTTCGTCTTCGTACGAGTTATTAGCCTCGTGTTGAAGACGACGTGATCGAGAGAGGATCACGATCCAAATCCAAATTCGGATCCAAAGACGAGTCCTCAAAACTCGCTTCTCCGGAGAGGTATTCATCAACCGTTTGACGAATCCTTCGTCCACCACCTATGAGGATTACCGGAGATCGAATCCCCGGTAAGTTAGGCACCGTCAGAGCTCCAACTGTCGTCCAAAACACGCTCCGACGAGAGGGAAACAAGCTGTCCAGAAAACTGGACAGCTTTGGTGGAGGAATTAGGGCCGGCCAAAAAGGTAGGATGAAGCTCACCTTGATGCCAAACCCAATGGAGATCACCGGAGCACCAACCGGCAGCAGCTCGACGCCGGCAAGAGGGAAGGTCAGCACCTTCTGGACGCCGGTTGGAGCTTGATGGTGGGCGGCGGCAAGTGGAGGTGTTGGCGCCGAAATCACCAAGGGGAGGTGGGCGACAACTCTTAGGTTAGGGTTTTGGATTAGGGCTTAACAACACCTTAAGCCCTCTTTTATAGAGAACTAATTCTCTTAATGGTTATTGGATCATATCCATAGGCCCGTTAACCTGCTCCATTAATTTAAGTTAAAATAAACCAAATCATGATGGTTTATTTTAAGTTAAAATGAACCGAACAAACCTTTGGTTCATTCGTTTAAAACAAACCAAACCCTTTGGTTTATTCTCCTCCATTGGATTAGAACCAAACCATTTTGGTTCATCCATTATGTCTTCATAAGACACGGCCCATCCATGCTTCCATTGCGACTGAAACGATTTCATGCTCGCTTCTTGTTTGGTCCAACCAAACCTAGTTTCTCTCGGTCTGAGAATCCCATTCTCAAGCTCGTTTTAAATCCTTAGGATTACACTCATTGTGCGTGTGACCAAATAGGTTCTCGGTTTATGTTGGCCATCTATAATTAACCATTAATTATAGAACGATCATGAGTGGCACCTAGTAGTACATCATGATCCCCAATTAACCAAAAAGATCAACGGTTGATCCAGAACTATTTCTGAAACCCTTCAGCAGCTCGAATGAATCGTGCCCCATTCCCTTCACTCATCTTATACCCACTTGGTTCAGGACATGGTCTATAGTGTCAGTCCCCACTAGTCTGACTACGTCACACCTAGCCCAAGTATCATTTCCTTGTCCTACAGATTCTAGTTACTGCAAATGTATCGAAGAGTACCTTACTCTAAACATATAATGCTTTGGCCAAAGACTTTAGTAACAATCCAACGAGAGGCCATGGGTATACATCTCCTCGCAAGGAGTGGTGAATCCTTTATAGGCTATTCAAACACCTTCGATCACTTCGACTTATACCCAATCATCCCGGGTCCACATCTCCACAGAGATGCATGCTTAAGATGTCAAAGCATAAGTCTTTATGATCAAGATGACTTGAATACCGCAAGTCAAAGGAACATCGCACTTAAGCTACAGTAAGAACTTCATTGACATATCTATATATGCAGAGAACCATATGAAGTCTTACGGCTGGTCACTCCAATGAACTAGTTACTATAACTAGCATCCACGATTAACTCCGGACATCACAATATCTCTAGCCAGTGAGAATCAACTGCTTGGATACACCAAGGAGTATACCTCGTGCTAGTCTCGACAGAATTGATGGTGTCCAAATCCATCAATTCATCGACTAGGGATAATTCCGATACATCACAATTACACTTGTAGAGATACTCACTAGTGGTGATCCAATCACAAATTCTCTATCGCGGACATTCAGTAAATGAGTTTAAGATCCAATCAAATACATGAAACTATGTATACTCAAATAGTGAATCTTCATTTATCATATAAATGGTTCATACATAAGGTGATTGCCTTAAGACATCTCTCATATATTACTAAAACATACCTTACAAGGTCTCGGTTGTCGACCTTCTCACCTATAACATGTAGTCCGTTGACTACTTCTTTGAAGCGACCGTGCATTTGGCTCACGGTCTCATTGGTCTTCATATAGAAGCTTTGAAGTTGGCCAATTAGAAGATCTCTCTTGGCCCTTCTTATTTCTTTGGATCCTTCGTTGAGCTCGATCAACTTCTCCCAAAGCTCCTTTACCGATTCAAATGGCCCCACCTTGCTTAGTTGCTCTTTTGAAAAACCACATTGAAGTGTGGTGGTTGCTTTGGCGTTGGCTTGAGCCTTCTTGGCCATGTCTCTCGTCCAATCCTTCGTCAGTATGGGTGCTCCGTGTTCATCCACCTGCTTCTCGAAACCATCTACAACACTAAACCAATTCTCAATATCATTCATTAAATAATACTCCATCATACCTTTCCAATAGCCGAAGTCGTTGTCGTCGAAGAATGGAGGCCTCGCCGTGCTATACCCCTCTTGAAAAGCCATCTTTGCTCCGGTTGATTGCTAGATCTTCCGATGCGATCCGGGCTCTGATACCACTTGTTGGTGATCGTTTGGAAGCTAGAGGGGGGGGGTGAATAGTGCATTTTCGTTTCTACAAGAATGATTAGCGGAAGCAAACAAAAATAATATAAGTAAAAACAAAAGAACAATGCTAACAAGGCCTTTACGTGGTTCGGAGATAACGCTCCTACTCCACGGCGATCCTTAAGGTGGATCAACCCAAGCAATTCCACTAAGAAGCTCTCCTTTACAATAAACCTCCTCTTCTTTACAAAGAATGAAACTTGAGCTTAGAGAGAGGAGGAGGGGATTTAAAATCACTTAGAAAGCTTGAAAACTCGTGGAGGCTTTGGAGAAGAATCAGAGAATAAGAATTAACCCCAAAAACCTCCACCAGCCCTCTTTTTATAGAGAGAAGGCTGATTTTCCCGTTGGAACACGATCAGTCGACTGATGCACAACATCAGTCAACTGCCGGCGCGATTAACGGCTTCTGAACAGCCGGATTCGCGGGATTCCAAGTCGTTTCGTCCAACGACATTCTCATTAGTCGACTGATCCATCCATCAGTCGACTGATGGATTGATCAGTCGAGTGATCATAGGCTACAATCGAGTGTGACTCCATTCTGTGCCCGTATTTAACTTGATTAGTCGACTGCCACTGTTGGCAGTCGATTGATCGCAACATCGATCGATCGCCACGACTAAAACCCCGATCGATGGTCGTGGTTTCATCCTCGACTCGGCCGAGCACGACCACCGATCGATACATCGTACCAATTGACTGATACTCATCAAGTATGAGTAATTCATACTTGATTCAACCCCTTAGACCTAGAATCAACCTTCTAGCTCTTCCTTAAGCCTTGCGCCTCCAGGATCTCTCCGAGTCCGCTACTTGTTCATCCTTTGTGCTTTGCTTTCAAGAGCTTTTCTTTGGTTTTGTCATGTCTTGGGTTTCCTTTTCCAAGGCGTGCTTGGACTTTACGCCTCCAAGTCTACATGCTTGGACTTATGCTGCCAAGACTTGCCTTTGGACTTCCTTTGCGAAGGTTCGTTTGGACTTAATGCTGCCAAGACAACATGCTTGGTCTTATGCTGCCAAACCTTTACCTTGGACTTCACTTGCCAAGATCATACTTAGACTTTGCCTTTACCTGTCACTTAATCATGTTCACCATTAGAGCACAATTTGTTGCCTAACTTAGATGATTATCCAAACATCAAAACATATAAATGCTTGGGGCATTGTTGCACCAACATTGTATACACAAGACTCATTCGGACATTGAATAAATCCATATGACTAGATTACCTCATCAAAATGGATGTTCCAAGATCTCGAAGCTTGCTTCAATCCATAAATGGATCGATTAAGCTTGCACATAAGATGCTCTTTGCCCTTTGCAATGAATCCCTCTAGTTGCTCCATATAGATGTTTTCTTCAAGACTTCCATTAAGGAAAGCTGTCTTGACATCCATCTGCCAAACCTCATAATACATATGAGCAACAATAGATAAGAGAATCCGGATAGACTTAAGAATGGCTACCGGCGAAAAGGTCTCCTCATAATCGATACCCTCTTTCTGAGTATACTCTTTCGCAACAAGCCTTGGTTTGAAGGTCTCAACCTTCCCATCTGTTCCTCTCTTTCTTTTGTAGATCCACTTGCATCCAATGGTTTTTACACCATTGGGTGGTTCTACTAGCTCCCAGACCTAATTTGAATCCATATATTCTATCTCAGAATTCATCACCCTTTGTCAAGATACCGCATCTTTGTCTTGGATTGCCTCGTCATATGTCCAGGGATCATATTCATGTTCACCAGGGTTTAAATCAGAAGATTCTCCCAAGAACATAAATCTCTTAGGTTGTCTAACAACCCTCTCACTACGACGAGATATCACCTGTGTATCCTCTGTGACACACGGTGCAGTCACTTGCGGTATGTCCTCTTGTACCATTGGTACTGAAGTAGTGACTTCCCCTCTCAACTCCTCCAGAACAATCTTGCACATGGGCTTGTGGTTCATCACATAGTCTTCCTCTAAAAATCGTGCATTCATGCTAATGATCACCCTCTGATCTCTGGGACTATAGAACAAACCACCTTTCGTTCCTCTAGGATAGCTTACGAACAAGCACACTTCTGTACGAGGTTCCAACTTACAGCATCTACCTTTAGCACATGTGCTGGACTCCCCCAAATCCGAATATATCTCAGACTAGGCTTTTGCCTAGTCCACAATTCTGTGGGAGTAGAAGGTACTGATTTAGATGGTACCAAGTTCAGAATATACACTGCTGTATCCAGAGCATACCCCCAGAACGAATCTGGTAACTCATAATAAGTCATCATCGATCTAACCATCTCCATAAGAGTCATATTCCTTCGCTCCACCACACCATTCTGTTGGGGTATACCAGGTGCAGACAGTTGGATTGAATCCCAACCTTTGATAAGTAACTCCTAAACTCTCCCAAGAGGTACTCACCACCACGATCAGATTGTAGTGTCTTGATACTTTTACCTTAACGTTTCTCCACATCATCCTTGAATTCTTTGAACCTGTCAAAGCATTCAGACTTGCGGTGCATCAAGTAAATGTATCCATATCTTGAATAATCATAAAAGAGATGAAGTATTCAAAACCACCTCTAGCCTAGATAGACATAGGACCACACAAATCAGAATGAACCAATTCCAATACATCTTTGGCTCTATACCCCTTGGCCTTAAAAGGCCTCTTGGTCATTTTACCTTCAAAGCAAGATTCGCAGGTTGGGAAATCTTCCACCACTAATGAACCCAAAGGTTCATCAGCTATCAACCTTTGAATTCTACTCAGGTTAATATGACCTAACCTTAGATGCCAAAGATATGTTTGGTTCATTTTCGAAGGTTCTTTTCTCTTATTAGATTTTGAAGATGAGTTATTTATTTCTATTTGAATCATGGGAGCTTTCGGTTCTAGAGTGTATAAATTTCCTATCAATGTACCATAACAGATAATCTCCATATTCCTTTTTGTAACAACTTTGTCATTAAAAGATATAGAATATCCATCCAAAAATAATTTATAAATTGAAATTAAATTCTTTCTAAATGAAGGTACATAAAGGCAATTTCTCAGAACCAAAGTTTTATTCCTATCAAAAGATAAATAAACATCTCCCACTGCAATAGCCGCAACCTTCGTAGCATTGCCCATATAGACCGTAATCTCCCCTCAGTCAATCGTTTAGTTTCCTGGAACCCCTGCAAAGTATTACAGACATGATCAGTGGCTCCCGTATCTACACACAAGGTGCTGGTAGATAACATCCCTAAACATGTTTCAACGACTAGACTAAAAGATATACCTTTGTTCTGCTTCCGGTTGGGGTAGTCAGCCTTCCAATGTCCAGTCTGCTTGCAAGTGAAGCACTTGCTTTTCGGCTTCTTAACTCCTCCCTGAGATCCTCCCACCACCTTCGCTGCACCTTGTTTCTTCTTCTTCTTGCCTTTCGACCTAGAAGTAGAAACCTTCTGGGCAACCAAAACCTGAGAACTCTGACGAAAAAGCCCTTCTGCCTCTTGGATTCTGTCAGAAGCTCCGCCAACGAATACAACCTCTTATTCATGCTGTAGTTCAAGCGAAACTGGCCAAAACTCCTAGGTAGAGATTGGAGAATGATATCGACCTAGGTTTCTCCATCGATCTCAGCTCCAAGGAATTCCAGCTCATTCAAATGAGCCATCATCTTGAGAACATGATCCCTCACGGGTGTTCTCTCAACCATGGTGGTTGTCATCAAGTTTTTCATGGCTTCTTGCCTAGTAGCCCGATTTTGATATCCGAAAAGTTCCTTGAGATTGAGCATCATGTCATAAGCAATAGTCATGGCCTGATGCCGATGTTGCAATACAATTGACATAGAAGCCAAAATGTAACGTCGCGCCATCTCATCAACTTTGATCCACTTCTTATAACTCTCTTTCTCCTTTTCCCCAGAATCATCTGTAGGCTTAGGAGGACACTCTTCGAAAAGTACATATTTGTACTCCTCAGTAGTTAAGACAATGTCAAAATTTCTTTTCCAATCAACATAGTTAGGTCTAGTAAGTTTGTTTTCCTTTAGAATCACAGCAAGTTGGTTGAAAGTCATTTTGAAGAAACCTAAGAATCACATAGATAAAAAACATTTAGATTTCAAAAAATTATTGATTCCTCAAACAATAAAATTTTAAAATCAACCAACACCTCAAAACATCGAGAACATCGTATGCCACGATAGTATGGACATATACGAATTCTACATTTGTAAGAGGAGGTTTTACCCATTATTTTTATTATCCTGTCAACCTTACTTTTTGATAAATAAAATTAATAGTTGGTTCCTCTTCGACCCTACAAATAAAAGCAGTGACTCTGATGCGCACGAACACGACCTCAAATCTTGCAACGGAGACCGTCGAGGACTTAAAGCGCGCACTTGCGCTCAATGCCCGCAAGTGCACGGATGTCGTCAAGTAATAAAGATTATCGATCCCACAGGGACTGGGATTCGAATACCGATATATTCAGTGGTTGTAATTGTTCGGATGTAACTCTAAGAGGTTTCGGTTGGTGAGGGTTGTCGGTGGACTTTACTCTATACGGTGTCACACGGAGGAGGAAAGGAGTGTGCCGAGGTCTTCAAAGGTGATTCTAGGACTTCGGTTTCGCTTGTGCATCACAAAATAATGTTGTCAATTGGCATTGTCTAGACGTTTAACTATGGTTTTGTGGAAGGGAAATCATACACTCTCCCGTAGAGCCGCCGCATCTACTGGGAGCTATCTCCGCCTAAAAGGACGGGATAGATGGTACGAGGATGCCAAATCAATCACTACGGCGAACCGTTTATGATTCCACCGCACCCTTCTACCCACAATTACAGGAGATAAGGTTTACCCCTAGGTTCCTTGTATAAAATTCCCTAAATCTTAGATGTGAGGGATGTCACCCCTCATATCGCCTAAGCACAGCAGATAGAAAGCCAAACACGCATAGATATAGTAAAGAACAACTACCAATTGTCAAATCAAATTCAAAGGCAGAATTTAACATGAACCAACATTGTAATGTGTACACAAGCTACTCCCTAATTCTAGAATCGAAAGTACTACTCCATGTATATGAAGGAAGAATCACAAAGCATGTCTATGTTCGAATACATAAGAAATAAAATGCAGGAACAAAGAATTACAATGCTTTTGTGGTCTTCTCTTCGGCGTTGAAGTGCAAGGCGTGGACCTCCGGCGACGTTCCTCCTCCCTGTTGCGAGTTACTGAAGCTTTTTAGGGCTTCGGTGTGTCGTCCTAGCCATCGTGCCTTCTCCCTAGGGTTTGGGAGCCCTAGGGTGGCTCCCTCATCCTCCCCAACCTCTTAGACAAGTTTCCTATATATAGAGGCGGCTCCGGCTTTTCATAAATGCTTGAAAAACCCTATTTTGTCAAATTTGCGGTGCCGCCACACGACCGTGTGAATTTCACACGACCAGGCCATGTGCAAGGCTGGAAAATGATTGAAATCAGAGTTGAAAAATAAGCTGGAAAAAAGGCACGGCCGTGTGTTTTCACACATCCTGGCCGTGTCTTTTCCTGGAGCCTCCGTTTTGATCTGTTTCGCTTCGGAAACATGCCAAAGTCTTGGGACATGGCCAGTGCATGTTCCCTACGGTCTGTGCTCCACAAATTGCTCCATTTATGCTCCAAAAGTGTGTTGTTTTCCCATGAAATGCTATCCTACATACAAAAGTACAAAGAGCAGATCTCCGAACCAGAAAATAGGAAATGCGTGCAAAATAGAGTAACATATGCATGAAACTAATATAAAATGTAATGAGATGTGAGCGAAAACTACTCCTAAAACCCTATATGTTTTGCTCATATCACTTCCCCCAGACTTAAATCTTTGCTTGTCCTCAAGCAAACCTCAGTGCCATGAAGTTTTAAAAAGATATTGTTCCATACTTAGCATGTTAACTAAATTTATCAAGTGGTATTTGCAATCAAAGCAAAATAAATATATTCTAGAAATTCACTAAGTTAGCTCCTCGTGCTCGTGCTAAGCGAATCATTCTTAGGGGATACTCGTTTCATGGTGAGTTAAGTCGTCATCCTATAGCTTTCCTAAAGTCTCCGGTGAAGGTAGGAAACTTCGCTTCCCACTTCAACACGGTCGCTTGTTCATGGTGATCCCTTCTACATCCCCGGATAAAAAAATTTATACTTGACAAAGAGGGATCACCCAAGCTACCGTTTCATCGTCGTGCTATTCGATTAGAGTTGTCACTTGAATAAACTTGTTGTTCAAGCAACCAACCTCTATTCTACGATTAGCTGCGGAATAGACGATGTACGGATCATCGTCTTTTGTGTTTGTATTCGAGGTCCAAGTATATTTAACCATAAAATAGAACATACAACATGTATATGATTGAAAAACAATTATAGACATGTTACAAAAGAATATAAACAAGCGCTATACCTCTCGATCTTCTATTGTATGTCCTTCCTCCGTTTGGACGTCGTGTGGGAGATGATCTTCCAAAAGTCGAAGCTTCCTAGATCACGATCTTCCTTTCCTTGCTCGCTCCGAACAAGAGGAAGTATAGAAACAAAACTCTTCTCCTTCCTTTAACTAACCACCAAGCACCAACCTTGATGCTTGCCGCCGACCAAAAGGAGAAGACAAGAGGAAGTGGGCACCGGCCAAGAGCTTCAAGGAATCACCCTAACACTTGTTCCCACCGGCCAAGGAGAAGAGGATGAAGAGGTTGGATGCCGGCCAAGGAAGAGGAAGAACAAGTAGGGCGCCGACCAAGAAGAAAGAAAGGAAAAGCTTTCCTTAATTGTGGCTGCCCAAGCCTCCAAACCCTAGCCGCCCAAACCCTAATCCCCTCTTCAATGAATTCTTCTTGCCGCCCACCCCTTATCCTCCTTTTATAGAGTTAGGCCTAAGCCTCCTTTAATCTCCACCGTCGGTTCTAGGGATTTAATCTCAACCATCGGATCTAGAGATTTAATCTCAACCGTCGGATCTAGAGTTTTGTTTTCAACCATCGGATCTAGGCTCTATGAGGTTTTAATAGGCTACAATAGGGACCATGAGGAGGAGTTGGTTCTTGGCCACCCAATGGATCAAGCCCACATAAAGTCCGATCCATTAATGATAATCCAATCCACTAGAAGATTATCATTGATCTACCTCACCAACCCCCATAAATTAATATGGGCTCCATATATTATTTGTACATTTTTCTCCCCGTGTTTAAGATCTCGAATGCCCGTCGATTAATTAATTTACTGACCATTAATTAATCAACATCTAACTCCATGAGTAGTACCACTCAACCTTATCATCATGCCGAACCACCTGCAGGGTTTACATGGTGAACCTTATGAGCTCCTCAAGGGGACATCATCATCCTAATATATAGGACATGGTTTCCTCCTATAATCAATGGCACACCATATAAATAATACCATTTCCCAACTTACCGAGCCTATCGATTTACTCTATAAATCTCTCCCATTGGTAAATCAAAGAAATGAATACTAAGTATATGTGCCCGTTATTATATCGGGATTAAGAGCATTTACAATATAATATCTGAGGTCCGATTCGATTATGTAGTCAACAATAAATCGAATCACCTCTAAGTCGGTCCTACTCAATACACACAAAGTTTACTAGTGTGATTTTATGGTCAAGACAAATCAAAACCAAATCACACTACAACCATTCCAATGGTTTGTCCATAACCATCTCGGTTGTGAGCCTTTACTTATACTTTATAATGAACCGATAACATGATCTCCTGTGTGACACTACACACCATGTTATCTACAATGTAATGTATCAGACAATATGCATAACCATAAATATGCAAACAATGATTATGTGATTCTTATTTCAAAATTAAAGATGTTCATACAAAAGATAGACTTTTCAGTATACCGTGCCATCTCATCGGCCTTAATCCACTTCTTATAACTCTCCTTCTCTTTTTCCCTAGAATTATCCGCAGGCTTAGGAGGGCACTCTTTGAGGAGTACATATTTGTATTCCTCAGCAGTAATGACAATGTTAAGATTCCTCTTCCAATCAACATAGTTGGGTCCAGTAAGTTTATTTTCTTTCAGTATCACAGCAAGCGGGTTAAAAGTCATTTTGAAAAACCTAAGAATCACATAGATCAAAACATTAGATTTCAAAAAATTATTGATTCCTTAAACAATAAAATTTGAAAATCAACCAACACCTCAAAACACCAAGAATATCATATGCCACAATAGTGTGGACGTATACGAATTTTTCATTTGTAAGAGGAGGTTTTACCCATTAATTTTATTATCTTGTCAACCTAACTTTTTGACAAATAAAATTAATAGTTGGTTCCTCTTCGGAACTACAAATAAAAGCAGTGACTCCGATGGGGAGGATACTTATATTTGTATCTAAGTGTTCACCATTACTCAGTACCAAGGTAATTATCTCGGGTTATGTGCCTTCCGATGTGGAAGTACACACGCTCCTTAATAATTTCCTATAACCATATTCGACCTTGTGATTCGCAAACAAACTCATCCGATATGGAGGAAGGCACTCAGAGCCGACGCGCAAGTTTATTTGCATCACATGTCAAATTGTAATGGAGGCCGTGGGAATTTATAAAAATATCCCTCTCCCACTTAGTAATTTAAAATTGAGGAATTTTCTAGCCTACGACATGCATATCAAACAATAAGCAATAAATATGAAAAATAAATATTTTCCAACTATTATGACTTTTATCTCCAATATGTCTCCCATCGTATCGCCATCTGGTCCGCTCCTCCCTACGCCATGTACAAGCCATTCGGAGATTCGAGCCAAGAAAAACTATTTTAATTTACATCCATCGATCCTATACTCTACAAAAGAGTGTACATGAAATCTAGATCGAAAGTAAACTAAAATTAAAAGAGTGGCTAAACAATGCCGTATCTAATTACAAAAATTAAATACTAGCCTCGTCAACCTCGAGGATTCAACAAAATATACAATTACACACATACAATCACATACACACATATGACCATAATAGTTGGATCCTATGCCTACAACCAAAAACTTAACCTACGCACATCCTAGTATTATCCGGCACATATAATATATGAAAAGTGCATAAAAGTAACCGAATCCTAAACACACAAAATCGGAAACCGTGGCTCTGATACCACTTGAAGGTAGGAAACTTCGCTTCCCACTTCAACTCGGTCGCTTGTTCATGGCGATCCCTTCTACATCCCCGGATAAAAAATTTATCCTTGACAAGGAGGGATCACCCAAGCTACCGTTTCATCGTCGTGCTATTCGATTAGAGTTGTCACTTGAACAAACTTGTTGTTCAAGCAACCAACCTCTATTCTACGATTAGCCGTGGAATAGACGATGTACGGATCGCCGACTTTTGTGTTTGTATTCGGGGTCCAAGTATATTTAACCATAAAATAGAACATACAACATGTATATGATTGAAAAACAATTATAGACATGTTACAAAAGAATATAAACAAGCGTTATACCTCTCAATATTTTATTGTATGTCCTTCCTCCTTTTGGACGTCGTGTGGGCGACGATCTTCCAAAATTCAAAGCCTCCTAGATCGCGATCTTCCTTTCCTTGCTTGCTCCGAACAAGAGGAAGTATAGAAACAAAACTCTTCTCCTTCCTTTAACCAACCACCAAGCACCAACCTTGATGCTTGCCGCCGACCAAAAGGAGAAGACAAGAGGAAGTGGGCGCCGGCCAAGAACTTCAAGGAATCACCCTAACACTTGTTCCCACCAGCTAAGGAGAAGAGGATGAAGAGGTTGGATGCTGGCCAAGGAAGAGGAGAAACAAGTAGGGCGCTGGCCAAGAAGAAAGAAAGGAAAAGCTTTCCTTAATTGTGGCCACCCAAACCTCCAAACCCTAGCCGTCCAAACCCTAATCCCCTCTTCAATGAATTCTTCTTGCCGCCCACCCCTTATCCTCCTTTTATAGAGTTAGGCCTAAGCCTCCTTTAATCTCCACCGTCGGTTCTAGGGATTTAATCTCAACCGTCGGATCTAGAGATTTAATCTCAACCGTCGGATCTAGAGTTTTGTTTTTCACCATCGGATCTCGGCTCCATGAGGTTTTAATAGGCTACAATAGGGACCATGAGGAGGAGTTGGTTCTTGGCCACCCAATGGATCAAGCCCACATAAAGTCCGATCCATTAATGATAATCCAATCCACTAGAGGATTATCATTGATCTACCTCACCAACCCCCATAAGTTAATATGGGCTCCATATATTATTTGTACATTTTTCTCCCCGTGTTTAAGATCTCGAATGTCCGTCGATTAATTAATTTACTGATAATTAATTAATCAACATCTAACTCCATGAGTAGTACCACTCAACCTTATCATCATGCTGGACCAAGTCCACCTGTAGGGTTTACATGATGAACCTTATGAGCTCCTCAAGGGGACATCATCATCCTAATATATAGGACATGGTTTCCTCCTATAATCAATGGCACACCATATAAATAATACCATTTCCTAACTTACCGAGCCTATCAATTTACTCTATAAATCTCGCCCATTGGTAAATCAAAGAAATGAATACTAAGTATATGTGCCCGTTATTATATCGGGATTAAGAGCATTTACAATATAATATCTGAGGTCCGATTCGATTATGTAGTCAGCAATAAATCGAATCACCTCTAAATCGGTCATGCTCAATACACACAAAGTGTACTAGTATGATTCTATGGTCAAGACAAATCAATACCAAATCACACTACAACCATTCCAATGGTTTGTCCATAACCATCTCGGTTGTGAGCCTTTACTTATACTTTACAATGAACCGATAACATGATCTCCTGTGTGATACTACACACCATGTTATCTACAATGTAATGTATCAGACAATATGTATAACCATAAATATGCAAACAATGATCATGTGATTCTTATTTCAAAATTAAAGATGTTCATACAAAAGATAGACTTTTCAGTATACATCCCAACATCCGGCTCTTAGGCACTTACTTATCCAAACCGAGGGTCGTTCCCTAGATCTAGCACAAAGTCTCAAAGGCGTGCTCGGTATTGAGAGAAATTGGTAGGTGTTTCCCCAGTAACCTTACTCGGTCTCAAAGGGGTACCTCACCATTTCCACCCACGACAATTGTTTTTTTATCTCTCATAATATTTATATATTTTTTCTTTTCTTTCATTTCTTTTCCTCTCTCTCTTTTATTTCTCTTTTCTTTTCCTTTCTCACTTTTATTTTTTTTCGACTCATTGGGATTTTGATTTTTTCGAATGGGCTTACACAATCCGAGCATTTCCAGTAACTAAAATGCCAGTCTTAGGGTCACCTATGGATTCCAAAGTACTAAACTACTGAGATGAATCATAACTAGGTATGTACTAGACTCTCCCTTTCAGAATGTTCGACATGTGTAGGTGTAAAAATAGAAGCTAACCAGTGTAAGTCTAGAATATCCTTTCAAAGCCAATAAAATAAAATACCACGAGGTAAATGAAGTTATACTACTCATGGAAACAACTCATGAAGAAAACTCTAAAAATACTACTGAGGCAGCTTTACAGATAACAAAAACTAAGTGTTGAAAGGAACTCAACCACCTATGCATGAACAAATGAATGCCAACAATGATGAAAATATCAGGAAAGAAACTACTGCTAGAAAAAAAATAATATTTGGGGTCCCCCCATACTTAAATGAAAGTATACCTCTAGTATGGTGGACGAGGTGGAAAGTCTGGAAGCCTCAACATCTCGGGATCCTAGGAGAACCTACTACTGAGCTGCTAATGCCACATCTACATGTGGTCGATCTGAGAGCTGGTGGATGCAGCGGCTGCTCGGTGCTCCTCCTCCCGGGCCCACTATGCCTGTTGGGCACGAATATGCTGTCGCATCTCCTGGCGGTAGGTGGTCTCCTCCTCCTGAAAGTAAATACGGGCCTCGTCGTAGAAGTCCTCGGCCCATTGGAAGTGCTCCCATAAACTTGTAAACTCTGCCTGCGTATAGGAGCCATGATCATCCCATCACTGCCCCTGTGTCTGCTGCTCAGCATATATATCATCGAGGCGCGATCGAAACTCCAAGAAATCGTAGGCAAAAGTACCTGCATCCTGCTCAAAAGTAGGAAAAGAAAATGGTGCAGGTGTAGGCTCTTCACAGGGACTAGGAGGCGTGACACGACCATGTGAAATCACACGGCCTGACCGTGTGCACCTCTAAAAGTCAGGGCATGGTCATGTGAAAACACACTGCCTGACCGTGTGTGACTCTGGAAGTTAGAGCATGACCGTGTGAAAACACACGACCTGACCGTGTGCCCTTTGTTTCTTTTCTCGTGGTGCACAATGGTCTGATTTCTCTCACTCACTTCACCGTAGAACCTTAAAATGACTTTTGTTTTTACCTAGCAAGTTCTTTCCTTACCTACAAATGCTAAATACCATAAATCAAAGTTCGAATTACAAAAAAAATTGAATGCAATAAAAAGAAATCCTAAAAACTAAACTTGGGTTGTCTCCCAAGAAGCGCTTTGTTTAAGGTCTTTTAGCTCGACCTTATTCCTACGTTTCATTCGATGTGTTTGAATCTTGCTCATGGGGGAGCAAGATATTTGCTCACCTTACGCCTCTTGCCTTGTTGTCCCTCATCGCTATATCCCTTAAATCTTGCTCGTGGAGGGGCCAGATACTTTCTCACCTTTCGTTTCTTGCCTTTTGGTACTCCATTACTATGTCTTTTAAATCTTCCTCGTGGAGGGGCAAGATACTTGGCCGCTACTTTCCTTGACTCGAGGTTTAACATGCTTAGTCTCAACAAATCATCAATAGTTTGATCATTATATTCTAAATGTTGTAAATAATTTAACTCACCATAGACATCCTCACCAAAAGATTGATTAGTAGATTCTATTATGTCGAATTAAATTTTATCATTATCAATCACCAAAAGGGTTTTGATACTAGCAACTAAAGTTTCAGTGAGGGTTAAGGTAGGCTCTTCTAGATCCTTGAGGTTAGGAGGTGTTTTGATTGAAGTAATACACTCCTCAATTAAAGTATCAATTAAATAATCCTCAAGTTCTTCTTTAAGTGGTGATTGAATGGATTGCCCTTCTTTACTTCCTATGTCATCTATGTCTTCCTCATCCATTCGCTCAAAGTGAGTCTCTCCCATATTAGGTTCATCATGTAAACCCTGCAGGTGGACTTGGTCTGGCATGATGAAAAGGTTGAGTGGTACTACTCATGGAGTTAGATGTTGATTAATTAATGGTCAGTAAATTAATTAATCGACGGACATTCGAGATCTTAAACACGGGGAGAAAAATGTACAAATAATATATGGAGCCCATATTAACTTATAAGGGTTGGCGAGGTAGATCAATGATAATCCTTTAGTGGATTGGATTATCATTAATGGATCGGACTTTATGTGGGCTTGATCCATTGGGTGGCCAAGATCCAACTCCTCCTCATGGTCCCTATTGTAGCCTATTAAAACCTCATGAAGCCTAGATCCAATGGATGAAAACAAAACTCTAGATCCAAAGATAGAGATTAAATCTCTAGAACCGACGGTTGAGATTAAATCTCTAGATCCGACGGTTGAGATTAAATCCCTAGAACCAATGGTGGAGATTAAAACAAGGCTTATCCCTGACTCTATAAAAGGGGAGGCTAGGGTGGGCGGCAAGGGCAATTAGAAACAAGAGAGGATTAGGGTTGGGCGGCAAGGAGCTTGGAGGCTAGGGTTTTGGAGTGGGCGGCCACAAATAAGGAAGTTTTTTCCTTTTCTTCTTCTTCTTCCTTAGGTGGCCGACGCCCTTCCTTCTTCTTCTCCCCTTGGCTTGGCCGGCGTCCAACCTTCTCCCCTTCATCTTTGGCCAGTGCTTAGGGTCTTCCCCTTGTAGCTTTTGGCCGGCCCTCTTCTTCATCTCCTTGTTCTCCTTCTTGGCCGGCGGCAAGCACCAAGCTTGGAGCTTGGTGGTTGGTTGAAAGAAGGAGAAGTGCTTTGTTTCTTATTCTTCCTCTTGTTCAGAGCGAGCAAGGAAGGAAGATTGGTGATCTAGGAGCTTCGACTTTTGGTAGATCGTCGCCCACACGACGTCCAAAAGGAGGAAGGACATACAATAGAAGATCGAGAGGTATATCGATTGTCTATTTTCTTTTATAACATGTCTATAATTGTTTTTCAATTATATATGCATGTAGTATTCTGTTTTTATGACTAAAATAACTTGGACCCCGAATATAAACACAAAAGCTGGCGATCCGTACATCGTCTATTCCGCGACTATTCGTAGAATAGAGGTTGGTGGCTTGAACAACAAGTTTCTTCAAGTGACTACTCTAATCGAATAGCACGACGATGAAACGGTTGATTGGGTGATCCCTTTTGTCTAGGATTATTTTTTTTTATCCAGGGACATTGATGGGATCGCCATGAACAAGCGACCGAGTTGAAGTGGGAAGCAAAGTTTCTTACCTTCAAGTGGTATCAGAGCCACGGTTTCCGGTTTTGTGTGTTTAGGATTCGGTTACTTTTATGCACTTTTCATATATTATATGTGTCGGATAATAGTAGGATATGCATAGGTTAACTCTTTGGTTGCAGGCATAGGATCCAACCATTATGGCCATATGTGTGTATGTGATTGTATGTGTTTAATTATATATTTTGTTGAATCCTCGGGGTTGACGAGGCTAGTATTTAATTTTTGTAAATTAGATTTGACATTGTTTGGCCACTCCTTTTATTTTAGTTTACTTTCGATCTAAATTTCATGTACACTCCCTCGTGGAGTATAGGATCGATGGATGTAAATTAAAATATTTTTCCTCGGTTCGGATCTCCGGATGGCTTGTACATGGCGTAGGGAGGAGCGGACGAGATAGCGATACGATGGGAGACATATTGAAGACAAAAGCCATAATAGTTGGAAAATATTTATTTTTCATATTTATTGCTTATTGTTTGATATGCATGTCGTAGGCTAGAAAATTCCTCAATTTCAAATTACTAAGTGGGAGAGGGATATTTTTATAAATTCCCACGACCTCCATTACGATTTAACATGTGATGCAAACAAACTTGCGTGTCGGCTTTGAGTGCCTTCCTCCCCATCAGATGAGTTTGTTTACGGATCACAAGGTCGAATATGGTTATAGAAAATTATTAAGGAGCGTGTGTACTTCCCCATCGGAAGGCACATAACCCGAGATAATTACTTTGGTACCGAGTATTTGTAGGGCCGAAGAGGAACCAACTATTAATTTTACTTGTCAAAAGGTTAGGTTGACAATATAGTAAAATTAATGGGTAAAATCTCCTCATACAAATATAGAATTCGTATACGTCCACACTATCGTGACATAAGATATTCTTGGTGTTTTGAGGTGTTGGTTGATTTTAAAATTTTATTTTTTGAGGAATCAATAATTTTTTGAAATCTAATGTTTTGATCTATGTGATTCTTAGGTTTTCTTTCAAAATGACTTTCAACCTGCTTGCTGTGATACTGAAAGAAAATAAACTTACTGGACCCAACTATGTTGATTAGAAGAGGAATCTTGACATTGTCTTGACTGCTGAGGAATACAAATATGTACTCCTCGAAGAGTGCCCTCCTAATCCTATGGATGATTCTGGGGAAAAGGAGAAGGAGAGTTATAAGAAGTGGATTAAGGCCGATGAGACGGCGCGGTGTTACATTTTGGCATATATGTCAAATGTACTACAACATCAGCATCAAGCCATGCCCACTGCTTATGACATGATGCTCAATCTCTAAGAGCTTTTCGGACACCAGAATCGGGCTGCTAGGCAGGAAGCCATGAGGAACTTGATGACGACCACCATGATCGAGAGAACACCCATGAGGGATCATGTTCTCAAGATGATAGCTCATTTGAATTGTGGACTGGGCGAAAGCCTAGTCTAAGACATATTCGGATTTGGGGGAGTCCAGCATATGTGCTGAAGGTAAATGCTGGTAAGTTGGAACCTCATACAGAAGTGTGCATGTTCGTTGGCTATCCTAGAGAAACGAAAGGTGGTTTGTTTTATAGTCCTAGAGATCAGAGGGTGATCGTTAGCATGAACGTCAGATTTCTAGAAGAAGACTATGTGATGAACCACAAGCCCATGAGTAAGATTGTTCTGGAGGAATTGAAAGGGGAAGTCACTTCTTCAGTACCACCGGTACAAGAAGATATACCACAAGTCACTGCACTGCGTGTCATAGAGGATACATACCTCGTCGTAGTGGGAGGGTTGTGAGACAGCCTGATAGATTCATGTTCTTGGGAGAATCTTCTGATTTGGTCTCTGGCGAACATGAACCTGATCCCTGGACATATGACGAGGCAATCCAAGATAAAGATGCAGTATCTTGGCAAAGTGCAATGAATGCTGAGATTGAATCTATGGATTCAAATCAGGTCTGGGAGCTAGTAGAACCACCCGATGGTGTAAAAACCATTGGATGCAAGTGGATCTACAAAAGAAAGAGAGGAATAGATGGGAAGGTTGAGACCTTCAAAGCAAGGCTTATTACGAAGGGGTATACTCAGAAAGAGGGTATTGATTATGAGGAAACCTTTTCGCCGGTGGCCATGCTTAAGTCTATCCGGATTCTCTTATGCATTGCAGCTCATATGGATTATGAGGTGTGGCAGATGGATGTCAAGACAGATTTCCTTAATGGAAGTCTTAAGAAAAACATCTATATGAAGCAACCAGAGGGATTCATTGCAAAGGGCAAAGAGCATCTTGTGTGTAAGCTTAAGCGGTCCATTTATGGATTGAAGCAAACTTCGAGGTCTTGGAACATCCGCTTTGATGAGGTAATCCAGTCTTATGGATTTATTCAAAGTCCGGATAAGTCTTTGGACAAACCATTGGTATGGTTGTAGTGTGATTCGGTATTGGTTTGTCTTGACCATAGAATCACACTAGTACACTTTGTGTGTATTGAGCATGACCGACTTAGAGGTAATTCGATTTATTGCTGACTACATAATCGAATCGGACCTCAGATATTATATTGTACATGCTCTTAATCCCGATATAATAACGGGCACATATACTTAGTATTCATTTCTTTGATTACCAATGGGCGAGATTTATAGATTAAATCGATAGGCTTGGTAAGTTGGGAAATTATATTATTTATATGGTGTGCCATTGATTATAGGAGAAAACCGTATCCTATATATTAGGATGATGATGTCCCCTTGAGGAGCTCATAAGGTTCATCATGTAAACCCTGCAGGTGGACTTGGTCCGGCATGATGAAAAGGTTGAGTGGTACTACTCATGGAGTTAGATGTTGATTAATTAATGGTCAGTAAATTAATCAATCGACGGACATTCGAGATCTTAAACACGGGGAAAAAAATGTACAAATAATATATGGATCCCATATTAACTTATGGGGGTTGGTGAGGTAGATCAATGATAATCCTTTAGTGGATTGGATTATCATTAATGAATCGGACTTTATGTGGGCTTGATCCATTGGGTGGCCAAGATCCAACTCCTCCTCATGGTTCCTATTGTAGCCTATTAAAACCTCTGAAGCCTAGATCCAATGGATGAAAACAAAACTCTAGATCAAAAGATAGAGATTAAATCTCTAGAACCGACGGTTGAGATTAAATCTCTAGATCCGACGGTTGAGATTAAATCCCTAGAACCAATGGTGGAGATTAAAACAAGGATTATCCCTAACTCTATAAAAGGAGAGGCTAGGGTGGGCGGCAAGGGCAATTAGAAACAAGAGAGGATTAGGGTTGGGCGGCAAGGAGCTTAGAGGCTAGGGTTTTGGAGTGGGCGGCCACAAATAAGGAAGTTTTTTCCTTTTCTTCTTCTTCTTCCTTAGGTGGCCGGCGCCCTTCCTTCTTCTTCTCCCCTTTGCTTGGCCGACGTCCAACCTTCTCCCCTTCATCTTTGGCCGGTGCTTAGGGTCTTCCTTTTGTAGCTTTTGGTCGACCCTCTTCTTCATCTCCTTGTTCTCCTTCTTGGCCGAAGGAAAGCACCAAGCTTGGAGCTTGGTGGTTGGTTGAAAGAAGGAGAAGTGCTTTGTTTCTTATTATTCTTCTTGTTCGGAGCGAGCAAGGAAGGAAGATTGGTGATCTAGGAACTTTGACTTTTGGTAGATCGTCGCCCACACGACGTCCAGAAGGAGGAAGGATATACAATAGAAGATCGAGAGGTATATCGATTGTCTATTTTCTTTTGTAACATGTCTATAATTAATTTTCAATTATATATGCATGTAGTATTCTGTTTTTATGGCTAAAATAACTTGGACCCCGAATATAAACACAAAAGTCGGCGATCTGTACATCGTCTATTCCGCGGCTATTCGTAGAATAGAGGTTGGTGGCTTGAACAACAAGTTTGTTCAAGTGACTACTCTAATCGAATAGCACGACGATGAAACGGTTGCTTGGGTGATCCCTTTTGTCTAGGATTAAATTTTTTTATATCCGGGGACATCGATGGGATCGCCATGAACAAGCGACCAAGTTGAAGTGGGAAGCGAAGTTTCCTATCTTCAGACAATATTGAGGGTTTAAGTACCCAGGGTCATAACTATATGAATAGAAATCATCTTGTGGCCACTGGTTGTAATTGTAGGTGACATCTTCTTGTTCAAATTGTGAAGGTTCGAATATATCAGGACAATCGTTTATGATATGCCATGTTTCACCACAATGCTCATAATAAATGTTACCAAAACTCACAGCATTAACTTGATCATAATCATGATTAAAAACATGCATCGTTATACACAGGAAATTATAGGTAAGGAAAGGAATAGCAGTGGCTTGACAAGAGTCTACTTTTTTTTTTAGATATTAAACTGAAGCTCTAAAAAAAACTAAAAACTGAAAGAAAGATAGATATAATTAATCAAAACTGAAAATTGAATAGAAAATAACTAAAATAAAACAAGAAAATAAATCTAGCCTAAGTCCAATCCAACTGTCTACTTTCGATTCGATATCGAATCGATCAATCCCCGACAACGGTGCCAAAAACTTGATGCACATGAACACGACCTCAAATCTCGCGATGGAGACTGTCGAGGACTCAAAGCGCGTGCTCATGCTCAACAACCGCAAGTGCACGGATGTCATCAAGTAATAAAGATTATCGATCCCACAGGGACTGGGATTCGAATATTGATATATTCAATGGTTGTAATTGTTCGGACATAACTCTAAGATGTTTCGGTTGGTGAGGGCTGTCGGTGGACTTTACTCTATACGGTGTCACACGGAGGAGGAAAGGAGTGTGTCGAGGTCTTCAAAGGTGATTCTAGGACTTCGATTTCGCTTGTGCATCACAAAACAATATTGTCAATTGGAGTTGTCTAGACATTTAGCTATGGTTTTGTGGAAGGGACATCATACACTCTCCTGCAGAGCCGTCGCATCTACCGGGAGCTATCTCCGCCTAAAAGGACGGAATAGATGGTACGAAGATGCCAAATCAATCCATATGGTGAACCATTTACGATTCCACTGCACCCTTTTACCCACATTTATAGGAGATCAGGTTTACCCCTAGGTTCCTTGTATAAAATCCCCTAAATCTTAGATGCGAGGGTTGTCACCCCTCGTATCGCCTAAGCACAACAGATAGAAAGCCAAACACGCATAGATATAGTAAAGAACAACTACCAATTGTTAAATCAAATTCAAAGGCAGAATTTAACATGAACCAACATTGTAATGTGTACACAAGCTACTCCCTAATCCTATAATCGAAAGTACTACTCCATGTATATGAAGGAAGAATCACAAAGCATGTCTATGTTCGAATACATAAGGAATAAAATGCAGGAACAAAGAATTACAATGCTTTCATGGTCTTCTCTCCGGCGGCGTTCCTCTTCTCCGTTGCGAGTTACCGAAGCTTTTTAGCGCTTCGACGTGTCATCCTAGCCGTCGTGCCTCCTCCCTAGGGTTTGATAGCCCTAGGGCGGCTCCCTCATCCTCCCCAGCCTTAGATAAGTTTCCTATATATAAAGGCGGCTCCAGCTTTTCATAAATGCTTGAAAAACCCTATTTCATCGAATTTGCGGCGCCGCCACACGGCCGTGTGCAAGGCTGGAAAATGACTGAAATCAGGGTTGAAAAATAAGCTAGAAAAAAAGGCACGACCGTGTGTTTTCACACGGCCTAGCCGTGTCTTTTCCTGGAGCCTCCGTTTTGATCCGTTTCGCTTCGGAAACATGCCCAAGTCTTGGGACATGGCCAGTGCATGTTCCCTAAGGTCTGTGTTCTACAAATTGCTCCATTTATGCTCCAAAAGTGCATTGTTTTCTCATGAAATGCTATCTTACACACAAAAGTACAAAGAGCAGATCTCCGAATTAGAAAATAAGAAATTCGTGCAAAATAGAGTAACATATGCATGAAACTAACATAAAATGTAATGAGATGTGAGTGAAAACTACTCTTAAAACCCTATATGTTTTGCTCACATCAGACTCCGATGGGAAGGATACTTTTATTTGCATCTAAGTGTTCACCATTACCCGATACTAAGGCAATTACCTTGGATTATGTGCCTTCCGATGGGGAATTACACACGCTCCTAAATAATTTCCTATAACCATATTTGACCTAGTGATCTGCAAAACAAACTCATCCGATATGGAGGAAGGCACTCAAAGCCAACGCGCAAGTTTGTTCGCGTCACATGTCAAATTGTAATGGAGGTCATGGGATTTTTTTTAAAAAATATCCCTCTCCCACTTAGTAATTTAACATTGAGGAATTTTTGTTGGGTTGATCCGTGAGGGGAAACTTCGCTTCCCACTTTAACTCGGTCGCTTGCTCATGGCGATCCCATCGATGTCCCCAGATTAAAAATTTAATCCTAGATAAAAGGGAACACCCAAGCAACCTTGTCATCGTCGTGCTATTTGTTTAGAGTAGTCACTTGAACAAACTTGTTATTCAAGTGACCAACCTCTATTCCACGAATAGCCGCGGAATAGACGATGTACGGATCGTCGCTTTTTGTGTTTATGTTCGGGATCCAAGTATTATTTAGCCACAAACAGAATATATCATGCTCGTAATTGAAAAACAAATACAAACATGTAACAAATAAAAATAGAGAATCGATATACCTCTCGATCTTCTATTGTATGACCTTCCTCCTTTCGGACATCGTGTGGGCGACGATCTACCAAAAGTTGAAGCTCCTAGATCACCAATCTTCCTTCCTTTCTCTTCCAAAGCAAGAGGAAGAATAGAAACAAGATCCTTCTCCTTCCTTTAACCAACCAACAAGCAACAAGCACCTTGCTTGCCGTCGGCCAACAAGGAGAAGGGAAACAATGGTTGTCGGCCAAAAGCTTCAAGGGAGGACCCTAAGCCTTGGTTCCACCGGCCAAGGAGAAGGAGAGGAGGGAGTTTGGATGCCGGCCAAGGGCTTGAAAAGCTTCAATGGGCGCCGACCACCAATGGAGAGGAAGAAGACAAGGAAAGTCTTTCCTTATTTGGTGCCGCCAAGCCCAAACCCTAGCTCCAACTCCATGCCGCCAACTCCAAGCCTCCCCTTGCTTCTTAATTCTACTCCACGCCAACCCTAGCCTCTCATTTTATAGAGTTAGGGATATGCTTTGTTTTAATCTCCACCATTGGTTCTAGGGATTTAATCTCAACCGTCGGATCTAGAGATTTAATCTCAACCGTCGGATCTAGAGATTTAATCTCTACCTTTGGATCTAGAGTTTTGTTTCCATCCATTGGATCTAAGCTTCATGAGGTTTTAATAGGCTACAATAGGGACCATGAGGAGGAGTTGGATCTTGGCCACCCAATGGATCAAGCCCACATAAAGTCCGATCCATTAATGATAATCCAATCCACTAAAGGTTTATCATTGATCTACCTCACCAACCCCCATAAGTTAATATGGGCTCCATATATCATTTGTACATTTTCTCCCTGTGTTTAAGATCTCGAATGTCCGTCGATTAATTAATTTACTGACCATTAATTAATCAACATCTAACTCCATGAGTAGTACCACTCAACCTTTTCATCATGCCGGACCAAGTCCACCTGCAGGGTTTACATGATGAACCTTATGAGCTCCTCAAGGGGACATCATCATCCTAATATATAGGACACGATTTCCTCCTATAATCAACGACACACCATATAAATAATATCATTTCCCAACTTACCGAGCCTATCGATTTAATCTATAAATCTCGTCCATTGGTAAATCAAAGAGACGACTACTAAGTATATGTGTCCGTTATTATATCGGGATTAAGAGCATGCACAATATAATATCTGAGGTCCGATTTGATTTTGTAGTCAGCAATAAATCGAATCACCTCTAAGTCGGTCCTGCTCAATACACACAAAGTGCACTAGTGTGATTTTATGGTCAAGACAAACCAATACCAAATTACACTACAACCATTCCAATGGTTTGTCCAAAGTCATCTCAGTTGTGAGCCTTTACTTATACTTTACAAGAAACCGATAACATGATCTCCCGTGTGACACCACACACCATGTTATCTACAATGTAATGTATTAGACAATATGCATATCCATAAAAATATGCAAACAATGATCATGTGATTCTTATTTCAAAATAAAGATGTTCATACAAAAGATAGACTTTTCAGTATACATCCCAACAATTTTAACCATGCAAGCACAACAAGCATATAAATCAAAAGCAATAAATATGAAAAAACAAAATTTTCAACTATTATGGCTTTTGTTCTTCAATATGCCTTCTGTAACGCCCGCCCTTATCTGCTCTCAGGGCGGCGCTACTTTACTCTTTTTTTTTTCTTACATAACATATATGGATCATTTCACAATCCACATACTTTAACATGTTATCATGACTTAAACCTTCTTTTGCACATGCGTCACATATCATATTCATAATCAGCATGTTAACATATCTTGTCTCATTTATAACATGCATAACATAAAGAGTCATTCATGAGTTCTTAAGTAATTGAACAGTAACATAAATAAGCATCATCCAACATGATACTAATGATTCATAAGTCTTATAAGCGGAAGCAAAGTCTTAAGTGGTTCATTGAGCATGTAATATAAGCAGATAGTAACAGGGTCTTTCTCCACCATGCCACTATCACAAACACTTGGCCCTTCCTGCTACTTCCTCTAGTTCAGGTTTCCTTTATCTGCAGTATATGGACAACATAAACTATAAGCATATAGCTTAGTAAGATTCTTGCCTAATCACAAAAGCCACAAACTTCATCAAGCAATTAGAAACATGAGCATACTAGCATAAATAGCCTAAGTATTTCATAGCAACACTAATCAACAACATACCCACGTAATAAAACCTAAGCATGGCATAGAGTTTACATCAGCATGCTAAGCATAATTAAATCTAAGCAGGGCATAATTTAAACATAAGAATTCATGACATAAGCAATCCATAACATTATAAATCTTAGACATGCATAAAGTACATAATCACAAATATTCTTAACTTAACTATAAGCATCATAACTTCATAAAATCTAACATGCATAAAGGACATAATCATAAGCTTTTTTAAACTTAACCATAAGCATTCATAACATAAGTATCCGTAACATCATAAATCTTAAACATGCACAAAGTACATAGTCACAAATGTTCTTAAACTTAACTATAAGCATCATAACTTCATAAAATCTAACATGCATAAAGGGCATAATCATAAGCATTTTTTTAAACTTAACCATAAGCATTCATAACATAAGTATCCGTAACATCATAAATCTTAAACATGCATAAAGTACATAGTCACAAATATTCTTAAACTTAACCATAAGCATTCATAGCATCATGAAATCTAAACATGCATAAAGGACAAGTTCATAAGCATTCATAAACTTTAACATAAGCATGCACAATTTCATAAAAGTCTTTTCTTTTTAAAACATATACATATAGATACTTCAACATAATCATAACTTGCATGGGGGGCCCCAGGTTAAGTACCACATAATGTGCGTTCCCTAATAGGCTGGGGTAGCGAGCCACCAGACCTACTAGAGCAATACCTCTTACGTCTTACCAGGGCAAGACCTCTTACGTCTTCTTATGTCCCTTTGGATTTAATTAACGACCATCTGACGGGTCGGGTACTTAACCTCTTACAAAGTAAAATACTTAATTCCTTTCTTTCTTGTCATATCATAAAGAATGCTCTTAATCCCCAACATAAAAAGGGAAGCATCTCAATCTTATCTTATCATAAGGAGAGCTCTTAATCCCTACTTGAAAGGGAAGCATCTCCATCTTATCTTATCATAAGGAGAGCTCTTAATCCCTACTTGAAAGGGAAGCATCTCCATCTTATCTTATCATAAGGAGAGCTCTTAATCCCTACTTGAAAGGGAAGCATCTCCATCTCAGACATTTCATAGCATACATGCATTCATAACATAAGAGTGCCCTAAAGGGGTCCTAAAGCATAAACATGTTCATCGCATAAGCATATTTCATTGGCATATTCATGGCATATTAAATCATAAAACATGTTCATCACATAGTCATATTTCATGGCATATTACCTCATAAATATATTCATCACATAGGCATAATTTCATGGCATACTACATCTACATCATAAACATGTTCATCACATAAGCATATTTCATAGCATATTGAATCATGAACATATTCATCACATAGGCATAATTCATGACATATTAAAATCATACACATAGCATAACTACATAAGGGGGTGTTTTCATGAAACCCTAACCCTAAAACCAATGTTGGCCGAAACATGTAAGGTATCAAACATTGTATTTTTTTTTGTCACCTAAAATTTCTACATGAAGCATATAACATCTCCTAATTCCTTTAGAAGCCTTTTCATGCAACCCTAGCCCTAAATACCTTGGTTGGCCGAAACATGTAAGGGCTCAAGCTTGGATTTTTGTTACCTAAAATTCCTTCATGAAGCTTATAACTTATCATGGTATCATTAGAAGCATTTTCATGCAACCCTAGCCCTAAATACCTTGGTTGGCCGAAACATGTAAGGGCTCAAGCTTGGGTTTTTGTTACCTAAAATTCCTTCATGAAGCTTATAACTTATCATAGTATCATTAGAAGCATGTTCATGCAACCCTAGCCCTAAATACCTTGGTTGACCGAACATGTAAGGGCTCAAGCTTGGGTTTTTGTTACCTAAAATTCCTTCATGAAGCTTATAACTTATCATAGTATCATTAGAAGCATGTTCATGCAACCCTAGCCCTAAATACCTTGGTTGGCCGAAACATGTAAGGGCTCAAGCTTGGGTTTTTTGTTACCTAAAATTCCTTCATGAAGCTTATAACTTATCATAGTATCATTAGAAGCATGTTCATGCAACCCTAGCCCTAAATACTTTGGTTGGCCGAAACTTGTAAGGGCTTAAAGCTTCTTATTCTTTCATGCATCTACAAGAACGAATACACTGCAGGTGAGGGAATCTTACTTCCTTCGCTTTGCTTGGGAGATGACCTAATGGAAGCCACCTAGCCTTCTCCTTGCTTGAATGGGGGTTTCGGCCAAAGGATGAAGAGGGAGCTCGGTGAGGAAGAAGAAGAGAAGAGGGAAGAAGAAGAAATGGCCAAATGGGACTTTCACTCTTCTTTAAAAAGGGAGGAAGAGAAGTTTCTCTTCTCTTTCCATGCCTCTTCATTTACCCTCATCACACTTATCTACAATTTCCCCTCTTCCTCTAATGATATAATCCTATTGGGCTTCTGGTTAGTGGGTGCATCTATAGGGCTTGGCTATCTCTAGACGTTTGGGGTTCAATTCCTAGGCCTTGCATCTCTTTTTGGCTATTTCCTTTTATTTTCGAAAAAAAACCTACATAAAGCCCATTATCGTAAAGCCAAAAATTCTCGTAAAATGGCTAGAAATTTTACGGGCGTTACACCTTCAGTCGTGATGCCACCTCGTCCGCTCCTCCCTACTCCATATACAAGCCATCCGGAGATCCGAGCCGAGAAAAATTATTTTAATTTACATCCATCGATCCTATACTCCACAAAGGAGTGTACATGAAATCTAGATCGAAAGTAAACTAAAATAAAAGAGTGGCTAAACAATATCATACTTAATTACAAAAATTAAATACTAGTCTCGTCAATCCCGAGGATTCAAATAATATTACAATTATACACATACAATCACATACACACACATATGGCCAAAATAGTTGGATCTTATGCCTGCAACCAAAAAGTTAGCCTACGCACATGCTACTATTATCCGGCACACATAATATATGATAAGTGCATAAAAGTAACCAAATCCTAAACACACAAAATCGAAAACCGTGGTTTTGATACCACTTGATGGTTGGAAGCTTCGCTTCGGTCTCTTGTGCATGGTGATCCAATCATACGTCCTCAGATTAAAAAAAAATAATCCAAACGAAGATGGATTACCCAAGCAACTGATCCATCATCGTTCTTCTCGATTTGAGTCGTCGCTTGAACAAACTTGTTGTTCAAGCAATCTAACTCTTTTCCTCGATTAGCTGCGGAATAGATGATGTACAGATCGCCGGTTTTTGTATTTATCATCGGAGTCCAAGTAAATTAATCACATACATAATACAAAAGAACTAAATCAAAACAAACAAGATTATACCTCTTGTTTACCTCTTGATCTTCTATTGTATGCCCTATCCTCCTCTTGGACATTGTGTGGGCAATGATCCTCCAAGAGTTGAAGCCTCCTAGATCACATATCTTCCTTTCCTTGTTCGCTTTTAATAAAGGAAGATAATCGAAGCCCCTTTCTTCTCCTTTCTTGCGCCAACCACCAACCACCAAGGTTGATGTCCGTCGGCCCTAAGGAGAGGGAGACAGTGTGGGCGCCAGCCAAGAGCTTCAAGGGAAGAAGCCCTAACTCTTGTCGCCGACCAAGAAAGAGAGAGAGAGGGAGGAGCCGCCGGCCAAACTAGAGAGAGAGAGGGAGGCACTGTTGGCCAAAACCAAGCCCTATTTGTTGCAGGTGCCCAATGAAGAAGCACCACCTTAGGTTGCCGCCCAAGCCTCTCTAAAGCCAACTCCAAAACCCTAGTACAAATCTATTCAATCCTTCTTTCCGCCCAAGCCTTGTAATCTATATATAGATTTCTCCCAAGCCTCCATTTAATCGTGTCCGTTGGATCTAGGTTTCATGAGGGTTTTTCATAGGCTACAATAGGGACTATGAGGAGGAGTTGGATCTTGGCCACCTAATGGATCCGGCCCACATAAAATCCGATCCATTAATGATAATTCATTCCACTAGAGGATTATCATTGATCTACCTCACTAACCATCATAATTAAATATGGGCTCCATATATTAATTGTACAAATATCTCCCCGTGTTTAAGATATCGAATGTCTGTTAATTAATTAATTTACCGACAATTAATTAATTAACATCTAACTCCATGAGTAGTACCACTCAACCTTATTATCATGTTGGACCAAGTCCACCTGCAGGATTTACATGATGATCCTTATGAGCTCCTCAAGGGGACATTATCATCCTAATACATAGGACACAGTTTCCTCCTATAATCAACGGCAAACCATGTAAATAATATCATTTCCCAACTTACTGGGCCTATCAATTTAACCCATAAATCTCGCCCATTGGTAAATCAAAGAAATAAATATTAAGTACATTTGCCCGTTATTATATCGGGATTAAGAGCATGTACACCATAATATCCGATGTCCGATTCAATTATGTAGTCAGTAATAAATTGAATCACCTCTAAGTCGGTCTTGCTCAATACACACAGTGTACTAGTATAATTCTATGGTCAAGATAAACCAATACCAAATTACACTACAACTATACCAATGGTTTGTCCAAAACCATCTTGGTTGTGAGCCTTTACTTATACTCTACAAGGAACTGATAACATGATCTTCTGTGCAACACCACACACCATGTTATCTACAATGTAAAGTATTAGACAATATGCATAACTATAAATATGCAAACAATGATCATGTGATTCTTATTTCAAAATGAAGATGTCCATACAAAGACTAGGCTTTCAGTATACATCCCAACATTTTCAACAAATTATGAATTCATTGCAAAATTTAGCAATGAAATATAAATTCGCCACAAAATTTTACAACGAATTATTAATTCATTGCAAAATTCTACGACGAATTTATATTTCGTTGCTAAATTTTGCAACGAAATTGATTTTTCATTGTAAATTTACGATGAAAAATAAAATTCATTGCAAAACTATGATAAAATTTGAAACGAAATTTAATTTGTTGCAAACGTAACTAAGTTTGCAACAATTTTTTTTTTTGGAAATTTTGTTACTAATTTGCGACGAAATTTGTAATTCACCGTAAATTTTAATGTAGATTTGTAACAAATTATTTTCGTTGCCAAATTTCGTCACTATTTTGATGTATTTTTGTAATAGAGTTACTATCATTCATTTATAGATAGTGTAGTCATGGGATATTATCCCATTTTGAATGTCCCATAGTTGGCATTTAACTTTCATTGAGATAATAGGTGACTCTATTATCCCATTTTGAATTTCCCATAGTTTACTGCGATACCTTCGGCAGGGTTTTCAGTTTTTAAACTTCCCTGCGAAAGAAATGAGGTGGGGCCCATGGGCCCAATAAGCCGCTCTAGGCGGATATGATAAAGTAAAGGAGGAGGGCAACTTAGATGTAATGGGATCAATAGGAAGAAAGATAGAGCAAAGTGTTTCACTTGGAAAGTCAAACTCAACGCTTCGTTTGGCTATTTTTAGAGGGTGGCTAATGATACCGCTGTGATCTAATTTAGGGATTAAAAGAAAGAAGGTCATGCATGAAACATTGGCTGAACCGGTGGAACTTGACCCTAAGGGGTCGACTGGGCTGACGGGGTGAAGGTATAGGGTCAGAAAGATAAGCTCTAAGACTAAAAGGAGACTAGAGGAGTGACCCAGGGTACAAGTTTGGGATCTAACTCGGTAAGAGAGTCAGGGATTGACTCGGGGAGTCATGAAAGCATGAGGTACTGGGTCTCATAGTCAGAGTGGGTTTAAGTATTAGCTTGGCAAGGCAAAATGAGCAGTGTACACCTTGGTCCGAATGAACGAGGAGGATCTAGTTGAGACGGGGATAGAGTGAATGTCAGATTCAGTAGAGGAAGAGAGGGTGAAAAGTGGGGGTAGAATATTTCCCGAGGCAGTAGTTTATGAGAGTTTGTTATATGATATAACAAACTAGGACCCCACGGAATATTGGCAGGAGTTTCCATTCCTTATCCTCCTAACAGAATTGCTCTCCAGAGAGAAGGGGCCTTCCACGTGGACGGTGTTGGTGCAATAGGCACCTAAGTCGAACCTGAGTTTTGATTATAGCAAACGTTACAAAGTTAAGATCATTTTGTTGTCTCACGAGCTGAATCAAGTGTGCAGAATTGCTAAGCTAAAGCTGAAGGTCAGCGACACTCGGAGGGAACCGTGGTGATCGGGCGACACCGGGAGGACTTCGGAGGAAGCTGAAGAACTCGGGTGAAGACCGGAAGTGAAGCTTCAAAGGTAAAAGCTGAGGTAAGCTCATGTGAGTGAGTGTAAGTAAGGACGTGTCCTCCATACGGGGACATCCTTAGGCGTTGATCCGACCAAGACTTCCCATGGAAGGTCTAAGCCGAGATTGGATGGTAAATGGTCGTCAAACTTACTTATACTAACTGCATTTTCGAGCTAACTCTTCATTGCAGTTGGAAACCCTGCCATCAGTTGACTGAGGGCTTGTATCAGTCGACTGATTCATCTAGCAGTCGACTGGTGAGGGTATCAGTCGACTGCTGGTCAAGGATCAACCTCGAGGAGAGTCAAAGCTATGGGGGATCGATCGGTGTGTATTGGCCCGGCTAGAGGGGGTGAATAGCCCTCAATCGTTCGATGGTGGAATTCGCTAGTTCTTGTTGCGTTGCTTGTCTATGATTGTTGTTAGCGCAGCGAAATAACAATGATAATAATAATACTAACAACACATAACAATCACAAGCAATACACAAGCATATATGTGGTTCAAAACCGAATGGTTCCTACTCCACGGGCGAGCTCACCGAGCTCTAGTTATGCGCACGACACTAACTAAACTCCTTCTTGACTACACGTCGGAGGTGGAGAAACCTCTCACAAGCTATTACAACAAGTAATATATGAAATACAAGAAATACAAAGACAAATATGAAATACACATAAAGAACACTTTACAACGCTTGCTTTGAACCCTTTGCTTGTAGCTTGCTTTAGATGGCTCTTGAAGGTCTGGAATGCAGTAGCAATTCCCCTCCAATAGCTTCACAAAAGTCTTGGAGAAATCCTCCAACTTAAGCTCCATTTATAACCTGAATCAAGCTGTTTTCGTGCCCATCAGTCGACTACCAAAATGCTCCAGTCAACTACCCCTGTAGTCGTTGTCTCACAACGGCCAGATCCACGTCAAATAACTTCCAATGGATCTCCTACCAGTCGACTTCCAGTCCATGGCACGATCAGGACCTAGTAGCCGATCGCCCGATCGGCTACGCGGCGTCGTGCTCGCGACATTCCATCACCGATCGCCATCCTCGACACGATCATTGCGCCGACATCACGATCGCCATGGCGATCCATCGCTAAGCACACTAGTCGAACCCTAGTCTACTTGGACTAGTCGACTGCTGTCGGGCAAAACCTCAAACACCAAGTTGTTTGAGCATCCAACCGTCGGGTAAACCCTCAAACATCAAGTTTGAGCCTCCGCCGAAGCTCTCTTCCCTCGGCCTACGTCCCTCGGATGCGCCAAGCACACGGCTTCGCAACGCCATCCTTCGTGTCTCATGCCCTCGAAGTATGCTTTCCTTTGGGCTCACTCCATTCGCTCCCCGTCCGGCGGTCCCTCGGATGCACCAAGCGCATGGCTTCGCAATGCCATCCTTCACCGACTCAAGGACCCCGAGCCTAGTGAACTTACCAAGTCCTCAAGACTTCCCACATGCACCAAGCGCACGACTTCGCAATGCATTTCTCACCAAGCACCAAGCGCACGACTTCGCAATGCTTTGGACTTTTCCACACCAAGCTCCATGCTTGGATTTTCCATGCCAACCCCATGTTGTACTTTCCCATGACAATCCCATGTCATGAGTTTTGTCTATCATCAAAATACTATCAAGGTACTGCTCGAGTCAAAATCGAGTCAACCTGGGCCGATTGCACCAACAATCTCCCCCTTTTTGATGATTGACAAAACTACCATCTCAAGTCTACCATTTCTCCCATATTGACAATTCTCACATCCCAAATGAGAATTCCAACGAACCCTAATTGGTAACTTGGTAACTTCTCCCCCTTTTTTTGACATTACATCAAAAAGGTTCTCTCCAAGGGTATGAATATCTCATATCCCAATGAGATCTTACAATCTCTCCTTGGAGGAACACATGCTTACAATCTTTCTAGTGATCTCATATCACTTAAAGAGAGGCAACCCAATTTTCCTCCCATGAGGAAATACATATCCATCTTCCCATAATGGATACCTCCCCCTAGAGGCTTGCTCCCCCTTGACCATTGCACCAACAATGTCCTTGGAGAGTCCCTAAGCCAATAGGAACATTTAACCAATCAAAATTAAGGCAAAGTTCAACAATGAACTCTCTTCCACCTTAAAATTGATACTCTCCCTAAACCCTTCTTCTAATCCATATCCAATGGATTTCCACCCTTTCTAATGCTCTCCCAAGCATATCCTAGGGTTAGGAGTGGTTAGTGGACCTTAACCTAGCTGAACATGGGCCTAACCAACAAGATTTACCCGAAATCAGCTTGGGCAATGATCATTGTAAATCGTCATTGCCACCTCCATCACCGACACACCATGACAATGACGATCGATAATCAGATTTGAAGCTCAATTTCAGAAATGACTTTCTGAAATTCATAAGTAAATATACATAGGTTTAAAAATCTTGAAATTTGGTATGTATATTACTTATCACAATCATTATGGGTGAAAAATATTTTAAAATTATTTTACCCTCTAAATTAAGAGATTGACACAAAGTCCAAAAGTTAAGAAAAGCTTAAATAAAGAGCCTTCTTTGTATCATCCCATTCAATGGTGATAGCTATCAAAAGATAGGCTTCACCAAGGTTTTTCAAAATGTTTTCAAAATGCTTTTGAAATCTTTAATTTCTTTTTCCTAAACATCTCACTTATATCTAGATGTGTAAACCACATACAAGTCAAGTTTCTAGTGAGATGTGGGTTTTTGTTCTTTTAATGGTTTCATGCATATTTCTAGGCAATATTATTTGATTCCCATCAAATCATGCTATAGTCCTTAATTTCATTTTAGTTATATGAATGAAGATGATTATGGCATAGATATGATATAGATAAAAGCATATGCCAGAATCATGATGTCATGGCATGTGAAAGACATCTAAGCATACATGACATCTAAAAATAATTCTAAACATGATCATGACATTTTTATAGATAAAAATGAGAATGATGTCATAACATGGCAAGGCAAATAAATCATGGCAAGAAAAATATACAAAGGTATAAAATACCTAAGTGTTAAATCCAAATTGTCATTTCTAGGGTTAAGTCCATTTTTGCCTTAATAGCCATTTTCTCCCAAGTGTGCCATAAACCCAAAATGGCACACCAATACCTCTAAGACCTAAATGTGCCAATTTAATTCATTTTAAACTTCTCAAGCACATTGGCACATCCTAAAGTGTCAACTCTACTATGGTTAGGTTAACTACTCATCCACTTAGGGTTGACACACCCTAACCCATTTAGCGTGAATCGATCAAGCTTTTAGGAACCCAATATCTATTGGAGATCCTTGGGTTAACAAGGTATTCCCTAGGGATAATTTCCCTAGATACCTTCCTAATGACCCTTTTAGGCTTTAAAGCCATAGTCTTTTGGGTCTTTCCTAGGTCAACTCTAGAGGTGACTCCTCCTTTGACCTTCCTAGTGACTACATTTGATTTCTTTGAGGTCTTAGCCACTAGACACATACCATGACTAGACTTAGGGATGACTTTCCTATTAGCCTTGGTTTTCCTAGACCTAGAAATAGTTCCATAATCAAATGGAACATTATGATAAGTCTTCTTGGGCTTAGGTTTGTGACCCAAACCTTCCTTGCCCTTAGACTGTTTTTGAACCTTAGGTCTTGACTTTTGGGCATTTGACCCTAGAATTGAATTTTCTATGATTCTAAGGGTTTTCTCCATTCTCTCAAGTCTTGACCTCAAGACCTGGTTCTCTAGCTCTAATTTTCCCATTTTTGAATTTTCATTAGGTTTTTGGGAAGACCTCTTTTTTTTAGGCATGTGCCTAGACTTTTTGGGATTAATATCCAAATTTTCTTCTACTCTCCTAATTGATTCCCTAGGCAAAATATTTCTAGAATTATGAGTCCTAGGTTAATCCTTAGTTCTATGAACATGCTTGGCACCTAAGCAATAAACCTTATTGTTTCTCCTAGCATGTTTTTCATTGATAATAGCAAGAGAACTAAAATAATTCTTAGCATGCTTTTTAACTTTAGGAACTAAAGGTGCATTAAATAAATGTACCTTAGGGTTAGCTTTTGAAGCTCCCCCTACATGAGATACACCTTCTTGCCCTTTCTTCCTCCCCCTAGGGCATTGGCTTCGGTAGTGCCCCTTTTGATTGCATTTAAAGCACACAATGTGCTCTTTGCTTCTAGTTGTGGGGACTCCGGCATCCTTTGACTTTGAGTTGACTTTTGGTGCCGATGCCTTTTCCTTAGCCAATTTAGGGCATTTTCTCTTGTAATGTCCTTTCTCCCTACACTTAAAGCATATTATGTGATTTTTATTTAAAATAATAACACTTGAGTTACCTAGGGAGGTGGTGGAGGCCTCTTCACTTCTTCCAAAGGTAGAAGCTTCATCTTGATCTTGCTCCGGAATAGAAACCCTTTTCTCCCCCTCAATGCTAGAGGTGGAGGTCTCCACCAAATCATCAATATCTTCAAATGTTGTGGGTGCTTCTTCCTCGGCATTCTCCTCTACTAGTGCCGGTTGGGAGTTTTCTTGGAATTTTGTTATCTTATTCCATAGCTCCCTTGCATCCCTATAGTCACCCAATCTAGACCAAATATGATTAGGTAACAAATCACTAAGTAATTTTATTACCTCGAGATTTGTCTTGAAGTCCTTAATTTGGTCTTGGGTCCATCTTGACTTCTCAATGGGCTTGTTGTTTTTGTCCCTAGGCATCTCAAAACCGTTTTCTACAATAATCATATAATCAAAATCGGTTTCGAGATATACCTCCATTTTTCTTCTCCACCATAGAAAATCTCCTTCAAACTTTGGTGGTTGAAGGTTGTAGCCGGCCATTTTGTAGTGCTTGTGTTGGCGGTTAGTCCTCAACAAGCGTCTTGGCTCTGATACCACTTGTGGGGGATCGATCGGTGTGTATTGGCCCGGCTAGAGGGTGGTGAATAGCCCTCAATCGTCCGATGGTGGAATTCACTCGTTCTCGTTGCGTTGCTTGTCTATAATTGTTGTTAGCGCAGCAGAATAACAATGATAATAATAATACTAACAACACATAACAATCACAAGCAATACACAAGCATATACGTGGTTCGGAACCGAATGGTTCCTACTCCACGGGTGAGCTCACTGAGCTCTAGTTATGCGCACGACACTAACTAAACTCCTTCTCGACTACACGTCGGAGGTGGAGAAACCTCTCACAAGCTATTACAACAAGTAATATATGAAATACAAGCAATACAAAGACAAATACAAAATACACGTAAAGAACACTTTACAATGCTTGTTTTGAACCCTTTGCTTATAGCTTGCTTTAGATGGCTCTTGAAGGTCTGGAATGCAGCAGCAATTCCCCTCCAATAGCTTCACAAAAGTCTTGGTGAAATCCTCCAACTTGAGCACCATTTATAACCTGTATCAAGCTGTTTTTGCGCCCATCAGTCGACTACCCCTGTAGTCATTGTCTCACAACGGCAAGATCCACATCGAATAAGTTCTAACGGATCTCCTACCAGTCGATTGCCAGTCCATGGCGATCGGCATGTGACCTAATAGCGATCGGCCCGATCGATCATCTACGCGTTCGATCAATGCTCGCGACACTCCCATCGATCGATTGCCATCCCTCGCGATCATTGCCGGTACATCGGCTTATCGATTGGCAAACACCAAGTTGTTTGAGCATCGGCCGTCGGGTAAACCCTCAAACATCAAGTTTGAGCCTCCGACACCTTTAGTCTTAGCCACTTGGCCAAGTCCACATATCCTCATGGAGTTCCCCACCGAAGCTCTCTTCCCTCGGCTCACGTCCCCTGATACCGCGCCTAAGCGCACGGCCAGAACGCCATCCTTCGCGTCTCATACCCTCCCGAAGTATGCTTCCTTCCCACCGAAGCTCTCTTCCCTCGGCCTACGTCCCTCGGATGCGCCAAGCGCACGGCTTCGCAACGCCATCCGTCATGTCTCATGCCCTCGAAGTATGCTTCCCTTTGGGCTCACTCCATTCGCTCCCCGTCCGGCGGTCCCTCGGATGCACCAAGCGCACGACTTCGCAATGCCATCCTTCACCGACTCAAGGACCCCGAGCCTAGTGAACTTACCAAGTCCTCAAGACTTCCCACATGCACCAAGCGCACGACTTCGCAATGCATTTCTCACTAAGCACTAAGCGCATGGCTTCGCAATGCTTTGGACTTTTCCACACCAAGCTCCATGCTTGGATTTTCCATGCCAACCCCATGTTGGACTTTCCCATGACAATCCCATGTCATGAGTTTTGTCTATCATCAAAATACTATCAAGGTACTGCTCGAGTCAAAATCGAGTCAACCTGGGCCGATTGCACCAACAAAAGCTTATCACCATTTCTCAAGGGCTAGGTGGCATCACCTCATGAAAACTCATCTCAATGATTAGGGTTTCACAAGGCTATAAAAGTAGGGGTTCTCCACCTTTTTTCATTCATTCAAAGAGCCTCCAAGTGCTTCCGATATGCTACGACATTCCGACGATCTTCCGATGATGAAGCATTGCAGAAACGATGACTCAAGCTCAACTTTTCAATAATTTCAAGTCGTCGATAATCTTTAGTTTAATTGTTCAGTTTTAAATTGTCTTATTTTTGAGCTTTTATCGTAACAAGGTGAGGGGGAGTGTCCCTCTACCTTGATCCTTTTTTTGTAATCGCTTGTCTCCTACCTCCGATGAGGAGGAGACCATTTTAGTGCTTTTGCCTTCCATGCGTGGTCTCGGACCACTAGGGCCTTGGATTAGCAACCGAAAGGCTGTGACCCAAGTAAAAATATTTGTGTCTTGTGTCTTAATTTTATGCTGCATTTATTACTCGTGTTTTATTGAACGAACGAAAAGAATTGTCTTGTGCTATTCACCCCCCTCTAGCGATCAAATCGATCCAACAATTGGTATCAGAGTCGGGGGTGCTAAGATTGGGTGAAACCACCAATCTAGCTTTTTTTACAGATATTTTTTATTTTACAAAGTTTTTCCTCGTTCGTTTAAATTTTCTCCCACACTATTAATCCAAGACGCAAGTCTTGGTACATTTCATTGTTTTTGTCGTTGCTAGATTTTCTTCCTCTCTTCATTTGTTTTTTTTGTTGTCAATGGCCCATCTCGAGGGTTTTATCACCGTCCGACCTCCGTTTTACAACGAAGATGACTTCCGCTATTGGAATGGTCAGATGGAGTGCTTCCTTAAGACCCAAATCGAGATGTGGATCATAATCCAAATAGGATTCACACTTCCGACTAATGAAGTGGGTGAATCCTTGGATTATGACCAATGGACCAATGCTACAAAAAGACAAGTCGAAGCCAACACCAAGGAGACTCAAATCCTCCAATGCGGTTTGTCCAAGGAGGAGCTCAATCACGTTAGCCCCTTTATCAGTGCGAAGGACTTGTGGACCAAGTTGGTGGAACTACACGAAGGAATCGATGAAGCTAAGGTATGCAAACGGGATCTTCTTTTCAATAAACTATATAATTTAAAAATATAGGAACATGAGACGGCGACTCAACTACATGTCGGTGTACAAGACATAGTCAACAATTTGCACGCCATCAGACAAAAAGTAAAAAACCACGATCTCATAAGGTATGTTTTGAATTCATTCCCTAGGACTACTTTATGGGCATCCATGATCGATGTCTACAAGGTTTCTAAGAACTTATCAAAAATTAGGTTAGATGAATTATTGTTAGAATTTGAACTCCATGAACAGTCTAATTTGGTACCCGAGAAAGGTATAGCCCTTTTTGCATGTCCAAAGAAGATGCCTGCAAGTAAGCCACCCTCGAAGGAAGAAGAAGACGAATACGAGTCGGAGGTTGATCCGGAGATGGAGACTGAACTAGTAAATCTAGTTTGGAAGATGATCAAGAGCCGGAAACGACCCGTCAATCAAGGTAAAACTAAATCTAAGTCTAATTCAATTTGAGATGTTTTGAATGTAACGGGTTCGGGCACATCAAGTCAGAGTGTCCGAAACTAAAAGGCAAAGCACCCAAGAAAGCACTTAACGCTACTTGGGAAGAATTGTCTGAGGAAGAAAACGACGATCTCGTCTTCATGGCCAAGCCGACCGAGCCCGAACAAGACTCCGAACCCGAGGAAGAGTCCGAGTTCGAATTCGATGACGAGTCACTATTCAAGACAAGCCACGGATACGCATCCGGTTCAAAAGAGTCACTTAAGGTAAATCGATCGTTACTTAGCACTTTATACAATGCAATTAAATTCTTAACTAGAAAGTTAGCTAAGTTCGAGTCCAAGGTCGAGACCTTAGTTGAGGAGGTTAAACTCCTTAAACACAAGGTCTCCCTAACCACTTCGACTAGTCAAGTTCAAGAGGAGGACTCAACTCGAGTTGAAGCTCGAAGTTGAGAACTCATCTTTGAAAAGTCAAGTAGAAGATCTTAGGCATACGTTGGAAAGGTTCACTTTGGGATCCAAGGGACTTGACCTTTTACTTGGATCACAAAGGGTCATGTACAACAAGGCCGAACTTGGGTTTAGCTCAAATACGACTAACAAGTCGTATATGTCAATTGTAAGTATAAATAAAAAACATGTCCAAGCATGGGTCCCTAAGACCATTTTGATTTCTCAATTAGGATCTAATAAGTATTGGGTTTCCAAGGACCAAATCCACTATATGGAAAGACCGAACCAATTCAATTGTCTAGGGGGAGCTAGCACAAAATTTGTTGGTGCTATTAATTAGACTTTGCATGCTTAGGTATTTTTTTTTTATTTATTTTAGAATGGTTAGATAGGACCAACAACTAGTTAATTCTTGACAACATAGTACTAGGATGCGGCGAGATGATAGTACATTAGGAAAGCGAAGTCTTGTGTGTCCGAGTTAGATAAGGCATATCTAGCTCGGTGCACTCGACTAAGTGGAACTAGCTGAAGCTACCTCACCGTATCCTTAACTAGTCAGACCAGGAAGTGATCTTAGGTGAATCAAGTTATTACTTTCTCGAATTTGGCTTTGTCTAAGGAAGTGGTCATTGTTCCGATCAAAGAAGACCTCTGTGCCTCGCCACGACCTGGAAGCCAACTTCTTGAAAAGGTGACTTGATGAGCTTAGGGTTAAATCCGAATCTAATCCAAGGTTGACTAGACTCAATTCATTAAAATTAATTAAGTAAAATTGAAGTCATCTCACAAGAACACATAAGGATGACTGTTTGATCATGTAGAAATGGGTGAGATGATCTAGGACTAATAATTTCAACCAACCCTTAAATTCCAATATCCGATCCAACTACATTGTGTGTAGGATCAATGGATGTTGGACAGTGAGTGCTTCCGACATATGACCGGAGACCAACTCAAATTTTCGAAGCTTAGATTCAAATGACAAGGATCGGTAGCTTTCGGAAACAACGGCAAGCTCAAAATCATCGATTCAGGTGATATTGAGCTAAATTCTAATTTCACAATTTATAATGTTTTATTAGTTGAAGATTTTCAATATAATTTACTTAGTGTAAGTCAATTGTGTGATAACAACTATAAGGTTATATTCTTAGAAAATAAATGTTTAATTAAAACAAATGAAACCTCTAAAACAATACTTAAAGGAACTAGGAATAGCAACATCTACACAATTAATTTATCCAACTCCTCAACCAAGTGTCTTATAACACAGCAAGAGGAATCTTGGCTGTGCACCAACGACTCGGTCACTCGCACCCAAGACTCATTCACAAGATGAGTCAGAGTGGCTTAGACAGAGGTTTGCCTAACCTTAACAACTTAGATAATAAAATTTGTAATGCTTGTCAACAAGGTAAACAACCTAGGACACAACATTAACTAACTAACTAAGAACGAACCAAAAGTGTGCTTGAGCTCATTCATTTGGATCTATTCGATTCTCTTGGAGCCAAGTCACTTAATGGGAGTCAATTTTGCTTAGTCATCATTGACGACTATGTCACGCCCCGAGAGTATGTCGTGCCGAAAAGCAATCGGACGACATCTCCCCTGTACATGGCAATATTTTGGGTTAATACAAGGCCTGTAGGCCACAACAACAACAACATATATATATGTAAACAAACCACAACAACATAACCAACTAACTACAACAACTACACAATGGAAACATAAACCACAACAACATCACAACTACATAGTGCATACCGGTATAACTGACACATCACAACAAAATGGGACATCGACAAAATCCGAATCCACAAGTCCACAACACAGTACATCACGAAAACTCCAAATACATTACACCCATACGGAAAGCCCAAAACGACCACCAAAGTCTTGGAGGTGAGATGAGATGTCAGCCAACGGTGCTACAAGTCGTCACGAAGACTTCTACCTATTACCTAGGCGACAGAAAAACCCAAGGTCTATGGTAGTGAGTATAACTCAGCAGGTAATAGGAAAAATATGCATATATCAAATATCACATGTAATTCAACAACATAACCTAAAGGTACAACAGGTATACCAGCACTGTATATAAATACATGCATATACCGTCTAACCAAATAAACAACGTATAACGCAGACATACCTGAACATCTGCTACGCTACTCTGATCCAACCTGAGAATATATCCAACATATATAACAGGAAGAGTAATACTAACTCACAATATACTCATGATACAGGTCAAGGTATCTAATGGTCTGTCTAACAAATATACAAGTATCCGACACAACCGTATAATTGATGCAAGAAGTATGCATGAATATGATGTACAACCAAATGCAGCAAGCATAGTACAATCAAATGCAACATCACAATAAACATATATATATAGACTGCATATATATATATATATATATATATATATATATATATATATATTAATCACAACCATCCATATATATAGATACATGCATATATGTATATATATGGTAATATGCAAAGCGTCATAAGATACGGCAATGCAAAGATGTAATGGTCATGCCTCTACGCACTCTACTCGCTACTACGACCCTGGCATGACATGACAACTGTCCCAACTCAACACCAACTACTGCTCTAGAGTGGCCGAGTGGGCAGTATGATCAAGTAGCATATGAGCGTAAAGAGCTTGCTACACAACGAGGGTCCCTGCTGTTGGCCACTCCGACTAACACTACTAATGAGTGGTCGAGTGTCATGCACCCAGGACAACTTCATGCAACTCCAACTACCACCGTCTACAGTGGTAGAGTGCGGCATAACAAATGCTCTGCCCTCACACCAGTTACTCCTCAGGGAGTAACCTGGGAGGCAAGATGACTGACGACTCTCTCAACCCCAAGGGAGATTATGTCGTCAGAATGGATGCAAATGACATGAATGTACTGTCACATGTACAAACATCTATCACAGACTCTCTGTTCAACAGAGAGTCGTATCCATATGATCAATACACTTTCTATCCTATAGAGAGTCGTACTCAACTGATCGACGGACTCTCTATCCTATAGAGAGACGTAGTCAACTGATCGACGCACTCTCTATCCTGTAGAGAGTCGTACTCGACTAATCATATCAAGATGGGACCACCGGTCCGTAGCGACACACTAATCACCCTTCACTTAACCATTACACAACACATGGTTAGTAATAAGTATGCAACATACAGGTATTAGAATAAATCCTACCTTTAGGGCATTACCTACCCACGGATGAACCTTTACCCAATTTACAAATCAGGTTATTATCCGTACTCCAACATCTACACCCTACTAAACATTTATAGATCTACCTACTTCACATCTGTAACTCCTTAATCATGAAAAAGAAAAATGTGATATCAACATTTGAGCATATATAGCCAACGACAAGTATCAAGCATACGGATAATAAGAGCAGGGTCAAGATAATATGAACATATAATATGCTCATATCTATGTCTAAATCTGAATGCAATTATATCTACCTGACCAGGGTAGGAAATTACCCACCTATTTTGATGACTTGTCTGAGAATACAAGTTATCTTCACGTCCGTGAACCTGCCTCATATCAAAGTCCTCACGCTGTTTCCATCTCAACCACTTCTTAATCTGCTTAAAGAGTCTGGTCTCAATTTAATCTAAATAAATCAAACATCATTATGTAATGAACAGGTACTACCATCACTACATAATTATAGGATATCCAGATCAGTTTACTAAACAGAACAGATACACAACTATGAACAACCAAATCTATACTTACCAAGCCTTGTTTTCATCTGCTCAACTTCTTGATCCTCATCAGATCTGACTCCAACATCATAATATCAAATCTAAACCACCATTCTTTGATCCCCACATAGGCATCCAATCTGGATCAATCAAGTTAGTTTGGATTAAATCCCTAACCCAAACATTTACCTAAAATCTCAATTCAAACCTTACCTTCTTTCTGGCACAATCCCGAACCACAGATTTGCTTGTCGGATGTCGAACAACCAATCATCTCTACCAATCCAAATAATAATATGACCTACTAATCTCCAATTCAACAACAACATCAACACATCAGTTCATCAATTAATCAATGATATACCTTCACAAAGATTCAAATCAAGACTTACCTCTCATAACCAATCCAATAGTCGATTCACAACTTATATCCAATCACCATACAACTCAACAGCCACACAACCGGCATATCATCAATAAAAACCTAACAAGAATCACCACTGAAATTGACCTATGCCAATAGGAAAATTAGATCCCACTTACCTGTCCTAAATCCCTCGGCAGCCACCCCCTTACTTCCATCCTCAGTTCACCAGCCAAGGACCCTGCCCTAGCAATCTCCACCGGCAGCAGTGGTTGTGCTTCGCAATGGAAATCTCACGATCCAAGTCAAAATACTGCAGAGAGGATCAGAACAAGGATAGTCTTGAGATCTTGCTCTAATGAAGGCAAACTTTGAATCGAAGGGAAAGAAATCCAACTGACCTGCGTTCGGAGCGATCAGCCACGGCGGCGACTCAAGGTGGCTCACGGTGAAATTTGGCTCTCGCGATAAAAAGGCGACAGCGATCGGGCGACTGCTCAGATGGCGACGATGATCTAGCAACTCCTCTTTGAGCATGACGACATTGCCATTGCGGTGAGCTCACGCAAGGGGATCCCACGAGGAAAAAGGGCCAACGATGGTGGCGTCGTTGTGCTCGTAAAATCCAACAACTAGTTGGGGTGGAGATCTCTAGCGAAGTGGCTGCGAGGTGAAATCGAGAGGGGCGACGGCCGCAACGTGGCGATGAGCTTCTTGAGTAGGCACCTCACGGGCGGTGATAGCAAAGAGAAGGAGAAGAGGGAGCGGCGGTGCCGGAGAAGGAAAATTGCGAGAAGAAATGCGATGGGAAGAGAAATCGTGCGGTGGGGGAAATAAAACTGAAGAAGAAGAAAACGCTTGCGTGAGGAAAATTGAGCGATTTTGAAAGCGGATCGGGTTTTAAATGGATCCACCTGTAATTTCTTGATCCTTAACCATGATTTTAATTAATCTCCAACCATGGTTTAAATTTATCCCTAGAATAAGCTTCCTCATTCACGAATAATAGCGATATTAATCTGTCGCTAATTTTATTCGTGGTATTTTATAGACTATTCTCATGTCCTAGAACCCCACAACAAAATGTCCTAGTCGAGCGAAAAAATAGAACCCTCCAAGAAGCCGCTAGAACCATGTTGAACGAATACAACCTACCCGATAAGTTTTGGACAGAAGCCATTAGCATGGCTTGTTATGTCCAAAATAGAATTTTTATGGTAAAGATGCACCTTAAGACCTCGTACAAAATCTATCACGACAAAGTACCTAACATCAAGTACTTTAGGGTATTTGGATATAAGGTACATATCCTAAACACTAAGGACTACCTAGGAAAGTTTACCTCCAAAACCTCTATTAGAATCTTCTTAGGATACTCGACTACAAGTAGAGCCTATAGAGTATATAACCATGACACCCTTAGAGTTGAAGAGACCATTAATGTAGTGTTTGATGTGTTAGTGAAAGCCCTAGAGCCAATCATGTGATGATTGTTGTATGGACTTGTTGTATCATATTCCTATATATTTATAAAGGCATTGCTTTATGGTTATTATACTTACTTGTATTGGTGCCAAATAACTAAGTATAATAGCGTCCTTGAGTAGAAGGTTCTTATCTATATCAATCGATTGGTTGAATCGATAATGAGATGATATAGAGAACACTACTCTTAATCATTCCTAGTCAAGTATTAATATTCAGGGACAATGTTAATGCGAAGAGACTAGCATGTAGGTCAACTCGATGACTTGATCTCACAAGTCATGGATATGAGATATCAAGTTGACACATGGGTATGCATTGGAGAATGTATACTGAATGACCCGCCATGAGAAAGTATCATGGATCATTATATGAGTGTCATATATTTTCTCATGTGACTATTAGTATGACTATTAGTCCTTGGACCTGAAGTCACCATGGTTCCCTACATAAGGAGTTGCATACTTTGGCTTCGTCAAACGTCACCCGTAAATGGGTGGACTATAAAGGAGATTACTGGGTATGTAACAAATTATGCGGAGGGATGTGAGTGATGTAGATGGGATCTATCCCTCCTATATGATGGGAGTGACATCATGATTCTTGATAGAGTGAGACCACTAAGTGCATGGCCATGCCCAAATGAGTCAATATGAGATATTGAGCTCATTTGATTAGAGTGAGTCTACTTGGAGTTCAGGATATAGATTGTACAGAGGATGACATGGTCTATGCCTCAATTGGTCAATCTAGATGTCAAGGATAGAGGGACATTGTCACATATTGTGAGAGTCAAAATTAGTAGTCACAAAGGTGATGTTGGATCTCAATATTCTTGTAACTTGGGTAGCAATGATGTGTTGCTAGATATCGCTCATTGCTTATGTTTCTAAATCGGTTTAGGAGCATTGTCAACGTTACAAGAACCTATAGGGTCATATACAAAGGGAAATTAGATGGAGATTAGGTTCATATGATGGACCATGAGGATTAGGTTCATGTGATGAACCAAATTGGATTAAGAGCAATCCAAATTAGATTAATTGAGTTGGACTCAATTTGATTCAAGTGTTGAATGAGTCTAATTTAGATTTGATTCATTGAGTCAATTTAAACTAATGAATAGAGATTCATTAAATTAAAGTGACTTGAATCAAATGGTTGGATTCGATCAACCATGGGAGATAAGAGGTCAAGTTTGACTTGACTTGAGAAGGAAGATGAAAGGTCAAGTTTGACTTGACCAAATGCCACGTCATGGTGACTTGGCATGGGATCGGCCAATGATGATGTTCCAAATCATCATGGACACATCATGGTGTGCCACCTCATGAGGAAGACCAAGAGCCATGGCTATTGGTATTACATGGAGGTATTTAACCCTCCATGAAGTGGTCGCCCACTTTAGAGATGTGCATTAGTGGGAATTAACTTCATCTTCTTCCTTCCTCCTCTCTTGTGATCTCCCTCATCCTTCTTCCCGTGGGTTTCTAAGAGTTCTAGCACACTCTAAGTTGCCTTCTCCACCTATTTTTCATGTGGATACTTGTAAAGGAGTGTACGCTTGACACTCTACGAGATCCGACAAGCCGTTTGGATGAGCAGGATAAGCGAAGGGCGTCGCTACAAGGGTAATGCTCTTCTCATGTAGATGTAAGTTTTCTTAACACGTACATGAATTCAAGTTTTAATTTATCTTCACACGGATCCGTGACTGACTTTCGAGGTTTTCGCAACGTAAAAAAATGGTTTTTGCGGCTCGGAGAGTCCAACACGATGAAGCACACGAACCTACAACACCCGTAGCTACACCAACTAGTGAACCAATTCATACCAGACTCGACTCCAACCTTGAGATCGAGTCTAGTATTAATCCTAACCCAAGTCCAACAAGTCATCCTATCGACCAAGTGATAGGTGACCCTAACCCAAGTCAAATTAGGATTCAAACGAATCATCCTATCAATCAAGTGATAGGTGGTCCTAGCCTAGGAGTTCAAACTAGATCATCATATAGAAATCTTAGTCAAATCTCTTTGATTTCGAAAATCGAACCCAAAACTATTGAACAAGCTCTTCTTGATCTCGATTGGATCATTACAATGCAAGAAGAGCTAGCTCAATTTACTAGGAACGAAGTTTGGGAATTAGTACCACCACCTCAAGATAAATCAATTATTGGAACAAGGTGGATTTTCCGAAACAAACTTGATGACAAAGGTGAAGTAGTTAGAAACAAAGCGAGATTAGTCACGAAAGGGTTTAGTCGAGTAGAGGGGTTAGATTACGATGAAACATACACCCCCATGGCTAGACTAGAATCCATTTGAATGTTGTTGGCATACACTGCACATCGAGGATTTAAATTGTTTCAAATGAATGTCAAGTCAGCGTTTTTAAATGGACTAATTAAGGAAGAAGTGTATGTTAGTTAACCCCTAGGATTCGAAAGCGTAGATAAACCCGACCATGTCCTTAAACTAAAGAAAGCTCTTTATGGACTCAAACAAGCTCCTCGAGCTTGGTACGAGAGGCTTTCAATTTATCTTAAGTCAAAAGGGTTTAGTCAAGGCCTAGTCGATCCGATCCTTTTTGTAAAAATCATAGGTAAGGAAATCTTTATAGCCCAAGTCTACGTAGACGACATCATTTTCGGAACAATCAATTCAATCCTACTAAACGAGTTCATTTCACTTATGGAAAGTGAATTTGAAATGAATTTAGTAGGTGAATTGAGTTTCTTTCTAGGACTACAAATTAAACAAACAAAGGATGGAATATATTTACATCAACAAAATATACTAGGGAATTAATTAAACGATTTGGAATGCAAGATGCTAAAACCATCAATACACCCATGGCAACTAATTTCAATATAGGAGAGGACTTAGAAGGAAAGTCCATCGACCTAAAATACTATAGGAGTGCGATAGGGAGTCTTCTATACTTAACTGTGAGTCGACCCAACATTTTATTTGTAGTAAGTATGTGCGTCAGGTTTCAAACCTGTGCCAAAGAGTCTCACCTAACTCTAGTCAAGCGTATTCTTAGATATCTAAAGGGTACACTAAGCGTAGGTATTTGGTACCCTAGATCTACTGAGTTCGAACTAATCGACTACTCCGACTCAGACTATGCTGGTAGTAAACTCGATAGAAAGAGCACGAGTGATTATTGTCAACTTCTCAGCTCGAGTCTAGTAAGTTGGTGCAGTAGTAAGCAACACTGTGTTGCCTTGTCTACCACCGAAGCTGAATACGTCGCAATGTGTGAGTGTGTAGCTCACCTTCTTTAGATGAAGCACACTCTCCAAGACTTTAACCTAAGCTTCAATAATATTAAAACTCACATAGATAATATTAGCTCAATCAACTTAACCAAAAATCTCATATGTCACTCTAGGACTAAACATATAGAGGTCAAACACCACTTTATTCGAGAACATGTAGCTAACGGAATCATTCAACTCGAATATGTGGAATCCAAGTCTAACCTAGCCGATCTTTTTACTAAACCGCTACCTGAAGCCGAATTTAGTTTATTTAGATGAAAATTGGGCATGTGCGTAATAGAGTAGGATTTACATACTCTATTATTTACTTATTCTTTTCATGTTAATGGAACTAGCTTAGGGCTTACCCTAGATATCATGTACCTATAGATTTAAGGAGCCAATACATCTCACAACACATAGGACTAATGTGTTTGTGTATTTAGCCATGTAGATGGGCATGAGATGTTAGGACCTTACTCCTGTTTCCATATGTAGATTTAGTGCATCAACATGAACCACAGAGTATAATTACATAAATTAACCAACTCTAATCAGGACTTGTTGATTATTTCATATCAATCGAGTCAAATAGAGTTAAACATTTAATTAGATGAGCTTATGTTTAAATTACTATTTTCAAAATTTATTTGGAACATGCTTGGACTTAAAACTCAATTCAAAAACTATGTTTTTTAAATTCTCCCGCTCTTTCCGATTTATGGCAAAATGGGAAGAAAAGGCCAAAGTTAAGGGATCATTTTTTTTGGTACCTTAACTTAAAACCTATTTTAAACACTAAAGTCAATATCAAGTAATTTCGATTACTTAAATTCTTTTTAAGTAGCACGCATCAAGGGAGAGGGTCAAGTGTTGGGTGGATGCTTCGGAGGCTCATTGGCTCCCATGTCCCCGGATTAAAATTTTCACTAATGAAAGGATTAATCCAGATGGGATGAGCTTCCTTAACAACACCATTCGTCGTCGTGCTAACAACTTGAGTGGTCGCTTGAACAAACTAGTTGTTCAAGCAACACAACTCTTCTAGTTGGTTAGCCGCGGAAGAGACGACGGATGGATCGCCGGTTTTTGTGTTTGTCTTCGGGGTCCATGATTATACAATATATATTCATACACACACATGCATAATCAAAACAAATAAGAACATGCTCAGATCTGTACATAAAGTTAAAATAAATTTATACCTCACGATCTTCTACCGTATGTCCTATCCTTCTCGTGGACGACGTGTGGACGAAGTTCCTCCACGAGTAGAAGCCTTCTAGATCGCTTTCTTCTCTACCTTGTCCACTGCGAACAAAGAGAAGAACTCGCAAATACCTTTCCTATCTAGAACCGGCGACCAAATTAGGGAATTTGGTGCAACCGCCGGCCAAGGAGCAATGGATGATGCGCCGGCCAACTTCAAGAAGAGTTGCCGCCGGCCACTTTGGAGAATAGGGAGGAGGAAGAGAACCGGCCACCAATGGGAGGAGAACCGCCGGCCAAGGAAGAAGGGAAAGACCTTAAGGTTGGGCGCCGGCCAAGTATTGATGGTGCAAGTTGGGCGCCGGCAACAACTAGAAGGAAGAAGATAGTTGCCGCCCACCTTTGCTCCAAACCCTAGCCGCCCACCTCTCCAAGAGACAAACCCTAATTCTTTCAATCCTCTTTTTTTTTTTGCCGCCCAACCTAAGCCTCTATTTATATAATTAGGCTTAATCCTCCTTTAATCTCCACCGTCGGATCTAGGGATTTAATCTCCACCGTCGGATCTAGGGTTTTATCCCAACCGTCGGATCTAGGGTTTAATCCCAACCATCGGATCTAGGATTTCATCCCAACCGTCGGATCTAAGGTTTCATCCCAACCGTCGGATCTAGGGTTTTATCCCAACCGTCGGATCTAAGGATCTAATCCCAACCGTCGATTCTAGGATTTCATCCTAACCATCGGATCTAGGGATTTAATCCCAACCGTTGGTTCTAGGGTTTCATCCAACCACCGGATCTAGGGATTTAATCCCAACCGTTGGTTCTAGGTTTTGTTTTACATTCTTGGATCTAGACTTCACAAGGATTATATTAGGCTACGATAGGGACCATAAGGAGGAGTTGGGTCTTGGCCACCCGATGGATCGGAACCACACAAACTTGATCCATCAATGATGTTCCATTCCACTAGAGGATCATCATTGAACTACCTCACCAACCCCCATAAATCAATATGGGCTCCATATATTATTTGTACATTAATCTCTCCGTGTTTAAGATATCGAATGTTCGTCAATTAATTGATTTACTGACCATCAATTAATTAACATCTAATTCCTCGAGTAGTACCACTCAACCTTATCATCATGTTGACTAAGTCAACCAGCTGGGTTTACATGATGAACCTTATGAGCTCCTCAAGGGGACATCATCAACCTAATATATAGGACACGGTTTCCTCCTATAATCAACGGCACACCATGTAAATAATATTATTTCCCAACTTATCGGGCATATTGATTTAATCCATCTAAATCTCACCCACTGGTAAATCAAAGAAATAAATACTAAGTACATGTGCCCGTTATTATATCGGGATTAAGAGCATGTACAACATAATATCCGAGGTCCGATTCAATTATGTAGTCAGTACTAAATTGAATCACCTCTATGTCGGTCCTACTCAATACACCTAAGTGTACTAGTGTAACTCTATGTTCAAGATAAAACAATACTAAGCTACACTACAACCATGCCAATGGTTTGTCCAAAACCATCTTGGTTGTGAGCCTCTACTTATATTTTACAAGGTATTGATAACATGATCTTCTGTGCCACACCAAGCACCATGTTATCTACAATGTAAAATATTAGACAATATGCACACATATATAATGAATATATAAAATGCAAATAATGATCATGTGATTCTTATTTCAAAATAAAATGTTCGTACAAAAAGAGCTAGGCTTTCAGTATACATTCCAACAATCTCCCACTTATACTAAAAGACTATGCTATCATCACTCTGCCATACATCTGATCCCCATATCCTCCACATGCCTATCAAACGCTTTCGCTGGAAGGGCCTTAGTGAATGGATCCGCCAGGTTATCCTCTGATGCAATCTTGGCGACAACAACTTCTCCTCGCTTTACGATCTCTCGTATGAGGTGGTACTTGCGCTCTATGTGTTTACTCGCCTTATGGGCTCGTGGTTCCTTCGAGTTTGCAACTGCATCACTGTTATCACAATAAATTGTGATAGTTCTGGGCAAACCAGGAATCACATCCAAGTCCGTGAAGAAGTTCCTGAGTCATACAGCTTCCTTGGCTGCCTCAGAGGCTGCCACATACTCAGCTTCCATGGTAGAGTCCGCCACACATTTCTGCTTGACACTCCTCCATACTATGGCTCCACCTCCAAAAGTAAACACAAACCCCGAGGTCGACTTACTCTTGTCCCTATCTGATGGGAAAGCCAATCATGTAACCTCATGTGGACTAATTGATCCGCCTAAACCAAAGATATAATCCCTAGTCCTTCTCAGGTACTTCAATATATGCTTTACCGCAGTCCAATGTCCCTGTCCAGGATTACTCTGATATCTGCTAACCATGCCCACGGCAAAGCAGATATCCGGTCTCGTACATAGCATAGCATACATAAGGCTTCCTACTGCCGAAGCATAAGGAACCGCCTTCATGTCCTCTATCTCCTTTGATGTTTTGGGACACATCTCTTTAGATAAAGGAACTCCATGCCTAAAAGGTAGAAAACCTTTCTTGGAGTTCTGCATGCTAAAACGAACAAGGATAGTGTCAATATATGAAGCTTGGGATAAGCACAACATCCTTTTCTTGCGATCCCTTATAACTTTGATCCCAAGGATGTGTCCCACTTCTCCCAAGTCCTTTATATCAAACTGTTTAGACAACCATACCCTTACGTCTGATAACACTTTGATATTGTTGCCAACTAACAAAATGTCATCTACGTATAGTACAAGAAACACCACTACGTTTCCGTCACATCTCTTGTATACACAAGGCTCATCCGGACTTTGAATAAATCCATATGACTGGATTACCTCATCAAAGCGGATGTTCCAAGATCTAGAAGCTTGCTTCAATCCATAAATGGACCGATTAAGCTTACATACAAGATGCTCTTTGCCTTTAGCAATGAATCCCTCTGGTTGCCGCATATAGATGTTTTCCTCAAGACTTCCGTTAAGGAAAGCTGTCTTGACATCCATCTGCCAAATCTCATAATCCATATGAGCAGCTATAGATAAGAGAATCCGGATAGACTTAAGCATAGCTACCGACGAAAAGGTCTCCTCATAATCGATACCCTCTTTCTGAGTATACCCTTTCACAACAAGCCTAGCTTTGAAGGTTTCAACCTTCCCGTCTACTCCTCTCTTTTTCTTATAGATCCACTTGCATCCAATGGTTTTTACACCATCGGGTGGCTCTACTAGCTCCCAGACCTGATTAGAATCCATAGATTCTATCTCTGAATTCATCGCACTTTGCCAAGATACCGCATCTCTATCTTGGATTGCCTCGTTATATGTCCAGGGATCAGGTTCATGTTCACCAGGGACGAAGTCCGAAGACTCTCTCAAAAACATGAATCTCTCGGGTTGTCTAACAACCCTCCCACTACGACGAGGTGCCTCCTGTGTATGCTCTGTGACACGCGGTGCAGTGACTTGTGGTGTCTCCTCTTGTACCGGTGGTACTGAAGTCGGGACTTCCCCTGTCAACTCCTTAAGAACAATCCTACTCTTGGGCTTGTGGTTCATTACATAATCCTCCTCTAGAAATCTGGCGTTCGTGCTAACGATCACCCTCTGATCTCTAGGATTATAAAACAAACCACCTTTCGTTCCCTTAGGGTAGCCAACAAACATGCATACTTCTGTACGAGGTTCCAACTTACCAGTATCAGCCTTCAGCACATGTGCTGGACTCTCCCATATCCGAATATGTTTCAGACTAGGTTTTCGCCCAGTCCACAATTCTATAGGGGTAGAAGGTACTGATTTAGATGGAACCAAGTTTAGAGTGTACATTGCCGTATCCAGTGCATACCCCCAGAACGAAATAGGTAACTCAGAATAACTCATCATCGATCTGACCATCTCCATAAGAGTCCTATTCCTTCGCTCCGCTACACCATTCTGCTGGGGTGTGCCAGGTGCAGACAATTGGGATTGAATCCCAGCCTCTGATAAGTAACTCCTAAACTCTCCCAAGAGGTACTTGCCACCACGATCAGATCGTAATGTCTTGATACTTTTACCTTGACGGTTCTCCACATCAGCCTTGAATTCTTTGAACTTGTCAAAGCATTCAGACTTGCGGCGCATCAAGTAAATGTATCCATACCTTGAATAATCATCTATAAATGAGATGAAGTATTCAAAGCCACCTCTTGCCTGGATAGACATAGGACCACACAAATCAGAATGAACCAATTCTAACACATCTTTGGCTCTATACCCCTTGGCCTTAAAAGGCCTCTTGGTCATTTTACCTTCCAAGCAAGATTCGCAGGTTGGGAGATCCTCCACCACTAATGAACCCAAAGGTCCATCAGCTATCAACCTTTGAATTCTACTTAGGTTAATATGACCAAGCCTTAGATGCCAAAGATATGTTTGGTTCATTTGCGAAGGTTCTTTTCTCTTATTAGATTTAGAAGATGAGTTATTTACTTCTATTTGCATCGTGGGAGTTTTTGGTTCAAGAGTATATAAATTGCCAACCAATGTACCAGAACAGATAATCTCTCTATTCCTTTTTATAACCACCTTGTCATTAAAAGAAACAGAATATCCATCCATAAATAATTTAGAAACTGAAATTAAATTCTTTCTAAAAGTAGGTACATAAAGACAATTTCTCAAAACCAAAACTTTAATCTTATCAAAAGATAAATAAACATCTCCCACTGCAATAGCCGCCACCTTTGAAGCATTGCCCATGAAGACGGTAATCTCTCCCTCAGCTAGTCGTCGGATTTCCTGGAACCTCTGCAAAGTATTGCAGACATGATCAGTGGCTCCTGTATCTACACACCAGGCACTGGTAGATAACACCACTAAACATGTTTCAACAACTAAACAAGAAGATATACCTTTGTTCTTTCGGCGAGGACAGTCCGCCTTCCAATGTCCAGTCTGCTTGCAAGTGAAGCACTTGCCTTTCGGCTTCTTCACTCCTGCCTGAGGTCCCACTGCCACCTTCTTCGCTCCACCTTGCTTCTTCTTCTTCTTACCTTTCGGTTTAGAGGAAGAAACCTTCTGAGCGACCATGGCTTGAGCACTCTGACGAAAAAGTCCCTCTGCCGCCTGGAGTTCTGTCAGAAGCTCCGCCAACGAATACAACCTTTTGTTCATGTTGTAGTTTAGGCGGAACTGCTCAAAACTCCTAGGCAGAGACTGGAGAATGATATCGACCTGGGTTTCCCCATCGATCTCAGCTCCTAGGACTTCCATCTCATTAAGATGAGCCATCATCTTGAGAACATGATCCCTAACGGGTGTTCCCTCGATCATGGAGGTCGTCATCAAGTTTCTCATAGCCTCCTGCCTAGCCGCCCTACTCTGATGTCCGAAAAGTTCCTTGAGATTGAACATCATGTCATAAGCAGTGGCTATGGCCTGATGCTGATGTTGCAGCACATTTGACATAGATGCCAAAATGTAACACCGCGCCATCTCATCTGCCTTAACCCATTTCTTATAACGTTCTTTCTCCTTTTCATCAGAGTCATCGGTGGGCTTAGGAGGACAGACCTCGAAGAGTACAAATTTGTACTCCTCCGCAGTTAAGACAATATCCAGGTTTCTTTTCCAATCAATGTAGTTTGGACCAGTAAGTTTGTTTTCTTTTAAAATCACAACAAGTGGGTTGAAAGCCATTTGAAAATCCTAAAAATCACAATGATCAAAATATTAGATTTCAAATATTATTGATTCCTCAAAACAATAAAATCCCGAAATCAACCAACACCTCAAATCACCGAGAATGTCGCATGCCACGTAGTGTGGACGTATACGAATTCTACATTTGTAAGAGGAGGTTTTACCCATTAATTTTATTATCTTGTCAACCTTACTTTTTGACAAATAAAATTAATAGTTGGTTCCTCTTTGGCCCTACAAATAAAAGCAGTGACTCCGATGGGGAGGATACCTTTATTTGTATCTAAGTGTGCACCATTACACTTCGAGAAATTATTTCGGATTATGTGCCTTACCCCTGTGGAAGTACACATGCTCCTAGATAATTTCCTATAACCATTATTTGACCTAGTGATCCGCAAACAAACCCGTCCGCAGGGAGGAAGGCACTCAGAGCCAACACACAAGTTTGTTTGCATCACACGTCAAATTGTAATGGAGGCCACGAGAATTAATTAAAATATCCCTCTCCCATTTAGTAAATTGCAATCGAGGAATTTTAAACATACACAACATGCATATAAAACAAATAAGCAATAAATATGGAAAAACAGAATTTTTTCCAACTATTATGGCATTGTCCTCCAATATGCATCCCGTCGTGTTGCCACCTCGTCCGCTCCACCTTTTCCCGTGCGCAAGTCACCAAAGATATCTGAGCCGAGATAAATCATTTTATTTACATCCATCGATCCTATACTCCACGAAGGAGTGTACAAATAGTCTAGATCGAAAGTAAACTAAAATGATCGGCTAAACAATGCCGTATTTAATTATAAAAATTAAATACTAATCTAGCCTCGTCAACCCCGAGGATTCAAATAATAATTTTTTTTTTTTACACACATCCATTCACATACACACACATGGCCATAATAGTCGGATCTTATGCCTGCAACCAAAGAGTTAAACTACGCATATCCTACTATTATCCGGCACATATAATATATGAAAAATGCATAAAAAATTAACCGAATCCTAAACACACAAAATGGGAAACTGTGGCTCTGATACCAATTGTTGGGTGGATGCTTCGGAGGCTCATTGGCTCCCATGTCCCCGGATTAAAATTTTCACTAATGAAAGGATTAATCCGAATGGGATGAGCTTCCTTAACAACACCATTTCGTCATCGTGCTAACAACTTGAGTGGTCGCTTGAACAAACTAGTTGTTCAAGCAACACAACGCTTCTAGTTGGTTAGCCGCGGAAGAGACGACGGATGGATCGTCGGTTTTTGTGTTTGTCTTCGGGGTCCATGATTATACAATATATATTCATACACACACATGCATAATCAAAACAAATAAGAACATGCTCAGATCTGTACATAAAGTTAAAATAACTTTATACCTCACGATCTTCTACCGTATGTCCTATCCTTCTCGTGGACGACGTGTGGACGAAGTTCCTCCACGAGTAGAAGCCTTCTAGATCGCTTTCTTCTCTACCTTGTCCGCTGCGAACAAAGAGAAGAACTCGCAAATACCTTTCCTATCTAGAACCGGCCACCAAATTAGGGAATTTGGTGCAACCGTCGGCCAAGGAGCAATGGATGATGCGCCGGCCAACTTCAAGAAGAGTTCTTGCCGTACTTTGGAGAATAGTGAGGAGTAAGAGAACCGGCCACCAATGGGAGGAGAACCGCCGGCCAAGGAAGAAGGGAAAGACCTTAAGGTTGGGCGCCGGCCAAGTATTGATGGAAGTTGGGCGTGGCAATCAACTAGAAGGAAGAAGATAGTTGCGCCCACTTTTGCTCCAAACCCTAGCCGCCCACCTCTCCAAAGCCAAACCCTAATTCTTTCAATCCAATCTTGCCGCCCAACCTAAGCCTCTATTTATATAATTGGGCTTAAGCCTCCTTTAATCTCCACCGTCGGATCTAGGGATTTAATCTCCACCGTCGGATCTAGGGTTTTATCCCAACCGTCGGATCTAGGGTTTAATCCCAACCATCGGATCTAGGATTTCATCCCAACCGTCGGATCTAAGGTTTCATCCCAACCGTCGGATCTAGGGTTTTATCCCAACCGTCGGATCTAAGGATCTAATCCCAACCGTCGATTCTAGGATTTTATCTAACCGCCGGATCTAGGGATTTCCAACCGCTGGTTCTAGGTTTTGTTTTACATTCTTGGATCTAGACTTCACAAGGATTATGTTAGGCTACGATAGGGACCATAAGGAGGAGTTGGGTCTTGGCCACCCGATGGATCGGAACCACACAAACTTGATCCATCAATGATGTTCCATTCCACTAGAGGATCATCATTGAACTACCTCACCAACCCCCATAAATCAATATGGGCTCCATATATTATTTGTACATGAATCTCCCCGTGTTTAAGATATCGAATGTCCGTCAATTAATTGATTTACTGACCATCAATTAATTAACATCTAATTCCTCGAGTAGTACCACTCAACCTTATCATCATGTTGACTAAGTCAACCAGCTGGGTTTACATGATGAACCTTATGAGCTCCTCAAGGGGACATCATCAACCTAATATATAGGACACGGTTTCCTCCTATAATCAACGACACACCATGTAAATAATATTATTTCCCAACTTACCGGGCATATTGATTTAATCCATCTAAATCTCACCCACTGGTAAATCAAAGAAATAAATACTAAGTACATGTGCCCGTTATTATATCGAGATTAAGAGCATGTACAACATAATATCCGAGGTCCGATTCAATTATGTAGTCAGTACTAAATTGAATCACCTCTATGTCGGTCCTACTCAATACACCTAAGTGTACTAGTGTAACTCTATGTTCAAGATAAAACAATACCAAGCTACACTACAACCATGCCAATGGTTTGTTCAAAATCATCTTGGTTGTGAGCCTCTACTTATATTTTACAAGGTACTGATAACATGATCTTTTGTGCCACACCAAGCACCATGTTATCTACAATGTAAAATATTAGACAATATGCACACATATATAATGAATATATAAAATGCAAATAATGATCATGTGATTCTTATTTCAAAATAAAATGTTCATACAAAAAGAGCTAGGCTTTCAGTATACATTCCAACATCAAGATCCTTTTTCAAGTACTCACCCTCGGTCAAGGGGGAGGATTCCTCAAGGGGGAGCACTTGAAAAAGGTTTTTCATACTCCTACTTGCTAATCTAAGTATACTCATTTCTTCATATTTATATCCTATGCTTGTCATTCATGCACTTCAAACTCATTTCTTCATATTTCTATGCTTGTCATTCATGCACTTCAACTCATTCATGTCTTATGCTTGTCATTCATTTAATGCGCTTCAAATCATTTACTTAACTTTATGTCCGGGTTTGCCATAGATAAAAAAAGGGAGAGATTGTTGGTGCAGTAGGCACCTAAGTCAAACCTGGGTTTTGATTATAGCAAACAATACAAAGTTAAGCTCATTTTGTTGTCTCACGAGCTGAATCAAGTGTGCAGAATTACTAGGCTAAAGCTGAAGGTCAGCGACACCCGGAGGGAACCATGGTGATTGGGCGACACTAGGAGGACTTCAGAGAAAGCTGAAGAACTCGGGTGAAGATCAGAAGAGAAGCTTCAAAGGTAAAAGTTGAGGTAAGCTCATGTGAGTGAGTGTAAGTAAGGACGTGTCCTCCGTACGGGGACATCCGTAGGCGTCAATCCGACCAAGAATTCCCATGGAAGGTCTAAGTCGATATCGAATGGTAAATGGTCGTCAAACTTACTTATACTAACTGCATTTTCAAGATAACTCTTCATTGCAGCTGAAAATCCTACCATTAGTCGACTGAGGGCTTGCATCAGTCGACTGATTTATCTAACAGTTGACTGGTGAGGGTATCAGTCAACTGCTGGTCAAGGATCAGCCTCGAGGAGAGTCAAATCTTATCACCATTTCTCAAGGGCTAGGTGGCATCACCTCATGAAACCTCATCTCAACGATTAGGGTTTCACAAGGCTATAAAAGTAGGGGTTCTCCACCCCTTTTCATTCATTCAAAGAGCCTCCAAGTGCTTCTGATATGCTACGACATTCTGACGATCTTCCGACGATGAAGCGTTGTAGAAATGACGACTCGAGCTCAACTTTTCAATACTTTCAAGTCGTTGATAATCTTTAGTTTAATTGTTCAGTCTTAAATTGTCTTTCTTTTAGAGCTTTTATCGTAACAAGGAGAGGGGGAGTGTCCCTCTACCTTGATCCTCTTTTGTGTAATCGCTTGTCTCCTACCTCCGATGAGGAGGAGACTATTTTAGTGCTTTTGCCCTTCGTGCGTGGTCTCAGACCACTAGGGCCTTGGATTAGCAGCCGGAAGGCTGTGAACCAAGTAAAAATATTTGTATCTTGTGTTTTAATTTTTCGCTGCATTTATTACTCGTGTTTTATTGAACAAACGAAAAGAATTGTCTTGCACTATTCACCCCCCCCCCTCTAGCGCTCAAATCGATCCAACAGACGGTGATCAGGGCAGTTCGTTATAGCACAAGAGGCAAGGGAAGACGAGGAGGATAAAAGGGAAGGGAGGAGAGGAAAGAGGGGATCTTCTTCTTCTTTTTTCTCTTTTTGAAATTGGCAGGAGGAATGACCACCATTTCGAGTTCCACAGTAAGAGGAGGGGACATCATCGAAGAGAAGAGAGACCTAACATCGGAAGAGGAAGAGATTAAGGAAAGAGGTAGAGAATAGAAGGGAAGCTGGAGGTAGTCCATACTCTCTCTCTCTATGTTGTACATCGTTGAAGTTGTAAGGGGTTTCCTCCACCTCTGAGGATATTTCCAAGAAGGAAAAGTTTCATAGTAGAAATTCTTTGGCACCGCATCTCGAGATATAGCTCACCCCATTGAGTAGGAATTAGAATTTTGAACCACGTTAAACCTTGTGTCTCCGTTCTTTGTGTTGTTTTTCTTATCATCTATTAATTATCTATTACTATTACGGCCGGAGAGAACCCTAAGCCTCTTAGATGCTCTTTTGCGTTAAAAGGAGGTGAGAAAATTCGTGTATCCGTATTAGTTGGCGCCGCCTGTGGAAAACTTTGTTGAGCAAGATGTCGAGATGTCGTTAGAGGAAATACCACATCCAGCAGCCTCTTCGACAGAAGAGAGCCCCATCACACTACTACCCACACAGTTACAGGCCATGGTGGATGCTGTTGTGGCTGATGCTCTAGCTAAGGAGAGGAGAAGAGCGGGGTATCTTCTTCCCCATTTTGGTGAGCCCTCTCCTCGGGAACCGGTACTGGAAGTACCTCCCCAAGCTCGTCCAATTAATCTACAACATACGGAAGCCCTGCCATGTGAAGTACCTATGAGGAGGGTGTATCAGCCTAACATGCCTGTGACACAAACAAGGCGAGAAGATCAGGGAGAAAGTCAATTCTCCAGGGCTCCGAAAGTTTATGAGCCTAGTCCATTCACCGCTGACATTCTTTCTGAGCTGCCACCTCCATATTTCAGGAATCCACAAGTGGAGAAGTATGATGGCACCACTGATCCAGAGGAACATCTGTCACAATTTGTGGGAACTGAAGAGAGGGAAACTTCGCTTTCCACTTCAACTTGGTCGCTTGTTCATGGCAATCCCGTCTACGTCCCCGGATTAAAAAAATTAATCCTTGACAAAGAGGGATTACCATAGCAACCGTTCCATCGTCGTGCTATTCGATTAGAGTGGTCACTTGAACAAACTTGTTGTTCAAGCAACCTACCTCTATTCTTCGAATAGCCGCGGAATAGACGATGTACGGATCGCCGGTTTTTGCGTTTGTATTCGGGGTCCAAGTAAATTAGCCACAAAACAAAACATACAACATGCATATAATTGAAAAACAATTATATACATATTACAAAAGAATATAAATAAGCATTATACCTCTCAATCTTCTATTGTATGTCCTTCCTCCTTTTGGATGTCGTGTGGGCGACGATCTTCCAAAAGTCGAAGCCTCCTAGATCACCAATCTTTCTTTCCTTGTTCACTCTGAACAAAGGAAGATGATAAAACAAAACCCTTCTCCCTATCTAGAACCGACCACCAAGTCAATGGACTTGATGTTGCCACCGGCCAAGGAAGAGAATATAGAGTATGGGAACCGGCCAAAAGTTTCAAGGGAAGAAACCCTAGCTCTTGCCGCCGGCCAAGGAAGAGGGGAAGAGGGTGGTGCCGCCGGCCAAAGGAGAATCAAGGAGGGTGATGGGCGCCGGCCAACTCTTGGAGAAGAGAAAGGAAAACCAAACCTTCACCTTGTAGCCGCCTAAAACCCTAACCCTAGCTGCCCAAGCTTGCCGCCCAACCCTAATCCCCTTCCAATGTCATGCTGCCAAGCCATAAGCCTCCTTTTATATGTTAGGGCAATCTCTTGCCGTAATATGGTTTTGATGGTGTGGCAAAGAGTTTAAGTTAGTTTGATATGTTGATTTGATATGTGCGTTGAAGTCGTGCAGGACTTAGTAATTCGCACATAGAGCCGTGGCGAGTTTCACATCTCATGACTCGTGCCTTGAGTCGGTGAAGGATAGCTTTGCGGAAGCCGTGCGCTTGGAGCATTCGAGGGACCGCCGGACGAGAAGCTTGGAGTGAAGCCGGAGGAAGTAGACTTCGAGGCAAGAGACGCGAAGGAGCATTGCAGAGTCGTGCGCCTGATGCTGCCGAGGGACGTGGCCGAGAACGAAGAGAACTTCGAAGGCGAGGGACTCCGAGAGATGAGAGTGAGCGATTGTAACCCGGGGAGGGGTAGCTCTTAGGTGAAACTTTGCCATTTGGCCAAGTGTCGGATGGGTTTTCCCGACACCACGATCGCTATGTCATGGCGATCGCTTCCGAGTCGAATGTAGTTCGACCGTATCGATCGATCGAAGTGTGGAAGAAGTCGATACCATACATGGGCAATGATGCCAAGACCATCGATCAGGCGCAATGATCGGTAGTCAATAGGGTTTTGGCCACAGAACCGCTCGTAGCCGACTGGGCAGTCGACTATGGAGGTAGCAGTCGACTGATGAGGTCCATCAGTCGACTGCCAAGAGTTCCGTTGGACTACCCGCGGATCCGACGGCGTGTTCGAGGTAGTGGCAATGATCGCCAAGGGCGGCAGTCGACTGGTGGCGGCCAACGGGAAGAAAACAGCCCTCTCTATAAAAAGGGAGGGTGTAAGCCTTTGAGAGGCTAATGCTCATGCTCCAAGTGATCTTCCTAGTGCCCCACAAGCTCTAAACTCTTCTTACTCGCTTTTACTCCATTCTATTTGTAAGAAGAGTGATCTTAATTGTAAAGGTTACCTCCACCTAGCTTGGTGCAAAGGAGAGACCATTTAGTGGATTGGTTTAGCGGAGTGATTCACCGAGGACGAATCGGGGACCGTGGATTAGCGGTGTAGCAATGAACCACGTTACATTCTTTGTTAGCGTTTGTTTTCTTGTATTTCTATTTGCTTGTCTTTATTAGTCTTCCGCTTGCACTAATTAGTTTTGTAGACGAGCAAATACCGGCATCCAAGGAAAAGGGCTATTCACCCCCCTCTAGCCGGCCATTCGATCACCTACAAGTGGTATCAGAGCCAAGGAAAGCTTGTCGAGGACTAACCGCCACAACAAGCAACATTCAAAAATGGCCGGCTCAAACATCCATCCTCCGAAATTTGAAGGAGAATTCGCTTGGTGGAAGAAGCGAATGGAGGTATTTTTCGAAACGGATTTTGACATTATGATTACAATGGAATCCGGTTTCGTTTTGCCTAGGGATGAAGAGGGGAAGCCAATTGAAAAATCACGATGGACTAAGAAGCAAAGAGAGGAGCACCTTGCGAACTCAAAGGCAAAACATCATCTTTTCAATGTGCTCCCCCAACAAGAGATCAACCGGATCGGAGAATGTGCTAGCGCCAAAGAGATGTGGGAGAAGCTTATAGAACTCCATGAAGGCACATCCGAGGCCAAGCTAGCAAGAAGAGACCTCCTCCGCTCTCAACTATCCAATATAAAACTAGAAAAGGGAGAAAAGGTAACCTCACTACACTCTCGGTTTAAAGAAATTTTAATTGGGCTAACAAGTGTAGGTGAGAAGCTATCAAACCGGGACATGCTCATGAAGGCTATAGATGCCTTTCCCCGGTCCTCAAAGTGGAGCTCCATGGTGGATTCGTTCTACATCTCCAAGAACTTGGAAGTAAGTACCTTGGAGGAATTTTTCTCAACAATGGAGCTTCACGAAACTAGGCTTGAAGGAATACAAGAGGAGCCTAGAATTCAACCCTCAAGAGGAGTAGCATTGTTGGCAAATAAGGGGAAGAAGAAGATGGAAATCCCCTCCTCCTCCGATGACGAAGCGTCTTCCTCCTCCTCCATGGATAGCACCGAAGAAGCCTATATGGTAAGGAGGGTAAGACGTGCATTTAAGAATTTTAGATTTGATAAATCTAATGATAGGAATAGAAGACCAAGGGGGAAGGTCATATGCTACAATTGCCAAGGAGAAGGGCACATAAGGGACAATTATCCTCTCTTAAACAAGAGCAAGGAAGAGAGGAAGAAGAAAGAAGAAAAGAAGAAGAAAAAGGGGAGCAAGAAAAAGAAGGAAGAGGAGAAGAAGACAAAGGAGAAGGGAAAGGCTAAGGCTCTCAAGGCAAGGACTTGGGATGATCCATCCTCATCCTCCTCATCATCATCGGATGAGGAGAATGCCTTTGTCACCAATTTGGCCTTGATGGCCTTTGATGACTTGGATTGCTCCTCCTCCTCCTCAAATGAAGAATCAAGCTCAAGTGGGGAGAGCTCAAATGAAGGGGGAGCTTCTACATCCTCCTCATCCGAAGAAGAAGAAGAGGATATGGAAACTATGGTAACGAAAGCTTCTCCTAAGAAAATAGTTTCCATAATTTCTAGTTTAACTAAGGACTTATTTGGCATGAAAAAGAAAAATAAAAGCATGCTTAATCAAATTAAGACTTTGGAATATAAGCTAGAAAATGCATGCTTAAATGATAATATTTCTTCTAGCTTAGATGATGCATGCTCACATGATTATATGCCTTTGGATGTTAATGATGCATGCATAGAGGAAAATAGGGCATTAAGGGAAAAGGTAGATTATTTAACCAAAGCCCTAGAGAAATTCACAATTGGCTCCAACACATTAAATATGATCATAGGGAGCCAAAGAGCAAGTTTTAACAAAAAAGGCCTAGGCTACAAGGAAAAGAAAAATGAAAAGGCCTATAAATGCCTAATAGCTAGGGGACAAGATAAAAAGAAAGTAATTACTAGGAAATGGATCCCCAAGGAGTATTTAGTGAACCCAATAGGAAAGAATTTATTTTGGGTTCCAAAATCCATCCTTAAGGGTTAGGATAACCCTAGGGTAGTCAACCATATGAACTTGACCTATATCATATTTTGGTTGACTTAGGATGACGGGACAACATTTTTTAGATAGTGTTGGGTGATGATAACGTACCCATAAATAGATAATAATGCTTAAATCATGATGATTGATGTAATTCCTATGTATATTTACAATCATGATTTATGAAATTTGGCACGTTATCATAAGAAATAGGTTTGAATCATGCTTTAGGTAATACTTTATTTAATATCACCATATAATACCTAATGCATGATTATAATTTGATGAAAACATGTATTTCATGATCATAATGTGAAATTAAATCATATATGTCATTATGATCATGTAGGTTGTTAGGGTGATACTTAACCATGATAGAATTGCATGAATATATTGGTTAAGTATATACAAATACCCCCTAGGATGCATCTCACACTCACTATAGGCTAACTTGATTGCAAACTTAGCATGGGTGAGATGTTAGGATGATACAAATGTCCACTAATGCCTATGGCATTTAGATGGTCATTTAAAGTATCAACATAGCAATAATAGACCAATCATGGGGAAGGCTTATGTTTAATTCATAGACATATTGCCCAAAGATCATGGTTGGATATTTCATATGTTTTCAAAACAATTTCTTAATCTAAAATCTATGTATTCATGTTTTGGAACAATTCAAAGCAAGACTAGGTGTTAAAATGGATACTAACATGCTCAAAAACTAGTGGTTTTTCAAGTGTTTGGATTTTTGACAAATCTCAGAAAATATAATGATTTTTCATGAAAAACTATTTTTCCTTGATAGATATACTTAATAGAAATATGCTCCTCAAATTTCATGATTTTTCGAATTTTCTGGAATTTTTAATGCATTTCTGAAATTCGCCCAGAAAATCAGAATTTCGGAATCAATTGTGCGATCATTGCCATACGATAGCTTGATCATTGCGCCAAAATCAGCCTGCAATTTTCTGATTTCATATCTTATTCATGTTTTTGGTATTTTCCCTCCATTATACTTGATGCCATGAGCTTATGATTTAGTGTTAATCTTTTTGATGGTGTCAAAGGGGGAGAAATAATTTATGTTTAAGTTAATTATTTTAGGGGGAGAAATATATGATAGGGGGAGAAAATTTGCATAGAGAGTTTCATGGATTAAGGGGGAGTGGCATGTTGCTATATCATGTTTATCTTTACATGCTTTCTTACCTTAGAATTTATATCAAATGTTTTTACCTAACTTAAACGAATTGCCACACATCAAAAAGGGGGAGATTGTTAGGGCAATCTCTTGCCGTAATATGGTTTTGATGGTGTGGAAAAGGGTTTAAGTTAGTTTGATATGTTGATTTGATATGTGCGTTGAAGTCGTGCAGGACTTAGTAATTCGCACATAGAGCCGTGGCGAGTTTCACATCTCATGACTCGTGCCTTGAGTCGGTGAAGGATAGCTTTGCGAAAGCCGTGCGCTTGGAGCATCCGAGGGACCGCCGGACGAGAAGCTTGGAGTGAAGCCGGAGGAAGTAGACTTGAGGCAAGAGACGCGAAGGAGCATTGCAGGCCCGTGCGCTGATCCGCCGAGGACGTGGTCGAGCGAAGAGAACTTGGCGAGGACTCAGAGATGAGAGTGAGCGATTGTAACCCGGGGAGGGGTAGCTCTTAGGTGAAACTTGGCCATTTGGCCAAGTGTCGGATGGGTTTTCCGACACCCGATCATTGCCATGTCATGCGATCGGCCCGCTTCCGAGTCGAATGTAGTTCGATGGTATACGATCGATCAGTGTGGCGTGCCGCCATACATGGCGCGCCATACCATCGATCGGCTGCAAAGCGCGATCAACCGGTCAATAGGGTTTTGGCCATCAGATCGCTCGTAGCCGTAGGCGTCGACTACGGAGAGCGTGATCGTGATGAGGTCCATCAGTCGACTGCCAAGAGTTCCGTTGGACTACAATGGTCGGGATCCGACGTGTTCGGAGGCCGTTGTAGTGACGGCAGTCGACTGCCAAGGGCGGCAGTCGACTGGTGGCGGCCAACGGGAAGAAAACATCCCTCTCTATAAAAAGGGAGGGTGTAAGCCTTTGAGAGGCTAATGCTCATGCTCCAAGTGATCTTCCTAGTGCCCCACAAGCTCTAAACTCTTCTTACTCGCTTTTACTCCATTCTATTTGTAAGAAGAGTGATCTTGATTGTAAAGGTTACCTCCACCTAGCTTGGTGCAAAGGAGAGACCATTTAGTGGATTGGTTTAGCGGAGTGATTCACCGAGGACGAATCGGGGACCGTGGATTAGCGGCGTAGCCGTGAACCACGTTACATTCTTTGTTAGCGTTTGTTTTCTTGTATTTCTATTTGCTTGTCTTTATTAGTCTTCCGCTTGCGCTAATTAGTTTTGTAGACGAGCAAATACCGACATCCAAGGAAAAGGGCTATTCACCCCCCTCTAGCCGGCCATTCGATCACCTACATTATAGAGCTAGGCTTAAGCCTCCTTTTAATCTCCACAGTCGGATCTAGGGATTTAATCTCAATCGTTGGATCTAGAGATTTAATCTCAACCATCGGATCTAGAGATTTAATCTCAACCGTCGGATCTAGAGATTTAATCTCCACCGTCGGATCTAAAGATTTAATCTCTACCATTGGATCTAGAGATTTAATCTCCATCGTCGTATCTAGAGTTTTATTTTCCATCATCGGATCTTGGCCACCCAATGGATCAAGCCCACATAAAGTCCGATCCATTAATGATAATCCATTCCACTAGAGGATTATCATTGATCTACCTCACCAACCCCCATAAGTTAATATGAGCTCCATATATTATTTGTACATTTATCTCCCTTTGTTTAAGATCTCGAATGTCCGTCAATTAATTAATTTACTGATAATTAATTAATCAACATCTAACTCCATGAGTAGTACCACTCAACCTTATCATCATGCCGGACCAAGTCCACCTGCAGGGTTTACATGATGAATCTTATGAGCTCCTCAAGGGGACATTATCACCCTAATATATAGGACACGGTTTCCTCCTATAATCAACGATACACCATATAAATAATATCATTTCCCAACTTACCGAGCCTATCGATTTATTCTATAAATTTCGCCCATTGGTAAATCAAAGAAATGAATACTAAGTATATGTGTCCGTTATTATATCGGGATTAAGACCATGTACAACATAATATCTGAGGTCCGATTCGATTATGTAGTCAGCAATAAATCGAATCACCTCTATGTCGGTCCTGCTCAATACACACAAAGTATACTAGTGTAATTCTATGGTCAAGACAAACCAATACCAAATTACACTACAACCATTCCAATGGTTTGTCCATAATCATCTTGGTTGTAAGCCTTTACTTATACTTTACAAAGAACCGATAACATGATCTCCCGTGTGACACCACACACTATGTTATCTACAATGTAATGCATTAGACAATATGCATAGCCATAAATTTGCAAACAATGATTATGTGATTCTTATTTCAAAACTAAAGATATTCATACAAAAGATAGACTTTTCAGTATACATCCCAACAATCTCCCACTTATACTAAAAGACTATGTTGTCCTCAAACTTTCATACATCTGATTCCCATTCCCTCCACATGCCTATTAAATCTCTCGCTAGAAGGGCCTTAGTGAAAGGGTCTACCAGGTCATCCTCTGATGCAATCTAGGCGACAGCAACTTTTACCTCCTTTATGATTTCTCATATTAGGTGGTACTTGCACTCTATGTGTTTACTTGCCTTATGGGCTCGTGGTTCCTTCGAGTTTGCAACTGCACCACTATTATCACAATAAATTGTGATAGTTCGGGCAAACTAGGAATCACATCCAAGTCCATCAAGAAGTTCCTGAGCTATACAACTTCTTTGGCCGCCTCAGAGGCTGCCACATACTCAGCTTCCATGGTAGAGTCCGCCACACATTTCTGCTTAACACTCCTCCATACAATGGCTCCACCTCCCAAAGTAAACACAGAACCTGAGGTAGACTTACTGTTATCCCGATCTGATTGGAAGTCGAAATCCGTGTAACCCACAGGGAGTAATTGGTCTGCCTGGTAAACTAGCATATAATCCCTAGTCCTTCTCAGGTACTTCAATATATGCTTTATCACAGTCCAATATTCCTATCCTAGATTACTATAATATCTGCTAACCATGACGATGACAAAGAAGATATCCGATCTCGTACATAGCATAGCATACATGAGGCTTCCTACTGTCGAAGCATAAGGAACTACCTTCATCTCCTCTATCTCCTCAGATGTTCTAGGACACATCTCCTTAGATAAAGGAACTCCATGCCTGAAAGGTAGAAAACCTTTCTTGGAGTTCTGCATGCTAAAACGATCCATAATGATGTCTATGTATTAAGCTTGAGATAAGCACAACATCCTTTTCCTGCAATCCCTTATAACCTTGATCCCAAGGATGTGTCCCACTTCTCCCAAGTCCTTCATATCAAACTGTTTGGACAACCATACCCTTACGTCTGATAACACCTTGACATTGTTGTCAATTAACAAAATGTCATCTACGTATAGTACAAGAAATACCACTACATTTCTGTCACATCTCTTGTATACACAAGACTCATCCGAGCTTTGAATAAATTCATAAGACTGGATTACCTCACAAAGCGGATGTTCCAAGACCTCGAAGCTTGCTTCAATCCATAAATGGATCGATTAAGCTTGCACACAAGATGCTCTTTGCCCTTTGCAATGAATCCCTCTGGTTACTTCATATAAATGTTTTCCTCAAGACTTCCATTAAGGAAAGCTATCTTGACATTCATCTGCCATACCTCATAATCCATATGAGCAACAATACATAAGAGAATCCGGATAGACTTAAGCATGGCTACCGGTGAAAAGGTCTCTTCATAATCGATACCCTCTTTTTGAGTATACCCCTTCGCAACAAGCCTCGCTTTGAAGGTCTCAACCTTCTCGTCTATTCCTCTCTTTCTTTTGTATATCTACTTGCATCCAATGGTTTTTACACTATTGGGTGGTTCTACTAGCTCCCAGACCTGATTTGAATCCATAGATTCAATCTCAGCATTCATTGCACTTTGCTAAGATACCGCATCTTTATCTTGGATTGTCTCGTCATATGTCCAGGGATCAGGTTCATGTTCGCTAGGCATCAAATCAGAAGATTCTCTCAAGAATATGAATCTATCAGGCTGTCTCACAACCCTCCCACTACGATGAGGTATCACTTGTGTATCCTCTGTGACATGCGGTGCAGTGACTTGTGGTATATCCTCTTGTACCGATGGTACTGAAGTAGTGACTTCCCCTTTCAATGCCTCCAAAACAATCTTACTCATGAGTTTGTGGTTCGTCCCATAGTCTTCCTCTAGAAATCTGGCATTCGTGCTAACGATCACCCTTTGATCTCTAGGACTATAAAATAAACCACCTTTCGTTCTTCTAGGATAGCCAACGAACATGCGCACTTTTGTACAAGGTTCCAACTTACCAGCATCTGCCTTCAGCACATGTGTTGGACTCCCCCAAATCCGAATATGTCTCAGACTAGGCTTTTGCCCAGTCCACAATTCTGTAGGAGTAGAAGGCACTGATTTAGATGGAACCAAGTTCAGAATATACACTGTCGTATCTAGAGCATATCCCCAGAATGAATCTGGCAACTCAGAATAACTCATCATCAATCTAACCATCTCCATAAGAGTCCTATTCTTTTGCTCTGCTACACCATTCTGCTGGGGTGTACTAGGTGCAGATAATTGGGATTGAATCCCAGCCTCTGATAAGTAATTTCTAAACTCTCCCAAGAGGTACTCACCACCACGATCAGATCGTAGTGTCTTGATACTTTTACCTTGACATTGCTCCACATCAGCCTTGAATTCTTTGAACTTGTCAAAGCATTCAGACTTGCGGCGCATCAAGTAAATGTATCCATACCTTGAATAATCGTCTATAAAAGAGACAAAATATTCAGAGCCACCTCTTGCCTAGATAGACATAGGACCACACAAATCAGAATGAACCAATTCCAACACATCTTTGGCTCTATACCCCTTGGCCTTGAAAGGCCACTTGGTCATTTTACCTTCCAAGCAAGACTCGCGGGTTGGGAAGTCTTCCACCACTAATGAACTCAGAGGTCCATCAGCTATCAACCTTTGAATTCTGCTTAGGTTAATATGACCAAGCCTTAGATGCCAAAGATATGTTTGGTTCATCTTTGAAGGTTCTTTTCTCTTATTGGAATTAGAAGATGAGTTATTCACTTCTATTTGCATCGTGGGAGATTTTGGTTCGAGTGTATACAAATTTCCTATCAATGCACCAGAATAGATAATCTCCCTATTTCTTTTTATAACAACTCTGCCATTAAAAGAAATAGAATATCCATCCATAAACAATTTAGAAACCGAAATCAAATTCTTTCTAAATAAAGGTACATAAAGGCAATTTTTAAGAACCAAAACTTTATTCCTCTCAAAAGACAAATAAATATCTCCCACTGCAACAACCGCCACCTTTATGGCATCGCCCAAGTATATGGTAATCTCCCCCTCAGTCAGTCGTCTGGTTTCCTGAAACCCCTGTAAAGTATTGCAGACATGATCAGTGGCTCCCGTATCTACACACCAGGTGTCGGTAGATAACACTGCTAAACATGTTTCAACGACTAGACCGAAAGATATACCTTTGTTCTGCTTTCAGTTGGGGAAGTCCTTCTTCCAGTGTCCAGCCTGCTTGCAAGTGAAGCACTTGCCTTTCGGCTTCTTCACTCCTCCTTGAGTTCCTCCTGCCACCTTTGCCCCAGCTTATTTCTTCTTCTTCTTGCCTTTCGACTTAGAAGTAGAAACCTTTTGGGCAACCATGGCCTGCGCTTGAGCACTCTGATGAAATAGCCCCTCTTCCTCCTGGAGTTCTGTCAGAAGCTCCGCCAACGAATACAACCTTTTATTCATGTTGTAGTTCAAGCAAAACTGCTCAAAACTCCTCGGTAGAGATTGGAGAATGATATCGACCTAGGTTTCCCCATCGATCTCAGCTCCGAGGACTTCCAACTCATTCAAATGAGTCATCATCTTGAGAACATGATCCCTCACGGGTGTTCCCTCGATCATGGTGGTCGTCATCAAGTTCCTCATGGCTTCTTGCCTAGCAGCCCGATTCTGGTGTCCGAAAAGTTCTTTGAGATTGAGCATCATGTCATAAGAAGTGGGCATGGCTTGATGTTGATGTTGCAGCACATTTGACATAGATGCCAAAATGTAACACGACGCCATCTCATCGGCCTTAATCCACTTCTTATAACTCTCATTCTCCTTTTCCCCAGAATCATCCGCAGGCTTAGGAGGACACTCTTCGAGGAGTACATATTTGTATTCCTCAGCACTCAAGACAATGTCAAGATTCCTCTTCCAATCAACATAATTGGGTCCAGTAAGTTTATTTTCTTTCAGTATCACAGCAAGCGGGTTGAAAGTCCTTTTGAAAAACCTAAGAATCACATAGATCAAAATATTAGATTTCAAAAAATTATTGATTCCTCAAACAATAAAATTTTAAAATCAACCAACACCTCAAAACATCGAGAATATCGTATGCCACAATAGTGTGGACGTATATAAATTCTACATTTGTAAGAGGAGGTTTTACCCATTAATTTTACTATCTTGTCAACCTAACTTTTTGACAAATAAAATTAATAGTTGGTTCCTCTTCGACCCTACAAATAAAAGCAGTGACTCCAATGGGGAGAATACTTATATTTGTATCTAAGTGTACACCATTACTCGGTACTAAGGTAATTATCTCGGGTTATGTGTCTTCCGATGGGGAAGTACACACACTCCTTAATAATTTCCTATAACCATATTCGACCTTGTGATCCGCAAACAAACTCATCCAATGTGGAGAAAGGCACTCAGAGCCGACGCGCAAGTTTGTTTGCATCACATGTCAAATCGTAATGGAGGTCGTGGGAATTTATGAAAATATCGCTCTCCCACTTAGTAATTTAAAATTGAGGAATTTTCTAGCCTAGACATGCATATCAAACAATAAACAATAAATATGAAAAAGAAATATTTTCTAACTATTATGGCTTTTGTCTCCAATATGCCTCCCGTCGTATCTCCATCTCGTCCGCTCCTCCCTACGCCATGTACGAGCCATCCGGAGATCCAAGCCGAGACTAACAATTTTAATTTACATCCATCGATCCTATACTCCACGAAGGAGTGTACATGAAATCTAGATCGAAAGTAAACTAAAATAAAAGGAGTGGCTAAACAATGTCGTATTTAAATACAAAATTAAATACTAGCCTCGTCAACCCGAGGATTCAAAAAATATACAATTACACACATACAATCATATACACATATATGGCCATAATAGTTGGATCCTATGCCTACAACCAAAAAGTTAACCTACGCACATCCTACTATTATCCGACACATATAATATATGAAAAAGTGCATAAAAGAAACTGAATCCTAAACACACAAAATCGGAAATCGTGGCTCTGATACCACTTGAAGGGAGGGAAACTTCGCTTCCCACTTCAACTTGGTCGCTTGTTCATGGCGATCCCGTCTATGTCCCCGGATTAAAAAAATTAATCCTTGACAAAGAGGGATTACCATAGCAACTGTTTCATCATCGTTCTATTCGATTAGAGTGATCACTTGAACAAACTTGTTGTTCAAGCAACCTACCTCTATTCTTCGAATAGCCGCGGAATAGACGATGTACGGATCGCCGGTTTTTGCATTTGTATTCAGGGACCAAGTAAATTAGCCACAAAACAAAACATACAACATGCATATAATTGAAAAACAATTATAGACATATTACAAAAGAATATAAACAAGCATTATACCTCTCGACCTTCTATTGTATGTCCTTCCTCCTTTTGGACGTCGTGTGGGTGACGATCTTCCAAAAGTCAAAGCCTCCTAGATCACCAATCTTCCTTTCCTTGTTCACTCTGAACAAAGGAAGATGATAAAATAAAACTCTTCTCCCTATCTAGAACCGACCACCAAGTAAAGGACTTGATGTTGCCGCCGGCCAAGGAAAAGAATATGAAGTATGGGAACCAGCTAAAAGTTTCAAGGGAAGAAACCCTAGCTCTTGCTGCCGGCCAAGGAAGAGGGGAAGAGGGTGGTGCCGCCGGCCAAAGGAGAATCAAGGAGGGTGATGGGCGTCGGCCAACTCTTGGAGAAGAGAAAGGTGTTGGAGATTTGAGGGCGCTAGAGGGGGGGTGAATAGCGCGTTGACGTAGGAAGATGGAAATCGTTCGCGTGCTTGTCTACAATCTTGTTAGTACGCAGCGGAATAAACAATAACAAATACAAACACAACACGCACAATATAACGTGGTTCGGAACCGCACGGTTCCTACTCCACGGATCGGGCTCAAACGAGCCCTAGTGATGCCAATCACACACCACTAAGCAATAACTCCTTCTCAACAACAAGTCAGAGGTGGAGAAACCTCGTACAATGGATTACAACAAGTAATATACAAAAATACAAGCAAAATACAAGGAAATGTAAAGAACACTTTACAAACAAGGGTTTTTGAGCACTTGCTTGTTGGTTGCTTGGATGAGCTTGAAGGACCCTAAAATGTACCTGCAAATCGCCTTCAAATCGCCTCACCAAAGCTCCCAAAAATCTGATTTTCGAGCCTTCCACGAACAGCTGCTTTTATCCTCCATCAGGCTGGATTTCCGCCTAGCAGTCGACTGCCATAAGTCCCCAGTCGACTGCCAGCACTGTAGTTGTGAGACAACGGCTCAATCCATATTGGACAAATTCCAACGGGACTCTTGGCAATGATCGCTAACATTGGCCGATCGCTAACGCCAGAGTCGATCGCTCGGCTACAAAGCGCTCGTCAGGCTCGACACAAAACTAGCTGATCCCGACCCTTTGGCGATCAGACATCGGGCTCGATCGCTCCAATGAGCGATCGCCAGAGCCTTCCATCTCTTAATGGCGGTAACTTGTCGACTCACGCAATGAACCGGCCATAATGCCAGTCGACTGCCAACCTCAAACATGAGGTTTTAACCCAAGTATGGTGCCCCCATACTTGCTAGACCACCCTTAGCCTAGACCTAAACCTTCTAGCCACCTCCATCAGCCTCACGCCTCTCGGATCCCTCCAAGTCATCCATGACTTATTCATCCATCGCGCTAGCCTCCAGGTGCTTCCCTCGGCTATGTCATGCTAACGGTGTCTACACCGCCAAGGCACATTGGACTTACGCCGCCAAGACTCTGCTTGGACTTTACGCTGCCAATATCAATCCCCTTGGACTTCCCAAATGCCAAGACTCAAGCTTGGACTTTCCCTTGCCAACCCATGTTGGACTTTCCATGCCAAGACCCATGCTTGGACTTTCCATTTGCCAAGACCCATGCTTGGACTTCTCATTTTCCAAGACCCATGCTTGGACTTCTCATGTCAAGTACTCAAGACTTGGACTTTCCCAAATGCCAAGTACCCATGACTTGGACTTTCCATGCGCCAAGTGTCCCACTTGGACTTTTCATGCCAAGTGCTCAAGACTTGGACTTTACCAAATGCCAAGTGTCCCACTTGGACTTTCCATGCCTAGTACCCATGACTTGGACTTTACCTTGCCAAAACCCATGCTTGGACTTTCCCATAATCACATGGTCAACCCTAGTCAACCATCAAGGTCTTCCTCGAGTCAAACTCGAGTCCGGTCAAACATGACCCGGGTCGATTGCTCCAACAATCTCCCCAACATATTAACCGACATTAATGTCAAACATCAATGCCAAACCACTTTGTCAAATCTCTTTGTCAAACATCAAAACATCACTCGAGTCAAACTCGAGTCTGGTCAATCGTGACCTGGGCCGATTGCACCAACAATCTCCTCCTTTTTGATGTTTGACAAAAACCAAACAAATCATCTGAGTTAGACCACTAACTCAAATCCCTTACCAATTATCCCAAATTGGTAAACACTCTCCAAATGTTCTCCCCCAAACATTCTCCCCCTTTTTGACTAACATCAAAAAGGTTTTCTCTCCAAGGAGGTCAATGTCTCATGTCCCAATGAGATCTTACAATCTCCCCCTTGATCCAACAATAAATACCTAGGATGCCTACCATCTTCCTAGTGATAATTCACATATCACTCAAGAGAGACAATCCTATACTCTCTCCCAATTTCCAAATTGGGTATCAAAAACCCATCAATTTTCCCAAATGATGATACTCTCCCAATAACTTCTCCTCTTCAAGGAGAAAAACACATCCATCATCCCAAGATGGATACCTCCCCCTAAAGGCTTGCTCCCCCTTGACCATTGCACCAACAATGTCCTTGGGAAGCCCCTAAGCCAATAGGAACTCTAAACCATCAAAATTAAGGTTCTAAGTTCAAACTTGAACTTTCCATACCCTAAATTTGATACTTTGACCTAACACTTCTCCTAATCCATATCCAATGGATTTTCACCCTTTATAATGCTTCCCAAAGCATATCCTAGGGTTAGAAGTGGTTAGGGACCTTTACCATGGCTGAAAATGGGCTAAACAAACCTTGTTAACCCAAAATCAGATCTGGCAGTCGACTCCTGATAGTAATCAGTCGACTTCCACTCACATCAGTCGACTGCCACACAGGGCAGTCGACTGATAACTGAAAATCTCGATTTTCAGCTATCAGAAATGAATTTTAAAAATTCATAAATAATTATACGTAATTCAAAAAATCGTGAAAATTCATACGTATAATACTTATGACACACACAATGGGTGAAAAATATTTGAAAATTATTTTACCCATAAAATAGTGAGTTTGATACAAAACTCAAAACCAATGAAATTTTCAATGTTTTGGCCCTATTTTGTATCAACTCTATCAATGATGATTGCTATCAAAAGATAGACTTCACCAAGGTTTTTCAAAATGATTTTAAAATGTTTTCAAAACCTTATTTTGGATCATATTCCTTGGGCTCTATGTACATGACTTGTACACATGCTCTCCCAATGATCCACAAATGAAACGAGATGAGTTTTAGTTCATCTAGATGCAAAAACTATGCACCTTGAACTCAACTCATATACTAGCATCTCACATGTATCTAAGGTGTATAAATACACATACATATCAATTGGATGTGAGATGTGGGTTTTGTTCATCCTAATCTAGGGTTTCATGCATTCTCTAAGGCAACCCTACTTGATTCCCTTATAAATGGGACTTCAAGTCATGTCATAGTCCTTAATTCAATTTCAACTGAGATTTTCTTAAATGCATGAATGATTATGGCATTAATGATGACATAAATAAACATATGCTCATAATCATGATGTCATGGCATAAGATATAAAACTAAGCATACATGATATTAACCTAAAACCTAAGCATACTCATGACATATAAAATCATAGAAATAGGCATGATGTCATGACATGGCATATGGCAATCAAGGCATGGCATATAAAATATATAGGTATAGTAATACCTAAATTTTAATATTAATTGTCATTTGATACAATTAGATATATTTTGCCATATTAACCTTAATCTCTCTAGTGTGCCAAAAACCCAAAATGACACACTAATACTCTAAACCCTAATTGTGCCAATTTGATCATTTTGTCAAACTTCATAACTAATATGGGCACATCCTAAAATCTTTTAGGATTATAATTCAACCCTATTTCCAAGGTAACCATAACCTTGAAAACATCCTAAAGTGCCACCTTTACCATGATTGAGTTAACTACCCATCCAATCAAGGTTGGCACACCCTAAACCCATCTAGCGTGAATCAATCACGCTCTTAGGAACCCAAAACCGATTTGAGCTCCTAGGGTTAATTAGGTATTCCTTAGGGATAACCTCCCTAGATACCTTCCTAATGACCCTCCTAGACTTGTTAGCCTTGGTCATTTGGGTCTTACTTAGGTTGACTCTAGGGGTAACTCCCCTTGCAACCTTCTTAGTGGCCACCCTAGGTTTCCTAGAAACCCTAGCCACTAGGCACACCCTTTGGTCAACTCTAGGGATAACCTCCTTATTGACCTTGGTCTTCCTAGACCTAGTTAGTGTTCCATAATCTAATGGAACACTATGGTAAGTCACCTTGGGCTTAGGTTTGTGACCCAAACCTTGCTTGCCCTTAGTTGACTTTTGACTCTTATGTCCTAAGTGTTGACTTTGACTTTTGGACCCTTGATTTTGACCACTAGACCCTTTAAATTGATTTTGTATCTTATTTAGGGTCTTTTCAAGTTTTTCAAGCCTTGACCTCAAGACTTGATTTTCCTTTTCTAATTGCCCAATTTTAGAATTTTGATTTAAATCTTGGGCATTGGACTTCCTAGGCATATGTCTAGTCCATTTAGGGTTTAGACCTAGGTGCTCTTGCACCTTTCTAATTGTCTCCCTAGGTAAAAATTTTCTAGAGTTATTTGACCTAGATTTGTCCTTAGATAAGTTGTTTTTAGGGACATTAGTCCTAAATTTCTCCCTATTATCTAAGTGAATATTTTTAGCTCCTAAACAAAAGTATTTATTTCTATTAGCATGCTTTTCATGGAAAATTGCTAGGGAATTGAAATTTCTAGCATGCTTATGTCTATTAACTAAAGAAAGAGCATTATTAACTTGATATACCTTAGGGTTAGCCTTAGTAGCTCCCCCTACTTGTGATGCTCCCCTTTGCCCCTTCTTCTCCCCCTTCGGGCATTGACTCGTAATGACCGGTAGTCATTTGAAGCAAATCACTTGCTCCTTGCTCTTTTTCATTGAGGCACCGGTCTCCTTGACTTTTGGCACGGGTGGAGTCTTCTTAACCCGTTTAGGACACTTACTCTTGTAATGTCCTTTCTCCCTACACTCAAAGCATATAATATTCATTTTATTATTAATTGACATGCTTGAGTTACCTAGGGTGGTTGTGGTGGTCGGAGTGGATTCTTGAGCTTGCTCTTCCTCTCTACCGGATGTAGATGGTTCTTCTTGTTGCTCCGGTATCGAGGATGCCCTAATCTCCTCCCCTTCTATCCTAGAGGTGGAGGTCTCCTCTTCTTCCATCACTTCTACCTCTTCCGATCCGGATGTTGATTCCCTATCAACCTCCAAATCCTCTAGCTCTTTGGATGTTTCTTCTTGAGCTTGAGAGGGTGATGGTCCTTCTTCTTGGACGGGTGATAGACTTTCATGGAGCTTGGCCAAATCGCTTCATAGCTCCTTGGCATCCACGTAGTCACCTAGGCTACACAAGAGATCATTAGGAATTAAATCAAAAATGAATTTGATTACCTTCTTGTTTTTATCGAATTGTTGGAGTTGCTCCTCACTCCATCTCTTCTTCTTGAGAAACCCTCCCTTTGGTCCCTTAGGATATTCAAATCCTTCCATCAAGATAGACCATTCTTCGAAGTCCCTCATCATTAGGAAGTCTTCAATTCTTGACTTCCATTGCTTAAACCCTTCTCGTCCATAGAAGGAGTAAGGGATTGGTGTGTTAATGTTTCATCCCAATTGTTCTTCCATCTTCACCCTCTAGCTTCTTGCTCCCGGTTGTTAATCCGTTGAAGAGCAACCTTGCTCTGATACCACTTGTTGGAGATTTGAGGGCACTAGAGGGGGGGTGAATAGCGCGTTGACATAGGAAGATGGAAATCGTTCGTGTGCTTGTCTACAATCTTGTTAGTACGCAGCGGAATAAACAATAACAAATATAAACACAAGATACAAACACAACACGCACGATATAACATGGTTCGGAACCGCACGGTTCCTACTCCACGGATCGGGCTCAAACGAGCCCTAGTGATGCCAATCACACACCACTAAGCAATAACTCCTTCTCGACAACAAGTCGGAGGTGGAGAAACCTCGTACAATGGATTACAACAAGTAATACACAAAAATACAAGCAAAATACAAGGAAATGTAAAGAACACTTTACAAACTAGGGTTTTTGAGCGCTTGCTTGTTGGTTGCTTGGATGAGCTTGAAGGACCCTGAAATGCACCTGCAAATCGCCTCACCAAAGCTCCCAAAAATTTGATTTTCGAGCCTTCCACGAACAGCTGCTTTTATCCTCCATCCCGATTTCCGCCTGACCGCCATAAGTCCTCATCATGACCGCCAAGATCGTGAGTTGTGAGACAACGGCTCAATCCACGTTGGATAAATTCCAACGGGACTTAGCTGATCGCCAACATTGGCTGAGTGCTAACGCCGTAGTCGACCGCTCCGGCTAAGTGCTGCGCTCGATACGTAACTAGAAGTCGGCCGACCCTTGGCGCCGATCGTGAGACATCGCCTCGATCGCTTCCGAATCGGATCGCGCAGCGATTCGACTTACGGCAGTCGAACTCAAGTCGACTCACAGCAGTCGAACCGGCCATAATGTCAGTCGACTGTCAACCTCAAACATGAGGTTTTAACCCAAGTATGGTGCTCCCATACTTGCTAGACCACCCTTAGCCTAGACCTAAGCCTTCTAGCCACCTCCATCAGCCTCACGCCTCTCGGATCCCTCCAAGTCATCCATGACTTGTTCATCCATTGCGCTAGCCTCCGGGTGCTTCCCTCGGCTATGTCATGCTAACGGTGTCTACACCGCCAAGGCACATTGGACTTACGCCGCCAAGACTCCGCTTGGACTTTACGCTGCCAATATCAATCCCCTTGGACTTCCCAAATGCCAAGACTCAAGCTTGGACTTTCCCTTGCCAACCCATGTTGGACTTTCCATGCCAAGACCCATGCTTGGACTTCTCATTTGCCAAGACCCATGCTTGGACTTCTCATGCCAAGTACTCAAGACTTGGACTTTCCCAAATGCCAAGTACCCATGACTTGGACTTTCCATGCGCCAAGTGTCCCACAAGGACTTTTCATGTCAAGTGCTCAAGACTTGGATTTTACCAAATGCCAAGTGTCCCACTTGGACTTTCCATGCCTAGTACCCATGACTTGGACTTTACCTTGCCAAGACCCATGCTTGGACTTTCCCATAATCACATGGTCAACCCCAGTCAACCATCAAGGTCTTCTTCGAGTCAAACTCGAGTCTGGTCAAACATGACCCGGGTCGATTGCTCCAACAATCTCCCCAACAAATTAACCGACATTAATGTCAAACATCAATGCCAAACCACTTTGTCAAATCTCTTTGTCAAACATCAAAACATCACTCGAGTCAAACTCGAGTCTGGTCAATCGTGACCTGGGCCGATTGCACCAACAAAAGGAAAACCAAACCTTCACCTTGTAGCCGCCCAAAACCCTAACCCTAGCCGCCCAAGCTTGCCGCCCAACCCTAATCCCCTTCCAATGTCTTGCCGCCCAAGCCATAAGCCTCCTTTTATAGAGCTAGGCTTAAGCCTCCTTTTAATCTCCACTGTCGGGTCTAGGAATTTAATCTCAACCGTCAGATCTAGAGATTTAATCTCAATCGTCGGATCCAGAGATTTAATCTCCACCGTCGAATCTAAAGATTTAATCTCCACCATTGGATCTGGAGATTTAATCTCCACCGTCAGATCTAGAGTTTTATTTTCCATCATCGGATAGGCTCCATGAGGTTTTAATAGGCTACAATAGGAACCATGAGGAGGAGTTGGATCTTGGCCACCCAATGGATCAAGCCCACATAAAGTCCGATCCATTAATGATAATCCATTCCACTAGAGGATTATCATTGATCTACCTCACCAACCCCCATAAGTTAATATGGGCTCCATATATTATTTGTACATTTATCTCCCCGTGTTTAAGATCTCGAATGTCCATCAATTAATTAATTTACTGACAATTAATTAATCAACATCTAACTCCATGAGTAGTACCACTCAACCTTATCATCATGCCGGATCAAGTCCACCTGCAGGGTTTACATGATGAACCTTATAAGCTCCTCAAGGAGACATTATCACCCTGATATATAGGACATGGTTTCCTCCTATAATCAACGGCACACCATATAAATAATATCATTTCTCAACTTACTGAGTCTATCGATTTATTCTATAAATCTCGTCCATTGGTAAATCAAAGAAATGAATACTAAGTATATGTGCCCATTATTATATCGGGATTAAGAGCATGTACAACATAATATCTGAGGTCCGATTCGATTATGTAGTCAACAATAAATCGAATCACCTCTATATCAGTCCTGCTCAATACACACAAAGTGTACTATTGTAATTCTATGGTCAAGACAAACCAATATCAAATCACACTACAACCATTTCAATGGTTTGTCCATAACCATCTCGGTTGTGAGTTTTTACTTATACTTTACAAGGAACTGATAACATGATCTCCCGTGTGACACCACACACCATGTTATCTACAATGTAATGCATTAGACAATATGCATAGCCATAAATATGCAAACAATGATCATGTGATTTTTATTTCAAAACTAAAGATGTTATACATAAGATAGATTTTTCAGTATACATCCCAGCAGGAACTGCCTCTCTTCATTGCTATATAGATGCTCTTAAGTGTCGAGTTTTTCACACCACATTAACAGGCTCAGCACAGAGATGGTTTGGTGCTCTACCTCTCAGATCCATCACCTGCTTTGCAGATCTTAAGGGAGTTTTTCGCCAAGAATTTACTAGCTGCAAGACTTATAACATGATGCTTCAATTTTACTACATATCAAGCAAGAACCCTCAGAATCTCTCAGAGGTTATCTATCAGCTCCGAGAGTATGTCGAGCTCGAAAATCGGACAACATCTCCTCTGTACGTGATACAATTCCCTGTTGATACAAAGCCTTTCGGCCACAACCACACGACATCATAAAAAGACACTACCAATTAATACAACCATAACAACACAACGATGTGCACCGGTGCAACTCTAACACACTAACAAAATTAGATCACATCCAACATCCAACCCAAAAGCATAATAAAAGCCAAATACAACAAATTACATACACAAACGATAATCCAGAAACAACAGCAGAACCAATAGGAAATAAAATCCCAAATACTCACGGTGAGATGGGATCAGCTGGCGGAGCTCCGAGCACACCAAGGAATCTTCTACCTATTACTTGGGCAACGAGAAAACCCAGGGTCTGTGGTGGTGAGTATAAAACTCAGCGGTAATATGTAAGATAGTGCATGATCAACAACTAAGATATAAAGGGCAACAGATATACAAATGGAGATGAACAGATATATATATATAGATGGAGATCAATGGATCAATGGTATACAGTCGTGAAGGTAATGCCAACTAACTATCAGTGTGAATCTAAGTAGTGGATAAACAACCAACTGATCAACTGTACATAACGTAATGTACTGACATACCTAAAGATCTGCAACGATACAACTCATATAACCTGAACACACATACTACCATATAACAAATACAATATGAAAGAACAACACTAAGCATGTAATCAACACACTGCCCTACTAACCTATAAACAACAACATCATCAAACCTGGTCAGTCCTATACAACCTCATGATACTGGCCATAGGCGTACAATAGTCCAGTCCAAGTCATTCACTGGTATCCCACACACAACAGTATAGATCATGCAAATAACATGTAAGATGATGTACAATCAAATGCAGCAATCATAGCACAAACAAATGCAACAATACAACAAGCATATATATAGACTGTATCTATATATACTGCTCACACTCACACACACATATATATACATAAATATATGTATATGTATATGTGTGTGTGTGTGTGTGTGTGTGTATATATATATATATATATATGCCCTCCCACATGGCAATGCAAATGCATGGTCATGCCTGCGCACCCACTCGCTATCACGATCCCAGTGTGGCCTAGGTGGCACGACATGACAACTATCCCAACTCAACCACACTCATATATATATATATATATATATACAAATGTCCTCCCACATGCCAATGCAAATGCATGGTCATGCCTGCACACCCACTCGCTACCACGATCCCAGTGTGGCCTAGGTGGTACGACATGACAACTGTCCCAACTCAATAACAACCACTTCTCTCGAGTGACCGAGTGGGCAGTATGAATAAGTAGCGATAAGCTAAAGAGCTTCAGGCTACACAACGGGGGGGTCCCTGCTGCTGGCCACTCCGACTGACACTACCCATGAGTGGTCGAGTGTCACACACCCAGGACAACTGCACGTAACTCCAACTACCACTATCAATAGTTATTGAGTGTGGCACAACAGATGATTTGCCCTCACACCAGTTACTACTACCACGAGTAACCGTGGCGGCAGGATGACTGACAACCCTCTCAACCACAAGGGAGACCAAGTCGCCAGCATACATGCAAATGGAATGAATGCACAACCACACATACATACACCCACAACACATCCTCTATCCCTCAGAGAGTCATATACAACTAACCATCGACCATGCTAGGACTTCCAATCCGTAGCGACACACCGTCAACGCCCACACTATCATGTATAGACATATGATCCGTAATAGTTATACAACGAAAGGTAAGGTGATACAACCACAAACTTTACATTAAGGACGTCATCCACCCCCTGATGATTGTTCCTGATGATACGAGTCAAATTGACATCTATACTCAGCTACACCCCCCATGGTTAAGCATCTAAAGACCTACATACTATAGCATCGGTAATTTATAGCAACGATAAATGAAATATGACAATAACAACAGTACATCTCAAAGTGCAAAGACTAAGTATCAAGCACATGATTAAATAAGAGTGGAGTCAAGGTAAAGGTATCGTCAACACAAATATCATGCACAAGATTTATCTACTACCTGACCAGGGTAGGAAATTACCCACCTGATGTGTAACTCGTTCCCAACAAATCTCCACGTCGAGAGACTATCCCAAATCAAAGTCCTATAATTAACATATGAGGATAGCCAGATTACACTACATATTCTAATATTAGGATCAAAACCTAATCAATTAAGTTATCCCTTTAACCTAACTAATCACATGAGGATTTAACCTCTTACATCTAATCTGCTATAATAATATCACCAATAAGATTAGTTGTAAATCCAATCTATTATCACACACCTTAAATTACAATCTTCCTACATCGCATATAACTCCAACATTATTACCATTCCATAATCCTCCAACATAAACAACCTCATTCCACAACTAGTACTTATCATCTAACAATTAACTGTAGAACATAGCATACATCCATCAATTATTCAAATCCAAGCTTACCTAACACCACTTCATTCAACCACAACTCCATGCTTCAATCAGACCCAAGTCTGAATAGCTGAATTGGAGACAAACCCCACAATGGTCTGCCTTATCCCTGTTACATACAATATAGCCTAAATTCCTGTCTAAATCACACCACAAATCTGAAATCTACAAACCAACAAGATGGCTAAGAAATTACTCATAGATGTGAGAGTAGGTCACCAGAAAGATTCTCACGATTAACCGACAACAGTTGTTGAGCAATTCTGGCTTTGCATTGCTACCTAAACACACGATGCTAGGTCAGAATGGTTGAGGTGAGCTGCTGGTTGGCGACGATCTGAGCCAAAACCACCATGGAGGAGTGAAGGAAACAGAGGAGAGGGATGGCTGTGGCACTCGAGCGATGAGTCTGGCTATGATCAGGTGTGGTTGTTGTAGATGTTCGACGAAGCTAGCGACCGATGAATCGCTTCGGCGATGCAGGAGGAAAAGAGGAGAGGTAGCCATGGGCGGCGGCAATGAGCTCGGGCCGAAGATTGGGTTGGATCGACACCGACGGCAGTGAAGAGGAGGAAATCGTGGTTGTGAGTCAGAAATCGGGAGAACATATTGGGATTTGAGGAGACCGAGATTGAGAGGAGGAGAAGAAGAAATCGCCACAGAAATGAGGAATAGGAAGCATAGGGAGAAATAGGAAATGAAACCTAGGTTAGATAATTATAACTTAGGTTAATTAAATCAATTTTCCTAATAACTGATAATCCAAACATGATTTATCAAAGCCTATTAAATCTTTCCCCACAAACTGCCATAGAAATTCTATTTAAGTCAAGAAAAATTTCTAAAAATTCCTTAAAAATTCCATAGGGTATTTTCCTAATTAACAAGCATTATTTTTTTATTATTTTTTTCCGATATCTTACATTATCTTCATCGGTTCATCGCCACTACTAGGAATATCCCTTCAACAGGGTCAGATATTCTGAGGGTGGTCATCCCTCATGGGTTGAGAGAAGGAACTTTTCTCAGCTCCTTATTGAGAAAACTAGTAGCCAACTATGAGGAATTTCTAAGCCGCACCGAAGAATACATAAATGAGGAAGAGGGGCTGAAAGTTAGGCGAGCTGAACAGATGCTTACAGCAGCCCCAGCAGAAAGAAGTCATCCTACAACCCCTCGATCACCTCCCCGAAGAGAATATGTTAGGCCTTTCATACCAAAAGCACCCATGCCCAAATTATTACTGCCTGAAACTCTTCCGGCCCCTCCCTTATAGGTCATGGTTGTCGACGCCATACCTCCCCCGTGGATGTGGAAAGAGCGGGAAATGGAGGCGTATGATCAAGAGGGCATTCTTCAGCATCCAACTGGATATTGGGGAGTTCCCCGGAATCCCCCTACCCCTTATTGCTACTAGTACCATATGGAGTATGTGTTGGGTTTCCGGCACCGCGGTGAGTGTGTGTTCGAACATGTTTCGTAAACATGTGCGCAGCGGAAGAAATAAAAAGTAATAAATCTAATTTATTACATCACACACACCATATGCATGCATAGTACAACATGTGTAGACATAATCGTAGTTTCAAATTTTGCAATAAAAGAAAATTACTCTATGTATACCTGACGTATCACGTGTAGCGGGAAAGACATCAATCGGAGCGACTCTCGCTAAAATCGCCTCTATCCATATCCACGTTGAGTATCGTCGGGATGACTTCACAAAACCATGAGGCTCGTCTTCGTACGAGTCACTAGCCTCGTGTCGAAGACGATGTGATCGAGAGAAGATCACAATCCAAATCAAAATTCGGATTTGAAAACGAGTCCCCAAAACTCGCTTCTCCGGAGAGGTATTCGTCAACCATTTGATGAATCCTTCGTCCTCCACCTATGAGGATTACCGAAGATCGAATCCCCAGTAAAGTAGCCACTGTCGGAGCTCAAAATGTCGTCCAAACGATGCTCTGACACGTAAGGAAATAAGCTATCCAAAAAACTGGACAGCTTGGTGGAAGATGTTGCGCCGGCCAAAGAGGATGGTTGGCCAACCCTTGGTCGCCGGAACCAAGGTGAGTCACCGGAGGATGGTCGGCAACAGCTTGGATGATACCAGCAGCTGGGACAGCGGCACAAAAGCCGGGCAGCAAGGAGAGCTTGGGCAGTGGCAAGGAGAAGAGAGGGAGAGGGTTGGGCGGCTAGGTTTTCCAACACACAAAGTTATCCACGAAAAACCCTTAAGCCTTGTTTTTATAGAGAACACATTCTCCTAACGGTTATTGGTTCATAACCAAAACCCATTAACCCATCCAATAACTTAAGTTAAAATAAACCGAACTGAGTTGATCTATTTTAAGTTAAAACGAACTGAACCAACTTTGGTTCATTCGTTTAAAACAAACCAAATCCCTTTGGTTTATTCTTCGCCATTGGATTAGAACCAAACCAATTTGGTTCATCCATCATGTTTTCATAAGACACGACCCATTCACACTTCCATTGTGACTGAAATGATTTCATGCTCGATCCTTGGTTGGTCCAACCAAATCTAGTTTCTCTCGGTCTGAGAATCTCATTCTCAAGCTCGTTTTAAATCCTTCGAATTATACTCGTTGTGCGTGTGACCAAATAGGTTCTCTGTTTATGTTGGTCGTCTATAATTAACCATTAATTATAGAACAATCATGAGTGACACCTAGTAGTACATCATGATCCCCAATTAACCGAAAAGATCAACGGTTGATCTAGAACTATTTCTGAAACCCTTCAGCAGCTACAATGAATCATGTCACATTCCTTTCACTCATCTTATACCCACTTGGTTCAAAACATGGTCTATAGTGTCAATCCCCACTAGGTTGACTACGTCACACCTAGCCCAAGTATCATTTCCTCGTCCTATGGATTCTAGTTACTCCACATGTATCCAAGAGTACCTTACTTTAAACATGTAATGCTTTGGCCAAAGACTTTAGTAACAATCCGACGAGAGGCCATTGGTATACATCTCCTTGCAAGGCGTGGTGAATCCTTTATAGGCTATTCAAACACCTTCGGCCATTTCGACTTATACCCAATCATCGCGGGTCCACATCTCCTCAGAGATGCTTGCTTAAGATGTCAAAGCATAAGTCTTCGTGACCAAGATGACTTGAATACCGCAAGTCGAAGGAACATCGCACTTAAACTGCAGTAAGAACTTCACTGACATATCCATATATGCAGAGAACCATATGAAGTCTTACAGCTAGTCACTCCAATGAACTAGTTACCATAACTAGCATCCACGATTAACTCCGAACATCACAATGTCTCCAACCAGTGAGAATCAGCTGCTTGGATACACCAAGGAGTATACCTCATGCTAGTCTCGACAGAATTGATGGTGTCCCAATCTATCAATTCATTGACTAGGGATAATTCCAATACATCACAATTACACATGTAGAGATGCTCACTAGTTCACAAATTCTCTCATGCTGTGAATCGTATCGGGGGCATTCAGTAAATAAGTTTAAGATCTAATCAAATACATGAAAACATGTATACTCAAATAGTGAATCTTTATTTATCATATAAATGGTTCAAACATAACACGATTGCCTTAGGACATCTCTCATATATTACTAACAAACTCTCACTTGGTCTAATGTCAATCGCTACGGTATCCAATACCATAAGCTCTAACATGACCCTCAAACTTACTTTGAGGTAATGCCTTAGTTAAAAGATCCGCTAAGTTCCTTTCAGTAGGAATCTTCTCGATTTGTATTTCCTTCCTACTTATGATCTCTCTGATCAAATGATAGCGATGAAGCACATGTTTGGATCATTGATGAGACCACATCAAGTTCAGAGATGAACTTCTTGATCTAATCCGCTTCCTTTGCTGCTTCCAAAGTTACAATGTATTCTGCCTTAGTGGCAGAATCCGCTATAGTGTCAAGCTTGGAACCTTTCCAACTTATTGCACCTCCATTTTAGGTGAATACATACCCAGACTGAGACATGGAATCATCCTTGTCTGTCTGGAAGCTGGCATCCGTATACCCATGTATCAACATGTACCCTTCTCCATATATTAGGAGTGCATCCTTAGTTCTTCTTAAGTACTTAAGGATCGTCTTAACATTCGCCCAATAATCCATTCCTGGATCAGACTGGTATCTGCTCGTGACACTCAGAGAATACGATACATCGGGCCTCATACATAACATAGCATACATGATAGATCCTATTGCGGATGCATAGGAAATCTTACTCATGCAAATCCTCTCGTCTTCTGTGCGCGGACACATAGACTTCGAAAGGTGTATCCCATGCCTGATGGGAAGGTAACCTTTCTTGGATTCTGATAAGCTAAACCTCTTTAGCACTCGGTCTATATATGTAGACTGCGAAATACCAAGCAACCGTTTCGATCTATCCCTATAGATCTTAATCCCGAGGATGTAGGTTGCTTCTCCCAGGTCTTTCATGGAGAATGTCTTGGACAACTAAATTTTAACTGCCTGTAAGACTGAAATATCGTTTCCTATAAGTAATATGTCATCGACATACAATACTAGGAACACGACTGCACTCCCACTAACCTTCTTGTACACACAAGGTTCGTCTGGATTTTGTGAGAAATCAAACTTTTTGATTGTCTCATCAAAATGGATATTCCAACTCCTGGATGCTTGCTTCAATCCATATATGGACTGTCACAATTTGCATACCTTGGTTTTATCAATCGATGTGAAACCCTCAAGCTGCATCATATACATGTCCTCGAGCAGGTTTCCATTAAGGAAAGTTGTTTTCACATCCATCTGTCATATCTCATAATCATAATGAGACGCTATGGCCAGGAGCATCCGAATGGATTTAAGCATAGCAACAGGCGAATAGGTTTCGTCATAATAAACACCTTGCTTTTGACGATATCCTTTCGCCACCAATCTAGCCTTATAGGTAATCACATTACCATCCATGTCAGTTTTCTTCTTGAAAACCCACTTGCACCCTATAGGCTTTATGCCTCCAGGTGGATCAACTAAGTTCCAAACTTGATTTTCATACATGGAATCCATTTCCGACTTCATGACTTCAAGCCATTTGTCCCTTTCTGAACTTTTCAAAAATTCTTTATAATTTGTAGGCTCCTCATCGCCAATGAGTAACACGTCGTTCGATTCACTTACGAGAAATTCATATCTCTCAGGAATGTTGTGTGTCCTACCAGATTTATGAAGATGTGATGTCACAATAGGTTCAGCAGATGTCTCATCACTATGAGTCATCGGTCGAGGTGCTTGACCAAGTATCTCTTCAATGTCTACTGGAGTCTCTTGAACCTCCTCAAGTTCAATGACACTCCCACTGTTTTCTTGCAAGAGAAACTCTTTCTCTAGAAACACAGCATTCCTTGAAACAAACACCTTTTGTTCTAAGGGATGATAGAATTGGTAACCCCTCGTTTTCTTAGGGTATCCAATAAATAGACATTTATCAGACTTAGCATCCAATTTGTCTAACACAGTCCGCTTCACATAAGTAGGACAACCCCATATCTTCAAGTAAGATAAATGAGGTTTCTTACTAACCCATATCTCATATAGAGTAGTAGAGACTACCTTGGTCGGGACTCTGTTTAACAAGTAAATAGCTGTCTGAAGTGCATAGCCCCAAAAGGACTTGGGAAGATTCACGTGATTCATCATTGACCTGACCATGTCCAACAAGGTCCGGTTTTGCCTCACAGATACACCATTAAGTTGTGGTGTATACGGCGGAGTTCATTGAGACAATATACCATTGTCCCTCAGATAATCTAGAAACTCTTGACTCAAGTATTCACCACCTCGATCCGATCAAAATATTTTAATACTCTTGCCAAGTTGTTTCTCTACTTCATTTTTGAATTCTTTGAACCTTTCAAAGGCTTCAGACTTGTATTTCATCAAGAGCACATACCCAAACCACGAGTGATCATTGGTGAAGGTAATGAAGTAGCTATAACCTCCTAAGGCTTGAGTTGACATAGGTCCACATACATCAGTATGTATTAGACCAAGCAACCCACCCACCGGTTCACCTTTTCCAGTAAAAGGTAACTTGGTCATCTTGCCTTTTAAGCATGATTCGCATGTATCGTATGAATCTAATTCAAACGATTCTAGAATTCCACATCGGTGTAATTCGAACATGCATTTCTTACTCACATAGCCAAGACGACAATGCCACATGTAGGAGTCTAATTGATTATCTTTTCAAGCACGCTTGTTGCTTGCTTCGATATTGAAAATGTCACTGGATACGTCCAACGTATAAATACCATTGCTTAAAGTTCCAATCCCATAAAGAACGCCATTCAAAGTTATGTAACAACAATTGTTACTAAAAGTTAAATGGTACCCATTTCTATTTAAACAAGAAATAGAAATGATGTTCTTTATCAATGAAGAAACATAAAAGCAATTGTCCAGTTCTAAGACAAGTCCTGTAGGGAGTTTCAATAAATACGTTCCAATGGCGAGTGCAACAACCTTTGCTCCATTCCCAACACGTAAATTTGACTCTCCCTTGATGAGTCTTCTTCTATTCCTTAGCCCATGTATGTTATTACATATATGTGAGCCACACCCAGTATCTAATACCCAAGTGTCTGAGGAAATAGAATGATAATCAATAATGAAGATATCTGAAGAAGATGGGGCATTTGATACCTTATTCTTCTTTACGGACTCAAGATAAATCTTGCAGTTTCTTCACCAATGGCCCTCCTTGCCATAATGATGGCAAGTGCCCTTTTGAGCTGGTTCTACCTTTTTAGCTGGTTCTGCCTTTTTAGCCTTTTTCTTCTTCCCCTTCTGCTGTTCCTTTGACTCCCTCTTAGAACCTTTCTTCGAGGAATCAACTAACAGCACCGTCCCCTGCTCATGCTTCTCAGAAGGCTCCATAGTCTTCAGCATGTTGAGCAGTACCACAGATGAACCTTCTTGAATCTTAGAGGTGAAGAGAAGCTTGGAGACTTCGAACCTTTCGAATCTCACTTGCTCATCAAACAACTCATAAAGATAAAGGACTATGGTATGAGCATCCATATGCTCATACTGCTTCCGCAACTTGGGTACCATCGCTGCTAGCATGATGCAACTCACTTGCTCAGAATCACTCATATGTTTCTGATGGGCCAACAATTGGTCCGATGTTGCATCATCACTAGAACGGGCGGGAAGAGACACTTTGAGGACATACTCAAGCTTTTCTGCCTTGAGAATAATTCTCAAGTTTCTAAGCCAGTCCAAGAAGTTCGACCCAGTCAATTTATTCGAATTCAAAATAGAGCGCAAATTCAAAGACATCATGATCAAGCGATTAACCTAGAAATACAAAACGAGCGTATATGAGAAAGATGATTTAAAATGCATCCACATACATTTACAAAATCCCATTCAATTTTCGAATTCAAAAACCCTCAAAATCAATTCGAGAGATCATAGGTCAATCTCCGAATGGGCTGATATCCAATATAGATAAGAACAACCTTGGAGTGAGTCCAACAAGCCATTCTTAGCTATGATGGTGGGTATCAAGTATACCGATTACATATCACGTATATGTAACTATCACAATGTGTTATCAACTAATTGAATGTTTACACATACATTGGGTTGTTAACACATTAACAGGTATGCATCATATGCATAGCATCCAACTTCACCTCTCTTCACATCGACCTTGGAGTGAGTCCAACAAATCGATACTCTAAGTTAGAGTCGGCCCATTAATCGCGAAATAATTTTAATATGGTTAGAGCGCATTCAACCAATTAGCCAGGCTTGGAGTGAGTCCAACAACCCAAACTAATGATTGACCTCTGACTCTTACCATATTAGAGTTAAACTATTCCAATGATTTGAACATATTCAGGTTCGAGCCGGGCTTAGAGTGAGTCTAACAACCCAAATAAGAAACAGAACTCTGGTTCTAATCATATTAATGGAAGGTGTAGGCTTTAATATTGTATAAGGGTTTTAAAGTCTCATCTTTTTTGCATGCAAATAACTATTACCTACATGGCATGACATACATGACATACATCTACATGTCATGACATGCATGGCATAATAATATGCATCTAATGCAATTATATGACATACAATTATGACATGTACTTCATTTCCTTATATGTCATAACTATTTATGGAAATAAAATATGTTTAAGATTTGATTCCCAAAATCAAATCATGATTAAATTAGGAAACAAATTTCCAAATCTAATAACATATTTTATTTATGGAAGGTCTCAATTAAAAAAAGTCAAATTTAATTTAGGAAACAAATTTTCTAAATTGTCAAAACTATTTATGGAATTCAAATATATTTTAGATTTGATTTCCCAAATCAAATCATAATTAAATTAGGAAAGAAATTTCTAAATCTAATCAAATATTTTATTTATGAAAAGTGTTAATTTCCATAAATACTTCTAACTTTCCAAAAGTAGAAGATTTCCATAAATACTTCTAGACTTTCCAAAATTAGAAAATTTTCATAAATACTTCTAAACTTCCAAAAGTAGAAAATTTCCATAAATACAATTACGACTATCACAAAATAATTTTATGATTATGTCGAAACACAACCTGAGCTCTGATACCACTGTTGGGTTTCTGGCACCGCGGCGAGTGTGTGTTCGAACATGTTTCGTAAACATGTGCGCAGCGGAAGAAATAAAAAGCAATAAATCTAATTTATTACATCACACACACTACACGCATGCATAGTACAACATGTGTAGACATAATCGTAGTTTCAAATTTTGCAATAAAAGAAAATTACTCTACGTATACCTGACGTATCACGTGTAGCAGAAAAGATATCAACCGGAGTGACTCTCGCTAGAATCGCCTCTATCCGTATCCACGCCGAGTATTGTCAGGATGACTTCACAAAGCCATGAGCCTCGTCTTTGTATGAGTCACTAGCCTCGTGTCGAAGACGATGTGATCGAGAGAGATCACAATCCGAATCAAAATTCGGATTTGAAAATGAGTCCCCAAAACTCGCTTCTCCGGAGAGGTATTCGTCAACCGTTTGACGAATCCTTCATCCTCAACCTATAAGGATTACCGAAGATCGAATCTCAGGTAAAGTAGCCACTGTTGGAGCTCAAATCATCGTCCAAACGACGCTCCGACACGTAAGGAAACAAGCTGTCCAGAAAACTGGACAGCTTGGTGGAGGATGTTTTGCTAGCCAAAGAGGATGGCCGGACAACCCTTGGTTGCCGGAACCAAGGTGAGTCGCTGGAGGGTCGCCGGAGGATGGTCGGCAGCAGCTTGGATGACGACAACAGCTGGGATGACAGCACAAAAGCTGGGCGGCAAGGAGAGCTTGGCAGTGGCAAGGAGAAGAGAGGGAGAGGGTTGGGCGGCTAGGTTTTCCAACACACAAAGTTATCCATGAAAAACCCTTAAGCCTTATTTTTATAGAGAACACATTCTCCTAACGGTTATTGGTTCATAACCAAAACCCATTAACCCGCTCCAATAACTTAAGTCAAAATAAACTGTACCGAGTTGGTCTATTTTAAGTTAAAACGAACCGAACCAACTTCGGTTCATTCGTTTAAAACAAACCAAATCCCTTTGGTTTATTCTTCACCATTGGATTAGAACCAAACCAATTTGGTTCATCCATCATGTCTTCATAAGACACGGCCCATCCACACTTCCATTGTGACTGAAACAATTTCATGCTCGATCCTTGTTTGGTCCAACCAAACCTAGTTTCTCGCGGTCTAAGAATCTCATTCTCAAGCTCGTTTTAAATCCTTTGGATTATGCTCGTTGTGAGTGTGACCAAATAGGTTCTCGGTTTATGTTGGTCGTCTATAATTAACCATTAATTATAGAACGATCATGAGTGGCACCTAGTAGTACATCATGATCCCCAATTAACCGAAATGATCAACGGTTGATCCAGAACTATTTCTGAAATCCTTCAACAGCTACAATGAATCGTGTCACATTCCTTTCACTCATCTTATACCCACTTGGTTCTGGACGTGGTCTATAGTGTCAGTCCCCACTAGGTTGACTACGCCACACCTAGCCCAAGTATCATTTCCTCATCCCACGGATTCTAGTTACTACACATGTATCCAAGAGTACCTTACTCTAAACATGTAATGCTTTAACCAAAGACTTTAGTAACAATCCGACGAGAGGCCATGGGTATACATCTCCTTGTAAGGAGTGGTGAATCCTTGATAGGCTATTCAAACACCTTCGGCCACTTCGACTTATACTCAATCATCCCAGGTCCACATCTCCTCAGAGATGCTTGCTTAAGATGTCAAAGCATAAGTCTTCATGACCAAGATGACTTGAATACCGCAAGTCGAAGGAACATCGCACTTAAGCTGCAATAAGAACTTCATTGACATATCTATATATGCAGAGAACCATATGAAGTCTTACAACTAGTCACTCTAATGAACTAGTTACCATAACTAGCATTCACGATTAACTCCGAATATCACAATGTCTCCAGCCAGTGAGAATCAGCTGCTTGGATACACCAAGGAGTATACCTCATGCTAGTCTCGACAGAATTGATGGTGTCCCAATCCATCAATTCATCGACTAGGGATAATTCCAATACATCACAATTACACATGTAGAGATACTCACTAGTTATGATCCAATCACAAATTCTCTCATGCTGTGAATCGTATCAGGGACATTTAGTAAATAAGTTTAAGATCTAATCAAATACATGAAAACATGTATACTCAAATAGTGAATCTTCATTTATCATATAAATGGTTCAAACATAACGCGATTACCTTAGGACATCTCTCATATATTACTAACAGTATGGTTATACCAGTGGTCGTTATTTCAAGTTGCAAGAGGAGTTAGAGCGCATTCACACCACTTATCCACAACTATAACCTCAGATGGGAGGACAGGCAAGAAGGGGTCGCTGACCCAACATGGCTCGCCCAGGACCCTACAACGAAAGGCCTCAAGCTTCTCTCCTGTCGAGCCAACAAATACCTACTCAGGAGGCTACTTCGCAAGGAGGGTCAGTAGGCGAATGCCCTTCAGCTGCCCCGAATGACATCCCCACTAAGGGAGTTATTCATGTTATTACAGAGGGACCTACTGATGGGGATTCTAACAGAGCTAGAAAATCTATGGGGCATTTAGAGTGTGCCATTGGAACAAAGCAAGTCATCCAAAGTGCGCCACAAATGTCTTTCGCCCCTGAAGATCTGTAGGGTGTCCTACTACCTCATACTGATGCTCTGGTAATCCGAATTTCTTTGTCCAACTATGAGATAGCTCGAGTCCTAGTTGACTCGGGGAGTTCAGTCAATATCCTTTTCCAGGAAGCATTCGGACATATGTAGCTGGGAAATGTGCAACTGGAGGACATGGCTACTCCTCTATTTGGATTCGCGAGACACATGGTGCATTCCGTGGAGCAAATCTCCTTGCCTCTCACTTTGGATGCAAAACCTAGCCAAAAAACTAATATTATTCCTTTTCTCATAGTGGATGCTCCATACAATTATAATGCTATTCTGAGTCATCCTTTTCTATCCATTTTTTAGGCAGTGGTCTCCCCTTACCATCAGAAGGTGAAATTCCCAATCGGACAGCTGGTCATGGAAGCCAAGGGAAAAGCAGAAAATGGCTCGGAGTTGTTATGTACAAATGGTAAGGGATGATCAAAAGAAGGCAAGGGTAGACGACCCAAAGGGAAAAGATGTTATCACCTCTGATGTGTGAGTGCTAGAAGAATCCCCACCCAGAGATGAAAGAATAGAAGAAGGTGAGCCTGTGGAGATAGCTCTTGGAAAGGTCACTCGGGTGGCCCAGCAACTGGTGACGAGGGAAGAACTTGTGAATTGCCTGAGTAGGAATGAAGATATCTTCACCAAGGATGTGCATGACCTTACTGGGATAGATCCTAAAGTTGTTGAGCACCATCTTAACATCACTCGGGGAGTCTGACTCGTTCAGCAAAAAAGGCGACACTTCGGCTCTGAGAAGGATAAAGTCATTGCTGAGGAAGTAGATAAATTATTGTTGGGAAATCGGTCCAGATCTGATGTTCACAACATCGAGGGTGAATACTTCGCACAACCACAGCGGAAATAAATAATTATACCGGATCCCACCAGAGATCCATGCAAAACTATATAAATCATTTTTTATATTCTAGTCTAGATCTTATCTAGAGGAGGAATATACCTTCGGTGCGTGCCCTTCGCAATCCCGCTTTTCCAAACGTTGTTGGATCTCAATACGGTAAAGGTAATCGTATATCTATGGTATCCACACTGACACCCACACTAGCTTTGGAGTCACGTTGTGCTAGCAACCCCTAGCAAAGTGCCAAGAACTCCTTTGGAAGAAGAAAGAGAGGAAGGAGGAGATGAGAGAACACTTTCTCTCTTGGCCCTTTTGGCTTGCACGCCCAAAACAAAAAAACACAACCAAGTGTTCTCCACGTGAAACACCAAAAAGCCATTTTAATCCCATGCATCAAATGCCATTATCTCCTCATTAAGACATCTCTTAATACCAATACCCTTGGTATTCTCCTTCATGAATTCTCATCATGAATACCAAGGCTCTTGGTATTTTCATGCATGATGATGAATCATCTTCCATGGTTCAACTTGAGTCTAACTCAAGTTTAACCAGTTTGAGTCTAACTCAAATCTTGGCCATATGCTCAATTGTCCTTTTAGTCCAACTAAAAGAAATCATCTCCAAAATAGAATGTCATTTGTGTATGACCCTATAGGCTCTTGTAACATTGGCAATGTATCTAAAACCCCTTTTAGATACATAAGCAATGAGCGGCATCTAGCAATACATCATTGCTACCCAAGTTACAAGATCGTCTAGATCTGATAATCTTTTCGTGACTATTATCATGTATGACGGTGTCCTTCTATCTCTGATATCTTAGATCGATCAATGAGGCATAGACCATGTCATCCCCTTATCGATCTTTATGTTTCTTGATCTTCAAGCAGACTCACTCAAACAAATGAGCTCAATATCTCATATTGACTCATTTGAGCATGACCATGCATTTCGTGGTCCTACTCTATCAAGAGGCTAAAGATATCACTCCTGTCATATAGGAGGGATAGATCCCATCTACATCACTCACATCCCTCTGCATAATTCGTTACATACCCAGTGATCGCCGTTATAGTCACTCTGTTACGGTGTGACATTAGACGATACCAAAGTACATAGCTCCTTATGTAGGGAACCGTAGTGACTTTAGGTCTAAGGACTATTCATACCAATAGTCACATGAGAAAGTATATGACACTCATATAACGATCCATGATACTTTCTCATGGTGGGTCAATTCAGTATATATATTCTCTAATATATATATTCATGTGTTAATCTGATATCACATATCCATGACTTGTGAGATCAAGTCATCCATTGACCTACATGTTAGTCTCAATGTATTAATATTGCCCTTGTATATTAATACTTGACTAGGAATATTAAGAATAGTGTTATCTACAGCTTCTCATAATCAATTCTACCAATTGATATACTATAGATTAGAACCTACTATTCAAGGATATTATTATATTTATTTTAACTGGCACATGCATAAAGTAAATATAATAAACAATCTTTGCCTTTTATTAATGAAATATGATACACATGATCCCTAATCAATCATCTCATGATTGGCACTACATCTCATGATTGGCACTAAGGGCTGACACTAACAATTACTGCAAGCTGGTCATGTTAGAGAAATTCAATTCCCTTAGTGGGTGTCTAATGTAGTTCTGATACCCAAGCCTTTTGGGCAATGGAGGATGTGTACTGACTTTCGTGATTTGAATAAAGTGTGCCCTAAAGACTGCTACCCCTTGCCTCGTAGGGTATTAATCAGTTAGTTGACTCTACTGTAGGGTATGAAGTTGTATCTCTCATGGATGTCTACCGAGGGTATCATCAAATCCCACTAGCGAAGGATGATCAGAAGCGTGTCAGTTTTGTGATAGCAGGAGGGTTGTATGCTTACGTAGTGATGCCTTTTGGCCTAAAGAACGTGGGAGCTACTTATCAACGACTCATGGACAAAAGTTTTGAAGAAAAAAAGGCAAGAATGTGGTGGTGTATGTTGACGACATTCTGGTCAAGTCCAAAATGGCTTGGGACTTAGTAATAGACTTGAAAGAAACCTTTGCTACTCTGAGAAGGTATAATATGAAGTTGAACCCCAAAAAGTGTCTTTTCGAAGTAAAGAGTGGAAAATTTATGGGATATATTGTTACAGAGAAGGGGTTGCAGGCTAATCCAGAGAAGGTGTAGGCACTCTACAATATGAAGTCGCCTACTAATCTACGAGAGACTCAAAAGTTAGTGGGAAGAATAGTTTCCTTGTCTCAATTTATAGCCAGATCGACAGACAAGGGACTACCCTTCTTTCGAATTCTGCACAAGGCTGCTCGATTCCGGTGGGATGATCAATGTGAGTAAGCTCTCCAAGAACTAAAAAAGTATTTAGTTGAACTACCGCTACTAGCTAAACCAGTCTCAGGAGAACCACTGTTGATGTATTTAGCTGTTTCAAAAGGAGCTATCAGTTCAGTGTTGTTGAAGCAGGAAGGTTCTCAATAGCATCCCATTTATTATACTAGTCATATCTTGAAAGGAGCAGAGTCACAGTATACTGAGTTGGAGAAATTGACATACATCCTAATTCTGACAGCTCATAAATTGAGGTTGTATTTCCTAACCTATCTGATCAATGTCTTGACTCACAACGAATTAGGTAAAGTGGTTACTAAACCTAATTTTTCAGGAAGGTTAGTCAAGTGGGCTATGGAGCTAAGTGAATATGACATTCACTGCCATCCCCGAACTGCTATCAAGGCTCAGTTGTTAGCCGATTTCTTAGCAGAGGTACCCGTAGTGTTGGAGAACAGTTCGGCTGAAAAAGAAGAAGGAAAAAAGGTACGAAATGTTTTTGTGGATGGGTCTTCTGGATCTACAGGCGATGGAGTAGGGGTGTTGTTGGTATCCCCCAAAGAGGAAGAAACCCGCATCGCCGTTCACCTCGGATATTGAGCGTCCAATAATGAGGCAGAATATGAGGAAATTCTAGCCAGATTGCAGGCAGCCAAAGATGTTGGGGAAACTTTAGTTATTAAGCATTCAGATTCTCCATTTGCTGTGTCGCAACTCCAGGGTGCTTTTACTGTTCGGGAAGAGAGATTGTAAAAATATCTGATAGCTTTTGAAAAAGGAAAATCTCATTTCCTGGAGGTCATCCTGTAGAGAAAACAACAATAAGGCAGATGAATTGGCTCGGCTAGCTAGTGCCCTAGAAGGAGTGAGACAGCAAGGCTCTATTTGCATGGAAGTTCCTAACTCCCTGGTGATATGCAGTGTAGAAGAGGTGGCATCGGAAAGTGATCAGATCCCCGATTAGAGAACTGATATTATGACATATTTACAGCAAGGCAAGGTTCCTGATGAAGGAGGAGCGACATCTACCTTGGTGATCAGAGCGAAGCGATTTATAGTTATTGATGGGAGTCTGTACAAAATGTCTTTTGGGCACCCCCTATTAAAATGCTTGGGGAAGGAAGATGCTGAGTGGGTGCTTCGAGAAATACACGAGGGATGTTGCAGCAATCATTTGGGAGGAAGAGCCCTGGCAAGGAAAGTACTGCTGGCTGGGTATTTCTGGCCAACTTTTTATCAAGATGTGACCTGTCTAGTACAAGCTTGTTCAGCCTGTCAAAAGTATAGCAATCGATCCGAGTGACCCACCGAGTTGATGAGGGCTTTAGTTGCTTCCTGCCCCTTTGATCAGTGGGGAATGGATATAGTGGGTCCCATCCCTACTGCACCTTTACAGAAGAAGTTTCTATTGGTAGCGGTGGATTACTTTTCTAAGTGGATAGAAGCTGAACCTTTAGCTAAAATCACAAAAATGTAGTAATACAGTTTATGTGAAAGAATATTATATGCCGGTATGGAATCCCACGAAGGTTAGTAAGTGATAATGGGCAGCAATTTCAGGGTAAGAAGATTAGAGAATGGTGTCAAAGCCTCAATATTCAGCAAGCTTTCACCTCGGTAGCCCACCCTCAGGCTAATGGCCAGGTGGAGGTAACTAATAGAATCCTCATTCAGTGGTTGAAGACTAAACAGGGCGCTCGGAGAGGAAATTGGGTAGATGAATTGCCTAAGATTTGATAGGCCTACCGAACTACTCCCAAAACGGCCACGGGAGAAACCCCATTTAGCTTGGTGTATGGAACCGAAGCAGTTATTCCGATGGAAGCCATTCTAAGAAGTGCCCGAATCGAAGCCTATGAGCTAGAACAGAATCAGATCATCAGAAGAATTGAGCTGGACTTGCTAGAAGAGAAGTGGGAGCAAACTTGAATGCGAGCTAGATTTTATAAGCAAATAATATAGCAAGCCTTTAACAAAAGGGTGGTGCCCAGGAGGTTTCAAGAAGGCGACCTAGTCTTACGCAAGATCAACCCTATAGGAGACCTTGAAAAGCTAGATCCTAATTGGGAAGGGTCTTACATTGTTACTCGCCGAGTGGCTAGGTCAGCCTATTACCTAAAAGATGATAAGGGCAAGGAGTTACCTCAGCCCTGGAATGTTGCACACTTAAAATATTTTCATACCATGTAGAAGAAGGTTATTGAAAGGAGAAATTTGGCCTATTTCCTATGGGTTTATGTGTCCCTCAGTATATATCATCATGAGTAATAAACACGAGCAGGGGCGAGAAATAAATATCATTGAAAAGTAGCTTCCCATTTGCAGAATAAATAAAGTTAAGAACAATATCAAGGATAAATAATCCATTGAGGCAATTGTCCATAGGTAACAACAGTTCTAAAATGTCAAAGCCAACATGAATGTTACAGTCTAAAATGATCTAAGGGATAACGCCTGAAGCCAATTTCCCAGTGTAAAAAAGAGCAGGTTGATCGGTCGGAGAGAATCCCTGGTTAGCATACTACCGAACTGCTTCGTTGAATCCGTCCTGGTATGTAGCTCGCATTAAAGACAACAAACACTCTTGTTGGTTCGGGTTAGTCGCGCGCACATCTTTATGAAACCTGGTGCAATAATCCTGATGCTCCCGAAGAGCTTGACGAGTTTGACAATATCATTGGGATACTTGAAGGATAGCGTCGGCTAGAGTGGATATATCATCGGATCGGGAAGTCTGACCCTGCTGCATGATCATCGACATCTCCATCATATCTTGGTGCATGGAAGCCGAACTCCCCTCCACCACCTCAGTATAAGTCCTGGTCTAAACAATTTCGCTACTCAATTGCTGTAAGGAAGCTTCTTGGCGGCGAATTTGAGAATGAGCATGAGCCCTAGAGGTTATTAATGTTGAATTTTCGTGTACCTCCCTATTTAACTGGGTCTGGAGGTCAAATATAGTATTCTCATCTTTTTGTTTCTTGCACCGAAGAATGGATATAATCTCTGTATCCTTCTCTTGTTGGCACTGAAGTACTGCTATTGTTTTGGCATCTTCTTGCTTCTGTCACTGAAGCTCAATTATTTGATCTTGGTAGTCTACCACTTCTTGTAATATGGAATTATCTCTATAATAGAGGCAAGGGCATTTTCATTTTCTTACTAGGCGCCCTAAAGAGCGGATATGATTTCAGCATCCCTCCGTTGCTGATCTTGGAGGGCAGCGATAATCTCAGTGTCCTTCCGCTTTTGAGGACGGGCTTCGGCCAGTTGATTCTGGCAGCGAGCCAATTCTTGCAACAAAAAGCTCTCTCTTTCTTTGAAAGCAATGTGGTCTTCCATCTATTGTTGAGTCTATTGCTACAATTGATTATGATAATGAGAGAAGGAGTGGTTCAGCTCCTGATAATTCACCAGCACTTGAAAATAGAAAACGGGGAGGGATGTCATGGTTGTAAATATGTGCCAAAGTAACCGAGAAGCGTACTAGCTCCAGGGTATGGCACAAACTCTCCATCCTCAGAATGAACTCCTCTAAGTTAAGGATTCGAGTATTCCTGTCAGAGGAGGAAGAAGGAGTGGAGGCAACTAGAGGGGTGGATTCACTCATAATGGGAAAGAAAGGGGGCAGTACAGAAGGTTGCGCCACTGGGCCCAGAAGAAGAGGAATAACCCCCTGAACAGAAGAAGGGATTCCTAAAGAAGAGGATGTAGAAGTTGTAGGGAAGAGAGTTGTTGCCAAAAGGCTCATTGAAGCAGGGGAGGCCAAAGGGAAGCTTTGTGGTGGTTGAAGAATGCCAGAAACCACCTACTGAATAATGGAAGAAGGGGAACTCTCGGGAGAAGGGAAGGAAGAAAGAGTAAGGGGATGGAATGGCTCTGATGATATGGAAAGGAGAATAGGAGAAGAAACTGAAAGAGTATTGGTTGTTGGAGAAGGTATAATTGTTTTTGCTTCTTCGTTGGTGGAAGGAGGATTGCCAGAATCAGGTTCTAAGTCCGTCTTTGGTGAAAAGCTTTCCATGCTAGGGGTCGATGGGGAAGATGATGGGAACATGGTCGGAATTTGTAAAGGCAAAGATGGAGGAGATTTAGCTGAAACTGGTTCTAATTTTGGGGGAAGCTCAGAAGAAGAAGGAGAATCAGGAGAAGTTGTCTTTCCTTCCTGAAGTCACTGGTGTGCAACTCCCCTCAATTCGACTTTACTCTTTAAAAAAGGAGGGGGTGACCTATGGCCACCCAAAATTGAAGGTGGAGAAGCGGACGGGCTAGGGTTTGGTGATAATGGTGAAGAAGGAAGTGGAGAGGATTGCAACAATTGGGGGTTTACATTGGACGAAGATGAAACAACTAGGGATGAAGGTGCGGAGGAACGAGGAGAAGAGGTGGATGTTAGAGCAAGGGCAAGGGGTACAGGAGAGGCTGAGGCAAGGGGCGGTGATGTTGTGGTAGCAGATGGTTGATCTCTGCCTTGTCTAAGCTCCTGAAGGTATTCCGCCATCATTCGTTGAAGAAGAGACTGCATCTTGGCCTTCAGGATTCAAGGAACACAAGGAAGTCGTCCGAAGGAAGCCAGAAAGTTTCTGGCAGGTGGAGAAAGGAGGAGAAGGGCTGGGAACTAAAGGGAGGCAAAGATGAAGAAGGGGGAAGATGAAGAGTCTTATATATGGGTAAGGGTATGCTTTTGGTACTAATTGGGCTTCAGAGAAGAGATGTGGGCCCCAAGGAGATTCCGAATCATGATTTGTCTTTTTATGGACCGTTAACAATCGGAGTCATCATCCCCATGCAGTGGCAGAACGGAGGAGTAGGGTTTAAGGTAGGAACACCTGTGAAGAGCGACGGAGTAAAAAATATTTATTCCGACCCGATTGGGCAATGCCCTAGATCGGGTCATCACATTTTTTATGGCCCAGTATCGGCCGAAGCCATCATCCCTGTGCGATGGTGGAACGGAGGAGTAGGGTTTAAGGTACATACACCTATGGAGAACGGCGGAGTAAAAAATATTTATTCTGACCCGAGTGGGCAATGCCCTAGATTGGGTTGTCACATTTTTTATGGCATGGTATTATCCAGAGCCATCATCCCCATGTGATGGTGGAACGGAGGAGTAGAGTTTAAGGTAAATACACTTTGTGAAGAACAACGGAGTAAAAAATCATTCTGACCTGAAGGGCCAAAGCCCTAGATTGGGTCGTCACACTTTTCATGGCTTGGTATTAGCCTAAGCCATTATCTCCATGTGGTGGCGGAATGAAGGAGTAGGGTTTAAGGTAAAAACACCTGTGAAGAGTGGCGGAGTAAAAAAGTCATTCCGACCTGACTAGTCAAAGCTCTAGGTCCGATCGTCACATTTTTACGGCTCAGTATTAGCTGAAGCCATTATCCCCGTGCAGTGGTAGAACGAAGGAGTTGGGTTTAAATGCACTTATAAAAATGGCGGAGTAAAAAATTTCGACCTGACTATGTGAAGCCCTAAGTCAGGTCATCACAATTCTCTCTGCTTGCCTACAAGTCAAGCAATTATCCCTGTATGGTGGCGGAACGGAGGAGTTGGATTCAAGGTAGATGCGCAGAAGGACAAACGGTGGACTAAAAAATTTTGATCTGACTAGGCGAAGCCCTAAGTCAAGTCATCACAATTCTTTCTGCTTGCTTGCAATTTAAGCAATTATCCCCGTATGGTGATGGAAGGGAGGAGTTAGGCTCAAGGTAGATGCACAGAAGGACAAACGGCGGAGTAAAAATTCTTATCTGACTAGGCGAAGCCCTAAGTCAGGTCATCACAATTCTTTCTGCTTGCCTAAAAGTCAAGTAATTATCCCCATTGAAGGGTGTGGATCCAAAGCTTCGCTTCCCACCTCGGTCGCTTGTGCATGGCGATCCCATCTACGTCCCCGGATTAAAAAAAATTAATCCTTGACGAAGAGGGATTACCCAAGCAACCGATCCATCGTCGTGCTATTCGATTAGAGTGGTCACTTGAACAAACTTATTGTCCAAGTAACCTACCTCTTTTCTTCGATTAGCCACGGAATAGACGATGTACGGATCGCCGGTTTTTGTGTTTATCTTCGGGGTCCAAGTAAATTAGCCACATGTAATTAATTACATCATACAAAGAAACAAAAGGAAACAAAAACAAGAATTATACCTCTTGTTTACCTCAAAGTCTTTTATTGTATGTCCTATCCTCCTCTTGGACGTTGTGTGGGCAACGATCCTCCAAGAGATGAAGCCTCCTAGATCATGAATCTTCCTTTCCTTGTTCGTTTCGAACAAAGGAAGATAATAAGCTCCCTTCTTTTCCTTTCTAGTTCCGGACACAATCCCTTTGGAGAAAGATCAAACAACCGTCTCCTCTTTGTTGTTGTCGCCGGCCACCAAGGAGAGGGAGATGGAATTGCCGACCAAGATTGATATCTTGCCGCCGGCCAAATGAGAGGAGTAGGAGGAGGTTTCGGCGCCGGCCAAAGCAAGGAGGAAGAAGATGGGCGCCGGCTACCAATTAGGAAGAGAAGGAAGCAAACCCTAATCCTTCCAAAGAGTTGTCACCCAAGCCTAATTCCCAACCCTAGCCGCCCAAGCCAAAACCCTAATCTCCCAAAGATATCTTGCCGCCCACTCCTAAGCCCTTATTTATAGAGTTAGGCTTAAGCCTCCTTTTAATCTCCACCGTCGGATCTAGAGATTTAATCTCAACCGTCGGATCTAGAGATTTAATCTCCACCGTCAGATCTAGAGATTTAACCTCCACCGTCAGATCTAGAGTTCCATTTTCCACCATCGGATCTAAACTTCATGAGGGTTTTAATAGGCTACAATAGGGACCATGAGGAGGAGTTGGAACTTAGCCACCCAATGGATCAAGCCCACATAAAGTCCGATCCATTAATGATAATCCATTCCACTAGAGGATTATCATTGATCTACCTCACCAACCCCCATAAGTTAATATGGGCTCCATATATTATTTTGTACATTTAATCTCCTCCTATAATCAACGACACACCATGTAAATAATATCATTTTTCAACTTACCGAGCTTATCGATTTACTCTATAAATCTCTCCCATTGGTAAATCAAAGAAATAAATACTAAGTACATGTGCCCGTTATTATATCGGAATTAAGAGCATGTACACCATAATATCCAAGGTCTGATTCAATTATGTAGTCAGCAATAAATTGAATCACCTCTAAGTCGATCCTGCTCAATACACATAAATTGTACTAGTGTAATTCTATGGTCAAGACAAACCAATACCAAATCACATTACAACCATACCAATAGTTTGTTCAAAACCATCTCGGTTGTGAGCCTTTACTTATACTCTATAAGGAACTGATAACATAATCTCCCGTGTGACACTACACACCATGTTATCTACAATGTAATGTATTAGACAATATGCATAACCATAAATATGCAAATAATGATCATGTGATTCTTATTTCAAAAATAAAGATGTTCATACAAAAGATAGACTTTTTAGTATACATCCCAACACCCATATGGCAGCGGAATGGAGGAGTTGGGTTCAAAGTAGATGCATAGAAGGACAAACAGCGAAGTAAAAAATTTCGACCTGACCAGGCGAAGCCTTAAGTCAGGTCATCATAATTCTTTCTTCTTGCCTCCAAGGCAAGCAATTATCTTCATATGGTGGTGGATCGGAGGATTTGGGTTCAAGGTAGAGGCAAAGAAGAAGAAACGACGCAGTAAAAAATTATTTCAACTTAACTAGGTGAAGCCCTAGGTCAAGACATTACCATTCTTTCTGCTTACCTTTAGGTCGAGCAATTATCCCCGTGTGGTGGTGGATTGGAAGAGTTGAGTCTCCACTCAACTATATTATTATTATTATTATCCCCGTGTGGTGATGGATTGGAAGAGTTGAGTCTCCACTCAACTATATTATTATTATTATTATCCCCGTATGGTGGTGGATCGGAAGAGTTGAGTCTTCACTCAGCTATATTGTTATTATCCCCATGTGGTGGTGGATCGGAAGAGTTGAGTCTTCACTCAACTATATGGTTATTATCCCCGTGTGGTGGTGGATCGGAAGAGTTGAGTCTTTACTCAACTATATTATTATTATTCCCGTGTGGTGATGGATCGGAAGAGTTGAGTCTTCACTCAACTATATGGTTACTATCCCCGTGTGGTGGTGGATTGGAAGAGTTGAGTCTTCACTCAACTATATTATTATTATCCCTGTGTGGTGGTGGATCAGAAGAGTTGAGTCTTCACTCAACTATATTGTTATTATCCCCGTGTGGTGGTGGATCAGAAGAGTTGAGTCTTCACTCAACTATATTATTATTATCCCCGCATGGTGGTGGATCGAAAGATATGATGGTGGATTGGAAGAGTTGAGTCTTCACTCAACTATGTTATTATTATCCCCGTGTAGTGATGGATCGGAAGATATGATGGTGGATTGGAAGAGCTGAGTCGTTACTCATATGTGTTATTATTACCCTCATATGAGGGCAAATCGAAGGAATGGGGTTTAAAGTTTATCCATCCGAGATCATACACAAGAGGAATGGCGGCTAAGTGGTTGGATGGGTTGAAGGGAGCATGGACTTGGACTCGGTAAGTTTCTATTTACCATTGGCATTGGAATCCTTTATTCATTTTCATAAAATATTTATTTGGCGAAGAAGAAACATACGCAGTCTTTTATGAAAGGGATTTTATTGATAAAGGAAGATACAAGGTAGTCTTCCAGAAAAGAAAATAACAAGAGGTGCACCCTAAGGGGGACTAAGGTTCTTCCCCAGGGGTGTTGAGGGGGCTTCCTTACACTTGCCCGGATAGCGGAACAACTACCTGTATAAATATATGCTTGGTCAAGTTCTTCTGGGCCACCGCCAACTCTTGGCGCAGGGTGTAGTTGCGAGTGGAGGCTAACAACAGGCACCTCTTTAGGTCCTGGACTTGTTCTTCCAGTTCTTTGATGCGGCATTGTTCTTCTATTCACATCTCCGGAGAATGAGAGTTACTATCTTGCTCTGATATGTACTCCATGGTGTAAGTAAGGGAAGGGAGGGAAGTACACTGACAAAAGTAGAAGAACAAAGGGGTGTGTTGGATGAAGGTAGTGTTGGGGGGTTTTATAGAAGGAAAGAGAGGTATTAATGAATCCCCTTGGGAAATAGAGGTAGTGAATGTAGATAAGATGGGAAGATGTAGGGGCAGTAGTGGGGGTAGTTGAATGCAGTAATTCTGAAAAGACTATTCGTATCCCGTGAGGAAGGTAAGTATGAAGCCAAGTCAGCTGATGTAGAGCTTAGTCCTTTTCTGAATATATTCCTCAATTTTGTTATGCGGAGTCAACCGGTTGAACAGACCTATTATCATCGAAGGTGTTTTGCTGAGAATATCTGAAGCCAGTAAAAAATAACGGGGACAAGCTTAAATATTTCTTTCTTTTTATAAAAATGAAAAGTAACAGTTACATCAGTTGAAATGTTGTTCACATAGGTCTATTATTATTATTATTGGAAGATTCGACAAAAGACTCCTCTGTAGGAGGAGGCATTAGAATGATCCTATGGAAGTTACCTCATGCCTGGGGTGAAGGAGGTGGAGCTCCGGCTGGGGGAGTGGAAGAACCTCATGTTAGGGCAATCAACCCATGTGATATGGTTTTGATGTGTGTGGAAAAGGGTTTAAGTTAGGATTGATATGGATTTGATATGTTCGTTGGAGTCATGCAGGACTTAGTAATTCGCACATGGATGATGGAGCATTGGCAGGATTCACCATCTCATGACTCGGTCCTTGAGTCAATGAAAGATGCATTGCGGAAGTCGTGCGCTTGGTGCATCCGAGGGACCGTCGGACGAGGAGAATTGGAGTGAAGCCGAAGGAAGTAGACTTCAGGGCGAGACGCGAAGAATAGCGCTGCGAAGCGGTGCACTTGGCGCATCCGAGGGACATGGTCGGATGAAGAGAACTTCGAAGGCGAGGGACTCCAAGGGAATGAGAGTGAACAAATGTAACCCGGGATGGGGTAGCTAGTTAGGTGAACTTGGCCAATTGACTAAGTGTCAGATGGGTATTACCAACACCAGTCGACTACTATAGGTAGCAGTCGACCGATCCAAGTTGATTGGAGACTCGACTGGTGTTCGAGTCAAACTTCTAGCTGAACAGTCGACTGCCAGCTTGTGGCAGTCGACTACTAGCTCCATCAGTCGACTGCCAAGGGGAGTAGTCGACTGATGTCGAGGGTTTTGGGCACAGAAGCTTGAGCAGTCGAGTGCTCGCTTCTGGCACTCGACGATTGGCTCCATCATTCGATTGATGGGAAGATTAGTCAACTGATGTGGGAGCTGTTGGATGGAATCCAACGTGGAAGAAGCCGTTAGAGGGCAACGACCACAGTGGCAGTCGACTGATTGGGGCATCAGTTAACTGTTGCTGGCTCAACGGGAAGAATGACCTCTTCCCTATAAGAAGAGGCCTTTGGACACTTGGGGAGGCTAATGCTTTAACTCCAAACAACACACAAGTGCCCAAAACATTTTCCTACTCTTCTTACTTGCATTTATCTCAATCCTATTATAAGAAGAGTGATCTTGTAAGAAAAGGTTACCTCCACCTAGCTTTATGCAAAGGAGAGATTATTGGAAAGGTTAAGGAGTGATTCACCTTGGAACGAATCGGATCGTGGATTAGCGGCAAGGCCGTGAATCACGTTACATCTCCGGTGTTAGCATTTGTGCTTACTTCTTGCATTTACTTAATTATCTTTTATTATTCCATTGCGCTAATATTAATTATAGACGATTAATCGAACGACGTCCACCGTACGCGATAAAAGGCTATTCACCCCCCTCTAGCTGGCCACCGACGTTCCAACAAGTGGTATCAGAGCTAAGTCGCTTGTCATCGGACTCACCACCGTAACAAACACAACAACATGGCTGGCTCCAACATTCATCCGCCAAAGTTTAAGGGGGAATTCGCTTGGTGGAAGAAGCAAATGCAAGTATTTTTTGAAACTGACTTCGATATTATGTTGATAATGGAAAACGGTTTCGAGATGCCTAGGGATGAAGAGGGGAGACTACTAGAGAAATCAAGGTGGACTAAAAAGCAAAGGGAGGATACCTTGCAAATTCAAAGGCCAAGAACTACTTCTTCAATGTACTCCCCCAACAAGAAATGAACCGAATTGGAGAGTGTGCAAGTGCCAAGGAAATGTGGGAAAGATTGGTAGAACTTCATGAAGGCACTTCCAAGGTGAAGCTTGCAAGAAGAGGCCTTCTCCACTCCCAACTCAACAACATTAAACTCGATAAAGGGGAGAAAGTATTATCACTACACTCTAGATTCAAAGAAATAATTAATGGATTGTCTAGTGTAGGTGAAAAGCTCTCCAACCGGGATATGGTCATGAAGGTTATAGATGTCTTTCCCCGGTCCTCAAAATGGAGCTCCATGATGGACTCCTTCTACATCTCCAAGAATCTAGAGGTGAGCACTCTAGAGGAATTCTTCTCCACCATGGAGTTACATGAAACAAGGCTTGAGGGAATAATTGAAGAACCAAGCATTAATCCATCAAGGGGAGTGGCACTAGTAGCAAGCAAGGGGAAGAAGAAGAAGGAGACGCCACCTTCATCATCGGATGAAGACTCCTCCTCCTCCATGGATAGCATGGAAGAAGCATATATGGTAAAGAAGGTAAGGCGTGCTTTGAAAAATTTTAAATTTAACAAATCTAATGATAGGAGGAGAAGGCCAAGGAGGGAAATTATATGCTACAATTGCCAAGGAGAGGGACATATAAGAGATGATTGTCCCCTCTTGAACAAGAGCAAAAAACAAAGGAGTAAGAAAGAAGAAAAGAAGAAAGTGAGCAAGAAAAAGGAAGAAGAGAAGAAAGCCAAGGAGAAAGGGAAGGCTAAGGCACACAAGGCTACATGGGATGATCCGTCATCATCATCCGAAGAAGAATAAGCCTTCACAAACCTTGCTCTAATGGGAATAGATGATTTGGACTCCACCTCCTCCGAGGAAGAAGAAAGAAGCACTAGTGAGGAGGAGAGCTCGAGTGAAGGGGGAACGTCCTCATCTTCATCCTCATCATCGGAAGAGGATTTGGTAAGTGAGGTAACAAATCTCCCTCCCAAGAAAATTATGTCCATGATTTCTAGCTTAACTAAGGAATTATTTAGGGCTAAGAAAAAGAACAAAAGCATGCAAAATGAAATTAAGGCCCTAGAAGAAAAGCTAGAAAAATCATATTTAAATGTAAATGATAATGCTTCTTCTAGTATCAATAATGCATGCTCACATGATGATTACATGCCTTTTGATGTTAATGATGCATGTATTGAAGAAAATAGGGCTTTAAGAGAAAAGGTAGATCATTTAACTAAGGCCCTAGAGAAATTCACTATAGGCTCCAACACTTTGAATATGATCATTGGGAGCCAAAGGGAAAGTTTCAATAAAAAAAAAAGGCCTAGGTTATAAGGGAAATAAATATGAAAAGGCCTATCATTGCCTAATTGCTAGGGGTCAAGCCAAAAATAAGATGATAGCTAGAAAATGGATCCCTAAGGAATTTTTAGTGAACCCTATAGGAAAGAATTTGTATTGGGTTCCCAAATCCATCCTTAAGGGTTAGTAAAACCCTAGGTTAGTCAACCATGAGTAGAATTTACTTATATCATATTGAATGGTTGACTTAGGATGGTGTGGGTTATAAATTTTTAACATAGTGTTGGGTGATGATAATGTACCCATAAATTGAATGCTTGAATCATGATTCATGCTTAATTTTATATCTTATGATCATGATATGTAATTAGTGATTTATAATCATGATATGCAATAATTGATGATTTATGATCATGATTGATAATTCTTGATGCATGTTCATGATTGGTTTTTTAGGATGATACTTAACCATGGGTAGAAATGCATGAAATTTTGGTTAAGTGCAAATACCTTTAGGAACATCTCACATCCCACTATAAGGCTAACTTGATTGAGAACATAGCAATGGGTGAGATGATAGGATTATACAAATGGTCCACTCATGCTTATGACATTTAGATGGGTCATTAAGTGTATCAATATATTAATCATAGACCAACTATGGAAAAAATGAATGTTTAATCAATGGACATATTGCCCATAGATCATAGTTGGATATTTTAAATGTTTTAAAAACTTTTTATGTTTCATAAACAGTGAGTTCATGTTTTAAAAAAATTCAAGGCAAAACTACGCCTCAAAGATGATACAAACTTTAGACTTTTTGCAACTTTTGAGTTTTTGCCTAATTTTTGAAAATAAAATGAATATTCTTGAAAAATTATTTTTCACTGATAAAGGAACTCACTAGAAATATGTATTTCAAATTTCATGATTTTTTGAATTTTTTATAATTTCTGGTGCATTTCTGAAGTTCATTCAAAAAATCAGAAAAACTTGAAATTGAGTACCAGTCGACTGATTGAATGATGTACTGTGCATGAGCACAATAACCTATTTTATCAGGTTTTGAGTGGTTTTTTGGGTATTTTTCTTCCTTAGACTTGATGTCATGAGTGTACAATATTTATATAATGTTTTTGATGGTGTCAAAGGGGGAGAATTATGAGAGTTTAAGTTAATCATGCTAAGGGGAGAGTTAGCATGTCTTAAGGGGGAGTTGCATGTTTAAGGGGAAGTTTTTATACTCATGTTATTTACATGCTTTCTTGCCTTATGTTTTTATGTTATTGTTTTACCTAACTTAAATGGATTGTCATACATCAAAAAGGGGGAGATTGTTAGGGCAATTAACCCATGTGATGTGGTTTTGATGTGTGTGGCAAAGGGTTTAAGTTAGGATTGATATGGATTTGATATGTGCGTTGGAGTCATGCAGGACTTAGTAATTTTCATATAGATGATGGAGCATTGGCAAGATTCGCCATCTCATGACTCGGTCCTTGAGTCGGTGGAAGATGCATTGCGGAAGTCGTGCGCTTGGTGCATCCGAGGGACCGTCGGACGAGGAGCATTAGAGTGAAGCCGAAGGAAGTAGACTTCAAGGCGAGACACAAAGGATGGCGATGCGAAGGCGTGCACTTGGCGCATCCGAGGGATGTGGCCGGAAAAAGAGAACTTCGAAGGAGATGGACTCCAAGGGAATGAGAGTGAGCGAATGTAATCCGGGACGGGGTAGCTCGTTAGGTGAACTTGGCCAATTGGCTAAGTGTCGGATGGGTTTTCCCGACACCAGTCGACTGCTATAGGTAGCAGTCGACTGATCCAAGTCGACTGGAGACTCGACTGGTGTTCGAGCCGAACTTCTGGCCGAATAGTCATCGCCACCCGTGGCGCCGATCGTTAGCTCCATCACGATCGATGTCGAGGGTTTCGGGTACGAGCTTGACCACCAAGTGCTCGCCGCACTGACAGTTGACTCCATCACCGATCGATGGGAAGATCAATCGACTGATGTGGGAGCCGTTGGATGGAATCCAACATGGAAGAAGTCGTTAGAGGGCAACGGCCACAGCGATAGTCGACTGATCGGGGCATCAGTCGACTACTGCTGGCTCAATGGTAAGAATGATCTCTTCCCTATAAGAAGAGGCCTTTGGACAATTGGGGAGGCTAATGCTTTAACTCCAAACAACACCCAAGTGCCCAAAACGTTTTACTACTCTTCTTACTTGCATTTATCTCAATCCTATTGTAAGAAGAGTGATCTTGTAAGAAAAGGTTACCTCCACCTAGCTTTGTGCAAAGGAGAGATTAGTGGAAAGGTTAAGGAGTGATTCACCTTGGAACGAATCGGGTCGTGGATTAGCGGCAAGGTCGTGAACCATGTTACATCTTCGGTGTTAGCGTTTGTGCTTACTTCTTACATTTACTTAATTGTCTTTTATTATTCTATTGTGCTAATATTAATTGTAGACAATTAACCAAACGACGTCCACCGTACACAATAAAAGGCTATTCACCCCCCTCTAGTCGGCCACCGACGTTCCAACACCTCATTCGGAGGGATCGGAAGAAAGGCAACAGCTGGGGGAAGAGGAGGAAGTACGGATGGGGCCTGGGGATCTCCCATGGTGTACTCCTAGGTCATCGGAGGGTTCCAGACCCAATTACCGAAGGAGAGGAAGGGAGCTCGAAAGGACCTTCTTGCGCCAGAAGCTGAGGTATCGGCTGGAGTCGGGGGAGGAGGAGGTCGGTACGTAGAAGTGGCAGTGGATTGAGTGTCAGAGTCATCTGAAGAGCTCGTGCCCAAATGACTTAAGTCGAGGGAGTCGGAGCCTGAGCTTACATCGATGGGGCATCCTGCAGAAGTCATGAGGGTAGGATAAGAATGAACAAGACTTGTAATGGCAATTTTATAGAAAGGGAAGAAGGCTCACATTCCTCCTTGGGAAAGGAAGGAGAAGGTGAAGGGTCAAGAGAATTAATGGCATTAGTATGGGAAATAGCAAAGGTATTCATCCCGAAACGGGTGACTGCATCCCCATCTAGGCAAGGAGAGGTGATTTGGCTTGATAACTTATAGTACATTTTACCACACGGGAAGTGACTCTGAATTAGGGGGAATAGTGGCTTTTATAGCCCGAGTGAATCCCCGAGTGGAAGAAAATGGTAGTCGACTGACACTATAGAGGATAGGTGATCTTGGGCAATATAAGAGATAAATCTAATTCGTTGTAAGGAAAAGGGGAAGAACAAAATTGGCCCTTGAATATTTTCTCATTGATAATAACTATTCATACATTACAGGGAATACTAAATATTACAATTCGAAGAGGCTCGGGGGGTAGTTAGCCAGGGAAACCTCCGAATCCAGGTGGCTTGTATCTGCACCCGGTGGAGGGTAGCCCTTGGCAGCGTTCTGAGCTGAGGACCCTTCGAAACCCAGGATAAATAGTTTCACTCCTTTCATATTGTATCTTCATGTCCTCCTCCTGCTCTTTCCATTATGCCTGATGTTCAGATAGTTAAGCGGCCACCGTGTCTCTGTCTTTGGTGACTGCCACAGCTTGTTGGCTCAAGGAGGCCATAGCTTCAGAGTATTCCTTGTGTAATCCTTGCTGCTGCGTAGAGATGGATGTCAACATTCTAGGAAGGCTAGAAATAGTGAAAGAGATGTCTTCTAGCTTCATTCGACAGGTAATTATAGAGGCCTCCAATGCGTGGTTCTTTTCTTGAATTTGAAGGAGAGCCGTTGAAGATTGAGAAGCTTGGGTCTCTGCCTATTTAAGCTGCACTCTATGCTTCACTAGTTCCTGGGTAAGGAGGTCGACCTATTGGAGCTGACTGGATTATAGAAATATCTGTTGGTGAAGGTCAACATTCTTCTTTAAAAGTTCTTCTTTCTCACTCTAGGCCATCACTAATTGCGTCATCAAATCCTCGCATTACATAGTCAGAGTGGTCTCCTTTCGTTTGCTCTCAGCCAATTGTTGAGTCAGTTTTTTCTATTGAGAAAGGGAGGCAGTATGACGTGCGGCCATGGTAGACTGATAGTTTACTATATTGGGAGTCGTCTAGTTGCAAGCAGTAACTACCTGGGGAAGAAGACAGGGTGTTATAAGATTAAGTACTAGTGTATATTAAATGTAAAGAAAGGAAGAATATACCTCCATCAAGAGTTTGCACAGGCGTTCATAGGGACCTTGTAGATGGGATTGATTGATAAGTCATACTTCTTCTGTGCTGCAGATCCTAAGAGAAGATCCTAAAGAAGTAGACGTTAAGGGGAGGATATCCCCCCCAATCAAAAAAGACTCTTCTGCGGATATATGGGGCACAAAAGAGTCCATGTTCAGAGTAGAAGGAGGCGAATGTGGTAATTCTGTATAGGTAAGTCGAGGAGGGAAATGTTAGTAATATATGAGAGGTGTCCTAAGGCAATCACCTTATGGTTGTTCCATTTATTTAATAAATGAAGATTCACTATTTGAGTATACGTGTTTTCATATATTTGATTGGATCTTAAACTCATTTACTGGATGTCCGCAATACGATTCATAGCATGAGAGAATTTGTGATTGGATCACAACTAGTGAGTTTCTCTACGTGTGTAATTGTGATGTATTGGAATTATCCCTAGTCGATGAATTGATGGATTAGGACGCCATCAATTCTGTTGAGACTAGCACGAGGTATACTCTTTGGTTTATCCAAGTAGTTGTTTCTCACTGGCTGGAGACATTGGGATGTCCGGAGTTAATCGTGGATGCTAGTTATGGTAACTAGTTCATTAAAGTGACCAGCTGTAAGACTTCATATGGTTCTCTGCATATAAGGATATATCAATGAAGTTCTTACAGCAGCTTAAGTGTGATGTTCCTTCGACTTGCGGTATTCAAGTCATCTTGGTCATGAAGACTTATGCTTTGACATCTTAAGCAAGCATCTCCGAGAAGATGTCGACCCGGGATGATTGGGTATAAGTCGAAGTGGCTGAAGGTGTTTGAATAACCTACAGAGGATTCACCGCTCCTTCCAAGGAGATGTATATCCTATGGCCTCTCGATGGATTGTTATTAGAGTCTTTGGCCAAAGCATTACATGTTTAGAGTATGGTACTCTTGGATACATGTGCAGTAACTAGAATTCGAAGGACGAGGAAGTAATACTTGGGCTAGGTGTGACATAGTCAGCCTAGTGGGGACTGACACAATATACCATGTCCTGAACCAAGTGGGTATAAGATGAGTGAAAGGAATGGGGCATGATTCTTTGTAGCTGCTGAAGGGTTTCAAAAAAGGTTCTGGAATCAACCGTTGATTTTCTGGTTAATTGGGGATCATGATGTACTACTAGGTGTCACTCATGATCGTTCTATAATTAATGGTTAATTATAGATGACCAACATAAATCGGGAACTTATTTGGTCACATGCACAATGAGCGTAATCCGAAGGATTTAAAACGAGTTTGAGAATAGGATTCTCATATCGAGAGAGACTAGATTTGGTTGGACCAAACAAAAAGCAAGTATGAAATGGTTTCAGTCGCATCGGAAGTATGGATGGGCTGTGTCTTTTGAAGACATGATGGACGAACCAAATCGGTTTGGTTCTAATCCAATGGTGGAAAATAAACCAAAGTGGTTTGGTTTGTTTTAAACGAATGAACCAAAGTTGGTTCGGTTCGTTTTAACTTAAAATAGACCAACGCAGTTTGGTTTATTTTAACTTAAGTTATTGGAGAAGGGTTAATGGATTTTAGTTATGAACCAATAACCGTTAGGAGAATGTGTTCTCTATAAAAACACGGCTTATGAGTTTTTCATGGAGAATTAATTGGTTCAAGGGTTTTGGAAACCCTAGCCTCCTTCTCCTCCTTCTTGCCGCCCAAGCCAAGGTGGTTGTCGCCCACCTTTGTGTCGTCGCCGCCCATTAGAGTTGCTGCCTCTCCTCACCGTCAGCCATCCACCAGCCGCCAGCGTTCCTTGGGCCACCCTCAGCTGCCGACCAACCTCCCTTGGCCACCGGTGACCAAGGAGTAACCGGCCAAGCCTTTGGCCGACCCCTTCTTCCTCCACAACAAGCTGTCCAGTTTTGGACAGCTTGATCTCCTTCGCGTGGAGAGGCTGTTTGGTCGGTGTTTTGTGCTCCGACAGTGGTCTACTTGCTGGGGATTAGATCTCCGCCAATCCTCATAGGTGGAGGGTTAAGTTTTCGTCAAACGGTTGACGGAAACCGCTTCCGACAAGTGAGTTTATGAAACTCATTTTTGGGATCTAAATTTATTTCGGATTGTGATCGTCTCTCGGATCACATCGTCTTCGACTCGGGGCCAGTGGCTTTTGCAAAGATGAGGCTCATGGCTTTGTGAAGCTATCCCGATGATACTCAGCGTGGATACAGATAGAGGTGATTCTAGCGAGAGTCGCTACGGTTGATGTCATTCCCGCTACACGTGATCCGTCAAGTATACCTAGTATAAGTTTCCTATTATTGCAAAATTTTAAATAGCGATTATATCTACACATGTTGTATCCTGCATGTGTGTGATGTGTGTGTTATAATAAATTATATTTATTACTTTTATTGCTTCCGCTGTGTACATGTTTACAAAATGTGTTCGAACACACACTCGCCGCGGTGCCGGGGAAACCCAACAGTGGTATCAGAGCCCAATTGTGTTTCGACATAATCGTAAAATTATTTTGCGATAGTTATAATTGTATTTATGAAAATATTCTACTTTTGGAAAATTTAGAAGTATTTATGGAAATTTTAATTTGTAAAGAAATTCAAATTGGAAGTTTCCTAATATGATTAGGAAATTACAATTTAGGAAATTTATTTCCTAAATTAGATTTGACTTTTCTTAATTAACACTTTCCATAAATAAACTATGTGATTATATTTGAAAATTTATTTTCTAATTTAATTATGATTTGATTTGGGAAATCAAATCTAAAATATATTTTATTTCCAAAATAATTATGACAAATAAGAAAACTATTTGTACATGCCAATTGCAATAGATGCATATCATTATGCCATGTATGTCGTGACATGTAGATGTATGTCATGTGTGTCATGCCATATAGATAATAGTTATTTGCATGCAAAGAGGATGAGACATTAAATCCCTTACACGACATTAAAGCCTACACCTTCCATTAATATGGTTAGAACCAGAGTTCCGTTTCTTATTTGGGTTGTTGGACTCTCTCCAACCCCGGCTCAAACCTGAACATGTTCAAACCATTGGAATAGTTTATTACTAATATGGTAAGAGTCAGAGATCAATCGTTAGTTTGGGTTGTTGGACTCTCTCCAAGCCTGACTAATTGGTTGAATGTGCTCTAACCATATTAAAACTATTTCTCGATTAATAAGTTGGCTTTAACCTGGAGCATCGGTTTGTTAGACTCTCTCCAAGGTCGATGTGAAGGGAGGTGAAGTTGGGTGCTCTGCATATAATACGTACTTGTTAATGAGTTAACAACCCGATGTATGTGTGAACATTCAATTAGTTGATAGCACATTGTGATAGTTTCATATATGTGATATGCAATTGGTATACTTGATACCTACCATCATAGCTAAGAATGGCTTGTTGGACTCTCTCCAAGGTTGTTCTTATCTATGTTGGATATCAACCCATTCGGAGATGGACCTACGATCTCCCAAATTAATTTTGAAGGGTTTGAAATTCAAAAAATGAATGGGATTTTGTAAATATATGTTGATGCATTTTAAAATCATTTTCTCATATATGCTTGATTTGCATTTCTAGGTTAATCGCTTAATCATGATGTCTTTGAATTTGCGCTCTATTTTGAATTCGAATAAATTGACTGGCCCGAACTTCTTGGACTGGCTTAGAAACTTGAGAATTGTTCTCAAGATGGAAAAGCTTGCGTATGTCCTCGAAGAGCCTCTTCCCGCCCGTCCTAGTGATGATGCAACTCTGGACCAATTGTTGGCCTATCAAAAACATGTGAGTGATTCTGAACTAGTGAGTTGCATCATGCTAGCCGCGATGGTACCCGAGCTACAGAAGCAGCATGAGCATATAGATGCTCATACCATAGTCTTTCATCTTTATGAGTTGTTTGATGAGCAAGTGAGATCTGAAAGGTTCGAAGTCTCCAAGCTCCTCTTCACCTCTGAGATGCAAGAAGGTTCATCTGTGGTACTGCTCAACATGCTGAAGATTGTTGAGCCTTCTGTGAAGCATGAGCAGGGGACGATACTTAGAGTCGTCAAGTTGGGTTAGGCCCGTCGGGTTGGCCCGCCCCGCCAAGTAATTTAAGCGGGTTGGGTTGAAATTTTATCAACCCGCCATTTTGACGGGCCTAAACGAATCAATCCGCCCGAGTTGCGGGTTAGACGGGTGGGCCCGCGGCGGGCTTGGGTTGGCCCGCGGGTTAAGAAATATCAAAAGAAGATAAATTTTGTGGAAAAAAACTATTTAAGCTTTTTTATCAATATTTTAATACTAACAAGTTCATAATCACAATCTTCTTCTATCACACATATAATTCGGCACAAAGTGTAGTAGAAATTAAAGAAAATAATAAAAAAATATTTCATTTAGGTACTCTAATAATTTTTTTTTATATACTCTAATTAGTTTATAATTATTTTATCACTACTATTTCAATTTCAATTAATATAGGATGATGATATATCAGAGTCAACTAATTATAAATGTCGAAAAATCTCAATTAAATTTTGAAGGAGCTAAAACTTGAATTTGTATACTATCAAGATTTGGATATTTTGGAGTGTTGAAAGAATAAAAAATATTAGTACCTAACATTGTCGATTGATAATTGAGTCTCAATTACAAAATTTTAGTTGTTTCAAATGCATAGTTTTTTTTACCATGGTATTCTATCCTCCTTGTCGATTATCACCTCAAGCCTTCACCATCTCAATAATTTTGGATTTTTTTATATTTTTTTGGCCCACAAGTTGGCTCGCCTAATCCGCAACCCGCCTTGGGTTGAGTTCGAGATTTCTCAACCCGCCAAGATGGCGGGTCGGCCCGCCCCTCCCCGCTAAATGTTAGATTTACGACGGATTAACCCGCCCCACCATTGATCGATCCGTTTGACAACTCTAATCACTACTATTTCAATCGATGTAGGAAATGATGACATATTAAAGTTAAATAATTACAAAAGCTAAAAAAAACTCAATTGAATCTCTATTTGGAGGAGTAAAAATTTAAATTTACATATTATCAAGTTTTGAATATTTTCGAACATTGAAAGAATAAAAAATATCGGTACTCAACTTTGTCAGTCAATCTCAATTATAAGATTTTAGTTACTTCAAATGCTTATTTTTCAAATCATGATACCCCATTTACCTTATCGATCATCATCTCAAACTCTCAACACCTTAGTAATTTTAGATATAGTTTTTTAATTTTTGTGGCCCGCGGGTTGGCCCGCCTAACCCGCAACCCGCCTTGGGTTGGGTTGTGTTGGAGATTTCTCAACCCGCCGAGATGGCGGGTCGGCCCACCCCTCTCTGCTAAATATTGAGTTAACGATGGGTTTGGCCCACCCCGCCATGGGTCGGCCCGTTTGACAGCTCTAACGATACTATTAGTTGATTGCTCGAAGAAAGGTTCTAAGAGGAAGTCAAAGGAACGGCAGAAGGGGAAGAAGAAAAAGTCTAAAAAGGCAGAACTAGCTCAAAAGGGCACTTGTCATCATTGTGGCAAGGAGGGCCATTGGCGAAGAAACTACAAGATTTATCTTAAGTCTATGAAGAAGAATAAGGCATCAGATACCCCATCTTCTTCAGATATCTTCGTTATTGATTGTCATTCTATTTCCTCAAATACTTGGGTATTGGATACTGGGTGTGGCTCACATATATGTAATGACATACATGGGCTAAGGAATAGAAGAAGACTCTGTAGAGGAAATGTTGACCGCTAGAGGGGGGGTGAATAGCTCGTTTCGTATGTTGATGGAATTCGTTCATGCTTGTCTCTACAATTTTCGTTAGCGCGCAGCGGAATAATAATAAAGCAATAACCAAATAGACAAACACAAATACACCAATACACAAGTATTTAACATGGTTCGGAACTGAATGGTTCCTACTCCATGGATCGAGCTCTAAAGAGCTCTAGTGATGCACACGCAACCACTAATCACAAATAACTCCTTCTCGAAACAATCCAGAGGTGGAGAAACCTCGTACAAATGATCTTACAACAGTAAGAAGTAAATACAAGCAATTACAACAAGGAAATACACTACAAGTAAAGGAAAAACACTTTACAATTGCCTTTGGATTGCTTGCTTTTGGTTGCTTGAAGAATAGCCTTGGAGACCCTGATTTGCAGCAACAAATTGCCCCAAAGTAGCTCAAGAATCGGATGTGATTTCCTCCTCCACGAGCTCCATTTAAAGCTTCTGCCTGGACTGAAAATTGCCGATCAGTCGACTGCTCGGGATCATCAGTCGACTGATGTCACTGTTGTTGTGAGATAACGGCTAGATCCACGCTGGAAAAATTCAATGGATCCACCATCAGTCGACTAATGGAGCCTTCACTCGACTGTTAACCTCGCAGTCGAGTCTAGACTCCATTCTGTGTCGAAATTCTCGAGCCCCAGTCGACTGATCACATGATCAGTCGACTGCTCAAGCCAGCAGTCGACTGCCCACCTCTGGCAATCGACTGCTGGGATACTTCTTGCAGTCAAACCCTAGTTGACTTACATCAGTCGACTGCTACATGGCACCAATCGACTGGCACACCTCAAACATGAGGTTTTAACCCAAGTATGGTGCCCCCATACTTGCTGACCACCCGTAGCCTAGACCTAAGTCTTCTAGCCACCTCCGTCAGCCTCGCGCCTATCGAATCCCTCTAAGTCATCCATGACTTGTTCATCCATACGCTATCCTTCAGGTGCTTCCATCGGCTATGTCATGCTAACGGTGTCTACACCGCCAAGGCACATTGGACTTACGCCACCAAGACTCCGCTTGGACTTTACGCCGCTAACCATTGGACTTATGCTGCCAAGACTCCCGCTTAGACTTTACGCCGTCAATATCAAACCCCTTGTACTTTCCAAATGCCAAGACTCAAGCTTGGACTTTCCCTTGCCAACCCATGTTGGACTTCTCATGCTAAGACCCATGCTTGGACTTTCCATGCCAAGTACTCAAGACTTGGACTTTCCATGACATGGTCAACTCTAGTCAACCATCAAAATCCCTCTCGAGTCAAACTCGAGTCCGTTCAATCATGACCCGGGTCGATTGTACAAACAATCTCCCCAAAATATTATCAGACATCAATGTCAAACATCAATGTCAAACCTCCATGTCAAACATCAAAACATCACTCGAGTCAAACTCGAGTCTGGTCAATCGTGACCTGGGCCGATTGCACCAACAATCTCTCCCTTTGTGATGTTTGACAAAAACACATATCCTTTGAGTTAGAACACTAACTCAATTCTTCTTACCAATTATCCCAAATTGGTAATCCCAAACATTCTCCCCAATTCTCCGAATTGACAATTAATAACATCAATTGATAACACTCTCCATAACATTCTCCCCCAAAACATTCTCTCCTTTTTTGACTAGCATCAAGGAGGTCAATGTCTCATATCCCAATGAGATCTTACAATCTCCCCCTTGGTCCAAAAATACCTAGGATGTCTACCATCTTCCTAGTGATAAGTCTCATATCACTCAAGAGAGGCAATCCTATACACTCTCCCAATTTTCAAATTGGGTATCTCAAAATTCTATTTTCCTCCTCATGAGGAAAAATACCATCCATCATCCTTTGATGGATACCTCCTCCTAAAAGCTTGCTCCCTCTTGACCATTGCACCAACAATGTCCTTGGGAAGTCCCTAAGCCAATAGGAACTCTAAACTATCAAAAATAAGGTCTAAAGTTCAACACTGAACTTTCCCATATCCTAAATTTGATACATCACCCTAACAACTCTCCTAATCTATATCCAATAGATTTTCACCCTTTATAATTCTTCCCAAAGCATATCCTAGGATTAGAAGTGATTAGGAAACTTTACCATAGCTGAAAATGGGCTAAACAACCTTGTTTTTTCCAAAATCAGCCTGACAGTCGACTCTATCAGAGATCACGATCGTCAGAAACTATCACCGATCGCCACCATAAATGATCGATAAATCAAAATCCGATTTTCAATTATCAGAGTTGAGTTTCAGAAATGCATAAATAACTATACGTATATCTAAAAATTATGAAAATTCATACGTATAATACTTATGACCAATACAATGGGTGAAAAATGATAGAAAATATTTTACCCATAAAATATCGAAATTGATACAAAGTTCAAAAGTGAAGAAAAGCTTCAAAGTTTTTGCTCACTTTGTATCAACTTCATTAATAGTGATTGCTATCAAAAGATAGGCTTCACTAAGATTTTCTAAAAGGATTTTAAAATGTTTTTGAAAACCTATATTGGATCATATTCCTTGGGCTTAATGTACATGACTTGTACACAAGCTTTCCCAATGATCCACCCATGATTTTAGATGAATTTAAGTTCATCTAGATGCAAAAACTATGCACTTTGAACTTAACTCATATCCTAGCATCTCACATGTATCTAGTGTGTATAAATACACATACATGTCAATTTAATGTGAGATGTGAGTTTTGGTTCATCTTAAACTAAAGCCTCATGCATTTTCTAAGGCAACACTACTTGATTCCCTTATAAATGGGACTTCAAGTCATGTCATTGTCCTTAAATCAATTTAAATCAAATTAAATGCATGAATGATCATGGCATAAATGACAGCATAATTAAGCATGACCAATGATCATGATGTTATGGCATATGATACAATCTAAAAACATATGACATTAAACCTTAATCCTACACATAATCATGACATATAAATGATAAAAATAAACATGATGTCATGACATGTTATATGGCAAACAAAGCATGACACATAAAATGTATAGGTATAATAATACCCAAAACTTAGTATTAATTGTCATTTGATATAATTAAATATATTTTGTCATATTATCACTTTTCTCCCAAGTGTGCCAAAAACCCAAAATGGCACACAATGACCTCTAGACCTAAATTGTGCCAAATTAATTGATTTTTTATAATTCCAAAAATGTATTGGCACATCCTAAAATCTTTTAGGATTAGAATATTAAATCTATTTCCAAGGTATCCATAACCTTGAAAATTACCTAAAATTCCACCTTTACCATGGTTAGGTTAACTACCCTTCCATTTTAAAGTTGACACACCCTAAACCCATCTAGCGTGAATCGATCACGCTTTTAGGAACCCAAAACCTATTTGAGCTCCTAGGGTTTACTAGGTATTCCTTAGGAATAATCTCCCTAAATACCTTCCTAATGACCCTTCTAGGCTTGTTAGCCTTGGTCATTTGGGTCTTGCCATGGTTAACTCTAGGGGTGACTCCTGTTGTAACCTTCTTAGTGACTTCCCTAGGTTTCTTTGAAACCCTAGCCACTAGGCACATACCTTGGTCAACTCTAGGAATGACTTCCCTTGTGACCTTAGTCTTCCTAAACCTAGTTTGTGTTCCATAATCAAATGGAACACTATGATAAGCCACCTTAGGCTTAGGTTTGTGACCCAAACCTTTCTTGCCCTTGGTTGACTCTTGTCTCTTAGGCCCTAGGTGTTGACTCTTGGACCTATACCCTTGACTTTGACCATTTGACCCTTTTATTTGGTTTTGCATAATCCTAAGGGTCTTTTTTGTTGGAGTATTGGGAATACAATCAAAGTCCCACATTGGTAAGACATGGAAAAGATCATGTTCTTATAAGATGAAAAGATATCTCCATTGGTATGAGGTCTTTTGGGTAAAGTCCAAAAACAAAACCATGAGGGTTTAGGCCCAAAGTGGACAATATCATACCATTGTGGAGATATGTGGATCTTATAGGCACTAACAATTGGTATCAAAGCCAGGTTCCATGTCAAGCCATGAACCTCGAATGAAGGAAGTTGAGCTCCCATGTCCGGATCATGAGAACCAGACACCAGGCAGGAAGTCCAGTTGGGTCGTAAGGACCGAACAATTATTAGGGAGTCCAGTTGGGCTAGAAGGGCTGGACAACTGGCAGGAAGTCCAGCTGCATCAGGAGGACTAGACAGTTGACAGGAAGTCCTAGTGAGTTGAGGATTGGACATCAAGCAAAGGATGTCCTTCGAGGAAGGATAAGCTTGAGGGGGGAGTCAATGTGGTCCTTCATTTGAGGGGGGGATTGTTGGAGTATTGGAAATACAATCAAAGTTCCACATTGGTAAGACATGAAAAAATAATGCGCTTATAAGATGAAAAGATATCTCCATTGGTATAAGGCATTTTGGGTAAAGCCCAAAAACAAAACCATGAGGGCATAGGCTCAAAGTGGACAATATCATACCATTGTGGAGATATGTGGATTTTATAGGCATTAACATTTTCCATTTTCTCAAGCCTTGACCTCAAGGCTTGATTTTCAACCTCTAATTGCCCAATTTTTGAATTTTGATTTAATCCTTGGGCATGGTTCTTCCTAGGCATATGCCTAGTCCAATTGGGGTTAAGACCTAGGTGCTCTTGTACCTTTCTAATTGTCTCCCTAGGTAGAATTGGTCTAGAATTATTTGACCTAGATTTATCTTTAGATAAATTTATTTTAGGGACATTAGTCTCAAATTTCTCCTTATTCCTAAGGTTGACCTTCTTAGCTCCTAAACAATATTCATTGTTCCTAGCATGCTTGTCATGATAAATTGCAAGAGAATTGAAATTTCTAGCATGCTTTTTAATATTTAAATTAGAAGGAGCATTACTAAAATATACCTCAGGGTTAGCCTTAGCTCCCCCTACATGTGATGCTCCATTTTGGGTCTTTTTGCTCCCCCTAGGGCATTGACTCCTATAATGCCCCATAGCCGGCATTTGAAGCAAATCACTTGCTCCTTACTCTTTTGCGTTGAGGCACCAGTCTCCTTGACCTTTGGCATGGGTGGAGCCTTTTTAACCTTCTTAGGGCACTTACTCTTGTAGTGCCCGACTTCCCTACACTCAAAGTAAATTATATGAATTTTGTTTTGAATTGAATTGCTTGAGTTACCTAGGGTGATGACCGGAATTGGAGCTTCTTCAACTCTCCCGGAGGTGGATGGCTCCTCTTGAGGTTGCTCCGGTGTGGATGGTCTCTCCTCCCCCTCAATCCTTGAAGTGGAGGCTTCTTCCACTTTTTCCTCTTCTTCCACCGATTCGGAGGTTGACTCCCTATCAACTTCCGAATCCTCACTCGCTTGTGAGGATGAGGATTCATCTTCGGCCTCCTCTTCTTGAGCCAGTGATGGGTTTTCATGGAGCTTGGCCAATTCCCTTCAAAGATCCTTGGCATCCATGCAATCACCTAGGCTACACAAGAAGTCATTAGGAATTAAATCAAAAATAAATTTGATTACCTTCTTATTTTTCTCAAATTGTTGGAGTTGCTCCTTACTCCATCTCTTCTTTTTGAGGAAGCCACCTTTTGGTCCTCTTGGATATTCAAATCCTTCCATTAAGATGGACCACTCCTCAAAGTCTCTCATCATGATAAAATCTTCAATTCTTCTCCTCCAAGAATTGAAGCCTTCTCATCCATATAGGGTGTAGGGCACCGGTGTGTTGATGTCCCAACCTAGTTGTTCTTCCAACTCCATCTTCACCCTCTAGCGTCTTTGCTCCCGGCGGTTAGTCCGTAGAAAAGTCCCGGGCTCTGATACCAATTGTAGAGGAAATGTTGACCGCTAGAGGGGGGTGAATAGCTCGTTTCGTATGTTGATGGAATTCGTTCATGCTTGTCTCTATAATTTTCATTAGCGCGCAGCGGAATAATAATAAAGCAATAACCAAATAGACAAACACAAATACACCAATACACAAGTATTTAACGTGGTTCGGAACCGAATGATTCCTACTCCATGGATCGAGCTCTAAAGAGCTCTAGTGATGCAAACGCAACCACTAATCACAAATAACTCCTTCTCGGAACAATCCAGAGGTGGAGAAACCTCGTACAAATGATCTTACAATAGTAAGAAGTAAATACAAGCAATTACAACAAGGAAATACACTACAAGTAAAGCAAAAACACTTTACAATTGCCTTTGGATTGCTTGCTTTTGGTTGCTTGAAGAATAGCCTTAGAGACCCTGATTTGCAGCAACAAATTGCCCCAAAGTAGCTCAAGAATCGGATGTGATTTCCTCCTCCACGAGCTCCATTTAAATTGTCGATCAATGATCGCGGATCATCAACAATCGATGTCATCATTGTTGTGAGACAACGGCTAGATCCACGCTGGAAAAATTCAACGGATCCACCATCACCGATCGATGGAGTTTTCACTGATCGCTAACCCCGCAATGAAGTCTAGACTTTATTCGTGGTCGAATTCGAGAGCACCACCGATCGATCACACGATCAATCGATCGAGCTGCCAGCAATGATCGCCACCTCGCAATGATCGCCGATACTTCTTGCAGTCAAACCCTAGTTGACTTACATCAGTCAACTGTCACATGGCACCAATCGACTGGCACACCTCAAACATGAGGTTTTAACGCAAGTATGGTGCCCCCATACTTGCTGACCACCCGTAGCCTAGACCTAAGCCTTCTAGCCACCTCCGTTAGCCTCGCACCTATCGGATCCCTCCAAGTCATCCATGACTTGTTCATCCATACGCTAGCCTTCAAGTGCTTCCATCGGCTATGTCATGCTAACGGTGTCTACACCACCAAGGCACATTGGACTTATGCCGCCAAGACCCTGCTTGGACTTTACGCCGCCAACCATTGGAATTATGCTGCCAAGACTCCCGCTTGGACTTTACACCACCAATATCAAACCCCTTGGACTTTCCAAATTCCAAGACTCAAGCTTGGACTTTCCCTTGTCAACCCATGTTGAACTTCTCATGCTAAGACCCATGCTTGGACTTTTCATGCCAAGTACTCAAGACTTGGACTTTCCATGACATGGTCAACTCCAGTCAACCATCAAAATCCCCCTCGAGTCAAACTCGAGTCCGGTCAATCATGACCCGGGTCGATTATACAAACAATCTCCCCAAAATATTATCAGACATCAATGTCAAACATCAATGTCAAACCTCCATGTCAAACATCAAAACATCGCTCGAGTCAAACTCGAGTCCGATCAATCGTGACCTGGGCCGATTGCACTAACAGACTCGTCAAGGGAGAGTCAAATTTACGTGTTGGAAATGGAGCAGAGGTTGCTACACTCGCCATCGGAATGTATTTGTTGAGACTCCCTATAGGACTTGTCTTAGAACTGGACAATTGCTTTTATGTTCCTTCGTTGATAAAGAACATCATTTCTATTTCTTGTTTGAATATAAATGGGTACCATTTAACTTTTAGTAACAATTGTTATTACATAACTTTGAATGTCATTCTTTATGGGACTGGAACTTTAAGCAATGGTATTTATACATTGGACGTATCCAATGACATTTTCAATATCGAAGCGAGCAACAAGCGTGCTCGAAAAGATAATCAATTAGCCTCCTACATGTGGCATTGTCGTCTTGGCCATGTAAGCAAGAAACGCATGTCCGAATTACACCGATGTGGAATTCGGGAATCATTTGAATCTGATTCATTTGATACATGCGAATGATGCTTAAAAGGCAAGATGACTAAGTTACCTTTTACGGGAAAAGGTGAACCAATGGGAGAGTTGCTTGGTCTAATACATACTGATATATGTGGACCTATGTCAACTCATGCTCTAAGAGGCTATAACTACTTCATTACCTTCATCGATGATCACTCACGATTTGGGTATGTGTTCTTAATGAAATACAAGTTTGAAGCCTTTGATAGATTCAAAGAATTTAGAAGTGAAGTAGAGAAACAACTTGGTAAGAGTATTAAAATACTTCGATCGGATCGAGGTGGTGAATACTTGAGTGAAGAGTTTCTAGATTATCTAAGGGACAATGGTATATTATCTCAATGGACTCTGCCTTATACACCACAGTTTAATGGTGTATCTGAGAAGCGAAACCGGACCTTGTTGGACATTGTCAGGTCGATAATGAATCACGCGAATCTTCCCAAGTCCTTTTGGGGCTATGCACTTCAAACAAATATTTACTTGCTAAATAGAGTCCCGACCAAGGTAGTCTCTACTACTCCATATGAGATATGAGCTAGTAAGAAACCTCATTTATCTTACTCGAAGATATGAGGTTGTCTTGCTTATGTGAAGCGGACTGTATCAGACAAACTGGATGCTAAGTCTGATAAATATTTATTTATTGGATACAATAAGGAAACGAGGGGTTACCAATTATATTATCCCTTGGAACAAAAGGTGCTTGTTTCAAGGAATGTTGTATTTCTAGAGAAAGAGTTTCTCTTACAAGAAAACAGGGGGAGTGTTATTGAACTTGAGGAGGTTCAAGAGACTCCAGTAGACATTGAGGAGATATCTGGTCAAGCACCTCAACCGATAACTCATAGTGATGAGACATCAGTTGAACCTATTATGACACCACATCTTCGTAGATCTGGTAGGACATGCAACATTCCTGAGAGATATGGATTTCTCGTAAGTAAATCAAACGATGTGTTACTCATTGACGATGAGGAGCCTACCAATTATGAAGAAGTTCTGAAAAGTTCAGAAAGGGACAAATAGCTTGAATCCATGAAGTCGGAAATGGATTCCATGTATGAAAATCAAGTTTGGAACTTGGTGGACCCACCTGAAGGCATTAAGCCTATAGGATACAAGTGGGTTTTCAAGAAGAAAACCAACATGGATGGTAATGTGATTACCTTTAAGGCTAGATTAGTGGCGAAAGGCTATCGTCAAAAATAATGTGTTGATTATGACGAGACCTATTCACCGATAGCTATACTTAAATCCATTCGGATGCTCCTAGCCAGAGCGGCTCATTATGATTATGAGATATGGCAGATGGATGTGAAAACGACTTTCCTTAATGGAAACCTACTCGAGGATGTGTATATGATACAACTTGAGAGTTTCACATCGGTTGATAAAACCAAGGTATGCAAACTTCGACAGTCCATTTATAGACTGAAGCAAGCATCCAAAAGCTGGAATATTCGTTTTGATGAGACAATCAAAAGGTTTGATTTCTCATAAAATCTAGATGAACCCTGTGTGTACAAGAAGGTTAGTGGGAGTGTAGGCATGTTCCTAGTGTTGTATGTCGATGACATATTACTTATAGGAAATGATATATCTGTCTTATAGTCGGTTAAAATTTGGTTATCCAAAACATTCTCCATGAAAGACTTGGGAGAAGCGACCTACATCCTCGGGATCAAGATCTATAGAGATGGATCGAAACGGTTTCTTGGTCTTTGGCAGTCTACATATATAGATCGAGTGCTAAAGAGGTTTAGCATGTCGGAATCCAAGAAAAGTTTCCTTCCCATCAGGCATGGGATACATCTTTCGAAGTCTATGTGTCCGTGCACAGAAGATGAGAGGATTTGCATGAGTAAGATTTCCTATGCATCCACAATAGGATCTATCATGTATGTTATGTTATGTACGAGAGTGGATATATCGTATGCTCTGAGTGTCACGAGCAGATATCAGTCTGATCTGGGAATGGATCATTGGGCAGCTGTTAAGACAATCCTTAAGTACTTAAGAAGAACTAAGGATGTATTCTTAATACATGGAGAAGGTGATATGGTAATACACTGGTATACGGATACCAGCTTCCAGACAGATAAGGATGATTCCAGGTCTCAGTCTAGTTATGTATTTACCTTGAATGGAGGTGCAATAAGTTGGAAAGATTCCAAGCAAGACACCATAGCGGATTCTGCCACTGAGGTAGAATACATTGCAGCTTTGGAAGCAGCAAAGGAAGTAGTTTGGATCGATAAGTTCATCTCTAAACTTGATGTGTTCTCATCAATGATCCAAACATGTGCTTTGCCACTATTATTTGATCAGACAGATCATAAGAAAGAAATACAAATTGAAGATTCCCACAGAAAGGAACTTAGCGGACCCTTTAACTAAGGTCTTTCCTTAAAGTAAGTTTGAGGGTCATGTTAGAGCTTATGGTATTGGATACCGTGGCGATTGGCATTAGGCAAATTGAGAGTTTGTTAGTAATATATGAGAAGTGTCCTAAGGCAATCGCCTTATGGTTGTTCCATTTATTTGATAAATGAAGATTCACTATTTGAATATACGTGTTTTCATGTATTTGATTGGATCTTAAACTCATTTATTGGATGTCCACAATACGATTCACAGCATGAGAGAATTTATGATTGAATCACAACTAGTGAGTTTCTCTACATGTGTAATTGTGATGTATTGGAATTATCCCTAGTCGATGAATTGATGGATTAGAACGCCATCAATTCTGTTGAGACTAGCACGAGGTATACTCTTTGGTTTATCCAAGCAGTTATTTCTCACTGGCTGGAGACATTGGGATGTCCAAAGTTAATCGTGGATGCTAGTTATGGTAACTAGTTCATTGGAGTGATCAGCTGTAAGACTTCATATGGTTCTCTACATATAAGGATGTGTCAATGAAGTTCTTACAGCAGCTTAAGTGCGATGTTCCTTTGACTTGCGGTATTCAAGTCATCTTGGTCATGAAGACTTATGCTTTGACATCTTAAGCAAGCATCTCTGAGGAGATGTGGACCGAGGATGATTGGATATAAGTTGAAGTGGCCGAAGGTATTTGAATAGCCTACAGAGTATTCACTGATCCTTGCAAGGAGATGTATACCCTATAGTCTCTCGTCGGATTGTTACTAAAGTCTTTGACCAAAGCATTACATGTTTAGAGTATGGTACTCTTGGATACATGTGTAGTAATAAGAATCCGGAGGACGAGGAAGTAATACTTGGGCTAGGTGTGACGTAGTCAGCCTAGTGGAGACTGACACAATAGACCATGTCCTGAACTAAGTGGGTATAAGATGAGTGAAAGGAATGGGGCACGATTCATTGTAGCTGCTGAAGGGTTTCAAAAAAGGTTCTGGGATCAACCGTTGATTTTTCGGCTAATTGGAGATCATGATATACTACTAGGTGTCATTCATGATCATTCTATAATTAATGGTTAATTATAGACAGCCAACATAAATCGGAAACCTATTTGGTCACACGCACAACGAGCATAATCCGAAGGATTTAAAACAAGTTTGAGAATAGGATTCTCAGATCGAGAGAGACTAGGTTTGGTTGGACCAAACAAAGAGCGAGTATGAAATGGTTTCAGTCGTATCGAAAGCATGGATGGGATGTGTCTTTTGAAGACATGATGGATGAACCAAATCGGTTTGGTTCTAATCCAATGGTGAAAAATAAACCAAAGTGGTTTGGTTTGTTTTAAACAAATGAACCAAAGTGGTTTGGTTTGTTTTAAACGAATGAACCAAAGTTGGTTCGGTTCATTTTAACTTAAAATAGACCAATGCGGTTTGGTTTATTTTAACTTAAGTTATTAGAGCGGGTTAACGGGTTTTAGTTATGAACCAATAACCGTTAGGAGAATGTGTTCTCTATAAAAACATGGCTTAAGGGTTTTTTATGGAGAATTAATTGGTTCAAAGGTTTTGGAAACCCTAGCCTCCTTTTCTCCTCCTCCTCCTTCTTGCCACCCAAGCCAAGGTGGTTGTCGCCCACCTTTGTGCTGCCGCCACCCATTAGAGATGCTACCTCTCCACGCTGCCGACCATCCACTAGCCGCCGGCATCCCTTGGGCTACCCTCAATCGCCAGCCAACCTTCCTTGGCCGCCGGCGACCAAGGAGTAATCGACCAAGCCTTTAGTCAACCCCTTCTTCCTCCACAAGCTGTCCTATTTTGGACAGCTTGATCTCCTTCGCGTGGAGAGGCCATTTGGTCGGTGTTTTGTGCTTCGACAATGGTCTACTTGCTGGGGATTGGATCTCCGGCAATCCTCATAGGTGGAGGGTTAAGTTTTCTTCAAACGGTTGACAAAAACCACTTCCGACAAGTGAGTTTGTGAAACTCATTTTTGGGATCCTAATTTATTTCGGATTGTGATCGTCTCTCGGATCACATCGTCTTCAACTCGAGGCTAGTGACTTTTGTGAAGACGAGGCTCGTGGCTTTGTGAAGTTATCCCAATGAAACTCGTCGTGGATACGGATAGGGACAATTCTAGCAAGAGTCGCTACGGTTGATGTCATTCCCGCTTCACGTGATCCGTCAGGTATACCTAGTATAAGTTTCCTTTTATTGCAAAATTTTAAATAGCGATTATGTCTACACATGTTGTATCCTGCATGCGTGTGATGTGTGTTGTAATAAATTAGATTTATTGCTTTTATTACTTCCATTGTGTACATGTTTACAAAATGTGTTCGAACACACACTCGCCGTAGTGTCGGGGAAACCCAATAGGGAATAGATGGGGGAGTTGATTCTCCTGCTGGGTTGAGATGAGGATGAATGAAGAGAAGGGGAAGGAGAAATTTCTTCTGGAGGGGAGGGGAGAAGGATTAAAGGAGCAGCCTCCTCCTCTAGGGGCTCAGAAATGACTAGGCGTCGGTGCCTATTTAGTTTTAGAGGCGAAGGAGGAGGAGAAGAGTGGGAGGAAGAAGAGACAGGAAGGGTGGAGGAACTTGTGGCATCCTCTCTGCGGGAGTAAAGCCTCTTGCAGGGAGAGGAAGGAGCAATAGGGGATTTGCCCCTAGCTCGCTTTTTCGAGGGTTTCTTCTGTATAGCAATAATTTTTTCCCCGCTGATTCTGGCATCCTGCATCATGTTATCTGTGACACAAACCAGTGAAAATAATGATTAATAGTAACAAAAGGTGGTGTATGTGGTGTGTTCGGGTGAAAATAGTATCCTACCTATGATGCCTGGATCAACCAAGGGAAAAGTGTAGGAGATTTGAGGCCGCTAGAGGGGGGGTGAATAGCGTCGCGCTCGTTCGATAATGGAATTCGTTGCATTTGTCTCTATAATTTCGTTAGCGCAACAGAAATAGAAGTAATACAATAACGAAATATGATAAACACAACAAGAACACAAGTATATAATGTGGTTCGAAACCGCACGGATCCTACTCCACGGATCGGACTCTAAAAGCCCTAGCAATGCAAACATGCACTACTAATCACAATAACTCCTTCTCGACACAATTCAGAGGTGGAGAAACCTCGTACAAACGATTTCACAATAGCAAGAACAAAATACAAGCAATATACGATGCAAATACGAAAGACAAGTAAAGAAAAGACTTTACAACACTTGTTTTTGATTGCTTGAATGCTTGGTTGCTTGCTTGCACTTGGAGACCTGATTTGCAGCAACAAATCGCCCCAATAGCCCTCAAGAACCGGATCCATTTTTCTCCATCACGAGCTCATTTTATAGCTTCAACCTGTGCTGGAAAAAGTCGATCAGTCGACTGCTCGGGACCATCAGTCGACTGATCACACTGTTGTTGTGAGACAATGGTGTATTTCACGCTGGAAAAATCCAATGACTAGGACATCAGTCGACTGATCAAGCATCACTCGACTGCTCGTCCCAGCGGTCGAGTGAGACTCCATTCTGTGCCCCAAAATATGAGCATCAATCGACTGATCACAATATCAATCGACTGCTCGTCCAATCAATCGACTGCCCTTCTATGGCAGTCGACTGCTAGGGCAATTCCCGCTTTCAAACCCTAGTTGACTACGTCAGTCGACTGCTACATGGCACCAGTCGACTGGCACACCTCAAGCATGAGGTTTTAGCCCAAGTATGGTGCCCCCATACTTGCTAGACCACCCTTAGCCTAGACCTAAGCCTTCTAGCCACCTCCATCAGCCTTACGCCTCTCGGATCCCTCCAAGTCATCTATGACTTGTTCATCCATCGCACTAGCCTTCAGATGCTTCCATCGGCTATGTCATGCTAACGGTGTCTACACCGCCAAGTCACATTGGACTTACGCCGCCAAGACTCCGCTTGGACTTTACGCCGCCAAACATTGGACTTATGTTGCCAAGACTCCCGCTTGGACTTTACGCCGCCAATATTAAACCCCTTGGACTTCTCAAATGCCAAGACTCAAGCTTGGACTTTCCCTTGCCAACCCATGTTGGACTTTCCATGCCAAGACCCATGCTTGGACTTTCCATTTCAAGTACCCATGACTTGGACTTTCCATAATCACATGGTCAACCCTAGTCAACCATCAAAGTCTCCCTCGAGTCAAACTCGAGTCCAGTTAAACATAACCCGGGTTGATTGTATAAACAATCTCCCCAAAACATCAACAGACATTAATGTCAAACATCAATGTCAACTTACTTTGTCAAACATCAAAATATCTCTCGAGTCAAACTCGAGTCTGGTCAATAGTGACCTGGGCTTATTGTACCAATAATCTTCCCCTTTTTGATGTTTGACAAAACAAACCTTGAATTAAGCCCCTAACTCAAATTCCCTTACCAATTTTCCAAATTGGTAATTTAATGTTCTCTCCCTTTTTGACATACATCAAAAAGGTTATCTCTCCTAGGAGGTCAATGTCTCATGTCCCAATGAGATCTTACAATCTCCCCCTTGGTCTAAAAATACCTAGGATGCCTACTATCTTCCTAGTGATAAGTCTCATATCACTCAAGAGAGGCAATCCTATATGCTCTCCCAATTTTCAAATTGGGTCTCTCAAAATCTCATTTTCCTCCTCATGAGGAAAAATATCATTCATCATTCCATGATGAATTCCTCCTCCTAAAGACTTGCTCCCCTTAGACCATTGCACCAACAATGTCCTCGGGAAGTCCCTAAGCCAATAGGAACTCTAAACTATCAAAAATAAGGTTAAAAGTTCAAACATGAACTCTCCCCACCTTAAATTTGATGCAATATCCTAACACCTCTCCTAATCCATATCCAATGGATTTCCCCCTTTATAATGCTTACCAAAGCATATCCTAGGGTTAGAAGTGGTTAGGGACCTTAACCGTAGCTGAAATCGGGCTAAACAAATCTAGTTTTCCCGAAATCAGCATTGGCAGTCGACTCCGTCAGCTACCAGTCGACTGACACTCACATCAGTCGACTGCCACCAAGGGCAGTCGACTGATAACTGAAATTTTCGAATTTCAATTATTAGAATCGAATTTCAGAAAATCATAAGTAATTCTACGTATATCGAAAAATCACGAAATTTGATACGTATAATACTTATCACACATACAATCGGTGAAAAATCTTGGAAAAATATTTTAACCATTAAAATAGGAGATTGATACAAAGTTCAAAAACTGTTAAAACTTTAAAGTTTTTGATCTACTTTGTATCAACTTCTACAATAATGATGGCTATCAAAAGATAGACTTCACCAAAGTTTTCTAAAGTGATTTTAAAATGTTTTTGAAAACCTATTTTGAACCATGATTTATTGGCTAAATATACATAACTTGCATATTAGCTTTCCTCATAATTCTTAGTGATGATTGAAATAAGTTAAGTTCATCTAGATGCACTACCTATGCACCTTTAACCTAACTTATTATCCTAACATCTCACATGTTATCTAAGATGTAAACACACACATACATGTCAATTTAGATGTGAGATGTGGAGTTAGGATTATTATGGCCTCATGCATTTTCTAGGCAACCCTACTTGATTCCCTTATTTAAATCAATTTTAATCAAAATAAATGCATGAATGATCATGGCATAAATGATATCAATAATAACGTATGGCCAAAGATCATGATGTCATGGAATATGATATAATCTAAAAACAAACATGACATCTAAAATAATCCTAAACAATGGCATGACATGTTATATGATAAGATGAAATTTCATGTCATGATATGGCAATTTTCCATAAACCAATACAATAATACAAGCACAGAATCAGACACAAATGATCTTCATAAATAGAATATTTCATTCAATTTAAGAAAACTTCAGTTTTTACATCCAAAATAGAGATTTGAGATGCTCAATCTCACTACAAAAACTAAAAAAAAAAATCCTAACATCCTCTAGCTCTAATCATCTGCAGAAGGTGGAGGTGGAGGAGGTTACTGGCTCAAGGTTCAGGCTCGCATCATCTCGTACATATCAAGCTGACGCTGCTCAATGCGGCTCTGGGACTCCTGAATCCGAATGTAGCACTCCTCCATCCAACTAAGATGCTCGCCCATGGAGGATTGCCCCACTATAAGCTCGCCTGAGAGTCAACTGTCTGGCCGTAGTCCCGAATCGCCTTCACCATCCAAATCGATCCAAGGACTCACCGATGCATATGTTGGCATCTGGTCCTCCTCATCAGCAGCATCTGGATCCTCATAATCCTCTGCAGCCTCTCTAGGCACTAGAGGTGGCTCTCCACATGCCCTGGGCGGAGGTCGAGGTGCCAGCTCCATCTGCCCATGTCCCATCCGCAGCTTTGCCAATAAGAAGTTACGAACTGATATACAACAGAACTTCAGATAGCTCGATCCTCATAATGTTAATGCCTAAAGACTAACTATGCAGTGATGATGTGGCCAAAAGGCATATGCACTTTCCCTTGCACAGGGGATATGAAATGTACAATGCAATGAAACATGTTCAATGCAATGTTTATGTCTAGTCTATGACGCATGGCGTACAGGAGAAAAAGATGGGGAGATGAATCTTGGCCAGACCCCGAGTCACAATCGGGAGAAGGCACCTAACAATGACTTTGTAGAGTACATTGTCGGGCACAGATAGCTCATTGATGGGAAATAAGTTCTGAGCTGGTGGGCGAGGATGGCGAAAGACATGCTCATGCATGGAGTCCAAGGAGATATGATCAAAGGGCTCCGGTAAAGGGGCATCGAAGGTAGGGTAGAAAATGAAAGTATCAGCCGATGGCTTACACTCAAGAAACTCCTGCAATATCGCAGGAGTGAACTCTAAGTCACGTTTTGCAACGCAGGTAGTGTAGGTAGGGCCATCGTCTACCTTCTTTAAGTTTTGATAGAACTCCTTAAGGAGATCATCATTTATGGCATGAGTGCATAATAATATCTTCATGAGATGATAATATAATAAAATTTCCATGATGTCACCGTAGTAATGATTAAAGAAATCCCTATCAATGTACCTAACCAACATGGTTTGGTACAACCGTGATTCAACCTCAATCGGGTCATTTCTACGGGATCGCCTATATGAATACAATGCAGTGACATGAAATGCAAAGACACAAATACACAATTAGATCATAATGAGTTATAATGAAAAAAATTAGGGTTTTAGAGGAGTAAAAAGTTATACTTTGGCTCCATTGAGGATGATGAGGAGAGGGTACTCAGACACCACTGAAGAGAGCGTCGGAGCAGTGGTTTCGCCGGAACCCTAATCGAAGAAGAAAACATCGTCGGAAATGAGTAGATTAGGGCTATGAGATGCTAAAAATGTGAGTGGAGGAGTTTGTCTGTCAAACCTAGGGCTTAGGTGGCCGGCACGGTCAGAAAAGCTGGTCGGAGAAGGAAGCGACGACCGGAGAGGAGGAATAAGGCAAGAGATCGATGCGTGAAGACGCCGAACCCTAGCGGTTCGGCCTTATAAAATCGTGACTCTAGTCGATTGATGAAATCGATCGCTGGAGCATTCTCAGATCGTACATAAGAATATCGGCCGATCGATGCGATCATCACTGATCGCCAATACCACTCGACTGATGATCCCTCTCCCTCGATGAACAGTATCATCAGTCGACTGATGTACAAACAGTCGAGTCCTGGAAACATCACTCGACTGCTGGACACATCGTATCATGCTACAATAGTAACAGTCGACTGATAAACTGTATCAGTCGACTGATATCTGATTTTTAGATCTGAGTTTCAGAAAATCTCAATTTCTTTATCCAACTTGTTTCATTTTCTCATGTTTAATCTTGTATATCGAATATATTAATGTTATGCTTATATTCATGTATTTCGTTAATGTATTTTGATATTTTATTTCATTTTAGCAAACATTAACATCCAATGGTTTCAAAATCCTAACATCTCACCCTTTCTAAGTGTTGAAATACACAATCAAGGTAAAAGACTTGTTTTGTAAGATGCAATCCACCCTAGACATTCCTTCAAAGCAAACACATGGTGAAACACATGAAGCATGGTAAGTGCAAGACATCAAGGTGTGTGACACTTGAGTATCACTCTTGATGTAACTTCTACACCTTAAAAACACTTCTCTTGATACATTAATTCCTAAAGTGTGCCAAAGATCAAAATGACACACTGTGACCTCTAAATCTAGATTGTGCCAATTTTATTGATTTTTCATGATTTCAAAAATATATTGGCACATCCTAAAATCTTTTAGGATAGAATATCAAACTTATTTCCAAGGTATCCATAACCTTGAAAATAACCTAACATATCAACTTTGCTATGGTTGAGTTAACTACCCATCCAATCAAAGTTGGCACATCCTAACCCATTTAACGTGAATCAATCACGCTCTTTGGAACCCAAAATCTATTTTAACTCATTGGATTAATTAGGTATTCCTTAGGGATAACTTCCCTAGATACCTTCCTAATGACCCTTCTAGGCTTATTAGCCTTGGTCATTATGGTATTGCCATGGTTAGTCTTAGGGATTGCCTCCCTAATAATCTTCTTAATGGCTTCCTTAGGTTTCTTAGAAACCCTAGCCACTAAGCACACACTATGGTTGGCCTTAGGAATAATTTCCCTAGACACCTTGGTGTTCTTAGATCTAGGTTTAGTTCCATAATCAAATGGAACATTGTGATAAGTAGGCATTACTTTCTTAGACATAGGTTTGTGACCCAAACCTTGTCTCCTAGATGATTCTTGCCTCTTACACCCTTTTTGTTGACTTCTAGATCCTAGAATTTGACACTTTGACTCTTTAAATTGATTTTGCATAATTGCAAGAGTCTTTTCCAATTTCTCAAGCCTTGACCTCAAGGCTTGATTTTCTAACTCTAATTGCCCAAATGATTTTTGATTAGGTTTTTGGGCATTATCATTCACTTTAGGCATATGTCTATCCTTATTGGGATTGATGCCTAAATGGTTTTTGATTTTCTTAATTGTTTTCTTAGAAAGGATATTTCTAGGGACATTAGTCCCAAATTTCTCCTTCTTTGAAATAGACCTAGAGTTATCATTTCTAGATTTCTCCTTAGTCCTAAAACCAACATGTTTAGCTTCTAGACAACCATAATTATTATTTCTAGCATGCTTTGATTCATGAGTAATAGCAAAATTATTTGAATTAATTCTAGCATGCTTTTGCTTAGAATTTAAAGAATGAGCATTATGAAAATATACCTTAGGGTTAGTCTTAGAAACTCCCCCTACTTGTGAAGCTCCCTCCTTTCTTCTAGGACATTGGCTCCTATAGTGTCCCGGTTGTCAGCATTTGAAGCACACCACGTGCTCCTTGCTCTTCTTGGTGGGGACACCGGCATCCTTGACTTTTTTATTGACTTTTGGTGCCGGAGGAGCTTTCTTAACCCTTTTTGGACACTTACTCTTGTAGTGTTCGGATTCCCTACACTCAAAGCATATTATATGAATTTTGTTATTAATTGACATGCTTGAGTTACCTATGGTGGTGGTGAGGTTCTCTTGAGCTTGCTCTTCTTCTCTACCAGATGTAGATAATTCTTCTTGAGATTGCTCCGGTGTAGATGCTCTAATCTCCTCCCCCTCAATCCTAAAGGTGGAGGTCTCCTCTTCTTCCACCAATCCGGAAGTTGATTCCTTCTCAACTTCCGAGTCCTCACTGACAGAAGATGATGATGATTCTTCCTCGACTTCTTCCTCTTCTTGAGCCTATGAAGATTCTTCTTCTTCTACTTGTGCCAAGTGAGGCTTCTCATGGAACTTTGCCAATTTGTCCCATAGCTCCTTGGCATCTTGAAATTCACCTAAACTAGACAAAATGTCATTAGGTATCAAATCTTCTAAAAGCTTTGTTACCTTTACTTCGGTCTTGAACTTGAGACGTTGCTCTTGTGTCCACTTCTTCAATTTCAAGACATTTCCGTTCTTATCCCGAGGAGGTTCAAAGCCTTCTACGAGGATGAACCAATCCTCTATATCCATCATCAAGAATGTCTCCATTCTTGTTCTCCACGCCGGAAAGTCTTCTCGATCATATGGCGGTGGAGTGTTGATGTCTCATCCAAGTTTGTCTTAGAATTCCATCTTCCCTCTAGCTTCTATAGCTCCCGGTGGTTAATCCGTAAAAGAGCCCCGGGCTCTGATACCAATTGTAGGAGATTTGAGGCCGCCAGAGGGGGGTGAATAGCGTCGCGCTCGTTCGATAATGGAATTCGTTGCGTTTGTCTCTACAATTTCGTTAGTGCAGTGGAAATAGAAGTAATACAATAACGAAATATGACAAACACAACAAGAACACAAGTATATAACGTGGTTCGGAACCGCACGGTTCCTACTCCACGGATTGGACTCTAAAAGCCCTAGCAATGCAAACACGCACTACTAATCACAATAACTCCTTCTCGACACAAGTCGGAGGTGGAGAAACCTCGTACAAACGATCTTACAATAGCAAGAACGAAATACAAGCAATATAAGATGCAAATATGAAAGACAAGTAAAGAAAAAACTTTACAACACTTGTTTTTGATTGCTTGAATGCTTGCTTGCACTTGGAGACCTGATTTGCAGCAACAAATCGCCCCAATAGCCCTCAAGAACCGAATCCATTTTTCTCCATCACGAGCTCCTTTTATAGCTTCAACCTGTGCTAGAAAAAGTCGATCAGTCGACTGCTTGGGACCATCAGTTGACTGATCACACTGTTGCTGTGAGACAACGGTGTATTCTACGCTGGAAAAATCCAACGGCTAGGACATCAGTCAACTGATCATACACATCAGTCGACTGATCAAGCATCACTCGACTGCTCATCCCAACGGTCGAGTGAGACTCCATTCTATGCCCCAAAATCTGAGCATCAGTCGACTGATCACAATATCAGTCGACTGCTCATCCAATCAGTCGACTGCCCATCTATGGTAGTCGACTGCTAGGGCAATTCTCGCAGTCAAACCCTAGTTGACTACGCCAGTCGATTGTCACATGGCACCAGTCGACTGGCACACCATAAGCATGAGGTTTTAGCCTAAGTATGGTGCTCTCATACTTGCTAGACCACCCTTAGCCTAGACCTAAGCCTTCTAGCCACCTCCATCAGCCTTACGCCTCTCGGATCCCTCCAAGTCATCCATGGCTTGTTCATCTATGGCGCTAGCCTTCAGGTGCTTCCATCGGCTATGTCATGCTAACAGTGTCTACACCGCCAAGGCACATTGGACTTACGCCGCCAAGACTCCGCTTGGACTTTACGCCGCCAAACATTGGACTTATGCTGTCAAGACTCCCGCTTGGACTTTACGCCGCCAATATCAAACCCCTTGGACTTCTCAAATGCCAAGACTCAAGCTTGGACTTTCCCTTGCCAACCCATGTTGGACTTTCCCTGCCAAGACCCATGCTTGGACTTTCTATGCCAAGTACCTATGACTTGGACTTTCCATAATCACATGGTCAACCCTAGTCAACCATCAAAGTCTCCCTCGAGTCAAACTCGAGTCCAGTTAAACAATCTCCCCAAAACATCAACAGACATTAATGTCAAACATCAATGTCAACTTACTTTGTCAAACATCAAAACATCTCTCGAGTCAAACTCAAGTCTGGTCAATCGTGACCTGGGTCGATTGCACCAAAAAAAAGGAGATAGCTCATAGTGACTCAGGAGAGGGGGCTTCAGTAAATCATCAGAATTGTAATGGCACTCACTCAACACTTGGAAGACCTCCTGAAAAGAGTCTTGAGCCCTACTCTCTTGAAAGGGGGGCAGATCGGGGAGAGTGGTTTTTCAGGTTTTCAAGTGGAGTATCAGAGTGGAAAGTTGGGAAAAAAAAGTAGAAATCCTCCCTACTCTTATGGGAGGATGGCATATTCACGATAAACTGGCAATCTTGCTAACCAACGAAGTAGAAAATGCCTTCTTTAGAAGACTTTAGTTGAAAAGGACAATGGAATAGTAGAGGGGATAGATTAAGGTTTAGATGTCGAAAAATTATTACTGTCCCTGTTAATATACGGAAGGCATTATGGGCCAATTGGTTAATAGGAAGTCGATAAAAGTCTAGTATATCAACATAAATAGAAGGTATCGGTAAACGTAGACCGTTCAATAGTTGGTCGGAGAAAAAACAATAAAAACCAGGAGGAGGACGATGGAGCCTGAAAGAAGCTGCGACAAAATGACACGGTATGGAAGGATCTATATATTGGTCTTTAGTGGCGAAGAAAGAGCTTTAGGCATTGAGATGGGGACAGTCCTTTCATACCAGGGGATAGGTTTAGGGTTTTTCGAAGTCATCACTGCTAAGTAGGAAAAGCACTTACTTAGGGTTAAAGGAGTGACGCTTGTGGAAAGAAGATGATGCTTGGGTGCTGAGACTTAAGGAGGTCGAACGGTCGCCGATGGGTGTCGGTGAGGGGGAAGGAGAAGCGTCAAGGCTAAGATGGTGAAGATGTTGTATAAGCGATACCTTCGGCAGGGTTTTCAGTTTTTAAACTTCCCTGTGAAAGAAACGAGGTGGGGCCCATAGGCCCAGTAAGCCGCTCTAGGCAAATACGATAAAGTAAAGGAGGAGGACAACTTAGATGTAATGGGATCGATAGGAAGAAAGATAGAGCAAAGTGTTTCACTTGGAAAGTCAAACTCAACGCTTCATTTGACTATTTTTAGAGGGTGACTAATGATACCACTGTGACATAATTTAGGGATTAAAAGGAAGAAGGTCATGCGTGAAACACTAGATGAACCGGTGGAACCTGACCCTAAGGGGTCAACCGGGCTGACGAGTGAAGGTATAGGGTCGGAAAGATAAGCTCTAGGACTAAAAGGAGACTAGAGGAGTGACCCAGGGTACAAGTCTGGGATCTAACTCGGTAAGAGAGTCGGGGATTGACTTGGGGAGTCATGAAAAACATGAGATACTGGGTCTCATAGTCAAAGTGGGTTTAAGTATTAGCTTGGCAAGGCAAAATGAGCAGTGTACACCTTGGTCCGAATGAATGAGGAGGATCTAGTTGAGACGGGGACAGAGTGAATGTCAGATTCAATAGAGGAAGAGAGGGTGAAAAGTGGGCGTAGAATATTTCCCGAGGCAGTAGTTTACGAGAGTTTGTTATATGATATAATAAACTAAGACCCTACGGAATATTGACAGGAGTTTCTATTCCTTATCCTCCTAATAGAATTGCTCTCCAGAGAGAAGGGGTCTTCCACATGGACGGTGATCAGGGCAGTTCGTTATAGCACAAGAGGCAAGGGAAGACGAGGAGGATAAAAGGAAAGGGAGGAGAGGAAAGAGGGGATCTTCTTCTTCTTTTTCTCTTTTCGGAATTGGCAGGAGGAACGACCACCACTTCAAGTTCCACAGCAACAGGAGGGGACATCATCGGAGAGAAGAGAGACCTGACATCGGAAGAGGAAGAGATTAAGAAAAGAGACAGAGAATAGAAGGGAAGCTGGGGGTCGTCCATACTCTCTCTATATATATTGTACATCGTTGAAGTTGTAAGGGGTTTCCTCCACCTCTGGGGATATTTTCAAGAAGGAGAAATTTCATAGTAGAAGTATTTTGGTACCGCAGCTCGAGATAGAGCTCACTCCGTAGAGTAGAAATTAGAATTCCGAACCATATTAAATTTTATGTCTCCGTTCTTTGTATTGTTTTTCTCATTATCTATTCATTTTTTATTACTGTTGCGGCCGGAGAGAATACTAAATCTCTTGAATGTTCTTTTACATTAAAAGAAGATGAGAAAATCTACATATCCACGTCACCAACAAAATAAAAATTTCAATCCATTTGAAAATTATGAAGCACTTTTATATTTATTAGCTCTTCTGTTCCCAAGGTTGAGTTGGAGATTACAGAACATTAAGCTTTTTAGTTTTAAATATGCTTAGTGCAGAGGGAAGGCAGATACACAACTGCCTCTTCACCACCCACTTTGAATCTCCTCTTTGCCTCCTATTGCTGCACTTTAGACATTCAATCCACCTCTTGTTCATCTCAGTTTCTTGTTGCTATGATTTGATATATCTTTTGTCTGTTCACTAATAGAAACAAGTCTGTACTCCCTTGTGCTACCTGCCTCCATTCCTGTCACTGCGATTGCTGAAAACTGATCCTCCTCGTTTCAAACATGACATGATTAAAAATCCTCACATACTTGCATGCATGCTGTTACTCCTTGTCCATAGCAGAGCTATATGCATGTGCAATTTTTTATTCTAAATATTTTTCTGTGACTTTTTCCAGTGCTTCGGCAAAACACCTATTTTTGCCCTGGCTGCTGGAAGTCATTGCTGCAATGATATTGCAGTCTGATATGGACTAGTATATTAGGAAGAAAAGTCCAAATCAATGAGGCTGTGAATTGCAAGGAAAACAAAAGGCATTAGTTGAGAGGGCAGCCAGTAGGCCTAGTAGTGGCGATGCCATTACTGATTCAAGTTGTATGCCGTAGTGTGCATGCCATTTTGGAGCTTTGTTAAATCTACCGTCAAATCTAGTAGCTGTATTGACGTTAGTGGTGGAGTTGTCATGGCCAATTATCTTTCAGTCTGTGGTTCTGATCCGAGGCTACTGCTTTAATAAACAGAAAAGAGAAGATTGTGGGTTTCTTTACCTGAGGCATTAAAAGGCGAGTTAATATATTCAAAACACACGCACCTAAAAAGTGAGATTTTAGATTAATGATACCTTTTTCAAACACTTATTAACTAATTATAGAGCTTGATGGAGGAATAAAATCAGAAATAGTTGGGATAAATAGCCGCTGAAGTGGCGTGTATAAAGCAGGGGCCTTTGATTACTGCATCATGCATGCTCTGGTCCTATCCCTCTAGGCTTAGTTCATAGGATGAGTGCATGCATGCAATGCATGGTCCTCTCCTGCATCACTTATCTTTATCCTTCAGGATGAACACCAACGCCATAAGCTGTCTCGTAGTCATCTCTATTGGTGTTCCCGCTGATGCAATGCATTAATAAATCAGTAAAATATCTTATACGATGGATAAGGATAGATTTCGATCTAAAATTTTATCTTGGATTTAGATGATCATTCATTGTCTTATTAATCGTGTCTAGAATATAATCTTTTCATGATTTATTCCCTCTCAATTTCTGAAAAGCCGAAGTGAAAAAATCATTAAATTGACGATTCAAATATTTTGCACAACAACAGTCATCTCTATTGGCAATTGCATCATCTATCTCTAAGGTTTCACTCCGGTATATATTTTGGGAAGAAGAATTTAGAGACTGCAAATATGATAAAAAGTTGGAATTTGCTATAATTGATTGAAGAGCAAACTTGTGAAAAATGTGCTGAAAGCGAAACTGACTTAATCAATGTATCTACGGTAATTTATCAAATGGTGCATTTCAAATTTGAAATTGTCCAAACACATTTTCATGGTTTCATATTTATCAAAACACGCACTTCATTTCCTTTTTATCTCTCCCGCCAAACAAATATGCAATTAATACTGAGATTTTCCATGCATTCGAGCCACAACCAAAAATCTCGAGTCATCTAAACATCACTTGATATTGTACGTGGTGTTGAAAATTTAAATCCTAGCATCATTGTGTTCCTGATAATATAATTCCCAGCACCACCTTTTTTTCATCTAGTTTGATATTGTACGTGGTGTTGAAAATTTAAATCCCAACACCACTATATTCCTAGTAATATAATTCCCAACACTATTTTTTTTCGACTAACTTGATATTGTATGTGGTGTTAGAAATTTAAATCTCAACACCATTATGCTCATAGTAATATAATTTTCAGCACTAATTTTTATCTCGATCAGCTTGAAATTGTACGTGGTGTTAGAAATTTAAATCTCATAACTACTGTTTTCCTAAGAATATAATTTCCAGTACAATCTTTTTTCTCGGACAGCTTGATATTATATGGTGCTGGAATTTTAAATCCCAGGATCACTGTGTTCTTGGGAATATAACTCCCAGCACCACATTTTTTCTCTGCCAATTTGAAATTGGACATGTTGCTGGAAATTTAAATCATAGGATCACTGTGTTCTTGAGATTTAAACCCCAGGACCACTGTGTTCCTGAGAATATAATTCCGAACACCACTTTTTTTCTCGCCCAGCTTAAATTTATACGTGGCACGCGGTCAAAACTGAGAGGTAGGAGGATGAAAAATCAAGTTTTCTTGACAAATCAGCAATTCATGCTCTAAGATCTTTCCATCCATGTCAAGATTTCGAAATTTAGGCTTCTCTAGGTCCATCAATGAGTTTCGGTCAAAACTCATTGATGATCCTATTCACCTCTTCTTCGATTCAATCCAAGTCCATTGGGTTTGGAAAGTGTCCCTCTGTATATCAGTGCCTAAAATTTCTGATATTTAAGGTTTTATTAGGCATCCACAACCATATTTCAAAGATTAGATCCTGTGCCATATGACACGCGACACACAATCAAAACTGAGAGGTAGGAGGATCAGAACTAAGTTTCTTCGACACATCAACAATTCATACTGTAAAATCTTTCAGTCCATGTCAAGATTTCAGAAATTTGACTCATCTAGATCCATCAATGAATTTTGATCAAAACCCATCGATGGTCATACTCACCTCTTTTTCTATCTAATCCAAGTCAATTGGATTTGGAAAGTGTTCCTCTGTATATCTGTGTCCAAAATTTTTAATAATCTAGATTTTTTTAGGTGTTCACAGTCATATATCAAAAATTAAATTCCGTGCTATGTGGTGCTAGAAATTTAAATTCCAGAATTACTGTGTTGCTGAAAATATAATTCCCAACGTCACATTTTGGATGGTTCTGGATTTTCAATTGTGGTTCGAATACATATAATATTATTATATGAGCATTATATTCACATTTGACGGAAGGATTAAAAAAAAGAAATGAAATACATTCTTTGATAAATATAAAATCATGAAATTGTATTTAGATAATTTCAAATTTAAAATGTGCCCCGATAAATCGCGGATGTATCTACTTTGATGGATCATTCTGGAGTTGCTGAATCATACATTGTATCGTTGCTTGCACAACTTACCCAATTCATTGGTGAATAATTTTACTTTCTTATCCATAAAGCTAGATTCTCCTCTTTCCTCTTCCAAAACATGTTTAAGAGGCTTCTTCTATCATTTTCCAAGAACCAAAATCAAGCCTTAAACACTGTTGAAGAAGCACGAGCATGCATGAACAACGTTCCCATGTCATCATGGACCATTCCACGACGGACAACCAGCTAATCAGTACAAAACGTGGCAATGCTGTGGCAACGGCATGAGGAGGTGGGTGGGCGAGAGAGGCGCATGGAGCCTCTACCAATCAAAAAGCACACCCCACCGAACCTTGGGAGTTGGGACAAGCCCTACAACTCTATCAAGAGGAACCAGAAAAACAAATGGGGGCGATTCTCTATCCCCGCACAATATTTCTACCAAAAGGCAATAAAAATACATGGGGAGGTAGCCAACCCTTTGGCACATGAAGGAAAGTTGAAGGAGGGTGTGGACAGCCATTGTTTCCTTAATGAGCACTAACAAGCTTCTGCTTCAATCCAAAGCAGGTGTGGTGCCGTGCGGTTCGTCCCACTATATAATCTGCGTTCTACAGCCGCCCTCAATACTTTTAGCGCATATCCTTCCACCGCTCCTCTACTCTACTGTTCCATTCTGTTCTCGGTATGTTTCTCCTTTTACATCCATCTTGATCTTCACTGAAAAGCCGTGTTCGTTGGCTGCCTTGTCCCTTTCCATAACACTGTAGATGCAGAGTGGATAGAGTAGGTCCTCTTCCCCTTGAATCGCAATCGAAGGGACGAGAGGATTGAACATGGAGAGGAGAGTAAAAGGATATACTTTTTAGGTTTTATCCTTTCTTGAAATGTGTATGTTTTTTTCCTTCTTTTTTTTCTCTCCCTGTTCTATCTTTCTGTTCGATTGTTTGATTTTAATTTTCCTATATATATATATTGGTTCGGTGCTTGGTTGTCAATGGTTTGAACTTGCTGGTAAATCCAAAGACGCGTTGTAGGTGTTCGATAATTTGATAATGTGAATGTCTTTGGCTTGTCTCGTCAACAATTTGTATGGTTTAAATAATTGCTACAATCTGAGGCGATCAGAGATCTGTAGCCATCGCTTGTACGCTATCTTTCCGTATCATGCAGATGCAGAAATTTCGATGGACTTGCTTTTTGTTATTCTGTTTTCCCTTCCTTTTGTGGTAGATCTTTCTATGTTGTTCCATTTTTTGCCGTCAAATTTGCTCAGCGAAATTTAGGGTTTTTTTTTTCTGTGATTTCCTCTTTGGATTCATCCAGGGACTTGGTTTTGATCTCATCTTCCTCATGGCTGGTGAAGCATCGTGGGAGGAGAGTTATCCTCTCGCCTACTTCCACAGTGAGGTTGCGGTGTTCAAGCCTGTGCCTGGAGATAGAGACGGCAGCGATCAAGAGGACACATTGATCTCATTGGACACGATTTTACCCGACGATCTACTGGAGAAGGTGCTCTCCTTCTTGCCCATCGCCAGCATCATCCGGTCGAGCTCCGTTTGCAAACGGTGGTACGAGACCGTGCACTCCGGGCGGCCGTCGTGGGCGAAGATGTCGCCGCAGAAGCCATGGTATTTCATGTTCACCTGCAGCGACGACGCCGTGTCCGGCTGCGCCTACGACCCGAGCCTCCGCAAGTGGTACAGCTTCGACTTCCCCTGCATCGAGAAGAGCAACTGGCTGACGTCCTCCTCCTGCGGCCTGGTCTGCGTCATGGACAGCGTAGACTGGAGCCGCGTCTTCGTCTGTAACCCTATAACGCGGGATTGGAAGCGGCTGGTCGACGCCCCCGGTGGGTGTTCCCCGGATTACAGCGCGCTCGCGGTGTCGGTCGACCGCCGCACGCACGGCTACACGGTGGCTGTGGCCAAGTGCAAGCAGGTGCCGCAGGACTACTACCAGTGGGACTTCTCGATCCACATCTACGAGTCGGCCACGAGCGCCTGGGTCACCCTCTTCACCCAAGTCTTCGCCGGGTGGAGGAGCGGCGACGAGTGCGTCATCTGCAATGGCATCCTTTACTTGTTAATCTACTCCACCAGCGTGCTCCACAACGTGGAGCCGCGCCATTGCCTGATGACGTACGACCTCGCCGCGCGGCCCTCCTCTTCCCGATCCTGTCTAATGATGCAAATGGCGATCCCCGCGCCCTGCTCTCTCACCTGCGGCCGATTGATGAATCTGAGAGGCAAATTGGTAATGGTCGGCGGGATAGGGAAGTACGACCGGCCGGGGATCATCAAGGGGATCGGGATTTGGGAGCTGGAGAAGAAGGAATGGCGGGAGGTGGCGCGAATGCCGCACAAGTTCTTCCAGGGTTTTGGCGAATTCGATGACGTCTTCGCGAGCAGCGGCGCCGACGACCTCATCTACATACAGAGCTTCGGTTCGCCGGCGCTGCTGACATTCGACATGGGGCAGAAGCTGTGGAAGTGGTCGGTGAAGAGCCCCGTGACGAAGCGCTTCCCCCTCCAACTCTTCACTGGCTTCTGCTTCGAACCCAGGCTTGAGGTGGCTTCCTGATCTCTTCCACGTTGCTGCTTCCTTTGCCTTTTTGGTATACAACTCGACAAAGGTGGTGTTATAATGAAGGAAATTATAACTGGATGCGTGTTCTATCATCTATGGAAAGGCCATCCTTGGCGAGGATCATGGAAACTGTTCCAACAAGTTGTCTACTCTATTTTTGCCACAGAATACTTGTGTGTTGAGAGAAACTGACTCCATGGTCCGGTTATATAATATAAATCTTGTGAGACATGCACGAATCAACGACACATCCTTTCTTTGATTCAAATTGTGTGATTCTAAATGTTTAAAATAGCACCTGAAGCAAGAAGATGGGCAACCAGAGTGGAAGCGATGTTAGTTTGAGCCAAAACATACAAGCTGAAGCTGCTGCTGCTGCACCCAAGATTATCCAGACTCGAAGGGGTTCGAGCAGCATAAACATGGAAGCCTGTGAGTTTATGAATATCCGAGATCAGATCGCGGCACATCGTCTCGTCCCATAAAATGACCCAGCTTTTTATGCGGTGGAAAGTAACCCACTTTCCACAGCTGATGGGCCCTTCTAGGAAGGGAGATCTGTGGATTGGGGCCTGCCCACAGCTCCCCCCTCCCTTCCGGGCAGGGCATGTCAGCCGCTATCCTGCCACAGACCTGACCTCTGACTTCCACAGTCTCTCCTGTGCCATTACCAGCTATCAAAAGAAGAGCTCCATGGTGGTACCGCTGGCTCTGGTCTGTAATGGCAGCTGCCTCTCTGCTTCCTGCTCCAACTACTGCTCCTGCCTGTGCATTAGCATTGGCAGAGTGAGTAATCTATCTCTGTTCCCTATCTAGTTTTTCCATCTCATAACAAGAAACTTTATTTTATTTTGGTTTTCGGATGAAGGTTGGTGAGTTGCTTCAGTAAGTACCATGGATTTATGGTCCAATCATGGATCACATGTAATGCGTCCAACGCATCAGCCCGAAATGGACCATTTGGGGTTTTTTTTTTTCTTTTGTCTTTTTGCTGCCCATTTTGGAGCTTGTCCAAGAGATTTTTTTGGAGGCATTTATGCATGCTCCAAAGCCTCATTACCAGCTCGTTAGATGGCAACAAAGAGAACTATGGTACGTCTTTGTCTTTTATCGTCTCTCAAAGAAGTCTGACTTTATCCTTTATGATCTCTAATCCATCGACAAGAACAGTCAGAGGGGACCGATAATATGGTGATTCCACATTTTCTAATGCAAGTCTTCTTTTTCACTTGTATGTCAACCATCACCATCTATTGAGTTGTTATCTGCTATCCACTCATATTTCAACTTCAGTATGTTAACACTCATCAACAAGTGCCCATGATGATCGACGTAACCCTTTCAACAATTAAGTCAGTACTAAACTGGATAAATATGAAGAAAACTATTGTTTGAGGGGAAGAAAAATATTTTAAAAATTTAACATTCCACGTCGAGTATATCTTTATATAGTTGAAAAGTTGATGTCCATGTGAGTTGCCACATTAACTCTGGATTGATTCAGTTAACGACTCTTGGCCGAGTTTCGATAGCAACAACGCCATCTACGTACTATTATACTTGCTCGAGTATCTACCTCGAGCCCTACCAACTGCCAATAGCAATTTAGGTCGATATTATCATAGCCATAGGTGTCAAATATTGTCAAAATCTCAGATCGGAGAGAGTCTGGCTCGGTGAAGGCACTTCCAGATGGGGACATCCTTGTACTCCGAGTGCACTAATGTGATGATATTCCCAATCGAGGATGTTCCCGAGATAAGTGCATCTCTAAAGTTTTGTGTATCACAAATTAGGGATGTTTTTGATAAGAATATTCCTATTGTGAGTGTGCCTTTGAAATTCTATGTATCACATATTGGTGATGTTTTTTATAAAGGATGTTCTCAAAGTGAGTATATCTTTAGAGTCCTATTTTATCAAGAATGTTCCCGGAAATATTTTCAAAGTAAGTGTATCTCTAAAATCTTATATATCACATATTAAGGATGTTCCTAGTTGGGATGTTCACAAATTAAGTGCATCCATAGAGTTATGTGTATCACATATCGAGGATGTTCTCAAAGTAAATACATCTATGAATTTCTGTGTATCATATATCAGAGGTGTTCTTGTATTTTTGGAGTCCTATATATCATATATCAAAGATGTTCTTGGTTAAGAATATTCCCAAAGTGAATGCATCATGTGTCATATAAGCCAACCCACTAGTCTTATTAGTGCAATCGACCCAGGTCACGATTGATCAGACTCGAGTTTGACTCGAACTGTATTTTGATGTTAGACAAAACGTATGATATAAGATTGTCATGGGAAGTTCAACATGGGTTGACCACATAAATTCAAGTGTGTAGCCTTGGTGGTGAAAAGTCCAAGCATGGGGATTGGTGTTGGGAAAATCCAAGCATAGGGCTTGGTGTTGGCAAGTCAAAGTATATAGCCTTGGCAATGAGAAGTCTTGAGGACTTGGCAAGTTCACTAGTCTCGTAGGCTCGGGGTCCTTGAGTCGGTGAAGGATGGCATTACGAAGTCGTGCGTTTAGTGCATCCGAAGGACCATCAGACGGGGAGCGAATGGAGTGAGGCCCAAGGGAAGCAGACTTCGAGGGCAAGAGACGCGAAGGATGACATTGAGAAGTCGTGCGTTGGTGCATTCGAGGGACGTAGGCGAGGGAAGAGAGCTTCGATGGGGAACTCTATGAGAAGATGAGGTGGACTTAGCCAAGTGGCTAAGACTGAGTGTCGAATGCTCAAACAAAGTGTTTGAGGTTTTATCCGACAGTCGAATGCTCAAACAACTTGGTGTTTGAGGTTTTACCCGACATCAGTCGACTGCTCCAAGTCGATAGCAATCGACTGATATTCGAATGATGTGCTTTTGGCCGAACAGTCGACTGCCAAGGGTTAGCAGTCGATTGTCGACACCATCAGTCGACTGCCAATGGATGACAGTCGACTGATCAAGGTGAATTCGAGCACAAAAGGGTTTCCAGTCGAGTGATCGTGTCGACTACTCGACTGGTGACTTGACCAGTCGACTGATGGGCAGGATCAGTCGACTAATGGTGGATCCTTTGGAACTTGTCCATCATGAATCGAGTTGTTGTGAGACAACGACTATAGGAGCAGTTGTAACACCCCCCTCTCTGTACTCTAGTAGAGGAGGTGTTACCATCATACTTTATCTTTTCTAATCCCATATTTAAAACAAAAGAGTGTCAACAACCCGTAACAAGATCTAAACATGGTTTCTAACCAAGTATCATAATTCAAACTCTTAACTTGAAACAACGGAAGCTAAAGAAATAGGTCAACTACATTGTCATGTTGACACAGGGATATTACACAAATTCTTAACATATCTAAACATGCACCTTCGCTAGGGTTCTAACATAAAACATTCTTAAGTAACTCAACCTCATGCATGGCGATAGTAATGATATGCATCTATCACATAAGGATAAACGTAAACAACAATACTAACATCAACACTAGCACTTAACACGAACACTAGCACATAACATAAACACTAGCACCCTAGCAAGTTCAAGGGTCTTAGCATAGCATAATACTAGTAAGTTCGACATTCTTAGACACAACATAATCAAACACATAACATGAACACTAGCACACTAACAAGTTCGAGGGTCTTAATATAACATAATACTAGCAAGTTCAAGATCGTAATCCAATGTTCCATCGCCACACACACCAAGCATTTCATCCGTTGCCCCCTCTTACTCAAGCCTTGCTTTACCCTTATCTGCAGTATAAGGAATGCAAACTATAAGCAATGAAGCTTAGTAAGTACCTCATATTCTCACAAAATATCGCATTAAGAAAACATGCTATTAGAATACTTGCATGCAACATATGCTCATAATGGCCATTAAGAAAATTCTACATCAACCATTTAGAAACACTTGTATATAACACAATGATTTAACTTGAAATGCATGAACTTTCTATATTAAACATTTAGAAACACTTGTACATAACACAAGGGTTTAACTTGAATGCATGAACTTGAAATACAAAACTTGCAATACAAGCTCCTTAAATATGCTTCGCTTGTAGAAACATGCACATGAGATATACTTAAGTTTATAACCTTTGTGCTTTGGTTAACTTTAGAAACCATATATACATATATACTTTAGCATCCTTGTTTGAACAACCCGACATAGTACTAATTTGCGTTCAACCCTAATAGAATTCAGGGTAGCTAGCCACCGAACTTATTATGACAACTTACTAAGGACGGTCTAGGGCCCGTGGGTGATCTAAGGGTCTGGTACATGTCACTTTAAAATAAAATACTTTCTTTATATATGACTTACTGATTTTTTTTGCCATTTATCAAACATTTAACATGATCATACTCCCAAAACCCATATAGGAAGCATTTAAGACATTTAATCATGCTCTTTGTCCCCAAAACTTGTAGGGGAAGCATCTTTGTGATCTTGTCTTGCTTCAACATGAAATATACCTATAAATATATATGACCTACTGATTTTGTCATTTAACTAAAATGTAACATGCTCATACACCCAAAACCCATATAGGAAGCATTTCAAGACATTTAATCATGCTCTTTGTCCCCAAAACTCGTAGGGGAAGCATCTTTGCGATCTTATGTCTTGCTTCAACATGAAATATACCTATAAATATATATGACCTACTGATTTTGTCATTTAACTAACATGTAACATGCTCATACTCCCAAAACCCATATAGAAAGTATTTCAAGACATTTAATCATGCTCTTTGTCCCTAAAACTCGTAGGGGAAACATCTTTGTGATCTTATGTCTTACTTCAACATGAAATATACCTATAAATATATATGACCTACTGATTTTGTCATTTAACCAATATGTAATATGCTCATACTCCCAAAACCTATATAGGAAGCATTTCAAGACATTTAATCATGCTCTTTGTCCCCAAAACTCGTAGGGAAAGCATCTTTGCGATCTTATGTCTTGCTTCAACATGAAATATACCTATAAATATATATGACCTACTGATTTTGTCATTTAACCAACATGTAACATGCTCATACACCCAAAACCCATCTAGGAAGCATTTCAAGACATTTAATCATGCTCTTTATCCTCAAAACTCGTAGGGGAGGCATCTTTGCGATCTTATGTCTTGCTTCAACATGAAATATACCTATAAATATATATGACCTACTGATTTTGTCATTTAACCAACATGTAACATGCTCATACTCCAAAAACTCATATAGGAAGCATTTCGAGACATTTAATCATGCCCTTTGTCCCCAAAACTCATAGGGGAAGCATCTTTGAAATCTTTACATCTTGCCCCACAAGAAATATACCTAAAATACCTAAAAATCCAAACAAACATAATCTGGATAGAACCTATAAATCTGAATAAAACCTGATAATAGGAGCTAGATGTGCAAATTAAAGAGTTACTTATGCTATAGGTGAGAAATAGCATCCTAGTAATCTTATGTCTTGCTTAAAACAAAATATACCTTACCTATTAATCTGAACACACCCATATAATCTAATCAAAACCTATAATCTTAACAAAACATAGGAAAAGAAGCTAGATACAACAATCGAATAGCTACTTATACTGTGTAGGGGATCGAACGACCGGCTAGAGGGGGGTGAATAGCCCTCTTCCGATGGATGTCGGAATTCTCTCGTTCGTTTGCTCGTCTACACAATTGTTAGCGCAAGCGGAAACATAAACAATAAAGACAAAGCAATAAATGAAAATACAAACGCTAACAAAGAATGTAACGTGGTTCACGGCTACGCCGCTAATCCACGATCCCGATTCGTCCGAGGTGAATCACTCCTCCAAAGCCAATCACTATTGGTCTCTCCTTTGCACCAAGCTAGGTGGAGGTAACCTTTACAATCAAGATCACTCTTCTTACAATAGGAATGAAGTAAAAATAAGTAAGAAGAGTTTAGAGCTTGTGGGGCACTAGGAAGATCACTTAGAGCATAAGCATTAGCCTCTCAAAGGCTCACACCCTCTCTTTTTATAGAGAGGGCTGATTTCTTCCCGTTGGCCGCCACCAGTCGACCGCCGCCCTTGGCAATCGACTACCGTCACTACAATGGCCTCCGAACACGTCGGATCCCGACCGTTGTAGTCCAACGGAACTCTTAGCGATCGATGGACCTCACGTCGATCACGCCTCAGTCGACGCGCGTCACGAGCGCGATTCTGCGATATCCTCGGCGATCATTATTCATTCCATAGCGATCAGCTAAACCTCCATCGATCGGATACGGTCGAACTCACTCGACTCGAGCGATCGATGCCATGACATGCGTCGGCGGTGTCGAAAACCCATCCGACACTTGGCCAAATGGACAAGTTTCACCTAAGAGCTACCCCTCCCCGGGTTACAATCGCTCACTCTCATCTCTCGGAGTCCCTCACCTTCGAAGTTCTCTTCGTTTCGCCACGTCCTTGCGCATCAAAGCGGCTCTGCAATGCTCCTTCGCGTCTCTTGCCTCGAAGTCTACTTCCTCCGGCTTCACTCCAAGCTTCTCGTCCGACGGTCCCTCGGATGCTCCAAGCGCACGGCTTCCGCAAAGCTATCCTTCACCGACTCAAGGCATGAGTCATGAGATGTGAAACTCGCCACGGCTCCATGTGTGAATTACTAAGTCCTGCACGACTTCAACGCACATATCAAATCAACATAACACACTAACTTAAACCCTTTGCCACACCATCAAAACCATATTACGGCAAGAGATTGCCCTAACAATCTCCCCCTTTTTGATGTGTGGCAATCCGTTTAAGTTAGGTAAAAAACATTTGATATAATTTCTAAGGTAAGAAAGCATGTAAAGATAAACATGATATAGCAACATGCAACTCCCCCTTAATCCATGAAACTCCCCCTTAATTTCTCCCCCTATCATAATTAACTTAAACATAATCATTTCTCCCCCTTTGACACCATCAAAAAGATTATCACTAAGTTAAAAGCACATGACATCAAGTCTAATAGAAAGAAAATACCACAAGTTGATTTAAAATCGGAATTCATCCTTTACTGGTCTGATATTCAGGTCATCGATCGTTCAGTTACTACCGATCGCACGCATTGCCTTCTTGGATTTCGATTGGTGAATTTCAGAAATGCATTAAAAATTTCAAAAAATTTGAAAAATCATGAAATTTGGGGAACACATTTCTTTTAAGTATATCTATCAGTGAAAAATATGTTTTCATGAAAAATCATTATATTTCCACGTATTTGCCAAAAATCCAAAAGCTTTAAAAACTACTAGGTTTTTTATCATAAGAGTATCCATTTTAACACCTAGTCTTGCATTCAATTGTTTCAAAACATGAATACATGTATTTTAAAGTAAGAAATTGTTTTGAAAACATATGAAATATCCAACCATGATCTTTGGGCAATATGTCTATGAATTAAATATAAGCCTTCCCCATGATTGGTCTATTATTGCTATTTTGATACTTTAAATGACCATCTAAATGCCATAGGCATTAGTGGACATTTGTATCATCCTAACATCTCACTCATGCTAAGTTTTCAATCAAGGTAGCCTATGGTGAGTGTGAGATGCATCCTAGGGAGTATTTGTGTATACTTAACCAATATATTCATGCAATTCTATCAAGGTTAAGTATCAACCTAATAATCCTCATGATCATAAAGACATATATGAATGAATTCTACATCATGATCATGAAACTCATGTATTCATCAAATTGTCATCATGCATTAGGTATTATGTCATGATAATAAGCAAATTATCACCTAAAGCATGATTTAACCCTATTTCTTATGATGACGTGCCAAATTTCAAAATCATAAATCATGATTGCAAATATACATAGCAATTACATTAATCATCATGATTTAAGCATTATTATCTATTTATGGGCACATTATCATCACCCAACACTATTCTAAAAATGTTGTCCCGCCATCCTAAGTCAACCAAAATATGATATAGGTTAATTCCATATGGTTGACTACCCTAGGGTTTTCCTAACCCTTAAGGATGGATTTTGGAACCCAAAATAAGTTTTTTCCTATTGGGTTCACTAGATACTCCTTGGGGATCTATTTCCTAGCTATTACCTTCTTTTTATCTTGTCCCCTAGCAATTAGGCATTTATAGGCCTTTTCATTTTTCTTTTCTTTATAACCTAGGCCCTTTTTGTTGAAACTGGCTCTTTGGCTCCCTAAGATCATGTTCAATGTGTTGGAGCCAATTGTGAATTTTTCTAGGGCTTTTGTTAAATAATCTACGTTTTCCCTTAAGGCCCTATTTTCATTTATACATGCATCACTAACATCTAATGACACATAAAGGTCATGTGAGCATGCATCATTTAAGCTAGAAGGAATATTATCATTTAAGCATGCATTTTCTAGCTTATTTTCCAATGCCTTAATTTGAACAAGCATACTTTTATTTTTATTTTTCATTCCAAATAAGTCCTTAGTTAAACTAGAAATTATAGAAACTATTTTCTTAGGAGAGGCTTTCGTTACCATAGTTTTCATATCCTCTTCTTCTTCTTCGGATGAGGAGGATGTAGAAGCTCCCCCTTCACTTGAGCTCTCTCCTCTTGAGCTTGATCCTTCATTTTCGGATGAAGAGCAATCCAAGTCATCAAAGGCCATCAAGGCCAAATTAGTGACAAAGGCATTCTCCTCATCCGATGATGATGAGGAGGATGAGGATGGGTCATCCCAAGTCCTTGCCTTTAGAGCTTTGGTCTTCCCCTTTTCTTTTGTCTTCTTCTCCTCTTCCTTCTTTTTCTTGCTCCCCTTTTTCTTCTTCTTTTTTTCTTTCTTTTTCCTCTCTTCCTTGCTCTTGTTTAAGAGAGGACAATGTTTGGGGGAAAATATTTGGAGAGTATTTACCAATTTGGGATAATTGGTAAAGGATTGGAGTTAGTATTCTAACTCAATCATTTGTTTTGTTTTTTTTCAAACATCAAGTAAAGAAATGGACACAATTTCGTTAGCGCAGCGGAATATATATAATGATAAAAGCAATAACGAAATGGACACAACACAAATCACAACAGGAGCATATAACGTGGTTCGGAACCGAACCGGTTCCTACTCCATGGATTGGGTTCGTACGAACCCTAGCGATGCCACAAACACCACTAACCAATAAAACTCCTTCTTGACACAAGTCAAGGGTGGAGAAACTCCTTACAAGTAATCTTACAACAATAAGATACAAATACAAGCAATTACAATAATGAATATGAAATACAAGTAAAGAAAAGACTTTACAACACTTGTTTTGATTAATTGAATGCTTGGTTGTTTGCTTGCACTTGGAGACCTGATTTGCACCAACAAATCGCCCCAATAGCCCTCAAGAACCGATGCTTTTTCCTCCATCACGAGCTCCATATATAGCTTCAACCTGTGCTGAAAAAAGTCGATCAGTCGACTGATCGGGACCATCAGTCGACTGATGCCACTGTTGTCGTGAGACAACGGCTAGATCCACGCTGGATAAGTCCAACGGATCTACCATCAGTCGACTGATTGTGACCATCAGTCGACTGATGGAGTCCTCACTCGACCAGTCGAGTCTCAACTCCATTCTGTGGCCGAATTCTCGAGCACGGTCACCGACCGATCACACGATCACCGATCGCTGAGCCATCACGATCGCCAACCTATGGCGATCACGCTCCATAACTCAATCAAACCCTAGTTGACTCGGTCCGGCCGATCGCGCATGGCACCGGTTTTAACCCAAGTATGGGTCCCCCATACTTGCTAGACCACCCTTAGCCTAGACCTAAGCCTTCTAGCCACCTCCATCAGCCTCACGCCTCTCGGATCCCTCCAAGTCATCCATGACTTGTTCATCCATCGCGCTAGCCTTCAGGTGCTTCCGTCGGCTATGTCATGCTAACGGTGTCTACACCGCCAAGGCACATTGGACTTACGTCGCCAAGACTCCGCTTGGACTTTACGCCACCAACCATTGGACTTATGCTGCCAAGACTACCGCTTGGACTTTACGCCGTCAATATCAATCCCCTTGGACTTCAAATGCCAACCCATGTTGGACTTTCCATTTGCCAAGACCCATGCTTGGACTTTCCTTGCCAACACATGTTGGACTTTCCATTTGCCAAGACCCATGCTTGGACTTTACATGCCAAGACCCATGCTTGGACTTTCCTTGACAATTATATTGTCATATGTTTTTGTCGAAACATCAAAACACATCAAAACATCACTTGAGCCAAACTCGAGTCCTGGTCAATCGTGACCTGGGCCGATTGCACCAACAATCTCCCCCTTTTTGATGTTTGACAAAAACAAAACAAATGATTGAGTTAGAATACTAACTCCAATCCTTTACCAATTATCCCAAATTGGTAAATACTCTCCAAATATTTTCCCCCAAACATTCTCCCCCTTTTTGACTAACTTGAAAAGTTGTCTCCCCAAGAGGGTCAATGTCTCATGTCCCAATGAGATCTTACAATCTCCCCCTTGGTCCAAAAATACTTAGGATGCCTACCATCTTCCTAGTGATAAGTTCAATATCACTCAAGAGAGACAATCCTATTTACTCTCCCAACTTCCAAATTGGGTCTCTCAAAAATCCCATCAATTTCCCAATTGATGTCATATTCTCCCAATAACTTCTCCTTTTCAAGGAGAAAAATACACCCATCATCCCAAGATGGATACCTCCCCCTAAAAGCTTGCTCCCCCTTGACCATTGCACCAACAATGTCCTTGGGAAGTCCCTAAGCCAATAGGAACTCTAAACCATCAAAATTAAGGTTAGAAATTCAACATTGAACTTTCCAACACCTTAAAATTGATACAAACCCCAAATACTTCTCCTAATCCATATCTAATGGATTTACACCCTTTGTAATGCTTCCCAAAGCATATCCTAGGGTTAGGAGTGATTAGGGACCATAATCGTAGCTGAAATCAGGTTAAACAATCATAGTTTTCTCGAAATTAGACAATCAGTCGAGTGGTTCAGCTACCGATCGACACACTCATCGATCATTGCCACCAATGAGCGATCGATAACTGAAATTTCGAATTTGATTATCGAGTTAATTCAGAAAATCATAAATAATTATACGTATATCGAAAAATCACGAAATTTGATACGTATAATACCTATGACCAATACAATGGGTGAAAAATGTTTGAAAATTATTTTACCCATAAAATACTGAAATTGGCACAAAGTTCAAAACCATTGAAATTTTCAATGTTTTGGTCCTACTTTGTATCAACTTCATCAATGGTGATTGCTATCAAAAGATAGACTTCACCAAGGTTTTCTAAATTGATTTTAAAATGTTTTTGAAAGCCTATTTTGAACCATAATTTATTGGATAAATATACATAATTTGTATATTAGTTTTCCTTATGATTCTTGGTGATAATTAGAATAAGTTTGAGTTCATCTAGATGCACTACCCATGCACCTTGAACCTAACTTATTATCCTAGCATCTCACATGTATCTAGGGTGTATAAGTACACATACATATCAATTTGATGTGAGATGTGGACTTTGGTTCATTTGATTTAGGATTTCATGCATCTTCCTAAGGCAACTCTACTTGATTCCCTTATAAATGGGACTTCAAGTCATGCCATAGTCCTTATATCAATTTTTAATAAATTAAATGCATGAAATGATCATGGCATAATAATAGCAATAATTAAGCATGGCCAATGATCATGATGTCATGGCATAATATGAAATCTAAAAACACATGACATTTATCCTTAATCCCTAAGCATACTCATGACTTATAAATGATAGAACATAAACATGATGTCATGTCATGGCATATGGCAAACAAATCATGGCAAGTAAAAAGTATAGGTATAAGTATACCTAAATTTTAATATTAATTGTCATTTGATATAATTAGGTTTATTTTGCCATATTAACCTAAATTCTCCCAAATGTGCCAAAAACCCAAATTGGCACACTAACCTCCAAACCTAAATTGTGTCAATTTTGATCATTTTATCAAACTTCTCAAATAGTATTGGCACATCCTAAAATCTTTTAGGATCATAATTCAAATGTATTTCCAAGGTAATCCTAACCTTGAAAATAACCTAAAGTGCCACCTTTGCCATGGTTGAGTTATCTACCCATCCAATCAAGGTTGACACACCCTAAACCCATCTTAGCGTGAATCAATCACGCTCTTAGGAACCCAAAACCGATTTGAGCTCCTAGGGTTAATTAGGTACTCCTTAGGGATAACCTCCCTAGATACCTTTCTAATGACCCTTCTAGGCTTAGAAGCCTTGGTCATTTTGGTTTTGCCATGGTTAACTCTAGGGGTGACTCCCCTTGTAACCTTCTTAGTGGCTTCCCTAGGTTTTCTAGAAACCCTAGCCACTAGGCACACACCATGGTCAACTCTAGGGATGACTTCCCTATTGACCTTGGTCTTCCTAGACCTAGTTAGTGTTCCATAATCAAATGGAACACAATGATAAGTCACCTTAGGCTTAGGTTTGTGACCCAAACCCTTCTTGCCTTTGGTTGACTTTTGTCTTTTAGGTCCTACTTGTTGACTTTGATTATTTGACCTAAAAGTTTGACTAATTGACCCTTGCATTTGATTTTGCATAACCTTAAGGGTCTTTTCAAGTTTTTCAAGCCTTGATCTCAAGGCTTGATTTTCCTTTTCTAATATCTCAATTTTTGATTTTTCATTTTCTCTTGAGATATTTTTATTTCTAGGCATATGTCTATATTTCTTAGCATTAAAGCCTAGATGTTCTCCTATTTTCTTAATGCTTTCCTTAGGTAATATAGTTTTAGGGACATTAGTCCCAAATTTCTTCTTATTGCCTAAGTGAACACTCTTAGCTCCTAGGCAAATATATCTATTATTTCTAGCATGCTTTTCATGTACAATAGCAAGACTATTAAAATTATTCCTAGCATGCTTCTTATCCCTAGAAATTGAAGGTGCATTAATAAATTTTACCTTAGGGTTTGCCTTGGAGGCTCCCCCTACTTGTGATGCTCCCCTTTGCCCCTTCTTCTTCTTCTTTGGGCATTGACTCCGGTAATGACCCGGTAGTCAGCATTTGAAGCAAATGATATGCTCCTTGCTCTTTTGACTTGGAGAATCGGCGTCTGTTGACTTTTGTTGACTTTTAGGCGCCGGAGGAGCTTTCTTGATCCTCTTTGGACATTTGCTCTTGTAATGCCCATACTCCCTACACTCAAAGCACATAATATGATTTTTATTTGAAAATAAAGTGTTTGAGTTACCTAGGGTGGTGGTAGGTGCCGGAGTTGAATTTTGAGCTTCCTCATCTTGATCGGATGTTGAAAGCTCTTCTTGAGGTTGCTCCGGTGTAGAGGATGGTCTCTCCTCCTCAATCCTAGGAGTAGATGCTTCTTCCACCTCTTCTACTTCTTCTTTCTCCGATTTGGAAGTTGACTCCATCTCAACTTCCGATTCCTCACTTTCACTTGAGGATGAACTCTCCTCATGAAATCTTGCCAATTTTCTCCATAGCTCCTTGGCATACATGTAATCCCCTAGCTTGCACAAAACATCATTAGGGATTAAATCTTCCAAAAGTTTCGTTACCTTAACTTCGGTCTTGAGCTTTTGGCGTTGCTCTTGGGTCCACTTTTTCAATTTTAGGACATTTCCCTTCTTATCCCTAGGGGGTTCAAGGCCTTCAATGAGGATGAACCAATCCTCTATGTTCATTATCAAGAATGTTTCCATTCTTGCTCTCCATGCCGGAAAATCTTCTGGATCATATGGAGGTGGAGTGTTGATTTCCCATCCAAGCTTGTCTTGGAATTCCATCTTCACCCTCTAGCCTTTTGCCTTAGCTCCCGGTTGTTAATCCGTAGAAGAGCCCCGGGCTCTGATACCACTTGTTAGGACCCTTGGAACGGCTAGAGGGGGGGGTGAATAGCGTTTCGCCCGATCGTGGATGGAATTCAATCTCGTTCGTGTCTACAATTTCGTTAGCGCAGCGGAATATATATAATGATAAAAGCAATAACGAAATGGACACAACACAAATCACAACAAGAGCATATAACGTGTTTCGGAACCGAACCGGTTCCTACTCCACGGATTGGGTTCGTACGAACCCTAGCGATGCCATAAACACCACTAACCAATAAAACTCCTTCTTGACACAAGTCAAGGGTGGAGAAACCCCTTACAAGTAATCTTACAACAATAAGATACAAATACAAGCAATTACAATAATGAATATGAAATACAAGTAAAGAAAAGACTTTACAACACTTGTTTTGATTGCTTGAATGCTTGCTTGCACTTAGAGACCTGATTTGCACCAACAAATCGCCCCAATAGCCCTCAAGAACCGATGCTTTTTCCTCCATCACGAGCTCCATATATAACTTCAACCTGTGCTGGAAAAAGTCGATCAGTCGACTGATGCCACTGTTGTCGTGAGACAACGGATAGATCCACGCTGGATAAGTCTAATGGATCTACCATCATCCGACCGACAGACCATCGCCGATCGATGGAGTCCTCACTCGACCGCCGAGTCTCGACTCCATTCTCGGGTCGAATTCTCGAGCACCACCGACCGATCACACGATCGGGCCGATCGCCGAGCCATCACCGACCGCCAACCTATGATGATCTCGCAGGCCATAACCCGCAATAAACCCTAGTTGATTTCGGTCGCCGATCGCCACATGGCACACCGACCGCACACCTCAAACATGAGGTTTTAACTCAAGTATGGTTCCCATACTTGCTAGACCACCCTTAGCCTGCACTCTAAGCCTTCTAGCCACCTCCATCACCTCACGCCTCGGATCCTCCAAGTCATCCATGACTTGGTAGCTTCCGGCTATGTCATGCTAACGGTGTCTACACCGCCAAGGCACATTGGACTTACGCCGCCAAGACTCCGCTTGGACTTTACGCCGCCAACCATTGGACTTATGCTGCCAAGACTACCGCTTGGACTTTACGCCGCCAATATCAATCCCCTTGGACTTCAAATGCCAACCCATGTTGGACTTTCCATTTGCCAAGACCCATGCTTGGACTTTCCTTGCCAACACATGTTGGACTTTCCATTTGCCAAGACCCATGCTTGGACTTTACATGCCAAGACCCATGCTTGGACTTTCCTTGACAATTATATTGTCATATGTTTTTGTCGAAACATCAAAATACATCAAAACATCACTCGAGCCAAACTCGAGTCCTGGTCAATTGTGACCTGGGCCGATTGCACCAACAGACAATTGTCCCTTATGTGCCCCTCTCCTTGGCAATTGTAGCATATGACCTTCCCCCTTGGTCTTCTATTCCTATCATGAGATTTATCAAATCTAAAATTCTTAAATGCACGTCTTACCTTCCTTACCATATAGGCTTCTTCGGTGCTATCCATGGAGGAGGAGGAAGACGCTTCGTCATCGGAGGAGGAGGGGATGTCCATCTTCTTCTTCCCCTTGTTCGCTATCAAGGCTACTCCTCTTGAGGGTTGAATTCTAGGCTCTTCTTGTATTCCTTCAAGCCTAGTTTCGTAGAGCTCCATTGTTGAGAAAAATTTCTCCAAGTTACTTACTTCCAAGTTCTTGGAGATGTAAAATGAATCCACCATGGAGCTCCATCTTGAGGACCGGGGAAAGGCATCTATGGCCTTCATTATCATATCCCGGTTGGAGAGCTTTTCTCCTACACTTGTTAGCCCAATTAATATTTCTTTAAATCTAGAATGTAGGGAAGTTACCTTTTCTCCCTTTTCTAATTTGATGTTTGAGAGTTGGGAGCGGAGGAGGTCTCTCCTAGCTAGCTTGGCCTCGGATGTGCCTTCATAGAGTTCTACAAGCTTTTCCCACATCTCTTTGGCGCTAGCACATTCTCCGATCCGGTTGATCTCTTGTTGAGGGAGCACATTGAGAAGATGATGTTTTGCCTTTGAGTTTGCAAGGTGTTCCTCTCTTTGCTTCTTAGTCCAACGTGATTTTTCAATTGGTTCACTCCTTTCATCCCTAGGCAACTCAAAACTATTTTCCATTATAAGCATAATATCAAAATCGGTCTCGAAGAATACCTCCATTCTCTTTTTCCACCAAGAGAATTCGCCGTCGAACTTCGGTGGGTGGATGTTTGAGCCGGCCATTTTTGATGTTGCTTGTTGTGGCGGTTAGTCCTCGACAAGCTTTCCTCAGCTCTGATACCACTTGTAGGGGATCGAACGGCCGGCTAGAGGGGGGTGAATAGCCCTCTTCCGATGGATGTCGGAATTCTCTCGTTCATTTGCTCGTCTACACAATCGTTTGCGCAAGCGGAAACATAAACAATAAAGACAAAGCAATAAATGAAAATACAAATGCTAATAAAGAATGTAACGTGGTTCACGGCTACGCCGCTAATCCACGATCCCGATTCGTCCGAGGTGAATCACTCCTCCAAAGCCAATCACTATTGGTCTCTCCTTTGCACCAAGCTAGGTGGAGGTAACCTTTACAATCAAGATCACTCTTCTTACAATAGGAATGAAGTAAAAACAAGTAAGAAGAGTTTAGAGCTTGTGGGGCACTAGGAAGATCACTTAGAGCATAAGCATTAGCCTCTCAAAGGCTCACACCCTCTCTTTTTATAGAGAGGGTTGATTTCTTCCCGTTGCGCCACCCGATCATTGCCGCCCTTGGCGATCGGCTGCCATCACTACAACGGCCTCGAACACGTCGGATCCCGACCGATTTGTAGTCCAACGGAACTCTTAGCGATCGTGATGGACCTCACCCCGATCGCGCCTCCGTAGTCGACGCCTTGATCGGCTATGAACGGTTCGCGGTTCGTGATATCCTCTGGCGATCGCCATCGCCATTCCGATCGGCTGATCGGGCATAAACCCATCGATCGGATACCAATCGAACTCACTGATTCGAAGCGATCGCGCCATGACATGCGATCGCGTGTCGGGAAAACCCATCCAACACTTGGCCAAATGACCAAGTTTCACCTAAGAGCTACCCCTCCCTGGGTTAAAATCTCTCACTCTCATCTCTCGGAGTCCCTCGCCTTCGAAGTTCTCTTCGTTCTCGGCCACGTCCCTCGGCAGCATCAGGCACACGGCTCTGCAATGCTCCTTCGCGTCTCTTGCCTCGAAGTCTACTTCCTCCGGCTTCACTCCAAGCTTCTCGTCCGGCGGTCCCTCGGATGCTCCAAGCGCACGACTTCCACAAAGCTATCCTTCACCGAATCAAGGCACGAGTCATGAGATGTGAAACTCGCCACGACTCCATGTGCGAATTACTAAGTCCTGCACGACTTCAACGCACATATCAAATCAACATAACACACTAACTTAAACCCTTTGCCACACCATCAAAACCATATTACGGCAAGAGATTGCCCTAACATACTGCAGGTGAGAAATATACTTACATCCTTTTGCTATTTTACTAATATACCGCTAGGGTTTTTGGGAGATGAAGACCTTCTCTTGTTCCTTAGCCTTGGGAGTGATCCTCTAGTAGATATTAATCTCGTGAGAAAATCCTTTTGAAGCCCTCTCAAGGACACCAAAACAAGGGACCTTAGGGTTTCAGATGGGGAGGGAGAAAGGAGGAGGAGTTTTGGTGGAGTTGAATCTTCTAGCAATACCAAGACTTGTGAGAAACTCCTCTTGAAAAACCCTCTTGAGAATCCCAACACAAGAAACCCTAGAGCTTTGGATGGAAGAGGGAGGAAGAAGGATGGAGGTCTCGGCCAAGAACGAGGGGAGGAAGAAGGAAGAAGGAAAAGATGAGGTTTGATTCTTCCTTCTCTTTTTAATCTCCTCTTTAATACCTAGGAAGATGAACACTCTTCATCCTCTCATGGGGGGATGAACCAACTCCTCATCTTCCCATTTATATATTCTTTGTATATTCTTTATATATCCTAGCCAAGAATCATCGTATGGTCTAGTGGTATCAAGGCTATCTCACAATTAGGAGGTTCATTGTTCAAATCCTAGCTATAACGAACCATATTTTATTTTATTTTACGGGTTTTACAATCCTTCATACCTTATAAAAGTTTCGTCCTCGAAACTTAAAACAACTCTGGATACTTTTGTTTCATGTCATCCTCGCGTTCCCAAGTTGCTTCTTCAAACTTTTGATTTTGCCACATGACTTTCACTAAGGGTACTTCTTTGTTTCTCAATTTCTAGATTTCTCGATCTATTATCTGAATAGGTCGACTTTCATAACTCAAATCTTTCTGAACTTGTACCGTCTATGGGTCAATCACATGGTCTGCATCAAGAACGTACTTTTTCAGCATTGAGACATGAAATACGTTGTGAATCGCTGACATTTCTTGAGGTAGCTCTAACTCATACGCTACTTTGCCAACTCTTTTTGTGATCCGGTAAGGTCCTACATAATGTGGACTCAGCTTGCGTTTCTTCCCAAATCTCATCAACCCTTTCCTAGGAGCTACTTTTAAGAAATACAGAATCCCCAACTTCGAATTCAAGTGGTCTACGTCGTACATCGACATAACTTTTCTGTCGACTCTAAGCAGTCTCTATTCTTTGGTGGATGCTCTTTATAGCTTTGGTGGTGTCATCTATAAAGTCTGTCTTAAGCCACATTTCTTTCTTCTCACCACCTTCATACCAACAAATAGGAGACCTACACTTCCTTCCAGTGTTGGCGCTATTGTCAAAGTAGAAAGCTGTCCAGAAATAATCTCAACCCCAAAGTTCAACATCTCTTTCTCCAATGGTTGGGATAATGAAGATAAGGACATTAAGGTGGAACAGGATTTCCTGCTTAGTGCGTCTGCTACTTTGTTTGCCTTTCCAGGATGGTAGAAGATTTCACAGTCATAGTCTTTGACCAGCTCAAGCCATCTACGTTGTCTCATGTTTAAATCCTTCTGAGTGAAGAAATATTTCAGACTCTGGTGATCTGTATAAATCTTACACTAGACTCCATACAAACAATGTCTCCAAATTTTGAGAGTGAAGACCACTGCTGCCAACTCAAGGACATGAGTGGGATAATTCTTGAGTTGTCTAGATGCATGGCAATGACTTTAACATTCTGCATAAGCACAGCTCCGAGTCCCATTTTGGATGCATCACTATACATATCAAAGCTTGCATTACTTTCTGGAAGGGTAAGAATCAGAGCACTTGTTAATCTCCTCTTTGTTGGTGCAATCGGCCCAGGTCACGATTGACCAGGACTCGAGTTTGGCTCGAGTGATGTTTTGATGTGTTTTGATGTTTCGACAAAAACATATGACAATGTAATTGTCATGGTAAAGTCCAAGCATGGGTCTTGGCATGGAAAGTCCAAGTGGGACACTTGGCATTGGGAAAAGTCCAAGCATGGGTCTTGACAATGTAAAGTCCAACATGGGTTGGCAAGGGAAAGTCCAAGCATGGTCTTGGCATTTGAGAAGTCCAAGCATGGTCTTGGCATGGAAAGTCCAACATGGGTTGGCATTTGAAGTCCAAGGGATTTGATATTGGCGGCGTAAAGTCCAAGCGGTAGTCTTGGCAGCATAAGTCCAATGGTTGGCGGCGTAAAGTCCAAGCGGAGTCTTGGCGGCGTAAGTCCAATGTGCCTTGGCGGTGTAGACACCGTTAGCATGACATAGCCGACGGAAGCACCTGAAGGCTAGCGCGATGGATGAACAAGTCATGGATGACTTGGAGGGATCCGAGAGGCGTGAGGCTGATGGAGGTGACTAGAAGGCTTAGGTCTAGGCTAAGGGTGGTCTAGCAAGTATGGGGAACCATACTTGAGTTAAAACCTCATGTTTGAGGTGTGCCAGTCGACTGGTGCCATGTGGCAGTCGACTGGACCGAGTCAACTAGGGTTTGACTGCGGGTTATGGCCTAGCAATGACGAAGGGTTCAATGATCAAGCTCAGTAACTGATCGTAGCAATACGTAACTGAATCGGTCGGTGCTCGAGAATTCGCCACGAGAATCGGAGTCGAGACTCGGTGAGTCAGTGAGGACTCCATCACCGATCGATGGTCACAATCGATCGATGGTAGTTCCGCTGGACTTATCCAACGTGGAACTAGCCGCGTTGTCTCACGACAACGATGGCATCGATCGTGATGGTCTCGATCAATCGATCGACTTTTTCCAAAGACAGTCTTGAAGCTATATATGGAGCTCGTGGTGGAAGAAAAAGGTATGGTTCTTTGAGGCGATTTGGGGCGAGTTGCTGCTGCAATTCAGGGTCTCCAAGTGCTACTCGATCAACCAAGTGATCAAGCATTCAAAGAGCATTTGTAAAGTGTTTCCTTTACTTGTATTGCTTTGTATTTCACTATATTGCTTGTATTCATTTGATTATTGTTGTAATCATATTGTACGAGGTTTCTCCACCTCCGGATTGTTCCGAGAAGGAGTTATTTGATAGTGGTGTGTGATTGGCATCGCTAGGGCTCATTTGAGCCCGATCCGTGGAGTAGGAACCGTGCGGTTCCGAACCACGTTATATACTCGTGTTAGCGTGTTGTGTTTTCATTATTGTTATTGTATTATCTATATTCCGCTGCGCTAACGAATTTGTAGACACAACCGCGATTGAATTCCATTGACGCTAATCACCCCCCCTCTAGCGTTACAAAGGTCCTAACACTCTTTACTTCAAGGAAACTTTTCTCACAATCCTCGGTCCATTCAAACTTTCGGTTCTTTCTGGTAAGAACCGTCAGTGGTGCAACTATCCTCGAGAAGTCTTCTATAAATTTTCTGTAGTACCCTGCTAGTCAAAGGAAACTTCTGATTTCATTGGCATTCTTTGGTCGACTCCAGTTACTAATAGCTTCTATCTTTGTTGGATCTACCATAACCCCATATTTTGAAATAATGTGACCAAGGAAAGACACTTGATCGAGCCAAAATTCACACTTGAAGAATTTTACATACAATTGTCTCTGCTGAAGGGTCTGTAACACTATCTTCCAATGTTCAGCATGGTCTTCCTGAGTTCTCGAGTAAATAAGGATATCGTCAATGAAGACGATCACAAACTTGTCAAGGAATGCCTTAAATACTCGATTCATTAGTTCCATAAAGGTTGCTGGAGCATTTGTCACTCCGAAAGGCATGTGTTGGTGCAGTAGGCACCTAAGTCGAACTTGAGTTTTGATTATAGCAAACAATACAAAGTTAAGCTCATGTCGTTATCTCACGAGCTGAATCGAGTGTACAGAAAATTGCTATAGCTGGAGCTGAAGGCTAGCGACACCCGGAGGAAGCCACGGTGGTCGGACAACACTCGAGTGACTTCGGAGGGAGCCGAAGGAATCAAATGGAAGGCCGGAAGCAAAAGCGACATAGTAAGTATCGAGGTAAGCTCGAGTGAGTAAAGTGAAGTGAGGTCGTGTCCTTTGTACGGGAACGCCCTTAGGCGACGATCCGACCCAAGACTTCTCATGGAAGGTCTATGTTGAGATCGGACGGCAAGTGGCCGTCGAATTCACTTATATTTTGAGCTAACTCTTTATTGTAGTCAAAAATCCTGGCCATCAGTTCAACCGGGCTAGTTCAATCGATGGTCAAAAATCAACCTCGAGGAGTCAAGCTTTATCACCATTTTTCAAGGAGTTTTGTGCCCAATTCCTATTGGTTGAAGACCCATTCGATGAGGGGCTTAAAGGCTATAAAAGGAGGGCTTCTCCTAGGGTTTTTCATCATCTCTAAGTGCTCACAAACCTCCACAACTCTGCGATTTTCCGACGACTCTCCATTTACAGTTTACTTTCTACTCTTTTAGTTGTTGATATTCTTATTTTGTCGTCTCTTTAAATATTGCAATTCCTTTTATTAATCAAGGTTTTCTATCGTTGCACTTTACATTAATAGAAGAGAGGGTTTGTCTCTCTATCTTTTCTTTCGAAGTTTTTTTTGTAATCGTCAAACTCCTACCTCTAACGAGGAGGAGTGTTTTTAGTGAATTGCCCTCCGTGCGTGATCAAGGATCACTAGGGTCTTGGAGTAGTAGCCGAAGGATATGAACCAAGTAAAAAAACATTTGTCTCATTTATTTATATTTTATCTTTCTGCTGCAATTAACTGTCTACTCGAGTTTTAACGAACGAATTAAAAAAAAGGTTTATCGCTATTCACCCCCCCCTCTAGCGATCCGCTTCGATCCAACAATTGGTATCAGAGCCGGGGGCGCTTAGATTTGGGGAAACCACCAATCTAGCATTTTTTACAGATTTATTTTTCGTTCATTTAAATTTTTCTCCCGCACTACTAATCCAAGACGAAGTCTTGGTACTCTTCGTTTGGTTTTGTTTTGCAAGTATTCGCTTTTGGAGTAGCCGACGGTAAAACGGGCATAACTTTTCGTACAAGTTGACCCACAAAATGGTCTACCTACCAAAACGAATCTCTCGGAAAGATCTACACTTCTTATTAGGGTAAACCCTCGTAACAAGATGTATTCATCCCGAAAAACCATCGTTTAGTACCATTTCCGGGACATAGAAGGTTGTAAGTGCTCATCTTTTATTTTAGTTGGTTATTTCTCGTTTATTCCTTTTGTTTCTTTTCATTTCCTACATTACTAATCCAAGGCGAAGTCTTGGAACCTTTTTTGTTTTTTTTGGTTTTTTGTGCAAGGTTTCCCTTCCAAATGGCCCATCTCGAGGGTTTTAGCACCGTCCGACCTCCGTTTTACAACGAAGATGATTTTCGTTACTGGAAAGGTCGGATGGAATGCTTTCTCAAAACCCAAATCGAGATGTGGATCATAATCCAAACGGGTTTCACACTTCCGACTAACGAAGTGGGTGAATCCTTGGGTTATGACCAATGGACCATTGCGACAAAACGACAAGTCAAAGCCGACGCCAAGGCAACACAAATCCTCCAATGCGGCTTGTCCAAGGAGGAGTTAAATCACGTCGGCCCCTTCATTAGCGCAAAGGACCTTTGGACAAAACTAGTGGAGCTACACGAAGGGACCAATGAAGCCAAGGTATGTAAGCGCGACCTTTTATTTAATAAATTATATAATCTAAAAATGCAGGAACATGAAACGGCGACGCAACTCCACGCCCGCGTCCAGGACATAGTCAACAATCTACACGCAATCGGGCAAAAGGTCGAAAATCGCGACCTTATAAGGTATGTCCTAAACTCCTTTCCGAGGACTACCTTGTGGGCATCCATGGTCGATGCCTACAAGGTCTCCAAGGATTTTTCTAAACTTAGGTTAGATGAACTTTTTTCTGATTTCAAACTTCATGAGCAGTCTAACTCGGAACCCGAGAAAGGTATAGCACTATTTGCAGGTTCAAAGAAGAAAACCGCTAGCAATCCACCCCCGAAGGAAGAAGAGGATGAGTCTGATTCGGAGGTCGACCCGGAAATGGAGGCCGAACTAGTCAACCTAGTTCGGAGGATAGTCAAGGGCCGAAAGCGAACCGTCACTCGACCCAACGAAGGTAAGCCTAAAAGTTCTAATATTAGGTGTTATGAATGCAACAGGTTTGGACACATCAAGTCCGAATGCCCAAAGCTCAAAAGCAAAGCACCAAAATACAAAAAGGCACTCAACGCTACATGGGAAGAAGCTTCCGAGGAAGAAGACGGTGATCGAGTCCTCATGGCTAAACCGGTGGAATCGGAGACGGAGTCGGAACCGGAACTTGAATCGGAAACCGAAGATGAGTCGGACTGCAAAGCACTATTCAAGACAAGCCACGGATACGCATCCGGTTCAAAAGATACACTCAAGGTAAGTCGGTCTCTCATTACTACACTTTATAGTGCAATTCAGTTTTTAAATAGAAAGTTAGCTAAGTCCGAGTCCAAGGTCGAGACCCTAGTTGAGGAAGTTAAACTCCTCAAACACGAGGTCTCCCTAACCTCTTCGACTAGTCGAGTTCAAGAGAAGGACTCAACTCGGGTTGAAAAACTCGAAGTTGAGAACTCACTCTTAAAGAGTCAAGTCGAAGATCTTAGGAATACGTTGGAAAGGTTTACTTTGGGATGCAAAGGACTTGACCTCCTACTTGGATCGCAAAGGGCCGTGTACAACAAGGTCGGGCTAGGGTTTAGCTCAAACACGACCAATAAGTCGTATATGTCGATTGTAAGTCAACATAAAAAATGTGTCCAAGCATGGGTCCCTAAGACCACCTTGATTTCAAACTTAGGATCAAACCAATATTGGGTTCCCAAGGACCAAATCCACTATATGGAGAGACCGAATCGATTCAACGGTCCAGGGGGAGCTAGTACGAAATTTGTTTGTGTTTTAACTTAGAAATTTCATGCTTAGGTTTTTATTTAGTTTGATTTTTCTTTTTAGAATGGTTAGATAGGACTATAACTCGTCAATACTTGATAACATAGTACCAGGATGCGGCGAGATGATAGTACGCTAGGAAAGCGGAGTCTTGTGTATTCGGGCTAGATAAGGCGTATCTAGTTCGGTGCACTTGACCGAGCGGAACTAGCTGAAGCTACCTTGTCGTATCCTAGACTAGTTAGACCAGGAAGTGGTCTTAGGTGAGTCAAGTCTCTATTTTCTTGAAAATGGCTTTGTCTAAGGAAGTGGTCGTTGTTCCGATCAAAGAAGGTCTCTGTGCCTCGCCACGACCTGGAAGCCATGATCTTGAAAAGGTGACTTGATAAGCCTAAGGTCAAATCCGAATCTAACGCAAGGTTGACAAATGTTTAAGTCATTAAATTTAAATCAAGTAAAATTGGAAGTCATCTCACAAGAACATATAGGGTTAACGTGTTTGATCATGTAGACATGGGTGAGATGATTTAGGTTAATAATTTTCAACTAATCTTTAATAAATCCAATATCCGATCCAACTACCTTGCGTGTAGGATCAATGGATATTGAACAGTGGTTGCTCCCGACACATGACCGGGGATCAACTCAAGTTTTCGAAGCTTCGATTCAAACGACAAGGATCGGTAGCCTTCGGAAATAACGGTAAGCTCAAAATCATCGGATCAGGTGATATTGAGCTTAACTCAAATTTTGTTATTCAAAACATTTTATTAGTAGAAAATTTTCAATATAATCTACTTAGTGTAAGCCAATTGTGTGAAAATAACTATAAGGTCATATTTCTAGAAAATGAATACGTAATTAATACAAACGAAACCTCTAAAACAATTCTTAAGGGAACTAGAAATAACAACATTTACACTATTAACTTAACTAACTCCTCAACTAAGTGTCTTATGACACGGCAAGAGGAATCATGGTTGTGGCACCGACGACTCGGTCACTCACACCCAAGACTCATCCACAAGATGGGTCAGAGTGACTTAGTCAGAGGTTTGCCTAACCTCAATAACTTGGATAATAAAATATGTAATGCTTGTCAACAAGGTAAACAATCTAGGACACAACATCAACTAACTAATCAAGAACGAATCAAAAGTGTGCTTGAGCTCCTACACATGGATCTATTTGATTCACACGGAGCTAAGTCACTTAATGGAAGTAAATTCTGTTTAGTCATTATTGATGACTACTCTAGATTTACTTGAGTTAGGTTCATCAAACACAAAAGTAATACCCTAGATCAATTAATCAACCTATTTAAGTTAATAGAAAATCAACAAAACATTAAAATCAAAAGACTTAGGACTGATCATGGTGGTGAATTCGAAAACCATAGGTTTACAGAATTCTGTAACCTAAATGGATACCACCATGAGTTCTCTTGCCCTAGAACTCCACAACAAAATGGCCTAGTAGAACGCAAAAATAGAACCCTACAAGAAGCCTCTAGGACAATGTTAAATGAGTATAACCTACCCGATAGGTTTTGGGCGAAAGCCATGAGTACGACATGCTATGTCCAAAATAGGATCCTTATGGTAAAGAGGCACCTTAAGACCTCATACGAGATTTATCACGATAAAATACCTAACATCAAGTACTTTAGGGTATTTGGGTGTAAGGTACATATCCTAAACACTAAGGATTACCTAGGGAAATTTACATCCAAAACCACGACCGGAATCTTTCTAGGATACTCGACTACAAGCAGAGCTTATAGAGTATATAACCACGATACCTTTAGAGTCGAGGAGACTATCAATGTAGTATTTGATGAAGGACACGAACCTACAAAACCCCCGGCAACCCCAATTAGCTAGCCGACTCATACTAGACCTAACTCTGATCCGGAGATCAGGTCTAGTGTTAATCCTAACCTAAGTCAACCAAGTCACTCTATCGACCAAGTGATAGATGACTCCAACCAAACTAGAACTCAAACGAGTCATCCTATGGATCAAGTTGTAGACTCAAACCCAAATTCAACTAGGACTCAAACGAATCATCCTATCGACCAAGTGATAGGTGATCCAAGTCTAGGAGTTCGAACTAGAGCCTCATACAGAAACCTTAGTCAAATATCTTTGATTTCTAAAATTGAACCCAAAACTATTGACCAAGCTCTTCTTGATCCCGATTGGATTATTGCAATGCAAGAAGAGTTGGCTCAATTCACTAGGAACGAAGTATGGGAATTAGTACCACCACCTAAAGATAAAACAATCATTGGAACAAGGTGGGTGTTTAGAAATAAAATTGATGATAAAGGTGAAGTAGTTAGAAATAAAGTTAGACTAGTTGCTAAAGGGTTTAGTCAAGTCGAAGGTTTAGATTACGACGAGACCTTTGCCCCAGTAGCTAGATTAGAGTCTATTCGAATGCTATTAGCATATGCAGCACATCGAGGATTTAAGTTGTTTCAAATGGATGTGAAATCTGCATTCTTAAATGGATACATTAAAGAAGAAGTTTATGTTAGTCAACCTCCCGGCTTCGAAAGTTTAGACAAACCCGATCATGTCCTTAGGTTAAAGAAAGCTCTCTATGGACTTAAACAAGCTCCTCGAGCTTGGTATGAGAGACTTTCGATTTATCTTAAGTCCAAAGATTTTAACCAAGGTGTAGTTGACCCAACCCTTTTCGTAAAAACCTTAGGTAAAGACATATTCATAGCCCAAATCTACGTAGATGATATTATTTTCGGAACCACCAACTCAATCCTACTAAATGAGTTCATTTCACTTATGGAAAGTGAATTCGAAATGAATTTAGTAGGCGAGTTAAACTTCTAATTAGGTCTACAAATTAAACAAACTAAGGATGGAATATACTTACATCAACGCAAATATACTAGGGAATTAATTAAACGCTTTGGAATGCAAGACGCTAAAATTATTAATACCCCAATGGAAACTAATGTTAATATAGAAGAAGATTTAATCGGAAACTCAATTGATTTAAAATACTATAGGAGCATAATAGGGAGTCTCCTTTACTTAACTGCAAGCCGACCTGATATCCTATTGGCTGTAAGTATGTACGCAAGGTTCCAAACCTGTGCCAAGGAGTCTCACCTAACTCTAGTTAAGCGTATCCTTAGATATCTAAAGGGTACACTTAATGTCGGTATTTGGTACCCTAGATCTACCAAGTTCGAACTAACCGGCTACTCCGATTCGGACTATGCCGGTAGTAAGCTCGATAGAAAAAGTACAAGTGGTTGTTGTCAACTTCTCAGCTCGAATCTAGTGAGTTGGTGCAGTAGGAAGCAACACTATGTTGCCTTATCTACCACCGAAGCCGAATACATCACGATGGGTGAGTGTGTCACTCAGCTTCTTTGGATGAAGCACACTCTCCGCGACTTTAAGTTAGACTTTACGAACACGAAACTCCATGTAGATAACATTAGTTCAATTAATCTTACTAAGAATCCGATATGTCACTCTAGGACCAAACATATAGAGGTCAAACACCATTTCATTCGAGAACATGTGGCCAACGGAGCCATACAACTCGAATACGTCGAATCGAAGTCTAACTTAGCAGACCTATTTACTAAACCCCTACTCGAAGCCGAATTTAGTCTATTAAGACGAAAATTGGGCATGTGCGTAGTAGAATAGGACTTTGCAAATTATATTGCTACTATTTCTTAATTTTCATTTTTTATAAAACTAGCATAGGACATACCTTAGATATCATGCACCTATAGATTTAAGGAGCCAATACATCTCACAACACATAGGACTAATGCGTTTGTGTACTTAGCCATGTAGATGGGCGTGAGATGTTAGGACCTTACTCCTGGTTCCAGATGTAGAGCTAGTGCATCGCCATGAACCACAGAGTATAATCATACATACTAACCGACTCTGACCAGGACTGGTTGATCTTTCATATCAATCAAGCCAAATATGAGTCGAACATTTTATAGATGAACTTATTTTCAGTATATTATTTTCAAAATAATGTGGAACATTTTCAAATTAATACTTATTTTTTATTCCACTCTTTTCGATATATGGCAAAAGAGGGAGAAAAAGGCCAAAGTTAAGGGATAATTTTTTTTTATGGCCAAGGCTTAGTTAACTTGTTCGTGTTAACAAAACGGAAAGGTTTACTTAACTTTAAGTTAACTTGTTAACAAAACGGAAGTAAAGGCCAAGGTTAAGAATCAGTTTTTTGATTTATTAACTTAAAACTTATTTTAAACACTATGGCCAATATTAAGTAATTGCGGTTACTTAATTCTTTTGTTTAGTAGCAAACATCAAGGGGGAGAGTTAAAACCCTTTCTCAAGTACTCACCCTCGGTCAAGGGGGAGGATTCCTCAAGGGGGAGCACTTGAAAAAAAGTTTTTATATACTCCTTCTCATTCATGCTTTTTATACTCCTGCTCATTCATGCATATCTCTTGCTCATTTTGCTTAATGCACTTAATTTATTTTTCTTAACTTTGTATGTGGGTTTGCCATAAATCAAAAAGGGGGAGATTGTTGGTGCAGTAGGCACCTAAGTCGAACCTGAGTTTTGATTATAGCAAACAATACAAAGTTAAGCTCATGTCGTTATCTCACGAGCTGAATCGAGTGTACAAAAAATTGCTATAGCTGGACCTGAAGGCTAGCGACACCCGGAGGAAGTCGCGGTGGTCGGGCGACACTCGAGTGACTTCGGAGGGAGCCGAAGGAATCAAGTGGAAGGCCGGAAGCAAAAGCGACATAGTAAGTATCGAGGTAAGCTCGAGTGAGTAAAGTGAAGTGAGGTCGTGTCCTTTGTACGGGGACGTCCTTAGGCGACGATCCGACCCAAGACTTCCCATGGAAGGTCTATGTTGAGATCGGACGGCAAGTGGCCATCAAATTCACTTATATTTTGAGCTAACTCTTTATTGTAGTCAAAAATCCTGGCCATCAGTTCAACCGGCCAGTTCAACCGGGTCAGTTCAACCGGCCAGTTCAACCGATGGTCAAAAATCAGCCTTGAGGAGTCAAGCTTTATCACCATTTTTCAAGGAGTTTTGTGCCCAATTCTTATTGGTTGAAGACCCATTCGATGAGGGGCTTAAAGGCTATAAAAGGAGGGCTTCTCCTAGGGTTTTTCATCATCTCTAAGTGCTCACAAACCTCCACAACTCTGCGATTTTCCGACGACTCTACGACGAAGTGTTGTCAACAACCCTAATTTACTTTCTACTCTTTTAGTTGTTGATATTCTTATTTTGTCGTCTCTTTAAATATTGCAATTCCTTTTATTAATCGAGGTTTTCTATCGTTTCACTTTACATTAATAGAAGAGAGGGTTTGTCTCTCTATCTTTTCTTTTGAAGTTTTTTTTGTAATCGTCAAACTCCTACCTCCAACGTGGAGGAGTGTTTTTAGTGAATTGCCCTCCGTGCGTGATCAAGGATCACTAGGGTCTTGGAGTAGTAGCCGAAGGCTACGAACCAAGTAAAAAAATATTTGTCTCATTTATTTATATTTTATCTTTCCGCTGTAATTAACTGTCTACTCGAGTTTTAACAAACGAATTAAAAAAAAGGTTTATCGCTATTCACCCCCCCCCCCTCTAGCGATCCACTTCGATCCAACAACATGACCACGAACTCAGAGTGTCCATACCTCGTTCAAAAAGCTATTTTCGGTACATCATCCTCTTTAACTTTTACTTGATGATATTCAGACCGCAAATCAATCTTGGAGAAAACGGTGGCTCCCTTCAATTGATCAAACAAATCATCAATCCTTGGCAAAGGATATCTATTTTTGATTGTCACCTTATTCAGTGCTCGATAATCTATGCACATTCTTATAGACCTATCTTTTTTCTTTACGAACAATACCGGGGCTCCCCATGGTGAGTGACTAGGGCGAATGAATCTCTTGTCGAGTAACTTCTGTAATTGTTCCTTAAGCTCTTTCAATTCTGCCGGGGTCATACGATAGGGTGCTTTTAAGATTGATTTGGTATCAGGAATAAGTTCAATCTCAAACTTGATTTCTCTTTTAGGAGCCAACCCTGGAAACTCATCAGGGAATACTTCTAGGTAGTCACATACAACTCGGACTTCTTCGAGCTTTTGGGCTTTTCTTGCTTTGTATCAACCACATGTGGTAGATACCCAGCGCATCCACTGACTAACATCTTTTGAGCTTTTATGGCAGATAAGAACTTCTTAGTTCTTTCCTTTGGGTCTCCGATAAATTCAAACCTAGACTCTGCCTTAGATTGGAATACGACTCTTTGCTTACGACACTCAATGGAAGCACCGTACTTGCTCAGAAAGTCCATTCCCAAGATGACATCATAATCATGCATGTCCAGAATTATCAGATCACTATAAAGTTCCCTTCCTGAAATTCAGACTGCTGCGACACGTAACTATTGGTCTTACTTTTTCTTCATAAAGTAAGGCCAATAGATGACTACTACTATTACTTACTTTCTATCATCATCACCTACATATGTAAGCATGTTTAACAAAAAAAACATTCTTTACTAAGCATAGAAGAAACTAAAACATATATATACTTTCTTACTTGGAAGCGATAGGATTTGATGCTCAATGTGTGTGGGGCCGAAGGGCGAAACTTGCTCTGATACCATACTGTAACACCCCCCTCTCCTTAATCTAGTAGAGGAGGTGTTACCATCATACTTTATCTTTTTCTAATCCCAGATTTAAAACAAAAGAGTGTCAACAACCCGTAACAAGATCTAAACATGGATTCTAACCAAGTATCATAATTCAAACTCATAACTTGAAACAGCAGAACCTAAAGAAATAGGTCAACTACATTGGCATGTTGACACAGGGATATTACGCAAGTTCTTAACATATCTATGCATGCACCTTCACTAAGGTTCTAACATAAAACATTCTTAAGTAACTCAACCTCATGCATGGCGATAGTAATGATATGCATCTTTGACATAAGGATAAACATAAACAACAATACTAACATCAACACTAGCACCTAACATGAACACTAGCACATAACATAAACACTAGCACTCTAGTAAGTTCAAGGGTCTTAGCATAGCATAATACTAGTAAGTTCGAAATTCTTAGACACAACATAATCAAACACATAACATGAAGACTAGCACACTAACAAGTTTGAGGGTCTTAACATAATATAATACTAGCAAGTTCAGGATCGTAATCCACTGTTTCGTCGCCACACACACCAAGCACTTCATCCGCTGCCCCCTCTTACTCAAGTCTTGCTTTACCCTTATCTGCAGTATAAGGAATGCAAACTATAAGTAATGAAGCTTAGTAAGTACCTCCTATTATCACAAAACATCACATTAAGAAAACATTCTATTAGAATACTTGCATGCAACATATGCTCATACTAGCTATTAAGAAAATTCTACATTAACCATTTAGAAACACTTGTACATAACACAATGGTTTAACTTGAAATGCATGAACTTTCTATATTAAACATTTAGAAACACTTGTACATAACACAAGGGTTCAACTTGAATGCATGAACTTGAAATACACAACTTGCAATACATGCTCCTTAAATATGCTTCGCTTGTAGAAACATGCACATGAGATATACTTAAGCTTGTAACCATTGTGCTTTGGTTAACTTTAGAAACTATATATACATATATACTTTAAAATACTAATAATCCTTGTTTGGGCAACCCGGCATAGTATCAATTTGCGCATAACCCTAATAAAATTCGGGATAGCTAGCCACCGAACTTATTAGGGCAACTTACTAAGGGCGGTTAGGGCCCGTAGGCGATCTAAGGGCTCAGTACATGCCACTTTAAAATAAAATACTTTCTTTATATATGACTTACTGATTTTTTTTCCATTTATCAAATATTTAACATGATCATACTCCCAAAACCCATATAGGAAGCATTTAAGATATTTAATCATGCTCTTTGTCCCCAAAACTCGTAGGAGAGGCATCTTTGCGATCTTATGTCTTACTTCAACATGAAATATACCTATAAATATATATGACCTACTGATTTTGTCATTTAACCAATATGTAACATGCTCATACTCCCAAAACCCATATAGGAAGCATTTCAAAACATTTAATCATGCTCTTTGTCCCCAAAACTTGTAGGGGAAGCATCTTTGCGATCTTATGTCTTGCTTCAACATGAAATATACCTATAAATATATATGACCTACTGATTTTGTCATTTAACCAACATGTAACATGCTTATACTCCCAAAACCCATATAGGAAGCATTTTGAGACATTAAATCATGCTCTATGTCCCCAAAACTCGTAGGAGAAGATCTTTGCGATCTTATGTCTTGCTTCAACATGAAATATACCTATAAATATATATAACCTACTGATTTTGTCATTTAACCAATATGTAACATGCTCATACTCCCAAAACCCATATAGGAATCATTTCAAGACATTTAATCATGCTCTTTGTCCCCAAAACTTGTAGGGGAAGCATCTTTGCGATCTTATGTCTTGCTTCAACATGAAATATACCTATAAATATATATGACCTACTGATTTTGTCATTTACCTACATGTAACATGCTCATACTCCCAAAACCCATATAGGAAGCATTTCAAGACATTTAATCATGATCTTTGTCCCCAAAACTCATAGGAGAAGCATCTTTTCGATCTTATGTCTTGATTCAACATGAAATATACCTATAAATATATATGACCTACTGATTTTGTCATTTAACCAACATGTAGCATGCTCATACTCCCAAAACCCATCTAGGAAGTATTTCAAGACATTTAATCATGCTCTTTGTCCTCAAAACTCGTAGGGGAAGCATCTTTGCGATCTTATGTCTTGCTTCAATATGAAATATACCTATAAATATATATGACCTACTGATTTTGTCATTTAACCAACATGTAACATGCTCATACTCCCAAAACCCATATAGGAATCATTTCGAGACATTTAATCATGCTCTTTGTCCCCAAAACTCATAGGGGAAGCATCTTTGAAATCTTTACATCTTGCCCCACAAGAAATATACCTAAAATACCTAAAAATCCAAACAAACAAAATTTGGACAGAACCTATAAATCTGAATAAAACATGATAATAGGAGCTAGATGTGCAAATCAAAGAGTTACTTATGCTATAGGTGAGAAATAGCATTCTGGTGATCTTATGTCTTGCTTAAAATAAAATATACCTTACCAATTAATCTGAACACACCCATATAATCTGATAAAAACCTATAATCTTAAAAAAACATAGGAAAATAAGCTAGATACAATAATCGAATAGCTTCTTATACTACATGTGAGAAATACTTACATTCTCTTGCTATCTTACTAATATACCGCTAGGGTTTTTGTGAGATGAAGACCTTCTCTTGTTCCTTAGCCTTGGGAGTGATCCTCTATCATATATTAAGCTTGTGAGAAAATCCCCTTGAATCCCTCTCAAGGACACCAAAATAAGGGACCTTAGGGTTTCGGATGGGGAGGGAGAAAGGAGGAGGTGTTTCGGTGTAGTTGGATCTTCTAGCAATACCAAGACTTGTGAGAAACTCCTCTTGAAAAACCCTCTTGAGAATCCCAACACAAGAAACCCTAGATCTTGTTGGATCGAGAAGCGTCGCTAGAGGGGGGGGGTGAATAGCGATCGTAAATCTTTTCTTTTTCGTTCGTTCAATACGCAAAGTAAGCACAGCGGAAAATAAATGAACACGTTTATTTTACTTGGTTCACAACCCAGCGGTTGCTACTCCAAGGCCCTATCGGTCCTAGACCGCGTACGGAGGGCAAAACACTAAAACGTCTCCTCCTCGTTGGAGGTAGGAGACAACGATTACAAAAATCGAATACACGAGGATGAGGCAACAAGCCTACCTCACCTCGTTATGAAGATAAAAAACACAGAATATAATATCAAAAATATTACTTGAATCTGCTGCCGACGAAGAAGATCTGAGGTTGTCGTCGCGTCGGCGTTATGACGGTGTTGAAGCGTTGGCATTGTAGGAGCACTTGATGAATAATTGATGATATTTGGAGATGAATCCTCCCCTCCTTTTATAGACTTTAGCCTCTGAATTTGTCTCCTATTTCTTTGGAACGGATCATGAATTTTTCCAAATTTTTATCGCTGGGCGCGTCAAACGTTATCCGCTTTGACCTAGCGCAGGAATCGCCGCCATCACCGATGATGCCTCTCATCACCGATCGATGATACGATGCATCTCATCACCAATCGATAATCGATCGCCAATGTCCAGAATGATCGCACCGCCACTTCCCTGCAGTAAGAGATTAGCTCGGAAAATGATAAATACGACGGTTTCTAACCGTCCGATCTCGACCTAGACCTTCCACAGGAAGTCTTAGTCGAATCGTCGCCTACGGTCGTCCCCGTAAAGAGGACACGACCTTACAATCTCTCACTCACACGAGCTTACCTCGATAGTAGCTCTCGCTTTCGGCCTTCCACTCGATTCCTTCGGCTCCCTCCGAATTCACTCAAGTGTCGCCCGACCACCACGGCTTCCTCCGGGTGTCGCTAGCCTTCAGCTCCAGCTTTAGTACTTTTCTGCACACTTGATTTAGCTCGTGAGATAACAATATAAACTTAACTTTGTGTCTTTGCCATAATCAAAACACAGGTTCGATTATCTAGTGCCCCTGCACCAACAGATCTTTGGATGGAATAGGGAGGAAGAAGGATGGAGGTCTCGGCCAAGAATGAGGGGAGGAAGAAGGAAGAACGAAAAGATGAGGTTTGATTCTTCCTTCTCTTTTTAATCTCCTCTTTAATACCTAGGATGATGAACACTCTTCATCCTCTCATGGGGGATTGAACCAACTCCTCATCTTCCCATTTATATATTCTTTGTATATTCTTTATATATCCTAGCCAAGAATCATCCTATGGTCTAGTGGTATCAAGGCTGTCTCACAATTAGGAGGTTCATGGTTTAAATCCTAGCTATAATGAACCATATTTTATTTTTATTTTATTTTTCGGGCTTTACAATCCTTCATACCTTATAAAAGTTTCGTCCTCGAAACTTAAAACAACTCTGGATACTTTTGTTTCATGTCATCCTTGCGTTCCCAAGTTGCTTCTTTGAACTTTTGATTTTGCCACATGACTTTCACTAAGGGTACTTCTTTGTTTCTCAATTTCTTGATTTCTCGATCTATTATCTGAATAGGTCGACTTTCATAACTCAATCTTTCTGAACTTGTACCGTCTGTGGGTCAATCACAAGGTCTGCATCAGAAACATGCTTTTTCAGCATTGAGACATGAAACACATTGTGAATCACTGACATTTCTTGAGGTAGCTCTAACTCATACACTACTTTGACAACTCTTTTTGTGATCTGGTAAGGTCCTACATAATGTGGACTCAGCTTGCGTTTCTTCTCAAATCTCATCACCCCTTTCCTAGGAGCTACTTTTAAGAAATATCGAATCCCCAACTTCGAATTCAAGCGGTCTACGTCGTACATCGGCATAACTTTTCTGCCGACTCTGAGCAGTCTCTATTCTTTGGTGGATGCTCTTTATAGCTTTGGTGGTGTCATCTATAAAGTCTGTCTTAAGCCACATTTCTTTCTTCTCACCACCTTCATACCAACAAATAGGAGACCTACACTTCCTTCCAATGTTGGCGCTATTGTCAAGGTAGAAAGCTGTCCAGAAATAATCTCAACCCCAAAGTTCAACATCTCTTTCTCCAATGGTTGGGATAATGAAGATAAGGACATTAAGGTGGCACAAGATTTCCTGCTTAGTGCGTCTGCTACTTTGTTTGCTTTTCCAGGATGGTAGAAGATTTCACAGTCATAGTCTTTGACCAGCTCAAGCCATCTACGCTGTCTCATGTTTAAATCCTTCTGAGTGAAGAAATATTTCAGATTCTGGTGATCTGTATAAATCTTGCACTGGATTCCATACAAGTAATGTCTCCAAATTTTGAGAGCGAAGACCACTGCTTCCAACTCAAGGTCATGAGTGCGATAATCCTTTTCATAATCCTTGAGTTGTCTAGATGCATGACAATGACTTTACCATTCTACATAAGCACAACTCCGAGTCCCATTTTGGTTGCATCACTATACATATCAAAGCTTGCATTACTTTCTGGAAGGGTAAGAATGGGAACACTTGTTAATCTCCTCTTTAGTTCAAGGAAACTTTTCTCACAATCCTCAGTCCATTCAAACTTTCGGTTGTTTCTGGTAAGAACCGTCAGTGGTGCAGCTATCCTCGAGAAGTCTTCTACAAATTTTCTGTAGTACACTGCTAGTCCAAGGAAACTTCTGATTTCACTGAATTCTTTGGTCGACTCCAATTACTAATAGCTTCTATCTTTGTCGGATCTACCATAACCTCATATTTTGAAATAATGTGATCCAGGAATGACACTCGATTGAGCCAAAATTCACACTTGGAGAACTTTGTATACAATTGTCTCTGCTGAAGGGTCTGTAACACTATCTCCAAATGTTCAACATGTTCTTCCTGAGTTCTCGAGTAAATAAGGATATCATCAATGAAGACGATAACAAACTTGTCAAGGAATGCCTTAAATACTCGATTCATTAGTTCCATAAAGGTTGCTGGAGAATTTGTCACTCCGAAGGGCATGACCACGAACTCATAGTGTCCATACCTCGTTCAGAAAGCCGTTTTCGGTACATCATCCTCTTTAACTTTTACTTGATGATATCCGGACCGCAAATTAATCTTGGAGAGAACGGTGGCTCCCTTCAATTGATCAAACAAATCATCAATCATTGGCAAAGGATATTTATTTTTGATTGTCACCTTATTCAGTGCTCGATAATCTATGCACATTCTCATAGACCTATCTTTCTTCTTTACGAACAATACTGGAGCTCCCCATGGTGAGTGACTAGGGCGAATGAATCCCTTGTCGAGTAACTCCTGTAATTGTTCCTAAAGCTCTTTCAATTCTGCTGGGGCCATACGATAGGGTGCTTTTGAGATTGGTTTGGTACCAGAAATAAGTTCAATCTCAAACTCGATTTCTCTTTTAGGAGCCAGCCCTAGAAACTCATCAGGGAATTCTCCTAGGTACTCACATACAACTCGGACTTCTTCAAGCTTTTGGCCTTTTTCTTGCTTTGTATCAACCACATGTGGTAGATACCCAGCGCATCCACTGACTAACATCTTTTTAGCTTTTATGGTAGATAAGAACTTCTTAGTTCATTCCTTTGGTTCTCCGATAAATTCAAACTTAGACTCCGCCTTAGGTTGGAATGCGACTCTTCGCTTACGACACTCAATGGAAGCACCGTACTTGCTCAGAAAGTCCATTCCCAAGATGACATCATAATCATGCATGTCTAAAATTATCAGATCACTATAAAATTCTCTTTCTGAAATTCAGACTAGTGCGACACGTAACTATTGGTCTTACTTTTTCTTCGTAAAGTAAGACCAATAGATGACTACTACTATTACTTACTTACTTTCTATCATCATCACCTACATATGTAAGCATGTTTAACAAAAAAAAACATTCTTTACTAAGCATAGAATAAAGCAAAACATATATGTACTTTCTTACTTGGAAGCGGTAGGATTTGATGCTCAATGTGTGTGGGGCGAAAGGGCGGAACTTACTCTGATACCATACTGTAACACCCCTCTTCTCCTTACTCTAGTAGAGGAGGTGTTACCATCATACTTTATCTTTTTCTAATCTCATATTTAAAACAAAAGAGTGTCAACAACTCGTAACAAAATCTAAATATGGTTTCTAACCAAGTATCATAATTCAAACTCTTAACTTGAAACCACGGAAGCTAAAGAAATTGGCCAACTACATTGGCATGTTGACACAGGGATATTATGCAAGTTCTTAACCTATCTAAGCATGCACCTTCGCTAGGGTTCTAACATAAAACATTCTTAAGTAACTCAACCTCATGCAAGGAGATAGTAATGATATGCATCTTTGACATAAGGATAAACATAAACAACAATACTAACATCAACGCTAGCACCTAACATGAACACTAGAACATAACATAAACACTAACACCCTAGTAGGTTCAAGGGTCTTAGCATAGTATAATACTGGTAAGTTCGACATTCTTAGACACAACATAATCAAACACATAACATGAACACTAGCACACTAACAAGTTCGAGGGTCTTAACAAAACATAATACTAGCAAGTTCAGGATCATAATCCACTGTTCCGCTGCCACACACACCAAGCACTTCATCTGCTGCCCCCTCTTACTCAAGCCTTGCTTTACCCTTATCTACAGTATAAGGAATGCAAACTATAAGCAATGATACTTAGTAAGTACCTCCTATTCTCACAAAACATCGCATTAAGAAAACATACTATTAGAATACTTGCATGCAACATATGCTCATACTGGCTATTAAGAAAATTCTACATTAACCATTTAGAAACACTTGTACATAACACAATGGTTTAACTTGAAATGCATGAACTTTCTATATTAAACATTTAGAAACACTTGTACATAACACAAGAGTTTAACTTGAATGCATGAACTTGAAATACACAACTTGCAATACATGCTCCTTAAATATGCTTCGCTTGTAGAAACATGCACATGAGATATACTTAAACTTGTAACCTTTGTGCTTTGGTTAACTTTAGAAACCATATATACATATATACTTTAAAATACTAATCATCCTTGTTTGGGAATCTCGACATAGTACCAATTTGCGTGCAACCCTAATAGAATTCGGGGTAGCTAGCTACCGAACTTATTAGGGCGGTTTAGGGCCCGTGGGCGATCTAAGGGCCAGGTACATGCCACTTTAAAGTAAAATACTTTCTTTATATATGACTTACTGATTTTTTTGCCATTTATCAAACATTTATCACGATCATACTCCCAACCCCATATAGGAAGCATTTCAAGACATTTAATCATCCTCTTTGTCCTCAAAACTCGTAGGGGAAGCATCTTTGCGATCTTATATCTTGCTTCAACATGAAATATACCTATAAATATCTATGACCTACTGATTTTGTCATTTAACCAACATGTAACATGGTTAAACTCCCAAAACCCATATAGGAAGCATTTCAAGATATTTAATCATGCTCTTTGTCCCCAAAACTCGTAGGGGAAGCATCTTTGTGATCTTATGTCTTGCTTCAACATGAAATATACCTATAAATATATATGACCTACTGATTTTGTCATTTAACCAACATGTAACATGCTCATACTCCCAAAACCCATATAGGAAGCATTTCAAGACATTTAATCATGCTCTTTGTCCCCAAAACGCGTAGGGGAAGCATCTTCGTGATCTTATGTCTTGCTTCAACATGAAATATACCTATAAATATATATGACCCACTGATTTTGTCATTTAACCAATATGTAACATGCACATACTCCCAAAACCCATATAGGAAGCATTTCAAGACATTTAATCATGCTCTTTGTCCCCAAAACTCATAGAGGAAGCATCTTTGCGATCTTATGTCTTGCTTCAACATGAAATATACCTATAAATATATATGACCTACTGATTTTGTCATTTAACCAACATGTAACATGCTCATACTCCCAAAACCCATATAGGAAGCATTTCAAGACATTTAATCATTCTCTTTGTACTTAAAATTCGTAGGGGAAGCATTTTTGCGATCTTATGCCTTCAGCATGAAATATACCTATAAATATATATGACCTACTGATTTTGTCATTTAACCAAAATGTAACATGCTCATACTCCCAAAACCCATATAGGAAGCATTTCAAGACATTTAATCATGCTTTTTGTCCCTAAAACTCGTAGGGGAAGCATCTTTGAAATCTTTACATCTTGCCCCACAAGAAATATACCTAAAATACCTAGAAATCCAAACAAACATAATATGGACAGAACCTATAAATCTGAATAAAACATGATAATTGGAGCTAGATGTGCAAATCAAAGTGTTACTTATGCTATAGGTGAGAAATAACATCCTGGTGATTTTATGTATCGCTTAAAACAAAATATACCTTACCTATTATTCTGAACACACCCATATAATCTGATCACAACCTATAATCTTAACAAAACTTAAGAAAATAAGCTAGATACAACAATTGAATAGCTACTTATACTGCAGTGAGAAATACTTACATCCTTTTGCTATCTTACTAATATACCGCTAGGGTTTTTGTGAGATGAAGACCTTCTCTTGTTCCTTAGCCTTGGGAGTGATCCTCTAGCATATATTAAGCTTTTGAGAAATGTTAGGGCAATCAACCCATCATGTGGTTTTGATGTTTGTGGCAAAGGGTTTAAGTTAGGATTGTATTAGATTTGATGTGTGCGTGAAGTCATGTAGTACTTAGTAATTCACACATTGAGCATTGGAAAATTTCACCTCTCATGACTCGGTCTTTGAGTCGGTGAAAGATGCATTGCGGAAGCTGTGCGCTTCGTGCATCCGAGGGACCGCTAAACGAGGAGCATTGGAGTGAAGCCGGAGGAAGTAGACTTCAGGGTGAGACACGAAGGATGATGATGTGAAGCCATGTGCTAGGCGCATTCGAGGGACATGGCCAGACGAAGACAACTTTGAAGGCAAGGGACTCCAAGGGAATGAGAGTGAGCGATTGTAACTCGGGACGGGATAGATTGTAGGTGAAACTTGGCCATTTGACTAAGTGTTGGATGGGATTTTCCAATATCAGTCGACTGCCATGACATGACAGTCGACTGCTCCAAGTCGACTGTGACTCGACTGGTGTTCGAGTCAGGTTTGTGTCCTAGCAGTCGACTGCCAAGGGTTGGCAGTCGACTGTCGAAACCATCAGTCGACTGCTGATGGCAGCAGTCGACTGATCGCAAGGGTTTTGGGCATAGAATGTTGATCAGTTGAGTGCTCGCTTCTGGCACTCGATAGTTAGCTCTATCAGTCGACTGATGGAATGATCAGTCAACTGATGTGGGAGCCGTTGGATGAAATCCAACGTGGAAGAAGTCATTATTGGGCAACGACTACAGGAGCAGTCAACTGATCGGGGCATCAGTCGACTGCCAAGCGCCCAACGGGAAGAATGAGTTCTTCTCTATAAAATAGGGCCTTTGGACACTTAGGGAGGCTAATGCTTCTACTCTAAACATCTTCTTAAGTTCCCAAACATTTTCAATCCTCTTCCTTGAGCTTATTTCTATTATATTGTAAGAGGAGAGATCTTGTGTAAGAAAGGTTACCTCCACCTAGCTTTGTGCAAAGGAGAGATTAGTGGAATTGTGTAGGCGTGATTCACCTTGGATGAATCGGTCGTGGATTAGCGGCAACGGCCGTGAACCACGTTACATCGCGATGTTAGCATTTGCATCTATTCTTTCTTTACTTTGTCTTAATTGCTTGTCTAGTTTTTGTTTCTGTTGTGCTAATATTGTTTGTAGACAAGTAATCAACTAACGAATTCCACCGTACGATGATTGAGGGCTATTTCCCCCCCCCCCCTCTAGCCGACCACTGACGGTACAACAAGTGGTATCAGAGCCAAGTCGCTTGTCACTAGACTAACCGTCACAACAAGCACAACAACAACGATGGCCAGCTCTAACATCCATCCGCCAAAGTTTGAAGGCGAATTCTCTTGGTGGAAGAAGAGAATGGAGGTATTCTTTGAAACCGATTTTGAAATTATGCTAATAATGGAGAATGGTTTTCAGATACCTAGGGATGAGGAAGGAGAGCCTTTGGAAAAATCGAAATGGACAAAGAGGCAAAGAGAGGAGTACTTGGCAAATTCAAAGGTCAAGCATCATCTGTTCAATGTACTCCCCCAACAAGAAGTCAACCGAATAGGAGAATGTGCTAGCGCCAAAGAGATGTGGGAGAAGCTAGTGGAGCTTTATGAAGGCACATCCGAGGCCAAGCTAGCAAGGAGAGATGTCCTTTGTTCCCAACTCAACAATATCAAACTCGATAAAGAGGAGAAGGTAACATCTTTACATTCTCAGTTTAAAGAAATTCTTAACAGTTTATCTAGTGTAGGGGAGAAGCTCTCCAATAGGGACATGATCATGAAGGCAATTGATGTCTTTCCCCGATCATCCAAGTGGAGTTCAATGGTGGACTCATTCTACATCTCAAAGAATCTAGAGGTAAGTACTCTAGATGAATTTTTCTCCACTATGGAATTGCATGAATCTAAGCTTGAATGGATAATTGAAGAACCAAGCATCAATCCATCAAGGGGAGTGGCACTAGTAGCCAACAAGGGGAAAAAGAAGAAGGAGACTCCTCCCTCCTCATTCGATGAAGACTCCTCCTCTTCCTCCATGGATAGCATGGAAGAAGCTTACATGGTAAGGAAGGTAAGGCGTGCATTGAAAAATTTTAAATTTAACAAATCTAATGATAGGAGGAGAAGACCAAGGAGGAAGATAATTTGCTACAATTGCTGAGGAGAGGGACATATAAGAGATGATTGTCCCCTCTTGAACAAGAGCAAAGAAGAAAGGAGGAGAAAAGAGGAAAAGAAGAAGGGGATCAAGAAGAAGGAAGAAGAAAAGAAAGCCAAGGAGAAAGGGAAGGCAAAGGCACACAAGGCCACATGAGATGATCCTTCATCCTCATCCGAAGAAGAAGAGGCCTTCACAAATCTTGCCTTAATGGGGATAGACGATTTGGACTCCACCTCCTCTAAGGAAGAAGAAAGAAGCACTAGCGAGGAAGAGAGCTCAAGTGAAGGGGGAGCATCCTCATCTTCATCCTCATCATCGGAAGGGGATTTGGTAAGTGAGGTAACAAATCTCCCTCCCAAGAAAATTATGTCAATGATTTCTAGCTTAACTAAGGAATTATTTAGGGATAAAAAGGAAAACAAAAGCATGAAAAGTGAAATTAAGGCCCTAGAAGAAAAGCTAGAAAAATCATGTTTAAATATTAATGATAAGGTTTCTTCTAGTATCAATGATGCATGCTCACATGATAATTACATACCTTTTAATGTTAGTGATGCATGTATGGAAGAAAATAGGGTCTTAAGGGAAAAGGTAGACCATTTAACTAAGGCCCTAGAGAAATTCACCATAGGCTCCAATACTTTGAACATGATCATAGGGAGCCAAAGGGCAAGCTTCAATAGGAAAGGCCTAGGTTACAAGGGAAATAAAAATGAAAAGGCCTATCATTGCCTAATTGCTAGGGGTCAAGCCAAAAATAAAACAATTGCTAGAAAATGGATCCCTAAGAAATTTTTAGTGAACCCCATAGGAAAGAACTTATATTGGATTCCTAAATCCATCCTTAAGGGTTAGGAAAACCCTAGGATAGTCAACCATAAGGATTTTACTTATATCACATTTAATGGTTGACTTAGGATGGTGTGGGTTATAAATTTCTAACATAGTGTTGGGTGATGATAATGCATAACCCATAAATTGAACAGTTAAATCATGATTCATTCTCAATTTTATAATTTATAATCATGATATGCAATGATTGATGATTTATGATCATGATTGATAATTCTTGATGCATGTTCATGATTGGGTTTTTAGAATGATACTTAACCATGGGTAGAAATGCATGAAATTTTGGTTAAGTACAAATACCTTTAGGAACATCTCACATCCCACTATAAGGCTAACTTGATTGAGAACATAGCAATGGGTGAGATGATAGGATGATACAAATGGTCCACTAATGCTTATGACATTTAGATGGGTCATTAAGTGTATCAATAGAGCAATAATAGACCAATCATGGGGAAAGCATATATTTAATTCATAGACACATTGCCCAAAGATCATGGTTGGATATTCTAAATGTTTTAAAACCATCTTATGTTTTTCAAACAGTGAGTTCATGTTTTAAAAGGTTTCAAGGCAAAACTAGGTTTAAAAGTGGATACAAACTTTAGACATTTTTGCAACTTTTGAGTTTTTGCCTAACTTTCAAAAATAAAATGAATTTTCATGGAAAATAATTTTTCACTGATAAAGGAACTCACAAGAAATATGTATTTCAAATTTCATGATTTTTTGAATTTCCTAGAATTTCTAACGCATTTCTGAAATTGGACTTCGAAAATCAGAAAATCTATAAACTGAGTGACAGTCGACTGGTAGTCTGATCCAATCGACTAGCAGTCTGATCTAGTCGACTGATGTACTGTGCACGAGCACAGTAACCTGATTTTATCAGGTTTTGTTTGGTTTTTGGTTTTCTCTTTTTTTTAGAGTTGATGTCATGCATGTATAACATTTAGACAATGTTTTTGATGGTGTCAAAGGGGGAGAATTGATAAGTTTAAGTTAATCATGCTAAAAGGGAAAATTTAGCATGTCTTAAGGGGGAGTTGCATGTTTAAGGGGGAGTTTTCATACTCATATTATTTACATGCTTTCTTGCCTTATGTTTTTATGAAATTGTTTTTACTTAACTTAAACGGATTGTCACACATCAAAAAGGGGAAGATTGTTAGGGCAATCAACCCATGATGTGGTTTTGATGTGTGTGGCAAAGGGTTTAAGTTAGGATTGTATTGGATTTGATGTGTTCATTGAAGTCATGCAGGACTTGGTAATTCGCACATGGTGCATTGGCAAGTTTCACCTCTCATGACTCGGTCTTTGAGTCGGTGAAAGATGCATTGTGGAAGCCGTACACTTGGTGCATCCGAGGAACCGTCGAACGAGGAGCATTGGAGTGAAGCCGGAGGAAGTAGACTTCAGGGCGAGACGCGAAGGATGGCATTGCGAAGTCGTGCGCTTGGCACATCCGAGGGACGTGGTCGGACGAAGACAACTTCGAAAACGAGGGACTCCAAGGGAATGAGAGTGAGCGATTGTAACTCGGGATGGGGTAGATCATAGGTGAAACTTGGCTATTTGGCTAAGTGTCGGATGAGATTTCCCAACATCAGTCGACTGCTCCAAGTCGACTGTGACTCGACTGGTGTTTGAGTTAGGTTTGTGTCCTAGCAGTCGACTGCCAAGGGTTGGCAGTCGACTGCTGAATGTTAGTAATATATGAGAGATGTCCTAAGGCAATCGCCTTATGTATGAACCATTTATATGATAAATGAAGATTCACTATTTGAGTATACATGTTTTATGTATTTGATTGGATCTTAAACTCATTTACTGAATGTCACGTCGATTCACAGCATGAGAGAATTTGTGATTGGATCACAACTAGTGAGTATCTCTACATGTGTAATTGTGATGTATCGGAATTATCCCTAGTCGATGAATTGATGGATTTGGACACCATCAATTCTGTTAAGACTAGCACGAGGTATACTCCTTGGTGTATCCAAGCAGCTGATTCTCACTGGCTGGAGACATAGTGATGTCCGGAGTTGATCGTGGATGCTAGTTATGGTAACTAGTTCATTGGAGTGACCAACCGTAAGACTTCATATGGTTCTCTGCATATATAGATATGTCAATGAAGTTCTTACTGTGGCTTAAGTGCGATGTTCCTTTGACTTGCAGTATTCAAGTCATCTTGATCATAGAGACTTATGCTTTGACATCTTAAGCAAACATCTCTAAGGAGATGTGGACCCGGGATGATTGGGTATAAGTCGAAGTGATCGAAGGTGTTTGAATAGCCTATAAAGGATTCACCACTCCTTGCGAGGAGATGTATAACTATGGCCTCTCGTCGGATTGTTACTAAAGTCTTTGGCCAAAGCATTACATGTTTAGAGTAAGGTACTCTTCGATACATGTGGAGTAACTAGAATCCGTAGGACGAGGAAATGATACTTGGGCTAGGTGTGACGTAGTCAGCCTAGTGGGGACTGACACAATAGACCATGTCCTGAACCAAGTGGGTATAAGATGAGTGAAGGGAATGGGGCACGATTCATTCAAGCTACTGAAGGGTTTCAGAAATAGTTCTGGATCAACCGTTGATCTTTTCGGTTAATTGGGGATCATGATGTACTACTAGGTGCCACTCATGATCGTTCTATAATTAATGGTTAATTATAGACGGCCAACATAAACCGAGAACCTATTTGGTCACCGCTGTGAGTGTAATCCAAAGGATTTAAAGCGAGCTTGAGAATGGGATTCTCGGGGCCAGAGAAACTATGTTTGGTTGGACCAAACATAAGCGAGCATGAAATTGTTTGATGCAATGGAAGCGTGGATGGGCCGTGTCTTATGAAGACATAATGGATGGACCAAAATGGTTTGGTCCTAATCCAATGGATGAGAATAAACCAAAGGGTTTGGTTTATATTAAACGAATGAACCAAAGGTTGGTTCGGTTCGTTTTAACTTAAAATAAACCATCATGGTTTGGTTTATTTTAACTTATCTTAATGGAGCGGGTTAACGGGCTTTATGGATATGATCCATTAACCACTAAGAGAATTAGTTCTCTATAAAATAGGGATTGAACCCTAACCTAAACCTAATCAAAACTTGGCGCCCAACCTCCCTCTCCTATTCGGTGCCCAACTCCAAGCCGCGCCGCCCAGCCCAAGGTCCTCCAACCGGCGTCCAAGGTTGCTTCCTTCCTCCTCGGCGTCGAGCTGCTGCGGAAGAGTTCGGTCATCCTCCTTAGGTTTGGCATCAAGGTGAGCACTTTGCTTCCTTGGTTTTGGCGGCGCCTACTCCTCCACCAAGCTGTCCAGTTTTCTGGACAGCTCTTCTCCTCGTCGGGCGTCGTTTAGGCGGCGGTTAGGGCTCGACAGCGGCTAACATACGATTTGATCTCGGTAATCCTCTGAGTGGAGGGGCGAAGGATTCGTCAATCGGTTGACGAATACCTCTCGGAGAAGCAAGTCTTGAGGACTTGTCTTTAGGTCGAATTTGGATTCGGACCGTGATCATCTCGATCACACGTCGTCTTCAACACGAGGCTAGTAACCCGTCTGAAGACGAAGCTCGTAACTTGGCGAAGTCATCGAGGAGCTCGGCGTGGATCACGGATAGAGCGATTCTTACGAGAATCGTTCGGTTGATCGTTCCGCTACGTCATCTGAAGGTATAACGTAGTTTAATTTCCTTTTATTGCAATTTTAATTTACGGTTATGTCTACACTTGTTGTAATAGCATGCGTGTGTTGTGTGTGTTGTAATAAATAGGAGTATTTATTATTTTTAATTGCTTCATTTGTGCTCGTATTTCTGAAACATGATCAAGACACACTGCGCGTGCCGAAACCCAACATCAAAACCATCGGTCGTCGCAAGGGTTTCGAACGCACGTATCGTTGATCACCGAGTGCTCGCTTTCGGCACTCGATAGTTAGCTCCATCAGTCGACTGATGGGATGATCAGTTGACTGATGTTGGAGCCATTGGATGAAATCCAACGTGGAAGAAGCCGTTATTGGACAACGACTATATAAGAAGTTGACTAATCAGGGCATCAGTCGACTGCTAGGCGCCCAACGGGAAGAATGAGTTCTTCTCTATAAAATGGGCCTTTTGGACACTTGGGGAGGCCAATGCTTCTACTCTAAACATCTTCTCAAGTGCCCAAACATTTTCAATCCTCTTCCTTGAGCTTATTTCTATTATATTGTAAGAGGAGAGATCTTGTGTTAAAAAGGTTACCTCCACCTAGCTTTGTGCAAAGGAGAGATTAGTGGAATTGTGTAGGTGTGATTCACTTTGGACGAATCGGTCGTGGATTAGCGGCAGAGGCCGTGAACCATGTTACATCACGGTGTTAGCATTTGCATCTATTCTTTCTTTACTTTGTCTTAATTGCTTGTCTAGTTTTTGTTTCCGTTGCGCTAATATTGTTTGTAGACAAGTAATCAACTAACGAATTCCACCGTACGATGATTGAGGGTTATTCACCCCCCTCTAGCCGGGCACCGACGGTACAATAAGAAAATCCCCTTGAAGCCCTCTCAAGGACACCAAAATAAGGGACCTTTGGGTTTTGGATGGGGAGGGAGAAAGGAGGAGGAGTTTCGGTGGAGTTGGATCTTCTAGCAATACCAAGACTTGTGAGAAACTCCTCTTGAAAAACCCTCTTGAGAATCCCAACACAAGAAACCCTAGAGCTTTGGATGGAAGAGGGAGGAAGAAGGATGGAGGTCTCGGCCAAGAATGAGGGGAGGAAGAAGGAAGAAGGAAGAAGGAAGAAGGAAGAAGGAAAAGATGAGGTTTGATTCTTCCTTCTCTTTTTAATCTCCTCTTTAATACCTAGGAAGATGAACACTCTTCATCCTCTCATGGGGGGATGAACCAACTCCTCATATTCCCATTTATATATTCTTTGTATATTCTTTATATATCCTAGCCAAGAATCATACTATGGTCTAGTGGAATCAAGGCTATCTCACAATTAGGAGGTTCATGGTTCAAATCCTAGCTATACGGGAGAACTCCGGATCTGATGTTCAGAACATCGCGGGCGAATACTTTGCACAACCGCAGTGGAAATAATAACTATAAACCGGATCTCACCAGTGATCCATACAAAACTATATAAGTCATTTTGTACCCTACTTTTCTAGATCCTATCTAAAAGGAGAAGTATACCTTCGGTGCATGCCCTTCGCAATTTCGCTTTTCCAAATGCTGTCGGATCTCAATACGGTAAGGATAACCGTATCTCTAAGGTAACCACACTAACACCCAATCGTTTTGGAGTCCCGTTGTGCTAGCAACCCTTAGCAAAATGCCAAGAACCCTTTGGAAGAAGAAGGAGAGGAAGGAGAGGGATGAGAGAACTCTTCTCTTCTTTTGTTGGCTTGCACGTTGGAAGTCACCAATCTCTTATCCCCTTCATGTTGAGCACATAAAACCCCTTTTATCCTCAAGCCATCAATCCCATTATCTCCCCATTAAGAAGACTCTTAATACCAAGACCCTTGGTATTCTCCTTCATCATGAATACCAAGGCCCTTGGTATTCCCATGCATGATTAATCACATTAATCATGCATGATGATGATGAATCATCTTCCATGGTTCAACTTGAGTCTAACTCAAGTTTAACCAGTTTGAGTCTAACTCAAGTCTTGGTCATATGCTAAATTGTCTTTTAGTTCAACTAAAAGAAATCATCTCCAAAACAGAATGTCATTTGTGTGTGACCCTATAGGCTCTTGTAACGTTGGCAATGTATCTAAAATCATTTTAGATACATAAGCAATGAGCGGCATCTAACAATACATCATTGCTACCCAAGTTACAAGATCGCCGAGATCCGACAACCTTTCCGTGGCTATTATCAGGTATGATGGTGTCCTTCTATCTCTGATATCTTAGATCGATCAATGAGGCATAGACCGTGTCATCCTCTTATCGATCTTTATGTTTCTTGATCCCCAAGTAGACTCACTCAAACAAATGAACTCAATATCTCATATTGACTCATTTGAGCATGGTCATGCATTTCGTGATCATACTCTATCAAGAGGCCAAAGATATCACTCCCGTCATATGGGAGGGATAGATCTCATCTACATCACTCACATCCCTCTGCATAATTCGTTACATACCCAGTTATCGCCATTATAGTGCACCCTGTTACGGTGTGACGTTAGACGATACCAAAGTACATAACTCCTTATGTAGGGAACCGTAGTGACTTCAGGTCTAAGGACTATTCATACCAATGGTCACATGAGAAAGTATATGACACTCATATAACGATCCATGACACTTTCTCATGGCGGGTCAATTCAGTATATATATTCTCCAATATATATACCCATGTGTCAATGTGATATCACATATCCATGACTTGTGAGATCAAGTCATCCATTGACCTACATGCTAGTCTCAATGTATTAATATTACCCTTGTCTATTAATACTTGACTAGGAATATTAAGAATAGTGTTCTCTACAGCTTCTCATAATTAATTCTACCAATTGATATACTGTAGATTAGAACCTACTATTCAAGGGCATTATTATATTTATTTTAGCTAACACATGCATAAAGTAAATATAATAAATAATATTTGCCTTTTTATTAATGAAATATGATACACATGATCCATAATCAATCATCTCATGATTGGCACTAAGGGTTGACACTAACATAGTTAACCTAACCATAGTAGAGTTTATATTTTAGGATGTGCCAATGTGCTTTGAGAAGTTGAAAAATGATTAAATTGGCACACTTTGGTCTTAGAAGTTATGGTGTGCCATTTTGGGTTTTTGGCACACTAGGGGGATAGTTGTATTATGGAAAAATGGACTTAATTGTATCAAATGACAATTAATACTAAATTTTAGGTATTCTTATACCTTCATCTTTTTACTTGCCATATACCATGATATGACATCATGTTTATTTTTATCATATAAAATATCATGATCATATTTAGGGTTATATGTCATGTATGCTTAGATTTCATTCACATGTCATGACATCATGATTATTGACACATGCTTGCTTATATTATCATTTATGCCATAATAATTACTCATGAATGATTTTAAATTGATTTAAAGACTATGACATGATTTGAAGTCCCATGCATAAGGGAATCAACTAGTATTGCCTAGTAAACTACATTAGACCCTAGTTTAAGGAGAACAAAACCCACATCTCACATCAAATTTCATTGGGTGTTAGTTGATATTAGATATATGTGAGATGTTAGAAAATTGAATATAAGGTTTCAAAAATATTTCAAAACCATTTTGACAAACCTTGATGTAGTCTATCTTTTGATAGCAATCACCATTGAAGGAGATGATACAAAGTTGGTTAAAACTTTGAACTTTCAATGGATTTGAACTTTGTGTCAATCTCACTAGTTTATGGGTATTTTATTTTTCTAATATTTTTCACCCATAGTGTTTGTTATGTTGGGATGGATCGGTTGATCTATTGGCCGGCTAAAGGGGGGTGAATAGCCCTCGTTCGTTGGATGCCGTATTTTGCTCGTCTACGAAAACGTTAGCGCAGCGGAAGCAATAAACTAAGACAAGCAAATAGAAATAAAACAAAGACAATACGAACACGGAGATGTAACGTGGTTCACGGCTACGCCGCTAATCCACGGTCCGATTGGTCCACAGTGAATCACTCCGCAATCTATCCACTAGATCTCTCCTTTGCACAAAGCTAGGTGGAGGTAACCTCTTTACAACCAAGATCACTCTTCTACAATGGAATGAAGATTAGAGCAAGTAGAAGAGTGGAAAAACGTTTAGGGCACTTTGGGAGTAGTTGGGCGTTCAAGCATTAACCACCCAAAGCCCCAACCCTTTCCTTTTTATAGAGGAAGAGAGTTTCTTCCCGTTGACACAGGATCAGTCGACTGATGGCACCCATCAGTCGACTGGTGCTGTAGTCGTTGCCCAATAACGGCCGCTTTCCACGTTGGATACTATCCAACGGTACTGGCATCAGTCGACTGATGGCACCCATCAGTCGACTGATGTCAACCAGTCGAGTCCTCAACGAGGTCGACTCCATCTCGTGCCGTGCGCGGTGACATCGATCGTATGCCGTCCCTTAGCGATCGTGATCAAGCCATCGACCGCCCATCGGCGATCGATCGATCAACGATTCAGCCATATTAGACCAGTCGATCGAACCATCGACTCAGAGCAGTCGACTGACATGACATGGCAGTCGACTGGTGTCGGGAAAACTCATCCGACACTTGGCCAAATGGTCAAGTTTCACCTAAGAGCTACCCTTCCCGGGTTACAATCGCTCACTCTCATCCCTCGGAGTCCCTCGCCTTCGAAGTTCTCTTCGTTCGTGGCTACGTCCCTCAGCGACATCAGCGACGGCTCGCAATGCTCCTTCGCATCTCTTGCCTCGTCTACTTCCTCGGCTTCACTCCAAGCTCCTCGTCGCGGTCCCTCGGATGCTCCAAGCGCACGGCTTCGCAGCTATCCTTCACCGACTCAAGGCACGAGTCATGAGATGTGAAACTCGCCATGGCTCCATGTGCGAATTACTAAGTCCTGCACGACTTCAACGCACATATCAAATCAACATATCAAACTAACTTAAACCCTTTGCTACACCATCAAAACCATATCACGGCAAGAGATTGCCCTAACAATCTCCCCCTTTTTGATGTGTGGCAATTCGTTTAAGTTAGGTAAAAATATTTGATATAAATTTTAAGGAAGGAAAGCATGTAAACATAATCATGATATAGCAACATGCAACTCCCCCTTAATCCACGAAACTCTCTATGTAAATTTCTCCCTATCATAAATTTCTCCCCCTTTTATAATTAACTTAAACATAATATTTTCTCCCCCTTTGACACCATCAAAAAGATTATCACTAAGTTAAAAATACATGGCATCAAGTCTAATAGAAAGAAAATACCACAAGTTGATTTAAAATTCGGAATTCAGCCATCACGATCGTTCTAGATATCAATCGATCGCATGTGAATTTCGGGATTTTCTGATTTTCAGACCGAATTTCAAAAATGCATTAAAAATTCCAGAAAATTCAAAAAATCATGAAATTTGGGGAACACATTTCTTTTAAGTATATCTATCAGTGAAAAATATGTTTTCATGAAATATCATTATATTTCCACGTATTTGCCAAAAATCCAAAAGCTTTAAAAACTACTAGGTTTTTGATCATAAGAGTATCCATTTTAACACCTAGTCTTGCATCCAATTGTTTCAAAACATGAATACATATATTTTAAAGTAAGAAATTGTTTTGAAAACATATGAAATATCCAACCATGATCTTTGGGCAATATGTCTATGAATTAAACATAAGCCTTCCCCATGATTGGTCTATTATTGCTATTTTGATACTTTAAATGACCATCTAAATGTCATAGGCATTAGTGAACATTTGTATCATCCTAACATCTCACTCATGCTAAGTTTTCAATCAAGGTAGCCTATGGTGAGTGTGAGATGCATCCTAGGGGGTATTTGTATATACTTAACCAATATGTTCATGCAATTCTATCATGGTTAAGTGTCGACCTAATAATCCTCATGATCATGAAGTCATATATGAATGAATTCTACATTATGATCATGAAACTCATGTATTCATCAAATAATAGTCATGCATTAGGTATTATATGATGATAATAAACAAGGTATTACCTAAAGCATGATTCAAAACTATTTCTCATGATAACGTGCCAAATTTCAAAAACATAAATCATGATTGCAAATATACATAGGAATTACATCAATCATCATGATTTAAGCATTATTATCTATTTATGGGTACGTTATCATCACCCAACACTATCTAAAAAATGTTGTCCCGTCATCCTAAGTCAACCAAAATATGATATAAGCTAGGTCCATGTGGTTGACTACCCTAGGGTTATTCTAACCCTTAAGGATGGATTTTGGAACCCAAAATAAGTTCTTTCCTATTGGGTTCACTAGATATTCCTTGGGGATCCATTTTCTAGCAATTACTTTCTTTTTATCTTGTCCCCTAGCTATTAGGCATTTATAGGCCTTTTCATTTTTCTTTTCCTTATATCCTAGGCCTTTTTTGTTAAAACTTGCTCTTTGGCTCCCTATGATCATATTTAATGTGTTGGAGCCAATTGTGAATTTCTCTAGGGCTTTGGTTAAATAATATACCTTTTCCCTTAAAGCCCTATTTTCCTCTATGCATGCATCATTAACATCCAAAGGCATATAGTCATGTGAGCATGCATCATCATGGCAAGAAGAAACATTATCATTTACATTTAAGCATGCTTTTTCTAGTTTATTTTCTAAGTCCTTAATTTGATCTAGCATGCTTTTGTTTTTCTTCTTAGCTCTAAATAAATCTCTAGTTAAGCTAGAAACTATGGAAACTATTTTCTTAGGAGTTAGATTCGTTACCATAGTTTCCATGTCCTCTTCTTCTTCTTCGGATGAGGAGGATGTGGAGGCTCCCCCTTCACTTGAGCTCTCCCCACTTGTGCTTGATTCTTCATTTGAGGAGGAGGAGCAATCCGAGTCATGAAGAGCCATTAGTGCTAGGTTGGAGTAGACGTGCTCTTCTTCTTTGGATGAGGATGAAGAGGCAAGGTCATCCCATGTCTTGGCTTTGAGTGCCATGGCCTTCCCTCTTCCTTTTGTCTTCTTCTCCTCTTCCTTCTTTTTACTTCCCTTCTTCTTCTTCTTTTCTTCTTTCTTCTTGTTTAGGAGGGGACAATTATCCCTTATATGTCCCTCTCCTTGGCAATTATAGCATATGACCTTCCCCCTCGGTCTTCTATTCCTATCATGAGATTTATCAAATCTAAAATTATTAAATGCACGTCTTACCTTCCTCACCATGTAGGCTTCTTCCGTGCTATCCATGGAGGAGGTAGAGGCTTCATCGGATGAGGAGGAGGGGATCTCTATCTTCTTCTTCCCCTTATTTGCCATCAAAGCTACTCCTCTTGAGGGTTGAATTCTAGGCTCTTCTTGTATTCCTTTAAGCCTAGTTTCGTGGAGCTCCATTGTTGAGAAAAATTCCTCCAAGGTACTTACTTCCAAGTTCTTGGAGATGTAAAATGAGTCCACCATGGAGCTCCATCTTGAGGACCGGGGAAAGGCATCTATGGCCTTCATTACCATATCCCGGTTGGAAAGCTTTTCACCTACACTTGTTAAACTGGTTAGAATTTCCTTAAATCTAGAGTGTAGGGATTTTACCTTCTCTCCCTTTTCAAGTTTGATATTGGACAATTGGGAGCGAAAAACGTCTCTCCTTGCTAGCTTTGCCTCGGATGTGCCTTCATGGATTTCTATTAGTTTCTCCCACATTTCCTTGGCGCTAGCACACTCTCTTATCCTATTGACTTCTTGTTGAGGGAGGACATTGTATAGGTGGTGCTTGGCCTTTGAATTTGCCAAGTATTCTTCTCTTTGCCTTTTGCTCCACTTCGATTTCTCCAATGGCTCCCCATCCTCGTTCCTAGGCAACTCGAAACCGTTTTCCATTATTAAAAGGATTTCAAAGTCGATTTCGAAGAATACCTCCATTCTCTTTTTCCACCAAGAGAATTCGCCGTCGAACTTCGGTGGATGGATATTTGAGCCGGCCATTTTGAAAATTGCTTGTTGTGGCGGTTAGTCCTCGACAAGCTTTCCTTGGCTCTGATACCACTTGTTGGGACAGATCGGTTGATCTATTGGCCGGCTAGAGGGGGGTGAATAGCCCTCGTTCGTTGGATGTCGTATTTTGCTCGTCTACGAAAATGTTAGCGCAGCGGAAGCAATAAACTAAGACAAGCAAATAGAAATAAAACAAAGACAATACAAACACGGAGATGTAACGTGGTTCACGGCTACGCCGCTAATCCACGGTCCGATTCGTCCACGGTGAATCACTCCGCAATCTATCCACTAGATCTCTCCTTTGCACAAAGCTAGGTGGAGGTAACCTCTTTACAACCAAGATCACTCTTCTACAATGGAATGAAGATTAGAGCAAGTAGAAGAGTGGAAAAACGTTTAGGGCACTTTGGGAGTAGTTGGGCGTTCAAGCATTAACCACCCAAAGCCCCAACCCTTTCCTTTTTATAGAGGAAGAGGGTTTCTTCCCGTTGACACAGGATCAGTCGACTGATGGCACCCATCACCGACCGCGCCGTAGCCGCTGCCCAATAACGCGCTACCACGCTTGGATACTATCCACGATTGGCATCACCGACTAATGGCACCCATCGATCACCGATCGATGTCAACCAGTCGAGTCCTCAACGAGGTCGACTCCATTCTCGTGCCCGCAGCGGTGACATCACCGATTGTCATCCTCTTAGCGGTCGGAGTCAAGCTCACCGATCGCCCATGCGGGCTGGTGATCAACTTGATTCGACCATATTAGACGGTCGATCGAACCATCGACTCGAGCGATCGGCCCGACATGACATGGCAGTCGACTGGTGTCGGGAAAACTCATCCGACACTTGGCCAAATGGCCAAGTTTCACCTAAGAGCTACCCTTCCCGGGTTACAATCGCTCACTCTCATCCCTGAGTCCTCGCCGGTTCTCTTCGCTCGCAGAACCACATCCTCGGCAAAGATCAAAGACGGCTCTGCAATGCTCCTTCGCGTCTCTTGCCTCGAAGTCTACTTCCTCCGGCTTCACTCCAAGCTCCTCGTCCGGCGGTCCCTCGGATGCTCCAAGCGCACAGCTTCCGCAAAGCTATCCTTCACCGACTCAAGGCACGAGTCATGAGATGTGAAACTCGCCATGGCTCAATGTGCGAATTACTAAGTCCTGCACGACTTCAACGCACATATCAAATCAACATATCAAACTAACTTAAACCCTTTGCTACACCATCAAAACCATATCACGGCAAGAGATTGCCCTAACATGTTATACTTATTATACATATGAATTTTCAATATTTTTTAAATTATGTATATTTACTTATAAATTTTAGAAATTAGTTTCTGATAATTGAAATCTACATTCTGCAGATATCAGTCGATTGCCATGTATGACAGTCGACTGATTACTATCAGAGTCGATTGTCATAAGCTGATTTCGAATAAACAAGCTTTGTTAGGCCCATATTTAGCTATGTTTTGTTCCCTAACTACTCCTAACCCTAGGACATGCTTTGGAAAGCATTAAAAAGGGTGGAAATCCATTGGATATGGATTAGGAGAAGTGTTTAGGGTGAGTATCAATTTTAAGGTGTATGGAAGTTCAATGTTGAACTTGTGCCTCAATTTTGATTGTTTAAGTGTTCCTATTAGCTTAGGGACTCTCCAAGGACATTGTTGGTGCAATGGTCAAGGGGGAGAAAGCCTTTATGGGGAGGTATCTATCATGGAAAAGTGGATGTGTATTTTTCCTCATGGGAGAAAAATTGGGGGATTGCCTCTCTTAAGCGATATGGGACTTATCACTAGGAAGATTGAAGGCATCATAGATGTTTGTGTACCAAGGAAAAGATTGTAAGATCTCATTGGGATATGAGACATTGACATCCTTGAGGAGGACATTTTTGATGTATGTCAAAAAGGGGGAGAAGTTACCAATTGGGGTAAGTTGGGATTCTCATTGGGATGTGAGAATTGTCAATTGGGAATAATTGGTAGACTTGAGTTTGTAGTTTTGTCAAACATCAAAAAGGGGGATATTGTTGGTGCAATCGGCCCAAGTCACGATTGACTGGACTTGAGTTTGGCTCGAACTGTATTTTGATGTTAGACAAAACGTATGACATGGGATTGTCATGGAAAGTCCAACATGGGTTGGCCACGTAAATCCAAGTGTGTAGCCTTGGTGGTGAAAAGTCCAAGCATGGGGCTTGGTGTTGGGAAAATTCAAGCATAGAGCTTGGTGTTGGTAAGTACAAGTGTGTAGACTTGGCAATGAGAAGTCTTGAGGACTTGACAAGTTCACTAGTCTCATAGGCTCGAGGTCCTTGAGTCGATGAAGGATGACATTGCGAAGCTGTACACTTGGTGCATCTGAGGGACCGTCGGACGGGGAGCGAATGGAGTGAGGCCCAAGGGAAGCAGACTTTGAGGGCAAGAGACGCGAAGGATGACATTGTGAAGTCATGCGCTTGGTGTATCCGAGGGACGTAGGCCGAGGGAAGAGAGCTTCGGTGGACAACTCCATGAGAGGATGAGGTGGGCTTGGCCAAGTGGCTAAGACTTAGTGTCGGATGCTTAAACAAGGTGTTTGAGGTTTTACTCGACGGTCAGATGCTCAAACAACTTGGTGTTTAAGGTTTTACCCGACATCAGTCGACTGACATAGGTGTCAGTCGACTACTCCAAGTCGATAGCAATCGACTGGTGTTCGACTTATGTGCTTCTGGTCGAATAGTCGACTGCCAAGGGTTGGCAGTCGACTGTCGATACCATCAGTCGACTTCCAATGGATGGCAGTTGACTGATCAAGGTGAATTTGGGAACAGAAGGGTTTCCAGTCGAGTGATCGTGTCGACCACTCGACTGGTGACTTGACCAGTCGACTGATGGGCATGATCAGTCGACTGATGGTGGATCCGTTGAAACTTGTCGAGCGTGAATCGAGTCGTTGTGAGACAATGACTACAGGAGCAGTCGACTGATGGTCATGATCAGTCGACTGATTGACATGAAATTAGCTCGATGCAGGTTATTTAAGGAGCTCGAGATGGAGGATTTTGCAACAGTTTTTGGGGCGATTTTGGAGGGGAATTGCTGTTGCATTTCAGTCCTTCAAGAGCAATCCAAAGCAAACAACAAGCAAGAGTTCAAATCCATTATTGTAAAGTTTTCTTTATGTATTTCATTGTTGTATTTGTATTTGCTTGTATTACTTAGTGTAATTGCTTATAAGAGGTTTCTCCACCTTTGACTTGTTGTCGAGAAGGAGTTTTTGTTAGTGTTGTGCGCATAACACGAGCTCGTTGAGCTCACCCCGTGGAGTAGGAACCCTAAGATTCCAAACCACATATATCGTGTTGTATTTGTGCTTGTGTGTCTTGTATTCGTATTACTATTATTTCCGCTGTGAATTAACGAATATTGTAGACAAGCACATGATGAATGAATGATTTCCATCGTCTATGCAAATTGGGCTATTCACCCCCTCTAGCCGGCCATCGATCCTCCAACAAGCCTCACATCCTATCTAGGCTTACTTCCCATGTTGGTGTAGGAAGTACCATATAATCAAACCTATATTTTGATATTGGTAAAAGTTCAAAATTAAGTGTTTGTTATGATATGATGCATATATTAAGTGTGCAGGACTAAACAAAAGAAGCCCTAGTAGGTTGGTTGTGTTGGTACAAGGGTATTAGATAATCAGACTTGAGTTTTGATAATAGCAAAGGGTTCAAAGTTAAGTTATGTTGTGATCTTACATTTTGTGTCAAGCTTGCAGATCTTAATGAGATTGCAGGACCTGATTAGACAAAGTAAGTCTTAGCAAAGATCGAAGACACTAAGAAAGTCTCGGTGGGTCAGCGGGGTTTGGACATCGTGTAGAGGAGATTGTTAGTGCAATTAACCTTAGATCAAGGTTGACCAAACTCGAGTGAGACTTGAGTAAAATTTTGATATTTGACAATATGTTTGACAATATCCATTGTTATATGGAATTGTTGACTAGAAAGTCCAAGCATAGATACTTGGAAAGGAAAGTCCAAGTATGGATACTTAGCAAGAGAAAGTCCAAATATGGAGACTTGACAAGAAAAAGTCTAAGTATGTATATGATGCGGGTGTATGCGGATTTTCTCACCTCCCTTTTAATGTAAGAGAGCGTCTAAGAGTCTTAGGGTTCTCTCCGACCGCAATAGTAATAGAGAATGAATAAATGATGAGAAGAACAACACAGAGAACAGAAACACAAAGGTTTAACGTGGTTCAAAATTATAATTCCTACTCCACGGGGTGAGCTACTAATTCTACACTGTGTAAGAGAGGAGATTTTACCCATTAATTTTTCTAGTCCTCAATAATCCTAACTCCTTTGAAAAGTACAATTAACGATCGATACACCAAATACGAGATTTTAACCTGCTATGGTGCCCTCATAAATTGCTACACCACCCTTATCCTAGGACCTGGCTTCTAGGATACTTATCCACACCAAGTAGCAAATACGTAACTGAACAACTAGATTAGAAAAATCCTCCTTTCTCTCTCCTTCTTCGTCGGATTTTATCTCCCTCTTCCCCTAGCCAGCTGTGTTGTAACGAACCATCTCTATCACTGTCCATGTGGATAGTCCCTTTTTCTTGGAGATTCATTTTGTTAGGAAGATAAGGAGTGGAGGCTCCTCCGAATATTGTGTGGGGTCCTAGTTTATTATATCATACAATAAACTTCTCATAAGTAAACGTCTTGGGAAACTTTCTGCCCCTCTTCTTCACCTTCTCTTCCTTCGTTAGATCAAACACTGACTCGACCCTCCTCTCGGCGGGATCCCCCTAGTTCATTCCAACCAAGGCGCACTTTGCTTTTGATATTTAGGCTTATTTTGGTTCTGAGACTTAGTGCTCATGCTTCTTGTAACTACCCGAGTCAATACCGGACTCACTTACTGAGTCAACTTTCAGATCTGTACCCCGGGCCACTCATCTGATCTCCTTTTAGCCTTAGAGCTTATCTTCCCATTCCTATATCTTCACCCTGCTAGCCCGATCTACCCCTTAGATCGAGCTCCATCGGTTTAGTTAGTGTTTCACGAATGACCTTCTTCATCTTAATCCCTAAATTAGGTCACAACGGTATCATTAGCCACCCCCCTAAAAATAGTCAAATGAAGCGTTGAGTTTGACTTTCCAAGTGAAACACTTTGCTCTATCCTCCCCTTATTGATCCCATTATATCTAAGTGGCATTACTCCTTCACTTTATCATATCTGCTTAGAGCGGCTTATTGGGCCCATGGGCCCCGCCTCCTTTCTTTAGCAGGGAAGTTTAAAACTGAAAACCCTACGCAAGCCATTCTCCATGTGACCCCTTCAACTTCCCAGCTTCGACTCTTCTTATTCCCTCTTCGGCGACTCCCATTAGCGATGATTCTCCACCTCTAATGCCCAACACCTAGGAGTTCCCCTTCCTTCTCAAGCGTCCTTTCTTAACCCCAAGTGAGTTTCTTATCCCTAACTCCTCTTATTTCCCTTTCTTTCACCCTTATCTGTTTTTCCCTCTCACAGTTATGGCCTCAAAAAACCCTAAGCCGACCCCCTGGTATGAAAAACTATTACTCGCCTAAATACCCAAAGCTCCTTTGCCACTAAAGACCAATACATAGATCCTTCCATACTATGTCGTTTCGCTGTAGCTTCTTTCAGACCCCATCGTCCCCCTCTTGGCTTCTATTGCTTTTTCTCCGACCAACTACTGAACGGTTTGTGTTTGCTGATACCTTCTATTTACACTGATATCTTAGATTTTTACCACCTACCTATTAACCAATTGGCCCCTAATGCCTTCCGCATATTAACAGGGGCAGTAATAGTTTTTCGGCACCTAAACCTTAATCTATCCCCTCAACTATTCCACTATTTTTTTCAACTAAAGTCTTGTAAAGAAGGCATTTTCTACTTCACCAGTCGGCAAGATTGCCAATTTCTCATGAATATGCCATCCTCCCATAAGGGTTGGGAGGATTTATACTTCTTTGCCCAACTTCCTACTCCAATACCCCACTCAGAAACCTAGAAAACCACTCTCCCCGACCTGCCCCTCTTTGAAGAGAGTAGGGCTCAAGGCTCTTTCCAGGAAGTCTTCCAAGTGCTGAGGGAGTGTCACTATAATTCCGAGGATTTGCTAAAGCCCCCTCTCCTGAGTCGGTATGGACTATCTCCTTTCCCCCTGGCTGATCCAGGCGTAATAGGTAAAATATTGCTTTAACCTGAACAAAGCAGATACACCACTTTTTGTTACTACTAATCATTATTTTCACTGGTTTGTGTTGCAGATAACATGATGCAGGATGCCAGAATCAGCGGGGAAAGAATTATTGTTACGAAGAAGAAACCTTCAAAGAAGTGAGCTAGGGGCAAATCACTTGTCGTTCCTTCCTCTCCCTCCAAGAAGATTCACCCACGTAGGGAGGATGCCCCAAGTTCCTCTACTCTTCCTGTATCTTCTTCCTCACACTCTTCTCCTCCTCCTCCTCTTCCTCTAAAATTAAATAGACATAGCTGCCTAGTCATTTCTGAGCCCACAGAGGAGGAGGTTGTTCCTTTAAACCCTACTCCCTCCCCTCTGTAGGGTTTTGCTTATCGAGTCCGTGAGGGAAAGCTTCACTTCCCACTTCACCTCGGTAGCTTGTTCATGGCGATCCCATCGATGTCCCCGGATTAAAAAAAATTTAATTCTAGAAAAAAGGGATTTCCCAAACAACCAAGTCATCATCGTGCTATTCGTTTAGAGAGGTCACTTGAACAAATTCGTTGTTCAAGCGACCATCCTCTATTCTACGAGTAGCCGCGGAATAGACGATGTATGGATCGCCGTTTTTTATATTTATGATCGGGATCCAAGTATTATTTAACCATATACAGATTTATATCATGCTCATAATTGAAAAACAAATACAAACATGTAACATATAAAAATTAGAGAATCGATATACCTCTCGATCTTCTAATGTATGACCTTCCTCCTTTCGGACGTCGTGTGGGCGACGATCTACCAAAAGTTGAAGCTCCTAGATCGCAAAGCTTCCTTCCTTGTGTAGGGAATTGCTTCGGAGGCTCATTGGCTCCCATGTCCCCGGATTGAAATTTTCACTAATGAAAACTAATCCGGATGGGATGAGTTTCCTAAGCTCAACCAATTCGTCGTCGTGCTATCGACTTGAGCGATCGCTTGAACAAACTAGTTGTTCAAGCAACCAAACTCTTCTAGTCGATTAGCCGCGGAAGAGACGACGGACGGATCGCCGGTTTTTGTGTTTATCTTCGGGGTCCATGATTATACAAATACATACAAATGTAAACTAGTATAATCAACACATACAAACATATAAATAAGAACATGCAAAGATCAATAATAAAACTTGTAAAAGTTTTATACCTCTCGATCTTCTATCGTATGTCCTAACCTCCTTGTAGACTCCGTGTGGGCGAAGATCCTCCACAAGTTGAAGCTTCCTAGATCTCCTTCAATCCAAAGAAAGAAGAACTCTCCTTTCCTTCTTGCTTGAGCTAACCACCAATTCACAAAGAATTGATGCCGCCGGCCCCAAGAATGGAGAGAACAAAATGGAAACAACCAAGGAACCGAACAAGGGACAAACCCTTGCTCCTAATGCCGTCGGCCAAGAGAAAAAGAAGAGGAGAAGAGGAATAGGTTGAGCGCCGACCAAGGTAGAGGGAAGAGATCTAGGAGCCGGCCACACCCTAGGAAGAAGAAGAAGAGATTCTCTCCTCTAGTTGCCGCCCACTTTCCCCTCCAAAACCTAGCCGCCCAACCAAGGAAAGGAAAGCTCTAGGGTTTCTTGCCGCCCACTAATGGAAGGCCAAACCCTAGTTTCCAAAACCAACCTCTAACTCTTATTCCTTTTCCGCCCAACCTATAGAGCCTTATTTGTAGAGTTAGGCTTAAGCCTCCTTTAATCTCCACCGTCGGATCTAGGGATTTAATCTCCGCCATCGGATCTAGGGTTTCATCCCAACCGTCGGATCTAGGGTTTCATCCCAACCATCGGATCTAGGGTTTTATCCCAACCATCGGATCTAGGGTTTTCATCCCAACCGTCGGATCTAGGGTTTCATCCCAACCGTCGATTCTAGAGATTTAATCTCCACCGTCGGATCTAGATATTTAATCTTAACCGTCGGTTCTAGGGATTTAATCTCAACCGTCGGTTCTAGAGATTTAATTTCCACCGTCGGATCTAGATATTTAATCTGAACCGTCGGTTCTAGAGTTTTGTTTTACATCCTTGGATCTAGAGCTTCATGAGGATTATATTAGGCTACGATAGGGACCATGAGGAGGAGTTGGATCTTGGCCACCCGATGGATCGGAACCACACAAACTTGATCCATCAATGATGTTCCATTCCACTAGAGGATCATCATTGAATTACCTCACCAACCCCCATAAATTAATATGGGCTCCATATATTATTTGTACATCCATCTCCCCGTGTTTAAGATATCGAATGTCTGTCAATTGATTGATTTACTGACCATCAATCAATTAACATCTAACTCCTCGAGTATTACCACTCAACCTTATTATCATGTTGACTAAGTCAACCTGCAGGGTTTACATGATGAACCTTATGAGCTCCTCAAGGGGACATCATCAACCTAATATATAGGACACGGTTTCCTCCTGTAATCAACGGCACACCATGTAAATAATATCATTTCCCAACTTACCGGACATATTGATTTAATCCATAGAAATCTCACCCTCTGGTAAATCAAAGAAATAAATACTAAGTACATGTGCCCGTTATTATATCGGGATTAAGAGCATGTACAACATAATATCCAAGGTCCGATTCAATTATGTAGTCAGTAATAAATTGAATCACCTCTATGTCGGTCCTGCTCAATACACCTAAGTGTACTAGTGTAACTCTATGTTCAAGACAAAACAATACCAAGCTACACTACAACCATGCCAATGGTTTGTCCAAAACCATCTTGGTTGTGAGCCTCTACTTATATTCTACAAGGAACTGATAACATGATCTTCTGTGCCACACCAAGTACCATGTTATCTACAATGTAAAATATTAGACAATATGCACACATATAATAAATATAAAATGCAAACAATGATCATGTGATTCTTATTTCAAAATAAAATATTCATACAAAAAGAGCTAGACTTTCAGTATACATTCCAACAATCTCCCACTTATACTAAAAGGCTATGCTGTCATCACACTGCTATACATCTAATCCCCATGTCCTCCATATGCCTATCAAACGCTTTCGCTGGAAGGGCCTTAGTGAATGGATCCGCCAGGTTATCCTTTGATGCAATCTTGGCGACAGCTACTTCTCCTCGCTTTACGATTTCTCGTATCAGGTGGTACTTGCGCTCTATGTGTTTACTCGCCTTATGGGCTCGTGGTTCCTTCGAGTTTGCAACTGCACCACTGTTATCACAATAAATTGTGATAGTTCTGGGCAAACCAAGAATCACATCCAAGTCCATCAAGAAGTTCCTGAGCCATACAGCTTCCTTGGCTGCCTCAGAGGCTGCCACATACTCAGCTTCCATGGTAGAGTCCGCCACGCATTTCTGCTTGACACTCCTCCATACTATGGCTCCACCTCCAAAAGTAAACATAAACCCCGAGGTAGACTTACTCTTGTCCCTATCTGATTGGAAATACGAATCCGTGTAACCCACAGGGACTAATTGATCTACCCGGTAAACCAGCATATGATCCCTAGTCCTTCTCAGGTACTTCAATATATGCTTTACCGCAGTCCAATGTCCCTGTCCAGGATTACTCTGATATCTGCTAACCATGCCCACGGCAAAGCAGATATCTGGTCTCGTACATAGCATAGCATACATGAGGCTTCCTACTGCCGAAGCATAAGGAACCGCCTTCATCTCCTCTATCTCCTTTGATGTTTTAGGACACATCTCTTTAGATAAAGGAACTCCATGCCTGAAAGGTAGAAAACCCTTCTTGGAGTTCTGCATGCTAAAACGAGCTAGGACCGTGTCTATGTATGAAGCTTGAGATAAGCACAACATCCTTTTCTTGCGATCCCTTATAACTTTGATCCCAAGGATGTGTCCCACTTCTCCCAAGTCCTTCATGTCAAACTGTTTGGACAACCATACCCTTACGTCTGATAACACTTTGATATTGTTGCCAACTAACAAAATGCCATCTACGTATAGTACAAGAAATACCACTACGTTTCCGTCACATCTTTTGTATACACATGGCTCATCCGGACTTTGAATAAATCTATATGACTAGATTACCTCATCAAAACGGATGTTCCAAGATCTGGAAGCTTGCTTCAATCCATAAATGGACCGATTAAGCTTACACACTAGATGCTCTTTGCCTTTAGCAATGAATCCCTCTGGTTGCCGCATATAGATGTTCTCCTCAAGACTTCCATTAAGGAAAGCTGTCTTGACATCCATCTGCCAAATCTCATAATCCATATGAGCAGCTATAGATAAGAGAATCCGGAAAGACTTAAGCATAGCTACTGGCGAAAAAGTCTCCTCATAATCGATACCCTCTTTCTGAGTATACCCTTTTGCAACAAGCCTAGCTTTGAAGGTCTCAACCTTCCCGTCTACTCCTCTCTTTCTCTTGTAGATCCACTTGCATCCAATGGCTTTCACACCATCGGGTGGTTCTACTAGCTCCCAGACATGATTAGAATCCATAGATTCTATCTCTGAATTCATCGCTCTTTGCCAAGATACCGCATCTCTATCTTGGATTGTCTCGTCATATGTCCAGGGATCAGGTTCATGTTCGCCAAGGACCAAATCAGAAGATTCTCCCAAGAACATGAATCTCTCGGGTTGTCTAACAACCCTCCCACTACGACGAGGTGCCTCCTGTGTATGCTCTGTGACACGCGGTGCAGTGACTTGTGGTATCTCCTCTTGTACCGGTGGTACTAAAGTCGGGACTTCCCCTGTCAACTTCTCAAGAACAATCCTACTCGTGGGCTTATGGTTCATCACATAGTCCTCCTCTTGAAATCTGGCATTCGTACTCACGATAACCTTCTGATCTCTAGGATTATAAAACAAACCACCTTTCGTTCCTTTAGGGTACCCCACGAACATGCACACTTTTGTACGAGGTTCCAACTTACCAGCATCAGCCTTCAGCACATGTGCTGGACTACCCCAAATCCGAATATGTCTTAGACTAGGCTTTCGCCCAGTCCACAATTCTATGGGAGTAGAAGGTACTGACTTAGATGGAACCAAGTTCAGAATGTGTGTTGTCGTTTCCAGAGCAAACCCCCAGAACGAATCAGGTAACTCAAAATAACTCATCATCGATCTGATCATCTCCATAAGAGTCCTATTCCTTCGCTCCGCCACACCATTCTCACTGGGTGTGCCAAAGTGACAATTGGGATTGAATCCCACCTCCGATAAGTAACTCCTAAACTCTCCCAAGAGGTACTCGCCACCACGATCGATCGTAGTGTCTTGATACTTTTACCTTGACGGCTTCTCCACATCACCTTTGAATTCTTTGAACTTGTCAAAAGCATTCAGACTTGGCGCATCAAGTAAATGTATCCATACCTTGAATAATCGCTATAAAAGAGACGAAGTATTCAAAACCACCTCTAGCCCGGATAGACATAGGACCAAGATCGAATGAACCAATTCTAACACATCTTTGGCCTCTATACCCTTGGCCTTGAAAGGCCTCTTGGTCATTTTACCTTCCACAAGATTCGCAGTTGGGAGATCCTCCACCACTAATGAACCGTCCATCATATCAACCTTTGAATTCTACTCAGGTTAATATGACCAAGTCTTAGGTGCCAAAGATATGTCTGGTTCATTTTCGAAGGTTCTTTTCTCTTATTGGACTTAGAAGATGAGTTATTCACTTCTATATGCATCGTGGGAGCTTTTGGTTCAAGAGTATACAAATTGCCAACCAATGTACCTGAACAGATAATCTCTCTATTTCTTTTTATAACAACTCTGTCATTAAAAGAAATAGAATATCCATCCATAAACAATTTAGAAATTGAAATCAAATTCTTTCTAAATGTAGGTACATAAAGACAATTTCTCAAAGCCAAAACTTTATTTCTATCAAACGATAAATAAACGTCTCCCACTGCAATAGCCGCTACCTTTGTAGCATTGCCCATGTAGACGGTAATTTCTCCTTCAGCTAGTCGTCGGGTTTCCTAGAACCCCTGCAAAGAATTACAGACATGATCAGTGGCTCCCGTATCTACACACCAGGTACCGGTAGATAACACCACTAAACATGTTTCAACAACTAAGGCAGAAGATATACCTTTGTTCTGCTTAAGGTTGGGGAAGTCTTTCTTCCCATGTCCAGTCTGTTTACAAGTGAAGCACTTGCCTTTCGGCTTCTTCACTCCTCCCTGAGATCCTCCCACCACCTTTGCTCCACCTTGTTTCTTCTTCTTCTTGCCTTTCGGCTTAGAAGTAGAAACCTTCTGAGCAACCATGGCTTCCTGCCTAGCAGCTCGATTCTGGTATCCGAAAAGTTCCTTTTCCCTAGAATCATCCGCAGGCTTAGGAGGACACTCATCGACAGTTAAGACACTATCCAAATTTCTTTTCCAATCAATATTATTTGGGTACAATAAATTTGTTTTCTTTAGCATCATAGTAAGTGGGTTGAAAGCCATTTGAAAATCCTAAGAATCATAATGATCAAAATATTAGATTTCAAATATTATTGATTCCTCAAAACAAAAAAAATTCCGAAATCAACCAACACCTCAAAACACCGAGAATATCGCATGCCACGATAGTGTGGACGTATACGAATTCTACATTTGTAAGAGGAGGTTTTACCCATTAATTTTATTATCTTGTCAACCTTACTTTTTGACAAATAAAATTAATAGTTGGTTCCTCTTTAGCCCTACAAATAAAAGCAGTGACTCCAATGGGGAGGATACTTTTTATTTGCATCTAAGTGTGCACCATTACACGATACTAAGGGAATTATCTCGGATTATGTGCCTTACCGATGGGGAAGTACACACGCTCCTAAATAATTTCCTATAACCATTATTTGACCTAGTGATCCGCAAACAAACTCATCCGATGGGGAGGAAGGCACTCAGAGCCGACACGCAAGTTTGTTGCATCACACGTCAAATTGTAATGGAGGGCGCGGGAATTAATTAAAATATCCCTCTCCCACTTAGTAAATTGAAAATGAGGTATTTTCAAGCACACACAACATGCATATAAAACAAATCAGCAATAAATATGAAAAAAAAATAGAATTTTTTCCAACTATTATGGCTTTGTTCTCCAATATGCATCCCGTCGTGTCGCCACCTCGTCCGCTCCACCTTTTCCCGTGCGCAAGTCACCAAAGCGATCCGAGCCGAGATAATCTATTTTAATTTACATCCATCGATCCTATACTCCACGAAGGAGTGTACAAATAATCTAGATCGAAAGTAAACTAAAATGATCGGCTAAACAATGTCGTATTTAATTACAAAAATTAAATATTAATCTAGCCTCGTCAACCCCGAGGATTCAAATGATATACATACAATCACACACAAACAATCACATACACACATATAGCCATAATAGTCGGATCTTATGCCTGCAACCAAAAAGTTAGGCTACGCACATCCTACTATTATCCGGCATACTCAATATATGATATGTGCATGAAAGTAACCGAATCCAAAACACACAAAACCGGAAACCGTGGCTCTGATACCAATTGTAGGGAATTGCTTCGGAGGCTCATTGGCTCCCATGTCCCCGGATTAAAATTTTCACTAATGAAAACTAATCCAGATGGGATGAGTTTCCTAAGCTCAACCAATTCGTCGTCGTGCTATCGACTTGAGCGATCGCTTGAACAAACTAGTTGTTCAAGCAACCAAACTCTTTTAGTCAATTAGCCGCAGAAGAGACGACGGACGGATCGCCGGTTTTTGTGTTTATCTTCGGGGTCCATGATTATACAAATACATACAAATGTAAACTAGTATAACCAACACATACAAACATATAAATAAGAACATGCAAAGATCAATAATAAAACTTGTAAAAGTTTTATTCCTCTCGATCTTCTATCGTATGTCCTAACCTCCTTGTAGACTCCGTGTGGGCGAAGATCCTCCACAAGTTGAAGCTTTCTAGATCTCCTTCAATCCAAAGAAAGAAGAACTCTCCTTTCCTTCTTGCTTGAGCCAACCACCAATTCACAAAGAATTGATGCCGCCGGCCCCAAGAATGGAGAGAATAAAATGGAAACAACCAAGGAACCGAACAAGGGACAAACCCTTGCTCCTAATGCCGCCGGCCAAGAGAAAAAGAAGAGGAGAAGAGGAATAGGTTGAGCGCCGACCAAGGTAGAGGGAAGAGATCTAGGAGCTGGCCACACCCTAGGAAGAAGAAGAAGAGATCCTCTCCTCCAGTTGCCGCCCACTTTCCCCTCCAAAACCTAGCCGCCCAACCAAGGAAAGGAAAGCTCTAGGGTTTCTTGCCGCCCACTAATGGAAGGCCAAACCCTAGTTTCCAAAACCAACCTCTAACTCTTATTCCTTTTCCGCCCAACCTATAGAGCCTTAGTTATAGAGTTAGGCTTAAGCCTCCTTTAATCTCCACCGTCGGATCTAGGGATTTAATCTCCACCGTCGGATCTAGGGTTTCATCCCAACCGTCGGATCTAGGGTTTCATCCCAACCGTCGGATCTAGGGTTTTATCCCAACCATCGGATCTAGGGTTTTCATCCCAACCGTCGGATCTAGGGTTTCATCCCAACCGTCGGTTCTAGAGATTTAATCTCCACCGTCGGATCTAGAGATTTAATCTTAACCGTTGGTTCTAGGGATTTAATCTCAACCGTCGGTTCTAGAGATTTAATCTCCACCGTCGGATCTAGAGATTTAATCTTAACCGTCGGTTCTAGAGTTTTGTTTTACATCCTTGGATCTAGAGCTTCATGAGGATTATATTAGGCTACGATAGGGACCATGAGGAGGAGTTGGATCTTGGCCACCCGATGGATCGGAACCACACAAACTTGATCCATCAATGATGTTCCATTCCACTAGAGGATCATCATTGAATTACCTCACCAACCCCCATAAATTAATATGGGCTCCATACATTATTCGTACATCTATCTCCCCGTGTTTAAGATATCGAATGTCCGTCAATTGATTGATTTACTGACCATCAATCAATTGACATCTAACTCTTCGAGTAGTACCACTCAACCTTATCATCATGTTGACTAAGTCAACCTGCAGGGTTTACATGATGAACCTTATGAGCTCCTCAAGGGGACATCATCAACCTAATATATAGGACACGGTTTCCTCCTATAATCAACGGCACACCATGTAAATAATATCATTTCCCAACTTACCGGGCATATTGATTTAATCCATAGAAATCTCACCCTCTGGTAAATCAAAGAAATAAATACTAAGTACATGTGCCCGTTATTATATCGCGATTAAGAGCATGTACAACATAATATCCGAGGTTCGATTCAATTATGTAGTCAGCAATAAATTGAATCACCTCTATGTCGGTCCTGCTCAATACACCTAAGTGTACTAGTGTAACTCTATGTTCAAGACAAAACAATACCAAGCTACACTACAACCATGCCAATGGTTTGTCCAAAACCATCTTGGTTGTGAGCCTCTACTTATATTCTACAAGGAACTGATAACATGATCTTCTGTGCCACACCAAGCACCATGTTATATACAATGTAAAATATTAGACAATATGCACACATATAATAAATATAAAGTGCAAACAATGATCATGTGATTCTTATTTCAAAATAAAATGTTCATACAAAAAGAGCTAGGCTTTCAGTATACATTCCAACACCTTGCTCTTCCAAAGCAAAAGGAAGAATAGAAACAAGGTTTTTCTCCTCCCTAAAACCACCCAACAAGGAACAAAGGGAATCCTTGTCGCCGGCCAACTAAGAGGAGGAGATGATGATGGAAACTGACCAAGACACCAAGGGACACCCCTCAGTCTTGTTTCCACCACTCAAGGAGAAGAGAAGAGAGCCTTTGGGTGCCGGCCAAGGGCTGGAAAGGGTGCTGGATGCCGGCCAATGAAGAAGGAAGAAGAAAGGAAAAACTTTCTTATTTGGTGCCGCCCAAGCCTCAAAACCCTAATCCTATCTCAACTAGGATTCCTCTCTTGCCGCCCAAAACCCTAGCTCTCCTTGGATTTTTTTCTCCATGCCAACCCATCAAGCTCCTTTTATAGAGTTAGGGATAAGCCTCATTTTAATCTCTACCATTGGTTCTAGGGATTTAATCTCAACCGTCGGATCTAGAGATTTAATCTCAACCGTCGGATCTTAGAGATTTAATCTCTACCTATGGATCTAGAGTTTTGTTTCTATACATTGGATCTAATCTTCATGAGGTGTTAATAGGATACATTAGAGACCATTAGGAGGAGTTGGGTCTTGGCCACCCATGGATCAAACTCACATAAAGTCCGATCCACTAATGATAATCCAATCCACTAAAGGATCATCATCGATCTACCTCACCAACCCCCATATGATAATATGGGCTCCATATATTATTTGTAAATTTTCTCCCCGTGTTTAAGATTTCGAATGTCCGTCGATTAATTAATTTACTGACCATTAATTAATCAACATTTAACTCCTTGAGGAGTACCACTCAACCTTTTCATCATGCCGGACCAAGTCCACCTGCAGGGTTTACATGATGAACCTTATGAGCTCCTCAAGGGGACATCATCATCCTAATATATAGGACACGGTTTCCTCCTATAATCAACGACACACCTTATAAATAATATCATCTCCCAACTTACCGAGCCTATCGATTTAATCTATAAATCTCGCCCATTGGTAAATCAAAGAGATGAATACTAAGTATATGTGCCCGTTATTATATCGGGATTAAGAGCATGTACTAAATAATATCTGAGGTTCGATTCGATTATGTAGTCAGCAATAAATCGAATCATCTCTAAGTCAGTCCTGCTCAATACACACAAAGTGCACTAGTGTGATTCTATGGTCAAGACAAACCAATACCAAATCACACTACAATCATTCCGATGGTTTGTCCAAAGTCATCTCGGTTGTGAGCCTTTACTTATACTTTTCAAGGATCCGATAACATGATCTCCCGTGTGACACCACACACCATGTTATCTACAATGTAATGTATTAGACAATATGCATAACCATAAAAATATGCAAACAATGATCATGTGATTCTTATTTCAAAATAAAGATGTTCATACAAAAGATAGACTTTTCAGTATACATCCCTACAATCTCCCACTTATACTAAAAGACTATGATGTCCTCAACTACCATACATCTGATCCCCATTCCCTCCACATGCCTATCAAAAGCTCTCGCCGGAAGGGCCTTAGTGAAAGGATCTGCTAGGTTATCCTCCGATGCAATCTTGGCCACAACAACTTCTCTTCTCTTTACGATTTCTCGTATTAGGTGGTACTTGCGTTCTATGTGTTTACTAGCCTTATGGGCTCGAGGTTCCTTCGAGTTTGCAACTGCACTACTATTATCACAATAAATTGTGATAGTTCTGGGCAAACTAGGAATCACATCCAAGTCCATCAGGAAGTTTCTGAGTCACACAGCTTCTTTGGCCGCCTCAGAGGCTGCCACATACTCAGCTTCCATGGTGGAGTCCGCCACGCATTTCTGCTTGACACTCCTCCATACAATGGCTCCACCTCCCAAAGTAAACACAAAACCTGAGGTAGACTTACTGTTATCCCTATCAGATTGGAAGTCGGAATTCGTATAACCCACAGGGAGTAATTGGTCTGCCCGGTAAACCAGCATATAATCCCTAGTCCTTTTCAGGTACTTCAATATATGTTTTACCACAGTCCAATGTCCCTGTCCTGGATTACTCTAGTATCTGCTGACCATGCCCACGACAAAGCAGATATCTGGTCTCGTACATAGCATCGCATACATGAGGCTTCCTACTGTCGAAGCATAAGGAACCGCCTTCATCTCCTCTATCTCCTCAGATGATCTAGGACACATCTCCTTAGATAAAGGAACTCCATACCTGAAAGGTAGAAAACCCTTCTTGGAGTTCTGCATGCTAAAACGATCCAAAATTGTGTCTATGTATGAAGCTTGGGATAAGCACAACATTCTTTTCCTGCGATCCCCTATAACCTTGATCCCAAGGATGTGTCCCACCTCTCCCAAGTCCTTCATATTAAACTGTTTGGACAACCATACCCTTACGTCCGATAACACCTTGATATTATTGCTAATCAACAAAATGTCATCTACGTAAAGTACAAGAAATACCACTACGTTTCCATCACATCTCTTGTATACACAAGACTCATCCGGACTTTGAATAAATCCATAAGACTGGATTACCTCATCAAAGAGGATGTTCCAAGATCGAAGCTTGCTTCAATCCATAAATGGACCGATTAAGCTTACATACAAGTTGCTCTTTACCCTTAGCAATGAATCCCTCTGGTTGCTTCATATAGATGTTTTCCTCAAGACTTCCATTCAGGAAAGCTGTCTTGACATCCATCTGCCACACCTCATAATCCATATGAGCTGCTATGCATAAGAGAATCTGGATAGACTTAAGCATGACTACCGGCAAAAAGGTCTCCTCATAATCGATACCCTCTTTCTGAGTATACCCCTTCACAACAAGCCTCGCTTTGAAGGTCTCAACCTTCCCATCTATTCCTCTCTTTCTCTTGTAGATCCACTTGTATCCAATGGTTTTTACACCATCGGGTGGCTCTACTAGCTCCTAGACCTGATTTGAATCCATAGATTCAATCTCAGCATTCATTGCATTTTTCCAAGATGCTGCATCTTTATCTTGGATTGCCTCATCATATATCCAGGGATCAGGTTCATGTTCGCCATGACCAAATCAGAAGATTCTCCCAAGAACATGAATCTATCAGACTGTCTCACTACCCTCCCACTACGATGAGGTATCACCTGTGTCACCTCTAAGTCGGTCCTGCTCAATACACACAAAGTGCACTAGTGTGATTCTATGGTCAAGACAAACCAATACCAAATCACACTACAACCATTCTGATGGTTTGTTCAAAGTCATCTCGGTTGAGAGCCTTTACTTATACTTTTCAAGGAGCCGATAACATGATCTCCCGTGTGACACCACACACCATGTTATCTACAATGTAAAGTATTAGACAATATTGCATAACCATAAAAATATGCAAATAATGATCATGTGATTCTTATTTCAAAATAAAGATGTTCATACAAAAGGTAGACTTTTTAGTATACATCCCTACACCCTCCAGAAGAACTTTCTCCTTCCCCTTCTCTTCTTTCATCCCCTCTTCCATCTAGTAAGAGAATTAACTCTCCTACCTCCTCTTCTCCTCTGCTAGATTGTATAGACTTACCTTCTTCACATCCTCTTATTCCTACCATGGATTCTTCTGCTCTGCACATATCTACAAAAGAGCCTTTTTTGATTGGGGAGATATCCCTCCCTTAAACCATCCATCTACTTCCTTAGAATCCTCTCTTAGGATCCGCAGCATAGAGGAAGTACGACTCTTCAATCAATCTCATCTACAGGGCCCCTATGAACGCATGTGCAAGCTCTTGACTGAGGTAAGTTCTCCTTTTCTTCACATTTTATATATGCTAGCGCTTATTCTTGTAACACCTTATTTTCCTCCCCAGATAGTTACTGCTTGTAACGAGACAACACCTAACATAGTAAACTATTAGTCCACCATGGCTGCCCACCACGCTGCCTCCCTCGCTCAGCAGAAAAAATTGACTCGACAATTGGCCGAGAGCAAACAAAAGGAGGCCACCCTGACCACGCAATGCGAAGATTTGATGACGCAATTGGTGATGGCTCAGAGTGAGAAAGAAGAACTTTTAAAGAAGAATGTTGACCTCCACTAGCAGCTATTTCTGTAATCCAGTCAGCTCCAACATGTTGACCTCCTTACCCGGGAACTAGTGGAGCATAGCATGCAGATAAAAGAGGTAGAGACCCAAGCTTCTCAATCTTCAGCAGCTCTCCTTCAGATTCAGGAAAAGAACCAAGCATTGGAGGCTACTCTGGCGTCCTACCAACAACAATTGGAGAACATCTCTCTGACTATCTCCACTCTTCCTGGGATGCTGGCTACAATTGTAGAACAACAGTAGGAACTTCAACGGGAGCAGTCTGAGGCCATGGCTTCCCTAGGTCAGCAAGCTGTAGCAGCGGCTAAAGACAGAGACACCATGGTTGCTCAATTGTCTGAACATCAAGCCCAGTGGAAAGAGCGGGAAGAGGATCTGAAGATGCAGTATGCCAGGAAAGGCGTGCAACTCTTCATCCTGGGCTTAAAGGGTCTTCCACTCTGAATGCTGCCAAGGGCTACCCTCCACCAGGTGCTGATACAAGTCACCTTGATCCTAAGGTGGCCTTGGCCAACTACCCTCAGACATCTTCGAATTATAGTTTTTGTACTTTTCGCGATGTATTGACCAATTGTTATTAATAAGAATCTTCAAATTGTAATGTTTAACACTCTCTATGACGTATAAACAATTATTATCAATGAGAAATATTCAGGGGTCATTCTCGTGTTCTTCCTTTTTCCTTAAAACGAGTTGAACTTATCCTTCCTATCACCCAAGATCACCTATCCTTCATAGTGTTAGTCGACTACCATTTTCTTCCACTCGAGTATTCACTCGGGCTACAATAGCCACTATTCCCCATAATTCAGAGTCACCTCCCACGTGGTGGAACTACTACAAGCTATCGAGCCAAATCACTTCTCCTTATCCAGATGGGGATGTAATTATCCATTTCGGGATCAATATCTTTGTTATTTCCCATACTACTGCAATTACACCCCTCGACCCTTCACCTTCTTCTTCATTTCCCCAAGAGGACTATGAACCTCTGTCCTCTTCTATAAATTACCACTACGAGCCTTGTTCATTCTTATCCTACCTCCATGGCTTCCGAAGGACACTCCATCAACGTAATCTCGGACTCTGACTCCCCCGACTTGAATTATCTTGATACAAGCTTCTTCGAAGATTCTGACACCCAGTCCATAGCCACTTCCATGTACCGACCTCTTCCTCCCTCAACTCCAGCCAATACTCCAGCTACCAGCACGAGAAAGTCCTTCTGGGCTCCCTTCCCCTCCTTCGACAATCGGATATGGAATCCTCCAATGACCTGGGAATACACTGTGGGAGATCCCCAGGTCTCAGTTAAACTTCCTCCTCTTCCCCCAGCCCTCGACTTTCTTCTGGTCCCCCCAAATGAGGTTCCTCCATTCCCCCAATCGAAGTTTTGCCTTCTTCACCTCGGGCATGGGGTAACTTCCACAGGGTCATTCTGGCACGTCCCCCTGCAGAAGAGTCCTTTGTTGGCTCTAATAAACCTATATGAGCAAAAATTTAGCTAGTGTAACTATTATTTTTCATATAAAAAGAATGAAATATTTGAACATATCTTGTTTATTTTCCTTTTGCCTGCTTCGGGTATTCTGATCGGGACACCTGGGATCATACTTGATCTACTCCATAAGGTTGACCCCGCATAACAGCATTAACGAATGTCACTATAAAATAATTAGATCCGAATCAAAAGAGATCCGCTCTGCATCTGCTTTCCTCTACGAAATACGATTAGTCTCTTCAGAATTATTGCATTCAACTACTCCAACAACTGCCCCAACATCTTCCCATCTTATCTGCATTTACTACCTCTGTTTCCCAGGAGAATTAATTAATACCCCCTTTTCTCTTTATAAAGACCTTCGATATTACCTTCATCCAACATACCCCTCTGTTCTTCTACTTCAGTCGGTGCATTTTCCTCCCTTCTTCTGCTTACACCATGGAATACATATCAAATCAAGACAACACCTCTTCTTCTCCGGAGAGGCACACAAAAGAACAACGCCACATTGAAGAACTGGAAGAGAAAGTGCAGGATCTGAAGAGGCGCCTGCGGTTAGCCTCCACTCACAACTACTCCCTATGCCAAGAGTTGCGATGGATTAGAAGGACTTAGCCAAGCATATATCCATCCAACAATCCTATCTTAGGCAGTTGTTCCACTGCCCATGTAGGCGTAAGGAATCCCCATCTGTACCCCCAGGGAAGAACCTTAACCTCCCTTAAGGGGGGCATCACTTGTTACTTTTCTTTTCTAGGAAGTTGTATTATATACTCCTCCTTTATCAACGAAATCTTCTTCATAAAAGATTGTGTGTTTCTTCTTCGACAAATGCACATTATGTAAAAATGAACAAAAGATTCCAACACCAATGGTGAACAAAAGCTTACTGAGTCCATGCCTATGCTCCCTTCGATCGACCTTCATATGAGGATAATAATAACATAGTCGAGTGAAGACTCAACTCTTCCGATCCTACCCCCATACGGGGATAATAGTAATATAGTTGAGTGAAGACTCAACTCTTCTGATCTACCGCCACAGGGGGATAATAATAATATAGTTGAGTGAAGACTCAACTTTTCCGATCTACCACCACACAGGGATAGTAATAATATAGTTTAGTGAAGACTCAACTCTTCTGATCCATCACCACATGGGGATAATAGTAATATAATTGATTGAAGACTCAACTCTTCCGATCCACTACCACACGGGGATAATAGTAATATAGTTGAGTGAAGACTCAACTCTTCCGATCCACCACCACACGGGGATAATAGTAATATAGTTGAGTGAAGACTCAACTCTTCCAATCTACCACCACACGGGGATAGTAATAATATAGTTGAGTGAAGACTCAACTCTTCTGATCCACCACCACACGGGGATAATAGTAATATAGTTGAGTGAAGCTTTAACTCTTCCGATCCACCACCACATGTGGATAATAGTAATATAGTTGAGTGAAGACTCAACTCTTTCCATACACCACCACAAGGGGATAGTAGTAATATAGTTGAGTGAAGACTCAACTCTTCTGATCCACCACCACACGGGGATAATTGCTTGACTTCTAGGCAAGCAAAGAGAATTGTGATGACTTGACTTAGGGCTTCGCCTGGTCAGGTCAGAATTTTTTTTTACTCCGCCGTTGTATTTCTCCAGTGCATCTACCTTGAACCCAACTCCTCCGTTCTACCACCATACGGGGATAATTGCTTGACTTGTAGACAAGTAGAAAGAATTGTGACGACATGACTTAGGGCTTCGCCTGGTCATGTCGAAATTTTTTACTTCGCCGTTGTATTTCTCTAGTGCATCTACCTTGAACCCAACTCCTCCGTTCCACCACCATACGGGGATAATTGCTTGACTTGTAGACAAGAAGAAAGAATTGTGACGACCTGACTTAGGGCTTCGCCTGGTCAGGTCGGAATTTTTTACTCTGTCATTGTATTTCTCCAGTGCATCTATCTTGAACTCAACTCCTCCGTTCCACCACCATACGGGGATAATTGCTTGACTTGTAGACAAGTAGAAAGAATTGTGACGACTTGATTAAGGGCTTCGCCTGGTCAGGTCAGAATTTTTTACTCCACCGTTGTATTTCTCTAATGCATCTAACTTGAACCCAACTCCTCCATTCCACTACCATACGGGGATAATTGCTTGACTTGTAGACAAGTAGAAAGAATTGTGACGACCTGACTTAGGGCTTCGCCTAGTCAAGTCAGAATTTTTTACTCGGCTGTTGTATTTCTCAAGTGCATCTACCTTGAACCCAACTCCTCCGTTCCACTATCGTACGGGGATAATTGCTTGACTTGTAGACAAGAAGACAGAATTGTGACAACCTGACTTAGGGCTTCGCCTAGTCAAGTCGGAATTTTTTTACTCCGTTGTTGTATTTCCCCAGTGCATCAACCTTGAACCCAACTCCTCCATTCCACCACCATACAGGGATAATTGCTTGACTTGTAGACAAGCAGAAAGAATTGTGACGACCTGACTTAGAGCTTCGCTTGGTTAGGTCGAAATTTTTTACTCCGCTATTTGTCATTAATGCATTAGCTTTGAACCACCAACTCCTCCGTTCCACCACCGCACAGGGATGATGGCTTCGGTCAGCACCGAACTGTAATAAGTGTGACGATCTGATCTAGGGCATCACCCCATCAGATCAGAATACATTATTTACTCCGTCATTCCTCACAGGTGTTTTTACTTTAAACCCTACTCCTCCACTTCGCCACCGCACGAGGATGATGGCTCTGGATAATACCATGCTATAAAAAATGTGACGACCTGATCTAGGGCATGTCCTAATCGGGTCAGAATACTATTTTACTCCGCTGTTCTTCACAGGTATTTTTACCTTAAATTCTACTCCTTCGTTCCGCCACCACACAGGGATGATGGCTCCAGTTGATACCGGGTCATAAAGAATGTGACGACCCGATCTAAGGCATGTTCCAATTGGGTTAGACTAATGTTTTACTCCGTCGTTCTTCACAGGTGATTTTACCTTAAACCTTACTCCTCCGTTCTGTCACCTCACATGGATAATGGCTTCAACTGATACCGGGCTGTAAAGAATGTGACGACCCGATCTAAGGCATTGCCCAATCAGGTTGAAATAATATTTTACTCCGTCACTCTTCGCAGGTATTTTTACCTTAAACCCTACTCCTCAGTTCCACTACCGCACGAGGATGATGGCTCCAGCTGATACCGGGTCGTAAAGAATGTGATGACCCGATCTAAGGTGTTGCCCAATCGGGCCGAAATAATATTTTACTCCACCGCTCTTCATAGGTGTTTTTACCTTAAACTCTACTCCTCCGTTCCACCACCGCACGGGGATGATGGCTCCAGCTGATATCGGGTCGTAAAGAATGTGACGACCCTATCTAAGGCATTGTCCAATCAGGTCGGAATAATATTTTACTCCGTCGCTCTTCACAGGTGTTTTTACCTTAAACCCTACTCCTCCGTTCCACCACTGCACGGGGATGATGGCTCCAGTTGATAACGGGTCGTAAAGAAGACAAGTCATGATTCAGAATATCTTGAGGGCACACATCTCTGCTCTGAAGCCCATTTAGCACCATAAGCATACCTTGAACCATATATAAAACTCTTCACCTTCCCCCTTCTTCATCTTCGCCCCCCTTTAACTTCCAACCCTTCTCCTCCTTTCTCCCCTTGCCAGAAACTTTCTTGCTTCCTTCAGATGACTTCCTTGTGTCTCTTCCTTCCTGAAGGCCAAGATGCAATCGATGTGAGTACCGTCGAGGCTTAGAGCGGAGACTGCCCACGCTACATTTCCGCCCCTTGTTTCATCTTCTTCTGTACACCCCGCCCTTGCTCCAACATCCACCTCTTCTCCTTGTTCCTCCGTGCCTTCATTCCCCATTGTCTCACCTTCGCCCAATGTAAACCCCCAATCATTACAGTCTTCTCCCCTTCCTTCTTCGCCATTATCGCCAAACCCTAGCCTATCCACTTCTCCACCTTCAATTTTAGGTGGCAAGAGGTCACCCCCTCCTTTTTTATAGAGCCAAGCGAAATTGAGGGGAACTACTCACCAATGGCTACAGGGAGAAAATATTACTTCTCTTGATTCTTCTTCTTCTTCTTCTGAGCTTTCCCCATTATTAGAACCAGTTTCAACTACATCTCCTCCATCTTCTCAATCACAAATTCCGACCATGTTCCCATCATCTTCCCCATCGACCCTTAACGCGAAAAGTCTTTCTCCACAGCCTAATTTAGAACTTGTCTCTAGCACCTTCCTCCTTACCAACGAAGAACCACTAATAACGGTGCCCTCTTCAGCCACCAATCTTCCTTCAACTTCCTCTCCTCTACCTGTGCCCATATCCTTAGATGTTTTACTCCGCCGCTCTTCACAGGTATTTTTACCTTAAACCCTACTCCTCAGTTTCACCTCTGCACGGGGATGATGGCTCCAGCTGATACCGGGTCGTAAAGAATGTGATGACCCGATCTAAGGTGTTGCCCAATCGGGCCGAAATAATATTTTACTCCACCGCTCTTCATAGGTGTTTTTACCTTAAACCCTACTCCTCCGTTCCACCATCTCACGGGGATGATGGCTCCAGTTGATACCGGGTCGTAAAAAATGTGATGACCCAATCTAAGGCATTGTCCAATCAGGTCGGAATAATATTTTATTCCGCCGCTCTTCACAGGTGTTTTTACCTTAAACCCTACTCCTCCGTTCCACCACTGCACGGGGATGATGGCTCCAGTTGATAACGGGTCGTAAAGAAGACAAGTCATGATTCAAAATATCTTGAGGGCCCACATCTCTGCTCTGAAGCCCATTTAGCACCATAAGCATACCTTGAACCATATATAAAACTCTTCACCTTCCCCCTTCTTCATCTTCGCCCCCCTTTAACTTCCAACCCTTCTCCTCCTTTCTCCCCTTGCCAGAAACTTTCTTGCTTCCTTCAGATGACTTCCTTGTGTCTCTTCCTTCCTGAAGGCCAAGATGCAATCTCTTCTTCAACGACTGATGACAGAGTACCGTCAGGGGCTTAAACAGAGCGGAGACCAGCCACCTATTACCACTACATTTCCGCCCCTTGTTTCATCTTCTTCTGTACCCCCCGCCCTTGCTCCAACATCCACCTCTTCTCCTTGTTCCTCCGTGCCTTCATTCCCCGTTGTCTCACCTTCGCCCAATGTAAACCCCCAATCATTACAGTCTTCTCCCCTTCCTTCTTCACCATTATCCCCAAACCCTAGCCTATCCACTTCTCCACCTTCAATTTTAGGTGGCAAGAGGTCACCCCCTCCTTTTTTATAGAGCCAAGTGAAATTGAGGGGAACTACGCACCAATGGCTACAGGGAGAAAATATTACTTCCCTTGATTCTTCTTCTTCTTCTTCTGAGCTTTCCCCATCATTAGAACCAGTTTCAACTACATCTCCTCCATCTTCTCAATCACAAATTCCGACCATGTTACCATCATCTTCCCCATCGACCCCTAACGCAAAAAGTCTTTCTCCACAGCCTAATTTAGAACTTGTCTCTAGCACCTTCCCCCTTACCAACGAAGAACCACTAATAACGGTGCCCTCTTCAGCCACCAATCTTCCTTCAACTTCCTCTCCTCTACTTGTGCCCATATCCTCAGATGCATTCATCCCCCCTGTCTTCCCCTCCTTTCCTTCTCCTGGTGGTTCACTTCCTCCATCATCCATCAGGTGGTTTCTGACATTCTGCCACCACCATCAACCTCCACCTCTTCCTCTCCTGCTTCCCTAAGCCTTCTGGCAATGGCTCTTTTTGCTGCCCCTTTGACATCTCCCTTCTCCTCAGGAACCCCCTCCATGTCCCAGAGCGTCATCTTTCTTCCTCTGGGATTATTAGAACAATCCTCTGGGCTGCCCCCCTTCATACCCATCATAAATGAGTCCCCTCCCCTAGTTGCCTCTACTCCTTCCTCTTCTGACATGAATATTTGAATACTTAACTTAGAAGAGCTCCTTCTGAGGATGGAGAGTCTGCATCATACCCTGGAGCTGGTAAGCCTCTCAGCTACTTTAGCATATATTTACAACCATGATATCCTCCCTATTTTCTATTTTTAGGCTCTAGTGAATTATCAGGAGCTGAACTGCTCCTTCTAGTATTATCATACTCAATTGCGGCAACAGATTCAACAACAGAAGGAGGATCACACTGCTTCCCAAGAAAGAGAGAGCTTTTTGTTGCAAGAACTGGCTCGTTGCCAGAATCAAATGACTGAAGCCCTTTCTCAAAAGCAGAAGGACACGGAGACTATTGTTGCCCTCCAAGATCAGCAATGGAGGGATGCTGAAATCATATCTGCTCTTCAGGGCGCCCGACAAGAAAATGAAAATGCCCCTGTCCCTATTGATAGAGAGAATTCCATCTTACAAGAAGTGGCAGGCTACTAGGACTAAATAACTGAGCTTCAGCGACAGAAGCAGAAAGATGTCGAAACAATAGCAGCACTTCAGTGCCAGTAAGAGAAGGATACAGAGACTATATCCAATCTCCGGCGTGAGAAACAAAAAGATGAGAATACCATATCCAACCTATAGACTCGATTAAGTAAGGAGGTACATGAAAATTCAACTTTGATAACCTCTAGAACTCATGCTCATTCTCAACTCCGTCGTCAAGAAACCTCCTTACAGTAGCTGAGTAGCAAAATTGTTCTAACCAGGACTTATACTGAGGCGGTGGAGGGAATTTCAGCTTCCATACGCTAAGATATGATGGAAATGTCAACGATCCAGCAGCAGGGTCAGACTTCCCGCTCTGATGATATATCCACTCTGGCTGACGCTATCATTTAGGTATCCCAGCGATATTGTCAAATCCGTCAGGGTCTTAGGGAGCATCAGGAGTATTGTGCTAAGTTTCATCAGAATACATACATGACTGACTCGAACCAACAAGAGCGTCTGATATCTTTAATGCGAGCTACATATCAAGATGGATTCAATGAAGCGGTTCGGCAGTATGCTGACCAGGGATTCCCTCCGGTCGATTGTCCCGCTCTTTTTCTACACTGGGAGACTGGCTTCAGGAGTTATCCCCCAAATCATTTTAGATTGTAACTTTCATGTCATTTTAGAACTGTTGTTACTCATGGATAATTGCATCAAAGAATTATTTATCTTCGATCCTGCTCTTAACTTTCTTTGTTCTACAATTGAGAAGTTATATTTCAATGATGTTTATTTTTAACCCCTACTCACATTTATTACTCGTGTTGTTACATGTTGGGGGTCACATAAAACCCATAGGAAAGAGGCCAAATTTCTCCTTTCAACAATCTTCTTCTACATGGTATGAAAATATTTTAAGTGCACAACATTCCAGGGCTGAGGTAATTCCTTGCCCTTATCGTCTTTTAGGTAATAAGCTGACCCAACCACTCGGCGAGTAACAACATAAGGTCCTTCCCAGTTAGAAGCCAGGTTTTTCAGGTCTCCTGCAGGGTTGACCTTGCGTAAGACTAGATAACCTTCTTGAAACCTCCTGGGCACCACTCTCTTGTTAAAGGCTTGCTGTATTCTTTGCTTGTAAAATCCAGCTCGCATTCGGGCTTGCTCTCGCTTCTCTTCCAGCAGGTCCATCTCAGTTCTTCTAATGATCTGATTCTGTTTCGGCTCATAGGCTTCTACCGGAATAACTGCTTCACTTTCATACACCAAGCTAAACAGAGTTTCCCCCATGGGCTTTTTGGGAGTAGTTCGGTAGGCCCATAGAATCCCAGGTAATTCATCTACCCAATTTTCTCTCTGAGTGTCCAGTTTAGTCTTCAACCCCTGAATGAGGATTCTATTAGTTACCTTCACCTATCCATTAGCCTGAGGATGAGCTACCGAGGTGAAAACTTGTTGAATATTAAGGCTCTGACACCATTCTCTAATCTTCTTACCCTGAAATTGCCCCCCATTATCGCTTACTAACCTTCGTGGGATTCCATACCGGCATATAATGTTCTTCCACAGAAACTGTATTACTATGTTTTCTGTGATTTTAGCTAAAGGTTCAGCCTCTACCCATTTAGAAAAGTAATCCACAGCTACCAATAGAAACTTCTTCTGTAAACGTGCAGCAGGCATGAGACCCACTATATCCATCCCCCACTGATCAAAGGGGCAGGAAGAAACTACAACCCTCTTCAACTCGACGGGTCGCTCGGATCGATTGTTGTGTTTTTGATAGGCTAAACAAGCTTGCACTAAGCGGGTTGCATCTTGATGAAGAGTTGGCCAGAAATACCCATCCAATAATATTTTCCTTGCCAAGGTTCTTCCTTCCAAATGATTGCTACAACACCCTTATAGATAGATATTTATGTGTCACACGTGATAATGTTTATCAAATTATTTACCGAACCCCCTAACTACACTAATGCAGTATAGGACTAACTCGGATCGTCTCCCAACGAACCTAATGGTTGGACGTTTGTTTTTAAACAGAAGTAAACACTGGGGGTTTTCTGAATCTATTAAAATGAAAAAGCAAAAAGCAAACCTGAGAATTAAATCTGCAAGAAGTAAATCTAACTACCAATTATTAATTCTCGGGAAGCTAACCTAATGGGCAAAAGTAAGTAATCACGCACCACACTATCACTATACGGTACAATGATCAAGAAACAAATGTGAACAATTCAACCAAGCACCGCACTGTCACTATATGATACAGTGATCAAATAGTCACTAAAAAACTACACTAATAGACATAAAATAAATCAACCAAGCATCGCACGGTCACTATATGGCATAGTGGTCAAGAAACAATGGTGAACAATTCAACCAAGCATCATACTGTCACTATACGGTACAGTGATCAAACAGTCACTGAAAAACTAAACTAACAAATAGAAAATAATTCAACCAAGCACCGCACTGTCACTATACAGTACACTAGTCGAAGATTAACTAAAAACTAGAAAGAACAATTACACTACCGGAAATAAATCTAACCACTAGGTAAACACTGTAAATGACTAACAAGACTCACTAAACTATCAAACTAATTACCACGTGCATGATTTACCACACAAACAAAATATGACTGAAACATCCTTGAAACACAACTAAATATAGTGCACAGTAATGAGCCAACAATGTAAAAATACTAAAATACCCAAAGTGAACAATGCAGTAAAACAATAAGAAACACAATAGTGAATCAACAGTAAATCAATAGTAAATCAACAGTAAATCAACAGTAAATCAATAAAATAAAAATTAAAACACAGTCATCCACAAACACCGAAAAGGTACCACCCTCTCCGGTGACCTATGATGATATCGAACAGCTCTAACTGCCTCAGGGTACAAATCTCTCGTCAAAACTTGACGAGAGGTGGATCGATGCGGTAGTCCACAGCTCTGATGATAGATGTGGTACTGCCGCTACCACGGTAGCCAAGAGATGGCTCTACGAAGATGGAACGGAGTGAATCACGACCGCTACTATGGATGGGATCGAAGCTGGGAACAAAGGGTTCTCATCTCCACCGGCTGGAATTGAAGAGCGCCATGGAATTAGAAGAAGTTGTTGCCGCCGGAGTTGGAAATAGATGTTGCCGCTACCATAGCAGTAGCAAGTCACCCCCAGCCTTCTGCAACCACGTCCAGCTGGGGTAGCTCAGCTCTGGTGGTGATGGATCTGAAGATCACCGATGAAGACGGACGAACTCCACTGCTCTGTCAACGGTCTGTCCCCGCCCAATTGCAGCTGTGAGCTCCGCCGAACCAAAGGGAGAGGAGTACGTCGGGTGGAATGGAATTGGGGAGGACCATGGATTGCTGGAATCATCGCTGGAGTGCTGAAGTGGATCTGTCACCGTGCTCGCGAGGAAGAAGACGTCGCGTTCTGTTCTGTGTCGCTACTCTTCGTGCGATGGGAAGAAGTTGGCTTTTAAGCGCGATTTATCTCAGTCGCTGGATCGTGCCAGTTTTGATCACAGCCACCCATTAGATCTAGGGTTAAATGGCTTCCATTACTTTCCCTAAGTTGCATGAAATAAATCTAACGGCTATGATAAATTCGATCCGGATCGACGACTGTAATTGCTCCGATTTAGCTCTTTTCATGTTCCCTACAAAATCACATTCACCCGTGAAAAATAATACTGAAATTATAGGGAATAAACAATTAATTCCAACTAGATCCAATATGAAAAAACGTCATGAATAGCCGTAATTACCCAAATCAAAGATCCTAAAATCCCCAAATGTAAATAGAAATCACGCGATAAAAATGCGACTATCAAATTCCCCCACACTTATTTTTGTGCGTCCCGAGCAATACTAAAAATACAGAAATACTGACTCCCTAACTAGTTCCCCAAACAATACCTAGATCAATAATTCAGAGACAGAAAAAATAAGTTACTTAGGATCACCAAATTAATCAGGATCTAGGGTATTCAAAAGATCCGACTCCTACAACAGTCAACATGTATGATGAGTTCCAATCCGATCAAATAAACCAATTTGTTTTGGTCTTCTATTTATTGTGCGAAGCCGATACGAGGGGTGACAACCCTTGTATCAAAGATTTAGGAGAATTAAGGAGGAACCTAAGGGTTGGCCTCATCTCCCGTAACCATAGGTAGAAGGATACGATAGAGTTGGAAACGAGATACGTTCCATCTCACCGCAGGGATTGATTCGGCATCCTCGTATCGCCTACCCCATCCTAACGCCAGGGGTCGACCTGGTATGGCAAAGGTAGCTTCTGATAGATGTGAAAGCTCATCGAGGGAGTGTATGATGTCCCTTCCACAAGTCTATAGTTAAACGTCTAGATAATACTCAATTGGTAGCGTGTTCTGCGACGCACAAGTGAAACCAAAATCCTAGGATTCCCTCAAAGACTCGTAGCAACCCTTCTCTTCCTCCGTGTCACATCATACTAGAGTTAGGACTACTGACAACCCTCTTAATCGCAACCATTAAAACTGAACTCTGAACAATAATGCCCACTGAACATATCGGTACTCGAATCTCAATCCTTGTGGGATCGATAATCTATTTATTACTTGACGATATCTGTGCACTTACGAGCATTGAGCGCGAGCGTGCGCTTCGAGTCCTCGACGATCTCCCTCGCGAGATTTGAGATAGCGTTCGTGTGCATCAAATGCCTTCACTCTTCCCAGTGATAAGTCTCATATCACTAAAGAGAGGCAATCATCACTTCTCCAAATTCTCTCCCTTATAAGGAAGAACACATCCATCATCCCATGATGGATAACCTCCCCCTAAAGGCTTGCTCCCCCTTGACCATTGCACTAACAATATCCTTGGAAAGTCCCTAAGCTATAGGAATAATAACAAATCGAAATTAAGGGAAAAGATTTAACATTGAACATTCACCTCCCTTAAAATTCGATACACACCCTAAATAACTCTCTTAATCCATATCCAATGAATTTTTACCCTTTATAATATTTTCCAAAGTATATCCTTGGGTTAGGAGCAGTTAGGGTAGCCTAACATAACTGAAATCAGGCTAAACAAATCTTGTTTCTCCAAAATCATGCCTGACAGTCGACTTCATCAGTCAACAGTCGATTGCCCTTGACGCCAGTCGACTGCCATCCAAGGTAGTCGACTGATTTTTGCAAGTGCAGAAATCATATTCAGAAAATGAATTTAGGAAATACATAAGTAATTATATGTAATTTGAAAAATAATGAAACTTTATATGTATAATACTTAAGTCAATCATTATGGGTGAAAAATATTTGAAAAATAAAATACCCATAAACTAGTGAGATTGATACAAAATTTAAAACCATTGATAACTTCAATATTTTTGACCTATTTTGTATCAATTTCTTAAATGGTGACTTCTATCAAAAGATAGACTACACCAAGGTTTTATAAAATGATTTTAAAACCTTATATTGGATCATGGTCTATGGGCTTAATGCACATGACTTGTACATAAGTTTTCCTCATGATTTATCCATGGTATAAGATGAGTTTGAGTTCATCTAGATGCAAAAACTTTGCACCTTGAACTTAACTCATATCCTAGCATCTCACATGTGTTTAGGGTGCATAAATACACACACATGTCAATTTGATGTGAGATGTGAGTTTTGTTCATCCTAATCTAAGGCCTCATGCATTTTTCTAGGCAACACTATTTGATTCCCTTATACATGGGACTTCAAATCATGTCATAGTCCTTAAATCAATTTTGTTGATGCATGAATGATGATTATGATATAAGTGATAGCATAAATAAACATGTGTCAATAATCATGATGTCATTGCATAAGGTGAAATCTAAAAACTAACATGATATAAAAACTAAATCCTATGCATTATCATAACATATTATATGATAAAAATAAGAATGATGTCATAACATGACATATGATAAACAAATCATGGCAAATAAAATATGAAAGTATAATAATACCTAAATTTTAGTATTAGTTGCCTTTTGTTGAGATTAAGTTCATTTTGCCATATTACCACATATCTCTCAAGTGTGCCAAAAATCCAAAATGACACACTATGACCTCTAAACCTAATTGTGCTAATTTGATTGATTTTTTAACTTCCATGAATTATATTGGCACATCCTAAAATCCATTAGGATTAAAATTCCAACTTATTTCCAAAGTATCTCATTACCTTGGAAATGACGTAAAGTGTCAACTTTGCTATGGTTAAGTTAACTACCCATCCATTCAAGGTTGACACAACCTAACCCAACTAATGTGAGGGGATCACACTCCTAGAAACTCAATATCTATTGGAGCTCCTTGGGTTAATTAGGTATTCACTAGGAATGACCTCCCTTGATACCCTCCTAATGACCCTCCTAGGCTTAAAAGCCTTGGTCAATTGGGTCTGGCCTAGGTTAACTCTAGGGGTAACTCCCCTTGTAACCTTCTTAGTGGCTTCCCTAGGTTTCCTTGAAATCTTAGCCACTAGGCACACACCTTGGTTAACCTTAGGGATGACCTCCCTAGTAACCTTGGTTTCCCTAGACCTAGGTTATGTTCTATAATCTAATGGAACATTGTGGTAGGTCTCCTTGGGCTTAGGTTTGTGACCCAAACCTTTTTTTGTCCTTAGATGAGTCTTGCCTCCTAGGCCCTGGGTTTTGACTCCTTAATCCTAAATTTTAACTATTTGACCCTTGCATTTGATTTTGCATCTTTCTAAGGGTCTTTTCTAATTTCTCAAGCCTTGACCTCAAAGCTTGATTTTCTAATTCTAATTGTCCAATTTTTGATTTTTCATTTAGTCTTTGGGCATTACCATTTCTTCTAGGCATATGCCTACCCTTCTTAGGGTTAATGCCTAAATGATTTTCTACCTATCTAATTTCCTCTTTAGGTAGAATTTTTCTAGGATTAGTAGTCTCAAATTTCTCCTTAGTTCTAAAATTACAACTCTTAGAACCTAAACAATAGAATTTATTATTTCTAGCATGCTTCTTATGATTATGCACAATTGCAAGGGAATTAAAAAAAATTCTAGCATGCTTTTGCCTATTACTTAAAGAATAAGCATAATTTAAATTTACCTTAAGGTTTGCTTTAGAAGCTCCCCCTACATTTGATGCTACTACTTCACCCTTGCTAGGCTTTCTCCCCCTAGAGCATTGGCTTCTATAATGTCCCTTTTGATGGCACTTGAAGTACACAATATACTCTTTGCTCTTCTTAACGGGGACTCCGGCATCCTTAGGCTTCTCATTTACTTTTAGTGTCGGCACTTTCTTCTTAGCCAATTTTGGACACTTACTCTTGTAATGCCCAGCTTCCCTACACTCAAAGCATATGATATGATTTTTATTTATGATTGAAATGCTTGAGTTACCTAGGGTGGTGGCAGGAAGAATTTGGTCTAATTCTTCATGGCTCCCAGAGGTAGATGCTTTTTCTTGTTCATGCTCTGGGATAAATTATCTCTCCTCCCCCTCAATCCTAAAGGTGGAGGCTTCTCCTATTTCTTCCACTTCTTATGATTCGGATGTTGATTCCTTCTCAACCTCTGAATCCTCACTTTCTTGTGAGGATGAGCTTTCTTCTTCGGGCTCTCTATCTACTTGAGCCACGGATGGTTCTTCATGGAGCTTGGCCAATTTATCCCATAGCTCCTTGGCATCTTTAAATTCACCTATCTTGGACAATAACTCGTTAGGTATTAAATCAACTAACATATCGATTACCTTGTCATTTATTTCGGGTTTTTGGAGTTGATCTTAAGTCCATCTCTTCTTCTTGAGATATCCTCCCTTCGACCCTGTTGGATATTCGAATTCTTCCATCAAGATGGCCCAATCTTCAAAATCCCTCATCATAATGAATTCTTCAATCCTTGTCTTCCATTGATTGAAGCCTTCCCGTCCATGGAACGTGTATGGAACCAGAGTGTTGATATCCCATCCCAATCCGTCGTTGGGAAACTCCATCTTCCTTCTACCCTCTAGCGGTGCTCCCTTGGCTGTCAAACCTTGAAGAGTGGCCTCGCTCTAATACCAATTGTAGGAACTTCGGTGAGCGCTAGAGGGGGGTGAATGGTGTATTTTCGTTCGTCAAGGGAATTCGATCATCGCTTGATTGTTTGCGTGCTCATCTTCACAACTTGTTAATGCGCAGCGAAAATAATAATAAAACAAAAACAAATAAAGATAAACATGCAACACACATGCACAAATGATGTAACGTAGTTCGGAACCATAGTTCCTACTCCATGAGGTGAGCTTAATATTGAGCTCTAGTGATGCACACCACCACTAATCAAAAACACTCCTTCTCGACAACAAGTTAGAGGTGGAGAAACCTCTTATAAGTTATTACAAAAGTAATACTACAAAATACAAGCAATTACAAATGAAATACAACAAAAGATGTAAAGAGAACTTTACAAAAACTCTTTTGAATGCTTGCTTGGTTGATCTCTTGAGCCGCACTCGAAGGCCCTGACTTGAACCAGCAAATCGCCTCAAATGGCTCAAGAAATCGCTGCAAAAATCCTCCCCTTCGTGCTCCTTTTAAAGCTACAACTCGAGTTGATTTTTACCTAGCAGTCGACTGCTCCTGTAGTCATTGTCTCACAACGGCTTAATCCACGCTGGAAAAGTTCCAATGGATACCTAGCAGTCGACTAATCAGACCCACTAGTCGACTGCTCATAGCCTCTAGTCGATTGCCAAACCCTAGCAGTCGACTCGAAAGCATCCTGTGCCCCTATCCTCGACTAGCAGTCGACTGTCAAATGTTGTCAGTTGACTGCCAAGGACACACGACCATAGTCAAACATCAATCGACTCCCATCAATCGACTGGTCATAATCCCAGTCGACTGCTCAGTGTCGACTCGACTGCCAAGTATCAAAATACTTGACCAGTCGACTGGTACATAACCCCAGTCGATTGCTAAATCTCACTCGTGAGATTTACCCCAAGTATGATGCTCTCATACTTGCTAAACCACCCTTAGCCTAGACCTAAGTCTTCTAGCCACCTCCATCAACCTCACGCCTATCGGATCCCTCCAAGTCATCCATGACTTGTTCATCCATATGCAAGTCTTCAAGTGCTTCCGTCGGCTATTGTCATGCTAAGCTGGTCTACACCGCCAAGGCATATTGGACTTACGCTATCAAGACACATGCTTGGACTTTACGCCGTCAAACATTGGACTTATGCTGCCAAGACTCCACCCTTGGACTTTACACCGCCAATATCATACCCTTGGACTTCCCAAATGCCAACTACCCATGACTTAGTCTTTCACCGCCAAGACTACACACTTGGACTTACGTGGCTAAGACTACACTCTTGGACTTTCCAATTGCCAAGACTCAAGCTTAGACTTTCCCTTGACAAGACCCATGCTTGGACTTTCCATGCCAAGTACTCAAGACTTGGACTTTTCCATCATATGATCAATTTCATGTCAACCATATAGTCAATCCATTGTCAAACAATGGTCGACTCTTCGTCAAATATCTAAACACAAACATCAAAACACTACTCGAGTCAAACTAGAGTCTGGTCAATCGTGACCTGGTCCGATTGCACCAACACAATCAACTAAGGTTATGGACTAGTTGACTAGCCAAGTGCATGGTGTAGAGGAATCGTTAACCGCGCTACAGGGGGGGTGAATAGCATTTTCGTGATTTTCGTCGTTCGATCGCATGTTTGTCCACAACAATGTTAGTGTGCAATAGAATATACAAATAAAATGTACAAACAAAAACAAAAGAAAAATATAATCACGCACAATACACGATATTTTATTTGGTTCGGAACTAGGATTCCTACTCCACGGTCGAGCTCTAATGATGCACAAACCACTATCAACTTCTCCTTATCAGAACAATCTGGAGGTGGAGAAACCTCTTACAAGGTTCTTACAACAATAAGAAATAAATACAATCAAATACAATAAAATACAAGTAAGAAAATTTTACAAAAAATCACTTTTGCTTGCTTGTTTGGTTGCTTGGATTCCTCTTGAAGACCCTGAAATACACCAGCACTTCACTTCAAAATCGTCCAAAAAAAACCTTGGATAAAATTCTTCATGAGCTGCTCCATTTATAACTTGTAATTGGTTGATTTCGTGCCTAGTAGTCGACTGCCAAAAGGCTCCCTTATCCGTTGTCTCACAACGAACTAATCCACGTTGGCATTCCAGCCAACAGATACGACTACCCTTACCAGCAGTCGACTGCCAACCCAGTAGTCCAGTCGACTACAGGACATTTTATGCCTGCATCCACCATCACTAGTCGACTACCCATAATTGACAGTCGACTGTCATGGACCAGTCGACTGCCCACAATTAGCAGTCTGCCTGAGCACCAGTTGAGCAGTCGAAGCTCAGTCGACTACCCGATCAGTCGATTGTTCATAATCCCAGTCGACTGATACGAGTCACCTAGGCTCCTGAGTGTCAAACACTCGGGCAATCAACTGGTAAACCTCAAACATGAGATTTGACCCAAGTATGATCCCCTCATACTTGTTAACCACCCATAGCCTAGATCTAAGCCTTCTAGCCACCTCCATCAGTCTCATGCCTATCGGATCCCTCCGAGTCCTCCACGATGTTGGTGCAACAATGTCCCAAGCATTTATATGTTTTGATATTTGGATAATCATCTAAGTTAGACAATGTTTTGTGATCTAATTATGAATATGTTTGAGTGACAGAGAAATCCAAGTATGAAGACTTGGTAAAAGAAAAGTCTAGGTATGATCTTGGCAAGGGAAGTCCAAGGGATGGATTTGGCAGCGTAAGACCAAGCTTGTAGTCTTGGCAGCGTAAAGTCCAAATGAACCTTGGCAAAGGGAAGTCCAAGGGATGGACTTGGCAGCGTAAGACCAAGCTTAAAGTCTTGGCAGCGTAAAGTCCAAGTGAACCTTGGCAAAGGAAGTCCAAAGTAAAGTCTTGGCAGCATAAGTCCAAGCTTGTAGTCTCGGCAGCGTAAAGTCCAAGCATTTGGCAACCCAAGACATGACGAGGCCGAAGGAAACTCTTGAAGGCAGGTGCAAGGCTGAAGGAAGAGTTAGAAGGTCAAGTCTAGGTCTAGGGGGTAAAATCAAGTATGAAATATTCATACTTGATGAGTATCAGTCGACTGGTCAGGCGTTCGACTGAGTCAGGGTGAAACCCTGACTATCAGTCGACTGCCTTGGTCATGGCAGTCGACTGATGTTGCGATCAGTCGATTGCCAAAGGCAGCAGTCGACTGATCAAGGAAAAATTCACCACAGAATACAGTCTCACTCCATCAGTCGACTGATCGAGGGATCAGTCGACTGATAGGCCTCCCATTGGAAATGGCGGCCGTGAATCCCCGCGGATCGGCTTTGTCAGAAGCCATTAGCTTCGACGACAGTTGACTGATGGTAATCATCAGTCGACTGATCAAAGCCCAACGGGAAAAACAGCCCTTCTTCTATAAGAAGGGGCCTTAGGGAGCTTGGTGAAGTTAGTGCTCTTATTCCTAGCTACACCCTTGTGCTCACCAAGCCTTCTCCAAGTGCTTTTATAATTCTAAACATCCTCTTCTCTAATCTTAATCTTCCATCATTGTAAAGAAGAGGAGTGCATTGTAAGACAAGGTTTCTCCACCTTGGTTCATCCAAAGGAGGTTTTAGTGAAGATTGGCTAGGGCTAATCCACCTTACGGATTACCGTGGAGTAGGAGCGTCATCTCCGAACCACGTACATCGGGTGTTAGCATTGTTTTCTTGTTTCGTATTCTTATTTACATTTGTATTTGTATTGCTTCCGCTAATATATTTTGTAGAAACGAAGAAAGGCTAATCACCCTCCCCCCCTCTCTAGCCATTACAAAGATCCTAACAAGTGGTATCAGAGCCTGGATAGCTTGGAAGATTTCACCATCAACCAAGGCATCAATGGCTCTTCAAGAGGGATATAGCACCGCCAAGCCACCGCTCTTCGATGGGAGTCACTTTGCATATTGGAAAGGTAGGATGAAGTATTATCTAATGAGTAATATTGAAATTTGGCATAGCATTGTAGATGGCTTTGAGGAACCGGTGGATGAACATGGAAATCCTATTCCAAGCAAGGATTGGACAAGAGAAATGAATAGGAGGTTCAAATCAAATGCAAAGGCGGTACTCACCATCCAATGTAGCATTAAAATGGAGCAACTCAACAAGGTGGGGTCTTTCGAATCTGCCAAGGAGTTATAGGAAAAGCTCATTGAGCTAAATGAAGGATCCAAGGAGTCAAAGAGGGCCAAGAAGGACTTGTTAATTGGACAACTTCAAGCCTTCCAAATGAAGATGCATGAAACCGTAAGCCAAATGCATGGAAGGTTCAAGGAGATTGTGAATGGACTCCACATCATAGGTGAGCGAGTTGACAACCGGGATTTGGTAAGGTACATACTTCAAGCATTTCCTAGAAATTCTCTATGGACTTCTATAGTTGATGCTATTAAAGTAACTAGGGATCTTTCTCAAATTAAAATTGATGAATTATTTTATGAGTTTGAATTGCATGAGCAAACTAACATGTCCTCTAAGGAAAAGGGTTTAGCTCTATTTGTTGAAAAGAAGGAAAAGAAGGAAAAGAAGAAGAAAGAAAGGAAAGAAGTGTCATCATCATCCGAATCGGAGCATGACTCAAGTAGTGATGGAGACTCATCTAGCGAGATGGCCAACTTTGTCAAGAAACTCTATAGAAAATCAAAGGAGTTCAAGAATAAAGAAGCAAGGAAGGGGTCCCATTCTTCAAGAGGTAAAATTAGTGGTAATTCAAATTTTAATAATAATGTGATTTGTCATGCTTGCAATAAGAAGGGGCACATAAAGTCAAATTGCCCGGAACTAAAAAAGAAGGAAGAAAAAGAAGGAGAAGAAGGAGAAGAAGAAGAAGGAGGTCATGATGGCTCAAACCACATGGGACACACCAAGTGTTGAAGATTCCTCCTCCGATGATGAGCTTTGCCACGTCACACGCCATGTGGCACTTATGGCCCAAGGAGACGACTCCGGTACATCAAGCCAAGAAGAAGACTCTTCAAGTGATGAATCGTCATCTAGTGACGATGAGGTAATGGACTCTCCTAAAGTTAAGCTTCTTTATAAATCAATTGCTTATCTTAAAGATGCTTTAGATAAGTCTAAATCTAAGGTTAGAAGCATGAAGGTAGAACTAAAGGTCATTAGGAATGAAAAACTGTCACATGTTGATTCTTGCATACTTAAGGAAGAGAATGACAAACTTAAGGATGAGATTAGTGAATTAAAGGCATGCTTAGAAAAATTTACAAATGGCTCAAAATATCTTGACATGATCCTTAGCCGACAAAGAGCCGTTTACAATAAGGCCGGTTTAGGATATAAGTCAAAAGAAAAATAAGTTGCTTATATCTCATTGATTAATAGAAAAGCAACCATTAAGGGTAAGGTTAAGAAAGCATGGGTACCTAAGAAGTTCTTACTTAATGTTACCGGTCCAAATGTTTGGGTACCAAAAGATTATGTTTTTCATGTGATTTAGGTAGGAGAGCAAGGTATGTGGATTGTGGATAGCGGTTGCTCAATAACATGATCGGGGATGTGAGCAAGTTCTCCACAATTAAGTATGTGAAGAAGGGAGCAGTGTCTTTTGAAAATAGTGGAAAACTCAAGATACTAGGTAGAGGTACAATTGAGGTATCCCCCAAAATTGTCATTCACAAAGTTTTACTAGTTGAAAATATGAAATTTAATTTATTAAGTGTTAGTCAACTTTGTGATGCAAGCTACCATGTTTCTTTTGAATCCTCAAAATGCATGATTAGACACAAGGAATTAAATGATTGTATGTTAGTTGGATATAGGAAATCAAATATTTATTATGTCGATCTTTCATATGCTTCTAACATTTCTACTAAGTGTCTTGTTGCAAAAGAAGAAGAAAGTTGGCTATGGCATAGGAGATTGGGGCACATCAACATGAAAAACACAGCCAAGGTAGCCAAGTTGGAGTTGGTCAAAGGGATACCAAAGATCAAGTATGTCAAGAACAAAATGTGTGATGCATGCCAAGAAGGAAAACAAACAAAGGCATCACACAAAGGTAAAACCTTAACTAATACCTCTTTACCGTTAGAATTATTGCATCTTGACTTATTTGATTGCCATAGTACTTCTTCTTTAAATGGTAACAAATATTGTTTAGTCATAGTAGATGATTTTTCTAGGTATACTTGGGTTTATTTTATGAAACATAAGGATGATACCTTAAAAATACTCATAGGATTTAGTAAAAGAGTCTCAAAATCAACCGGATCCGTAGTGATCATGGTGGTGAATTTGAGAATTCTAAATTTTCACAATTTTGTTTAGAGCAAGGGTACAAGCATGAGTTCTCTTGTCCTAGAACACCCCAACAAAATGGGGTGGTGGAAAGAAGAAATCGTGCCCTACAAGAGGCGGCTAGGACTATGCTTAATGCATATTCTCTACCTAGCTACTTGTGGGCGGAAGCGGTTAATACCGCTTGCTATATCCAAAATAGGGTTCAAATCCATAGGTTTTTAGGAAAGACACCATTTGAATTATGGAATGGGACTATCCCCACAATTCATTATTCCAAAGTCTTTGGATGTAAGGTTTATATTTTAAACACCAAAGATAACTTAGGAAAATTTGAATCCAAAGCGGATGAGGGGATCCTAGTTGGATACTCATCTACGAGTAGAGGATATAGAGTCTACAATAAGAGAACTCAAGGGATTGAGGAGTCTTCTAATGTTCAATTTGATGAAACCACTAGTACCTACTCTAGAAAGTCCTCCATTGATAAGGATATTAATGACAATAATCAAGACATTACCCAAAAACTTCAAAATTTGACCATAAGGGGTAATGATCAAGGGGGAGGAAGAGGAGATTCCGATGATGAAAGAAGGGTAGAAGAAAACAATGATCAATTTGAAACCCCTTCCAGAACCCTAAGAATTCATCAAGATCATCCACTTGACCAAGTAGTAGGAGATCTATCTCAAGGAGTAAGAACTAGGTCATTTCATAGAGCTCCTACTAATCAAGTAGCTCTTATTTCACAAATTGAGCCAAAATCGATCAATGATGCATTACATGATCCGGATTGGATTTTGGCAATGCAAGATGAATTGGCTCAATTTGAGAGGAGTCAAGTATGGGAGTTAGTACCTAGACCAAATGATAGCACCATAATTACTACAAGATGAGTCTTTAGGAATAAGCTAGATGACCAAGGAAATATCACTAGAAATAAGGCTAGGTTGGTTGCTAGGGGATTCAATCAAGTTGAGGGGCTTGACTATGATGAGACTTATGCCCCGGTTGCTAGGTTAGAGTCTATTAGAATTCTTTTAGGATATGCTTCCTATATGTGATTTAAACTTTATCAAATGGATGTTAAATCGGCATTCCTAAATGGTTATATTAAGGAAGAAGTATATGTAGAACAACCACCAGGGTTTGAAAATCTAGATTATCCAAACCACGTATATAAGCTTAGGAAAGCATTATATGGGTTAAAACAAGCTCCCCGGGCATGGTATGAAAGATTGTCATCCTTCTTAATCTCTAAGGATTTTAGAAGAGGCCAAGTAGATCAAACCTTGTTCATAAAGTCAACATTAAAGGATATCTTCATAGCCCAAGTATATGTTGATGACATTATTTTTGGGTCAACAAATGATGATCTTCTTCAAGACTTTATAAAAAACATGGAGAATGAATTTGAAATGAGTTTAGTTGGAGAGCTTAACTTTTTCCTAGGGTTACAAGTCAAGCAAACCAATGAAGGGATTCATATTTATCAAACCAAATATGCAAATGAAATGATCAAGAAATTTGGTTTGGAAAATGCCAAAATTGTAACCACTCCTATGGCCACTAGCACTAGAATAGATAGTGATCATGATGGTAAATCAATTGATCTTAAACTTTATAGGAGTATGATTGGTAGTCTACTATACCTAACCGCTAGTAGACCCGATATCTTATTTGCGGTAGGTATGTGTGCAAGATACCAATCTTGTGCCAAAGAATCACACTTAGTAGCCGTTAAGAGAATTTTAAGATATGTTAAAGGCACCCTAAATGTAGGACTTTGGTATCCTAGGACTAGGTCTTTTGAGTTGCTTGGCTATACCGATTCTGATTATATCGGTTGCAAATTGGATAGGAAGAGTACTAGTGGTGGATGTCAATTTCTTGGGTCCTCCCTAGTTAGTTGGAGTAGTATGAAGCAACATTGTGTTGCTTTATCAACCACCGAAGCCGAATATGTGGCTATGGGTGGTTGTGTAGCTCAATTACTTTGGATGAGACATACTCTTGAGGACTATGAGCTACACTACTCTAACATTAAAGTTTATTGTGACAATGTGAGTACCATCAACTTGACCAAAAATCTGGTACATCACTCTAGGACCAAGCACATTGAAGTGAAACATCACTTCATAAGAGATCATGTGGCAAGAGGGGACATTGAACTTAATTATGTAGAATCTAAGTCCAACCTTGCCGATATCTTCACCAAAGCTCTTCCCGAAACCGAATTTTCATCTTTAAGGAGAGAGCTTGGTATGTGCTTTGTAGAGTAAAATTCTAGGTTTGCATGATCCCATATTCATATGTTAGCTTTATACCTTGATGCATCTCACAAAAAGCCTTAAGAACCCTTGATTTTTGTATTGAGACACTTAGGAACATGTGAGATGATAGGGAAGGTGTACTTGGCTCATCATGCTTGTTATGATGCATTACTATGAGCCAATGACACACCTAGAGACATGAATACCTCATGGATCAATCATTGGGAAGACTTGTATTCAAGTAATGAATACATAGCTCTAAGAACATGGTTGGAAATTCTAAATCATATATATTTTAAACTATGTTCATCATATTTTGAAAAACAATTTTCAAGTGGAAGACAAAAGTGATACAAAGTTTGCAAAAATATTAGAACTTTTGTTAGTTTCCAAGTTTGTATCAATCTCAAAATATGGAAAACAATTATTTTTCAAACTATTTTTCCTTGATAAAGTATGATTTCAGAAATGTGTACGCAAAATTTCGTGATTTTTCGAGATTTCTGGAATTTCTAACGCATTTTTGAATTTAAATAAAAGGTTGAAATTCGATTAGCTTATCACCGATCGGTTCGTAAACTAGTCGTCGATATAATCGTGGTCTTCTGACAAATAGCTTCATTTTGTGATATTTAGTGTATCCTTGATGCCCTAACACTCTAGCATGATAATATTGGGTATATTAACACTTGTGTAACTGTTTCATGCAATGTTCTAGGGGGAGTTTTCATAATGTATATCTTTTTGTCCCCAAACTTACATTGTTGGTGCAAAGTTAGGACTTAACCTTCAAACTTTTGTCATGCTTTGCTTCAAATGTTCGTCACACATCACATAGCATATCTTGGATTAAGGGGGAGCTTAATTTCAGTCTTATACCTTAGTCCAAGATACAACAACCTTAATTCTTTCAAGAAATCTATGAATTCTTCTCTTTTCGATGTATGTCAAAGGGGGAGAAGGAATGGTTAAGTTAGAATTCATATTATGTGCATATTGAAAAGACCTAACTTATATGATTGTCAAACATCAAAAAGGGAGAGATTGTTGGTGCAACAATGCCCCAAGCATTTATATGTTTTGATGTTTGGATAATCATCTAAGTTAGGCAATGCTTTGTGATCTAATTATGAATATGTTTGAGTGACAGGGAAATCCAAGTATGAAGACTTGGTAAAAGAAAAGTCCAGGTATGATCTTGGCAAGGGAAGTCCAAGGGATGGATTTGGCAGCGTAAGACCAAGCTTGTAGTCTTGGCAGCGTAAAGTCCAAATGAACCTTGGCAAAGGGAAGTCCAAGGGATGGACTTGGCAGCGTAAGACCAAGCTTATAGTCTTGGCAGCATAAAGTCCAAGTGAACCTTGGAAAAGGAAGTCCAAAGTAAAGTCTTGGCAGCATAAGTCCAAGCTTATAGTCTTGGCGGCGTAAAGTTCAAGCATTTGGAAACCCAAGACATGACGAGGCCGAAGGAAACTCTTGAAGGCAGTTGCAAGGCTGAAGGAAGAGTCAAAAGTTCAAGTCTAGGTCTAGGGGGTAAAATCAAGTGTGAAATATTCATACTTGATGAGTATCGATCGATCGATGTATCGATCGGCCCAGTCAGCGTTTCGATCGAGCCGTGGTGAAACCCTGACTATCAGTTGACTTCCTTGGTCATGGCAGTCGACTGATGTTGCGATCAATCGACTGCCAAAGGCAGCAATCGACTGATCAAGGAAAAATTCACCACAGAATGTAGTCTCACTCGACTGCTTCTTTGATCACTCGACTGATCACTCCATCAGTCGACTGATGAAGGGATCACTCGACTGATAGGCCTCTCGTTGGAAATGGCGGTTACGAATCCCCGTGGATCGGCTTTGTCAGAAGTCGTTAGCTTCGACGGCAGTCAACTGATCAAAGCCCAACGGGAAAAACAACCCTTCTTCTATAAGAAGGGGCCTTGGGGAGCTTGGTGAAGTTAGTGCTCTTATTCCTAGCTACACCCTTGTGCTCACCAAGCCTTCTCCAAGTGCTTTTATGATTCTAAACCTTCTCTTCTCTAATCTTAATCTTCCATCATTGTAAAGAAGAGGAGTGCATTGTAAGACAAGGTTTCTCCACTTTGGTTCATCCAAAGGAGGTTTTAGTGAAGATTGGCTAGAGCTAATCCACCTTACGGATTACCGTGGAGTAGGAGCGTCATCTCCGAACCACGTACATCGGGTGCTAGCATTGTTTTCTTGTTTCGTATTCTTATTTACATTTGTATTTGTATTGCTTCTGCTAACATATTTTGTAGAAACGAAGAAAGGCTAATCACCCCCCCCTCTAGCCATTACAAAGATCCTAACACACAACTCATTCACTAATCGTGCTAGCCTTCCATTGCTTCCATCGGCTATGTGATGCTAACCGGGTACCCTTAGCCTAGACCTCGACCTTCTAGCCATTTCCATTAGCCTCACGTCTCTTGGATCCCTCGAGTCCATGACTCTTCATCTTCACGCTAGCCTTCAAGTGCTTTTGTCAGCCTAATTGGGTCTACTTTTGTCAAAGTTCACTTGGACTTTATGTCGCCAAGACTACACACTTGGATTTACGCTGCCAAGAATTCACCTTTAGACTTTTCTCTTGCCAAGTATCCATACTTGAGCTTTTCTTGCCAACTCCATATTGAACTTTCATACCAAAACCCATGCTTGGACTTTCCATGTTAAGACTATTCTTTGACTTTCCATACCAAGTACCCATGACTTGGGCTTTCCAATTGCCAAGACTCATGCTTAGACTTTCATTGTCAAGCACCCATGACTTGGACTTTCCCATGACAATCACATTGTCAAATGTCAAAATACTACTCGAGTTACACTCGAGTCTGGTCAATTGTGACCTGGGTCGATTGCACTAACACACGACACTTGGGAGCCTAGTTTGACTCGAGCAGTCGATTGGGATTATGACTAGTCAACTGGTCGTGTAGTCGACTGAAGCTCGACTGCTATCTGTGGCTCTGGCAGTCGACTGCTAGTGTATAGGAGTTGACTGACAACTCGAAGTCGACTGCTAGGGTCGAACAATCGACTGAAATTAAGTGGCCAGAGTACAAAATATTTTACAGTCAACTACTGGCTTATAGCAGTCAACTCGACTGCTAGGTTAGGACACTCAACTATTCGATTTAATCTGACATGGATTAAGCCGTTGTGAAATAATATATTGTGATCAATCGACTACTAGGTAAGAGCAGTCGACTGTATGGTAGAAAATCAACCCGAGGCGTGCTTTATAAGGAACTACGATGGAAAGGAGATGACTGTCGGTTCTTAGTGATCTTGAAGGGGGATAAGTTGATGTTTTCCAGACCTTCTAAGCTATCTAAAACAACCAAAGCATGATCAAACAATCAAAGCTCATTTGTAAAGTGTTTTTACTTGCATTTTAGATTTACTTAGTGTATGTGGTTATATTTGTTATTGTTGTAAGAATTTGTATGAGGTTTCTCCACCTTTGGTGTCATACTGAGAATGAGACATTCATAGTGAGAGTAGATCACTATAGCGTCGTCGTGGAGTAGGAACCCTAGTTCCGAACTACGTAAAATTATGTGTGTGTTTGTCTTGTATTATTTCTTTGTATGTTTTATTTCCGTTGTTCTAACACTTAGTAGACGAACACGATTCATCAAAGAAAATGAAATTGACGCTATTCACCCCCTCTAGCGCATCAAATGATCCCTAACATTTATGCCAAAAAGATCAACGATAGAAGTTATACATCTTCTCAAATAACCAATTGAAAAAATATTGAGAATGAAAATAAGATTTATACATGATATTTATTAATCTTAAAAAAAACTTATAATAGAGTTCTGAAGAAAATTATATAAAAGAATTCTAGAAAAAAATTATGTTAGTGTAACATATATTGAAATAATTAATGATATATATGAGGATGTAATGACAATAGTAAAAATACTAAGAGGATTAACTAAATTATTTTTCATAAAGATAGGATTATATCAAAGATCAACTTTAAGTCTCTATCTTTTTACACTAATCATGGATAAACTTAATATACACATTCAAGATATGCTACCATGATGCATGTTATTTACATATGATATTTTTTTATAAATGAGACACGTGAATGAGTAAATACTAAACTTGAATTTCGGAGGAAAACTCTAAAAGTGAAAGGTCTTACATGTAGTAGAGTAAAGAGATAATATATAAAATTTAAATTTAACAAAGTTAGATACAATGAGACAATTATTAAGTTAGGAGATAATGAGTTAAATTGAAAATTTAAATATTTTAGATCATTTTTGTAAAATGATAGAAGAGATAGAGAGAGAGATGTTATATATATATATAAGTAAGATGGTTGAAATGGAGAAAAATATCAAGTATTCTTTGTGATCATAAGGTACATTTAAAATTTAAAGAGAAATTTTATAAAATGACAGTTTGCTATGCTATATGGAATTGAATATTAGGCTATAACTCGAACACATGAACAAAAGATGAGAATTGAAAAAATGAGGATGTTAAGATGAATCTGTGGACATATGAGAATTGTTAGTGCAATCGGCCCAGGTCATGATTGACCGGACTCAAGTTTGACTCGAGTAAGTATTTTGATGTTTGACATGGATGTCAGACATTGATTGTTGGGCTTTCCGAGCAGCAAAAATCACTTTTTGCATTGTGAAAACCTCGGAAGCCCGGCCACGGATCCGTGCGAAGATATATAAAAATAAAATATGTATGTATTTAAATACCCTAGATCTACCTTAGATCTACAAGATGAGAGTATTACCCTCGTAGGGACGCCCTTCGCTTATCCCGCTCGTCCAAATGCTTTGTCGGAACTCAAGAGTGTCAAGTGTACACTCCTCTATTGGTATCCACACAGACAAATGGTGGAGAAAAATAACCTAGAGTGTGCTAGCACCCCTTGGAAGTTTCGGCCAAAGTAGAGGATTGGGAGATAGCTTGAGAGGAAGATGATCCAAGGAAGAAGAAGATGGAGTTACTCACCAAATGAATTCTCTTCATCAAGTGAAAGTAGCCGGCCACATCAATGGGTGGGGGTTACATGCATGCATGTAACTTCAAGAGCCAATGGCTCTTGGTCTCCCTCATGAGGTGGCACCACATGATAAGTCAATGATGATGTGGAACACCATCATTGGTCAGCCCCCATGCCATGTCACCATGAAATGGCAATTGGTCAAGTCAAAATTGACCATTCATCTTCCCTCTCAAGTCAAATCAAACTTGGCCTCTTATCTCCCATGGTTGATCAAATCTAACCACTTGATTCAAGTCAATTTGATTTAATGAATCTCTATTTATTAATTTAAATTGACTAAATGAATCAAATCTAAATTAGACTCATTCAATACTTGAATTAAATTGAGTCTAACTCAATTAGTCTAATTTGGATTACTCTTAATCCAATTTAGTTCATCCCATGAACCTAATCCTCATGGTTCATCTTATGAACCTAATCTCCATCTAATTGCCCTTTGTGTGTGACCCTATAGGTTCTTGTAACGTTGGCAATCTCCCTAAACCGATTTAGGAACATAAGCAATGAGCGGTATCTAGCAACACATCATTGCTACCCAAGTTACAAGAATGTTGAGATCCAACATTACCTTTGTGACTACAAATTGTGACTCTCACAATATGTGACAATGTCCCTCTATCCTTGACATCTAGATTGACCGATTGAGGCATAGACCGTGTCATCCTCGGTACAATCTATATCTTGAACTCCAAGTAGACTCACTCTAATCAAATGAGCTCAATATCTCATATTGACTCATTTAGGCATGGCCATACACTTCGTGGTCTCACTCTATCAAGAATAACGATGTCACTCCCGTCATATAGAAGGGATAGATCTCATCTACATCACTCACATCCCTCCGCATAATCTGTTACATACCCAGTAATCGCCTTTATAGTCCACCCATTTACGGGTGACGTTTGACGAAGCCAAAGTATGTAACTCTTTATGTAGGGAATCATGGTGACTTCAGGTCCAAGGACTAATAGTCATACTAATAGTCACATGAGAAAGTATATGACACTCATATAACGATCGATGATACTTTCTCATGTCGGGTCATTCAGTATACATTCTCTAATGCATACCCAGGTGTCAACTTGATATCTCATATCCATGACTTGTGAGATCAAGTCATCGAGTTGACCTACATGCTAGTCTCTACGCATTAACATTGTCATTGAATGTTAATACTTGACTAGGAATGATTAAGAGTAGTGTTCTCTGTTGGTGCAGTGGGCACCAAAGTCGAACCGGTATTTTGATTATGGCAAAAGGCTCAATAGTTAAGGGTATATTTGTTATCTTACGAGCTCAATTAAGTGTGCAGAAATGCTAAAGTTGAGCGGAAGGTTCATGATACCGGGGAACCGAGGTGGTCGGGCAACGCCTAGGGACTTCTGAGGAAGCCGAGGTACTGGGTGAAGACCCTAAGCGAGGCTACAAGGTAAGCTCGGTAAAAGCGGCAAGGTCGTTAAGCGTAGATCCGACCCAATACCTCCAATGGAAGGTCTAGGTCGAGATCGATGGTTAGAACCATCGATTTTTATATTTTAAGCTAACTTGTATCAGCTTCCAAAACCCTTTGACTACAACCAATGCTAGTCAAGTTCCACGAGAAGAGCTCGAATATCAAGGGGGTGAATTTGGACTTGACTCGTGTTTTGGTACAAAGGGTGATGTGGCATCAAGGTGGACATCCAAACCATCACCAAGCTTCCTTGTGGTGGACGCCCAAAATAAGGTGAGTTGGCACAAGATGGTTGGCTCCCATGATGTGGCACAAGTTGAATGGCTCCAACAAGTTGTCGCCCAAGGAGGTTGGAGGTGGCACTTGGTGGTTGGATGAAACACCTCATCCTCAAGTTGGCGCCCAAGGAGGTTGGAGGTGGCACAAGGTGGTTGGATGAAACACCTCATCCTCAAGTTGGCGCCCAAGGAGGTTGGAGGTGGCACAAGGTGGTTGGATGAAACACCTCATCCTCAAGTTGGCGCCAAGGAGGTTGGAGGTGGCACAAGGTGGTTGGATGAAACACCTCATCCTTGAGTTGCACAAGAAGGTTGGAGGTGGCACAAGGTGGTTGGATGAAACACCTCATCCTTGAGTTGGGATAAGAACCTCACCTGACACTACCTATGTCTAAATTCATAGATCAATATCCATAAATAGACATGTTCAAGCCAAGCAAATAACAAGAATTCAAGAGCTCTCAACACGCCGTCAGAACGCTAAGCATTACTACTCACATTTGCTACGACGAAGTCACGACAACGAAAAGCTAAATCTTCTACTTATAAGAGTTGTCGGTATATTTATTTAAGTTCTACTTCTTTAAATTGTCTTTGTGCTTTAATCGTAACAAGGAAAGGGGGAGTGTCCTTTGCCTTGATTTCTTTTGTAATCGTGTTCTACCTCCAACGAGGAGGAGTGGTTTTAGTGAATTGCTCTCCGCACGTGATCAAGGATCACTAGGGCCGTGGATTAGCAATCGAAAGATTGTGAACCACGAAAAATATCTTGTCTACTTTATATTTCACGCCACTCTCTACTTGCTTTTACTTATTGCAAAAGTTTTTAACGACATCAGATCGCTTATTCACCCCCTCTAGCTTACACTTTCGATCCAACAATCGTATGCAGTGGTCCATGCCAAGCCATGAACCTCGAACGGCGAAGTTGAGCTCACGCCCGATCAAGAGAACTTACATCGTGAAGGAAGTCTAGTTGGGTCCCGAACAACCGCTGTGAAGTCCTCGTGGGTCAAAGAATCAAATCTTTAGCAATACGTAACCGGAACGAAGTGATAGGCTTGAGGGGGGGCCCAATGTGTCCTTCGTTTGAGGGGGGATTGTTGGGAGTATGGGGAATACAATCAAAGTCCCACATTGGTAAGACATGGAAAAGATCATGTGCTTATAAGAAAAAAGATATCTCCATTGGGATGAGGCCTTTTGGGTAAAGCCCAAAAATAAAACCATGAGGGCTTAGACCCAAAGTGGACAATATCATACCATTGTGGAGATATGTGGAGCTTATAAGCACTAACAATGGTCCAGGGGGAGCCAATACAAAATGTATTTTTGTTAAGTCTTAGAAATTGCATGCTTAGTTTTTCCTTTATTTTTAGAATGGTTAGATAGGACTCATAACCAACTAAAATCCTGCGAAAAGATTGAGCCTCGGGGAGCCTCTTTTCAAAAATAAACCAACTAAAATCCTACGAAAAGATTGAGCCTCGGGGAGCCTCTTTTCAAAAATAACTAGTTAGACCAAGACGTAGTCTCAAGTAAGTCGAGTTATCAATTTCTTGAAATTAGCTTTGTCTAAGGAAGTGGTCGTTGTTCCGATCAAAGAAGGCCTCTGTGCCTCGCCACGACCTGGAAGCTAATCTCTTGAAAAGATTACTTGATGAGCTTAGACTAAATCCGAATCTAACCTAATGTTGGTTAATTTAAATTCATTAAAATTAATCAAGTAAAATTGAAAGTCATCTCACAATAACACATAGGAATAACATGTTTTGATCATGTAGATATTGGTGAGATGATTTAGGTTTAAAAACTTACAAACAACCCTTTAGTAATTCCAATATTCGATCCAACTACCTTATGTAGGATCGATGGATGTTAGGGCGTTAATTACTCGGAGCACATAATGGGGATCTCAACTCAAATTTTCGGTTACGATTCAAACGACAAGGATCGGTAGCCTTCTGAATAAACGGCAAGCTCAAAATCATCGGATCGTGATATTGAGCTCAACTCTAACTTTACAATTCAAAATGTCTTATTAGTAGAAAACTTTCAATATAATTTACTTAGTGTAAGCCAATTGTGTGATAACAATTATAAGGTCATATTTCTAGAAAATGAATGCGTAATCAAAATAAATGCAACATCTAAAATAATACTTAAAGGAACTAGGAGTAGCAACATCTACACAATAAATTTACCCAAATCCTCAACCAAGTGTCTTATGACACAAAGAAGAGGAATCTTGGTTATGGCATCAAGACTTGACACTGCACTCCAAGACTCGCCCACAAGATGAGTCGAGTGGCTTGGTTATAGGTTTGCCTAAACTAAACAACTTGGATAATAAAATATGTAATGCTTGTCAACAAGGTAAACAATCTAGGACACAACATCAATTAACTAATCAAGAACGAACCAAAAGTGTTCTTGAGCTCCTACACATGGATCTATTTGATTCACATGGAGCTAAGTCACTCAATGGTAGTCAATTTTGCTTAGTCATAATTGACGACTATTCTAGATTTACTTGGGTTAGGTTTATCAAACATAAAAATGATACCCTAGACCAACTAATCAATCTTTGTAGGTTAATCAAAAATCAAAAGAACCTTAAGATTAAAAGACTTAGAAGCGATCATGGTGGTGAATTCGAAAACCACAGGTTTACAGATTTCTGTAACCTAAACGGATACCACCATGAGTTTTCATGTCCTAGAACCCCACAACAAAATGGGTTAGTCGAACGGAAAAATAGAACCCTACAAGAAGCCGCTAGGACAATGTTAAACGAGTATAACCTACCCGATAGATTTTGGGCAGAGGCCGTTAGTACGGCTTGCTATGTCCAAAATAGGATCCTTATGGTAAAGAGGCACCAAAAGACCTCGTACGAGATTTATCACGATAAAATACCAAACATCAAGTACTTTAGGGTATTTGGATGCAAGGTACATATCTTAAACACTAAGGATTACCTAGGGAAATTCAAATCCAAAACCTCTCGAACCTTTCTAGGATACTCAACCACCGAGAGAGCTTATAGGGTATACAATCACGACACTCTTAGAGTCGAAGAAACCATTAATATAGTTTTTCGAAGGACATGAACCCGCTCAATCCTTAACAAAACCAACTAGAAAATCAACTTATAGCGAACCCGACTCTGATCTTGAACTTGAATCTCGTCCTAACCCAAGTCATCCTATCGACCAAGTGATAGATGACCCTAACCCGAGTCACACTAAGACTCAAACAAATCATCCTATCAATCAAGTTATAGGTGATCCAAATTTAGGGGTTTGAACTAGAGCTTCATATCGAAACCTTAGTCAAATCTCGTTAATTTCCAAAATCGAACCCAAAACTATTGAACAAGCACTTCTTGATCCCGACTGGATTATTGCTATGCAAGAAGAGCTAGCTCAATTCACTAGAAATGAAGTCCGGGAATTAGTACCACCACCTAAAGAAAAATCAATTATTGGAACAAGGTGGGTATTTCAAATAAACTTGATGATAAAGGTGAAGTAGTTAGAAATAAAGCTAGGTTAGTCGCAAAGGGTTTAGTCAAGTCGAAGGTTTAGATTACGATGAGACCTACGCCCGTGCAGGACTAGAGTCCATCCGAATGTTGTTAGCATATCTGCACATCGAGGTTTTAAATTGTTTCAAATGGATGTCAAGTCAGCATTTTTGAATGGATACATTAAGGAAGAAGTTTACGTCACCAACCTCCGGATTCGAAAATCTAGATAAACTGACCATGTCCTTAGACTTAAGAAAGCCCTATATGGACTCAAACAAGCCCCAAGAGCTTGGCACGAAGGCTTTCGATCTATCTTAAGTCCAAAGGATTCAACCAAGGTTTAGTCGACCCAACCTTATTCGTTAAAACCGTAGGAAAAGAAATCTTTATAGCCCAAATCTATGTAGATGATATAATTTTTGGAACTACCAACTCGATCCTCGCTAAACGAATTCATCTCACTTATGGAAAGTGAATTTGAAATGAATTTAGTGGGAGTTAAGTTTCTTCTTAGGTTTACAAATTAAACAAACTAAAGATGGAATATATTTACATCAACAAAAATATACTAAGGACTTAATAAATCGATTTGGAATGCAAGATGCTAAAATAATCAATACACCTATGGCAACTAATGTTAATATAAAACGAAGATGTAGAAGGAAAACCGCTGACCTAAAATACTATAGGAGCGCAAAAGGAAGTCTCCTATACTTAACCGCGAGCCGACCCGACATTTTATTCGCGGTAAGTATGTGCGCAAGATTACAAACCTGTGCCAAGGAGTCTCACCTAACCCTAGTCAAGCGTATCCTTAGATATCTAAAGGGCACGCTAAACGTAGGTATTTGGTACCCTAGATCTACCGAGTTTAATCTAATCGACTACTCCGACCGACTATGCCGTAGTAAACTCGATAGAAAGAGCACGAGTGGTTGTTGTCAAATCCTCCCGAGTCTAGTGAGTTCAGTGCAAGGAAGCAAGATTGCGTTGCCTTATCTACCACCGGCCGAATACGTTGATGGGTGAGTGTGTCTCTCACTCTGTGGATGAAGCACACTCTCCAAGACTTTAGCTTAATCTTTAACAACATTAAAACCTACATAGATAACATTAGTTCAATTAACTTAACTAAAAATCCAATATGTCATTCTAGGACAAAACATATAGAAGTTAAACACCACTTCATTAGGAACATGTAACTAATGGAACTATACAACTAGAGTATGTTGAGTCCAAATCAAACCTAGCGGACATCTTCACCAAACCACTACCCGGCCGAATTTAGTTTATTAAGACGAAGTTAGGTATGTGCGTAATAGAGTAGGATTTAAATTTTTCTATATATGTACTCTACTTTTGCTTCTTTTATGAAATTAGCCTAAGTCTTACCTTAGAAATCATATACCTATAGATTTAAGGAGCCAACACATCTCACAACACATAGGACTAATGTGTTTGTGTACTTAGCCACGATGAGCAGCGTGAGATGTTAGGACCTTACTCACAGTTCCGGATGTAGATTCATCGACATGAACCATGGAGTATAATTATTTAAAATTAATCAACTCCTTCAAGACTTATTGATCATTCTATATCAATCAAGTCCAACCGAGTTGTACATTTTAGATGAACATATTTTCAAGCTTATTATTATTTAAAAAAATATATATATATATTTATATTGGGAACTTGGACTTACAAACCTTAAAATATATTTACAAACTTTTTGAGTTAAGGCAAAGGGGAGAAAGTCACAAAAGTAAGGAAGAAAGTAAACAAAATTATTACCTTTTATATTAAGTAATTCCGTTTACTTAAGCAACTATTAAGGGGAGTAAAAATTATTTTTCAAGAACTCACCTTCGGTCAAGGGAGGTTACCTCAAAGGGAGAACTTGAAACAATAATATTTCTCACTCATGCTTAATCTTTATGCTAGCTCACTCATGCTTAATCTTTATGCTAGCTCATTCATACTTAATCATTATGCTAGCTCATTCATATTTAATCATTATGCTAGCTCATTCATATTTAATCTTTATGCTAGCTCATTCATATTTAATCTTTATGCTAGCTCATTCATGCTTAATCATTATGCTAGCTCATTCATATTTAATCTTTATGCTAGCTCATTCATGCTTAATCATTATGCTAGCTTCGTTATGCTTAATTTTCCTTAACTTTTGTGTCGGTTTGCCATGAATCAAAGGGAGATTGTTAGTGCGATGGGCACCAAAGTCGAACCGTATTTTGATTATGGCAAAAGGCTCAATAGTTAAGGGTATATTTGTTATCTTACGAGCTCAATTAAGTGTGCGAAATGCTAAAGTTGAGCGGAAGGTTGCGACACCCGGTGGGAACCGAGGTGGTCGCAACGCCAGAGGGACTTGAGGAAGCCGAGGTACTGGTGAAGACCGGAAGCGAGGCTACAAGGTAAGCTCGTGTAAAAGCGAAGCAAGGTTGTTAGCGTAGATCCGACCCAATACCTCCAATGGAAGGTCTAGGTCGAGATCGGATGGTTAGAACCATCGTACTTTATATTTTAAGCTAACTTGTCAGTCCAAAACCCTTTGACTACAACTGCTAGTCAAGTTCCAAACCTCGAGAAGAGCTCGAATTTCAAGGTGAATTTGGACTTGACTCGTGTTTTGGTACAAAGGGTGATGTGGCATCAAGGTGGACATCCAAACCATCACCAAGCTTCCTTGTGGTGGACGCCCAAAATGAGGTGAGTTGGCACAAGATGGTTGGCTCCCATGATGTGGCACAAGTTGGATGGCTCCAACAAGTTGGCGCCCAAGGAGGTTGGAGGTGGCACAAGGTGGTTGGATGAAACACCTCATCCTCAAGTTGGCGCCCAAGGAGGTTGGAGGTGGCACAAGGTGGTTGGATGAAACACCTCATCCTCAAGTTGCGCCCAAGGAGGTTGGAGGTGGCACAAGGTGGTTGGATGAAACACCTCATCCTCAAGTTGGCGCCCAAGGAGGTTGGAGGTGGCACAAGGTGGTTGGATGAAACACCTCATCCTTGAGTTGGCGACAAGAAGGTTGGAGGTGGCACAAGGTGGTTGGATGAAACACCTCATCCTTGAGTTGGGATAAGAACCTCACCTTGGACACTACCTATGTCTAAATTCATAGATCAATATCCATAAATAGACATGTTCAAGCCAAGCAAATAACAAGAATTCAAGAGCTCTCAACACACCGTCGTAACGCCGCATTACTACTCACATTTGCTACGACGAAGTGCCGCCGACAACGAAAGCTACATCTTCTACTTATAAGAGTTGTCGGTATATTTATTTAAGTTCTACTTCTTTAAATTGTCTTTGTGCTTTAATCGTAACAAGGAAAGGGGGAGTGTCCCTTTGCCTTGATTTCTTTTTGTAATCGTTGCTCCTACCTCCAACGAGGAGGAGTGGTTTTAGTGAATTGCCCTCCGTACGTGATCAAGGATCACTAGGGCCGTGGATTAGCAATCGAAAGATTGTGAACCACGTAAAAATATCTTGTCTACTTTATATTTCCGCTGTGCACTCTCTACTTGCTTTTTACTTATTGCAAAAGTTTTTTAACGACATCGTATCGCTATTCACCCCCCCCCTCTAGCGACACTTTCGATCCAACATTCTCTATATCATCTCATTATCGATTCAACCAATCGATTGATATAGATAAGAACCTTCTACTCAAGGACGTTATTATACTTAGTTTATTTGGCACCAATATAAGTAAATATAATAACCATGCCTTTATAAATAGGAATATGATACAATAAAGTCCATATAACAATCATTACATGATTGACTCTAAGGCTTTCACTAACAATCTCCCACTAGCACTAGTGTCAATCACCGTAGTATCTAATACCCAATGACCTAGTGTGACCATGATGCTTTTTCTGTGTCAAAGCCTTGGTCAAGGAATCTGCGATGTTAGCCTCTATGGGTACTCTGCAAATCTTCACATCTTCTTTATCGATAATCTCTCGAATGAGATGGAAGCGTCGTAGTATGTGTTTGGGCCGTTAGTGTGAGCGAGGTTCCTTAGCCTGTGTAATCGCTCCATTGTTGTCACAATAGAGCTCTATGGGATCTGCTATACTAGGAACCACCCCAAGCTCAGTAATGAACTTGCGGATCCAAACTACCTCCTTTATTGCCTCAGATGCAGCGATATACTCGGCTTCTGTTGTAGAATCAGCAACAGTGTCCTACTTCGAACTCTTCCAGCTCACAGCGCCACCATTCAAGAAAAACACGAACCCTGACTGCGATCTATAATCATCCTGGTCAGTTTGGAAGCTGGCATCGCTGTAACCCTTTATAGCTAGCTTCTCATCACCTTCAAATATCAAGAAATATTCTTTAGTCCTTCTCAAGTACTTAAGAATATTCTTGACTGCTATCCAGTGACGCTCACCTGGATCTGACTGGTATCTACTCATCTTGCTCAAAGCATACGAGACATCAGGATGAGTACACAGCATGGCGTACATGATAGATCCTATAGCAGATGCGTAAGGGATCTCATCCATGCGGTCTCTCTCCTCTTTAGAAGAGGGACTTTGAGTCTTCGAAAGACTCACACCATGTGACATCGGCAGAAGTCCCTTCTTGGAATTCTGCATGACAAACCGTAGTAATACCGTGTCAATATATGTACTCTGACTTAGGCCAAGCAATATCTTAGATCTATCTCTATAGATCTTGATGCCTAGAATACAGGCTGCTTCACCTAAGTCCTTCATTGAGAAACACGTCCCCAGCCAAGTCTTCACAGACTGTAGCGAAGGGATGTCATTCCCAATGAGTCGTATGTCATCCACATACAATACAAGGAAGACAACTGTGTTCCCATTAACCCTCTTGTAGACACAGGGTTCATCTTCATTCTTGATGAAACCAAACTGTTTGATCGCATCATTGAATCGAAGATTCTAGCTCCGAGAAGCTTGCTTTAGCCCATAAATGGACCTTTGCAGCTTGCATACTTTCCCAGTATGCTGTGGATCTACAAAACCCTCAGGTTGTGTCATGTATACATCCTCGAGTAAGTTTTCATTCAGAAATATGGTTTTGACATCCATCTGCCAGATCTCATAATCGTGGTATGCTGCAATAACAAGCATGATCCGAATGGACTTAAACATCGCCACTGGAGAAAAGGTTTCATCATAGTCAATACCATGAATTTGCTTGAAACCTTTAGCCACCAATCGACCCTTATAGGTATGCGTAAGTCCATCCATGTCAGTCTTTCTCTTAAAGACCCACTTACACCCAACGGGTTTAACCCCTTCAGGTAGATCAACCAAAGTCCATACTTGGTTGGTGTACATGGATTCCATCTCGGATCACATGGCCTCTAGCCATTTCTCAGAGTCTGGGCTCATCACAGCTTCTTGATAGGAGGTAGGCTCATTCTCAATGAGCATAACGTCATCATGGTCAGACAAGAGAAATGAGTATCTCTCAGGCTGACGACGTACCCTATCAGACCTGCGAAGGGGTAGGTCTACCTGAACAGGTGGTTGTTTCACAACTCTTTATGCAACAATCTCATCACCCACAACACTTTGTGGTTCCTATTCAACCTCCATTAAGGCCTCAGTGCTATGGTCATTCTTTTGAATATCTTCAAGATCGAACGTACTCCCACTAGTTTTTCTAGAAACAAAATCCCTTTCTAGAAAAACCCCAGTCTTTGCCACAAACACTTTGTGCTGACTAGGAATGTAGAAGTAATATCCCTTCGTGTCCTTGGGATATCCAACAAAATAGCACCTATCGGATTTGGGTCCCAGTTTGTCTGAGACTTGACGTCGAACGTAAGCCTCACAATCCCAAATCCTCATGAAAGACATCTTGGGATTTCTACCTATCCATATCATATATGGTGTCTTTATCACAACCTTGGATGGTACACGGTTAAGGGTGAAGGCTGTTGTGTCTAGAGCATATCCCCAAAAAGATATAAGAAGATCTGTGTGACTCATCATAGATCGTACCATATCTAATAGGGTATGATTCCTCCTTTCGGACACACCATTCCACTGTGGTGTTCCAGGAGGAGTGAGTTGGGATAGAATCTCACACTCAGCTAGATAGTCACGAAACTCATGGCTAAGGTATTCACCACCTCGATCTGATCGAAGTATTTTAATACTCTTGCCAAGCTAGTTTTGTACTTCATTCTTGAATTCTTTAAATTTTTCAAAGGATTCTGATTTATGTGTCATAAGATACACATAACCATATTTACTGAAGTCATCAGTAAATGTAATGAAGTACCTATAACCACCTCTAGCAGCAACATTGAAAGGGTCACATACATCACTATGTATAAGTCCTAATAAGTCTGTTGCTCTTTCGCTGTGTCAACTAAAGGGAGTCTTGGTCATCTTGCCTAAAAAGCAAGACTCGCATGTCTCATATGTTTCAAAATCAAATGAGTCTAGCAGCCCATCCTTATGGAGCTGAGATAAGCGACTCTCATTTATGTGACCTAAGCGACAATGCCAAAGATAGGTTTGGTTCAACTCATTTGACTTGAACCTTTTGGTACTTATGTTATAGATAGGGCTCTCTAAGTCTAAAAAGTAGATTCCGTTCATTAGAGGTGCACTACAATAGAACATATCATTTAAATAAACTAAACAATATTTGTTCTTTATTATAAATGTAAATCCTTTCTTGTCCAAACAAGAAATCAAAATTATGTTCTTAGTCAAAGCAGGCACATAACAACATTCATCTAATTTTAGTACAAGCCTAGAGGGAAGAGATAGATCATAAGTTGCTACAGCAACAGCAGCAACCCTTGCTCCATTGCCTACTCGTAGGTCCACCTCGCCCTTTGTCAATGCCCTACTATTTCTCAGCATCTGCACATTGGTACAAATGTGAGATGCACATCTGGTATCTAATACTCATGATGAAGAAATAGATAGATTGACTTCTATAATATTTATACCTAAAGTAGAAGTCTCACTTCACTTCTTCTTAAGATCTTCCAGGTATGCTTTGCAGTTACGCTTCCAGTGTCCAGCTTCCTTGCAGTGGAAGCAAACCCCTTCTTTGGCCACCCCTCCTTTGGGTTTCAGTTCTTTGCCTTTGCCCTTGGCTTGGGACTTTCCCTTACCTTTAGGCTTGCCCTTGCCTTTCTTCTTTTGCACCATCAAAATGGAGTCAGATTTTCCCTTCTTAAGATTGAGCTCAACAGTTCTCAACACGCTGAGCATCTCAGGCAGTGGCTTATCAATTTCATTCATGTTGTAATTCATAACAAATTGATTATAGCTTTGTGGCAAAGACTGTAAGATCAGGTCAGTGGCCAGCTCTTGGCCAAGTGGGAATCCCAATCTTTATAGGTTTTCTACGTACCCAATCATCTTGAGTACATATGGACCTACGGGAGTCTCATCTTGCATTTTAGACTGAAACAATGCCTTAGAGACTTCATATCTCTCGTGCCTTGATTATCCTTGATATAGTTGACGAAGATGTTCAACTATATCATAAGCATTCATGAACTCGTGTTGCTTCTGAAGCTCAGAGTTCATGATCGCGAGCATGAGACATGACACATCTAATGCATCATCTTGATGCTTCTTGTAAGCATCTTTGTCAGCTCGTGAGACAGTGGCAGGAGGTGCCTCCGGAATGGGCTGCTCCAGGACGTACAGTTTCCTTTCTTGGGTGAGAACAATTCTCAGGTTCCTGTACCAGTCTAAGAAATTTGCTCCATTGAGCTTGTCCTTCTCAAGGATAGAACGCAGGGAGAGAGTGTTCGTGTTTGTTGACATAGTAATCTACAACATACACAATGCAGAAAATTAATATCATATTCTTTTTATCATTTAATTAGGCCTTTAATCAAATGATGCTCCCACTGAATTATAGGAATTTTGTAGAATCGAGTTATGGATGTGGTCAAACCACATTACTAGATTCATACAAACATGCTATAATTTTTGTGGGACAAGATCCACATCATACTAAGCCTTGAGTTAGCTTTGGCTAAATCGCCCAAGACTTAGTATGATCGGTGGGTAACACATTACCGATTACATCTCTATACAACTCTTGTTTATAGGATCAAGACCCACATTTACAAAAGACCTTGAGTTAGCTTTGGCTAAATCACCCAAGATTTAGTGTAAATGTGATCTTATCCTATCTTTCCAACGGTTGGAATATGCCTATAGTTCTACTCGATCCAATTGAGTTAACTAGTTTTACTCAATCTAATTGAGCTTACTCTAACCCAAGCCGTGATAGGCGGGACCAAGATTGTCCCTCCGCACCCTACCAAGATAATATGTGTTGTTATGCTTTGGCAGATTCAACAACTATAAATGATCGAGGTAGTGATGGGTATCAAGAACTTGGTAGGCATTTTCGAGTTGATTCGATTAAGATCTAATCTAATCGTAAATGTATATCATATACGCATCAAGGCCTTTATTATCCTATACTAGCATGCATCACATACGTACAAGAATTATTCTAGCATGCATCATATACATACAAGAAAAATATACTAGCATGCATCATATACATACAAGCATTATTCTACTAGCATGCATCACATACATACAAGCAAATATATATATATATATATATATATATATATATAATTAATTGTGATGTGGTAATGGCCCTACTACGATCTTCTCGAGCCAATGAGAAGATCGGACGGTCAATCTAGGATTAGCGGCTTCTCCAAGCGCCTCCTTTGATCGTCATGTGTCGTCGGCACCCTTCTCGTAACTTCGTCTACAAGTGGACTTTCCACCGCTCCATTTTGTACATTATAAATATGAAACTCGAGTTACATTCGAGTCTAAAACTATTTACAACTAGAATTTTAAAAGAAGAGGCACGACACGCAAGTCGCATACCCTATACAATATGCACAACCACAAAAACAGCACGCAGGTCGTATTATGAATTACAACACATTATCATCCAATCATATTGAGGTTCTTGGGCCATGACCATCACAGAATTATACATAATACTAAATTATATATTTTATAGAAAATTTCTATAATTTTTCTTATTTTTTTTCAATTTTATGAGTCACCTCTCCGTAACGGTCCCGCTAAGAGGTTTTCGGGCGCGATCGCGGGACAAGACCCCTTTCGGGGATAGGGGCAGTGCTCCTACTCATAAAAATAAACTTTGCGAGTGTCCCTACTAGATCTTATAGCGACTTAAGTTGTTGTCCCAAAAACCTAAAGCGAGAACTCGCCGTTTCGGAAAGTTTTTCTCGGCGATTGAAGCCTACAAGTGTCCCAACACTTGTTGCTTCGACTCTTCAAGAAAAATATCCAAAAATTCTATAAAAATAGGAAATTTATAGAAACTTAAAAATCTGTAATTTTTATATCTAATACAAAAACTACAAATATGAAATGCATACATGCTTCACACGTGGCTCTGATAACACTGTTAGGCTTTCCGAGCCGCAAAAACAGCTTTTTGCGTTGCGAAAACCTCAGAAGCCCGGCGACGGATCCGTGCGAAGATATATAAAAATAAAATATGTATGTGTTTAAATACCCTAGATCTACCTTAGATCTACAAGATGAGAGCATTACCCTCGTAGCGACGCCCTTCGCTTATCCCGCTCGTCCAAATGCTTTATCGGAACTCAAGAGTGTCAAGTGTACACTCCTCTATTGGTATCCACACGGACAAATGGTGGAGAAAAACAACCTAGAGTGTGCTAGCACCCCTTGGAAGTTTTGGCCAAAGTAGAGGATTGGAAGAGAGCTTGAGAGGAAGATGATCTAAGGAAAAAGAAGATGGAGTTACTCACCAAATGAATTCTCTTCATCAAGTGAAAGTAGCCGGCCACATTAATGGGTGGGGGTTACATGCATGCATGTAACTCCAAGAGCCAATGTCTCCCTCATGAGGTGGCACCACATAATAAGTCAATGATGATGTGGAACACCATCATTGGCCGACCCCCATGCCATGTCACCATGACATGGCAATTGATCAAGTCAAAATTGACCATTCATCTTCCCTCTCAAGTCAAGTCAAACTTGACCTCTTATCTCCCATGGTTGATCAAATCTAACCACTTGATTCAAGTCAATTTGATTTAATGAATCTCTATTCATTAATTTAAATTGACTCAATGAATCAAATCTAAATTAGACTCATTCAACACTTGAATTAAATTGAGTCTAACTCAATTAGTCTAATTTGGATTACTCTTAATCCAATTTAGTTCATCCCATGAACCTAATCCTCATGGTTCATCATATGAACCTAATCTCCATCTAATTGCCCTTTGTGTGTGACCCTATAGGTTCTTGTAACGTTGGCAATCTCTCTAAATTGATTTAGGAACATAAACAATGAGCGGTATCTAGCAACACATCATTGCTACCCAAGTTACAAGAATGTTGAGCTCCAACATCACCTTTGTGACTACAAATTGTGACTCTCACAATATGTGACAATGTCTCTCTATCCTTGACATCTAGATTGACTAATTGAGACATATATCGTGTCATCCTCGGTACAATCTATATCTTGAACTCCAAGTAGACTCACTCTAATCAAATGAGCTCAATATCTCATATTGACTCATTTGGGCATGGCCATGCATTTCGTGGTCTCACTCTATCAAGAATAACGATATCACTCCCGTCATATAGGAGGGATAGATCTCATCTACATCACTCACATCCCTCCGCATAATTTGTTACATACCCAGTAATCGCCTTTATAGTCCACCCATTTACGGGTGACATTTGACGAAGCCAAAGTATGCAACTCCTTATGTAGGGAACCATGGTGACTTCAGGTCCAAGGACTAATAGTCACATGAGAAAGTATATGACACTCATATAACAATCCATAATACTTTCTCATGATGGGTCATTCAGTATACATTCTCTAATGTATACCCATGTGTCAACTTGATATCTCATATCCATGACTTGTGAGATCAAGTCATCGAGTTGACCTACATGCTAGTCTCTACGCATTAACATTATCCTTGAATGTTAATACTTGACTAGGAATGATTAAGAGTAGTGTTATCTATATCATCTCATTATTGATTCAACCAATCGATTGATATAGATAAGAACCTTCTACTCAAGGACGTTATTATACTTAGTTTATTTGGCACCAATACAAGTAAATATAATAACCATGCCTTTATAAATAGGAATATGATACAATAAAGTCCATACAACAATCATCACATGATTGGCTCTAGGACTTTCACTAACATTGATGTCTGACATGTGTTAGGGAGATTGTTGATGCAATCGACCCAGGTCAGTATTCGATATTTGACGTTGGTTTGACCATTGTCATGGAAAGTCCAAGTGGGACACTTGGCATTGGGAAAGTACAAGTCTTGACTACTTGGCATGTAAAGTCCAACATGGGTTGGCAAAGGAAAGTCCAAGCATGGGGCTTGGCATGGAAAGTCCAACATGGGTTGGCAAGGGAAAGTCCAAGCTTGAGTCTTGACATTTGAAAAGTCCAAGGGGTTTGATATTGACAGCATAAAGTCCAAGCGGGAGTCTTGGCTGCATAATTAGTCCAATGATTGGCGGCGTAAAGTCCAAGCGGAGTCTTGGCAGCGTAAATGTGTCTTGGCAGTGTAGACATCGTTAGCATGACAATAGCTGATAGAAGCACCTGAAGACTAGCGTATGGATGAACAAGTCATGGATGACTTGGAGGGATTCGATAGGCGTGAGGCTGACGGAGGTGGCTAGAAGGCTTAGGTCTAGGCTACGGGTGGTCTAGCAAGTGTGGGGGCACCATACTTGGAGTAAAACCTCATGTTTGAGGTGTATCAGTCGATTGGGACCTATAGGCAATCGACTGGTGTGAGTCAACTAGGGTTTAATTGTGGGAAGTGCCCGAGCAGTCAACTGACAGAGGTGATCAGTCAACTGCTGGCTAAAGTAGTTGACTGATCTTGTGATCAGTCGACTGGTGGCCGGGATTTCCGATACAGAATGTTCTTCAGTCGAGTGAGTAGCTCGACCACTCGACTGATTGAGGCATCAATCGACTGATGGGTATGATCAGTCGACTGATGATGGATCCATTGGATTTTTCAGCATGGATCTAGCCGTTGTCTCATGACAACAGTGGCACCAGTCGACTGATGGTCCCGAGTAGTCGACTAATAGGTGAAATCCAGCCCAAGGAGCAGCTATAAAGGGAGCTCATAGAGGGAGGATTCACCATGGTTCTTTGAGGAGTTTTTGGGACGAATTGCTGGTGTAATTCAGGGTCTCTAAGTGAAACTCAACCAACCAAACAAGCAAGCTTCCAAAAGATCAATTGTAAAGTGTTCTTTGCATTTCTTTTGTTGTATTCACTTGTAATTACTTGTATTTATTTATTACTATTGTAAGATCATTTGTACGAGGTTTCTCCACCTCCAGATTGTTCCGAGAAGGAGTTTATTTGATTAGTAGTGCATGTTTGCATTGTTAGGGATTTTAGAGCCCAATCCGTGGAGTATGAACCATTCGGTTCTGAACCATGTTATATCCTTGTGTCTTGATCATGTTTGTGTGTTTGTATTATATATTTTATATTTCCACTGCGTACTAATATATTTGTAGCAAGCACAATCGCGAACGAATTCCATCAAGCATCGATGATGCTATTCACCCCCTCTAGCGGGCACATCTTTACTAACAATTGGTGTCAGAGTGGGTCGCTCTTCACCAGCTTCACATCCGAGGGATCAAGCTAGAGGGAAGATGGAATTCGAAGAAAAACTTGGATGGGATATCAACACACCGCCACCATACGACCAAGAGGATTTTTCGGCATGGAGGGCAAGAATGGAGACATTTTTTATGATGGACATTGAAGATTGGTTCATCGTCATGGAAGGTTTTGAACCACCTAGGAATAAGAAGGGAGAAGTCTTGAAGTTGAAGAAGTGGACCCAAGAACAACGCTAAAAGTTCAAAATCGAAGTCAAGGTAACAAAACTCTTAGAAGATTTGATACCTAATGATATTTTGTCTAGGCTAGGTGAATATCTAGATGCCAAGGAGCTATGGGAAAAATTGGCCAAGTTCCATGAAGAACCCTCCATGACTCAAGTAAAGAGAGAGCCCGAAGAAGAAGAACCTTCATCCTCACAAGCAAGTGAGGATTCGAAAGTTGATAGGGAATCAACATCCGGATCCCGATCAGAAGAGGAAGAAGAGGTGGAATTGGAAGAAGCCTCCACCTCTAGGATTAAGGGGGAGGAGAGGGTTTCCACTCCGGAGCATCAAGAAGAAGCCTCCACATCTGGTCAAGATGAATAAGCTCAAACTCCGACACCTACCACCACCCTAGGTAACTCAAGCATGTCGGTTTTAAATAAAAATCATATAATTTGATTTGAGTGTAGGGAATTCGGGCACTACAAGAGCAAGTGCCCAAAGAAGATTAAGAAGACTCCTCCAGCACCAAAAGTCAAGAATGTCGATGTCCCCACCAAGAAGAGCAAGGAGTAAGTGATTTGCTTTAAATGTAGACAACCGGGACATTACCGGAGTCAATGTCAAAAGGGAAAGAAAAAGGCCCAAAAAGGAGCATCACAAGTAGGGGGAGATAAGGCTAACCCTAAGTTATATTTCAATAATGCTTCTACTTTAATTTATAGGCAAAATCATGCTAGGAGTTATGTTAATAATGTTGCTATTTATCATAAAGAGCATGCTAGAAATAGGAAGTATTGTCTAGGAGCTAAAAATGTCCACATTAGGAAGGAGAAATTTGGGACTAATGTCCCTAAAACTATTCTACCTAAGGACAAACCTAGATTGACCAATTCTAGACATATTCTTCCTAGGGAGACTATTAAGAAAATTGAGGACCACCTAGGTTTTAACCCCAAATGGACTAGGCATATGCCTAGGAAGAACCATGCCCAAAGATTAAATCAAAATTCAAAAATTGGGCAATTAGAAAAGGAAAAAAAAACCTTGAGGTCAAGGCTTGAGAAAATGGAAAAAAGTCTTAGGATTATGCAAAACCAAATGCAAGGGTCAATTGATCAAGAATCTAGGTCAAATGGTAAAAGTCAACGTCTAGGGTCTAGGAGTCAAGGTTAAAGACCTAGAAATCAAGAACAATCTAAGGGCAAGCCTAAGCCCAAAAAGACCTATCACAATGTTCCATTTGATTATGAAACTCAAACTAGATCTAGGAAGACCAAGGTCAATAGAAAAGTCATCCCTAGAGTTGACCATGGTATGTGCCTAGTGGCTAGGGTTTCAAAGAAACCTAGAGAAGCCACTAAGAATGTTACAAGGGGAGTCACCCCTAGAGTTAACCTAGGCAAGACCACAATGACCAAGGCTACCAAAGTCTAGGAGGGTCATTAGGAGGGTATCTAGGGAGGTCATCCCTAAGGAATACCTAGTAAACCCAAGGAGCTCAAATAGGTTTTGTGTTCCTAAGAGCGTGATCGATTCACGTTAGATGGGTTTAGGTGTGTCAACCTTGATTGGAAGGGTAGCTAGCCCAACTATAGCAAAGTTGGCACTTTAGGATATTTTCAAGGTTATGGATACCTTGGAAATAAGTTTGATTTTTAAATCCTAAAGGTTTTTAGGATGTGCCAATAATATTTAAGAAGTTTGAAAAATCAATCAAATTGACACAATTTAGGTTTAGAGGTCTTAGTGTGTCATTTTGGGCTTTTGGCACACTTTAGGAATAATTGATAATATGACAAAATGAGATTAATTATAACAAATGACAACTAATATTAAAATTTAGGTATTATTATACCTATACATTTTATTTGCCATATTTTGTTTGTCATATAACATACCATGACATCACATCTATTTTTAATCATATAAAATGTCATGATTATGTTTAGGATTAGGGATAAATGTAATGTATGCTTAAATTTTATCATATGTCATGACATCATGATCATTGGCCATGCTTAATCATGTTATCATTTATGCCATGATAATTCATGCATTTAATTTGATTAAAATTGATTTAAGGACTATGACATGACTTGAAGTCTCATGTATAAGGGAATCAAGTAGTGTTGCCTTAGAAAATGCATGAGGCCTTAGTTTAAGATAAACCAAAACTCACATCTCACATCTAATTGACATGTATGTGTATTGATACACTCTAGATATATGTGAGATGCTAGGATATGAGTTAAGTTCAAGGTGCATAGTTTTTGCATCTAGATGAACTCAAACTCATCTAAAATCAAGTTGTGGATCATTGGGAAAGCTTATGTTCAAGTCATGTACACTATGCCCAAAGAATATGATCCAATATAAGGTTTTGAAAACATTTTAAAATCATTTTGAAAAACCTTGGTGAAGTCTATCTTTTGATAGTAATCACCATTGATGAAGTTGATACAAAGTGAGCTAAAACATTGAAGTTTTTCTTCACTTTTGAACTTTGTATCAATTTCACTATTTTATGGGTAAAATATTTTTCTAACATTTTTCACCCATTGTATTGGTCATAAGTATTATACGTATGAAGTTTCATGATTTTTCAAATTATGTATAATTATTTATGCTTTTTTGAAATTCGATTCTGTTAATTGAGAATTAGATTTTTCAGTTATCAGTCGACTGCCCTTGTTGGCAGTCAATTGATGAGCACTTCAGTCGACTGATTTCTAAGAGAGTCGACTGATTGGCTGATTTCAGGAAAACATGGTATGTTTAGCCCATTTTCAGTTATAATAAGGTTCCCTAACTACTCATAACCCTAGGATATGCTTTGGGAAGCATTCTAAAGGGTGAAAATCCATTGGATATGGATTAGGAGAGTTGTTAGGGTAATGTATCAAATTTAAGGTGTGGAAGAGTTCAATGTTGAACTTTGGACCTTAATTTTGATGGTTTAGAGTTCCTATTGGCTTAGGGAGTTCCCAAGGACATTGTTGGTGCAATGGTCAAGAGGGAGCAAGCCTTTAGGGGGAGGTATCCATCATGGGATGATGGATGTTATTTTTCCTCATGAGAGGAAAAATGAGAATGTGAAATGCCCAATTTGGAAATTGAGAGAGTTTATAGGATTGCCTCTCTTAAGTGATATGGAATTTATCACTAGGAAGATGGTAGGCAACCTAGGTATTTTTGGACCAAGGGGGAGATTGTAAGATCTCATTGGATATGAGATATTAACCTCCTTGGATGAACCTTTTTGATGTATGTCAAAAAGGGGGGAATGTTAAAATTACCAATTTGGGATAATTGGTAAGGGAATTTAAGTTAGGAGCCTAACTCAAGGGTGTTTTTGTCAAACATCAAAAAGGGGGAGATTGTTGGTGCAATCAGCCTAGGTCACGATTGACCAGACTCGAGTTTGACTCGAGTAAGTATTTTGATGTTTGACATTAAGGTTTGTTTGACATTGATGTCGATAATGTTGAGGAGATTGCAATCTGTCGGCCAGTTAATGTTGATATTTGACGATGGTTTGACCATTATCATGGAAAATCCAAGTGGGACACTTGGCATTGGGAAAGTCCAAGTCTTGAATACTTGACATGTAAAGTCCAACATGGGTTGGCAAAGGAAAGTCCAAGCATGGGTCTTGGTATGGAAAGTCCAACATGCATTGGCAAGGGAAAGTCCAAGTTTGAGTCTTGGCATTTGGAAAGTCCAAAGGGTTTGATATTGGCGGCGTAAAGTCCAAGCGGGAGTCTTGGCAGCATAATTAGTCCAATGGTTGGCGGCATAAAGTCTAAGTGGAGTCTTGGCAGCGTAAGTCCAATGTGCCTTGGTGGTGTAGACATCGTTAGCATGACAATAGCTGATAGAAGCACCTGAAGTCTAGCATATGGATGAACAAGTCATGGGTGACTTGGAGGGTTCCGATAGGCGCGAGGCTGACGGAGGTGGCTAGAAGGCTTAGGTCTAGGCTACGGGTGGTCTAACAAGTTTGGGGGCACCATACTTGAGTAAAACCTCATGTTTGAGGTGTATCAGTCGATTGGGACCTATATGCAGTCGACTGGTGTGAGTCAACTAGGATTTGACTGTAGGAAGTGCCCTAGCAGTCGACTGACAGAGGTGATCAGTCGACTACTCTTGTGATCAGTCGACTAAATGTTCTCCAGTCGAGTGATCGACCCGACCACTCAACTGATTGAGGTATCAGTCGACTGATGATGGATTCGTTGGATTTTTCCAACGTGGATCTAGTCGTTGTCTTACGACAATAGTGGCACCAATCGAATGATGGTCCCGAGCAGTCGACTGATAGGCGAAATCCAGCTAAGGAGAAGCTATAAAGGGAGCTCGTGGAGGGAGGATTCACCATGGTTCTTTGAGGAGTTTTTGGGGTGAATTGCTGGTGTAATTCAGGGTCTCCAAGTGCAACTCAACCAACCAAATAAGCAAGCTTCCAAAAGATCGATTGTAAAGTGTTCTTTGCATTTCTTTTGTTGTATTCACTTGTAATTTCTTGTATTTATTTTTTACTGTTGTAAGATCATTTGTACGAGGTTTCTCCACCTCCGGATTGTTCTGAGAAGGAGTTTATTTGATTAGTAGTGCGTGTTTGCATTGCTAGGGCTTTTAGAGCCCAATCCATGAAGTAGAAACTATTCGGTTTCGAACCACGTTATATCCTTGTGTCTTGATCGTGTTTGTGTGTTTGTATTATATATTTTATATTTTCGCTGCGTACTAATATATTTGTAGCAAGCACGATCGCGAACGAATTCCATCAAGCATCGACGACGCTATTCACCCCCCCCCCCTTTAGCAAGCACATCTTTCCTAACAAGAATAGATAAAATAAAAAATGAGAACATTAAAATGAAAGTTTGAGTTGCATATATTGAGAAAAAATTTCAGAAGACACATTTAAGATAATATAAACATATATTTATATGCCCGGTAGATGTTCCAGTTAGACGATATTAAACTATTACAAATATACAAATCAAATAAGAAAGAGAAAAATTAAAGAAGACTTAGTTAGCAAGAATAAATTAAAATAATATTTATTTAAATATATATGATGATATAATAAAGAATCGAATCTAATGGTATAAAAAAAATCCAACTAATCATTATATTTAATGGGATAAAATTTGATTATTATTATAGTAATACATGTAGGGGATCCTTAGAAGCTAGAGGGGGGGTGAATAACTTGTTTTTGTTTCTACAAAAATGGTTAGCGGAAGCACAACAAAAATAATAGAAATAGAAATGAAAATACAATGCTAACACAAAGCGTTTACATGGTTCGGAGATAACGCTCCTACTCCACGGCGATCCTTAAAGTGGATCAACCCTAATCAATCTCACTAAGAAGCTTTCTTTTTACAACAACCCTCCTCTTCTTACAAAAGATAAAGATGAAGTTTAGAGAGGAGGAGGGGAATTAAAAACACTAGAAAGCTTGGAAAATTCGTGGAGGCTTGAGAGGATGATCAGAAAGTAAGCATTAACCCTCTCAACCACCACAAGCCCTCTTTATAGAGAGGCGATCGATCGGTGATGTACAACATCGATCATTGCCGCCACTGATCGCGACACGAATGATCGATTCACGGGATTCATAATCGTCATCATCCAACGGCACGCACATCAGTCAACTGATCCATCCATCAGTCGACTGATGGAGTGATCAGTTGAGTGATCATGGCGCGCAGTCGAGTGAGACTCCATTCTGTACCCATGTTCGCCTTGATTAGTCGACTGTCGTCGATTGTGATCGGCCCGATGGAGACATCGATCCCACCGCCATGTCAAGGCGATTAACGGCTTCAAGAGCGGATTCACGGATTCATAATCGCTCATCATCCAGCACGCTCGTGATCGATGGAGTGATCGATCAGTGATCACGGCGTAGTCGAGTGAGACTCCATTACGTGCCGTGTTCGCCTTGATCGATCGCCAGCGATTGACAATCGATGATGGCGACATCGATCGATCATCACATCAAGGCGATCAAGCTCGCCGCTTTTTTCGGCGACTTAGTCGAGCACCTAACTAGCGATACATCATATCAGTCGACTGATACTCGTCAAGTATGAATAATTCATACTTGAATTAACTCCCTAGACCTAGACTCAACCTTCTAGCTCTTCCTTAAGCCTTGCGCCTCCAGGATCCCTCCGAGTCCATGACTTGTTCATCCTTTGCGCTTTGCTTCCAAGAGTTTCCTTCGGTTTTATCATGTCTTGGGTTTCCCTTTGCCAAAGTGCGCTTGGACTTTACGCCGCCAAGACTGCATTCTTGGACTTACGCTGCCAAGACTTGCCTTTAGACTTCCTTTGCCAAGGTCCGTTTGGACTTAACGCCGCCAAGACTACATGCTTGGTCTTACGCCGCCAAACCTTTTCCTTGGACTTCTCTTGTCAAGATCATACTTGGACTTTGCCTTTACCAAGTCTTCATACTTGGATTTTCCTGTCACTTAAACATGTTCACAATTAGATCACAAAATATTGTCTAACTTAGATGATTATCCAAACATCAAAACATATAAATGCTTGGGGCATTGTTGCACCAATAATCTCCCCCTTTTTGATGTTTGACAATCATTTAAGTTAGGTCTTTAACACATGCACATAATCATATTTCCAATATGAATTCTAACTTAAATATTCCTTCTCCCTCTTTGACATACATCAAAAAGAGAAGGATTCATAAATTTCATGAAAGAATTAAATTTGTTGTAATCTTGAACTAAGGTATAAGATTGAAATTAAGCTCCCCCTTAATCCAAGATATGGTTCATGATGGATGAATAACTTATGGAGCAAAGCCTAACAAAAGATTGAAGGTTAAATCCTAACTTTGCACCAACAATATAAGTTTGGGGATGAAAAGATATATATTATGAAACTCCCCCTAAAATATTGCATCAAACAATCCTAAAAACTTATTTATACTGAAGATTATCATACCATAGTTTTAGGACATTCAAAGATACACTTAAATCCAGGAAATAGAGCTTTTTATTAGAAAACACAGTGTATCAGTCGACTGGTTTTTGATGCAATTACTTTACGAATGCCATTTTTCACGATTTTTATTTAACTTGTAAATGCGCCAAAAATTCTAGAAACATCGAAAAATCACGAAATTTTGTATATACATTTCTGAAGTTATTATCTATCAAGGAAAAATAATTTAAAAAATATATGTTTTCCATATTTTGAAAATGATATAATTTTGAAACCTAGCAAAAACTCTAAGTATTTTGCAAACTTTGTATCACTTTTGTATTCCACTTGAAAACTGTTTTTCAAAGTTTGATAAATATAGTTTAAATTATATTTTATTTGACATTTCCAATCATATTCTTGGAGTTATATGCACATTAGTTGTGCATAAGCCTTCCTAATGATTGGTCCAATGAAAGATTAATGTCTCTAGATGACACTTTGGTTCATAGTAATGCATCATAACAAGCATGATGAACCAAATGTATCTTCCTAACATCTCACATGTTGTCTAAGTGGCCCGATACAAAAATCATGATTTCTTAGGTGTTTTATGAGATGCTTAAAGGTATAACTCCTAGGATTTCTATAGGATCATGCAAACCCACACCTTTATTCAACTAAGCACATCCCAAGTTTTCTTCTAAGTGATGAAAATTCTACTTCGGAGAGAGGCTTGGTAAAGATGTCGGCTAGGTTGGACTTAGATTCAATGTAATTTAGCTCAATGTCCCCCTTAGCCACATGATCTCTAATGAAGTGATGTTTCACTTCAATGTGCTTGGTCCTAGAGTGATGCACCGGATTTTTGGTCAAATTTATGATGCTCACATTATCACAAAATACTTTTATGTTGGAGTAAGATAGCTCATAGTCTTCTAAAATATGTTTCATCTATAGTAGTTGAGCTACACAACCACCCATAGCAACATACTCGGCCTCGGTGGTGGATAGGGCAACACAAGGTTGCTTCCGATTATTCTAACTAACTAGGGAGGACCCAAGGAATTGACATCCACCACTAGTACTTTTCCGATCCAATTTGCAACCGGCATAATCGGAATCGGTGTACCCAACCAAATCAAAAGACCTAGTCCTAGGGTACCATAGTCCTACATTTAGTGTGCCTTTAATATATCTTAAGATTCTCTTAATGGCAACTAAATGAGATTCTTTGGCACATGATTGGTACCTAGCACACATACCAACCGTAAATAATATATCGGATCTACTAGCGGTTATGTATAAAAGGCTACCAATCATACTCCTATAGAGTGTAAGGTCAATTTGTTTTCCTTCATGATCACTATCTATTTTTGTATTGGTTGTCATTGGAGTTGACACTACCTTAGTATTTTCCAAATCAAATTTTTTAATCATTTCCTTAGCATATTTGGTTTGGTAGATATAAATTCCTTCACTTGTTTGTTTGACTTGTAAACCTAGGAAGAAATTTAGTTCCCCAACTAGACTCATTTCAAACTCATTTTCCATATTCTTAATAAAGTCTTGAAGAAGTTCATCATTTGTTGACCCAAAGATAATGTCATCAACATAAACTTGGGCTACAAAGATGTCCTTTGATGTTGACTTTATAAATAGAGTTTGATCTACATTACCTCTCCTAAAGTCCTTAAAGATTAAGAAGGATGATAATCTTTCATACCAAGCCCGGGGAGTTTGTTTCAAACCATATAAAACTTTCCTAAGCTTGTATACATGGTTTGGATATTCTATATTCTCAAACCCGGGAGGTTGTTCTACATATACCTCTTCCTTAATGAGGAATGCCGATTTCACATCCATTTGATGAAGTTTGAACCCCATATAAGAGGCATACCCTAATAGGATCCTAATAGACTCTAACCTAGCAACCGGGGCATATGTTTCATCATAGTCAAGTCCTTCAACTTGATTAAAGCCCCTTGCAACTAATCTTGTCTTATTCCTAGTAATATTTCCTTGGTCATCTAATTTGTTCCTAAAGACCCATCTTGTAGTAATGATGGTGTTGTCATTAGGTCTAAGAACTAACTCTCATACTTGACTCTTTTCAAATTGAGTCAATTCATCTTGCATTGCTAAGATCCAATCCGGATCAAGTAATGCATCATTGATTGTTTTGGGCTCAATTTGGGAGATTAGTGCTATATGACTAGAGGGATCTCTATGAAATGACCTAGTCCTAACTCCTTGAGATAATTCACCTACAATTTGCTCTAGAGGGTGATTTTGATGAACTCTTATTGTTCTAGGAGGTGTATTAAATTGAGTTTAATCATGATTATCCTCAACCCTTCTTTCATCATCGGAATCACCTCTTACTCCCCCTTGATTCAATTCTCCCCCTTGATCATTACCCTCTAAAGTTAAGTCTTGAATTTTTTGGGTAATTTCTTAATTTTTGTCATTGATTTCATCATCAATGAGGGATTTCCTAGAGTATGTATTAGAGGTTTCATCAAATTGGACATTTGAAGATTCCTCAATCTTTTGAGTTCTTTTATTATAAACTCTATATCCTACACTAGTGGATGAGTATCCAACTAAGATTCCCTCATCCACTTTGGACTCAAATTTACCTAGGTTATCTTTGGTGTTTAAAATATAAACTTTGCATCCAAAGACCTTAAAATAGTGAATTGTTGGAATTGTACCATTCCATAATTCAAATGTGATTTTTTTTAAAAACCTATGAATTAAAACCCTATTTTGGATATAGCAAGTGATGTTGACCGCTTCCGCCCACAAGTAGCTAGGTAAAGAGTATGCATTAAGCATAGTCATAGCCGCTTTTTGTAGGACACAATTTTTTCTTTCCACAGCCCCATTTTGTTGGGGTGTTCTAGGACAAGAAAATTCGTGCTTGTACCCTTGTTCTAGGCAAAAGGTTGAGAAGTTAGAGTTCTCAAATTCTCCACCATGATCACTACGGATCCGATTGATTTTGAGTTTTCTCTCATTCTCTACTCTCTTGCTAAATCCTATGATTATTCCTAGAGTTTCATCCTTATTTTTCATGAAAAATACCCAAGTAAATCTAGAAAAATCATCTACTATTACTAAGTAATATTTACTACCAATCATGGAAGGAGTACTATGACAATCAAATAAGTTCATATGCAATAGTTCTAAAGGTAAAGCGGTACTAAGTAAAGTTTACCTTTGTGTGATGATTTTGATTGCTTCCCCTCTTGGCATGCATCACACATTTTATCCTTGAGATACTTGACTTTTTGCAACCCCTTGACTAACTTCATTTTGGCTATTTTGGCAATGTTCTTCATATTAATGTGCCCTAGCCTCCTATGCCAAAGCCAACACTCTTCTTCTTTTGCAATAAGACACTTGGTAGAAGCATTAGTAGCATAGGATAAATCAACATAGTATATATTTGATTTCCTAAAACCTACTAGCATGCAATCATTTAAAGTTTTGTGTCTTATGAAACATTTTGAAGAGTCAAAATGAACATCAAAATTGACATCACATAGTTGATTTACACTAAGCAAATTAAATTTCATATTTCTAATTAATAACACTTTATGAATGGCAAGATTGGGTGATACCTCAATTGTGTCTTTTCTTAGAATTTTAAATTTATCACTATTTCCAAAAGACACCTTCCCTTTGCTAGTATGGTCGATGGTGGAAAATTTTCTCTAATCACCGGTCATGTGTTTTGAGCACCCACTATCAACAATCCATAAGTTTGGTTCTTCTACCTATACAACATGAAAAATGCAAGCCTTGGGCACCCAAATTTTAGGACCGCTAGCATCAATAAAAACTTCTTAGGGACCCAAGCCTTTCTAACCTTGCTACTAACGGTGGATTTTATACTAACAAGGGATGTAAAGGCTATCTCCTTTTCCTTAGGCCTATATCCTATTCTGGCCTTGTTGTAAATAACCCTTTGATCCTTAATTATCATATCTAGGTATTTAGAGTCATTTGTAAATTTTTCTAAGCATACTCTTAATTCACCTATTTTTTTCTTAATTCATCATTTTCATTTCTAAGTGTACATGTATCATCACATAGTGGTTCTACATTTTTAAGTGATTTAATTTCTACTTTTAAGTCCTTAATCTTAGTTTTTGATCTATTTAAGGCATTTTGAAGGCATGCAATGGTTTTATAAAGTAAATCTACCCTAGGGGAGTGTTGGATCGAGAAGCGTCGCTAGAGGGGGGGGTGAATAGCGATCGTAAATCTTTTCTTTTTCGTTCGTTCGATACGCAAAGTAAGCACAGCGGAAAATAAATGAACACGTTTATTTTACTTGGTTCACAACCCAGCGGTTGCTACTCCAAGGCCCTATCGGTCCTAGATCGCGTACGGAGGGCAAAGCACTAAAACGTCTCCTCCTCGTTGGAGGTAGGAGACAACGATTACAAAAACCGAATATACGAGGATGAGGCAACAAGCCTACCTCACCTCGTTATGAAGATAAAAACACAGAATATAATATCAAAAATATTACTTGAATCTGCTGCCGACGAAGAAGATCAAAACTTGGCGTCGCATCGGCGTTATGACGGTGTTGAAGCGTTGGCGTTGTAGGAGCACTTGATGAATAATTGATGTAATTTGGAGTGGAATCCTCCCCTCCTTTTATAGACTTTAGCCTCTGAATTTGTCTCCTATTTCTTTGGAACGGATCATGAATTTTTCCAAATTTTATCGCGAAGTGGTCGTGTCAAACGTTATCCGTTTTGACCTAGCACAAAGTCGAGTCGCCGCCATCACGATCGATGCCCATCACCGATCGATGATGGACATCACCGATCGCTTCCATGTCCGGAATGATCATGCTAGCTTGGCCACTTCCCTGCAGCAAGAGGTTAGCTCGGAAAATGATAAATACGACCATTTCTAACCGTCCGATCTCGACCTAGACCTTCCACAGGAAGTTTTAGTCGGATCGCCGCCTACGGTCATCCCCGTAAAGAGGACACGACCTTACAATCTCTCACTCACACGAGCTTACCTCGATAGTAGCTCTCGCTTTCGGCCTTCCACTCGATTCCTTCGGCTCCCTCAGAAGTCACTCGAGTGTCGCCCGACCACCGCGGCTTCCTCCGGGTGTCGCTAGCCTTCAGCTCCAGCTTTAATACTTTTCTGCACACTTGATTTAGCTCGTGAGATAACAATGTAGACTTAACTTTGTGTCTTTGCCATAATCAAAACACAGGTTTGATTATCTAGTGCCCCTGCACCAACAATCTCCCCCTTTTTGATCTATGGCAAACCAACACAAAGTTAAGGAAAATTAAAGCATAAAACCAGTATAGTAAATGATGAATATTATTTTCAAAAACTCCCCCTTAACCCTAGGTGAGTGTTGAAAGAGATAATTTAATTTTGCGAAATTAATACTCTCCCTTAACTTTTGCTCTTCTCCCCCTTTTGCCATAAATCAAAAAAAATTTTTGGGGTTTTTGTATAAAATAAGGGTTTGAAAACAATATCGTATATGCATGCATCTAGATAAATCAAATATGAGTCCAAGCATACGTCTAGCAGTAGTTAGATAGATTGGTTCGAGGTGTGCCCCTCTGCACCAATAATCTAAAGATTTATAATATAACCTTTAGGGTTAGTTTGCTCTCCCCCTTAGTCAAATATATGAAGTATAAGAGATGTAGGGGGCGCTAAACTTTGGCCTAAGAGTTGTTAAGTACAATAATTGAGAAAATAGGTAGTATTTTGAAGAGATTGTTTTAAGTATATTTCAATTATCCTTAACATCTCACCCATTCTATGTGTCTCAGAATTTGTTCACCTTATATGTTTTGTGAGATGATTTTAAAATTAAGTTGATTAAGTGCATTTAGGTTCAAGTAATTTTATGTTAGATTTGGATTTGACCCTAGGCTTGTCAAGTTTACCTTTTCAAGATCATGGCTTCCAGGTCGTGGCGAGGCACAGGGGCCTTCTTTTATCGGATCATCGACCACTTCCTTAGACAAAGCCATTTTCAAGAAAATGATGACTTGACTCACCTAAGACTATTTCCTAGTCTAACTGAAAAGAGGCTCCCCGATACTCAATCTTTTCGAAGGATTTTAGTTGGTTATGTACGTGTTCTAAGTAAGTTCACAAGTTAACAAAAATTCTAAGCATGCAATGGTTTTGCTAAGTAAGCGGGTATACTATTTTAGTGTTAGCTCCCCCTGGACCATTGAACCAATATGGTCTATTCAAATAATGAACTTGATCCTGGGGAATCCAAACCTTGTTAGTCCTTATATGTGAATTTAATAAAACCTTTGGGACCCATGCTTGGACTCTTTGATGACTACGATTTACGATAGACATATAAGACCTATTCGTAGTCTTTGACTTAAATCCGAGTCCGGCTTTGTTGTACACGGCTCTTTGGGTTCCAAGTAGTCGATTAAGGTTCTTAGATCCCAACGTGAACCTTTCCAACCTAGCCTCAACCTCTTGAACTCGTTCTTTCAAGAGAGAATTCTCCTCCTCAAGTTTTTCAATTTGGGTTGAGTTTCCCTCTTGAACTTGACTAGTTGAAGAGGTTAGAGTAGCCTCTTGCTTGAGGGTTTCAACCTCCTCAAGTAACGACTCAACCCTACACTCGGACTTAGTTAATTTCCTAGACAAAAACTTAACCGTATTATGTAAAGTATTAAATAAAGTTCGACTCACTTTAAGGGTATCTTTTGAACCGGATGCGTATCCGTGGCTTGACTTGAAGGTAGCTTCGTAGTCCGAGTCATCCTCAGGTTCTGACTCAAGTTCAGGTTCGGTCTCCGTGTCTGACTCAATCGATTTCGCCATGAAAGCTATGTCTTCTTTGTTGTCCCAAGTTGCATGGAAGGCTTTCCTTGCTCCCTTTTTCTCTTGGTTCTCATTCTTCAATTTCCTCCTTTCTTGTCGAACTATTCTCCGCACAATGTTGACTATTATGGCCTCCTCTTCGGATTCGGATTCGTCTTCGGGTTCGAGTTCATCTACTTGCCTAGTAGGTGGCTTGCTTCTTTGTCCTGCAAGTAGAGCAATACCTCTCTCGGCCCGGACCACGTTAGTTTGCTCATGAAGTTCAAACTCGGAAAATAATTTGTCTAATCTAAGCTTCGAAAGGTCCTTAGAGACCTTGTAGACATCAACCATGGATGCCCACAAGGTAGTCCTAGGAAATGAATTAAGAACGTACCTTAGTAGGTCACGGTTTTCGACCTTGTGTCCGATGGTGTGCAGGCCGTTGACAATGTCCTGGACGCGGGCGTGTAGTTGCGTCGCCGTCTCGTGTTCCTGCATCTTAAGGTTATACAACTTATTTAAAAGAAGGTCACGTTTACATACCTTAGCATCGGACGATCCTTCGTGTAGCTCGATTAGTTTATTCCATAGGTCCTTGGCGCTAATGAATGGTCCGATGCGGTTGAGTTCCTCCTTGGACAAGCCGCATTGCAATATTTGGGTTGCTCTTGCATCGGCTTCGATTTGCCTCTTAGTTGCATTTGTCCACTTGTTGAAATCCAAGGCCTCTCCTTGATCATTGGTGGGTAGAGCAAAGCCGGTTTGGATTATTATCCAAGTCTCGACTTGTGTTTTCAAGAAACACTCCATCCGACCTTTCCAATAACGGAAATCATCTCCGTTAAAGAACGGAGGTCGGGTGGTGCTATATCCCTCAATGTGAGCCATTAAGTATCTTGCAAAACACAAATAAAAACCAAGGGGAATTCCAAGACTTCGTCTTGGATTAGTAATGCGGGAAATAAATAGGAAATAAACAGAATTAAATGAGAAAAATAAGAAACAAAAAAAACTAACAACTTACGACCTTCGATGTCTCCGAAAGGGTACTAAACGTTGGATTTTGGGGCTGGAAACAGCTTGTTACGGGGGTAAACCCCCTGTGAGAAGTGTAGATCTTTCAGAGAGCTTCGATTTGGTGGGTAGATCGTTTCATGAGTCCACTTGTAGCAAAAGTTATGCTCGTTTGATCGTGAGGTACTCCGAAGGAGATTAGTACTTGCAAAAACACAACAAAAAAACTATGTACCAAGACTTGGTCTTGGATTAGTAGTGCGGGAAACAAAACCTAAGAAATATACGAATCGAAAAATACGAAAGAAAATCAAAATGTGCTAGATTGGTGGTTTCACCAAATCTTAGCGCCCCCGCTCTGATACCAATTGTTGGATCGATTTGAAACGCTAGAGGGGGGTGAATAGCGCCCCCGCTCTTTTGAAATGTTCACTTAACTAACTAAAGGTTAAATATGAATCTAACCCAAGATTAATTAATTTCTAAGTCATTAAATTAAATTCATCTCACAATACCTATAAGGATAACTTGGTTGATCATATAGAATGAGTGAGATGGTAAGGACAACAAATTAAAAATGATTTTGAAAACAATTTCAAATTTTATATACACATAAATAGATTCTTAAAACTATTCTTATTGGTTGCCATGATTATTGTGTGTAGTTATATGTAGTTTTCAAAACAACTATGCTTCTTAAAATGATGGTTAGTTGACCAATACTAAAAATCTAAATCTTTAGGTCAACTTTAGATACCTAGACCCTTTGGACACTTAGGTGAGCCTTCCTTATGGCCAACAAGGATGTCCTAAGAGTTTGTCAGACAAAAGGGGAGACCCTCTAGATAAGCCTTCCTTGTGGCTAACAAGGATGTTAGGTTAAAGGGGAGGTTCTAATTGGATAAGCATCATAGAAGTTGTTAAAAAATATTTTTTTTAAAATCACCAATATTTTCTAAATTTAAATCCTTCTTTTGATAATATGCCAAGGGGGAGAGAAGACTTAAGTTAGACAAACTTAGTATCTAGCTACCTCCAGTTTGGCATAAAAACCAATAGACATGAGCCTTTAAAATGTTTTTTTCTTACTCAAAATTTTATAACAATGTTAAAGGTTAGGGGGTCACATTCTAACCTAGGATATACATTGTTGGTGCAGGATCTAGAAACCTAAACTCCTAAGTATTAAAGGAAGTTGAACATATTAAATCAACTTGATTAGCATGTTTAAAAATTCTATTTCTTGGCAATGTACCCAATATAAAGTTATTTTTGATATATGTGGGGAGAGAGAATAAAGTTAAGAGGTTACTTACTTTTTCTTTCCCAAAAGTAATTGTTTTTCAAAATCACCTGGGAGGTACCCTTAAGGGGATGTTTTGAAAAATGACTGTTCAATGTTTACTGCTTATTTTCTCTTAACTTTGAATTGGTTTGCCATAGATCAAAAAGGGGGAGATTGTTGGTGCAGGGGCATTAGAAAATCGAACCTTGATTTTGATGATGGCAAAGATTCAAAGTTAAGCTATTTTGTTATCTCATGTGATATGCTAAGTGTGCAGGAAGTGTTTAAGCTAAGTCAAAGGTCGAGCGACATCCGGAGAATCTCAAGTTGAGAAACCGTGGTGGTCAGACGACACCAGGAGAACCTCGGGGAGTCGAGGAACCTCGGTGACCGAAAGCTGCTGATCGTCAAGAGGACCAAAGGTAAGCTCCGGTGTGTGAAGCGGTGGTAAGGACGTCCCTGCTAGAGGACAATCCTAGGCGCCGATCCGACTAAGGCTTCCGGAGGAATGCCGGAGATCGATCCAAAGGATCACCACACTGCATGGCATTATGCATCTATTGTGCTAATCTTTTATTGCAGGAATTCTCAAGTGCAGTAGTCAACTGGAGATGTCAGCAGTCGACTGCTAAGAGGATCAGTCGACTGATGTAGACGAATCAACCCAGTGCACAAGGTCAAAGAGATAGAGATTGATGCCGCCACCTCAGGATAAGATAAGCCACCACCTCAAGATAAGATAAGCCGCCACCTCAAGATAAGATAAGCTGCCACCTCAAGATAAGATCCACGAGTTTCGGATCTGGATCAGGACAAATTCCAAGGTACAAATCTATAAAAGGAGGGGAGAACTCAAACCCAAATTCAAGAATCTCTCAAGTGCTCGTGCTCTCTACAACGCTACTCCGACCGTGCATCATCTTCTAATTAATTGTCGGTATTATTATTATATTTCTATACTTAATTTGTATAAGGACCGATAAGGTTGTTACCGGCCTTATAATCATTGTAATCGTCTTGTCTCTTACCTCCAACGAGGAAGAGACTTTTAGTGATTTCCCTTTGGAAGCGATCAAGGATCGCAGGGCCTTGGATTAGCAGCCGGTGGGCTGTGAACCAAGTAAAAAGCTTTGTGTCTTTCTTGTATTTATCTTTTGTTTTCCGCTGCATACTTGGTTTTAATCGCCGAAAAAGAAAAGTTTTCACTAACGCTATTCACCCCCCTCTAGCGTTTCAAATCGATCCAACAATTGGTATCAGAGCGGGGGCGCTAAGATTTGGTGAAAACACCAATCTAGCACATTTTGATTTTCTTTTCGTATTTTTCGATTCGTATATTTCTTAGGTTTTGTTTCCCGCACTACTAATCCAAGACCAAGTCTTGGTACATAGTTTTTTTGTTGTGTTTTTGCAAGTACTAATCTCCTTCGGAGTACCTCACGATCAAACGAGCATAACTTTTGCTACAAGTGGACTCACGAAACGATCTACCCACCAAATCGAAGCTCTCTGAAAGATCTACACTTCTTACAGGGGGTAAACTTTGAAAGCTCTCCTTCTTCTTTTTATCCTTATTCCCTACAAAAAGAGCTATACCTTTCTTTTTTGATGAAATATTAGCTTGCTCGTGCAATTCAAATTCACAAAAAAGCTCATCTAATTTAACCAAAGAAAGATCCCTAGAGACCTTATAGGCATCTACCATTGAAGCCCATAAGGTTGTTCTAGGGAAGGCTTGGAGTACATACCTCACAAGGTCTCGATTGTTGACCTTCTCACCTATCACATGTAGTCTGTTGACTACTTCCTTGAAGCGACCGTGCATTTGACTCATGGTCTCATTGGTCTTCATGGAAAAGTTTTGGAGTTGGCCTACCAAAAGGTCCCTCTTGGCTCTCTTTGTCTCTTTTGATCCTTCATTCAATTCGATGAGCTTCTCCCAAAGCTCTTTAGCGGAGTTGAAGGGTCCGACCTTGGACAATTGCTCCTTTGATAGACCACATTGGAGTATGGTCGTTGCCTTTGCATTTGCTTGCACCTTCTTGGCCATGTCTCTCGTCCAATCTTTGGTCGGTATTGACGCTCTAAGTTCGTCGACCGACTTCTCGAATCCGTCTACAATACTAAATCAATTTTCGATGTCATTCATGAGGTAGTATTCCATCCTACCTTTCCAATAGCCGAAGTCGTTGCCGTCGAAGAAAGGAGGCCTCATCGTGCTATACCCCTCCTGGAAAGCCATCGTGCTCCGGTTGATTGTTAGATCTTCTGATGCGATCCAGGCTCTGATACCACTTGTAGGGGATCCTTGGAAGCTAGAGGGGGGGGGTGAATAACTTGTTTTCGTTTCTAAAAAAATGGTTAGCGGAAGCACAACAAAAACAATAGAAATAGAAATGAAAATACAATGCTAACACAAAGTGTTTATGTGGTTCGGAGATAACGCTCCTACTCCACGGTGATCCTTAAGGTGGATCAACCCTAATCAATCTCACTAAGAAGCTTTCTTTTTACAATAACCCTCCTCTTCTTACAAAAGATGAAGATGAAGTTTTGATAGGAGGAGGGGAATTAAAAACACTAGAAAGCTTGGAAAATTCGTGGAGGCTTGAGAGGATGATCAGAAAGTAAGCATTAACCCTCTCAACCACCACAATCCCTCTTTTTATAGAGAGAGGGTTATTTTTCCCGTTGGGCCACGATCAGTCGACTGATGTACAATATCACGATCGCCGCCATTAACGACTTACGAGCAATGCGATTCACGGGATTCATAATCGCCATCATCCAAGACGCACATCACCAATCATGAAGTGATCACCGATTAGTGATCATGGCGCGCAATGAGTGAGACTCCATTCTGTACTCCATGTTCGCTGATCGATCGACTATCATCGATTGTGATCGATTGATGGCGACATCACCATTGCCACGCCAAGGCGTGGATCGCGTCATTTTTTTCATTCCCGACTACCAAGCACCCTAATAGTCAACTGATACATCGTATCAGTCGACTGATACTCGTCAAGTATGAATAATTCATACTTGAATTGACTTCCTAGACCTAGGCTCAACTTTCTAGCTCTTCCTTAAGCCTTGCGCCTTCAAGATCCCTCCGAGTTCGCGACTTGTTCATTCTTTGCGCTTTGCTTCCAAGAGCTTCCTTCGATTTTGTCATGTCTTGAGTTTCCATTTGTCAAAGTGTGCTTGGACTTTACGCTGCAAAGACTACATACTTGGACTTACGCTGTCAAGACTTGCCTTTGGACTTCCTTTGCCAAGGTCCGTTTGAACTTAATGCCGCCAAGACGACATACTTGGTCTTACGCCGCCAAACCTTTTACTTGGACTTCTCTTGTCAAGATCATATTTGGACTTTGCCTTTACCAAGTCTTCATACTTGGCTTTCCCTGTCACTTAAACATGTTCACAATTAGATCACAAAGCATTGTCTAACTTAGATGATTATCCAAACATCAAAACATATAAATGCTTGGGGCATTGTTGCACCAACAATACATGTTGTAGTTACCTGTTATAAAAAATCTTAAAATATGATTATATTTAATTAAAAAATATAATAGTGCTGAAATAGGTATTTTTAAAACGAAAAAAAGTTAGAGGCATTTGGTTAGAAAAAATTTTATTTTTCATTTTCATTTTCTGAGAAAATGAAAAAATGTATTTAGTTGGTGTTTTTTATTTTTGTTTTTCAGAAAATAAAGGAGCATTTTCTAGAAAATTAAAAAATATAAAAAAATTATTTTTTTTTTATTTTCATTTTCCAGAAAATAAAAGAGTATTTTTTAGAAAATTAAAAACACAAAAAAATTATTTTATATTTTTTAGAAAAGAAAAAATAAAAATGAAAAATAAAATTTTTTCTACAAACCAAAGCTCGCTTATCTTTTAACTATTATTTAAAAAAAAAATACATCCTAAGAAAATCATTTTCTTTCAATAAAATGTAGAAGTTCTAGCACATGAAATGGATTGTGGATTGCATATTGATTCAACTCGCATGATTGTTTCGAGTAGTCGAATTCCTTTTCAGAGAGAGAGAGAGAGAGAGAGAGAGAGAGAGAGACTGTGAGGTCCACTCCGACAAGTTTCCGGTCTTTTTCAGCGAGGAATCTTTGCCGTCCCACCGGAGGAAACCAGCTATTTTGCTCTGGAGTTGGCACCATAGCTTCGCCGCTGGTACCAAGTGAAGACTGCAGCGAGTCCGAAACGATAGCAAGCCGGCATGAGGGGGACACCTCGATCCGTGTCGAAGTCCAACTCCATGAAAAAGGCGTTTCCTTTTTTTTTTTTTTTGATGCAGGAGAAGGACGAGTGATTTAAGGGGGCTGATGGGAGGGGCCAAAGCGGCGGCAACAGCAGCAGCCGCCTCAGCAATCGATGACGGTGAGGAAAATGGTGGTACAAAAGACGCGCCTTTGGGCGTGAAGCTGAGGAGAGTCGTCTCGGTGTGCAAAAGGGGCGGCCTTTGCACTCCGACGCCTTCCTGGAAGCTGGAGGAGCTCGGGCAGCCGGACCTCGACAAGGCCGAGCCCCGCCGGCGGTCCGTTTCCGCGCGGACACTCGGTGCGGGTCTTTGGGAAATCCAGGACCTCTTGTCGATGTCGGCGACTAGCCGACGTGACTTCAGGGTCCGTCACCACCGTCGCGATGGGAAGGCGCTCAAGGACCGGCCCGATCCATCGACGTCACGCGAACCCGAGGATGGGGTAAGATTTAAGTTCCTCTTTGAGCTTATACGTTGCTAGATTTCTTTACCTTGATGTTCTTGGAACTGTTCCTTGCCTGGATCTGATACTGTATGCTATGATTGGCTCTGTGCGTGATAGGGAAGGGAGTTTCTCCATCTTCTTAACTTGATTAGAGTTTCCTCTAGGTGCCTTTTTATTCTTTGTGAAGCTATATTTCTTTGCATAATGACATCCTATTCCTAGATGATATTACCTCTATTAAACTATTTCTGATTGAATTGTCGGTTTGGAGCTAATGGATTAAAACTGGAGAAATTTTGAACTTGTGATAATATTGAAACCGTATGATTTGCTGATGGTGTTGGTTGATGAAACTTTGATCCCAATATTTAGCGAAACATGGTTTAAGTAAAAAAAAAAAAAGTAGAGGAGCATAAAGTATTTCTTTGTAGTTTCGTAGGCAGATATGATATACGTTCTGATAGGCATTTGTTAATTCCTCTATCTATCAAGACAGTGGCTACCAGGGAGAAGGAATTTTGTGATGTGAAAAGTAGTGCTAAATTAAGATTCATCAGAAAAAATAAGATCCTTTTAGCTTTACTGATCAAAATGATTGAAAAAATCCTTCATGGCTACAAAGAATAATTGATTAGATTGAAGAACAATTAAAATTGAAATAATTCAAAGCAAACTATTGGTTCTTTCCATCCCAAGTAAGCAATAGAGAAATTGTTGAGGGCTTGTTTACCCGAATGAAAGCAACACGAGCAGAAAAGAGTATGGGATGTTGCACCTGATGGAGAGGGACAACTATCTGTAGTTATTTAAACTTGTTTACCCTCACATAAGGGAAAGAAAAGCATATTTTGTCCATTGGATCATTTACCCAAATAGAAAGCAACAGAGTAAAATATCAAAAGACTAAAATGTGCCCTTTCTTTTTAACAAGGATACATTGTTGGGTCGTCTTATCTGTTTTGCTATCTAGATGTCAATCCTGAGTTTCTTTCATTTTCCTTCATCTTTGAAATCAACGGTAAAATTGTTGCCGTATGATTTTGAGATCATGAGTTCAAATCATGGAAATAGCCTCTTGCAATAAGAAGTAAGGTTTTGTACAATAGACCCATTGTGGTTTGACTTTTCTCTAAAATTCTGTATTGACGGGAGTTTGGTACATCGGAGCCCTTTTTGAAATCAAAGCCTTTTACACACATCTCCAACACTATCATTTGTCATGTCTCTCATCTCCATCACTTTTCGTCACTGAGGTATTTTCCCTTTCTCTTGGTTTAGTGATTTGCCCATGTAGAATGTTTGGATTCTCATCAAAGTTTGGTCTGGATTTTATCTAGGTATTGGGTATATCATTAAGCAATGAGCTTATATTTCCCTACACATACCCCACACATCTGATTTGGCTTTTGGCTACTTTTCTCTTTGTTTATTGTCGATTGCATTGGTAGTTCATCTTCACAACATCCTGTGATCATTTCACAACTCAAGGGTACCTATTTGCCCAAATATTAATGTTAGGGGATAGCAAAATAAACTGAACTCATAAACCATGTAGAACAAACTATTTAATAGATATTAAACACAAGTCTATAAAGAGTAGTCCGATGGACAAAGTTTTCGCCAATATGGGATCTCGGGGAATGGTTTATTGTATGTATCCTTACCCTGCTTTACAAGAGGCTACTTCTGTGACTTGAACTCGTGTTCTTTAGGTCACACGATAACAACTTTACCGTTACGCCAAGACTTTCTTTCATTAAACACAAGTTTATTGATTGTGTGTCAATCCGCAAGCGCACCGTCGTCGTCAAGTAATAAAAATATCGATCCCACAAAGATTGGTCAAGTACCGAATGAGTTCAAGAAAAGATTATCTAGAAGAATAAGTATTTGAATGGTAGTTGGATAAGGAAGGGAAGCAAGCGGTCGAGAAACGATTATATGATGAAATTACGAAGCAACCTTAGGACTTTGGTTTCGCTACAATGTCTATTGTCTTGGTAATTCTCTATTATATCGATGTATTCTTGAAGGAGATTTATCTAAGGCTATCGGATGTCTCTTCCGAGATTAATCCGATGTATTCACCTAACTTGATTTCTACTTTCACAGTGTTAGCTCTTAGAAGGAACTTGTTCGCAATATGGGCACCTATCATGAACCCCAATGGATCCATTCGACAACTATCACTTATTACTCATAGGAACCAAGGTTAGATAAATTGTTATGTTCTAGGATAAGTTTATGGAACTCTCGAGAGGTCTTAATAGCTTTTGAGGTGTTCACACGTAGTTGACCTTGTTCGCAACATGGGTACCTATGACGAGTATCCCAGTGGATCAATCTAGGTGAAAACCTTCAATCGCTATAGCTCCTCTCAATTAGTTTTACAAAACCAGAATTAGAAGAAACATACGAATAGGTGATCAACAAACTCGCAAGATAAACCATACATACCGTAAAACTAATTCAAGAAGTTTACAATCGATAAATAAAAAAGTTATAACAATCCAAGACGAATAAACAAAGAGATACTCTCTTATCCTAAGATCGAGGAGAACTACTCCATGGTTCGGAAGGAAGATAGAAACGAAGTACAACAAGACATTCGACAAAACTAAAAAAGAAAAAGAAGGAAAAACGAGTTTATCGATGTCGGTTGAAGACTTCCTCTGACTTGGGGCTCTTTCTCCACGGCTCCCCAACTCGTGCCTTGATCGTATCCTGAATCTCCAGCCTCCTTCGGAGTATCCAGGATATTTGGAATTTAGAATGCTTTTCTCCTTGGCTATGGGGTCTTGTTATAGACTTTTCCCGAGAGAAAATCGGGAAGTTAGTTGCAAAAAATTCGTAATAGGCTAAGGAAAGTCGGGATTTTGGTTATCCCGCGGCACGACTGTGCCATTTGGCACAACCTGGGCCTACCAGGTGCTGTGGAGACCTGGCACACCCCGGAATCGGGCGTGCTGAAAAGAACTGGGCACGGGCATGCCCCCTAGCACATCTTGGGCGTGTTGGACACTGGGAAGTCCGGAAAATGACCGTTGTGGCTCCGTTTGCTCCCCGTTTCGTCGTGGTTTTCCTCCATGGCTCTATTATGTCTTTTTTTGTCCTTCCTGAGAGTAAAAACATAGAAACCTAAGTTATCTGAGCCAAAAAGATAAAAAGAAAGTAAATACAAGGTTTTATGCATGATATGTGAATGAAACACTAGAAAAACATGGTAAATAAACCGAAAATATGCGTATGATCCACACTCATCATTTATACAAAGGAAAAAACAAGTATAATCAAGCAAAAGTAAATGCTTTTGATATGCCATAAACCTTTGACTTTGGATGTCTTAAACTAACTAGCACAAATACTAACAAGCAAATTTCAAAATCTTATCCATCAAGCACAATCGAGTAAAAATGAATGGTATTACATATGTTTTTAGCAGTCGGCTTCATATGTCATATAATGACAGATAGAAATACTAACAACACAATTCAAGTTTGTAGCCCTCAAGTTCAATTAAGCAGCACTAAGATCTTTGACTATAGTTTATCCACATTATAGTGCGCCCCGCATAACATTAACTATGTGGTCCTTAATAAGACATCTTTATGCCCAGTCTGCATTTTTTGATTTTCATTAATACTGGCATCACTTTTTTTGGCTTTTAGTTAGTTCTCTGTCAATTTCGGCAATCAATGCCTAGTCCAGATTCATGCTCATAATCAATTGTGTAAGATGCAACATACCAAAATAATGTCAACACCAAAATCACTGGGATATTGTCAGTATTTCACTATCAATGATGGTAGCAAATCAAAGGCTCTTTCAATGATTTTCCAAAGTGATGCTTGTCTATGGTTGAAAAATTCCTATGCCAGTCCATGTCATGAATACTAACGTGACAACACACTCTTTGATAAAAGGTAATTAAGGCAATTTTTTTTAGCATGAACTCCAAAATGTACAAATTAATTTTACATAGTATCAAGATGAATTGTACAAATGCTTTGATTATTCATTGTGACATATTAGGAATTATAGACCATGCATAGGAATTATATTACCTTGAGGGGTTTTCAAGTTATTGCATCTAGACAAAGGCATTTTTAATAATTCAAGAATCTGAAGTTTTCACTTTCCGCCTATGTGAATTTCATGTCAATTGAACATGCAGTCAAAACATTAGTAGCTGACAAATCCATGAATGTGAAGGATGCTAGTCTTGTATTGCTTTGAAAGATATAACACAACTCTATTCTTGATATAGTGGGCGATCAATATAAGAATTCAGTAACTTTCTCCTTGATGCTTGCATATCAAATTAGTTTTCATCGCCCAATTTCCTTAGTAGTTCACATAATTGTGCGAAGGCTTTGTAACTAACCCTAAGAATATTCCAACAAGTCAATGACAAGGAAGTAAGTTTGAATAATATTGCTCATTGTGTCTTGTCTTTGTACTCATTGGTTTCTGTAATTGCATGTCTAATGTTAACATTTAGGACATGTAGCTTTCCATAACCTTATCTATATACATCATAAAAAACCAAGAACAACCATTTGATTTATACGATCCCATCCTTCAACAAAGCTGCCATTTGAATTATCATTATTGATTGAAGTAGAATTTTCATTTGAGCTATCCTCAGTGGTACTCTCTTTGGATACCTTGTGAAACACTAACCAAACAAAAGTGTTCATTAAGTTTAGTTGGCCAAGTAAGTATTCTTTATTAATTAACCAAATATTTTTAGCCGCTTTTCTCTTTCTTCTCTGTTAAAGCTTTTCAGCAACAAAAATTAAACCAATAGAGAAGAATGATCAAACCAACAGGTTAATAGTTAGCATAAATTATATCAACAAAGAATAGTAGTTTGAATATGATCAACACATAGCAAAGGCTAGCATGTAAAAAACATTGTTTCTTTGTGAACAAGCACGGATAATCAAGTAATCTGTTACATACGGATATCAAGCAGACTCAGAAAAAAACTCAAATGCAAAAACGTTTTTTCTGTAAACCCTTCCATAATAGGGAAGTTTTGTCTCGGTTTTTGGGCATTTCATGGTTTCTGATTTCTAGTTCTGTAAACTCACGAAGATTATAAGAAAAGATGTTTGTCTAGGTCAGTTCTAAACTAGCAATGTTGCTCCACTGCCATACCAAATGTCTGCAGGAGGTGTTGCAGTTGCTCGACCTCAAACCGAGGACCCTGCTGCAACCTTGCTGCTCCATCTGCTGTAAGATATCAATCACAACCTATCCTTATTTTGGGAAGAATAAGGGATAGATGAGACTTTTTACTAACATTTCCTCTCCCAAATTGGCAAAAGATTTTATTGAAAATTGGTTTTTCTAACTAATGAAATTGAGTAGGATTATGAACCATCTATCTAGCAAGTGGATTGTCATAAAATTAATTTTTTGAATGGATGAGAGAAGAGAAATTAATATCTAAAATTAAGCTATTTGAATGATGGAACAAACAGGTATCTTCAGAATTAATCCACGTCATTTTTGTGATTGAACAAAAGCACAAGCTCAAACCATGAGCATTGTTCATAAATACTAACCGAGTATGTGTGAATATAAACTTACTTGGGATAAAAAAAAAGTGAGCTTACCTAGGGATCTAGTAAACTACTTGTCTAGGGGAATAGGTCTAACACCTAATATATATGAATCGAATAGTGCTAATCAAACCATGCTAACTGGAGATCCCAAGATTATAGTTCAAAAGCGACAACTTAGTTATAATATTCAAGGCACTTAGGATTAAATTACTCCAACTCATTCTCAGTATAGATTAAGTGTGAGTTGCACATGGGTAAAAGTTAAAGAAAGGTTTTTAATGGTTCATATATCATACCGATGAGGGTGTGATGTAATATTGCAAAATAGAGATCATCTATATAAGTGTAGGCCTTCAAATGTTTGTCCATTCCCAAAATGGGAATCACAAAGAATTGATAAAAGTCTAGGGATGCTATTGTGGGAATATGAATGTCTTGGTTTACATCAATAATTGAAGAGTTCAAAACATAGTTCACTAAGCATGAAAATTTAAAACCACAAGGTAGCTATTCATAATTTCTATTCATGTGGAGATTGTTAACCAAGATGACACTCAAGATGTCCTCGAGAATAGAGCTAATGCTCATTTGTCTTACATTGATCTCCATATTCGAAAGAACTTAATATTGAGACTCTTGCTAATCGAGAGTGGAATCAAACTAGTGTTCAAGGTTAACATCATACTTGGTAAGAATAAAGACTTCGTGAGGAAGTAATACCTAGAGTTCTAGAGAGAGGGTTATTCAAATTGAATGCAATCCTTATAACTTGTGCAATATGACTCTTATAATTACTCATTTGATAGAGTTGTGTGAATTATGACGATCATTTGGAGCATGTCATCTTCAACAGTTTATGCAAATTGGTAAAACTGGAATTGTTGTCAAGTATTGAGTTCAACTCAAGATATAAGTGCAAGACTTGTGCAGATGTTAAAGTGGCCGAATTGCCCTTTGTATCGATAGAAAGGAGCATTGATTCCACCTCTAGAATTGATTGACAATGATAATTGTGATAAAAAATTCATGTAAATAAGAGGTGGAAAAAGGTATTTCATCACCTTTATCAATGTTTGTATGAGTTATTGTTATGTATACTTGCTAAGAAGTGAGGACGATGCTCTTAGACGTATTTAAACACTATAAAAATGAGGTTAAAAATTAATATCAAGATTATCCTTAGTGATCAAGGGGAATAGTAGGGCATCATTTGAGAACTTTACTTCAAGATGGCCCATCATTCACTGAATAACTATACCTTATATCAATTAACGATCTTATGGAACACAAAATGTAAACTACAAAGTTTAATGAATGCTTTGTCGATAAGTTTAGGATTACCTAAGAATTTGTAAGGAAGTTCTCCTTTTTTTAGCTTACCGCATTTTCAACAAGCCACATCGAGACAAGAATGAAATTGCCTATAAATCATGGACTAAAACTGCAAGGTAACAATAAGTAATTAAAATTAAATCTAAAATAGTTAGTTGCATATTTATCTGATATACAAGTAACAATAGTGCATACCATTTTTTGGTATACAAATAAGAAATAATGGATGTGCATAAATGTTGGAATGTCCTAGGAGCATGTGCAGTGGAAAAAAGTAAATAAAACAATTTTATTTTCTCCCAGACGTCCTCTGGGGACCAGGATTTTTTGCTTTGACATAATCACACAATAAAGAAAGGAGAAGAGAAGCTTTATACCTTCGGGATTCTTTTTGAATCCGTAGAAACAAGGAGCAAAGTTGACAAGCTTTGCCTCTACCGGTATCCACGCCGAGCTCTCTAGGGACAACTCTAGGAGACACAAGTTTTCACCTCCGGTTGATGCTAGCCAACTGATGGAGGCGAGAAGGAGAGAGGAGGAAGAAGCGACTCACAAAACCCTAAAAAAACTTTCTTCCAAAAATTAGCATGATATATATATATATATAGGGCATAATAAGAGTATTAAACGAAACAATCTTACCATAATTAATATTTAATTAAAGGTAAGAAAACCCAGAAAATAGCCTAGCTCGAAACCCCTTGAAACGACAACCCGATCCACGGCCATGGAGTGTTCCATGATCAGGCCATTGAGAGCTTCCACAACCGTGGAGCACTCTGTCGTGGCCACTTTCTGGTCATGTCGGCCATGACCATGGAGGGTTCCACGGTTAGGCCATGGAGACCTCTATCGTGGCCATGTTGGGCCCTTTTCCACTCCGTTTATGTCTGTCTTTGCCTGGTTTAACTAAGTATAACCTCTCTCTTTGAGAATCTCATTCCCAAACTTGTTTCACATCCTTAGATCACCTGCATTGCGTGTGACCCAATAGGTTCTCGGCTATGTTGATCATTCATAATTAACCCATTAATTATGAATAGATCATGAGTACACCTCCTAATTGACCAGAAAATCTAAATCGACTTCAGAATGTTTCTGACCCTTCAGCAGCTTCAGTTGTTAGTGCCTTGTTCCTTTCACTCATCCTATATCCACTTGGTTCAGGACATAATCTATGTGCTCGTTCCCACTAGGTTGACTACATCACATTTAGTTTAAGTTAGTTTCTTTGTCCTGTGGATTCAAGTTACTCTTACATGTTCCCAAGAAGACTATCTTCTTAACATACTTGCTCTGGCTAGAGACCTCTGAGTAACAACCTTGACAAGAGGCCTAGGGTATACATCTCCCTTTTACAGGAGTGGTGAATTCTCTGTGGGCTATTCAAACATCTTCGATCACTTTGACTTATATCCAATCAATCCGGAGTTGCACCTTCTATGGAAATGGCTGTGAAGAAGTCAAAGTATAAGGCACTATGATTAAGATGACTTGAATACCTCAAGTGTAAGGAATTTCATACTCGAGCTGCAATGAGATCTTCAATGACATAAAAAACCATATGAAGTCTCATAGCAGGTCACTCCAATGAATTAGTTACCCTAACTAGCATCCATATGTTCACTCTCAGCATCCATATGCTTCCATTTAGTGAGTACCGAATACTTGGATAAACCAAGGAGCATAACATGTGCTAGTCATTTAGAATTGATGATGTCCAATCTCATCAATCCATCGATTAAGGATAATTTCAATACTTACATATTTACACATGATGAGATACCCACTAATTATGGTCCAATCATAATTTCTCTTATGTTATACATCGTATTGTGGACTTCAGTAAATGAGTTTGAGATCTAATCAAGTACACAGATAATGTACACTCGAATAGTGAATTTTATTAATAACTTCTAAGGCTATTGCCTTAGAACACCCCTTAATTACATCATACTCCACTTGATCTACAGTTAATCGCCTTGGTATCTAACCATAGGTCTTTATATGCCTCTCGAACTTTTATTGGGGAAGAGGCTTTGTCAAGGGATTTGTTAGATTCCTTTTGGTGGGAACTTTCTTTATTTGTACATCTTTTCTACCTATGATCTCTCTGATTAGATGGTAACGGCGAAGTACGTGTTTGGATCGCTGATGAGACCGTGGTTCCTTTGTCTGTGCAATGATGCCATGTTGTCGTGGGGAAGAGACTTTGTTAAGGGATTTGCTAGATTCCTTTTGGTGGAAACTTTCTCTATTTGTACGTCTCTTCTACCTATGATCTCTTTGATCCGCATAAATCATTGCATACCCAGTGATTGACTTCATAGTCCACCTTGTTATAGGTGACGTTTGTCGATATCAAAGTATACAACTCTTTATGTAGGGAACCGTAGTGATTTCAGGTCTAAGGACTATTTATACCAATAGCCACTATGAGAATGTTTATGACACTCATATGATAATCTATGAAACATTCTCATGGCGGGTCAGTTCAGTATATATTATCTAATATATACCCATGTGTCAACTTGATATCCTATATCCACGACTTATGAGATTAAGTCATTAGTTGACCTACATGCTAGTCTCAACGTATTAATATTATCCTTGTATATTAATACTTGATTAGGAACAATTACGAGTAGTGTTCTATATATATCTACAATATCCCACTATCAAGTCACCAACTTAATATACCGTAGACTAGAACCAACTACCATAGGATATTATTATATTTATTTAAATGACACATCAATGAAGTAAATACAATAACCATAAACTTTGCTTTTATTATGAAATATGATACAAAAGTTCTCTTACAAACCATCTCATAATTGACACTTAGGGCTAATACTAACAATCTCTCACTAGCACTAATGCCAATTATTGAAATATCTAATATCCAGTGACCTAGTGTGACCATCATGCTTCCTCTGTGCCAAAGCCTTAGTCAAAGGGTCCGCAATGTTAGCATCGGTCGGTATTCTGCATATTCTCACATCCCCTCTATCGATGATCTCTCGAATGAGGTGGAATCGCCGTAGTGTGTGTTTGGATCACTGATGAGAGCGAGGTTCTTTAGCCTATGCAATAGCTCCATTGTTATCACAATAGAGGTCTATAAGGCTCATTATGCTAGGAACAACACCAAGCTCGGAAATAAACTTTCGGATCCAAACAACCTCTTTTGCTGCAGCTGAAGCAACAATATACTGGGCCTCTGTAGTAGAATCAACTACTGTGTCTTGCTTTAAATTCTTCCAGCTCACAACATCACTATTTAAGCAAAATACATTCCCTGACTGCGATCTAGAATCATCCTTGTCAGTTTGGAAGCTTGCATCGCTGTATTACAACGAGCTCCTCATCGCCTCCAAATATCAAGAAATAATCTTTTGTTTTTCTCAAGTATTTAAGAATATTCTTAATTGCTGTCCAGTGACCTTCATCTGGATTTGATTGGTATCTGCTCATCATTCTTAACGCATACTAGATGTTGGGGCGAGTACATAACATGACGTACATGATAGATCCTATAGCAGATGCATAAGGAATCTGATCCATACGATCTCTTTCTTCCTTATAAGAAGGGCATTGAGCATTCGAAAGGCTTACACCATGTGACATCGACAGGAATCCCTTCTTATAATTCTGCATAGCAAAACGATTAAGTACCTTGTCAATATATGTACTCTGACTTAGACCAAGCAGTCTCTTAGATCTATCTCTATAGATCTTGATGCCCAATATATAAGCTGTTTCTCCTAAGTCTTTCATTGAGAAACAGTTCCTAAGCCAAGTCTTTACAGACTGTAGCATAGGAATATCATTTCTAATGAGTTATATGTCATCTACATACAAGATGAGAAAAACAACTGTGCTCTCACTAACCCTCTTGTAAACACAAGGTTCATCTTCGTTTTTTATGAAACCAAACGTTTTGATCGCATCATCAAATCGAAGATTCCAGCTTCTAGAAGCTTGCTTTAAACCATAAATGGACCTTTGCAACTTACATACTTTTCCAACATCCTTTGGATCTATAAAACCCTCAGGTTGTGTCATGTACACATCCTCAAGTAGGTTTCCATTAAGAAATGCAGTTTTGATATCCATCTGTCAGATCTCATAATCATGGTAAGCTGTAATAGCAAGCATGATCCGAATAAATTTAAGCATCGCAACTGGTGAAAAAGTTTCATCATAGTCAATACCATGAATCTACTTGAATTCTTTGGCTACCAATCACCCTTTATAGGTATGCATATGACAATCAATGTCAGTCTCTCTTTTAAAGACCCACTTACGCCTAATGAGTTTGACCCCTCCAGGTAAATCAACCAAGGTCGATACTTGGTTAGTGTACATGAATTCAATTTCGGACCTCATGACCTTTAGCCATTTCTCAGAATCTAGGTTTATTATAGTTTCTTGATAGGTTGTAGGCTCTCAACAAGTATTACATCACCGTGGTCATACAAGAGAAAAGAATATCTCTCAGGTTGACGACGTATCCTATCAGATCTGCCCAGAGCATGGTCTACTCGAACAGATTGTGCCACAACTTCATGTGGTGCATGTTTGATTTCCATCAAGGTTTCATGACTATCTTGTGTATCTCGAATTTCTTCAAGATCAACTTTACTCCCACTAATTCCTTTAGAAATAATTTTTTTTTTCAGAAAGATACCATTTCTGGCAATAAACACTTTGCCTTGTGTGGGATTATAAAAGTAATATTCCTTAGTTTCTTTGGGATATCTAACAAAATCTGATTTGGGTCCTAATTTATCTAAGACTTGACGTCTAACATAAGCCTCACAAGTCCAAATCTTCATAAAAGACATCTTGGGACTCTTTCTAGTCCATATCGTATATGGTGTCGTTATGATTGCCTTAGATGGAACGCGACTAAGAGTGAAAGCAGCGGTCTTTAGAGCATATCCCCAGAAGGAAGAAGGAAGATCTGTCTGACTCATCATCGATCGTACCATATCTAATAGAGTACGATTTCTCCTTTCTGATACACCATTTCACTGTGGTGTTCCAGGTGGAGTGAGTTGAGATTGTTAGACTCTCCGAGCCGCAAAAACCGCTTTTTGCGTTGCGGAAATCTCGAAAGTCGGCCACGGATCCGTGCGAAGATAAATAAAATAGATTCATGTACATGTTTAGAAACACTAGATCTACCTTAGATCTACATGGGGAGAGCGTTACCCTTGTAGCGACACCCTTCGCTTATCCCGCTCGTCCAAGTGGTTGCCGGATCTCGTAGAGTGTCAAGTGTACACTCCTCTACACGTATCCACATGGACAAAAGGTGGAGAAGACCACTTAGAGTATGCTAGCACCCTTGGAGGTCACGACAATGGAGGATGAGGGAGAGAGCAAGAGAGGAGAGGAGGAAGAAGATGAAATCAATTCACCACTTACTCATTCAATCCTTAGCCGACCACATTAAGGAGGGATAAATACCTCCATGTAATACCAAGAGCCATGACTCTTGGTCTTCCCCATGAGGTGGCACACCATGATGTGTCCATGATGATGTGGAACATCATCATTGGCCGACCCCTATGCCAAGTCACTATGAAGTGACATTTGGTCAAGTCAAACTTGACCCTTCATCTTCCCTCTCAAGTCAAGTCAAACTTGACCTCTTATCTCCCATGGTTGATCAAATTCAACCTTTGATTCAAGTCAATTTAATTTAATAAATTTCTATTCATTAGTTTAAATTGACTCAATAAATCAAATCTAAATTAGACTCATTCAGCACTTGAATCAAATTGAGTCCAACTCAATTAGTCTAATTTGGATTACTCTTAATCCAATTTAGTTCATCACATGAACCTAATCCTCTTGGTCCATTATATGAACCTAATCTCCATCTAATTGCTCTTTGTGTGTGACCCTATAGGTTCTTGTAACGTTGGCAATGCTCCTAATCCTATTTAGAAACATAAGCAATGAGCGGTATCTAGCAACACATCATTGCTACCCAAGTTACAAGAATGTTAAGATCCAACATCACCTTTGTGACTACTAATTGTGACTCTCACAATATGTGATAATGTTCCTCTATCCTTGACATCTAGATTGACCAATTGAGGCATAGACCGTATCATCCTCTGTACAATCTATATATTGAACTCCAAGTAGACTCACTCTAATCAAATGAGCTCAATATCTCATATTGACTCATTTGTGCATGACCATACACTTAGTGATCTCACTCCATCAAGAATCATGATGTCACTCCCGTTATATAGGAGGGATAGATCCCATCTACATCATTCACATCCCTCAGCATAATTTGTTACATACCCAGTAATCGCCTTTATAGTCCACCCATTTACGGGTGACGTTTGACGAAGCCAAAGTATGCAACTCCTTATGTAGGGAACCATGGTGACTTCAGGTCTAAGGACTAATAGTCACGTGAGAAAGTATATGACACTCATATAACGATCCATGATACTTTCTCATGGCGGGTCATTCAGTATACATTCTCCAATGCATATCCATGTGTCAACTTGATATCTCATATCTATGACTTGTGAGATCAAGTCATCGAGTTGACCTACATGCTAGTCTCTTCGCATTAATATTGTCTCTGAATATTAATATTTGACTAGGAATGATTAAGAGTAGTATTCTCTATATCATCTCATTATCGATTCAACCAATCGATTAATATAAATAAGAGCCTTCTACTCAAGGACGCTATTATACTTTGCTATTTGGCACCAATACAAGTATAATAACCATAAAGCAATGCCTTTATAAATATATATAGGAATATGATACAATAAGTTCATACAACAATCATCACATGATCGGGTCTAGGACTTTTACTAACAATCTCCCATTAACACTAGTGCCAATCACTGTAGTATCTAATACCCAATGACTTAGTGTGACCATCATGCTTTTCCTGTGCCAAAGCCTTGGTCAAGGGATCTGCGACGTTAGCCTCTATGGGTACTCTGCAAATCTTCACATCTCCTCTATCGATAATCTCTCGAATGAGATGGAAGCGCCGTAGTATGTGTTTGGTCCACTGGTGTGAGCGAGGTTCCTTAGCCTGCGCAATCGCTCTATTGTTGTCACAATAGAGCTCTATAGGATCTGCTATGCTAGGAATCACCCCAAGCTTAGTAATGAACTCATGATCCAAGTCGCCACCTCACGCCTCGATGCAAAGAATATACTCGACCTCTATCAGAATCAACAATCGTGGTCCGTCAACTCTTCCACCACACCACACCATTTAAGCAAAACACGAACCTCGATCGCGATCTATAATCATCCTCGCATTGAAGTCGACATCATCAGAACCCTTTACAGCTAGTTCCCCATCACCTCCAAATATCATGAAATATTCTTTAGTCCTTAAGTACTTAAGAATATTCTTAACGACTATCCAGTGACGCTCACCTGAATCTGACTGGTATCTGCTCGTTATGCTCAAAGCATACGAGACATCAGGACGAGTATATAGCATGACGTATATGATAGATCTTATGGCAGATGCATAAGGAATCTTATCCATGCAGTCTCTCTCCTCTCTAGAAGAGGGACTTTGAGTCTTCGAAAGACTCACACCATGTGACATCGGCAGAAATCCCTTCTTGGAATTCTGCATGGCAAACCGTAGTAATACCATGTCAATATATGTACTCTGACTTAGGCCAAACAATCTCTTAGATCTATCTCTATAGATTTTGATGCTTAGAATACAGGTTGCTTCACCTAAGTCCTTTATTGAGAAACACTTCCCCAGCCAAGTCTTCACAGACTGTAGCGAAGGGATGTCATTCCCAATGAGTAGTATGTTATCCACATACAATACAAGGAAGACAACTGTGTTCCTATTAACCCTCTTATAGACACATGATTCATCTTCATTTTTGATGAAACCAAACTGTTTGATTGCATCATCGAATCGAAGATTCCAGCTCTGAGAAGCTTGCTTTAGCCCATAAATGAACCTTTGCAGCTTGCATACTTTGCCAGTATGCTGTGGATCTACAAAACCCTTAGGTTGTGTTATGTACACATCCTCAAGCAAGTTTCCATTCAGAAACGCGGTTTTGACATCCATCTGCCATATCTCATAATCGTGGTACGCTGCAATAGCAAGTATGATCCGAATGGACTTAAACATCGCAACTGGAGAAAAGGTTTCATCATAGTCAATACCATGAATTTGCTTGAAACCTTTAGCCATCAATCGACCCTTATAGGTATGCGTAAGTCCATCCATGTCAGTCTTTCTCTTAAAGACCCACTTACATCCAATGGGTTTGACGCCTTCAGGTGGATTGACCAAAGTCCATACTTGGTTGGTGTGCATGGGTTCCATCTTGGATCTCATGACCTCTAGCCATTTCTCAGAAGCTGGGCTCCTCACAGCTTCCTGATAGGAGGTAGACTCATTTTCAACGAGCATAATGTCATCATGGTCAGACAAGAGAAATGAGTATCTCTCAGGCTGACGACGTACCCTATCAGACCTGCGAAGAGGTAGGTCTACCTGAACAAGTTGTTGTTCCACAACTCTTTGTGCAACAATCTCATCATCCACAACACTTTGTGGTTCCTGTTCAACCTCTATCTCGACCTCAGTGCTATGGTCCATATCTTGAATTTCTTTAAGATCGAACGTACTCTCACTAATTTTTCTAGAAACAAAGTCCTTTTCTAGAAATACCTCAGTCTTTGCCACAAACATTTTGTGCTGACTGGGAATGTAGAAGTAATATCCCTTCGTTTCCTTGGGATATCCAACAAAATAACACTTATCGGATTTGGGTCCTAGTTTGTCTGAGACTTGACGTCGAACGTAAGCTTCACAACCCCAAATCCTTATGAAAGACATCTTGAGATTTTTCCCTGTCCATATCGTATATGGTGTCTTTATCACAGCTTTGGATGAAACATGATTAAGTGTGAAGGCTGCTATGTCTAGAGTATATCCCCAAAAGGATATAGGAAGATCTGTGTGACTCATCATAGATCATACTATATCTAATAGGGTACGATTTCTCCTTTCGGATACACTATTCCACTATAGTGTTCTAGGAGGAGTGAGTTGAGATAGAATCCCACACTCAGCTAGATAGTCACGAAACTCATGGCTAAGGTATTCACCACCTCGATCTGATCGAAGTATTTTAATACTCTTGCCAAGCTGGTTTTGTACTTCATTCTTGAATTCTTTGAACTTTTCAAAGGATTCTGACTTATGTGTCATCAGATACACATAACCATATCTACTGAAGTCATCAGTAAATGTAATGAAGTATCTATAACTACCTCTAGCAGCAACATTGAAAGGGCCACACACATCACTATATATAAGTCCTAACAAGTCGGTTGCTCTTTCGCTGTGTCCACTAAAGGGAGTCTTGGTCATCTTGCCTAGAAGGCAAGACTCGCATGTCTCATATGATTCAAAATCAAATGAGTCCAAAGAATCCATCCCATGGAGCGGGATGTTTAACTCATTTACGCGACTGCGATAACGCCAGAGATAGGTTCGTCTAACTCATTTGACTTGAACCTTTTGGTACTTATGTTATAGATGAGATTCTCTAAGTCTAGAATGTAGAGTCCGTTCATCAGAGGTGCACTACAATAGAACATTTCATTTAAATAAACGGAACAACATTTGTTCTTTATTATAAATGAAAAACTTTTCTTGTCTAAACAAGAAACTGAAATGATATTCTTTGTGAGAGCAGACACATAACAACATTCATCTAATTTTAGTACAAGCCCAGAGGGAAGAGATAGAAAATAAGTTCCTACAACAACAACAACAACCCTTGCTCCATTACCTACTCGTAGGTCTACCTCGCCCTTCGTCAATGCCCTGCTATTTCTCAGTCCCTGTACATTAGTACAAATGTGAGAAGCACATCCGGTATCAAATACCCACGATGAAGAAATAGATAGATTGACTTCTATAACATATATACCCGAAGTAGAAGTCTCACTTCTCTTCTTCTTAAGATCTTCCAGGTATGCTTTGCAGTTCCTCTTCCAGTGTCCAGCTTCCTTACGGTGTAAGCAAGTCCCTTCCTTGGCCACCCCTCCTTTAGGTTTCAGTGCATTGCCTTTGCCCTTGGCTTGGACTTTCCCTTACCTTTAGGCTTACCCTTGCCTTTCTTTTTTGCACCATCAAAATGGAGTCGGGCTTTGCCTTCTTAAGGTTGAGCTCAGTAGTTTTCAACATGTTAAGCATCTCAGGCAGTGACTTATCAATTTCATTCATGTTGTAATTCATGACAAATTGGTTGTAACTTTCTGGCAAGGATTACAAGATCAAGTCAGTGGCCAGTTCTTGGCCAAGTGGGAATCCCAACCTCAGTAGGTTTTCTATGTACTCAATCATCTTGAGTACATATGGACCTACGGGAGTTCCATCTTGCATCTTGCACTGAAATAGTGCCTTAGAGATCTCGTATCTCCCGTGCCTTGCTTGTCCTTGATACAGCTGACGAAGATGTTCAACCATATCAAAAGCATTCATCAACTCATCAAATAACATTTACTTAGTTATTTGACACCAATACAAGTAAGTATAATAACCATAAAACAATGCCTTTATAAATATATATAGGAATATGATACAATAAGTCCATACAACAATCATCACATGATCGACTCTAGGGCTTTCACTAACATTATTATCCCAAACTCAACTAGATGGTCATGAAACTCTTGGTTAAGGTATTCCCCACATCGATCTGATCGAAACATCTTAATACTCTAACCAAGTTGATTTTGTACTTCATTCTTGAATTCTTTGAACTTTTCAAAAGATTCAGATTTGTGTTTCATAAGATACACATAACCATATCTATTGAAATCATCAGTAAATGTAATGAAGTACTGGTAGGCTCCTCTAGTTGCTACTTTGAAAGGGCCATAAACATTAGTATGTATGAGTCATAACAAATCATTAGCTCTCTCGTTATGTCCACTAAGAGGAGCCTTTGTCATCTTGCCTAGTAGACAAGATTTGCATACCTTATATGATTCAAAATCAAATGAGTCCAAAAGTCCATCCTCATGGAGTTATGATATGCGACTCTCATTTATATGACCCAAGCGACAATGCCAGAGATATGTTTGGTTCAAATTATTAGATTTGAACCGTTTGGTATTTATGTTATAGATTGAGTTATCAAAATCTAGAACATAGAGTCCATTTACCAGATATGCAATACAATAGAACATTTTATTTAAATAAACAGGACAACTTTTGTCCTTTATTATAAATAAGAAATCTCTCATGTCCAAACAAGAAATAGAGATAATGTTCTTAGGTATGACAGATACATAATAACACTCTTCTAGTTTTAAGATAAAATCACTGAGCAAAGATAAAGAATATGTTCCTACAGCTATAGCAGCAACTCTTGCGTCATTGCCTACGCGTAGGTCCACATCTCCTTTTGTTAATGATCTACTATTTCTCAGGCCCTGTATATTAGTACAAATGTGAGAAGCACAACCGGTATCTAATACCCATGAAGAAGAAATAGATAGATTAACTTCTATAACATATATATCTGAGGCAGAAGTCGCACTTTTCTTTTTCTGAACTTTCTCTAGGTACTTTTTGCAATTCCTCTTTAAATGTCCGATCTCATCACAATGGAAACAGGTTCCTTCCTTAGACACCCCACCTTTAGGTTTTAATGCTTTGACCTTGTCTTTATCTTGGGTCTTACCCTTTCCTTTGAGCTTCTTTTTGCCTTTGCTCTTTTTAACCATGAATACATTACCAGGTTGGATCTTCTTAAGATTGCTTTCAGCAGTCCTCAAAATGCTTAACAACTCAGGCAAAGACTTGTCAATTTTATTCATGTTATAGTTCATGACAAATTGACTATAGCCTTCAGGCAATGATTGCAGAATAAGGTCAGTGGCCAACTCTTGATCCAATGGAAATCCCAATTTTTCAAGATTCTCAACGTACCCAATCATTTTGAGTACACGAGTTCTTACAAGAGTTCCTTCTTGCATTTTGCATCCAAATAATGCCTTTGACACCTCAAATCTCTCGTGCCTTGTCTGCCCTTGATACAGTTGTTTAAGATGTGCAACTATATCAAAAGCATCCATGTTCTCATGTTGCTTCTGAAGCTCAAAGTTCATAGTAGCAAGCATAAAACATGCCACATCTAATGCATCATCTTGATGCCTTTTATCAGCATGAGTGGCAGTAATGGCGGGTGGTTCAAAAATGGGTTGCTCTAGGACATACAGTTTTCATTCTTGCTTGAGAACAATTCTCAAGTTTCTGTACCAGTCCAAGAAATTAGCTTCATCGAGCTTGTCCTTTTTCAAGGATAGATCGCAGAGAGAGAGAGTATTTGACGTATTTGTTGACATGGTGATTCTACAAAAGGAAATGCAGAAATAAGCATCATATTTCAATCATTTAATTATGTCTTTAATTAAATGAGTTTTCCACTTCACAAGTGGAGTAAGATCCATATTATACTTCATCTTGAGTTAACTTTGGCTAATCGCCCAAGACTTATATAACTTAGGTAGACACTATATACCAATTACACCATGTAACTCTTGTATAGAACAACACTATTTGTTCGTTTACTCATCGCATGAGATATGCCTCTAAGTTTTTCAATCTAATTGAGATAACTCAGTTAGGTCATACCCAAAGTTCAATAGTCGGACATCATAATTGTCCAGTTGTACTATGCCAAGATAAATCGAGTCACTTTGCTTTGACAAACAGGACTTCAATTGATTGAGATAGTCGTGAGTACTAAACTTTGGTAGACATATATTTGTTGACCTAATTATGATAACCAATTTAATTATGCATGCATCACATACAATCATAATCATGACACATATCACATATATGCTAAAAAGAAATACGACATGGTTATGACCCGTAATCTACGATCTTCTCAAACCAATGAGAAAATCAATGGGTCAACCTAGGGATAACATCTTCTCCAAGTGCGTCCTTTGGTTGTCGTGTGTTGTTAACTACATCTTCCTTTTTCATCTTCATCCAGTAGACTAGTACTAGTTAACATGTACATTACAATGGAGAAACCTCAAGTTCTATTCGAGGATAAATTAATAGTACAATTGAAAATATATAAGTGGAAGGCACGACACGTAGGCCGTATTATGAATTACAACATGCACACACACATACATCTAATCATATTGGGGTAAAGGGGCTATAACCATGCACCATAGCATAAATCATTCACAAAGATCTATGACACGTAAAGTTTATTATGATGCAAAACACGATTTATAAGCCGCTACGCTACGGCGGTCTCGTTAGCCGGTTAGCGGGGCGAGTCGGCGCGCCTCTTGCGGGGCACAACTCATTAGATGAGTTGCTGCCCTTAGTCCATCAGGATGAACTCGAGAACCCTTGATATCGCCGTTCGTAGCAACAAAACAATTTCGTTGACAATCAGTACACTTGCTGATCGGATAGCAACTAGTATTGTTGCTAAGCACGTTTTGTCGAACAAAATCATCCAAACAATCGTGCACTCATAATAAACAATTCACACATATTTATATCACATATAAATTAACAATACGACGATTTTATGTTTACACAAGTGGCTTTGATACCACTATAGGGATCTTGTGTGAAAAAAACAATCGCAAACGTAGCAAAAAAAAACTGAATCTCTCAAGAGATCCATGTGTATACATAAAACTAATCGTTCTTACAACTTGCCCTATATTTATAGTCTTCATCCAATCCTCCAAATTGCCTTTATAAACTTGTTTTGGATCACTTGATTGCTCCTTATCATCGGTTATGATCACCGACGCACAATTGCTTTACTTGTCATTTAGTCAATCGATCAATTGCCTTTAGTCAATTACTCTTTAGTAAAGCTTCTTGATTCCTCATTATATTAGCAAACTATTCCATTGCAATTGTTCAACCGCTTAATCACTAGATTGCTCAACAGATTGATTAACCATTCTTTTACAACCATTAACTGATTCTTCAATAGATTCAAGATATCATCAGTCGATTGATTAATAGATACAATTAAAACAATAAGCTTTTATTTCCTTTTATGAGTCGACTACCCAATGGACTTAATGATTAGTTGATGCACAATTGACTGACACATGGTGTCATTGACCAAGTGCACTGACACAAAGATAGGGGAAAAAAGTGAGCAATGAGCTTTTGTTCCGTTGATTTAGGACCACTATCTTGTCGATTCAAGTATTAGTCGAATTCCGTTGATTAATAGTTTTTTTATTAGAATTCTTATTTGAGAATTGAGATATGTTGAAGTTATCCGTAATTTTAATTTATTTGGGGATTATTAGAAATTGATTTTTATAATGCCTAAAGTTATTTGAATCATGAAGAGTTGTTTCGGAATATATCAGATAAAGGCATTGGTCAAACATGACCATGCTTTATAAACATGAATGTATAAATGCTTACTTGCATGAGAGTCAATTTCAGGCAGAATCAATAAGATGATTGTAAAATTGGTTGAAAAATTAAGATCATGAATATTCCAAATCAAATTGCAACAACGACAATGATTAAACCTTATTCCACTAAGTGGAGTCGACTATATGAATCTTTTTATGTCATTAGGATATGACCCTTATTATTATCATTTATATTTAAATAAATTTTATCTTATTTTATTATTTTTAACAAAGTCTTTTTTTTTTTCTCTTCCTAGTTTGATGTATATATTTTTTATAGTTTTACATCGTCTAACCAATATTTATTGGTCGTCTAAGTACATATTTGTATCATCTTAAATGTGTCTTCGAAAGTTTTCCCTCAATAGATGCAACTTCGACTTTTTCTATAATGTTTTCATTTCTTATCTTATCCATTCTCGTATTTCTATATATTTATCTTAACATTCTCATCTTCGTGACTATTTTTTGATCATGTGTTGAAGTCATAGTCCAACATTCAATTCTTCCCTTTAAGTCTTAAAAATATTTTACAATCACAAAGAACATCTCATACTCTTTTCTATTTCAACTATTCTACTTGTATTCTATGTAAGACATCTCTCTCAATTTCTCTATTCTTTTGCAAAAATAATTCTAAATACTTAAAACTATTAGTCATAGACAACTCGTCATCATCTTTCTTGATAATTATTTCATTATGTCTAATATTGTTAAATTTAAATTTCATATATCTTGTTTTTATTTTATTAAGCCTAAAACCTTTCATTTCTAATATTTCCTACCAAGATTCGAATTTAGCATCCACTCCTTTTTTGGGTTGCAGCCGACGCGTAGATGTATTTTTGTCATTTAATAAATGAAATAAAATATAATAATTTCTTAAATTATTACAACACACATCTACACATGCAAGATTACAATACGTGCAAACATATCCGCCAAATAAACTTTTACATTAAATTAAGAATAAAACCAATTTTATCCTAGGTATACCTTTCGAATAATGTTGAGCCGGAAGGACATCAACCATACGATGCTTGCGGAGCTTCGTCTTTACTCGTGTCCATGCTGAATCTTCGGAGGGACGACTTCTCTAAGCCACGAGTTTGACCTTCTCTTCGCTACTAGACGAAGCAAGAAGGTCAGGTGATCGGAGAGCAAGAAAACCGGCTCAACAAAATAAGAAACAACTCTTGTTTCCTTGGAGGCCGGCGGCAAGCTCCAAAACCCTAACTTCTTCTATTCGGCCATGCACCAAAAGAGAGCCCTCTTGTGACCGATTCTTCTTCCTCTTTATGGGATCTTGGCCGGAGCTAAGGGAGGCAACAATTGCCTCTCTAATGAAGCCCTTGGCTGGTGACAAGCAGCCCTAGGGCCGACAGCAAGGAGGAGGAGGAGAAGAAGGGTTGGCGGCAAGAAGAGGTGGCTAGGGTTTTTGGGTATTCGGCTAGGAGGAGGAGAGAATTTTTCACTACTCTTTTTTAAGTTTAGCCTTTATAACCCTTTATACAGACACTAATCCTAATGAGTTATGGGTTAGTGGATCAAATCCATAAACCCATAACCATTAAGGCTTAATCTCATCCATTAAACTCTAATTGGGCCCTTAACCAAAAGAAGACCCATTAAAACAAAACGGGTTTGGTTTATAATTAGACCTCTCAAGGCCCAATCTGTCTTCATAAGACGTGCTCCTTTCGCATTTCCGACTTGACAAATATTTCCATATTTGTCATGTGTTTGGTCCAACCAAACTCGATCTCTCTCGATCTTGAGAATCCAATTCTTAAACTCGTCTTTAATTCTTTTCGAAGGATTCGTTATACGTGTGACTTTATAAGTTCTCGGTTTATGTTGGCCATCCATAATTAACCATTAATTATGGAACGATCATGAGTGACACCTAGTAGTATATCATGATCCCCAATTAACCGAAAAATCAACGGTTGATCTCGAAACCATTTCCGAACCCTTCAACAGCTACAATGAATTGTGTCTCGTTCCTTTCACTCATTTTATACCCACTTGGTTCAGGACATGGTCTATTGTGTCAGTCCCTACTAAGTTGACTATGTCACAACTAGCCCAAGTAATACTTCCTCGTCCAGTGGATTTTAATTACTTCGACATTTATCCAAGAATACCATACTCTTCACATGCAATGCTTTGGCAAAAGACTTTGAGTAACAATCTGACGAGTGGCCATAGGGTATACATCTCGCAAGGAGCGGTGAATCATTTGTTGGCTATTCAATCACCTTCGGACACTTCAACTTATACCCAATCATCCCTTACCCACACCTCCGTAGAGATGTATCGACTAAGATGACTTGAATACCTTAAGTCGAAGGAAACTCGCACTCTTGCTGCAGTAATAACTTCACTGACATATTTTATATGTAGAGAACCATATGAAGTCTTATAACAGGTCACTCCAATGAACTAGTTACCCATAACCAACATCCACGTTTAACTTTCGACATCACAATGTCTCCAGCCAGTGAGAAGCAACTGCTTGGATAAACTAAGGAGTATAACCCGTGCTAGTCTTAGAATCGATGATGTCAAAACTCATCAATTCATCGACTAGGGAATATTTCAATACTTCATAATTACACATGTAGAGATACTCACTAGCATGGTTCGTCGGAACGGGAACGGTCGCAGTCGCGGTCTCTACCGTTCCAGTTCCAAAATTATTTCGCGGAACGGTCACGGAACGGATTTATAAATAAAAAATAAAAAATAAAGAATTAGTAAAAAGTTTCAAATAAATACATAAATAACATTAGTAATAAAAAAACACAAGGTTATAACAAAAAATCAAGACATAAGTAATAACATAATAAAAAACATACAATGAATATTATACCTCTAATACCACGAAGAATGATGAGGAGGAACCAAATCTTCATGATATTCTCCTTGAGTCTCATGTTGATTAACTTGATCTCCAACATATGGATGTCCATATAAATTAACATTAAATTGCCCATATGCATAATTTGATGATTGACTTGATGAAAGATGTTCAGAATTTGATGATTGACTTTGTAATAATGTTTCATCACGACGATTATAATATCCAGCAGAACTACCAGTAGCACTTGATAATTCACGATCACCACCATAGTGTCCAATATTTCTCCAAAAAAATGTCGAATAATTAGGAATTACATTCTGTGCATTATCAAAATGACCCTCAAATTCATGATGTCTACTTTCACTTGTATAATATGATGAATAATTAGATGATCCATCAAATGAATCATATTTGGGTTGATCATTACCATAATATTCATATCCACTTGATTGATATCCAATTGGACCATGTCCAATATTTTGAGACTCCCAATTATAACTTTTTGATCCATAATCATTTCTCACTGGAATTCTTTGGTTCCCTCTCAAAACCAAATATTTCATATGTTCTTCAACACTCATATGTTGTCGTGAAGATCCAATCAAATGTTTTTTACCATCAACATCAAGAGATTTTGATAAACTTGTCAAAAAGTTACGTTGTTCCTCAGTCCCAGAGCGATACCCATGATCAATATCTTGTGTTGCATAATAATTTTCACGATCTTGTGCCCATGTCATACTCGTGTCATGTTGATCATCTTGATGACTATGATGCTCACCATGACTTTGTTGATTATTTCCATTTGAATCATCACTGTCATCACTTTCATCAGTATCTTCACTATTATCATTTGATAAAACTCTTTTTCCTTTCAATTGTGTTGATTTTTCTAAATTATTCTTTCTTGAATGCCTTTGAACTCTTGTTGTTGTATTGTATTCTTCAGCATCTGATGCTTGAAGTGCTTGATCTAACCATGTCAAGTCATCATCTTCTAAAACCGATGGTTCATTATCTCTTGTCCATTCATTTAAGATGTCATCGTCATGAAAAATATGATTGAGGTCAATCGGACTGTAAAAATTATCATCTTCTTTTCTACACATCATGTTTCGTACCCTGATCCGCATATTGTAGTGAACATAAACTAATTTATGCAATTTTTCAATAGCCAAGCGATTACGGAGCTTTGTGTGTATAAGAGACCATGTGCTCCAATTTCTTTCACATCCGGAAGATGAGAATGTTTGACTTAGAACTTTTATTGCAATTTTTTGAAGGTGTGGCGCATCTTCACCGTAATTATTCCACCATTCGGCTGATATAAACAAATCAATATCATATTTTTGTAATTTTAAATATTTGTAAAATTTAAATTCAAAACCTGGAAGACTTTTTTTAACTGCCATTTTCGCTAGTGGAGATCCAAATTCACCTATCTGGTCCGTGAATAATTTAATCTAAAAAAGAGAAGAAAAAATAAATAATTATTGTTCGTGTTTGAAAAAAAATATAGGAACAAAAAAAATACCTCACTAATTGCTGAAGCTTGTGCATTTAAGTTTGACTCAAATCTCTTGATTACAATCTTTAATTCTCGTTTAACTTCATTATTATAAATACATGTTCCAGAATATTGAAGTAACGGATTTAGAAAATACGCTGAAATATCAAAAAATAAGAAATTAGAAATGAGGAATTTATAAATGATTTTGATAACATACTTTATAATCTATAATTTAAGCAAATAAATTATATTGTCACATGCAACATTTTACAAATTCATATAAATTATATAGTTACCTGCCGCATGTAAATGTTGGTGTAATTGATTGTGCCATCGTTTATCAATAATTTTCCAATATGATTACCAATCTTCAGCATTTTCTTTTATTGCCATTTTTGCTCTATCCATTGCTTCATAGATAATTGACATTATTGGTTTTTGATCTTGGTCAACTAATTTCAAAACTCTTACCAATGGTTCAACTGCAGCACAAATATCACGAGCTCTTTTCCAAAATCTTCCATCCATTATGATGTTCGCAATTTTTTCTGCATCTTTCCTTCGTTTGCTTGTGTTATTGTATGCTTCCCAATCACCAGAGTTGCACATTCTTTTTAAATCTGAAGAATGTCGAACAAGACTTTCAATTGAAATAAATTCTGTTGCAAATCTAGTTATTCATGGTCTCAATAATTCTCGATCATTTGTAAATGTTTTCATCAAATTCACAACTTTATCGCTATTATATATGAAGCTTGTTATTTGCTTGGCTTTCTCAACACAACTTTTTACTTTCTTCGTCTTGCCAATATCTTCTAACATGAGATCAATACAATGTGCTGCACAAGGAGACCAAAATAAATGTGGTTTTTCTATCATCAATCTAGCACCAGCAGCCTTATTTGCACTTTCATTGTCTGTGACCACATGCACAACATTTTCCTCTCCAATTTCTTCAATAACTTTATTTAACAAAGATAAAATAAAATCTGCTGTCTTTGCTTTGTTGGTGCAATCAACAGAACTATGAAAAACCATATGGCGATCACAGTATATCATAAAATTTATGATTGGATGTTTGTTGTGTGTGCTCCAACCATCGCACATTATTGTGCATCCATACTTTGGCCATTTTGATTTTAAAGTGTTCAGATATCCATTTATCTCATCTACCTCCTCTTGTAAATAAACACCACCAATTTGGCGTCATGTAGGACCTTTGATTCCTGTTCCAGCCTCAGCAATAATATTGATCATTGATTGATAATAAGGCCCATTATCTGCTGCATTAAATGGAATAGCATTATATATAAACCATTTCGATACTGTCTTGCCAACATCTTTCACTTTTTCAGCATTAAACCAGTTTTTGATACTCTTGCGTTTCGTGGAAAACATAAAAGAGTCAATTTCTTTTGATGGTAATCGAGAATCCTCTCTTATACTAAAGCTTCGAGACATTTTTTTTCTCAAACCAGGATCTAAGCCAGAGGAAGAATCAGCACCAGAAAATCCTACGATTATAAAATTTAGAATAGTTAAGTTAATTAAATTGATAAGAAATATACATGTGAATTTAAAATATTATTTAGATATTATTTACCTTGACCATAGCGATGACGCATCTCCTCTTCAATGACTCTTGTTTTACGACTTTCTTTGATGATTTTTTGTAATTCTCGATTTTCAATATCTTCAATGTTATCTTCACCACTACTATCACTTTCTGATACACATATATTTTGTGTAATTGACTCTAAAGCTATTTGTTTTTTTCTTTGCATTAAATTTCTACTTGTCTTAGAGTCTTGAAGATGTTTTTGTAACATCGATGATATTTCCTTAGGAGCTTTGTGACATGCTTCGACATTTCCAATAACATGTGCAATATCTTTGTTTAATCTCGTAATTCCTCCGTTATAACTTTTCCACAAAATTTACATCGTATTGTTTCGATTATCACCCACCATTTGACGATTTACAAGATATTAGGATTTGGTGCCATTCTAAACAAATAAATAATGATACATAATTTTAACTCGTAAGTTTTTTAAAAAATTCACATAATAAACTATTATCTATTCATAATTAAATCTTTAAGCTTATACTTGATGTACTAATAATTCAAGAATCATAATAATAAAACCAAATGAGAATACATATTGCACATATAAACATAGTATGAAGATAAAAAAAATCTAATGGTATTGCAATCTATACTGTTATAATGCATAAGAACATGTCAAAGCTAACTCAATAGATAAGCTCTTGTATAGTTATTGACAAAGTCTTGGAATATATTTCCATATTTACCAATAGAATATATATATATAGCAAATTCGTCATTTCAAATAAGAAATGCATCGTAAGAATTATATGTGAGTTCCAACTCCAAATTCGTCCACCCCTACTAAAATATGGATTGAAATGTTTGATCATTCTAACGAGAGGAAAAAAAAGTACTTAAAAAAGAATTGAACAATTAGAAAAGAAAAAGAGAATACTAAAATCTGAGGAACATTAACATGTACAGATATGTAATTTCTAAATTAGTAGAAAACAAGCAAAGCATGTGTGTCATACTCAACTATCCCAAAGGTTGTAAATTAGGACATATAATACTTAAAGACACCTTTTTTTTATTGGATTTTTTTTTAAGTTGCATAACACATACAAAAATACCAACTTTGCTAGAATAAAGGTTGGATAATAAAACTATTTTTTTTAGTAAAAAAAAACTAAAGAAATTTGAAATGAGACTTTAGTTTATCTTGTTTAGGCATGCAATTTATTTTGAAAAGATTAATTTTATTGTATTCCTTACTGTTAGTGGAGTAGTGGGGTACGAAATGTAATTGAAGTTGAATTGGAAGATAAAATAGATGGATTAATTAGAAGAAGCCTAGAAAATCTTGACAGGAAGAATTAATATGTATTTTGATGACTTTAGTTTAACAAAGAGTCTGCTCCAAATTGAAATAGAAAAATATCAAATTCATCTAATTCGAAAGTATTTGATTCATAAAACTCTCACTGTAATGACAAAATACTCAGCTAAGCAATTAAACAAATTGGAAAAAAATAATTACGAGATATGAAAGATGAATTTAATGACAAGTGCTACTGGCATCAATTTCAAACATATCAATCTCAAAATTCAATTAAAGTATACATGGATCATATCAAATTAAATTATATAAATAAAAATTAAAAACTTGTTACCTGATAGAAAGTGGAATTTTAATTAATCGGAAATAATTGAAGCCGGGAAGATGGACGGATTAATAGATAAGAAGACTCCACGAAATAAAATGGACAAGAGATTTTAATTGAAGCTAAGACGATGGACAGATTACTCGCTCGTTCTACGAAATAATATAGACAAGGGATTGAATTATTTATTAATTTAAAAAAAACGAATCTATTAAATCAGATCTACCAGCTTAGATTTGTCGGCGTCCTTTTGTATCTTCTAATTGACTCTTTTGACTTGTGAGCTGTAATTGAAAAAAAAAACCGATTAAAGCTTGTGAATGACATTTTCTGAACTGTAATTACAAAAAAATCAATTAAATCAAATCGAATTACTGTGAAAGATTTTTTTTTCCTCGTAATTGATGTGCCTTTTGTAAAGCTGTCGGCCAGTAATTTCATCTCCAAAGCCACGCTGTCACCGTTCCGATCCACCGTTCCGATCCGTTTTTTTTCCCGTTATAACGCTGACGGCGTTCTACGACAACCTCCGTTCTTCACCGGAAAAGTGGCACGGAGCACGCCGTTCCGGTTCCGAATCGCCCGTTCCGGCCGTTCCACGACCGTTCCGACGAACTATGCTCACTAGTTGTGATCCAATTACAAATTTTCTCATGCTATGAATCGTATTGCGGACATTCAGTAAATGAGTTTAAGATCCAATCAAATACATATGAGATGTGCACTCAAATAGTGATTTTTTATTTATCAAATAAATAGTCATAAGACGATTGTCTTAGGACACCTCTCAAACATAACATCCTTCTCGTGTCTCATCTATCAAAATAATATCATCAGCAAACAACATACATCATGATATCATGTCTTTGATGTGTCGAGTGATTTCATCCATTATCAATATAAAAAGCTAGAGATTTAGAGCTGATCCTTAATGTAACTATCTTTATGGAAAATACTTCAATTAATCTATCAAAATCTTCACTTTTATTATTACCAAGGTTTCGATCCATACCAAGGTTTCGGCCTATTACCGGAACAAACCATATTGTGTGTGTCGATCTTGTTTTGATATTTTTTTTCTATTTTTTAAACATTAATATTTAATTATTTTAAATGCTTTGAATATATATATTATAATTATATTAATTAATAAATAATTTATTTAATTAAGCTTTACAGTATTATATTAAATAATTTTATAGTATTTATGATAATAAATAATTTATATATTATTAATTAAATTCCTAAATTCCCTCGTCGCGATGGGATCATGCTCACACGATCGCAATTCCGTAACGCCCGTATGGGTACAATCTCGATTGCGATCCCACAGCACCCGCGCAGGCGTAATCTCAATCGCGATCCCGCAGCGACTATGTGGGCGCGATCTCGATTGCAATCTTGCAGCGTCTGCCCAGGCACGATCGCGATCGTGATCGTCGCAGCACAGACGCAATCGCGATCTCACCGCTGACGATCGCACAATTCCATCGCCACCACTGATGATCGGGATCCTATCCTCCGAAGTCATCGCCGTCTCGTCGCCACCTTGCCACCCTCAATTGCACCTTCTCCACTGCTTTTGGATAAGTTTATCTCGATTCCTTCTGTCGTACACTTTTAATTGCGCTAATCACATGTCGTTGAGGCATCTCGTGGGGGTGTCAGTGTCGGTCCCACGTCGGAATGAGAAATACCGTCCGTTTCAAGTGAAACGGGCCAGTATTTTAAACCTTAGTTATTATATCTGTTATTTCGTAGAAAATACGAATCAACTTATTACATGAAAGCAGCCTTATTTATATCCAAAATTAGGGTCTATTCAAAGGGATAAATCAAAACTCTATCCTAAGAATAAATCAAACTCTATCCTAGAAAATAAATAATTATCCCTAACATATTTACAATATTCTAACACTCCCCCTCAAGCGGGAGCATATAAATTATATGCACCCCGCTTGTTACATATGTAGTCAATTCGGGGACCTCTCAGAGACTTAGTAAACATATCTACTAGTTGATCATGCGAGTTAACAAAACTAGTAGATATTTCTCCAGATATGACTTTCTCTCTGACAAAGTGACAGCGGCTTCAATATGCTTTGTCCTCTCATGAAAAACTGGATTTGACGCGATATGCATGACGGCCTGATTATCACATATGAGTGACATTTGTGTAACATCTCCAAACCTGAGCTTCCGAAGAAATTGTTTGAGTCATATAAGCTCTTGACTGCTATGACCATAGCTCGATACTCGACCTCCGCACTGGATCTCGCCACAACATTCTGCTTTTTGCTTTTCCAAGAAACAAGGTTACCTCCGACAAATAAACAAAAACCAGAGGTGGATCTCCTATCAATTGGAGATCCCGCTAACGTCGGAATACACATGACTCGAGTATGTCCTTTGTTTTGAGCAAAGACCTTTTCCTGGAGTGCCTTTGATATATCGAGCAATCACGAATCCGCGTCGATGTTCTTTACATGGAGAGTTGAAACCGACTTACTACACTTCGATGACGAGATATCCGGACGAGTAGTGATGAAGGTAGCTTAATCTCCCTACTAATCGCCTGTATCGTTCGGGATTTGGTAGAGGCTCCCCTTGATTTGGTAGGAGCTTAACATTAGGATCCATAGGGTTGTCAACTGTCTTTGAGTTTAACATTCCTATTTCTTCTAGAATATCCATTGCATACTTCCTTTGGGATATAATGATCCCATTTCTGGACTGTGCTACTTTTATCCCCAAGAAATATTTGAGTTTGCCGAGATCTTTTGTCTGGAAATATTTGAAAAGATGTTTCACCTGTGAAATCTCAAGATGATCACTGCCTGTGATGACAATATCATTAACATAAACCATTAGATAGATGCAACCAGTAGATGAGTGGCGATAAAAGACAGAATGGTCGCTCCCGAGTCATGAATTGTTGAATTACAATCAATCTAGAACCATACTCTGGGTATTGCTTGAGACCGTATAAAGATTTTATGCCGGCGTACAAGACCGGAAGACTCCCCCTGAGCAACAAAACACGGAGGTTGCTCCATGTAGACGTCTTTGAGCAGGTCACCATGTAAGAACACATTCTTGATGTCTAACTGATAAAGAGGCCAGTGTTGAATCGCATCAATGGACATGAATAGACGTATCGAAGACATCTTAGCAACAGGGGAAAAAGTATCCCCATAATCCAATCCAAAGATCTGAGTATAGCCTTTAGCAATAAGACGAGCCTTAAGCCTTTCAACTGCCTGGATGACCTTCACCGTATATACCCATCGACGACCAACAATCGATTTTCCTGGTGGTAGAGGGAGGTCCCAAGTCCTGACTCAGTAAGACGCCATTTCGTTTAAGATAGCTGCTTTCATCCTGGATGGGCAAATGCATCTCTGCAGCTTTCTAAGAGAAAGAGCAAGGAGGAAAGACAAGAATAATAGGAAGAAGAAAGGCGATGATAACTCGAAAGCACATAATGAGGAGAAGGATTACGAGTTGAGCGTATACCTTTGCTGCGAAGTGATAGAATATTCGTAAGATCAGACGAGGAAGGCGGAGGATCCGGCTCCGCATACATGATTCCACGATAAGTCGGTGTTAGGCGGCAGACGTAAGTCAAGACGACGCCGATAAACTGCAGCGGAGGAGAAATTGGGGGGTGATAGAGTCATCCGAGGATAAAAAGGCAGCGTAAATGTAAGGAGGAAACTTCGGACGACGACTCAAGGTCCAAAGAAAGGAACCGAATCGAAGAAGCGTGGCATCGCAGATGAAATACCGACGGAGAGTAGGAGAATAACACTTGTATCCTTTCTGAGACCGTGGGTACCCAAGAAAAACACATTTATGCGATCGAGGAGAGAGTTTATCAATGCCAGGATCAAGAGCATGAGCAAAACATGTAGAACCAAAGACCTTAGGTGGTAAAGGATGAAGGGACTGATTTGGATAAAGTACATGATGAGGTATTTGACCCTATAAAGTAGAGGAAGACATGCGATTGATAAGATAACATGCAGTAAGTACAACTTCACCCCAAAAACGAAGAAGAACATGAGAGTGATGGAGAAGAGTCCGGGTGGTCTCGAGAAGATGGCGATTCTTACATTCTGCAACTCCATTCTGTTAGGGAGTATGAGGACAAGACGTCCGATGTAATATGCCCTGAGACGCTAAGAAGGTCTGAAATGGAGTAGATAGATACTCACGTGCATTGTCACTTTGCAAGGATCGAAGAGGGATACCAAATTGTGTTTTGACTTCATTAAAAAAAGATTGAAAAATAGAAAACAATTCAGAACGATCCTTCATCAGATATAACCAAGTGCAACGGGAAAAATCATCTATGAAGGTAACAAAATATCGTGACCCGAATGTAGAAGAAACACGACTCATACCCCAAATATCGGAATGAACCAAAGCAAAAGGAGACGTAGCCCGACTTATAATGCGAGGAGAAAATGAACTACGAACATGTCTGGCTTAATCGATACGACTTCACAAGATAAAGACTTTAAGTGAGAAAGACTAGGATGTAATTGTTTTAACTTATTAAGACTAGGATGCCCCAATTGAGCATGAATAACAAGTGGAGATGCCGCCGCTGAACCAACAAAAGAGGCCTGGTGAAATCGGTATAGGCCATGAGACTCATATCCGAAGCCAATCATCCTCCCGCATCTCGGTCTGTAATGACACGTAAGATTTAGTAAGCGAGACATACAATCAAGAGATCGAGTAAGGTGACTTATTGATAATAAATTAAAGGGGCTCGGAACATAAAGAACATTATGAATGGAAAGAGATGGAGAAGGATGACAATACCAATACTGAGGATCGAATTTGAGAACCATTTGCCATAGTGACAAAGGATAAATAACCGGAAGTAGATAGTGAAGAAAAAAGAGATCTATTACTAGTGATATGATCGGTGACCCTAGAGTCAAGTACCCAAGGACTTGCAGAGCGAGATATACCAGTAAAGGAATTACCAACTTGTGTAACAGCAGCAAGGGAATTAGAACCGGCCATCTGAGCTCTCGGTATTCCCAGGATTCTGGCGTATTGGAGTTGTCGGAAACTGCTGCGCCTGCAGCTGAAGCGAGGGCGCGCAAGGGTCCGTACAGTGTTATTGTTCCGGTTTAAGGAGGAGGACCTGCTGCCGCTGGGACGACGGTGTCAGCGTCAGCTTCGGAGGCGACTGACGGAGGAAGACGGCAACAGCGGCGCGTTGGTATGGGCAGCGTTGAGTTCGCAGCAAAGGTCGCTGTGCTCGCGTGAGAAGGATGCGACGGGAAGAAATCGCACAGAGACAGAGAAATCGCGCGCGTGAGATGTCGCTGCAGCTAGCTTCAGTCGGGGTCTTGTCGACTTTTTGATGGAGAAGACGGCGTCTGAGCTTCTGAAGCGGTAGAGAATATCTCGGCAGGAAACCGCCGTTCCTCTGTCGTTCGATCTTAGGCAGATGGCTGGCCGGCGGAAGGAATGGATGCAGCGGTTGCGACGACTTTGGGATCAAAGAAGTCCAGATCAGAGCTTACCGGGGTGCGCGAGCGCGGCGTTTGCAAGGAAGAAGATCGACTTGAAGAGCCTCTTCTTCACGAACCAGAAAGGCGGCGGTCGTGGTATCGTTTCTGGCGGTAGTGGCGGCGCAGCAGCGGCGGCGAAACAGCGGCGGCGAAACAGCGGCGGAGGCAGGAGATACGTCTACGAGGAGTCTCCTTGCGCTGGAGAGCGACGATGCCGACGGAGAAAGAAAGGCGCGGAAGCGACGGGAAAGTCGTCCACGCGATGAAGATGTTGCGGAGAGATCGCACTGGAGACGAGGTGAGAAGAAAGAAGTGGATCGACGGCGAGGAAGCTGCGTCCACGAGGTTTCTTCCATTCAACAGGAGCAGCGCTGGTGTTCGCGGCTTGGAACCCTGCGTTTGGGAAAGGAATGCGCAGGAGCGAACGTCGCATTCAGGAAAGGAACGCGAGCAACGACGGAAAAAAAAAACCGCGAAAGTTGGGAACCGAAAACCTAGAGCTCTGATACCATGTTATTTCGTAGAAAATACGAATCAACTTATTATATGAAAGCAACCCTATTTGTATCCAAAATTAGGGTCTATTCAAAGGGATAAATCAAAACTCTATCCTAAGAATAAATCAAACTCTATCCTAGAAAATAAATAATTATCCCTAACATATTTACAATATTCTAACAATATCCTCATACATATCCCTAATTATTTTAATATATATCATGCTAATATCTTTCTTTATTAGAATTCTCCATATAATTTTTTTTGGAATTTTATCTCAAGTTTTTTCTAGGTTGATAAATACCATGTGTAAGTCTTGCTTCTATTCTTGATACTTTTCAAATAGTCGCCTAAGAAAATGTATAACTTCTATTGTTGACTTTCTAAGTATGAATCCAAATTAATTTTTGGTCACCGTGGTCTCTTTCCTCAGTCTTTTTTTTTTAACTCTTTTTCCAAATTTCATGTTATGCCTTATTAGTTTAATACTCCTATAATTTGCATAGATTTATATATTTCTGTTGATTTTATATAAAGGAACTAGAGTACTCAACCTCCATTAATCACATATTTCTTTGTTTTCAATATCAAATTAAATAACTTTATAAGACATTTAATGTCTTGATTCGCTAGATACTTCTATACCTCTATTAGCATATTATTTGGTCTAATTATTTTTCTATTTTCTATCTAATTTAAAACCTATTCTTCTTTTAAAATTAAATTCTATGATAAAAATTTAAATTTCTATACTTATCTGATATATTTAAGTTACCTAAGTTAAGTTGGTTTCTTAAATCTTCATTAAAAAGTTAATAAAAATATCTCTTCCATCGCTCTTTTATTTCCTTATCATTCAATAATACCCTATTACATTCATCTTTAATGAATTTTATTTAAATAAGATCTTTTGTCTTTCTTTTTTTGTATTTAACTATTGTATAAATGTTTTTTTTTCTCTTTTTTATCCAATCGTTCAAAAGTTTCATTCACCTCTTTCTTGGCTACTATATATTTTTTTAAATTTTTCTCATTCTTACAAATGTATAATACTCTATAAGTTATTTATTTTTCCTACACTTTCCCATTTTACAATTAAGATTCTTTAATTAGTGGTGCATATCCCTTTGACTTATTGAGTACACTCTCGACTATCATTTTTAACTTTAATGTTATCTTATCCTATGTTGTATTTAAGTCACCGTATATTTCTCTTAATACTTATACTTTTACTCTCTCCTTAAATATATTTTGCTTTCCATCCTTTTAACTTCTACCACTTAATTTTAAAGAGTTGTACACATTTTTCTTCTATTGAAATTATGTTTGAGGTGTATATCCAATATTATTAACCTATATTGGCTAGTTAGGTTTTTTTAGGGGATGACTTTGCAATCTTTACAAATTTTTTTATCCTTTTTCTTAACCATAAGAAGGTCAATTTGCAATATTATTCTCACTTTTGAACATGACTAAGTGTTTTTTCATTTCATAAAAAATGTATTAGCTAGTATAAAGTTATATACAACAACAACCAAGTCTTATCCCACTAGGTGACATGGGCTATATGGATCCTTCTATGTCATTAGACTATATTCCCTACTATATCATCATTTATACTTAAATAAATTTTATCGTATTTTATTGTTGTAACCAAGCCTTTTTTGGTCTTCCTTTTCCTCGTTTGATGTGCATATTTTTTATAGTTTCACATCGCCTAATTGAAGTATTTATTGATCGTTTAAGTACATGTTCGTGTTGGATCGAAAAGACGCTAGAGGGGGGGTGAATAGTGTATTAAATTTTTTTTTCTATTTAAAAAACTTCGCAGCTGAAACACGAAAACACAAACAAAAGACACAAAGACTTTTTTACTTAGTTCATAGCCAACCGGATGCTAATCCAAGGCCCTGCGATCCATGATCGCTTCTGAAGGGCAAACACTAAAATCTCTTCCTCGTTGGAGGTAAGAGATAAGGCGATTACAAAAGATGTAGAGGACCAAGGTAACAAACCTACCTCTCCTCTTAGCAAATAATAAATAAGAAACACAAAACTAAATAAAGTACCGACTTAAGAATTTGAAGGAGAAGAGCTTTTGTCGGCGTTACGACGTTGTTGCGAGAACTTAGATTGATGAAGCACTTGAGAGCTTTCTAATTGATTAGTAGGGGATGCCTCACCCCTTCTTTTATAGCTTTCCAAACCCTAGCATGTTCAGATCTAGATCTGGATCTAGATCTAGATAAAACTTTATCCGCAAGTCTTATCCTTGAGGTGACACTTGGTCCTTCTCACGCACATCAGTCAACTGATCCTATTAGCAGTCAACTGCCCCAGTCGACTGCTACACTTGAGAATCCAACCTGACACATGCAACGCAAGATTAGCACAAGAAATGCATAATGACATGCAGTGTGACAGTCCTAGACTGTCCGATTTCAACTTCGGCCTTCCTCCGGAAGCCTTAGTCGGATCGTCGCCTACGGTTGTCCCTGTATTGAGGACGCAACCTATCCTCTCCACACACGGTTCTTACCTTTGGTCCTTCTGACCTGTTGCTTAGCTTTCGGTTACTTGACCACCGAAGTTTCTCTTTCCCGAGATTCTCCTGGCATCACCCGACCACCTAGGTTTCTCGTCCCGAGATTCTCTTGGTATCTTTGACCTTAGCAAAGTCTAATACATTACCTGCACACTTAGCATAACATATGAGATAACAAAATAATTTAACTTTGAATCTTTGCCATTATCAAAATCCTAGGTTCGATTGTTTGGTGCCCCTGCACCAACAGTTCGTACCATCTTAAATGTGTCTCTTGGAGTTTTTCCTCAATAGATGCAATTCTGATTCTCTAATGCTCTCGTTTCTATTTTGTCTATTCTCGTGTGTCCACACATTAATTTTAACATTTTCATCTCTGCAACTCTCATCTTTTGTTCATGTGTTCGAGTCATAACCTAACATTCAGCGTCGTATAACATAACAGATTGAACCGTTGTTTTATAGAACTTTCTTTTAAATTTTAGAGGTACTTTACGATCACATAAAACACACGACACTCCTTTATTTCAACCATCTGCTTGTATTATATATAAGACATCTCTTCATCGACTTGTAAAAATGATCCTAAATACTTAAAGCTCTCGGCTTCTAATAACTTGTAATGTCCTATTTTAATACTTATCTCATTATGTGTAATATTGCTAAACTTGAATTTTATATATTCTGTCTTTACTCTAATAAGCTTAAAACCATTCACTTCTAATATTTTCCGTCAAGATTCTAATTTAGCATTTACTCCTTCACGTGGCTCATCTAACAAAATAATGCACTACGGAACTGTCTTGAGTAAGTCCAGTGAGTTCGTCCATGATTAATGTAAAAAGATAAGAACTTAGAGCTAATTCTTAATGTAACTCTATCTTTATTGAAAATGTTTCAGTTAATTCGTCTAAAGGCTTTACTCTGGTCGTTACTATCTCATACATATCCTTAATTAGTTCAAAGTATTTTATACTAATATCTTTTTTTTTTTAAGTTCTTCATGTAATTTCTCTTAGGACTTTACCATAAGCTTTTTATAAGTCAATTAATACTATGTAGATCTGGTTTTTTCTCCCGATACTTTTCAATTAGTTGTCTGAGAAGATATATAACTTCTATTGTCGACCTTCCATACATGAACACAAATTAATTTTCGATAACTGAGATCTTATTCCTTGATCTTTTTTCTATTACTCTTTCCTAAAGTTTCATGGTATGATTCATTAGTTTAATATCTCTATAGTTTGTACAATTTTGTACGCCCCCTTCATTGATCATATATTTTTTTCAGTATCATGTTAAATAATTTTGTAAGTCATTCAATACCTTGTTTCCTTAGACACTTCCATACCTCTATTGGAATATTATCTGGTTTAATGACTTTTCCATTTTGCATTCCATTTTAAAACTTGTTCTACTTTTGAAATTTAATTTTTACGATAAAAATTTAAATTTCTATGTTCATTTGACTTACTTAAATTATCTAAATTAAGTTGGTCACATAAACTTCATTAAAAAGTTGATAAAAATACCTTTTCCATTCCTTTTTTATTTCTCCATCATTTACTAGTATCTTATTACATTCATCTTTAATACATTTTATTTGGATAAAGCTTTTGTCTTTTTCTCTCTTACTTTAGTTATTTTATAAATATATCTTCCCCTAGTATAAAGTCATACGCTATTGCAAAATCCAATATGATTTTTCTTTCTTTATTTCTTGTTTCAAACTCATAACTTTCATGCATCCTATCATATTCGTCATTTTTCACTCGTACATACTCATTTAGATTTCTTCCTATTAAAATCATTTTGTTTTACAGAATTTTTTATTATACTTTGTCTAGATTTTCCAAAACGTAAATTTGGTATCTTCATCTAATCCCACTTAGGATGCATATATATACTAATTACATTAATAATTTTTTTCCCATCGCTATTTTGAGAGTTATAATTCTATCCTTTTTGTAACTACTCATATTATTTTATTCTTTAGTAAATTCTCTACAATAATACATACTCTATTTTTTATTTTACTCTTTCTCATGTACCATAACTTAAAACTCAAATTCTCTATTACTTTTGTCTTCTTTTCTACTCATTTTATCTCTTGTAAATATAAAATAATAATTTTTCTCTTAATTATTGTATCTATTATTTTATTGTTTTACCTGTGAACGTTTCTATGTTATATATTCCAAATTTTAGATAATTAATTTTTTTATAATATTTATTTTTATCCAACCTATGATGCAAGTATTTTTGCATATTTAATACTATATTTAAGTTCTTATGAAGATATAATATTCCTTACCGAGATATTACAATTGAATCTTGCAACGTGTTCCTTCTAGGGAGCAGTCTAATATTAACACAATAATTTAATGAATTTATTCATTAAATATTTATCTAAATTCAATATTGGCTGACAACTTAAGGTAATCCTTGTCTTTTTTCATTCGGGCTAGAGATCGACGTCGACTGATTTTCCATATCAAATTGCAAGAAAAAAAATTGATGATTAATTAATCAAAATTAAAATTGAACTCAATTAAATTAACTTTGTTGAGTTTATGCTGCATCCTCGACCCATATACAAAGATGTGATTTTTCCAGTGTTAAACTACCTCAAGAAAACATGATAAGCAAGGGTTGACATGGCTTGCATAAAAAAAGGAAAAAGAAAATAATGCCTTGGTGTTGGCTCATGGACTCGCAATAAAAATAATTGATGGTTATTAACCTTGGCACACATGCTTATCGAAATTGGTCGCTTTGACAACATCCATCCTCATTCTTGTGAGTTGCATGTAACCAATGCAAATAGAGGGCAACACATTTAGTCAATGAAGGAGTAACAAATAGGATCGTGTGAACAGTCGAGTTATTATACACAGAAGTTTCATTTTAATACTCGCGCATCCTAAATAAGAACAACTCAGTGGGATGTAGAGTTGCTATAGGTATAGAATACAAAACATGGTTCGTGCGAATAACCTATCATGAATCTATGCATTTGTCGAGAATAATTAAATTCAATCAATTCTTACCAAAAGGGGCATGTCTTTTCTAGAAATGTCTTTTCACCTTTTGAGATTAACCCTGTACCTCTATAAAAGGAATCCTATTCTTTTAGATAAATATTAAATCAAAATTACAAGTGTACGATTGTCGTCAAATAATAAAATATCGTTTTCTGAGATTGCATTGTTAACTACCAACTACGTACCAAATAGACTATCTAGATGAAATCAAAATAGGGATTGTGATTGTATAGTGAAATAAGATGCAAGTAACGAAATAAAGAAACTAAATAGAAGGCTAATTTGGAAATCAAGTCTTAAGACAATTTTAGGATTCACCACTATAAGTATCAACAATTATGTTATGTTTTCTTCTATTGCAATGTTAGATTATTCCTGAAGGTTAATTATCCTTGGATAATCATTGTTTCCTTTTGGAATACAACGATGTGTTTATCCTGACGCTACTCCTATTTTCATGATAATTGAATCAGATTAAATCCTTTAAGATATATAATATTCAATGTTACCCTCGAGAGAATTTAAACTGCTTTCGTGATTAACAATTTAAGTCCAATTTTATAGCTCCAGACTAAAATTCACCTCTCAATTCATCTCTTAATTTCTAAGTCATACAAACACGTGGTCAATATATTTGCAATTTTTAAATGATGTTAAGCACGCTAAAACTGAATCATGATAATCATAACATTAATAAGAGGAAGAAATCAAACTTCAATGTCGATTTGTTATTCGGCTAGTCCTTAATCCTAGAATAAAGAAACTACTCTATAATATTAAGAACATGATCCATTGGAATCAATAATAACATTCAAATAATATGAAAACAGAGATAAAGGAATAAAAGACTTGATTGTCGATGTATCTAGATGTCTCTTCGTGGTTGATGTCCTGAATGCGACTTTCTTTTTCATCTCCTGTGTAGCCACCCTCTGAGACGGTAACTATTTCCCATCTATATCCTCTCCATTGATAAACTTTTCTAAATAAAAGGAGAAGGCGACGTCAAACCCTATACGATCCATGGTCGTGTATCGTCCTTTCTTCACTTTGCTTTCATTATCGCTATTTGCTCCTTCCACCTATGACCCATGATCGTGGAATATTCTACGGGTTGGTTGTGGATCATGTTGTGTACTCTCCAATGTGTTCTTGCGAGCTTTCCTCCAATTGACAGTGAAAACCACGACCATAGAATGTTCCACGAGCTAGCCGTGGATCTTGTTGTGTACTCTCCAATGTGTTCTTACAAGCTTTCCTCCAATGAGCAGTAAGAACCATGGCTATAGAATGTCCCATGTGTTGGCCGTGGATCTTCTTGCCATTTTGTATCCCTAAGTTCGGGATCTCCAAGCATAATCCTTTGGTTTAACTTCTCGATTCATATGTGCCAACGTCAAGATCTCATCCTTCCATCAATGAAAATGCAAACCGCAGTCATCCGAACTAAAAAGATAAAATAGATGCAAATGCTAGAAGTTTATACACATTATACTCATGTAATGTGACAAATGTATGCTAAATAAGACAAAAAATATATGCATATTTCACACACGTCGAACTCCCCTAAGCTTAAATCTTTGTTTGTTCTCAAGCAAAATATATAGTTAAAACTAATGTGTGGGAATTATAAAACTCATCTTCCTTAGCTAATTCATCTTAACCTATTACGTAGTATTATTGAATGAATATAACCTTGCATGTTATTTCTTTGTGGTATAATCGGAAAGTTGCTCCGTGTGTAAATGTATTGACACTAGGGTATTGAATGTCGATCCAAGCAATCTTTTCTTTCCATTGTATTCCTCAAATTTTCGATGTAAGAGACACATTACTTGCTACCAAACGCATAACTCGTTCCCCTTGTGCTATGTATCTTCCACACTTAGTCTCAAATGAGCACTTGATGTTGAGGTAAATTAGAATGCAATAAGTATTTTTCCATTAATCACTTGGTTTCAAAGGGGTTCTTTTTTTTTTGCATTGTCTCTCAATGTTTTTTTAAAGTTGAATCGAGTGTCTCTCCAATAACCAAATGCAATGGGAGTCCCCAAGAAAACTCGATTACTAATTGAGTATATCGAATAACAATTCTTATCGGATACTTCAACCCTCGAAGTCGTGTTGATCCTTATAAGGTAGGCCAAAATAATGAAATTCTTTGACCTAACAATACTTAAATCATACTACTGCAGATAGAAGAAAATGAATCGCCAAAGATATGAGTAAAGATTCATAAATGCAATTGTAGAATGAAGATGCAAATCTAAATGCCAAAAATTTCTATATGCTAATGCCAAATAAGAAAAAGAATAAGAGTGACTCGTGAAATACTATATCTCCTTAAAATTTAAAATTTATATTGTTCTCAATGTAAGAAAAGAGTTAATGGTATAAAAAACTTATTAAGGTGGTGGGAAATGACCTTGAGATAGATATCAATTATACATCACCTCAATCATGTGGCATTGCTCGACTTGTTCGGCTTGGATAATGCCAATGGAGATGTGGAGTCTAAAGAAAACATCCTCCGTATGACCTACAAAAGAAGAGCCAACAAAAGAAGATAAAAGTCCTAGATGACTGTCTGGCAAGAGCAATTGGAGTGTGAGCTCACCTATTACAATATTCTCCATTGAAGTTTCACCGACTTTGGCAAGGTGTCTCACTAGGTGTGAACCCGTGTTTAAATTAATATTGTGTAGCATAGCCTATAGAAATATCAATTCACTATGACGAACCACACCGTCGCTATCTCCGCAATCAAAAATAGTGTGAGACATAATCCGCTAGAGATAGCGGAAACAAGGATTATGAAGGTCCGTGGCTTTGGCCCTAGAGGAATCATAACGAAGTTCATGGGTAAAGTCGATCCAAACATTATGTACTCTAAATTCGGTAGGATCTCTCCGCTCCCCACCACAAGATAACTCAAAAATAATATTGAATTGTTCAAGATTCAGTTGATGTTCAATATTAAATAGATGAAAAGAGAGATGACCTTTGTCACAATCCTCCTAGTATAAAATGCTGGCTTCAATCGAATTTAAGAACTCTAAGATGAGCCTAATATAAGTAGAGAATTTCATGTTAACAAAAGCAGTTCATCCTACTTGTTCCAACATTCAAAATATGTCATCCTTAAGCTCTAAAACCACGAACACATTATTATTTAAGTACTTAGTATTCACTACTTTTCTCTTAACAAGAGTGTCATAACTAGCTTTTTGAGTTTCATTTCTAGAAGTGATACCATAAGGGTTAGAACTACTACCTCTAGTCAAAGCTTTTCCTTTTCGAAAAGATATGAAGTGTTTAGAAAAAGAAATTGTGAGATCTTGTAGAATGGAGGTTGGAAAGGAGGAGAAAATGAGAGAGAGCTGAGAGGGTATTGCGGTGGCTGTGAGAATGGAGACTGGGAGAGGAAATGAGGTAGGGTTCTCTTGCTTTTATACCCCCCTCCTCTCTTTCCACGATCATTTTTTTGATGTTATTTCCCTTGAAATTATATGCTCCACATTCGTGGAACGTTCCACGGTTTGACAGTGGATCGTCCTGTGTGTGCTAACCCTTCATCACATAAGGGACCACGGCTGTGGTGCCTTACATGGGCAGGTCATGGATCTTGTTGTTTCCACTCCTTGACTCTAGCCTTTTGTCCCTTATGATCCACAATCATGGTGACTTTCACGGGTAGGCTGTGGATCTTGCTGTCTTTATTCTAGTCACCCCTAATGATCCACGGTCATAGTGACTTCCACGGGCAGGTCGTGGATCTTGTTGTTCCTTGAACAAAACAAAAGTAAAGAAAATTAAATTAAAAACAAACTCAAACGAAAAATAAGCTTAGGTTGTGTTCCAAGAAGCGTTTATTTTCGATCGTAAACTTGATCCCTATTATTATCAATCTGGAGTGCTTGGTTCGAGGAGGTTGTGCTTCTCTCCCTTCTTAATAGACTTGTTAAGGAAATATCTTTTCAACCTTTGTTCGTTCATCTTAAAAGAATCTAATATTTCATTCCATGCTTCCACGACTCTATACGAATATACTTTCTGAACTCAAAATGACTCAAACCATCTAGACTTAAACTTTCTTGGAAGGAGTTTTAACCTCCAATTAAAGAGTAGTACAAGATCTCCTACATGGAATTCTTTGCGAATGATATGCTTGTCATACTAATGCTTGGTCCGCTCTTTGTAAAACTAAGCATGTTCATAAACATTAAGCCTCAATTCATCCAATTCATGTGATTACAATTTCCTCTTCTCTCTGACCGTCTTCAAATCGAAGTTTAACAGTTGAATTGTTCAAAATGCCTTATGTTCTAGTACAATCGGAAGATGGCAGGGCTTACAGTAAACCAACTGAATGGAGTCCTACTAATGGGAATTTTGTAAGTTGTTTGATATAACCACAAAATGTCGTCTAACTTCAAGGATCATTCTTTTCTCGACTTTGACATGGTCTTTTGTAAGATACTTTAATCTCCCTATTTGAAATCTCTACTTGTCCGCTGGTTTGAGAAAATGGTGTCGCAACCTTGTAATTCACACCATACTTCTTGAAAAGATTCTCAAATTATCTTTCAATGAAATGAGAGTCTCTATCGTTAATAATTGGACAAGGAATTTCAAATCTCAGAAATATTACCTCTTTGAAGAACTTGATAACTGTCTTAACATCGTTGGTCAAGGATGGTATAGTTTTACCCACTTAGAGATATAATCCACCACTACTGAAATATAATTGTTATTGCAAGATGATGAAATTGGTCCCATGTAGTCAACCCCCAAACATCAAAAAGTTCAACTTTCAAGATCGAATTTAGAGGCATTTCATGTCTTCTAGAAATGTTTCTAGCCTATTGACAACGATCACAAGATGCACATACTCCTGAGCATCCTTGAATATGTGAGGCTAATAGAAACCAGCTTGTAAGACCTTAGCGACTGTTTTAGAACTACTAGCATGCCCTTCGTAGGATGAAGAATGACAATGGTAAAGTATATTTTTAGTATCATCTTCTATCTTCTGGTACACATCTTCTGTAAACAACATCGGCACACTTCTTGTAAAGTAAAGGTTCATCCCAAATATAGTATTTCACTTCGGTAAAGAACTACTTTTGTTGTCGGTAGTTGAGTTTTGGTGGCAAAATTCCACAAGTAAGATAGTTCACAAAGTCCGCATACCATGAAGCATCCACTTTATTTACAACCAATAGATATTCAATAGGAAAGGAATTATTATAGATAACTCATCCTCCCTATCCACATGGACATCTTGGTATAACCTTGATAAGGGACATGCGACAACATTTTCAGTGCCCTTTTTATCTTTAATTTTTGGATCAAATTCTCGCAAAAGAAGGATCCAATGGATAAGTCTTGGCTTGCCCTCTATTTTGCTTAACAAGTACCTAATGGTTGCATGATCTGTAAAAACAATCATTTTAGATCCAACAAGGTATGACCTAAACTTGTCAAAGATAAAGACAACCACTAGTAACTCTTTTTTTGTAGTGGCATAATTCACTTAAGCATTATCCAAAGTTTTGCTGGAATAATAGATAGCATGCACCTTCTTATCCTTTCTTTATCCTAAAACAACTCCAGCATAATCGCTTACATCACATGTAACATTAAAAGGAAAATTCCAATCAGGTCTTTGCATTATTGGAGCATAAACTAAAGCCTCCTTCAACCTACAAAAATAATCCAAATAGACTTAGTCAAAATTGAAATTAACCTTTTTTTATTAGCAAGTTTGTCAAAGGTTTAGAAATTTTAGAGAAGTCTCTTATGAATTGCCGATAGAAATATGCATGTCTTAAGAAATTGTGCACTCCCTTCACATTTGTTGGCGGGGTAGCTTCTCAATCACTTCCACCTTAGCTTTATCATCTTCAATGCCCTGCTACGACACCAAGTGTCCCAACACACTTCATGATATTTTTCTCAATTTAGAATTAAATTTACTTCTTCACATCTCTGCAAAACTTTAGTCAGGTTAGTTAAGCATAAGTTAAAACTAGCTCCATACACTGAAAAGTCATCCATAATATTTTCAATCAAATCAAAGAAAATTATCATCATGCAATGTTAAAAAGTAACAGGTGCATTTTAAATACCAAAAAACATTCGCCTATAAGTAAAAGTACCAGAGGGATATTTAAACGTGGTCTTTTCGTGATTGTTAGGACATGTAAGGATTTGATAAAAATCTAAATATCCATCTAAATAATAAAAATGTCAATGTTTAGCTAACCTATAATCAAAATGAAGTGGAGAGAAAAATAGTCTTTTTTAGTTTCCTTGTTCAACTTCCTATAATCAATACACATATTTCACATGTAACTGTCATAGTGGGGATTAATTCGTCGTTTTCATTTTTGATTACGGTCATCTCTCCTTTCTTAGGAACTACATGTTTAGGACTCACTCATTCATTATCAGAAATAGGGTAAATTACCTCTACATCCAATAATTTCAATATTTCCTTTTTGACAACCTCTTTCATGTTTGGATTGAATCTCAACACAAAAGGGTTAATTCTCTTAATGTCATCAATAGTGTATCCTATGACCTTCCTATGCAATCTTAGTTCTGTAAGTAATTTCTCGGTTTTAGCTTCATTCGGTCTTGCATTAATAATCACAAGATATGTAGAGTTGGGTCCGAGAAATTCATAACCTGATAGTTAAAGGGAGAGGTTTAAGTTCTACTTGTGGTGGTTTTTCTTCTTCCCATTCTATTAATTTTTGTTCCGGTTTTAGCTCTTCAATCCCTGCTCGCTTAGGTGGAAGGTATGGGCTTTCATCCAAGGGACGAGCATACTCACCAACTACACTATCATCTACTGATTCTCCACGAGTTAAACACAACTCCAAAGGATCATTCGAGGAATATTTTTGTGTTTCTTCTCTCACCACCTGCTGTAATCAATCTACCCTGCAATAAACATTCTTAACAAACAGTTATTTAACAGTCTTAGATAGATCGAAGTCAATTTTATGTTTGTGGACTGCCAAAAAAAAGTTTATGATTTTTAACATCAATTATGGTTCCTACAGTGGCTAAAAAAGGTCTTTCTAGAATAATGGGAATCTGAAGAACCTTATCCATCTCTAATATAACAAAATCAGTAGGAACAACAAAATTTTCAACTTTAACTGGAACGTCTTCCAAAATACCTAATGGGTAAAGTTTTAGCAAATGGTATATTTATATAAAGCTTCTTTATCACTTTTAGAAATTTACTAAATTGCTCATCTAACTTAGAGATTGTGGGAATGATATGGTAGTTATGGAATTAGGTTCTTCACCTTTTTCTTCGAATTATTTTCTATTCTCTCCTCCTTTAAGTTGCATCACAGTAGCTTCAACCTTTTCATTCCCTATACCATTTTTACTCTCCTCACTTACCTTAGGCTCCTCTAAAACATTACCACTTCTCAAGGTAACAACATTACAATGTTCGTTAGGGTTTGTCTCAGTTTTACCTAGAAATCTACTTGGAGCTCTTGAAAAGGAATTAGTAACCTATGCAATTTGAGTTTCTAACATCCTAATATGGTTAGCAAAATTATCAAACTAACCTACTATCTGTTTCATTGCTTCTCGTGGTTTGATATTGTTGTTTAGACTCCATGATTTGTTGTCTAAACTCCTCATTTTGCTTGGTTTGAATTGCAATAAGGTTTTTCAACAATGTTTCCATGTTAGATTTTTATACCTGTTGAAATCCTGGTAGTGGTCTATAATTATTTTGTCCAATTTAATTCTGATTATTCCTGTAAGGGAAATTTGGATGGTTCGTCCAATCAAAAGTTATAAGTGTTAGAATACGGATTATTCTGCAGCTGCTGGTTGTAGTTATTGATGGCATCAACTTGCTTTATCTGTGTTCCTTGTGAAAGTGTAACTCCTATTTGATAATTCATAGTCGTATGACATGTTGCACCACAAATCTCACAAGAAACATTAGCAACATTCACAATACTAACATTAAACTGATCAAATCTTCGAGTTAAAATCTCTGTTTTCGCTAAAATAAGATCTAAAGCATTCACATCATACTTACCTGGAGCCTTTATAAGGTTGCCTCTTTCATTCGCTCATTGGTGGTGATTTAATGAGACACTCTCAATTATGGCATAGGCTTCGTCTAATCTTTTATTCATTAAGGCACCTCCAGCAGTGGAGTCCAATGAAACTTTTATAGGGTATGTGATCCTATTATAGAATGTGTGAATAATTAATCACTTTTTCAGTCCATGATGTGGACATTAGTGCAGTAACCCTTTGAATCTATCTCATGCATCAAATGACAATTCTCTTTCCTTTTGTGCAAAGCTTGTGATTTGGTTTCTAATATGTGTTGTCTTGCTAGGAGGAAAGTATTTATCGTGGAAATGTTATTCCAACTGATCCCATATTATAATACATCCCAGTGGAAGAGAATACAGCCAAGCTCTAGTCTTGTATCTTAGAGAGAAAGGGAACAATCACGACCTAATAGCATATGCAGAAGCGTCATTAAACTTTAGTGCCTCGCAAAATTCTAAGAATACCTCTAAGTGCGGTGCATATTAGAATCATCCGTAAGTGTGCCTCCAAATTGATTTTGTTGTATAATGAAGAGCAGTGACGGTTTCAACTCAAAGCTATTAGCATTAATCGTAGGTCTTGTGATACTAAGCCTCAATCCTCATGTATTTGGTGTAGCATAGTCCTTTAAAGGTCTATTCCCATTGTCAGTAGTCATTGTTGTTGTTGGTTGTTCTTGATCAGTTTCTTATTGCCTCTATAGTTTTCTTGTTACACGAAGAGTTCTTTCAATCTCAGGATTTGCATCTAGAACAACTCTTAATCAAACCTTCGAATATAAAAATAAATACAACAACAACCAAGTCTTATGCCCCTTGATAGAGTCGGTTATATATATATATATATATATAAATGAGAATCTAGATTAATCAAATTATAAATAAAACTAATATCAACAAAACACAGTCCCTAGTAATGACGTCAACAACTTATTAAATCAAAATTGCAAGTACACGGTTATTGTCAAGTAATAAAATATCGTTCTCTGAAACTGCACTGCTGACTACCAGTTGCATACAAAATAGGTTATCTACACAAAATCAAAATAGGGATTGTGATTGTATAGTGAAATAAGAATGTAAATAACGAAAAAGGAAACTGAATAGAAGACTAATTTAGAAACTAAATTTTAAGACAATTTTAGGATTTCGATTTTACCACAATGAGTATCAATAATTCCATTATATTTCTCTCTGTTACAACATTGGATTATTTTTGAAGGTGAATTATCATTAGGTAATCATTGTTTCCTCTCGGAATACAACAATGTGTTTATCCTAACGCAACTCCTATTTTTATGGTAATTGAATCATAATAAACCCTTTAAGATTTGTGATATTCAATGTTACCCTCAAGAGAATTTAAACTGGTAACAACTCAAGTTTAATTTTATAATTCCAAGATTAAAATTCACCTCTTAGTTCATCCCTTAATTTTTAAGTCATACAAACATGTGGCTAATATATTCACAATTGTTAAACGATTTGAGCACGTTAAAACTGAATCAAAATAATCATAACATTAACAAGAGGAAGAAATTAAACTTCAATGTCGATCTGTTATTGGGTTAATCCATAATCGTCGAATAAAGAAATTAGTCCATAATATTAAGGACACGATCCATCGGAATCAATAATAAAATCCAAACAATCTAAAACAGAGATAAAGGAATAGAAGAACTCGATTGTCAATGTTTGTCGATGTCTCTTCATAGTTGATATCTTGAATGTAGCTCCCTTTTTAGTCTCTTGTATAGTCTCCCTTCAAGATGACAACTATTTTCCCTCTTATATCCTCTCCATTGACAAATTTCCTTAAATAAAAGGAGGTGGTGGTGTTAAACCCTATATGAACCACGGTCGTGGAATCATCCTTTCTTGACTCTTTGCTTTCATGATTACTATTTGCTCCTTCCATCTATGACCCATGAACGAGGAATATTCTATGGGTTCGTTGTGGATCATATTGTGCACTCTCCAATGTGTTCCTGTGAGCTTTCCTCCAATTGACAGTGAGAACTACGACTGTGAAATGTTTCACAGGTTGATTGTGGATCTTATATTGTACTCTCCAATGCGTTCCTGTGAACTTTCCTCTAAATGGCAGTGAGAACTACGATCGTAGAATGTCCTATGGGCTAGTCGTTGATCTTCCTATCATTTTGTTTCCCCAAATTTGACATCTCCAAGCAAAATTTTTTGGTTCAACTTCTCGATTTGTATGCACCAATGCCAAGATCTCACCCTCCTGTCAATGAAGACGCAAACCGCAATCATCCTAACTAAAAATATGGAATAAGTGCAAATACTAGAAGTTACACAAAATAGGTTCATATAATGCGACAAATGTATGCTAAATAAGACTAAAAACATATATATGTTTCACACACATCAATAAAAAAACATTCAATTCTCAAATTTTGAATGCTCTTCTCGAGTTTTTTTATTTTTATTTTTTTCCTTTTTCAACGGAACTTGAAGTTTAGAGTACTCGTATTTTGGATCCAAGGTCATAACATTAGGGATGATTTTCGATAAACTGTAAGTTCTTGGGCAGTGCAATATTATTTTAAATAGAAAGGATCAACCATTGCTTTGACCTTAATATTTGTTATTAAATGGATAAAAAGTTTTGTCGACATTTGTAAATGTGATGATACCGCTGGAATTGACCTAGGTTAATGGTGATATTCGGAATTTCTAGGTGAAGATCTATGGCCGTCTTGGGCGCATGCTTACAGCTCTTTCGGACAGTATCAAAGTCGTTAAGTCCCTCCCTAGGGACTCCTGACCATTCAAGAACTTTACCGGAGTATTCCAACAGCTTCCCAAGATGAATCCCATAACCTCCCGAGCCATGGAATTCCCCGTCGAGTGCCTGCTTGCCTGTGTCACCTGAGACATCAAAGCTTTTCCCGAGTGACTCCTCTCGAGTCAGCTTCGCAGCCCTACCCTGGCATCTCTTCCGAGTGGATCCTCTTGAGTCGCAACTAGCCTCCCGAATCAGGTAGCCCGAGCATCCGGCCTCTCGAGCCACTCAAGCACAACCTCCCACATCGCCCGAGCACCCTCATGCATCCGAGTCAGAGACTCTTCCCGAGTGTCGAACAACTCCTTGTAGGTGACTCTTCCTAACTCTTCCCAAGCTGCTATTGCCAAGGCACGTGTATATGACCCTTCCATAATGCACACTTGGAGTCCATGTGGTGATTCCCATAGAATATTTTTGCCTTATAAATATATGAAATATGTCAGAGAGGAGGAAGGTCGGTGCAGTGGTTGCCCCCTAACAACCTATCAAAGGACACAACTAATGGAATGTCTGGTTGGAAAGGTGAGAGTTGGAGTATAAGAACGGATTGGGGACTCCTTCTCTGAGAAAAGGGTGGGGCGGTTATTTCTATTCTTTTTCTCTAAGCATTCTTCCGACGACATACGAGATAACTCTTCTTCTCTTCTTCTTCTACATTATTTTTACTGCACTTAATATATTTTTTTTCATCAAATGTCTTGTCTAACTTAAGCATCAGAGGGTTATCGCCGGAATTTCGACGGTGTCCTTTGACGCGTGTTTATTTTGACAGGACTTACTTATGTAGCCGCGAAGGACCCACCATTCTCTGATGCTCTGCTGAAGGGGCTACAAAATGCGACCGCATCATGTGACTTGATGAGCAATAATATTAAGTCGACTGTGACACTATTGGAAGGGGTATGTCTATTCCTAAAAACATGTATTGAAAATTTTCAAGGGACACAATCTATGTTGTCATACTGACATCCCAACTGTGCAAGCCGTTAACTTATTGATTAGCTGACTGACGGAACTGAACATGTTGGACCAATATAATCTCATCAGAAGTTTTCCAACAATGGTTATAACGTAAATGAGTTTTCACTTTTATTAAAAATTTGAAACTCAGTCGCTCTATAAGAACAGCTAAGCATCACCTTATGGTGCAAGGTTGGAATCCGCCAACCTAGCGGCTCCTACCAGCCCGCCCCCGGACCATCGTAAGAGAGGTAAATCACGATAGGCCTTTGACTCTTAAGATTAGTAACTAGCGCATGAAGGGACGACACCCTTGCATTTGCGAGGGATTGACCCGTTGTCCTATGGTGCAACGTCTGCATGCGCTAGTCACTAAGCCCTTCCCGCGGGCCGTAATTGCACATAAAGATTGATGCATGAGCGTAGGGAACATTGTGTGCCTTCAGACTTTTATTGAGAAGCCTGAGAAAACTTGTCATTTCTTGACGAGATACTTTTTCCAAAGTGAGGATCTTTAGTTCTGGACTTGGATCTCCCTTTTTGATAATCTAGTCTTAGAATTTATCCCCATTCTACGATCCCACTCATGTGATTTTCATAGAAAAAAGCATCTCCTCCCTAAAGAACTAGCTCTTTTACATGTTCTTTCTTGGCTTTGTACTAGATTTTGAGTGCTGGCTTTGCAGATTTTGAAAAAATTTTTTTCTTGAAGACATATTATGTATTGAATCCTGGTGGAACTTATATCAGTTTAGTTATGTCTATTGCAGTCTTTACCCTAATTTATTAAAAGTTGAAAGTGTTCACATTTTACTAATTTGAAATTCAAATTATTCTAATTTCTACTGTAGTCTTAGACCTGCAACAAGAGGTTATTCACCTTTTAGTTGAGCAATGATAATGCACTCTACATCTGAAATTCTCAAACAATAATAAACAGTTTCAATGAAACTACCCACTTTTGCTAATTTGAGATAAACATATTCCTAACCAACCAATTAATAGTCAACGTTTGGCAAATTAACATTTAAATACTTTTTTTAGAAAGTAGGTTGTTTTGCCTCAAACTAGCAATACGAACTAGAAACTGTTCATTTTTTCAATAAGTTAGGATAATGAGGGATATATTGGAGAGAATAAAAATACCCATTTGAGAATTTTCAAAATAGTTTCCCTTTTGATGATCATGTTGAAAATAAAGGTTGCTCTTTTGCTTTTTGCCCTTTGCATTTTATCTCTCACAACTGTTTGCGAATTTAGTAACCTACAGTTCTTTGTTTTTTTATCCCTGCACTCTACTAATTTAGTAACATGTCTATTTTAATTAATATATTGTTCTCTGCTTTCTTATGCCAGCCTCAGAGTGCAGGCAGTTTGAGGAAGCACATCGAGGCTTCATTAAATAGGGACCTTAATTTGAAGGGAAAGAACACTCAAATCCTGCTGCCTTTTTCTCCTACATATTATGCTAGTTCATCAAAGGTAATGTGTGTATCATGTTATTACATTTTTCCCGTTAGCACCATAGGGGTTACTTTCTCATGTCATGTTTGCTTGGAACATACTATACCGACCAAAAGACTCAACAATTAATCTAAGTGAATGAATACACCACTGTCTACACAATGGAATTGCTTGCCACAACCATGTTTCGGTATGCATTGTCTGATCTTCCATCTAACAAGAATTTTTGATCTAGCAGTGTCTTTAACTTTTGTTGTTTTTGGTCATTTTACTGCATATAACGGATTGTTTATTTTGACCAAGCCATTAATCTTATCAATGTTGTCAATCTATATGGCAAGCAGGGAGATGAGGGGTATAGGTTGAAGACATCGACAGAACTTTTGAAAGTATTCAATCACATTTGGAACCTTGAAGAACAAAATGAGTCCAGGGCAGCACTAGTGAAAGCATTAAAGGTAGAGTTAGAACATGCACATGCACACTTTCAGGAACTGATGCGAGAGAAGCATGCATATCGTAGTGAAATAGATCATTTACTGGAACAGATGAACGAGGCTAGCAAAACTGAGAAGAACAAAGAGCAACAAAAAATCATAGCAGCGGTACAGTCATTAAGGGATGATCTTGAAGATGAGAGAAGGCTGAGAAGACGCTCTGAGAATTTGCATAGAAAACTCGGTAAAGAGTTGTCTCAAGCAAAAGCAACAATGGTGAAGGCTGCAAAAGATTTAGTAAACTTGAGAAAGACAAACATCCTTCTGGAGGATCTCTGCGGTGCATTTGCTGAGGGAATCAATGATTATGAATATGAAGTGAGGCTGTTGAGGCAAAAGTCTTCAAACGTTTGCGACCCCAAAGTCGACAGTTTGCTACTTCATATTTCAGAAGCATGGCTAGATGAGAGGGAACAGATGAGGGCTGCTGAATCTCAAATAGATAATAGAAACCTAGTTATAGATAGATTAAGAAGTGAAATTGAAGCCTTTATTCAAGCTAGTAGGTCAAATGGTTGGGCTAATGGAAATCTATTTGCGAAATATGGAAAGCAAGAAAACAAAGTGCGACGACTATCCCTCGAGTCCATGCACTTGAATGGTACTACTAGTGCTCCTCAAGATGCAGATGATGATGATGAGGAGGAACATGACAGTTCTGTTGAAAGTGATTTGCACTGCTTTGAGCTAAACATGAGTCCTAACCGTGATAACATTGATGAGTTAAATAACAATGGCCAAAATATCACAGTGAAGCTAGATTCTTCCAGAAAACCTAATACTTTCGAGGAAAAGATGGGATTTTCTGATAAGAGAAGGAACCATCAGATTTCAACTCACTTGGATACAAAGGCCAAGGAAGAGAAGAATGAAACTGAATTCTATGGAATCCAAATGCAGTTTTTGAATGGAGAACAAGGAAAGGATCCAATCAAAACTGTTGAATCTAATGGAACAGCAAGGAATAAGACCGAAGAGAGTAAGACCCACTATCTTAGCTGTCTGAATTCTCATGAAGGTTCACACAACACAAAGGTTGAAATTTATGTCAAGTCTGGTGGAGGAGGGCCCCAAAATGATTTCACATCAAGGGGTCAACTTGTGTTCTTAGAAACTATTGCTTCAGGTGGTCTTCAGGATGAATCAACTTCAAAAAGGGCGTGCAGTGACTGGCACAAATCACAATTTAGTAAACCTAGATTCTTAGAAAAATTAACAAATGCAAGTGTGGACACTTTGAAGGCGAGATTGCTGGAAGCAAGGTTAGAGGGACAGCAAGCTCGTATGAAAGCATCAAGGGGTTATTCTGTTGGTGGAGCAAGACAGGGATAAGAGGCAATTAGTGCAGCGACTGATGTGCCCATGACATGTTCTTTGTTGCTTCCGAGGATGAAGACTCTGTTCTTTTTTCATTGCACCATCCATTATCTTTCAAAGTTGCGGAATTTTCTCGTTATGATACATGTACGATACGGGTGGATTGGCACGTACTGTCTTCTGCTCATATTGAGACCGCCATTGGGATGCGAACCCATACACCGCTTGTGTGGGCACCACTTGTAGAGGAGAGACGAGTATGATTGTCCACTCTGCAAATCTGTAAAAGATTGAAATCGTCAATCTAGTAATTTTTATCGGTCTGTTCCACGACTATTATAAGGAAGATAAATCATGAAAGATTATATGGATCTTGAAGTGGTGATCAAAATACGTAAAAGTCATTTGAATTTAGAGAAGAGTTTTAGACCTCCTTCGAAATCGATTCATATAAAATCTATAAGCATCGTTGTATTTTAACTACCATATCATCTCCGTAAAAATAAATTGTCCATTGTTAATACGAGTAGAGTTTTTATTTGTCTGAATATGAGATCTCATTGTTCTGAAATTAAATATACAGTTATTTATGAATTTAAAGGTTTTTAAATAACGCCGACAGTTGGGTAATCATTTTTTTTTCTTCTAAAATTTAAGGCCAAATCTGTACCATATGAAGGATTTAATCCACAATCTATCTTACAAGTTATGTTATTATTTTATATTCATCTATAGTATTTGATCATGTTACAACACTTATATTATTTTATTTTTCATGTTGCGAGCTCCCTTTGGAATGTACAAAATGTTCAAATGGATCATTTATCATTATACATAGTCAACATTAAAAACATTTTTTAATTTATTATTGGATTCTAAACACTACTTGTGCATGAAAGTGTCTTTTCTCAGATAATACGATTCTATATTGTTGAACTGTTTATAGGTTTGGATCCAAGCATATTAACATCTAACAAGTGATCCATTGCATTTTTTTAAGGTAAAGATATTCCTTGATATCTATTAGCACCTATATTCTAAAAGAGATCTATAAAGGCCCTGTATTCTAAGAAAGAAAGTAATGTGGCTTTTCTAAATCTTCAATGACAAATTGATCTTGAGAGATTTTCCTTTTATCTGAGTAGTATCCCACGTATCATTTTCTGTAGGGATCGATTTGTGCATGCTAGAGGGGGATGAATAGTGATTTCTTCGATTCGTCATTCATTTGCATTCTTGCGTCTCTACAAGTGTTAGTACGCATCGGAATAAAAATACATAATACAAAATCAAATACAAGCACAAGAAAAAGGATTTTATATGGTTCGAAATCTACAATTCCTACTCCACGATCGAGCTTTAGTTGAACTTTAGTGATGCACACACTGCTATTGACTTCTCCTTTTCGAAAACAATCTGGAGATGGAGAAACCTCGTACAACAAATTTATACAATCAAATACAATCAAATATAAAGCAAATGAAAGAGTATAAAATCAAAATACTTTACAAGTACACTTTTAATTGTTTGATCTTTTGGTTGCTTTGAAAGACTATTCCTTCCCAAAAACTCCAAGAATTGACAACCATCTCCTCCCAATCGCAGCTCCTAATAAAGCACGCCTCGAGTTGATTTTTCGCCGTCCAATCAACTCTTCTTACCTAGCAGTCGATTGGTCACAGTATCATTGTCTCACAACGGCTTAATCCATGTCAGATTAAGTCGAACAATCGACTGCTCTGACTTAGCAGTCGACTGTCATGCTAACCGGATCTCCTTTGGCAAAGTTCATTTGGACTTATTGATAGCTAACTCGTAAAGTGTCGCACCATTATAATGTATCAAAACAAAATTTATAATTAAACCGAACCCCCTCTACACTAATGTAATGTAAATTGGGGGATTTGTGATTTGAGCTCTAACCTACGATTATAAGATAATTAAAATGCTAATCTAACAATGCAAGTAATTAAAGCATTCAACAAGTAAAGCAATGTATGATTTAAAAAAACAAAACTATAAGAAGCATTAAATCAAACACCTAATATGCACAAATGTAAAACTACCATAAATGTAAGAAGAAATTTAACAAACAATTGACATGCATACAAATTAAAATTCTCTATGCTAAAACAAGAAACTAAATGATCAAATCAACCCAAGATAGGTCCGGTGAATGAACAAATTCCTTCGGCTAAGTCCAACGGAGCTTGATCGAGACTCCGCAAACGACGGTGGATGTGGGATGACACAAACTCCTGAATCCAGTAGCTTGATGGATGCTTCGAACTTTCGCAGATCCGGTTGAGCTTGAAGAAGTGTCGTCGGGGCGAAACTCCTCCTCGAATCCGAAGGAGAAGGTGGATGAGCTATGGAGATAGAGGACATCGCCAAATCCCTCGATGAAGTGGTTCCTCCTCAAATCCGTGGAGGAAAATGGATGGAAGGGAGGTGGAGGCAGCTGCTAGGGCTCAAGGGAAGAAGAGATGCCATTTTTTTCTGACTTTTTTTGCTTTTAAAGGTGCTCCAATGTAAATTCTAGGTTCGCGACACAGCCGTGCCTTTTGGCATGGCCAGACAGTGTCTTTTTCTGGAGGAAAAAAATACGGTGCTACAGTACTTTGCTACAATACCCTGCTACAGTAACTTTGCTACAATTCCTGCTACAATAACTTTGCTACAGTACTTCCCATTTTTTTCAATGTGCATTCCTCGATTTGCTCTTAAATGTCCTACAAAATAAAATATATAACAAATTAGTGTTTAAGACATCAAATTAGCATATATTTGTATTAAAGCTCTAAAATGATCCATATTTGTAAAATATGATAAATATGTTGAATTAAGCATACGAATGGATCAAAACATCGAGGAATGAATATAAAATATCATGTCAAAATTTGAGTTACCAATTCCCCCACACTTATTCTTGCACGTCTCGTGCAAGTAAACAAAACTAAGAAAATGACTAAAGATGCATTCCCCTAGCAATTCCTAATCATACATAGAAAATTGTGAAAGAAAGTTACCTAGGATCGTCAATTCTCAAAGACTCAAGCAATCATGGACTCAAATCTTACATATGTTAATAAACAAGGTAACTTCAATCCATTATGAATAGACTGAGAATGACTAAACCTCACAAAGTAAGTGGTGGTTTCTTTTGCTCACATAAACATGTAATAGTGGAGTTCACTCAAGCTACTCACTACCATATGCTTGCTTCTCTTCTACTCTTCACCACTATTATATACATAAGAGTGCACAATCTTTGAAGGCTTATTAGGAATGTAAGGGAAACATGAATAAAAGTAATGATGGTGTGTATGCAAGAAAAAGAAATGAAAGAGACAAAGAAAATAGTGGAAGATATAAAAATAATGGAATGCTACATAGATGAGTACAAGAAAGCATTGTTCTAAAGATTTTTTTCTTCCAACCTAATAAACATGTAAACAATCCTTATCACATTCTTCAATACAAATTCACTCATGATATACAATAAATCTTTCAATGGTTGTAACAAGGGATGTCTATCACAAAAATACTATCACACATAAATAAAAAATAGCACAACATGTCAAAATTTTCACAATACTTTTTTTTATTTCATGGGCACCCAAATGTTTATTCTTTTTTTTTTTCAACTTCTTTTTTTTTTCAGCTTATTTTATTTTATTTTTTGAATCCTTTTTTTTCAAACTCTTTTTTTTTCGACATGTAGTGCACTTTCCTATGCTCCAACATCAAGCTCAGCTAAAAAAATAAAGAGTATGGCTAGCTCATGGTGATCAAGCATGACTTGCCTATGCTTACACTAAATTTCCCTGAGCTACTCCTCTCCCCCACACTTAAACTTTTATCCATCCTGGACAAAACACTCATCATGGAACATCCAAGTATTCCATATCCATAAATAGAAATGGAGAAGAAAGTAATGGAAGGAAAGCAAAATAGAAATGATGAACGACTAGAATGTTATTCAATAAGCATGTGGCGACAAAAGAAGTAAAGAAAAACAAATGAGATTTCCTTCATGATAATCATGCAAACCTATTGTTGTGTGGTCTCGAAAGAATCAAAGCAAGTTCTAGAGTTACAATAACCACAAGTACACCACACACAAGCAATAAAAATAAGCTCAATTCTCACTAGGTAAACAAAAATAATCAACTCAGTCTATCAACACAGAATCCATCACCCAGTAGTAACCACATGCAATCAAATAATCTATTCATGACAATAAATCCCAAAATTTGACAGTCAAATTTAACTAGCTTTCACGACTTCTAAGAGGATATAAAGGAATGCATAGGGAATTTATTTCAAAACCTTATAAAACAAAAACTCAACAAAAGAAACATAACAACTAAAATGAAAAAAAAAATGAAGTAAAAGAAACATATATACAAAGAAAAAGAAAAGATATGAGATAGATAAAACTCCCCTGAGGTCCTAGTGGTTGGAGAAGGTTCAGTAAGAGAAGCCACTCAGGCAGTGGAGTGCTCCGAAAGAAATCCAATCCCAATGGTTGAAGAAGATTCAGTGTAAACATCCATGTCGGGAGTGGGATGGATAGAATGGAGGTGAGTGCCTTGATGGTGTGATCAGGATAGTACTGTGCTGCTCCCTCCAATATGATCGCCTCATCATATGTAATCTTTGGTAGTCAGAGGCGATTCAGAAAAAGTGTCTGGCCTTGGGGCTGAATTATTGCATTTGTTGTCAGAGCTTTCATCAATAGATTTGTTGGAGACTTTGGCTGTGGTGGGAGTGTCCAGTCTAGGGGAAAAGTCCAGCTATCCATCACTCCTAGGTCAGGCTGGCAACTTTTAACATCATCCTCAACCCATTTTTCAGACCCTGCTTCCTCTATAGATTTCTCAGTGTCAGTGGAAAAAATAGTATCACAAAGTAAATCCAAGCCACTGGTATCATCATCCACACTATCTGCCACGACAACAACTTCATCAATATCTGGAGCATCAACAACTACATCATCATGATACAAATCAGTAGAGGAGTCTTGTAGAGCCACAGAAGGAGAAACATATCTATCACTAGCTCTGCAATCCATCTCCTCTAGCACATCAATGCCATCAGAAATGATCTATGAGGAAAACTTAAAGGAATCTTGTGCTTGTGTGTGACTGATAGATGATGCAATTTGATCTAGCTGAATTTGCAAACTTTTTATCCTTTCTTGTTGTCGCTGATGATTATCACTGATTCGTTGTTGGTGTTGTTGTAGCAATGATCCTAGCTATAAAATCTTTTCTAGTGTCTCTGTATATGCTTGACTGGGAGCAGGGGTTCCTTCATTGTAGTCTTGGTATATCTCCCAGGGAGTTGACTCAGCTTGTTGGAATGGTTGTAGTCCATTAAACACTGTGTCATCTTGAAATCCCAATGGACTCTGATAAGTTGAAAAATTATGAGCCTCTTCCTGATGTTCTTCTCCATAACTATAATTTGATTGATCTCCCCAATTGGGTATGTAAGTATCGGTAAATGATAGTGTTGGGTTTCCGGCACCGCGGCGAGTGTGTGTTCGAACATGTTTCGCAAACATCTGCACAGCGGAAGAAATAAAAATAATAAATCTATATTTATTACAACACACACATCACACGCATGCATAGTACAACATGTGTAGACATAACAGTAAATTTAAATTTTGCAATAAAAGGAAATTTAACTACGTATACCTTACGTATCACGTGTAGCGGGAACGACATCAACCGGAACGATCCTCGCTAGAATCGTCTCTATCCGTGTCCACGCCGAGTATCTTCGGGATGACTTCACTAAGTCACGAGCCTCGTCTTCATACGGGTTACTAGCCTCGTGTTGAAGACGATGTGATCGAGAGAAGATCACGATCCGAATCCAAATTCGGATCCAAAGACGAGTCCTCAAAACTCGCTTCTCCGGAGAGGTATTCGTCAACCGTTTGACGAATCCTTCGTCCTCCACCTATGAGGATTACTGGAGATTGAATCCCCGGTAAGTAAGGCCCTGTCGGAGCTCCAAACGTCGTCCAAACGACGCTCCGATGAGAAGGAAACAAGCTGTCCAGAAAATTTGACAGCTTTGGTGGAGACCTTGCGCCGGCCAAATAAGGAAAGCGACTTGCTCACCTTGTCGCCGGAGCCAAGGAAGATCACCGGAGCTCCTCCGGCAGCAGCTCGACGCCGGCAAGAGGGAAGGTCAGCACCTTCTGGACGCCGGCCAAGGAGCTTCAAGGTGGGCGGCGGCAAGGAGGAGGGTTGGCGCCGAAATCTCCAAGGGGAGGAGGTGGGCGGCAACTTAAGGCTAGGGTTTTTTGGATTAGGGCTTAACAAACCCTTAAGCCCTCTTTTATAGAGAACTAATTCTCTTAATAGTTATTGGATCATAACCATAAGGCCCGTTAACCCTCTCCATCAATATAAGTTAAAATAAACCAAACCATGATGGTTTATTTTAAGGTAAAACGAACCGAACCAACTTTGGTTCATTCGTTCAAAATAAACCAAACCCTTTGGTTTATTCTCCTCCATTGGATTAGAACCAAACCATTTTGGTTCGTCCATCATGTCTTCATAAGACACGGCCCATCCACGCTTCCATTGCGACTGAAACGATTTCATGCTCGCTTCTTGTTTGGTCCAACCAAACCTTGTTTCTCTCGGTCTGAGAATCCCATTCTCAAGCTCATTTTAAATCCTTCGGATTACACTCATTGTGCGTGTAACCAAATAGGTTCTCGGTTTATGTTGGCCGTCTATAATTAACCATTAATTATAGAACGATCATGAGTGGCATCTAGTAGTACATCATGATCCTCAATTAACCGAAAAGATCAACGGTTGATCCAGAACTATTTCTGAAACCCTTCAATAACTCGAATGAATCGTGCCCCATTCCCTTCACTCATCTTATACCCACTTGGTTCAGGACATGGTCTATAGTGTCAGTCCCCACTAGGCTGACTACGTCACACCTAGCCCAAGTATCATTTCCTCGTCCTACGGATTCTAGTTACTGCACATGTATCGAAGAGTACCTTACTCTAAACATGTAATGCTTTGGCCAAAGACTTTAGTAACAATCCGACGAGAGGCCATGGGTATACATCTCCTCGTAAGGAGTGGTGAATCCTTTATAGGCTATTCAAACACCTTCGATCACTTCGACTTATACCCAATCATCCCGGGTCCACATCTCCTTAGAGATGTTTGCTTAAGATGTCAAAGCATAAGTCTCCATGATCAAGATGACTTGAATACCGCAAGTCAAAGGAACATCACACTTAAGCTACAAAGAAGAACTTCATCGACATATCTATATATGCAGAGAACCATATGAAGTCTTACTACCGGTCACTCCAATGAACTAGTTACCATAACTAGCATCCACGATTAACTCCTGACATCACAATGTCTCCACAGTGAGAATCACCGCTTGATACACCAAGGAGTATACTGTAAGTCTCGACGTAATTGATGGTGTCCAAATCCATCAATTCATCGACTAGGATAATTCCGATACATCACAATTACACATGTAGAGATACTCACTAGTTGTGATCCAATCACAAATTCTCTCATGCCGTGAATCGTATCGTGGACATTCAAGAAATGAGTTTAAGATCCAATCAAATACATAAAACATGTATACTCAAATAGTGAATCTTCATTTATCATATAAATGGTTCATACATAAGGCATTGCCTTAGGACATCTCTCATATATTACTGATAGACTTCCCACTTGGCCTAATGCCAATCGCTACAGATCCAATACCATAAGCACTAACATGACCTCAAACTTACTTTGAGGTAATGCTTTAGTCAAAGGATCCGCTAAGTTCCTTTCAAAGGGGAATTTTCTCGATTTGTATTTCGCTCCTACCGATGATCTCTCGATAAGATGATAGCGGGCTACATATTTGGATCGTTGATGAGACCTTGGCTCTTTCGCTAATTGCTCCATTGTTGTCGCAGAGACCGATTGCTTCAACAATGGCCGAATCATACCAAGTTCATAAATGAACTTCTTGATCCAAACCGCTCGCCGCAATGTATTTCGCCTCGCTGGGTAGAATCCGCCATGTGTCTTGCTTTGGAACTTTTCCAACTCATCGCGCCCATTCAAGGTGAACACGATCCGCATCGAGACCTGAATCATCCTTGTCCGTTCGAAGCCGCATCCGATACCCGCAGATCACCATGTCCCTTCTCCATATATTAGAACACATCCTTAGTTCTTCTTAAGTACTTAAGGATCGCCTTAACAGCCACCCAATGATCCATTCCTCGATCAGATGTATCCGCCGCGTGACACTCGTGAGCATACGATACATCGGGCCTCGTATATAACATAAAGCATACATGATAGATCCTATCATGGATGCATAGGAATCTTACTCATGCAAATCCTCTCGCCTTCTCAGGCGCGACACATAGACTTCAAAGGTGTACCCTATGCCCGATGGGTAGGAAACCTTTCTTGATTCCGACATGCTAAACCTCTTTAGCACTCGCCTATATATGTAGATCGCGAAAGACCAAGCAACCGTTTCGATCTATCTCTATAGATCTTAATCCCGAGGATGTAGGTTGCTTCACCCAGGTCTTTCATGGAGAATGTCTTGGATAACCAAACCTTAACTGACTGTAAGATTGAAACATCGTTTCCCATAAGTAATATGTCATCGACATACAATACTAGGAACACGACTGCACTCCCACTAACCTTCTTGTGCACACAAGGTTCGTCTGGATTTTGTGAGAAATCAAACTTTTTGATTGTCTCATCAAAACGGATATTCCAGCTCCTGGATGCTTGCTTCAATCCATAAATGGACCGTCGCAATTTGCATACATTGGTTTTATCAACCGATGTGAAACCCTCAGGCTGTATCATATACACGTCCTCGAGCAGGTTTCCATTAAGGAAAGCTGTTTCCATATCCATCTGTCATATCTCATATTCATAATGAGCCGCTATGGCCAGGAGCATCCGAATGGATTTAAGCATAGCTACAGGAGAATAAGTTTCGTTATAATCAACACATTGTTTTTGACGATATCCTTTCGCCACTAATGTAGCCTTATAGGTAATCACATTACCATCCATGTCGGTTTTCTTCTTGAAAACCCACTTGCACCCTATAGGCTTGATGCCTTCAGGTGGGTCAACCAAGTTCCAAACTTGGTTTTCATACATGGAATCCATTTCCGACTTCATGGCATCAAGCCACTTATCCCTTTCTGAACTTGTCAGCACTTCTTCATAACTGGTAGGCTCCTCATCATCAATGAGTAACACGTCGTTCGATTCACTTACGAGAAATCCATATCTCTCAGGAATGTTGCGTGTTCTACCAGATCTACGAAGATGTGGTGTTACAATAGGTCCAGCTGATTGCTCATCACTATGAGTTGTCGGCTGTTGTGCTTCACCAGGTATCTCATCAATGTCTATTTGAGTCTCTCGAGCCTCCTCAAGCTCGACGACACTCCCACTATTTTCTTGCAAGAGAAACTCTTTATCTAGAAACACAGCATGCCTTGAAACAAACACCTTTTGTTCCACAGGATGATAGAATTGGTAACCCCTTGTTTCCTAAGGGTATCCAATAAATAGACATTTATCAGACTTAGCATCCAATTTATCTGATACAGTCCGCTTCACATAAGCAGGATAATCCCATATATTCAAGTAAGATACATGAGATTTCTTACCATTCCATATCTCATATGGAGTAGTAGAGACTACCTTGGATGACATTCTGTTTAACAAGTAAACAACTGTCTGAAGTGCATAGCCCCAAAAGGACTTGGGAAGATTCGCATGATTCATCATTGACCTGACCATGTCCAACAAGGTCCGGTTACGCCTCTCAGATACACCATTGTGCTGTGGTGTATATGGAGGTGTCCATTGAGACAATATGCCATTGTCTCTTAGATAATCAAGAAACTCTTGACTTAAGTATTCACCACCTCGATCCGATCGAAGTATTTTAATACTCTTGTCATGTTGTTTCTCTACTTCATTTCTGAATTCTTTGAACCTTTCAAAGGCTTGGACTTGTGTTTCATCAAGAACACATACCCAAACCGTGAGTGATCATCGGTGAAGGTAATGAAGTAGCTATAGCCTCCTAAAGCTTGAGTTGACATAGGTCCACATACATCAGTATGTATTAGACCTAGTAACTCTCCCACTCGTTCACCTTTTCCGGTAAAAGGTAACTTAGTCATCTTGCCTTTTAAGCATGATTCGCATGTATTGTATGAATCCAATTCAAACGATTCCAGAATTCCACATCGGTGTGATTCGGACATGTGTTTTTTGCTTACATGGCCAAGATGACATTGCCACATGTAGGAGTCTAATTGATTAACCTTTCGAGCACGCTTGTTGCTCGCTTCGATATTGAAAACATCACTGGATACGTCCAACGTATAAACACCATTGCTTAAAGTTTCAGTCCCATAAAGAACTCCATTCAAAGTTATGTAACAACAATTGTTACTAAAAGTCAAATGGTACCCATTTCTATTTAAACAATAAATAGAAATGATGTTCTTTATCAACGAAGGAACATAAAAGCAATTGTCCAATTCTAAGACAAGTCCTGCAGGGAGTTTCAACAAATACGTTCCGATGGCGAGTGCAGCAACCTTTGCTCCATTCCCAACACGTAAATTTGACTCTCCCTTGACGAGTCTTCTTCTATTCCTTAGCCCATGTATGTCATTACATATATGTGAGCCACACCCAGTATCCAATACCCAAGTGTCTGAGGAAATAGAATGACAATCAATAACGAAGATATATGAAAAAGATAGAGCATCTTATGTCTTATTCTTCTTCACATACTCAAGATAAATCTTGCAATTTCTTCGCCAATGGCCCTACTTGCCATAATGATGGCAAGTGCCCTTTTGAGCTGGTTCTGCCTTTTTAGCCTTTTTCTTCTTCCCCTTCTGTTGTTCCTTTGACTCCCTCTTAGAACCTTTCTTGAGAATCAACTAACAACACCGTCCCTACTCATGCTTCTCGGAAGGCTCCATAGTCTTGACATGTTGGCGATACCACAGATGAACCTTCTTGCATCTCGAGAGGTGAAGAGGAGCTTGGAGACTTGAACCTTTGAATCTCACTTGCTTATCAAACAACTCATAAAGATGAAGGACTACGATATGAGCATCCATATGCTCATGCGCTTTCGTAGCTTGGGTTCCATCGCGGCTAGCATGATGCAACTCATTTGTTCAGAATCACTCACATGTTTCTGATAGGCCAACAATTGGTCCAGAGTTGCATCGTCACTAGGACGGGCGGGAAGAGGCGCTTCGAGGACATACACAAGCTTTTCACCTTGAGAACAATTCTCAAGTTTCTAAGCCAGGCCAAGAAGTTCGGCCCAGTCAATTTATTCGAATCCAAAATGGAACGCAAATTCAAAGACATCATGATCAATTTTAGAAATACAAAACGAGCATATATGAGAAAATGATTTTAAAATGCATCAATATACATTTATAAATCCCATTCATTTTTCGAATTTCAAAAACCCCAAAATCACTTCGGGAGATCGTAGGTCCATCTCCGAATGGGCTGATATCCATCATAGATATGAACAACCTTGGAGAGAGTCCAACAAGCCATTCATACCTACGACGGTAGGTATCAACTATACCGATTGCATATCACGTATATGCAACTATTACAATGTGCTATCAACTAATTGAATGTTCACACATATATCGGGTTGTTAACACGTTAACAAGTATGCATCATATGCATAGCACCCAACTTCACCTCCCTTTACATCGACCTTGGAGAGAGTCCAACAAGCCGATGCTCCAGGTTAAAGCCAACCCATTAATCGAGAAATAATTTTAATATGGTTAGAGCGCATTCAACCAATTAGCCCGACTTGGAGAGAGTCCAACAACCAAAGCTAACGATTGACCTCTGACTCTTACCATATTAGTATTAAACTATTCCATGGTTTGAACATGTTCGGGTTCGAGCCGGGCTTGGAGAGAGTCCAACAACCCAAACAAGAAACGAAACTCTGATTCTAACCATATTAATGGAAGGTGTAGGCTTTAATATTGAGTAAGGGTTTTTATGTCTCATCCTCTTTGCATGCAAATAACTATTATCTACATGGCATGACATACATGACATACATCTACATGTCACGACACGCATGACATAATGATATGCATCTAATGCAATTACATGACATACAATTATGTCATGTATATAATTTCCTTATATGTCATAACTATTTATGGAAAGAAAATATGTTTAAGATTTGATTCTCCAAATCAAATCATGATTAAATTAGGAAATAAATTTCCAAATCTAATCACATATTTTATTTATGGAAATGGTTGATTAAGGAAAGTAAATTTAGGAAGCCAATTTCCTAAATCATCAAAACTATTTATGAAAATAAAATATTTTAAGATTTGATTTCCCAAATCAAATCATGATTAAATTAGAAAATACATTTCCAAAATCTAATCAAATATTTTATTTATGGAAAATATCAATTTCCATAAATATTTCCAACTTACCAAAAGTGGAAGATTTCCAAAAATACTTCTAGACTTTCCAAAATTGAAAAATTTCCATAAATACTTCTAACTTTCCAAAAGTAGAAAATTTCCAGAAATATCATTATGACTATCGCAAAACCATTTTACGATTATGTCAAAACACAACCTGGGCTATGATACCACTGTTGGGTTTCCGGCACCGCGGCGAGTGTGTGTTCGAACATATTTCGCAAACATGTGCACATCGGAAGAAATAAAAATAATAAATCTACATTTATTACAACACACACATGCATAGTACAACATGTGTAGACATAACCATAAATTTAAATTTTGCAATAAAAGAAAATTTAACTACGTATACCTTACGTATCACGTGTAACGGGAACGTCATCAACCGGAACGATCATCGCTAGAATTGTCTCTATCCGTGTCCACGCCGAGTATCTTCGGGATGACTTCACTAAGTCACGAGCCTCATCTTCGTACGGGTTACTAGCCTCGTGTTGAAGACGATGTGATCGAGAGAAGATCACGATCCAAATCCAAATTCGGATCCAAAGACGAGTCCTCAAAACTCGCTTCTCCGGAGAGGTATTCGTCAACCGTTTGACGAATCCTTCGTCCTCCACCTATGAGGATTACCGGAGATCAAATCCCCGGTAAGTAAGGCCCGGTCGGAGCTCCAAACGTCGTCCAAACGACGCTCCGACGAGAAGGAAACAAGCTGTCCAGAAAACTGGACAGCTTTGGTGGAAACCTTGCGCCGGCCAAATAAGGAAAGCGACTTGCTCACCTTGTCGCCGGAGCCAAGGAAGATCACCGAAGATCCTCCGGCAGCAGCTCGACGCCGGCAAGAGGGAAGGTCATCACCTTCTGGACGCCGGCCAAGGAGCTTCAAGGTGGGCGGCGGCAAGGAGGAGGGTTGGCGCCGAAATCTCCAAGGGGAGGAGGTGGGCGGCAACTTAAGGCTAGGGTTTTTTGGATTAGGGCTTAACAAACCCTTAAGCCCTCTTTTATAGAGAACTAATTCTCTTAATGGTTATTGGATCATAACCATAAGGCCCGTTAACCCGCTCCATTAATATAAGTTAAAATAAACCAAACCATGATGGTTTATTTTAAGGTAAAACGAACCGAACCAACTTTGGTTCATTCGTTCAAAATAAACCAAACCCTTTGGTTTATTCTCCTCCATTGGATTAGAATCAAACCATTTTGGTTCGTCCATCATGTCTTCATAAGACACGGCCCATCCACGCTTCCATTGCGACTGAAACGATTTCATGCTCGCTTCTTATTTGGTCCAACCAAACCTTGTTTCTCTCGGTCTGAGAATCCCATTCTCAAGCTCGTTTTAAATCCTTCGGATTACGCTCGTTGTGCATGTGACCAAATAGGTTCTCGGTTTATGTTGGCCATCTATAATTAACCATTAATTATAGAACGATCATGAGTGGCACCTAGTAGTACATCATGATCCCCAATCAACCGAAAAGATCAACGGTTGATCCAGAACTATTTCTGAAACCCTTCAGCAGCTCGAATGAATCGTGCCCCATTCCCTTCACTCATCTTATACCCACTTGGTTCAGGACATGGTCTATAGTGTCAGTCCCCACTAGGCTGACTACGTCACACCTAGCCCAAGTATCATTTCCTCGTCCTACAGATTCTAGTTAGAGTACCTTACTCTAAACATGTAATGCTTTGGCCAAAGACTTTAGTAACAATCCGACGAGAGGCCATGGGTATACATCTCCTCGCAAGGAGTGGTGAATCCTTTATAGGCTATTCAAATACCTTCGATCACTTCGACTTATACCCAATTATCCCGGGTCCACATCTCCTTAGAGATGTTTGCTTAAGATGTCAAAGCATAAGTCTCCATGATCAAGATGACTTGAATACCGCAAGTCAAAGGAACATCGCACTTAAGCTACAACAAGAACTTCATTGACATATCTATATATGCAGAGAACCATATGAAGTCTTACGGCTGGTCACTCCAATGAACTAGTTACCATAACTAGCATCCACGATTAACTCCGGACATCACAATGTTTCCAGCCAGTGAGAATCAGCTGCTTGGATACACCAAGGAGTATACCTCGTGCTAGTCTCGACAGAATTGATGGTGTCCAAATCCATCAATTCATCGACTAGGGATAATTCCGATACATCACAATTACACATGTAGAGATACTCACTAGTTGTGATCCAATCACAAATTCTCTCATGCTGTGAATCGTATCGTGGACATTCAGTAAATGAGTTTAAGATCCAATCAAATACATGAAACATGTATACTCAAATAGTGAATCTTCGTTTATTATATAAATGGTTCACACATAAGGCGATTGCCTTAGGACATCTCTCATATATTACTAACAGATAGGGGAGGTGGATAACACTGAGGTTGCTCAGAAATATGCTGTTGTGTTTGCCCATATATGAAATTTGAATTGAAATCATATGTACTTGAAAATGAATTATACTTATCCTGCTGATAAGGTTGATGATATTGAGGCTGGTACTGATACTGTTGATGTTCAAGCTGATTATACTCTTGTTGTCCAGTGTCTGAATAATAAAAATCATTGAAATATCCAAACTGATGATAATATGGATTCATGTTTAAAGAAATTTCCTATTCTTTCCTGAAACACTAACAAACAAATCAAAATACACAGGAAGTATACATGATAAATACATGGATACAAGAAATAAAAGAATGAAGGCCTAAGCAAAATTTTTGGATTTTTGATATTTTTTTTCAGAAAAATGGGTAAACAATCCTAAGTCTACCAAGCACCATTACATTCTCCGACAACGACGCCATTTTTGATAGCTAACTCATAACGTGTCGCACCGCTACAATGTATCAAAATAAAATTTATAATTAAACCGAACCCCCTCTACACTAATGTAGCATAGAGATGACTCGGGTCGTCTCCCAATGAATGCAATCAATAGAATGATTTTCTTAGGATCATTTCCATTATTGCTTGGGGTTTTCTAATGTAACTTGGGGGGGGGGGTTTGTGATTTGAGTTCTAACCTACGATTACAAGGTAATTAAAATGCTAATCTAACAATGCAAGTAATTAAAGCATTCAACAAGTAAAGCAATGCATGATTTAAAAGAACAAAACTATAAGAAGCATTAAATCAAACACCTAATGTGCACAAATATAAAACTACCATAAATGTAAGGAGAAATTTAACAAACAATTGACATGCATACAAATTAAGGTCCTCTATGCTAAAACAAGAAAATAAATGATCAAATCAACCCAAGATAGGCCCGGTGAATGAACAAGTTCCTCTGGCTAAGTTCAACGGTGCTCGATCGAGACTCCACAAACGGCGGTGGATGTGGGATGACACAAACTCCTGATTCCAGTAGCTTGATGGATGCTTCGAACTCTTGCGGATCCGATTGAGCTCGAAGAAGTGTCGTCGGGGCGAAACTCCTCCTCGAATCCGAAGAAGAAGGTGGATGAGCTGTGGAGATGAAGGACGTCGCCAAAATCCCTCGATGAAGCAATTCCTCCTCGAATCCATAGAGGAAAATGGATGGAAGGGAGGTGGAGGCGGCTGCTAGGGCTCAAGCGAAGAAGTGATGTCGTTTTTTTCGACTTTTTTTGCTTTTAAAGGTGCTACAATGCAAATTCTGGGTCCATGACACGACCGTGCCTTTTGGCACAGCCAGGCCGTGCCTTTTTCTGGAGAAAAAAAACACGATGCTATAGTAACTTTGCTATAGTACCTGTTGCAATACCTTGCTACAGTAACTTTACTATAGTACTTACCATTTTTTTCGATGTGCATTCCTCGATTTGCTCTTAAATGTCCTACAAAATAAAGTATATAACAAATTAGTGTTTACGACATCAAATTAGCATGTATTTGCATTAAAGCTCTAAAATAATCCATATTTGTAAAATATGATAAATATGTCGAATTAAGCATACGAATGGATCAAAACATCAAGGAATGAATATAAAATATCATGTCAAAATGTGAGTTATCACTTATGCTGTCAAGACTACATGCTTGGACTTTACGCTGTCAAAACCTCACCCTTGGAATTTTCGATTGCCAAGCCTCAATGCTTGGACTCTCATCGCCAAGACTACACACTTGGACTTACGTGATCAAGACTTCAAACTTGAACTTTCCATGCCAAGATCATTCTTGGACTTTCCATATCATGTTTCCAAACTTGGACTTCCATGCCAAGACCATACTTGAACTTTCCATGTCAAGTATCCAAACTTGGACTTCCATGCCATGACCATGCTTGGACTTTCCATGCCAAGATCATTCTTGGACTTTCCATGCAAAGTATCCAAACTTGGAATTCTAAGCCAAGATCATGCTTGGACTTTCCATGCCAAGACTATTCTTGGACTTCCATGTAAAGTATCCAAACATGGACTTCCATGCCATGTTGGACTTTCACTGCCAAGGCTGCACACTTGGACTTACGTGGCCAAGGATATATAGTTGGTCTTCCCATTGCCAATGCCAACCCATGTGTTAGTAATATATGAGAGATGTCCTAAGGCAATCGCCTTATGTATGAACCATTTATATGATAAATGAAGATTCACTATTTGAGTATACATATTTTCATGTATTTGATTGGATCTTAAACTCATTTACTGAATGTCCATGATACGATTCACAACATGAGAGAATTTGTGATTGGATCACAACTAGTGAGTATCTCTACATGTGTAATTCTGATGTATCGAAATTATCCCTAGTCGATGAATTGATGGATTTGGACACCATCAATTCTGTCGAGACTAGCACGAGGTATACTCCTTGGTGTATCCAAGTAGCTGATTCTCACTGGCTGGAGACATTGTGATATCCGGAGTTAATCGTGGATGCTAGTTATGGTAACTAGTTCATTGGAGTGACCAGCCATAAGACTTCATATGGTTCTCTGCATTTATAGATATGTCAATGAAGTTCTTATTGTAGCTTAAGTGCGATGTTCCTTTGACTTGCGGTATTCAAGTCATCTTGATCATGAAGACTTATGCTTTGACATCTTAAGCAAGCATCTCTGAGGAGATGTGGACCCGGGATGATTGGGTATAAGTCGAAGTGATCGAAGGTGTTTGAATAACCAATAAAGGATTCACCACTCCTTGCGAGGAGATGTATACCCATGGCCTCTCGTCGGATTGTTACTAAAGTCTTTGGCCAAAGCATTACATGTTTAGAGTAAGGTACTCTTCGATACATGTGCAGTAACTAGAATCCGTAGGACGAGGAAATGATACTTGGGCTAGGTGTGACGTAGTCAGCCTAGTGGGGACTGACACTATAGACCATGTCCTGAACCAAGTGGGTATAAGATGAGTGAAGGGAATGGGGCACGATTCATTTGAGCTGCTGAAGGGTTTCAGAAATAGTTCTGGGTCAACCGTTGATCTTTTCGGTAAATTGGGGATCATGATGTACTACTAGGTGCCACTCATGATTGTTCTATAATTAATGGTTAATTATAGACGACCAACATAAACCGAGAACCTATTTGGTCACACGCACAACGAGCGTAATCCGAAGGATTTAAAACGAGCTTGAGAATGAGATTCTCAGACCGAGAGAAACAAGGTTTGGTTGGACCAAACAAGAAGCGAGCATGAAATCGTTTCAGTCGCAATGGAAGCGTGGATGGGCCGTGTCTTATGAAGACATGATAGACGAACCAAAATGGTTTGGTTCTAATCCAATGGAGGAGAATAAACCAAAGGGTTTGGTTTATTTTGAACGAATGAACCAAAGTTGGTTCGGTTCGTTTTAACTTAAAATAAACCATCATGGTTTGGTTTATTTTAACTTATATTAATGGAGCGGGTTAACGGACCTTATGGTTATGATCCAATAACCATTAAGAGAATTAGTTCTCTATAAAAGAGGGCTTAAGGGTTTGTTAAGCCCTAATCCAAAAAACCCTAGCCTTAAGTTGCCGCCCACCTCCTCCCCTTGGAGATTTCGGCGCCAACCCTCCTCCTTGCCGCCGCCCACCTTGAAGCTCCTTGGCCGGCATCCAGAAGGTGCTGACCTTCACTCTTGTCAGCGTCGAGCTGTTTCCGGAGGAGCTCCGGTGATCTCCATTGGGTTTGGCATCAAGGTGAGCTTCATCCTACCTTTTTGGCCGGCCCTAATTCCTCCACCAAAGCTGTCCAGTTTTCTTGACAGCTTGTTTCCCTCTCGTCGGAGCATCATTTGGACGACGGTTGGAGCTCCGACAGTGCCTAACTTACCGGGGATTCGATCTCCAGTAATCCTCATAGGTGGAGGACGAAGGATTCGTCAAACGGTTGACGAATACCTCTCCGGAGAAGCGAGTTTTGAGGATTCGTCTTTGGATCCGAATTTGGATTCGGATCGTGATCTTCTCTCGATCACTTCGTCTTCAACACGAGGCTAGTAACCCGTATGAAGACGAGGCTCGTGACTTAGTGAAGTCATCCCGAAGATACTCAGCGTGGACACGGATAGAGACGATTCTAGCGAGGATCGTTCCGGTTGATGTCGTTCCCGCTACACGTGATACGTAAGGTATACGTAGTTAAATTTCCTTTTATTGCAAAATTTAAATTTACGGTTATGTCTACACATGTTATACTATGCATGCGTGTGATGTGTGTGTTGTAATAAATATAGATTTATTATTTTTATTTCTTCCGCTGTGCACATGTTTACGAAACATATTCGAACACACACTTACCGCGGTGCCGGAAACCCAACAGTGGTATCAGAGCCCAGGTTGTGTTTCGACATAATCGTAAAATGGTTTTGCGATAGTCATTATGATATTTCTGAAAATTTTCTACTTTTAGAAAGTTAGAAGTATTTATGGAAATTTTTCAATTTTGGAAAGTCTAGAAGTATTTATGGAAATCTTCCACTTTTGGAAAGTTGGAAGTATTTATGGAAATTGATATTTTCCATAAATAAAATATTTGATTAGATTTTGGAAATTTATTTCCTAATTTAATCATGATTTCATTTGGGAAATCAAATCTTAAAATATTTTATTTCCATAAGTAGTTTTGATGATTTAGGAAATTGGTTTCCTAAATTGACTTTCCTTAATCAACCATTTCCGTAAATAAAATATGTGATTAGATTTGGAAATTTGTTTCCTAATTTAATCATGATTTGATTTGGAGAATCAAATCATAAACATATTTTATTTCCATAAATAGTTATGACATATAAGGAAATTATATACATGACATAATTGTATGCCATGTAATTGCATTAGATGCATATCATTATGCCATGCGTGTCGTGACATGTAGATGTATGTCATGTATGCCATGCCATGTAGATAATAGTTATTTGCATGCAAAGAGGATGAGACATAAAAACCCTTACTCAATATTAAAGCCTACACCTTCCATTAATATGGTTAGAACTAGAGTTCCGTTTCTTGTTTGGGTTGTTGGACTCTCTCCAAGCCCGGCTCGAACCCGAACATGTTCAAACCATGGAATAGTTTAATACTAATAAGGTAAGAGTCAGAGGTCAATCGTTAGCTTTGGTTGTTGGACTCTCTCCAAGCCGGGCTAATTGGTTGAATGCACTCTAACCATATTAAAACTATTTCTTGATTAATGGGTCGGCTTTAACCTGGAGCATCGGCTTGTTGGACTCTCTCCAAGGTCGATGTAAAGGGAGGTGAAGTTGGGTGCTATGCATATGATGCATACTTGTTAATGTGTTAACAACCCGATGTATGTGTGAACATTCAATTAGTTGATAACACATTGTGATAGTTGCATATACGTGATATGCAATCGGTATAGTTGATACCTACCATCGTAGTTATGAATGACTTGTTGGACTCTCTCCAAGGTTGTTCATATCTATGATGGATATCAGCCCATTCGGAGATGGACCTACGATCTCCCGAAGTGATTTTGGGGTTTTTAAAATTCAAAAAATGAATGGGATTTATAAATGTATGTTGATGCATTTTAAATCATCTTTCTCATATATGCTCGTTTTGTATTTCTAAAATTGATCATGATGTCTTTGAATTTGCGTTCCATTTTGGATTCGAATGAATTGACTGGGCCGAACTTCTTGGACTGGCTTAGAAACTTGAGAATTATTCTCAAGGTGGAAAGCTTGTGTATGTCCTCGAAGCGTCTCTTCCCACCTATCCTAGTGACGATGCAACTCCGGACCAATTGTTGGTCTATCAGAAACATGTGACTGATTCTGAACTGACAAGTTGCATCATGCTAGCCGCGATGGAACCCAAGCTATGAAAGCAGCATGAGCATATGGATGCTCACATCGTAGTCCTTCATCTTTATGAGTTGTTTGATAAGCAAGTGAGATTCGAAAGGTTCGAAGTCTCCAAGCTTCTCTTCACCTCTGAGATGCAAAAAGGTTCATCTGTGGTACTGCTCAACATGCTGAAGACTGTGGAGCCTTCTGAGAAGCATGAGCAGGGGACGGTGTTGTTAGTTGATTCCTCGAAGAAAGGTTCTAAGAGGGAGTCAAAGGAACAACAGAAGGGGAAGAAGAAAAAGGCTAAAAAGGCAGAACCAGCTCAAAATGGCACTTGCCATCATTATGGCAAGTAGGGCCATTGGCGAAGAAATTGCAAGATTTATCTTGAGTCTGTGAAGAAGAATAAGACATAAGATGCTCTATCTTTTTCATATATCTTCGTTATTGATTGTCATTCTATTTCCTCAGACACTTGGGTATTGGATACTGGGTGTGGCTCACATATATGTAATGACATACATGGGCTAAGGAATAGAAGAAGACTCGTCAAGGGAGAGTCAAATTTACGTGTTGGGAATGGAGCAAAGGTTCCGACTCGCCATCGAACGTATTTGTTGAAACTCCCGCAGACTTGTCTTAGAACTGGACAATTGCTTTTATGTTCCTTCGTTGATAAAGAACATCATTTCTATTTCTTGTTTAAATAGAAATGGGTACCATTTGACTTTTAGTAACAATTGTTGTTACATAACTTTGAATGGAGCTCTTTATGGGACTGGAACTTTAAGCAATGGTGTTTATACGTTGGACGTATCCAGTGATATTTTCAATATCGAAGCGAGCAACAAGCATGCTCGAAAGGATAGTCAATTAGACTCCTACATGTGGCACTGTCGTCTTGGCCATGTAAGCAAGAAACGCATATCCGAATTACACCGATGTGGAATTTTGGAATCGTTTGAATTGGATTCATACGATACATGCGAATAATGCTTAAAAGGCAAGATGACTAAGTTATCTTTTACAGGAAAAGGTGAATGAGTGAGAGAGTTGCTAGGCCTAATACATAGTGATGTATGTGGACCTATGTCAACTCAAGCTTTAGTAGGCTATAGTTACTTCATTACTTTTACCGATGATCACTCACAGTTTGGGTATGTATTCTTGATGAAACACAAGTCTGAATCCTTTGAAACGTTCAAAGAATTCAGAAATGAAGTAGAGAAACAACATGACAAGAGTATTAAAATACTTCGATCGGATCGAGGTGGTGAATACTTAAGTCAAGAGTTTCTTGATTATCTAAGAGACAATGGTATATTATCTCAATAGACTCCACCATATACACCACAGCATAATGGTGTATTTGAGAGGCGTAACCGGACCTTGTTGGACATGGTCAGGTCAATGATGAATCATGCGAATCTTCCCAAGTCTTTTTGGGGATATGCACTTCAGACAGCTGCTTACTTGTTAAACAGAATGCCAACCAAGGTAGTCTCTACTACTCCATATGAGATATGGAATAGTAAGAAGCCTCATGTATCTTACTTGAAGATATGGGGTTGTCCTGCTTATGTGAAGCGGACTACATCAGAAAAATTGGATGCTAAGTCTGATAAATGTCTATTTATTGGATACCCTAAGGAAACAAGGGGTTACCAATTCTATCATCCTGTGGAACAAAAGGTGTTTGTTTTAAGGCATGCTGTGAGAAAGAGTTTCTCTTGCAAGAAAACAGTGGGAGTGTCATCGAGCTTGAGGAGGCTCGAGAGACTCAAATAGACATTGATGAGATACCTGGTGAAGCACAACAGCCGACAACTCATAGTGATGAGCAATCGGCTGGACCTATTGTAACACCACATCTTCGTAGATCCGTAGAACACGCAACATTCGAGAGATATGGATTTCTGTAAGTGAATCGAACGACGTGTTACTCATTGATGATGAGGAGCCTACCGTTATGATGAAGTCGACAAGTTCGAGAAGGGATAAGTGGCTTGAAGCCATGAAGTCGGAAATGGATTCCATGTATGAAAACCAAGTTTGGAACTTGGTTGACCCACCTGAAGGCATAAAGCCTATAGGGTGCAAGTGGGTTTTCAAGAAGAAAATCGACATGGATGGTAATGTGATTACCTATAAGGCTAGATTGGTGGCGAAAGGATATCGTCAAAAACAAGGTGTTGATTATGACGAAGCCTATTCGCCTGTAGCTATGCTTAAATCCATTCGGATGCTCCTGGCCATAGCGGCTCATTATGATTATGAGATATGACAGATGGATGTGAAAATAGCTTTCCTTAATGGAAACTTGCTCGAGGACGTGTATATGATACAGTATGAGGGTTTCACATCGGTTGATAAAACCAAGGTATGCAAATTGTGACGGTCCATTTATGGATTGAAGCAAGCATTCAGGAGCTGGAATATCCATTTTGATGAGACAATCAAAAAGTTTGATTTCTCACAAAATCCAGACGAACCTTGTGTGTACAAGAAGGTTAGTGGGAGTGCAGTCGTGTTCCTAGTATTATATGTCGATGACATATTACTTATAGGAAACGATGTTTTAATCTTACAGTCAGTTAAGGTTTGGTTATCCAAGACATTCTCCATGAAAGACCTGGGAGAAGCAACCTACATCCTCGGGATTAAGATCTATAGAGATAGATCGAAATGGTTGCTTGGTCTTTCGCAGTCTACATATATAGACCGAGTGCTAAAGAGGTTTAGTATGTCAGAATCCAAGAAAGGTTTCCTACCCATCAGGCATGGGGTACACCTTTCGAAGTCTATGTGTCCGCACACAGAAGACGAGAAGATTTGCATGAGTAAGATACCCTATGCATCCGCAATAGGATCTATCATGTATGCTATGATATGTATGAGGCCCGATGTATCGTATGCTCTGAGTGTCACGAGCAGATACCAGTCTGATCCAGGAATGGATCATTGGGTGGCTGTTAAGACGATCCTTAAGTACTTAAGAAGAACTAAGGATGTGTTCCTAATATATGGAGAAGGGGACATGGTGATACACGGGTATACAGATGCCAGCTTCCAGACAGACAAGGATGATTCCAGGTCTCAGTCTGGATACGTGTTCACCCTGAATGGGGGCGCAGTGAGTTGGAAAAGTTCCAAACAAGACACTGTAGCAGATTCTACCACTGAGGCAGAATACATTGCAGCTTCGGAAGCAGCAAAGGAAGCGGTTTGGATCAAGAAGTTCGTTTATGAACTTGGTGTGATTTCAGCCATTGTTGAAGCAATACCGGTCTACTGCGATAATAATGGAGCAATTGCACAGGCGAAAGAGCCAAGGTCTCATCAACGATCCAAACATGTGCTTCGCCGCTATCATCTTATCAGAGAGATCATCAGTAGGAAAGAAATACAAATCGAGAAAATCCCCACTGAAAGGAACTTAGCAGATCCTTTGACTAAGGCATTACCTCAAAGCAAGTTTGAGGGTCATGTTAGAGCTTATGATATTGGATACCGTAGCGATTGACATTAGGCCAAGTGGGAGTCTGTTAGTAATATATGAGAGATGTCCTAAGACAATCGCCTTATATATGAACCATTTATATGATAAATGAAGATTCACTATTTGAGTATACATGTTTTCATGTATTTGATTGGATCTTAAACTCATTTACTGAATGTCCACGATACGATTCACAACATGAGAGAATTTATGATTGGATCATAACTAGTGAGTATCTCTACATGTGTAATTGTGATGTATCGGAATTATCCCTAGTCGATGAATTGATGGATTTGGACACCATCAATTCTGTCGAGACTAGCACGAGGTATACTCCTTGGTGTATCCAAGCAGCTGATTTTCACTGGCTGGAGACATTGTGATGTCCGGAGTTAATCGTGGATGCTAGTTATGGTAACTAGTTCATTATAGTGACCAGCCGTAAGACTTCATATGGTTCTCTGCATATATAGATATGTCAATGAAGTTCTTACTGTAGCTTAAGTGCGATGTTCCTTTGACTTGTGGTATTCAAGTCATCTTGATCATGAAGACTTATGCTTTGACATCTTAAGCAAACATCTCTGAGGAGATGTGAACCCGGGATGATTGGGTATAAGTCGAAGTGATCGAAGGTGTTTGAATATCCTATAAAGGATTCACCACTCCTTGCGAGGAGATGTATACCCATGGCCTCTCGTCAGATTGTTACTAAAGTCTTTGGCCAAAGCATTACATGTTTAGAGTAAGGTACTCTTCGATACATGTGCAGTAACTAGAATCCGTAGGACGAGGAAATGATACTTGGGCTAGGTGTGACGTAGTCAGCCTAGTGGGGACTGACACTATAGACTATGTCCTAAACCAAGTGGGTATAAGATGAGTGAAGGGAATGGGGCACGATTCATTCGAGATGCTGAAGGGTTTCAGAAATAGTTCTGGATCAACCGTTGATCTTTTCGGTTAATTGGGGATCATGATATACTACTAGGTGTCACTCATGATCGTTCTATAATTAATGGTTAATTATAGACGGCCAACATAAACCGAGAACCTATTTGGTCACACGCACAACGAGCCTAATCCGAAGGATTTAAAACGAGCTTGAGAATGAGATTCTCAGACCGAGAGAAACTAAGTTTGGTTGGACCAAACAAGAAGCGAGCATGAAATCGTTTCAGTCGCAATGGAAGCGTGGATGGGCCGTGTCTTATGAAGACATAATGGATGAACCAAAATGGTTTGGTTCTAATCCAATGGAGGAGAATAAACCAAAGGGTTTGGTTTATTTTAAACGAATGAACCAAAAGTTGGTTCGGTTCGTTTTAACTTAAAATAAACCATCATGGTTTGGTTTATTTTAACTTATATTAATGGAGCGGGTTAACGGGCCTTATGGTTATGATCCAATAACCATTAAGAGAATTAGTTCTCTATAAAAGAGGGCTTAAGGTGTTGTTAAGACCTAATCCAAAATCCTAACCTAATAGTTGCCGCCCACCTCCCCTTGGAGATTTCGGCGCCAACCCTCCTCCTTGCCACCGCCCACCTTGAAGCTCCTTGGCCGGCGTCCAGAAGGTGCTGACCTTCACTCTTGCCGGCATCGAGCTGTTGCCGGAGGAGCTCCGGTGATCTCCATTGGGTTTGGCATCAAGGTGAGCTTCATCCTACCTTTTTGGCCGGCACTAATTCCTCCACCAAAGCTGTCCAGTTTTCTGGACAGCTTGTTTCCCTCTCGTCGGAGCATCGTTTGGATGACGGTTGGAGCTCCGACAGCGCCTAACTTACCGGGGATTCGATCTCCGGTAATCCTCATAGGTGGAGGACGAAGGATTCGTCAAACGGTTGACGAATACCTCTCCGGAGAAGCGAGTTTTGAGGACTCATCTTTGGATCCGAATTTGGATTCGGATCGTGATCCTCTCTCGATCACGTTGTCTTCAACACGAGGCTAGTAACCCGTACGAAGACGAAGCTCGTGACTTTATGAAGTCATCCCGAAGATACTCGGCGTGGATACGGATAGAGACGATTCTAGCGAGGATCGTTCCGGTTGATACCGTTTCCGCTACATGTGATACGAAAGGTATACGTAGTTAAATTTCCTTTTATTGAAAATTTAAATTTACGGTTATGTCTACACATGTTGTACTATGCATGCGTGTGATGTGGGTGTTGTAATAAATGTAGATTTATTATTTTTATTTCTTCCGCTGTGCACATGTTTACGAAACATGTTCGAACACACACTTGCCGCAGTGCCGGAAACCCAACACCATGTTGGACTTTCACCACCAAGGCTACACACTTGGACTTACATGACCAAGACTACACACTTGGTCTTCCTATGACAATCCATGTCATATGTTTTGTCTATCATTAAAATACTACTCGAGTCAAACTCGAGTCTGGTCAATCATGACCTGGGCTGATTGCTCCAACAATCTTTCTCTTTTTGATGTTTGACAAAACTACAAACACCTTTGAGTTAGGTGACCTAACTCAAGTCTACCAATTATCCCCAATTGGCAATTCTCACTTCCTGTGAGAATTCCAACTAACTCCAATTGGTACATTCTCCCCTTTTTGACATACATCAAAAAGGTCCTCTCCAAGAGTGTCAATGTCTCATATCCCAATGAGATCTTACAATCTCCTCCTTGGTCCAAAAACACATCTAGGATGCCTTCACTCTTCCTTGTGATAAGTCCCATATCACTTAAGAGAGGCAATCCCTCAATTCTCCTCCCATGAGGAGAAATACATACATCATCCCAAGATAGATAACATCCCCCTAAAGGCTTGCTCTCCCTTGACCATTGCACCAACAATGTCCTTGGATAGTCCCTAATGTTAGGAATTTGACGTCACTAGAGGGGGGGGGGAGGGTGAATGGTGTTAGGAAGTTTGAAGCCGCTAGAGGAGGGGGGGGGGGTGAATAGCGTAGAGTTCGTTGGTAGATGGAATTCGATCGCGTGTTCGTCTCTACAATTTCGTTAGTATGCAGCGGAATAGTAATGAAAGCAATAACGAAATAAACAATCACACACGAACACAATTGTTTAACGTGGTTCGGAACCGCACGGTTCCTACTCCACGGATAGGGTTCGTACGAACCCTAGCGATGCCAATCACACACCACTATAAAACACTTCTTCTTGGAACAATCCGGAGGCGGAGAAACCTCGTACAAGATGATTACAACAATAATCAAAAGCTATAAGCAAATATAATGAAATACAAAGCAAGACTAGTAAAGAAAAATACTTTACAAATGCTCTTGAATGCTTGATCGCTAGGTTGATTGAGTAGCACTTGGAGATGCTGAATTGCAGCAGCAACTCGCCCCAAATCGCCTCAAAGAACCATACCAATTTTCTCCATCACAAACTCCTTATAAAGCTTCAACCTGTGCTAGAAAAAGTCGATCAGTCGACTGATTCCACTGTTGTCATGAGACAACGGCTAGATCCATGCTGGATAAGTCCAACGGATCTACCATCAGTCGACTGATCATACACATCAGTCGACTGATGGAGTCCTCACTCGATGTCTCGACTCCATTCTGTGGCCGAATTCACGAGCACGGTCGGTGATCACATGATCGCCGATCGCTCCATCACGATCGATCGCCCACCTCGCAAATGATCGCTAGACCACTTTCCGCAGTCAAACTCTAGTTGACTTGGTCCAGTCGACTGCCACATGACACCAGTCGACTGACACATCTCAAACATGAGGTTTTAGCCCAAGTATGGTTCCCCCATACTTGCTAGACCACCCTTAGCCTAGACCTAAGCCTTCTAGCCACCTCCATCAGCCTCACGCCTCTCGGATCTCTCCAAGTCATCCATGACTTGTTTATCCATGGCGCTAGCCATCAGGTGCTTCCATCGACTATGTCATGCTAACGGTGTCTACACCGCCAAGGCACATTGGACTTACGCCGCCAAGACTCCGCTTGGACTTTACGCCGCCAACCATTGGACTTATGCTGCCAAGACTCCCGCTTGGACTTTACGCCGCCAATATCAAACCCCTTGGACTTCTCAAATGCCAAGACTCAAACTTGGACTTTCCCTTGCCAACCCATGTTGGACTTTCCATGCCAAGACCCATGCTTGGACTTTCCCAAATGCCAAGTGTCCCACTTGGACTTTTCCTTGCCAACTCATGTTGGACTTTCCATTGCCAAGACCCATGCTTGGACTTTACCAAATGCCAAGTGTTCCACTTGGACTTCCCATGCCAAGTACTCAAGACTTGGACTTTCCTATGACAATTACATTGTCATATGTTTTTGTCGAACATCAAAACATCACTCGAGTCAAACTCGAGTCCTGGTCAATCGTGACCTGGGCCGATTGCACCAACAATCTTCCCATTTTTGATGTTTGACAAAAACCAAATAAATCATTGAGTTAGAACACTAACTCAAATCCCTTACCAATTATCCCAAATTGGTAATCTTACACATTCTTCAAATGTTCTCTCCCAAACATTCTCCCCATTTTTGACTAACATAAAAAAGGTTTTCTCTCCAAGGAGGTCAATGTCTCATGTCCCAATGAGATCTTACAATCTCCCCCTTGGTCCAAAAATACCTAGGATGCCTATCATCTTCCTAGTGATAAGTCCCATATCACTCAAGAGAGGCAACCCTATTCACTCTCCCAATTTCCAAATTGGGTCACTCAAAAACCCATCAATTTTACAAATTGATGATACTCTCCCAATAACTTCTCCTTTTCAAGGAGAAAAACACATCCATCATCCCAAGATGGATACCTCCCCCTAAAGGCTTACTCCCCCTTGACCATTGCACCAACAATGTCCTTGGGAAGTCCCTAAGCCAATAGGAACTCTAAACCATCAAAATTAAGGTTAGAAATTCAACATTGAACTTTCCAACACCTTAAAACTGATACATACCCTAAACACCTCTCCTAATCCATATCCAATGGATTTTCACCCTTTAAAATGCTTCCCAAAGCATATCCTAGGGTTAGGAGTGGTTAGGGACCTTAACTGTAGCTGAACACGGGCTAACCAAATCTAGTTTTCTCGAAATCAGCCTTGGCAGTCGACTCTGTCAACTACCAGTCGACTGCCACTCACATCAGTCGACTGCCACTCAGGACAGTTGATTGATAACCGAAATTTCTAAATTTCAACTATCAGAATTGAATTTCAAAAAATCATAAATAATTATACGTATATCGAAAAATCACGAAATTTGGTACATATAATACCTATGACCAATACAATGGGTGAAAAATGTTTGAAAATTATTTTACCCATAAAATAGTGAAATTGGCACAAAGTTCAAAAACCATTGAATTTTATAATGTTTTGGCCCTACTTTGTATCAACTTCATCAATAGTGATTGCTATCAAAAGATAGACTTCACCAAGGTTTTTCAAAATGATTTTAAAATATTTTCAAAATCTTATTTTGGATCATATTCCTTGGGCTCTAAGTACATGACTTGTACATAAGCTTTCCCAATGATCCACAATTGAAATAAGATGAGTTATAGTTCATCTAGATGCAAAAACTATGCACCTTAAACTCAACTCATATCCTAGCATCTCACATGTATCTAGGGTGTATAAATACACATACATGTCAATTGAATATGAGATGTAGGTTTTGGTTCATTTAATCTAGAGTTCCATGCATTTTTCTAGTCAACCATACTTGATTCCCTTATGAATGAGACTTCAAGTCATGCCATTGTCCTTAGTTCAATTTTAATCAATTAAATGCATGAAATGATCATGGCATAAAGATAGCAATAATTAAAACATGGTCAATGATCATGATGTCATGGCATATGATAAAATCTAAAAACACATGACATTTAAAACCTTAATCCTAAAACATGAACATGACATATAAAATGATTAAAAGTAAGCATGATGTCATGACATGTTATATGACAAACAAAGCATGACATATAAAATATATATAGGTATAATAATACCTAAATTTTAATATTACTTGCCATTTGATATAATTAAATATATTTTGCCATATTATTACTAATCTCCCTAGTGTACCAAAAATCCAAAATGGCACACTAACCTCTAAACCTAAATTGTGCCAATTTGATCATTTTATCAAACTTCTCAAATAATATTGACACATCCTAAAACCTTTTAGAATTAAGACTCAAATGTATTTCCAAGGTAACCATAACCTTGAAAATAACCTAAAGTGCCACCTTTGCCATGGTTGAGTTAACTACTCATCCAATCAAGGTTTACACACCCTAACCCCATCTAGCGTGAATCAATCACGCTCTTAGGAACCCAAAACCGATTTGAGCTCCTAGGGTTAATTAGGTATTCCTTAGGGATAACTTTCCTAGATACCCTCCTAATGACCCTCCTAGGCTTATTAGCCTTGGTCACTTGGGTCTTTCCTAGGTTGACTCTAGGGGTAACTCCCCTTGCAACCTTCTTAGTGGCCACCCTAGGTTTCCTAGAAACCTTGGCCACTAGGCACAACCTTTGGTCAACTCTAGGGATGACTTCCCTATTGACCTTGGTCTTCCTAGACCTAGTTTGTGTTCCATAGTCAAATGGAACACTATGGTAAGCCACCTTAGGCTTAGGTTTGTGACCTAAACCTTGCTTGCCCTTGGTTGACTTTTGACTCTTAGGTCATAAGTGTTGACTTTGACTTTTGGACCTTTGACTTTGACAATTAGACCCTTGAAATTGATTTTGGATCTTATTGAGGGTCTTTTCTAATTTTTTAAGCCTCGACCTCAAGGCTTGGTTCTCAATCTCTAATTGCCCAATTTTAGAGTTTTGATTTAAATCATGGGCATATGACTTCCTAGGCATATGCCTAGTCCACTTGAGATTAAGACCTAGGTGCTCTTGCACCTTTCTAATTTGCTCCCTAGGTAAAATTTGTCTTGAGTTATTTGACCTAGGTTTGTCCTTAGATAAATTATTTTTAGGGACATTAGTCCCAAATTTCTTCTTATTATCTAAGTGGACATTTTTAGCACCTAAGAAAAAATATTTATCTCTAGCATGCTTTTCATGGTGAATTGCAAGAGAATTAAAATTACTAGCATGCTGTTGACTTTTAAATTTAGAAGGTGCATTATTGAAATATACCTTAGGGTTTGCCTTGGAGGCTCCCCCTACATGTATAGCTCCCTCTTGGGTCTTCTTCCTCCCCGTAGAACATTGACTCCAATAATGTCCCGGTAGCCGACATTTGAAGCAAATCACTTTCTCCTTGCTCTTTTGACTTGGGGAACTGACATCCTTTGACTTTTGTTGACTTTTGGACGCCGGAGGAGCTTTTCTTACTCTCTTTGGGCATTTACTCTTGTAATGCCCACTTTCCCTACACTCAAAGCAAGTTATGTGATTTTTATTTAAACCTAAATTGCTTGAGTTACCTAGGGTATTTGTGGTGGGTGCCGGAGTGGATTCTTCATTCCTCCCGGAGATTGAGGCTTCTTCTTGAATTGGTTCCGGCTCCGGTGTGGATGGTCTCTCCCCCTCAATCCTAGAGGTGGATGTTTCTTCCACCTCTCCCACTTCTTCTTTCTCCGATCTGAAAGTTGACTCCATCTCAACTTCCGATTCCTCACTTTCACTTGAGGATGAGCTCTCTTCTTCATCCTCCTTGTCTTATTGGATTGAATGAGGCTCTTCATGGAATTTTGCCAATTTGTTCCATACCTCCTTGGCGTCTTTACAATCACCACAGTCACCTAGGCTACACAAGAGGTCATTAGGAATTAAATAAAAAATGAGTTTGACTACCTTCTTATTTTTATCGAATTGTTGGAGTTGCTCTTCACTCCATTTCTTCTTCTTGAGAAACTCTCCCTTTGGTCCCTTAGGATATTCAAATCCTTCCATCAAAGCGGACCACTCCTCAAGGTCTCTCATCATCAAAAAAATTTCAATTCTCGCCTTCCAAGAGTTGAAACCTTCTCGTCCATAGAAGGCATACGGAGTTGGGGTGTTGATATCCCATCCCAATTGTCCTTCCATCTTCACCCTCTAGCCTCTTTGTCTTAGCTCCCGGCGGTTAGTCCATAGAAGAACCCCGGGCTATGATACCACTTGTTAGGAAGTTTGAAGCCGCTAGAGGGGGGGGGGTGAATAGTGTAGAGTTCGTTGGTAGATGGAATTTGATCGCGTGTTCGTCTCTACAATTTCGTTAGTACGCAGTGGAATAGTAATGAAAGCAATAACGAAATAAACAATCACACACGAACACAATTGTTTAATGTGGTTCAGAACCGCACGGTTCCTACTCCACGAATCGGGTTCGTATGAACCCTAGCGATGCCAATCACACACCACTATAAAACACTCCTTCTCGGAACAATCCGGAGGCGGAGAAACCTCGTACAAGATGATTACAAAAATAATCAAAAGCTACAAGCAAATATAATGAAATACAAAGCAAGACTAGTAAAGAAAAACACTTTACAAATGCTCTTGAATGCTTGATCGCTAGGTTGATCGAGTAGCACTTGAAGACCCTGAATTGCAGCAACAACTCGCCCCAAATCGCCTCAAAGAACCATACCAATTTTCTCCATCATGAGCTCCTTATAAAGCTTCAACCTGTGCTGGAAAAAGTCGATCAGTCAACTGATCGGGACCATCAGTCGACTGATGCCACTGTTGTCGTGAGACAACGTCTAGATCCACGCTGGATAAGTCCAACGGATCTACCATCAGTCGACTGATCATAACATCAGTCGACTGATGGAGTCCTCACTCGACCAGTCGAGTCTCGACTCCATTTTGTGGCCGAATTCACGAGCACCAGTCGACTGATCACACGATCAGTCGACTGCTCGTGCCATCAGTCGACTGCCCACCTCTGGCAGTCGACTGCTAGACCACTTTCTGCAGTCAAACTCTAGTTGACTCGGTCCAGTCGACTGCCACATGGCACTAGTCGACTGGCACACCTCAAACATGAGGTTTTATCCCAAGTATGGTTCCCCCATACTTGCTAGACCACCCTTAGCCTAGACCTAAGCCTTCTAGCCACCTCCATCAGCCTCACGCCTCTCGGATCTCTCCAAGTCATCCATGACTTGTTCATCCATGGCGCTAGCCTTCAGGTGCTTCCATCGGCTATGTCATACTAACGGTGTCTACACCGCCAAGGCACATTGGACTTACGCCGCCAAGACTCCGCTTGGACTTTACGCCACCAACCATTGGACTTATGCTGCCAAGACTCCCGCTTGGACTTTACGCCGCCAATATCAAACCCCTTGGACTTCTCAAATGCCAATACTCAAGCTTGGACTTTCCCTTGCCAACCCATGTTGGACTTTCCATGCCAAGACCCATGCTTTGACTTTCCCAAATGCCAAGTGTCCCACTTGGACTTTTCCTTGCCAACTCATGTTGGACTTTCCATTGCCAAGACCCATGCTTGGACTTTACCAAATGCCAAGTGTCCCACTTGGACTTCCCATGCCAAGTACTCAAGACTTGGACTTTCCTATGACAATTATATTGTCATATGTTTTTGTCGAACATCAAAACATCACTCGAGTCAAACTCGAGTCCTGGTCAATCGTGACCTGGGCCGATTGCACCAACAAATGGCGCATCTTTGATCGCTTCACAGAATTCGTTTGTGCTTGCAATAAAACTTTTTATGCACAGTGGAAAAAAAGATAATAAAGCAATAACAAAAACACAAGTACACAAACACAACGATATAATATGGTTTGGAAATTTAGGGTTCCTACTCTACGGATTGAGCTCAAATGAGGTCTAGCGATGCCAATACTACCACTAATAAAAAACACTCCTTCTCGACAACAGGTCAGAGGCGGAGAAACCTTGTACAAGGATTACAAAAATAATACAAGAATTATACAATCAAATATGAATAGAATATAACAAAAGAAGTAAAGAACACTTTACAAAACTCTTTTGAATGCTTACTTGTTTGATTGCTTGAGCCGCACTTGAAGATCCTGACTTACACCAACAAATCGCTCCAAATCACCCAAGAAATCACTTCTAAATCCTCCCTTTCGATCTCCCTTTAAAGCATTAACTCGGGCTGATTTCCACCTAGCAGTTGACTTCCATAAGGCCCCAATCAACTGCTCCTGTAATCGTTGTCTCACAACGACTTAATCTACGTCGGTAAAACTCCAACAGATACACTGACAGTCGACTGTAGGGACCGTTGGTGACCGCTAGAGGGGGGGGGGGGTGAATAACGCGTACGTTGCGTCGATGGAATTCAATCGTGTTCGTCTCTACAATTCGGTTAGTGCAGTGGAAATACGAAATATAATATGAATATAGAGACAAATACACAATCACAATACAAAATACACAACGATATACATGGTTCGGAACCTTAGGGTTCCTACTCCACGGGGCGAGCTCAACGAGCTCTAGTGATGACAACACCACTAATAAAACTCCTTCTCGACAACAAGTCAGAGGTGGAGAAACATCGTACAAAGATTACAACAGTAATACAATGAATTGCAACAAGAAAAACTAAGCAATACACAAAACAAGTAAAGAACACTTTACACAAGAACTTTGGATTGCTTGCTTGTTGCTTGCTTTGGATTGACCTTGAAGGTCCGAAATGTAGCAACAATTTCCCTCCAAAATCGCCCCAAAAATTGCTATTGAAATCCTCCCCAAGCTCCTCCTTTTATGCTTGTCTCGGGCTGATTTCCTGCTTGACAGTCGACTACCATAATTCCCCAGTCGACTGGCAATAGTACCATTGTAAGAAAATGGCTTAATCCATGTCGGCATTCAAGCCAACAGTTACACTAGCAATCGACTTCCATTACCTAGTAGTCGACTGCCAGGGTCGTAGCCGACTGACCAGTCGGCTACCGAGCATTCTGCCCCGCAACCTTGACTAGCAGTCGACTGCCCTCTATGGTAGTCGACTGCCATCAGTCGATTGCCCAATGCTGACAGTCGATTGCTAGACCATTTTCTGCAGTTGAACACCAGTCAACTCTGATCAGTTCGACTCTCTATAATCCCAATCGACTGCCAAGAGTCAACTCGGCTACCAAGTGTCAAAACACTTGACCAATCGACTGGTCCAAAGCCCCAATCGACTGATAATCTCAACCATGAGGTTTAATCCCAAGTATGATGCCCTCATACTTGCTAGACCACCCTTAGCCTAGACCTAAGTCTTCTAGCCACCTTCGTTAGTCTCATGCCTATCAAATCCCTCAAAGTCATCCATGATTTGTTCATCCATATGCTAGCCTTCAAGTGCTTCCATCGGCTATTGTCATGCTAAGTGTTGGATCGAGAAGCGTCGCTAGAGGGGGGGGGGGGTGAATAGCGATCGTAAATCTTTTCGACGTTTCATTCGAGTAGACAATTAAACGAGTAAGAGAAGCGAAAAATAAAGGAACATGTTTATTTTTACTTGGTTCACAACCCAGCGGTTGCTACTCCAAGGCCCTATCGGTCCTAGACCGCGTACGGAGGGCAAAACACTATAACGTCTCCTCCTCGTTGGAGGTAGGAGACAACGATCACAAAAACCGAATGTACGAGGATGAGGCAACAAGCCTACCTCACCTCGTTACGATTAAAATAAAGAATACAATAAAAATAATTACAAGCGAAGGAGATTTGAATTTGTCGTCGCGTCCGTTATGATGCGCGTTGTGTTGGCGTTGTAGGAGCACTTGATGAATAAACTTGATGATACTTGGAGTTGGAATCCTCCCCTCCTTTTATAGATTTTGGCCTCTGAATATGTCTCATCTTTTTTCGGAATAGATCACGAAGTTGTCCAAATTTTATCGCGAAGTGGCCGCGTCAAACCTTATCCGTTTTGACCTAGCGCAAAGGTCGATTAAATCGCCATCGATCGATGATGCCTCCCATCGATCCGACCGATGAGCATTATCGATCGCTTGATGTCCAAGAATGACCGCCAAACCGCCACTTTCTGCGAAGAGGTTAGCTCGAAAAATGATAAATGCGACAGTTTCTGACCGTCCAATCTCGACCTAGACCTACCACGGGAAGTCTTAATCGGATCTCCGCCTACGGTCGTCCCCGTAAAGAGGACACGACCTTACAATCTCTCACTCACACGAGCTTACCTCGATAGTAGCTCTCACTTCCGGCCTTCCACTCGATTCCTTCGGCTCCCTCCGAAGTCACTCGAGTGTCGCCCGACCACCGCGGCTTCCTCCGGGTGTCGCTAGCCTTCAGCTCCAGCTTTAGCACTTTTCTGCACACTTGATTTAGCTCATGAGATAACGATGTAAACTTAACTTTGTGTCTTTGCCATAATCAAAATACAGGTTTGATTATCTAGTGCCCCTGCACCAACAATCTCCCCCTTTTAGATCTATGGCAAACCAACACAAAGTTAAGGAAAATTAAAACATAAAACAGGTATAGTAGAAGATGAATGTGAAGATGAATATCATTTCCAAGAACTCCCCCTCAACCAAAACTCCCCCTTAACCCTAGGTGAGTTTTGAAAGAGATAATTTAATTTTCAAAAATTAAATTTTATGTTAGTCCCCCTTAACTTTTGCTCTTCTCCCCCTTTTGCCATAAATCAAAAAAAAAAATTGGGGTTTTTGTATAAAATAGGGTTTTGAAAATAATATCGTATATGCATGCATCTAGATAAATCAAATATGAGTCCAAGCATGCGTCTAGCAGTAGTTAGATAGATTGGTTCGAGGTGTGTCCCTTTGCACCAATAATCTAAAGGTTTATAATATAACCCTTAAGGTTAGTTTGCTCTCCCCCTTAGTCAAATATATGAAGTATAAGAGATGTAGGGGGCACTAAACTTTGGCCTAAGAGTTGTTAAGTACAATTGTTGAGAAAATAAGTAGTATTTTGAAGAGATTGTTTTAAGTATATTTCAATTATCCTTAACATCTCACCCATTCTATGTGTCTCAGAATTTGTTCACCTTATATGTTTTGTGAGATGATTTTAAATTGATTAAAGATAGTCAGCCTTAGGTTAGATTCGGATTTAACCTTTAGATCGTTAAGTAACTTTTCGAGAAACTGACTTCCAGGTCGTGGCGAGGCACAGGGGCCTTCTTTGATCGGAACAACGACCACTTCCTTAGACAAAGCTAAATTCAAGAAAATATCACTTAAGTCACTTAGGGTTACTTCCTGGTCTAACTAGTTTAGGATACGGTGAGGTAGCTTCAGCTAGTTCCACTCGGTCAAGTGCACCAAGCTAGATACGCCTTATCTAGCTCAAATACACGAGACTTTGTTTCCCTAACGTACTATCATCTCGCCGCGTCCTGATACTATGTTGTCAAGAGTTGACTAATCATTTACCCTATCTAGCCATTCTAAAAATTAAAGTAAAATATGCAATGGTTTTGCTAAGTAAGCGGGTATACTATTTTAGTGTTAGCTCCCCCTGGACCATTGAACCAATATGGTCTATTCAAATAATGAACTTGATCCTGGGGAATCCAAACCTTATTAGTCCTTATATGTGAGTTCAATAAAACCTTTGGGACCCATGCTTGGACTCTTTGATGACTACGATTTACGATAGACATATAAGACATATTCGTAGTCTTTGACTTAAATCCGAGTCCGACTTTGTTGTACACGACTCTTTGGGTTCCAAGTAGTCGATTAAGGTTCTTAGATCTCAATGTGAACCTTTCCAACCTAGCCTCAACCTATTGAACTCGGTCTTTCAAGAGAGAATTCTCCTCCTCAAGTTTTTCAATTTGGGTTGAGTTTCCCTCTTAAACTTGACTAGTTGAAGAGGTTAGAGTAACCTCTTGCTTGAGGGTTTCAACCTCCTCAAGTAACGACTCAACCCTAGACTCGGACTTAGTTAATTTCCTATTAAGCATTTTAATTGTATTGTAAAGCGTATGAATTAGTGAGCGGCTAACCTTAATTTTCTCTTTTGGTCCGGCTTTGAGTTGCTTCTCGAAGTAGTCCTCGAGTTCAGAGTCGGTGTTATAGTTGGACTCGGCTTTGGATTCTGACTCGGACTCCTTCGGTCTTGCCATGTAAGCTATGTCTTCTTTGTTGTCCCAAGTTGCATGGAAGGCTTTCCTTGCTCCCTTTTTCTTTTGGTTCTCGTACTTCAATTTCCTTCTTTCTTTTTGAACTATTCTCCGCACAACGTTCACTATTGCTTCCACCTCTTCTGATTCGTCTTCGGGTTCGAGTTCATCTACTTGCCTAGTAGGTGGCTTGCTTCTTTGTATTGCAAGTAGAGCAATACCTCTCTCAGCCCGGACCACGTTAGTTTGCTCGTGAAGTTCAAATTCGGAAAATAATTCATCTAACCTAAGCTTTGAAAGGTCCTTAGAGACCTTGTAGACATCGACAATGGATGCCCACAAGGTAGTCCTAGGGAAAGCATTTAAATCGTACCTTATAAGGTCCCGGTTCTCTACGGCTTGCCGATCGATTGAAGACCATTGACGATGTCTTGGATCCGCGTATGTAATTGGGTGGCGGTCTCGCGATCCTGCATCTTTAGATTGTACAATTTATTTAAAAGTAAATCTCTTTTACATACCTTAGTGTAGATCAATCAATTTGTTCCAGAGGTCTTTGGCGCTAATGAATGGACCGATGCGGTTGAGCTCCTCATTGGACAAGCCACATTGTAATATTTGAGTTGCTCTTGCATCGGCTTCAATTTGCCTTTTGGTTGTATTTGTCCACTTATTGAAATCCAAGGGCTCTCCTTGATCATTGGTGGGTAGAGCAAAGCCGGTTTGGATTATTATCCAAGTCTCGACTTGTGTTTTCAAGAAACACTCCATCCGACCTTTCCAATAACGTAAATCATTTCCGTTAAAGAACGGAGGTCGGGTGGTGCTATACCCCTCAATGTGAGCCATTAAGTCTCTTGTAAAAACACGAATAAAAACCAAAGAGAATTCCAAGACTTGGTCTTGGATTAGTAGTGCGGGAAATAATAGGAAATAAACAGAAATAAATAAGAAGAATAAGAAACTAACAAAAACTAGAAACTTACGACCTTCGGTGTCCCCGAAAGGCTACTGAACGTTGGATTTTGAGGCTGGAAGCAGCATGTTATGAGGGTAAACCCTCGTAAGAAATGTATATCTCTCAGAGGGCTTCGATTTGGTAGGTAGATCGTTACGTGAGTCCTCTTGTGCGAAAAGTTATGACCGTTTTACCGTCGGCTACTCCAAGGGAGAATACTTGCAAGCACACAACCAAAAGAAACGTACCAAGACTTCGTCTTGGATTAGTAGTGCGGGAGGAATAAAAACCTAAGAAAGATACGAATCAAAAAATACGAAAAGAAAACCAAAACGTGCTAGATTGGTGGTTTCACCAAATCTTAGCGCCCCCGCTCTGATACCAATTGTTGGATCGAGAAGCGTCGCTAGAGGGGGGGGTGAATAGCGATCGTAAATCTTTTCGACGTTTCGTTCGAGTAGACAATTAAACGAGTAAGAGCAGCGAAAAATAAAGGAACACATTTATTTTTACTTGGTTCACAACCCAGCGGTTGCTACTCCAAGGCCCTATCGGTCCTAGACCGCGTACGGAGGGCAAAGCACTATAATGTCTCCTCCTCGTTGGAGGTAGGAGACAACGATCACAAAAACCGAATGTACGAGGATGAGGCAACAAGCCTACCTCACCTCGTTACAATTAAAATAAAGAATACAATAAAAATAATTACTTGCTGCTGCTGCTGACGAAGGAGATTTGAACTTGTCGTCGCGTCGGCGTTTTGACGACGTTGGAGCGTTGGCGTTGTAGGAGCACTTGATGAATAAACTTGATGATACTTGGAGTTGGAATCCTCCCCTCCTTTTATAGATTTTGGCCTCTGAATATGTCTCCTCTTTTTTCGGAACAGATCACGAAGTTGTCCAAATTTTATCGCGAAGTGGCCGCGTCAAACCTTATCCGTTTTGACCTAGCGCAAAGGCTGATTCGTCGCCATCAGTCGACTGATGAGCATCAGTCGACTGCTTGATGTCCAGCAGTCGACTGCCAGCCTGGCCACTTCCCTGCAGTAAGAGGTTAGCTCGGAAAATGATAAATGCGACGGTTTCTGACCGTCCGATCTCGACCTAGACCTTCCACGGGAAGTCTTAATCGGATCGCTGCCTACGGTCGTCCCCGTAAAGAGGACACGACCTTACAATCTCTCACTCACACGAGCTTACCTCGATAGTAGCTCTCGCTTCCAGCCTTCCACTCGATTCCTTCGGCTCCCTCCGAAGTCACTCGAGTGTCGCCCGACCACCGTGGCTTCCTCCGGGTGTCGCTAGCCTTCAGCTCCAGCTTTAACACTTTTCTGCACACTTGATTTAGCTCGTGAGATAACGATGTAAACTTAACTTTGTGTCTTTGCCATAATCAAAATACAGGTTCGATTATCTAGTGCCCCTGCACCAACACTAAGCTGGTCTATACCGCTAAGGCACATTGGGCTTACGCTGCTAAGATTACTGCTTGGATTTTACGCCGCCAACCATTGGACTTATGCTGCCAAGACTCCACCCTTGGACTTTACGTCGTCAATATCAACCCTTGGACTTACCTTGTCAACCCATGTTGGACTTTCCATTTGCCAAGACTCAAGCTTGGACTTTCCCTTGCCAAGACCCATGCTTGGACTTTCCATGCCAACCCATGTTGGACTTTCCATGCCAAGTACCCATGACTTGGATTTTCCCATTTCCAAGTGTCCCACTTGGACTTTCCATACCAAGTACTCAAGACTTGGACTTTCCCATGATAATCACATTGTCATACATTTTGTCGAACATCAAAATACCGCTCAAGTCAAACTCGAGTCTGGTCAATCGTGACCTCGGTCGATTGCACCAACAATCTCCCCCTTTTTGATGTTTGACAAAAACCACAAACACCTTTAAGTTAGGCCATCTAACTCAAATCTCCATACCTATTCTCCCATAACTTCTCCCATTAATTCTCCCCCTTTTTGACATACATCAAAAAGGTTCTCTCCAAGGGTGTTAATGTCTCATATCCCAATGAGATCTTATAATCTCTCCCTTGGTCCAAAAATATCTAAGGTGCCTTCACTCTTCCTAGTGATAAGTCTCATATCACTCAAGAGAGACAATCCTACAAACTCTCTCAATTTCTAATTGGGCATCTCACATCCTCAAAATTCTCCCCCTCATGAGGAAGAACACATCCATCATCCCTTGATGGATAACCTCTCTTTAAAGGCTTGCTCCCCCTTGACCATTGCACCAACAATGTCCTTGGAGAGTCCCTAAGCCCATAGGAACATTAAACTATCAAAATTAAGGTTAAAAGTTTAACCTTGAACTTTCACACACCTTAAAATTGATACACACTCTAAACAATTCTCCTAATCCATATCCAATGGATTTTCACCCTTTCCAATGCTTTCCAAACATATCTTAGGGTTAGAAGAAGTTATGGTAGCCTAACATAGCTGAAATCAGGCTAAACAAACCTTGTTTAATAATGACTATAATGGTCAATGACTACCATAAGCGCTGATCGATTCGCAAATTGCAAATCGAATTCAAAAACTGATTTTCGAAAATCATAAGTAATTATACGTAATTTGAAAAATCTTAAAACTTCATACGTATAATACTTAAGTCAATCATTATGGGTAAAAAATATTTGAAAAATAAATTACTCATAAAATAATGAGATTGACACAAAGTTCAAAATCATTGAAAAGTTCAATGTTTTGACCCTATTTTGTATCAACTCTCTCAATAGTGATTGCTAACAAAAGATTGACTACACCAAGATTTTCTAAAATGATTTTAAAATATTTTTGAAAACCTATATTGGGTCATCATTAATGGGCTCAATGCACATGACTTGCACATTAGCTTTCCCCATGATCCACCCATGGTATATGATGAGTTTGAGTTCATCTAGATGAAAAAAACTATGCACCTTGAACTTAACTCATTTCCTAGCATCTCACATGTGTCTAGGGTATATCAATACACACACATGTCAATGTAATGTGAGATGTGGGTTTTGGTTATACCTATACTAAAGTCTCATGCATTTTTCTAAGGCAACATTATTTGATTCTCTTATACATGGGATTTCAAGTCTTGTCATAGTCCTTAAATCAATTTTATTAATGCACGAATGATGATTATGACATATAATGATAGCATAAATAAGCATGTACCAAAATCATGATGTCATGGCATAAAAATGAACATAAGTATACATGACATAAAACTAAACCCTAGAAATTAATCATGACATTTTATATGATTCAAATGAATATGATGTTATGACATGACATATGACAAATAAAACATGTCATATAAAAGGTATAGGTATAAAAATACCTAAATTTTAGTGTTAATTGTCATTTGTTATTATTAAGTCCATTTTTTTGATATTACTACTAATCCCTAGTGTGCCAAAAACCCAAAATGACACACTATGACCTCTAAACCTAATTTGTGCCAATTTGATTGATTTTTCATAATTCTCAAAATATATTAGCACATCCTAAAATCCTTTAGGATATAAATTCAAACCACATTTCCAAGGTACCCATTACTTTGAAAATGACCTAAAGTGTCACATTTACCATGGTTAGGTTAACTACACATCCATTTAAAGTTGACACACCCTAACCCATTTAGCGTGAATCGATTACGCTCCTAGGAACCCAAAATCTATTTGAGCTCCTTGGGTTTACTAGGTATTCCTTAGGGATAACTTCCTTAGATACCCTCCTAATAACCTCCTAGGCTTGGTAGCCTTGGTCATTTGGGTCTTGCCTAGGTTAATTCTAGGGGTAACACCCCTTGTAACCTTCTTAGTGGCCTCCCTAGGTTTCTTTAAAACCCTAGCCACTAGGCACACTCCATGGTTAGCCTTTAGGGATTGCCTCCCTAGTAACCATGGCCTTCCTAGACCTAGTACTAGTTCCATAATCGAATGGAACACTATGATATGTCTTCTAGGGGTTGGGTTTGTGACCCAAACATTTTTTGCCCCTTGAAGGTTCTTGCTTCCTAGGACCTAGATTTTGACGATTTGACCCTTTAATTGAATTTTACATCCTTGCAAGGGTCTTCTCAAGTTTTTCAAGCCTTGACCTCAAGGCTTGATTCTCTAATTCTAATTTCTCTAATTTGGTGGGCCCATTGTTTCTTTGATCATTTTTACCCTTCCTAGGCATATGTCTAGATTTCTTTGGATTAAAGCCTAGATGGTCTTTGATTTTCCTAATACTTGCCTTAGGTAGGATTGTTTTAGGGACCTTAGTCCCAAATTTTTCCTTAGTTCTAAAATTATATGATTTTGCACCTAGGCAATAAAATCTATTTCTAGAATGCTTTTGTTCATAAGCAATAGCAATAAAATTCCTAGCATGCTTTTGCCTATTAATTAAGGAAGGAACATTACTAAATTTTACCTTAGGGTTTGCCTTAGAGGCTCCCCTTACATTTGATGCTCCTTCTTTTCTCCTAGGGCATTGGCTTCTATAGTGCCCTCTTTGGTGGCACTTGAAGCACACCACATGCTCCTTGCTCTTAATGGTTGGAGCTCCGATCTCCTTGACCTTTTGCACCGGTGGTGCCTTCTTAACCTTCTTAGGGCACTTGCTTTTGTAATGCCCGACTTCCCTACACTCAAAGCATATGATATGAATTTTTATTTTTAAACAAAATGCTTGAGTTACCTAGGTCAATGGTGGAAACCGAAGTCGGTTCTTCATCTCCCCGATCGGAGGTAGATGGCTCTTCTTGCTCTTGCTCCGACATAGAAGATGTCTTAATATCCTCCCCCTAAATCCTAGAGATGGAGGCTTCCTCTACTTCTTCCTCTTCCACTGATCCGGAAGTTAACTCCTCTTCAACTTCCGAATCCTCACTTTCTTGTGAGGAAGAGCTTGCTTCTTCGGTCTCCTTGTCCAATTGAATCGATGAAGGATCTTCATGATATTTTGCCAACTCACTCCAAGGCTCCTTGGCATCCTTGTATTCACCTAAGCTACACAAGATATCATTAGGAATCAAATCAATCAAAAATTTTATTACCTTTTATTTTTCTCAAATTCTTGGATTTGTTCCCCAGTCCACTTCTTCATTTTGAGGAAATCTCCCTTTGGCCATCTCGGATACTCGAATCCTTCCATTAAGGCGGACCATGTTGGTGCAACAATGCTCCAAGCATTTATGTCTTTTGATGTTTGGATAATCATTTATAGTTAGGCAATGTTTTGTGATCTAACTATGAATATGTCAAGTGACAGGAAAATCCAAGTGTGAAAACTTGGTAAAAGAAAGTCCAAGTATGAACTTGGAAAGGGAAGTCCAAGGGAAGGTCTTGGCGACGTAAGACCAAGCATGTAATCTTGGCGGCGTAAAGTCCAAGCGGACCTCGGTAAAGAAAGACCAAAGGCAAGGTCTTGGCATCATAAGTCCAAGCATGTAGTCTTGGCGGCGTAAAGTCCAAGCGGTCCTTTTGCAAAAGAGAAACCCAAGACATGACGAAACTGAGGGAAGCTCTTGGAAGCAAGCGCAAGGATAAAGGAGTCGTGGACTCGGAGGGATCTTGGAGGTGCAAGGATGAAGGAAGAGCTAGAAGGTTGAGTCTAGGTCTAGGGAGTTGATTTCAAGTATGATTTAATCATACTTGAAGTATCAGTCGACTGATCAGTCACTCGATTAAAGTTGATTGAGTTATGTGGCCATCAGTCGACTGCTAGGGTTTGGCAGTCGACTGGTTCACAATCAGTCGACTGCTATACCTCAACAGTCGACTGTTATAAGTGGACATCGTGTTGGACTTTTCGAGCCGCAAAAACTACTTTTTGCATTGCGGAAACCTCGAAATTCCGGCCACGGATTCATGCGAAGTATAGCAAATAAAAACTACATTTATGTGTTTAATACCTTTAGATCTACTCTAGATCTACATGATAAGAAATTACCCTTGAAGCGATGCCCTTCGCTTATCCTGCTCGTCCAAATGGATTGCCGAAACTCGAGAGTGTCAAGTGTACACTACTCTATTGGTATCCACACAAGCAATAGGTGGAGAAAATACAATCTTGAGTGTGGTAGCACTCCTTGAAGGTCTCGGCAATGGAGGATTGGGATAGCAAGAGAGGAAGAACCAAGGAAGAAGAAGATGGAGTTACTCACCAAATAAAATCACACCATCAAGAAAAGTGGTCGGCCACTTGTTTGAGTGGGGGTTACATGCATGCATGTAACTCTAAGAGCCAATGACTCTTGGTCTCCCTCATGAGGTGGCACCCCATGATAAGTCTGTTGGTGCAATAATGCTCCAAGCATTTATATGTTTTGATGTTTGGATAATCATCTAAGTTAGGCAATATCTTGTGATCTAATTGCGAATATGTTTTAAGTGACAGGGAAATCCAAGGATGAAGACTTGGTAAAAGAGAAGTCCAAGTATGATCTTGGCAAGGGAAGTCCAAGGGATGGACTTGGCAGCATAAGACCAAGCTTGTAGTCTTGGCAGCGTAAAGTCCAAGTGAACCTTGGCAAAGAAAGTCCAAGTATGATCTTGGCAAAGGAAGTCCAAGGGATGGACTGGGAAGTGTAAGACCAAGCCTGCAGTCTTGGCAGCATAAAGTCCAAGTGAACCTTGGTAAAGGAAGTCCAAAGTAAGATCTTGGCAGCATAAGTCCAAGCTTGTAGTCTTGGCGGCGTAAAGTCCAAGCATTTGGCAACCCAAGACATGACGAAACCGAAGGAAGCTCTTGGAAGCAAAGCGCAAAGGATGAACAAGTCGTGGACTCGGATGGATCCTGGAGGCGCAAGGCTTAATAAGGAGCTAGAAGGTTGAGTCTAGGTCTAGGGTGTAAAATCAAGTGTGAATTACTCATAAGTCGGTGAAACCGGTCATCGATCGGCCCGCCTTGGTCGAGCAATCGTGATGTTGACTAATCGAGCGTGCGGGTCGATCAAGGAGAAAATCGCCACAGAATGCAGTCTCACTCGACTGATCACTCCATCAATCGACTGATGGAGGGATCAGTCGACTGATCACCTGGCCATTGGAAAATGCGGCTACGAATCTCCGTGGATCTGCATGGTCAGAAGCCGTTGGCTTCGGCAGCAGTCGACTGATGGCAAGCATCAGTCGACTGATCGAGGCCCAACGGGAAAAACAACCCCTCTTCTATAAAAAGGGGCCTTGGGGAGCTTGGTGAAGCTAATGCTCTCATTCCTAACTACACCCTCGTGCTCACCAAGCTTTCCCAAGTGTTTTAGCAATTTGAAACCTCCTCTTCTCTAGTTCTTAATCATCCATCATTGTAAAGAAGAGGAGAGCATTGTAAGAAAGGTTTCTCCACCTTGGTTCATTCAAAGGAGAATATAGTGAAGCTTGACTAGGACTAATCCACCTTACGATTGCCGTGGAGTAGGAGCGTCATCTCCGAACCACGTACATCGGGTGTTAGCGTTTGATTTCTTGTTTCTTATTCGTATTCGTTTTCGTATTTGTATTTCTTCCGCTAACTTACTTGTAGAAACGAAGAAAGGCTAATCACCCCCCTCCCTCTAGCCATTACAAGGGTCCTAACAAGTGGTATCAGAGCCCGGATAGCTTGGAAGATCTCACCATCAACCAAGGCATCAATGGCTCTTCAAGAGGGATATAGCACCGCCAAGCCACCACTCTTCGATGGGAGTCACTTTGCATATTGGAAAGGTAGGATGAAGTATTATCTAATGAGCAATATTGAAATTTGGCATAGTATTGTAGATGGCTTCGAGGAACCGATGGATGAATAAGGAAACCCTATTCCAAGCAAGGATTGGACAAGGGAAATGAATAGGCGATTCAAGTCAAATGCAAAGGCGGTACTCACCATTCAATGCGGTATTACCATGGAGCAACTCAACAAGGTGGGGCCTTTCGAATCCGCCAAGGAGCTATGAGAAAAGCTCATTGAGCTAAATGAAGGTTCCAAAGAGTCAAAGAGGGCCAAGAAGGACCTACTAATTGGACAACTTCAAGCCTTCCAAATGAAGATGCATGAAACCGTAAGCCAAATGCATGGATGGTTCAAGGAGATTGTGAACGGACTCCATATCATAGGTGAGCGAGTTGACAACCGGGACTTGGTAAGGTATATTCTTCAAGCATTTCCTAGAAATTCTTTATGGACTTCTATAGTTGATGCCATTAAGGTAACTAGGGATCTCTCTCAAATTAAAATTGATGTATTATTTTGTGAGTTTGAATAACATGAGCAAACTAACATGTCCTCTAAGGAAAAGGGTTTAGCTCTATTTGTTGAAAAGAAGGAAAAGAAGAAGAAGGAAAGAAAAGAAGCATCATCATCATCCGAATCGGAGCATGACTCAAGTAGTGATGAAGACTCATCTAGTGAGATGGAAAATTTCGTCAAGAAGCTCTATAGGAAATCAAAGGAGTTCAAGAGTAGAGAAGCAAAGAAGGGGTCTCATTCTTCAAAAGGTAAGTTTAGTGGTAATTCAAGTTTCAATAATAATGTGATTTGCCATGCTTGCAACAAGAAGGGGCACATAAAGCCGAATTGCCCGGAGCTAAAGGAGGAAAAAGAAAAGAAAAAGAATGACAAGAAGGAGAAGAAGAAGAAGGAGGCCATGGTGGCTCAAACCACATGGGACACACCAAGTGTTGAAGACTCCTCCTCCGATGATGAACTTTGCCACATCACACGCCATGTGGCACTCATGGCCCTAGGAGATGACTCGGGTACATCAAGCCAAGAAGACTCCTCAAGTGATGAATCGTCATCTAGTGACGATGAGGTAATGAACTCTCCCAAAGTCAAGCTTCTTTATAAATCAATTGCTTATCTTAAAGAGGCTCTAGATAAGTCAAAATCTAAGGTTAAGAGCATGAAGGTAGAACTAAAGGCAATTAGGAATGAAAAACCTTCACATATCGATTCTTGCATGCTTAAGGAAGAGAATGACAAACTTAAGGATGAGGTTGTTGAGCTAAAAGCATGTTTAGAAAAAATTTCAAATGGCTCAAAATGTCTTGATATGATCCTTAGTCGACAAAGAGCCATTTACAACAAGGCCGGTTTAGGATATAAGCCAAAAGAAAAAGAAGTTGCTTATATTTCATTGATTAATAGGAAAGCAACCATTAAGGGAAAGGTTAAGAAAGCATGGGTACCTAAGAAGTTTTTACTTAATGTTACCGGTCCAAATGTTTGGGTATCAAAAGCTTGTGTTTTTCATGTGATTTAGGTAGGAGAGCAAGGTATGTGGATTGTGGATAGCGGTTGCTCAACACATATGACCGGGGATGTGAGCAAGTTCTCCACAATTAAGTATGTGAAGAAGGGAGCGGTGTCCTTTGGAAATAGTGGAAAACTCAAGATATTAGGTAGAGGTACAATTGAGGTATCCCCTAAAATTGTCATTTACAAAGTCTTACTAGTTGAAAATATGAAATTTAATTTATTAAGTGTTAGTCAACTTTGTGATGCAAACTATCATGTCTCGTTTGAATCCTCTAAATGCATGATTAGGCACAAGGAATTAAATGATTGCATGTTAGTTGGATATAGGAAATCAAACATTTATTATGTTGACCTTTCATATGCTTATAACATTTCTACTAAGTGTCTTGTTGCAAAAGAAGAAGAAAGTTGGCTATGACATAGAAGATTGGGTCACATCAACATGAAAAACATAGCCAAGGTAGCCAAGATGGAGTTGGTCAAAGGGCTACCAAAGATCAAGTATGTCAAGAACAAAATGTGTGATGCATGCCAAGAAGGAAAACAAACAAAAGCATCACACAAAGGTAAAACCCTAACTAATACCTCTTTACCATTAGAATTATTGCATCTTGACTTATTTGATTGTCATAGTACTCCATCTTTAAATGGTAACAAATATTGTTTGGTTATAGTAGATGATTTTTCTAGGTATACTTGGGTCTACTTTATGAAACATAAGGATGATACCTTAGAAATAATCATAGGATTTAGTAGAAGGGTTGAAAATGAAAAGAGTCTCAAAATCAACCGGATCCGTAGTGATCATGGTGGTGAATTCGAAAACTTAAAATTTTCACAATTTTGTTTAGAGCAAGGGTACAAGCATGAGTTCTCTTGTCCTAGAACACCCCAACAAAATGGGGTGGTAGAAAGGAGAAATCGTGCCCTACAAGAGGCGGCTAGGACTATGCTTAATGCATATTCTCTACCTAGTTACTTGTGGGCGGAAGCGATTAATACCGCTTGCTATATCCAAAATAGGGTTCAAATCCATAGGTTTTTAGGTAAGACACCATTTGAATTATGGAATGGGACTATTCCCACAATTCATTATTTCAAAGTCTTTGGATGTAAGGTTTATATTTTAAACACCAAAGATAACTTAGGAAAATTTGAATCGAAAGCGGATGAGGGAATCCTAGTTGGATACTCATCTACAAGTAGAGGATATAGAGTCTACAATAAGAGAACCCAAGGGATTGAGGAATCTTCTAATGTTCAATTTGATGAAACCACTAGTACCTACCCTAGAAAGTCCTCAATTGATAAGGATATTAATGAAAATAATCAAGACATCATCCAAAAACTTCAAAATTTGACCATTAGGGGTAATGATCAAGGGGGAGGAAGAGGAGATTCCGATGATGAAAGGAGGGTGGAAGATAACAATGATCAATTTGAAACCCCTTCTAGAACCCTAAGGATTCATCAAGATCATCCACTTGACCAAGTAGTAGGAGATCTATCTCAAGGAGTAAGAACTAGGTCATTTCATAGACCTCCTATTAGTCAAGTCTCTCTCATTTCACAAATTGAGCCCAAATCGATCAATGATGCATTACATGATCCGGATTGGATTTTGGCAATGCAAGATGAATTGGCTCAATTTGAGAGGAGTCAAGTATGGGAGTTAGTACCTAGACCCAATGATAGCACCATAATTACCACAAGATGGGTCTTTAGGAATAAGCTAGATGACCAAGGAAATATCACTAGAAATAAGGCTAGGTTGGTTGCTAGAGGATTTAATCAAGTTGAGGGGCTTGACTATGATGAAACTTATGCCCCGGTTGCTAGGTTAGAATCTATTAGAATTCTCTTAGGATATGCTTCTTATATGGGATTTAAACTTTACCAAATGGATGTTAAATCGGCATTCTTAAATGGTTTTATTAAGGAGGAAGTATATGTAGAGCAACCACCCGGATTTGAGAACATAGATTATCCAAACCATGTATGTAAGCTTAGGAAAGCAGTATATGGGTTAAAACAAGCTCCCCGGGCATGGTATGAAAGATTGTCATCTTTCTTAATTTCTAAGGATTTTAGAAGAGGCCAAGTAGATCAAACTTTGTTTATAAAGTCAACATTAAAGGATATATTCATAGCCCAAGTATATGTTGATGATATCATTTTTGGGTCAACAAATGATGATCTTCTTCAAGACTTTATACAAAATATGGAAAATGAATTTGAAATGAGTTTAGTTGGAGAGATTACCTTTTTCCTAGGTTTACAAGTCAAACAAACCAATGAAGGTATTCATATTTATCAAACCAAATATGCAAATAAAATGATCAAGAAATTTGGTTTGGAGAATGCCAAAATTATAACCACTCCTATGGCCACTAGCACTAGAATAGATAGTGATCATGAAGGTAAATCAATTGATCTTAAACTTTATAGGAGTATGATTGGTAGCCTATTATACCTAACCGCTAGTAGACCCGATATCTTATTTGCGGTAGGTATGTGTGCAAGGTACCAATCTTGTGCCAAAGAATCACATTTAATAGTCGTTAAGAGAATTTTAAGATATATTAAAGGCACTCTAAATGTAGGACTTTGGTATCCCAGGACTAGGTCCTTTGAGTTGCTTGGCTTTACCGATTCCGATTATGCCGGATGCAAATTGGATAGGAAGAGTACTAGTGGTGGATGCCAATTTCTTGGATCCTCCCTAGTGAGTTGGAGTAGTAGGAAGCAACATTGTGTTGCTTTATCAACCACCGAAGCCGAATATGTGGCTATGGGTGGTTGTGTAGCTCAATTACTTTGGATGAGGCATACCCTTGTGGACTATGAGCTACACTACTCTAACATTAAAGTTTATTGTGATAATGTAAGTACCATCAACTTGACCAAAAATCTGGTACATCACTCTAGGACCAAGCACATTGAAGTGAAACATCACTTTATAAGAGATCATGTGGCAAGAGGGGACATTGAACTAAATTATGTAGAATCTAAGTCCAACCTTGCCGATATCTTCACCAAAGCTCTTCCCGAAACCGAATTTTCATCATTAAGGAGAGAGCTTGGTATGTGCTTTGTAGAGTAAAATTTTAGGTATGCATGATCCTATATTTATATGTTGGCATTATACCTTGATACATCTCACAAAAGCCTTAAGAAACCTTGATTTTTGTATTGAGACACTTAGAAACATGTGAGATGATAGGGAAGGTGTACTTGGCTCATCATGCTTGTTATGATGCATTACTATGAGCCAATGACACACCTAGAGACATAAATACCTTATGGACCAATCATTGGGAAGGCTTGTATTCAAGTAATGAATACATAGCTCTAAGAACATGGTTGGAAATTCCAAATACTATATATTTTAACCCATGTTCATTATATTTTGAAAAACAGTTTTCAAGTGGAACACAAAAGTGATACAAAGTGTGCAAAATCTTTAGAACTTTTGTTAGGTTCCAAGTTTGTATCAATATGGAAATCTGGAGAACATATATTTTTAAAACTATTTTTCCTTAATAAAGTATGATCTCAGAAATGTGTACACAAAATTTCGTGATTTTTTGAGATTTCTAGAATTTCTAACGCATTTCTGAAGTTGGGCTGAAAAGGCTGAAATTTCGATTTCAGGCGTAGCAGTCGACTGGTTCAGAAACCAGTCGACTGATACACTGTATTCTTTGATAAAAAGCTCCATTTTATGATATTTAGTGTATCTTTGATATCCTAAAACTATAGTATGATAATATTGCGTATACACAAGTTTTAGGACTGTTTAGTGCAGTGTTTTAGGGGGAGTTTCATATATTATCTTTTTCATCCCCAAAATCCATTGTTGGTGCAAAGTTAAGATTTTTTTTATGCTATGCTTCAAATATTGTTTACACATTATAAAGCATATCTTGGATTAAGGGGGAGCTTAATTTCAATCTTATACCTTAGTCCAAGATCCAACACATTATTTCTTTCATGTTTGAATCCTTCTCTTTTTGATGTATGTCAAAGGGGGAGAAGGAGTGTTTAAGTTATAATTCATATTTAAAGACCTAACTTAAATGATTGCCAAACATCAAAAAGGGGGAGATTGTTGGTGCAACAATGCTCCAAGCATTTATATGTTTTGATGTTTGGATAATCATCAAAGTTAGGCAATATCTTGTGATCTAATTGCGAATATGTTTTAAGTGATGTGGATCCAAGGATGAAGACTTGGTAAAGAAGTCAAGTATGATCTTGGCAAGGAAGTCAAGGATGGACTTGGCGATAAGACCAAGCTTGTAGTCTTGGCGTAAAGTCAAGTGAACCTTAGCGAAGGAAGTCAAGTATGATCTTGGCAAAGGAAGTCAAGGGATGGACTTGGCGTAAGACCAAGCCTACGATCTTGGCGGTAAAGTCCAAGTGAACCTTGGCAAAGGAAGTCCAAAGTAAGGTCTTGGCAGCATAAGTCCAAGCTTGTAGTCTTGGCGGCGTAAAGTCCAAGCATTTGGCAACCCAAGACATGACGAAACCGAAGGAAGCTCTTGGAAGCAAAGCGCAAAGGATGAACAAGTCGCGGACTCGGATGGATCACGGAGGCGCAAGGCTTAATGAGGAGCTAGAAGGTTGAGTCTAGGTCTAGGGTATAAAATCAAGTATGAATTACTCATACTTGATGAGTATCGATCGGTCGATCGATGTATCGATCGGCCCCAGTCGGCGTTAGTCGGGGTGAAACCACGACCATCGATCGGTTGCCTTAGGCGATGGCGATCGGCCCGATACTGATCGATCGGCCGATAAGGGCGTGGATCGGAAGTCGAAAATCTCGCCCGAGAATGTAGTCTCGCTCATTTTTGCCTTGATCACTCGTGATCGCTCCATCGGATCGGTGATGGAGGATCGATCGGCGATCACCCGGCGTTAGTTGCGGCTCACGAATCTCGCGGAGATCGCGCGTTGGCCGGCGTCGTGATGGCGAAGCATCGGTCGGTGATCAGGACAGCGGAAAAATAGCCCCTCTTCTATGAAAAGGGGCCTTGGAGAGCTTGGTGAAGCTAGTGCTCTCATTCCTAACTACACCCTCATGCTCACCAAGCTTTCCCAAGTGTTTTAGCAATTCAAAACCTCCTCTTCTCTAGTTCTTAATCATCCATCATTGTAAAGAAGAGGAGAGCATTGTAAGAGAGGTTTCTCCACCTTGGTTCATCCAAAGGAGAATATAGTGAAGCTTGGCTAGGACTAATCCACCTTACGGGTTGCCGTGGAGTAGGAGCGTCATCTCCGAACCACGTAGATTGGGTGTTAGCGTTTGATTTCTTGTTTCTTATTCGTATTCATTTTCGTATTTGTATTGCTTCCGCTAACTTACTTGTAGAAACGAAGAAAGGCTAATCACCCCCCCTCTAGCCATTACAAGGGTCCTACAAAAGTCCATGATGATGTGGAACATCATCATTGGCAGGCCCCCATGCCAAGTCACCATGACATGACAATTGGTCAAGTCAAAATTGATCATTCATCTTCCCTCTCAAGTTAAGTCAAACTTCACCTATTATCTCCCATGGTTGATCAAATCTAACCACTTAATTCAAGTCAATTTAATTTAATGAATCTCTATTCATTAATTTAAATTGACTCAATGAATCAAATCTAAATTAGACTCATTCAACACTTGAATCAAATTGAGTCTAACTCAATTAGTCTAATTTGGATTACTCTTAATCCAATTTGGTTTATCCCATGAACCTAATCCTCATGGTTCATCATATGAACCTAATCTCCATCTAATTGCCCTTTGTGTGTGACCCTATAGGTTCTTGTAATGTTGGCAATGCTCCTAAACCGATTTAGGAACATAAGCAATGAGAAGTATCTAGCGACATATCATTGCTACCCAAGTTACAAGAATGTTGAGCTCCAACATCACCTTTGTGACTACTAATTGTGACTCTCACAATATGTGACAATGTCCCTCTATCCTTGATATCTAGATTGACCAATTGAGGCATAAACCATGTTATCCTCGGTACAATCTATATCTTGAATTCCAAGTAGACTCATTCTAATCAAATGAGCTCAATATCTCATATTGACTCATTTGGGCATGGCCATGCACTTCGTGGTCTAACTCTATCAAGAATAACGATGTCACTCCCATCATATAGGAGGGATAGATCCCATCTATATCACTCACATCCCTCAGCATAATTTGTTACATACCCAGTAATCGCCTTTATAGTCCACCCATTTATGGGTGACGTTTGACGAAGCCAAAGTATGCAACTCCTTATGTAGGGAACCATGGTGACTTCAGGTCCAAGGACTAATAGTCACATGAGAAAGTATATGATACTCATATAATGATCCATGATACTTTCTCATGGAAGATCATTCAGTATACATTCTCTAATGCATACCCATGTGTCAACTTGATATCTCATATCCATGACTTGTGAGATCAAGTCATCGAGTTGACCTACATGCTAGTCTCTACGCATTAACATTGTCCCTGAATGTTAATACTTGACTAGGAATGATTAAGAGTAGTGTTCTCTATATCATCTCATTATCGATTACACCAATCGATTGATATAGATAAGAACCTTCTACTCAAGGATGTTATTATACTTAGTTTATTTGGCACAAATGCAAGTAAATATAGTAACCATGTCTTTATAAATAGGAATATGATACAATAAAGTCCATACAACAATCATCACATGATTGACTCTAGGGCTTTCACTAACAATCTCCCACTAGCACTAGTGTCAATCACCGTAGTATCTAATACCCAATGACCTAGTGTGACCATCATGCTTTCTCTGTGTCAAAGCCTTGGTCAAGGGATCTGCGATGTTAGCCTCTGTGGGTACTCTGTAAATCTTCACATCTCCTCTATCGATAATCTCTCGAATAAGATGGAAGCGCCGTAGTTTGTGTTTGGTCCACTGGTGTGAGCGAGGTTCCTTAGCCTGTGCAATCGCTCCATTGTTGTCACAATAGAGCTCTATAGGATCTGCTATGCTAGGAACCACCCCAAGCTCAGTAATGAACTTGTGGATCCAAAATGTTGTTGGATCGAAGCGGATCGCTAGAGGGGGGGGTGAATAGCGATAAACATTTTTTTTAATTCGTTCGTTAAAACTCGAGTAGACAGTTAATTGCAGCGGAAAGATAAACTATAAATAAATGAGACAAATGTTTTTTTACTTGGTTCGTAGCCTTCGACTACTACTCCAAGACCCTAGTGATCCTTGATCACGCACGGAGGGCAATTCACTAAAAACACTCCTCCTCGTTGGAGGTAGAAGTTTGACGATTACAAAAAAAACTTCGAAAGAAAAGATAGAGAGACAAACCCTCTCTTCTATTAATGTAAAGTGCAACGATAGAAAACCTGGATTAATAAAAGGAATTGCAATATTTAAAGAGACGACAAAATAAGAATATCAACAACTAAAAGAGTAGAAAGTAAACTAGGGTTGTTGTGACACTTTGTAGAGTCGGAAAATCGCAGAGTTGTGGAGGTTTGTGAGCACTTAGAGATGATGAAAAACCCTAGGAGAAGCCCTCCTTTTATAACCTTTAAGCCCCTCATCGAATGGGTCTTCAACCAATAGGAATTGGGCACAAAACTCCTTGAAAAATGGTGATAAAGCTTGACTCCTCGAGGCTGATTTTTGACCACCAGTTGAACTGGTCGGTTGAACTGGCCGGTTGAACTGATGGCCAGGATTTTTGACTACAATAAAGAGTTAGCTCAAAATATAAGTGAATTCGACGGTCACTTGCCGTCCGATCTCAACATAGACCTTCCATGGGAAGTCTTGGGTCGGATCGTCGCCTAAGGACGTCCCCGTACAAAGGACACGACCTCACTTCACTTTACTCACTCGAGCTTACCTCGATACTTACTATGTCGCTTTTGCTTCTGGCCTTCCACTTGATTCCTTCGGCTCCCTCCGAAGTCACTCGAGTGTCGCCCGACCACCGCGGCTTCCTCCGGGTGTCGCTAGCCTTCAGCTCCAGCTATAGCAATTTTCTGTACACTCGATTCAGCTCGTGAGATAACGACATGAGCTTAACTTTGTATCGTTTTCTATAATCAAAACTCAGGTTCGACTTAGGTGCCTACTGCACCAACAATCTCCCCCTTTTTGATTTATGGCAAACCCATATACAAAGTTAAGAAAGATAAATTAAGTACATTAAGCAAAATGAGCAAGAGATATGCATGAATGAGCAAGAGTATAAAAAAGCATGAATGAGCAAGAGTATATAAAAACTTTTTTTTTTCAAGTGCTCCCCCTTGAGGAATCCTCCCCCTTGACCGAGGGTGAGTACTTGAGAAAGAGTTTTAACTCTCCCCCTTGATGTTTGCTACTAAACAAAAGAATTAAGTAACCGCAATTACTTAATATTGGCCATAGTGTTTAAAATAAGTTTTAAGTTAAGAAATCAAAAAACTGATTTCTTAACCTTGGCCTTTACTTCTGTTTTGTTAACAAGTTAACTTAAAGTTAAGTAAACCTTTCCATTTTGTTAACACGAACAAGTTAACTAAGCCTTGGCCATAAAAAAAAATTATCCCTTAACTTTGGCCTTTTTCTCCCCCTTTTGCCATATATCGAAAAGAGTGAGGGTGTGTGTGGAATAAAAAATAAGTATTAATTGGAAAATGTTCCACATTATTTTAAAAATAATATACTGAAAATAAGTTCATCTATAAAATGTTCGACTCATATTTGGCTTGATTGATATAAAAGATCAACCAGTCCTGGTCAGAGTCGGTTAGTATGTATGATTATACTCCGTGGTTCATAGCGATGTACTAGCTCTACATCTGGAACCAGGAGTAAGGTCCTAACATCTCATGCCCATCTACGTGGCTAAGTACACAAACACATTAGTCCTATGTGTTGTGAGATGTACTGACTCCTTAAATCTATAGGTGCATGATATCTAAGGTATGTCTTATGCTAGTTCCATAAAAATGAAAATTAAGAAATAGTAGTAAGAAAATATAATTTGCAAGTTCCTATTCTACTACGCACATGCCCAATTTTCGTCTTAATAGACTAAATTCGGCTTCGGGTAGGGGTTTAGTAAATAGGTCTGCTAAGTTAGACTTCGATTCGACATATTCGAGTTGTATGGCTCCGTTGGCCACATGTTCTCGAATGAAATGGTGTTTGACCTCTATATGTTTGGTCCTAGAGTGACATATCGGATTCTTAGTAAGATTAATTGAACTAATGTTATCTACGTGGAGTTTAGTGATTCGTGAAAGTCTAACTTAAAGTCGCGGAGAGTGTGCTTCATCCAAAGAAGCCGAGTGACACACTCACCCATCGCGATGTATTCGGCTTCTGGTGGTAGATAAGGCAACATGTTGTTGCTTCATCGCACTAAACTCACTAGACTCGTTTAGAAGTTGACAACAACCACTGCATTTTTCTATCGAGCTTACTACCGCATAGTCCGAATCGAGTAGCTTAGTTCAACTCAGAGATCTAGGGTACCAAATACCGACATTAAGTGTACCCTTTAGATATTCAAGGACACGCTGATCAGAGAGTTAGGTGAGACTCCTTGGCGCGGGTTTGGAACCTTGAGCACATACTTCTTGCAAATAGGATGTCAGTCGATTTGCGATTAAGTAAAGGGCTCCTATTTATGCTCCTATAGTTTTTTAAATCAATTGAGTTTCCGATTAAATATTCTTCTATATTAACATTAGTTGCCATTGGGGTATTAATAATTTTAGCGTCTTGCATTCCAAAGCATTTAATTAATTCCCTAGTATATTTGCGTTGATGTAGGTATATTCCATCCTTAGTTTGTTTAATTTGTAGACCTAAGAAGAAGTTTAACTCGCATACTAAATTCATTTCAAATTCACTTTCCATAAGTGAAATGAACTCATTTAGTAGGATTGAGTTGGTGGTTCCGAAAATAATATCATCTACGTAGATTTGGGCTATGAATATGTCTTTACCTAAGGTTTTTACGAAAAGGGTTGGGTCAACTACACCTTGGTTAAAGCCTTTGGACTTAAGATAAATCGAAAGTCTCTCGTACCAAGCTCGAGGAGCTTGTTTAAGTCCATAAAGAGCTTTCTTTAACCTAAGGACATGATCAGGTTTGTCTAAACTTTCGAAACCGGAGGGTTGACTAACATAAACTTCTTCTTTAATGTATCCATTTAAGAATGCAGATTTCACATCCATTTGAAACAACTTAAATCCTCGATGTGCTGCATATGCTAATAGCATTCGAATGGACTCTAATCTAGCTACTGGGGTATAGGTCTCGTCGTAATCTAAACCTTCGACTTGACTAAACCCTTTAGCAACTAGTCTAGCTTTATTTCTAACTACTTCACCTTTATCATCAATTTTATTTCTAAACACCCACCTTGTTCCAATGATTGTTTTATCTTTAGGTGGTGGTACTAATTCCCATACTTCGTTCCTAGTGAATTAAGCCAACTCTTCTTGCATTGCAATAATCCAATCAGGATCAAGAAGAGCTTGGTCAATAGTTTTGGGTTCAATTTTAGAAATCAAAGATATTTGACTAAGGTTTCTGTATGAGGCTCTAGTTCGAACTCCTAGACTTGGATCACCTATCACTTGGTCGATAGGATGATTCGTTTGAGTCCTAGTTGGATTTGGATTTGAGTCTACAACTTGATCCATAGGATGACTCGTTTGAGTTCTAGTTTGGTTGGAGTCATCTATCACTTGATCAATAGAGTGACTTGGTTGACTTAGGTTAGGATTAACACTAGACCTGATCTCTGGATCAGAGTTGGGTCTAGTATGAATCGACTTGCTAATTGGGGTTGCCGGGGGTTTTGTAGGTTCGTGTCCTTCATCAAATACTACATTGATAGTCTCCTCGACTTTAAGGGTGTCGTGGTTATATACTCTATAAGCTCTGCTTGTAGTCGAGTATCCTAGAAAGATTCTGATCGTGGTTTTGGATGTAAATTTCCCTAGGTAATCCTTAGTGTTTAGGATATGTACCTTACACCCAAATACCCTAAAGTACTTGATGTTAGGTATTTTATCGTGATAAATCTTGTATGAGGTCTTAAGGTGCCTCTTTACCATAAGGATCCTATTTTGGACATAGCATGTCGTACTCACGGCTTCTGCCCAAAACCTATCGGGTAGGTTATACTCATTTAACATTGTCCTAGCGGCTTCTTGTAGGGTTCTATTTTTGCATTCTACTAGGCCATTTTATTATGGAGTTCTAGGGCAAGAGAACTCATGGTGGTATCCATTTAGGTTACAGAATTCTGTAAACCTATGGTTTTCGAATTCACCACCATGATCAGTCCTAAGTCTTTTGATTTTAATGTTTTGTTGATTTTCTATTAACTTAAATAGGTTGATTGATTGATCTAGGGTATCACTTTTGTGTTTGATGAACCTAACCCAAGTAAATCTAGAGTAGTCATCAATAATGACTAAATAGAATTTACTTCCATTAAGTGACTTAGCTCCGTGTGAATCAAATAGATCCATGTGTGGGAGCTCAAGCACACTTTTGGTTCATTCTTGATTAGTTAGTTGATGTTGTGTCCTAGATTGTTTACCTTGTTGACAAGCATTACATATTTTATTATCCAAGTTATTGAGGTTAGGCAAACCTTTGACTAAGTCACTCTGACTCATCTTGTGGATGAGTCTTGGGTGTGAGTGACCGAGTCGTCGGTGTCACAACCATGATTCCTCTTGCCGTGCCATAAGACACTTAGTTGAGGAGTTAGTTAAGTTAATAGAGTAAATGTTGTTATTTCTAGTTCCCTTAAGAATTGTTTTAGAAGTTTCATTTGTATTAATTACGCATTCATTTTCTAGAAATATGACCTTATAGTTATTATCACATAATTGGCTTACACTAAGTAAATTATATTAAAAAATTTCTACTAATAAAACGTTTTGAATAACAAAATTTGAGTTAAGCTCAATATCACCTGATCCGATGATTTTAAGCTTGCCGTTATTTCCGAAGGGTACCGATCCTTGTCGTTTGAATCGAAGCTTCGAAAACTTGAGTTGATCCCCGGTCATGTGTCGAGAGCAACCACTGTCCAACATCCATTGATCCTACATGCAAGGTAGTTGGATCGGATATTGGATTTATTAAAGATTGGTTGAAAATTATTAACCTAAATCATCTCACCCATGTCTACATGATCAAACACGTTAACCCTATATGTTCTTGTGAGATGACTTCCAATTTTACTTGATTTAAATTTAATGACTTAAACACTTGTCAACCTTGCGTTAGATTCGGATTTGACCTTAGGCTTATCAAGTCACCTTTTCAAGATCATGGCTTCCAGGTCGTGGCGAGGCACAGAGGCCTTCTTTGATCGGAACAACGACCACTTCCTTAGACAAAGCCATTTTCAAGAAAATAGAGACTTGACTCACCTAAGACCACTTCTTGGTCTAACTAGTCTAGAATATGGCGAGGTAGCTTCAGCTAGTTCCGCTCGGTCAAGTGCACCGAACTAGATACGCCTTATCTAGCCCGAATACACAAGACTCCGCTTTCCTAGCATACTATCATCTCGCCGCGTCCTGGTACTATGTTATCAAGTATTGACGAGTTATAGTCCTATCTAACCATTCTAAAAAGAAAAATCAAACTAAATAAAAACCTAAGCATGCAATTTCTAAGTTAAAACACAAACAAATTTCGTACTAGCTTCCCCTGGACCATTGAATCGATTCGGTCTCTCCACATAGTGGATTTGGTCCTTGGGAACCCAATACTGGTTTGATCCTAAGTTTGAAATCAAGGTGGTCTTAGGAACCCATGCTTGGACATGATTTTTATGTCGATTTTCAATCGACATATACGACTTATTGGTCGTGTTTGAGCTAAACCCTAGCCCGGCCTTATTGTACACGGCCCTTTGCGATCCAAGTAGGAGGTCAAGTCCTTTGGATCCCAAAGTAAACCTTTCCAACGTATTCTGAAGATCTTCGACTTGACTCTTCAAGAGTGAGTTCTCAACTTCGAGTTTTTCAACCCGAGTTGAGTCCTTCTCTTGAACTCGACTAGTCGAAGAGGTTAGGGAGACCTCGTGTTTGAGGAGTTTAACTTCCTCAACCAGGGTCTCGACCTTGGACTCGGACTTAGCTAACTTTCTATTTAAAAACTTAATTACACTATAAAGTGTAGTAATGAGAGACCGACTTACCTTGAGTGTATCTTTTGAACCGGATGCGTATTCGTGGCTTGTCTTGAATAGTGCTTCGCAGTCCGACTCGTCTTCGGTTTCCGATTCAAGTTCCGATTCCGACTCCGTCTCCGATTCCACCGATTTAGCCATGAGGACTCGATCATTGTCTTCTTCCTCGGAAGCTTCTTCCCATGTAGCGTTGAGTGCCTTTTTGTATTTTGGTGCTTTGCTTTTGAGCTTTGGGCATTCGGACTTGATGTGTCCAAACCTGTTGCATTCATAACACCTAATATTAGAACTTTTAGGCTTACCTTCGTTGGGTCGAGTGACGGTTCGCTTTCGTCCCTTGACTATCCTCCGAACTAGGTTGACTAGTTTGGCCTCCATTTCCGGGTCGACCTCCGAATCGGACTCATCCTCTTCTTCCTTCGAGGGTGGCTTGCTAGCGGTTTTCTTCTTTGAACCTGCAAATAGTGCTATACCTTTCTCGGATTCCGAGTTAGACTACTCATGAAGTTCGAAATCAGAAAAAAGTTCATCTAACCTAAGTTTAGAAAGATCCTTGGAGACGTTGTAGGCATCGACCATGGATGCCCACAATGTAGTCCTCGGAAAGGAGTTTAGGACATACCTTATAAGGTCACAGTTTTCGACCTTTTTCCCGATCGCGTGTAGATTGTTGACTATGTCTTGGACGCGGGCATGGAGTTGCGTCGCCGTTTCATGTTCCTGCATTTTTAGATTATATAATTTATTAAATAAAAGGTCGCGCTTACATACCTTGGCTTCATCGGTCCCTTCGTGTAGCTCCACTAGCTTTGTCCAAAGGTCCTTTGCGCTTATGAAGGGGCCGACGCGATTTAACTCCTCCTTGGACAAGCCGCATTGGAGGATTTGTGTTGCCTTGGCATCGACTTCGACTTATCATTTTGTCGTAATGGTCCATTGATCATAATCCAAGGAGTTACCCACTTCATTAGTCAGAAGTGTGAAACCCGTTTGGATTATGATCCACATCTTGATTTGGGTTTTGAGAAAGCATTCCATCCGACCTTTCCAGTAACGGAAATCATCTCTGTTGTAAAACGGAGGTCGGACGGTGCTAAAACCCTCGAGATGGGCCATTTGGAAGGGAAACCTTGCACAAAAAATACCAAAAAAAACACGAAAAAAAAAGGTTCCAAGACTTTGCCTTGGATTAGTAATGTAGGAAATGAAAAGAAACAAAAGGAATAAACGAGAAATAACCAACTAAAATAAAAGATGAGCACTTACAACCTTCGATGTCCCGGAAATGGTACTAAACGATGGTTTTTCGGGATTAATACAGCTTGTTACGAGGGATTACCCTGGTAATAAGTGTAGATCTTTCCGAGAGCTTCGTTTTGGTAGGTAGACCATTTCGTGGGTCAACTTGTACGAAAAGTTATGCCCGTTTTACCGTCGGCTACTCCAAAAGCGAATACTTGCAAAACAAAACCAAACGAAGAGTACCAAGACTTCGTCTTGGATTAGTAGTGCGGGAGAAAAATTTAAATGAACGAAAAATAAATCTGTAAAAAATTCTAGATTGGTGGTTTCACCAAAACTAAGCGCCCCTGGCTTTGATACCAATTGTTGGATCGAAGCGGATCGCTAGAGAGGGGGGGGGCGAATAGCGATAAACCTTTTTTTTAATTCGTTCGTTAAAACTCGAGTAGACAGTTAATTGCAGCGGAAAGATAAACTATAAATAAATGAGACAAATATTTTTTTACTTGGTTCGTAGCCTTCGGCTACTACTCCAAGACCCTAGTGATCCTTGATCACGCACGGAGGGCAATTCACTAAAAACACTCCTCCTCGTTGGAGGGAGGAGTTTGACGATTACAAAAAAAACTTCGAAAGAAAAGATAGAGAGACAAACCCTCTCTTCTATTAATGTAAAGTGCAACGATAGAAAAACCTTGATTAATAAAACGAATTGCAATATTTAAAGAGACAACAAAATAAGAATATCAACAACTAAAAGAGTAGAAAGTAAACTAGGGTTGTTGACAACACTTAAATCGTAGAGGGTTTGTGAGCACTTAGAGATGATGAAAAACCCTAGGAGAAGCCCTCCTTTTATAGCCTTTAAGCCCCTCATCGAATGAGTCTTCAACCAACAGGAATTGGGCACAAAACTCCTTGAAAAATGGTGATAAAGCTTGACTCCTCGAGGCTGATTTTTAACCACCGGTTGAACTGGCCCGGTTGAACTGATGGCTAGGATTTTTGACTACAATAAAGAGTTAGCTCAAAATATAAGTGAATTCGACGACCACTTGCCGTCCGATCTCAACATAGACCTTCCATGGGAAGTCTTGGGTCGGATCGTCGCCTAAGGACGTCCCCGTACAAAGGACACGACCTCACTTCACTTTACTCACTCGAGCTTACCTCGATACTTACTATGTCGCTTTTGCTTCCGGCCTTCCACTTGATTCCTTCGGCTCCCTCCGAAGTCACTCGAGTGTCGCCTAACCACCGCGGCTTCCTCCGGGTGTCGCTAGCCTTCAGCTCTAGCTATAACAATTTTCTGTACACTCGATTCAGCTCGTGAGATAACGACATGAGCTTAACTTTGTATCGTTTTCTATAATCAAAACTCAGGTTCGACTTAGGTGCCTACTGCACCAACAATTGCCTCCTTTGTTGGCTTAGATGCAGCGATATACTCGGTTTATGTTGTAGAATCAGCAACTGTGTCCTGCTTCGAACTCTTCCAGCTCACAGCGCCACCATTCAAGCAAAACACGAACCCTGACTGAGATCTATAATCATCCTGGTTAGTTTGGAAGCTGGCATCGCTGTAACCCTTTACAGCTAGCTCCTCATCGCCTTCAAATATCAAGAAATATTCTTTAGTCCTTCTCAAGTACTTAAGAATATTCTTGACTGCTATCCAGTGACGCTCACCTGGATCTGACTTGTATCTACTCGTCTTGCTCAAAGCATACGAGACATCAGGACGAGAACATAGCATGACGTACATGATAGATCCTATAGCAGATACATAAGGGATCTTATCCATGCGGTCTCTCTCCTCTCTGTTAGTGCTTATAAGCTCCACATATCTCCACAATGGTATGATATTGTCCACTTTGGGTCTAAGCCCTCATGGTTTTATTTTTGGGCTTTACCCAAAAGGCCTCATACCAATGGAGATATCTTTTTTCTTATAAGCACATGATCTTTTCCATGTCTTACCAATGTGGGACTTTGATTGTATTCCTCATACTCCCAACAATCCCCCCCTCAAACGAAGGACCACATTGGGCCCCCCCTCAAGCCTATCCCTCCTCGAAGGATTTTCTCTGCTTGATGTCCGATCTTGACCCACGGGACTTCACGCGGTTGTTCGGTCCCAGGCCCAACTAGACTTCCTTCACGATGTCCGTTCTCTTGATCCGGACGTGGGAGCTCAACTTCCTTCGTTCGAGGTTCATGGCTTGACATGGACCATGGCTCTGATACCAATTGTTAGTGCTTATAAGCTCCACATATCTCCACAATGGCATGATATTGTCCACTTTGGGTCTAAGCCCTCATGGTTTTATTTTTGGGCTTTACCCAAAAGGCCTCATACCAATGGAGATATCTTTTTTCTTATAAGCACATGATCTTTTCCATGTCTTACCAATGTGGGACTTTGATTGTATTCCTCATACTCCCAACAATCAACTTACTAGGAGTAGCAACATCTACACAATAAACTTACCCAACTCCTCAACCAAGTGTCTTATGACACAGCAAGAGGAATCTTGGTTATGGCACCGAAGACTCGGACACTCGCACCCAAGACTCGTCCACAAGATGAGTCAGAGTGGCTTGGTTATAGGTTTGCCTAAACTAAACAACTTGGATAATAAAATATGTAATGCTTGTCAACAAGGTAAACAATCTAGGACACAACATCAATTAACTAATCAAGAACGAACCAAAAGTGTTCTTGAGCTCCTACACATGGATCTATTTGATTCACATGGAGCTAAGTCACTCAATGGTAGTCAATTTTGCTTAGTCATAATTCTAGATTTACTTGGGTTAGGTTTATCAAACATAAAAATGATACCTAGACCAACTAATCAATCTTTGTAGGTTAATCGAAAATCAAAAGAACCTTAAGATTAAAAGACTTAGAAGCGATCATGGTGGTGAATTGAAACCACAGGTTTACAGATTTACGTAACCTAAACGGATACCACCATGAGTTTTCATGTCCTAGAACCCCACAACAAAATGGGTTAGTCGAACGGAAAAATAGAACCCTACAAGAAGTCGCTAGGACAATGTTAAACGAGTATAACCTACCCGATAGATTTTGGGCGGTAGTTAAATGCGACTTGCTATGTCCAAAATAGGATCCTTATGGTAAAGAGGCACCAAAAGACCTGTGCGAGATTTATCACGATAAAATACCGAACATCAAGTACTTTAGGGTATTTGGATGCAAGGTACATATCTTAAACACTAAGGATTACCTAGGAAATTCAAATCCAAAACCTCTCTTTGGAACCTTTCTAGGATACTCAACCACCAGTGAGCTTATAGGGTATACAATCACGACACTCTTAGAGTCGAAGAAACCATTAATATAGTTTTCGACGAAGGACACGAACCCGTTCAATCCTTAACAAAACCAACTAGCAAATCAACTTATAGCGAACCCGACTCGATCTTGAACTTGAATCTCGTCTAACCCAAGTCATCCTATCGACCAAGTGATAGATGACTCTAACCCAAGTCAAACTAGAACTCACCCAAGTCATCCTATCGACCAAGTGATAGATGACCCTAACCCGAGTCACACTAAGACTCAAACAAATCATCCTATCAATCAAGTTATAGGTGATCCAAATTTAGGGGTTGAACTAGAGCTTCATATCGAAACCTTAGTCAAATCTCGTTAATTTCCAAAATCGAACCCAAAACTATTGAACAAGCACTTCTTGATCCCATTGGATTATTGCTATGCAAGAAGAGCTAGCTCAATTCACTAGAAATGAAGTGCAGAATTAGTACCACCACCTAAAGAAAAATCAATTATTGGAACAAGGTGGGTATTTGAAATAAACTTGATGATAAAGGTGAAGTAGTTAGAAATAAAGCTAGGTTAGTCGCAAAGGGTTTAGTCAAGTCGAAGGTTTAGATTACGATGAGACCTCTCGCCCGTAGCTGCGGACTAGAGTCCATCCGAATGTTGTTAGCATATCTTGCTTAAATTGTTTCAAATGGATGTCAAGTCAGCATTTTTGAATGGATACATTAAGGAAGAAGTTTACGTCGATCAACCTCCGGATTGAAAATCTAGATAAACTGACCATGTCCTTAGACTTAAGAAAGCCCTATATGGACTCAAACAAGCCCCAAGAGCTTGATGCGAAAGGCTTTCGATCTATCTTAAGTCCAAAGGATTCAACCAAGGTTTAGTCGACCCAACCTTATTCGTTAAAACCGTAGGAAAAGAAATCTTTATAGCCCAAATCTATGTAGATGATATAATTTTTGGAACTACCAACTCGATCCTGCTAAGCGAATTCATCTCACTTATGGAAAGTGAATTTGAAATGAATTTAGTGGGAGTTAAGTTTCTTCTTAGGTTTACAAATTAAACAAACTAAAGATGGAATATATTTACATCAACAAAAATATACTAAGGACTTAATAAATCGATTTGGAATGCAAGATGCTAAAATAATCAATACACCTATGGCAACTAATGTTAATATAAACGAAGATGTAGAAGGAAAACCCGTTGACCTAAAATACTATAGGAGCGCAATAGGAAGTCTCCTATACTTAGCATGCCGACGGCAGGCATTTTATTCGCGGTAAGTATGTGCGCAAGGTTACAAACCTGTGCCAAGGAGTCTCACCTAACCCTAGTCAAGCGTATCCTTAGATATCTAAAGGGCACGCTAAACGTAGGTATTTGGTACCCTAGATCTACCGAGTTTAATCTAATCGGCTACTCCGACTCCGACTATGCCGGTAGTAAACTCGATAGAAAGAGCACGAGTGGTTGTTGTCAAATCCTCGGCTCGAGTCTAGTAAGTTGGTGCAGTAGGAAGCAGCATTGCGTTGCCTTATCTACCACCGAAGCCGAATACGTTGCGATGGGTGAGTGTGTCTCTCAGCTCCTGTGGATGAAGCACACTCTCCAAGACTTTAGCTTAATCTTTAACAACATTAAAACCTACATAGATAACATTAGTTCAATTAACTTCAAAGGGTTTTGGACTGCAGTACAAGTTAGCTTAAAATATAAAGTACGATGGTTCTAACCATCTGATCTCGACCTAGACCTTCCATTGGAGGTATTGGGTCAGATCTACGCTTAACGACCTTGCTTCGCTTTCACACGAGCTTACCTTGTAGCCTCGCTTCCGGTCTTCACCCGAGTACCTCGGCTTCCTCCGAAGTCCCTCTGGCGTTGCCCGACCACCTCGGTTCCCACCGGGTGTCGCAGACCTTCCGCTCAACTTTAGCATTTCTGCACACTTAATTGAGCTCGTAAGATAACAAATATACCCTTAACTATTGAGCCTTTTGCCATAATCAAAATACCGGTTCGACTTTGGTGCCCACTGCACCAACACTCTCTAGAAGAGGGACTTTGAGTGTTCGATAGACTCACACCATGTGACATCGGCAGAAGTTCCTTCTTGGAATTCTGCATGGCAAACCGTAGTAATACCGTGTCAATATATGTACTCTGACTTAGGCCAAGCAATCTCTTAGATCTATCTCTATAGATCTTGATGCCTAGAATACAGGCTGCTTCACCTAAATCCTTCATTGAGAAGCACGTCCCCAGCCAAGTCTTCACAGACTGTAGCGAAGGAATGTCATTCCCAATGAGTAGTATGTCATCCACATACAATACAAGGAAGACAACTGTGTTCCCATTAACCCTCTTGTAGACACAGGGTTCATCTTCATTCTTGATGAAACCAAACTGTTTGATCGCATCATCGAATCGAAGATTCCAGCTCCGAGAAGCTTGCTTTAGCCCATAAATGGACCTTTACAGCTTGCATACTTTCCCAGTATGTTGTGGATCTATAAAAACCTCAGGTTGTGTCATGTACACATCCTCGAGCAAGTTTCCATTCAGAAATACAGTTTTGACATCTATTTATCAAATCTCATAATCGTGGTATGCTGCAATAGCAAGCAAGATCCGAATGGACTAAAACATCGCCACTGGAGAAAAGGTTTCATCATAGTCAATACCATGAATTTGCTTAAAACCATTAGCCACCAATCGGCCCTTATAGGTATGCGTAAGTCCATCCATGTTAGTCTTTCTCCTAAAGACCCACTTACACCCAATGGGTTTGACCCCTTCAGGTGGATCAACCAAAGTCCATACTTGGTTGGTGTACATGGATTCCATCTCGGATCTCATGGCCTCTAGCCATTTCTCAGAATCTGGGCTCATCACGACTACGATAGGGAGGTAGGCTCATTCTCAATGAGCATAACGTCATCATGGTCAGACAAGAGAAATGAGTATCTCTCAGGCTGACGACGTACCCTATCAGACCTGCGAAGAGGTAGGTCTAACTGAACAGGTGGTTGTTCCACAACTCTTTGTGCAACAATCTCATCATCCACAACACTTTGTGGTTCCTGTTCAACCTCCATCAAGGCCTCAGTGCTATGGTCCTTATCTTGAATTTCTTCAATATCGAACGTACTCCCACTAGTTTTTCTAGAAACAAAATTCCTTTCTAGAAATACCCCAGTCTTTGCCACAAACACTTTATGCTGACTATGAATGTAGAAGTAATATCCCTTCGTCTCCTTGGGATATCCAACAAAATAGCACTTATCGGATTTGGGTCCCAGTTTATCTGACACTTGACGTCGAACGTAAGGCTCACAACACCAAATCCTCATGAAAGACATCATGGGATTTCTCCCTGTCCATATCGTATATGGTGTCTTTATCACAGCCTTGGATGGTACACGGTTAAGTGTAAAGGCTGCTGTGTCTAGAGCATATCCCCAAAAAGATACAGGAAGATCTGTGTGACTCATCATAGATTGTACCATATCTAATAGGGTACGATTCCTCATTTCGGATACACCATTCCACTATGGTGTTCCAGGAGGAGTGAGTTGGGATAACATCCCACACTCAGCTAGATAGTCACGAAACTCATGGCTAAGGTATTCACCACTTCGATCTGATCGAAGTATCTTAATACTCTTGCCAAGTTGGTTTTGTACTTCATTCTTGAATTCTTTGAACTTTTCAAAGGATTCATATTTATGTGTCATAAGATACACATAACCATATCTACTGAAGTCATCAGTAAATGTAATGAAGTACCTGTAACCACCTCTAGCAGCAACATTGAAAGGGCCACATACATCACTATATATAAGTCCTAACAAGTCTGTTGCTCTTTCGCTGTGTCCACTAAAGGGAGTCTTGGTCATCTTGCCTAAAAGACAAGACTCGCATATCTCATATAATTCAAAATCAAATGAGTCTAGCAGCCCATCCTTATGAAGCTGAGATAAACGACTCTCATTTATGTGACCTAAGCGACAATGTCAGAGATAGGTTTGGTTCAACTCATTTGACTTGAACCTTTTGGTACTTATGTTATAGATGGGGCTCTCTAAGTCTAGAAAGTAGATTCCGTTCATTAGAGGTGCACTACAATAGAACATATCATTTAAATAAACTGAACAATATTTGTTCTTTATTATAAATATAAATCCTTTCTTGTCCAAATAAGAAACCGAAATTATGTTCTTAGTTAAAGCAGGCACATAACAACATTCATCTAGTTCTAGTACAAGCCCAGTGGGCAGAGATAAATCATAAGTTCCTACAGCAACAACAGCAACTCTTGCTCCATTGCCTACTCGTAGGTCCACGTCGCCCTTTGTCAATGCCCTGCTATTTCTCAGCGCCTGCACATTGGTACAAATGTGAGATGCACATCCGATATCTAATACCCATGATGAAGAAATAGATAGATTGACTTCTATAACATTTATACCTGAAGTAGAAGTCTCACTTATCTTCTTCTTAAGATCTTCCAGGTAAGCTTTGTAGTTACGCTTCCAGTGTCCAACTTCCTTGCAGTGGAAGCAAGCCCCTCCTTTGGCCACCCCTCCTTTGGATTTCAGTTCTTTGCTTTGCCCTTGGCTTGAGATTTTCCCTTACCTTTAGGCTTGCCCTTGCCTTTCTTCTTTTGCACCATCAAAATGGAGTCAGATTTTCCCTTCTTTAGGTTGAGCTCAGCAGTTCTCAACATGCTGAGCATCTCAGGCAGTGACTTATCAATTTCATTCATGTTGTAATTCATGACAAATTGATTGTAGCTTTGTGGCAAAGACTGCAAGATCAAGTCAGTGGCCAGCTCTTGGCCAAGTGGGAATCCCAATCTCTGTAGGTTTTCTACGTACCCAATCATCTTGAGTACATATGGACCTACGGGAGTCCCATCTTGCATCTTGGACTGAAACAATGCCTTAGAGACTTCATATCTCTCGTGCCTTGCTTATCCTTGATATAGTTGATGAAGATGTTCAACCAAATCATAAGCATTCATGAACTCATATTGCTTCTGAAGCTCAGAGTTCATGGTCGCGAGCATGAGACATGACACATCTAATGCATCATCTTGATACTTCTTGTAAGCATCTTTGTCAGTTCGCGAGGCAGTGGCAGGAGGTGCCTTCGGAATGGGATGCTCCAGGACGTACAGTTTCCTTTCTTGGGTGAGAACGATTCTCAGGTTCCTGTACCAGTCTAGGAAATTTGCTCCATTGAGCTTGTCCTTCTCAAGGATAGAACGCAGGGAGAGAGTGTTCGTGTTTGTCGACATAGTAATCTACAACATACACAATGCAGAAAATTAATATCATATTTTTTTTATCATTTAATTATGCCTTTAATCAAATGATGCTCCCACTGAATTATAAGACTTTGTAGAATCGAGTTATGGATATGGTCAAACCACATTACTAGATTCATACAAACATGCTATAATTCCTGCGGGACAAGATCCACATCATACTAAGCCTTGAGTTAGCTTTGGCTAAATCGCCCAAGACTTAGTATGATCGGTGGGTAACACATTACCGATTACATCTCTATGCAACTCTTGTTTATAGGATCAAGACCCACATTTACAAAAGACCTTGAGTTAGCTTTGGCTAAATCACCCAAGATTTAGTGTAAATGCGATCTTATCCTATCTTTCCAACTGTTGGAGTGTGCCTATAGTTCTACTCGATCCAATTGAGTTAACTAGTTTTACTCAATCTAATTGAGCTTACTCTAACCCAAGCCATGATAGGAGGGACCAAGATTGTCCCTCCGCACCCTATCAAGATAATATGCGTTGCTCTGCTTTGGCAGATTCAACAATTACAAATGATCGAGGTAGTGATGGGTATCAAGACTTGGTAGACACTTTTCGAGTTGATTCGATTATGATCTAATCTAATCGTGAATGTGTATCATATACGCATCAAGGCCTTTATTATCCTATACTAGCATGCATCACATACATACAAGCATTATACTAGCATGCATCATATACATACAAGTAAAATATCCTAGCATGCATCATATACATACAAACAAAATTTACTAGCATGCATCACATACATACAAGCAAAACAAATATATATATATATATATATATATATATATATATATATATATATATATATATATATATATATATATATATATATATATATATATATATATATATATATATATATATATATATATATATATATATATATATATATATATAAATTAATTGTGATTAGGTCATGACCCTACTACGATCTTCTCAAGCCGATGAGAAGATCGGACGGTCAACCTAGGGTTAGCTTCCACCACTCAATTTTTGTACATTACAAACATGAAACTCGAGTTACATTCGAGTCTAAAACTATTTACAATTAGAATTTTAAAAGAAGAGACACGACGCGCAGGTCGCATACCCTATACAACATGCACAACCACAAAAACAACACGCAGGCCGTATTATGAATTATAACACATTATCATCCAATCATATTGGAGTTCTTGGACCATGAGCATCACAGAATTATACATAATTCTAAATTATGTATTTTACAGAAAATATCTATAATTTTTCCTATTTTTTTCAATTTTATGAGTCACATCTCCGTAACGGTCCCGCTAAGCAGTTTTCGGGCGCGATCTCGGGACAAGGCCCCTTTCGGGGATAGGGGCAGCGCCCCTACTCGCAAAAATAAACTTTGCGAGTGTCCCTACTGTTGGTGCAACAATGCTCCAAGCATTTATATATGTTTTTATGTTTGGGTAATCATCTAAGTTAGGCAATATCTTGTGATTTAATTGCGAAAATGTTTAAGTGACAGGGAAGTCCAAGTATGATCTTGGCAAAGGAAGTCCAAGTATGATCTTGGCAAAGGAAGTACAAGGGATGGACTTGGCAGCGTAAGACCAAGCTTGTAGTCTTGGCAGCATAAAGTCCAAGTGAACCTTGACAAAGGAAGCCCAAAATAAAGTCTTGGCAGCATAAGTCCAAGCTTGTAGTCTTGGCGGCGTAAAGTCCAAGCTTTTGGCAACCCAAGATATGACGAAACCGAAGGAAGCTCTTGGAAGCAAAGCGCAAAGGATGAACAAGTCGCGGACTCGGAGGGATCTTGAAGGCGCAAGGCTTATTGAGGAGCTAGAAGGTTGAGTCTAGGTCTAGGGTATAAAATCAAGTATGAATTACTCATACTTGATGAGTATCGATCGGCCCGATCGATGTATCGATCGGCGATCGGCGTTCGGTGTCGGTGAAACCCTAATCATCGATCGGCGCCTTGGGCATAAGTCGTGATCGTCTGATCGATCATTGCCAAGGGAATCGATCGGTGATCAAGGGAAATATCGCCGCACGAATGCGATCGCCCTCATTGCTGCCTTGATCACTCGGTGATCACCCCATCGATCGGTGATGGAGGGATCAATCGACTGATCACCTGGCCGTTAGAGATTGCGGCTACGAATCTCCGCGGAGATCGCATTTCAGAAGCCGTTGGCTTCGGCGACAGTCGACTGATGGTAAGCATCAGTCGACTGATCGAAGCCCAACGGGAAAAACAGCCCCTCTTCTATAAAAAGGGGCCATGGGGAGCTTGGTGAAGCTAGTGCTCTTGCTCCAAACTACACCTACGTGCTCACCAAGCTTTCCAAGTGTTTTTAGCAATCCAAAACCTCCTCTTCTCTAATCCTAATCTTCCATCATTGTAAAGAAGAGGAGTGCATTGTAAGATAAGGTTTCTCCACCTTGGTTCATCCAAAGGAGGTTCTAGTGAAGATTGATTAAGGCTAATCCACCTTACGGATTACCGTGGAGTAGGAGCGTCATCTCTGAACCACGTTACATCGGGTGTTAGCTTTGTTTCTTATTTTTGTTTGTGCTTATATTTGTATTGCTTCCGCTAACATCTTTGTAGAAAGAAAGAAAGGCTAATCACCCCCCCTCTAGCCATTCCAAGGGTCCTAACAAGTGGTATCAGAGCCCGGATAGCTTGGAAGATCTCAACATCAACCAAGACATCAATGGCTCTTCAAGAGGGATATAGCACCGCCAAGCCACCGCTCTTCGATGGAAGCCATTTTGCATATTGGAAAGGTAGGATGAAGTACTATCTTATGAGTAATATTGAAATTTGGCATAGTATTGTAGATGGCTTCGAAGAACCGGTGGATGAACATGGACATCCTATTCCAAGCAAGGATTGGACAAGAGAAATAAACAAGAAATTTGAATCAAATGCAAAGGCCGTCCTCACCATCCAATGCGGCATCACAATGGAGCAACTCAACAAGGTGGGGCCTTTTGAATCCGCCAAGGAGCTATGGGAAAAGCTCATTGAGCTAAATGAAGGTTCCATGGAATCAAAGAGGTCCAAGAAGGACCTATTAGTTGGACAACTTCAAGCCTTCCAAATGAAGATGCATGAAACCGTAAGTCAAATGCATGGAAGGTTCAAGGAAATTGTGAACGGACTCCATATCATAGGTGAGCGAGTTGACAACCGGGATTTGGTAAGGTATATTTTACAAGCATTTCCTAGAAATTCTTTATGGACTTCTATAGTTGATGCCATTAAGGTAACTAGGGATCTTTCGCAAATTAAAATTGATGAACTATTTTGTGAGTTCGAATTACATGAGCAAACTAACATGTCCTCTAAGGAAAAGGGTTTATCTCTATTTGTTGAGAAGAAAGAAAAGAAGAAGAAGGAAATAAAAGAAGCATCATCATCATCCGAGTCCGAGAATGAGTCAAGTAGTGATGAAGACTCATCTAGTGAAATGGCAAATTTTGTCAAGAAGCTTTATAGAAGGTCAAAAGAGTTCAAGAATAGAGAAGCAAGGAAGGGGTCTCATTCCTCAAAAGGTAAATTTAGTGGTAATTCAAGTTTTAGTAATAATGTGATTTGTCATGCTTGCAACAAGAAGGGACACATAAAGCCGAATTGCCCGGAGCTAAAGAAGAAGGAGGAAAAAGAAAAGAAAAAGAAGGACAAAAAGGAGAAGAAGAAGAAGGAGGCTATGGTGGCTCAAACCACATGGAACACACCAAGCGTTGAAGACTCTTCCTCCGATGATGAGCTTTGCTACATTACACGCCATGTGGCACTCATGGCATTAGAAGATGATTCCAGCACATCAAGCCAAGAAGACTCTTCAAGTGATGAATCGTCATCTAGTGACAATGAGGTAATGAATTCTCCCAAGATTAAGCTTCTTTATAAATCAATTTCCTATCTTAAAGAAGCTCTAGATAAGTCAAAATCTAAGGTTAAGAGCATGAAGGTAGAACTAAAGGCCATTAGGGATGAAAAGCTTTCACATATTGACTCTTGCATGCTTAAGGAAGAAAATGACAAACTTAAGGATGAGGTTAGTGAATTGAAAGCATGCTTAGAAAAATTTTCAAATGGCTCAAAGTGTCTTGATATGATTCTTAGTAGGCAAAGAGCGGTTTATAACAAGGCCAGTTTAGGATATAAGCCAAAAGAAAAAGAAGTTGCTTATATTTCATTAATAAATAGGAAAGCAACCATTAAGGGAAAAGTTAAGAAAGCATGGGTACCTAAGAAGTTTTTACTTAATGTTACCGGTCCGAATGTTTGGGTACCAAAAGCTTGTGTTTTTCATGTGATTTAGGTAGGTATGTATATTGTGGATAGCGGTTGCTCAACACATATGACCGGGGATGTGAGCAAGTTCTCCACAATTAAATATGTGAAGAAGGGAGCGGTGTCCTTTGGGAATAGTGGAAAACTCAAGATATTAGGTAGAGGTACAATTGAGGTATCCCCCAAGATTGTCATTCACAAAGTTTTACTAGTTGAAAATATGAAATTCAATTTATTAAGTGTTAGTCAACTTTGTGATGCAAACTATCATGTCTCCTTTGAATCCTCTAAATGCATGATTAGACACAAGGAACTAATTGATTGCATGTTAGTTGGATATAGGAAATCAAATATCTATTATGTTGATCTTTCATATGCTCCTAACATTTCTACTAAGTGTTTTGTTGCAAAAGAAGAGGAAAGTTGGCTATGGCATAGAAGATTGGGGCACATCAACATGAACAACATAGCCAAGGTAGCCAAGATGGAGTTGGTCAAAGGGCTACCAAAGATCAAGTATGTCAAGAACAAATTGTGTGATGCATGCCAAGAAGGAAAACAAACAAAGGCATCACACAAAGGTAAAACCCTAACCAATACCTCTTTACCATTAGAATTATTGCATCTTGACTTATTTGATTGCCATAGTACTCCATCTTTAAATGGTAATAAATATTGTTTGGTTATAGTAGATGATTTTTCTAGGTATACTTGGGTCTATTTTATGAAACATAAGGATGATACCTTAGAAATAATCATAGGATTTAGTAAAAGGGTTGAAAATGAAAAGAGTCTCAAAATCAACCGGATCCGTAGTGATCATGGTGGTGAATTTGAAAACCTAAAATTTTCACAATTTTGTTTATAGCAAGGGTACAAGCATGAGTTCTCTTGTCCTAGAACACCCCAACAAAATGGGGTGGTGGAAAGGAGAAATCGTGTCCTACAAGAGGCGGCTAGGACTATGCTTAATGCATATTCTCTACCTAGCTACTTGTGGGCGGAAGCGGTTAATACCGCTTGCTATATCCAAAATAGGGTTCAAATCCATAGGTTTTTAGGAAAAACACCATTTGAATTATGGAATGGGACTATACCCACAATTCATTATTTCAAAGTCTTTGGATGTAAGGTTTATATTTTAAACACCAAAGATAACTTAGGAAAATTTGAATCAAAAGCGGATGAGGGAATCCTAGTTGGATACTCATCCATAAGTAGAGGGTATAGAGTCTACAATAAGAGAACCAAAGGGATTGAGGAGTCTTCCAATGTTCAATTTGATGAAACTACTAGTACCTACCCTAGAAAGTCCTCCATTGATAAGGATATTAATGACAATAATCAAGACATTACCCAAAAACTTCAAAATTTGACCATTAGGGGTAATGATCTAGGGGGAGGAAGAGGAGACTCCGATGATGAAAGGAGGGTGGAAGATAACAATGATCAAATTGAAACCCCTTCTAGAAACCTAAGAATTCATCAAGATCATCCACTTGACCAAGTAGTAGAAGATCTATCTCAAGGAGTAAGAACTAGGTCATTTCATAGACCTCCTACTAGTCAAGTTGCTCTTATCTCACAAATTGAGCCCAAATTGATCAATGATGCGTTACATGATCCGGATTGGATTTTGGCAATGCAAGATGAATTGGCTCAATTTGAGAGAAGTCAAGTGTGGGAATTAGTACCTAGACCCAATGATAGCACCATAATTACTACAAGATGGGTCTTTAGGAATAAGCTAGATGATCAAGGAAATATCACTAGAAATAAGGCTAGGTTGGTTGCTAGGGGATTCAATCAAGTTGAGGGGCTTGACTATGATGAGACTTATGCCCCGGTTGCAAGGTTAGAATCTATTAGGATTCTCTTGGGGTATGCTTCCTACATGGGATTTAAACTTTACCAAATGGATGTTAAATCGGCATTCTTAAATGGTTTTATTAAGGAGGAAGTATATGTAGAGCAACCACCCGGATTTGAGAACATAGATTATCCAAATCATGTATGTAAGCTTAGGAAAGCATTATATGGGTTAAAACAAGCTCCCCGGGCATGGTATGAAAGATTGTCATCGTTCTTAATTTCTAAGGATTTTAGAAGAGGTCAAGTAGATCAAACTTTGTTTATAAAGTCAACGTTAAAAGATATATTCATAGCCCAAGTATATGTTGATGATATCATTTTTTGGGTCAACAAATGATGATCTTCTTCAAGACTTTATAAAAAATATGGAAAATGAATTTGAAATGAGTTTGGTTGGAGAGCTTACCTTTTCCTAGGTTTACAAGTCAAACAAACCAATGAGGTATTCATATTTATCAAACCAAATATGCAAATGAAATGATAAAGAAATTTGGTTTGGAAAATGCCAAAATTGTAACTAATTCCTATGGCTATCAGCACTATAGGATAGATAGTGATCATGAAGGTAAATCAATTGATCTTAAACTTTATAGGAGTATGATTGGTAGCTTACTATACCTAACAGCTAGTAGACCCGACATTTTATTTGCGGTAGGTATGTGTGCAAGATACCAATCTTGTGCCAAGAATCACATTTAGTAGCCGTCAAAAGAATATTAAGATATATTAAAGGCACCTAAATGTAGGACTTTGGTATCCTAGGACTAAGTCATTTGAATTGCTTGGTTATACCGATTCCGATTATGCGGTGCAAATTGGATAGGAAGAGTACTAGTGGTGGATGCCAATTTCTTGGGTCCTCCTAGTTAGTTGGAGTAGTAGGAAGCAACATTGTGTTGCTTTATCAACCAGCGAATATGTGGCTATGGGTGGTTGTGTAGCTCAATTACTTTGGATGAGACATACTCTTGTGGACTATGAGCTACACTACTCTAACATTAAAGTTTATTGTGATAATGTGAGTACCATCAACTTGACCAAAAATCCGGTACATCACTCTCGAACCAAGCACATTGAAGTGAAACATCACTTCATAAGAGATCATGTGGCAAGAGGGGATATTGAACTTAATTATGTAGAATCTAAGTCCAACCTTGCCGATATCTTCACCAAAGCTCTTCCCGAAGCTGAATTTTCATCATTAAGGAGAGAGCTTGGTATGTGCTTTGTAGAGTAAAAATCTAGATTTGCATGATCCTATACTTATATAGCTTCTTTAATACCTTGATGCATCTCACAAAAGCCTTAAGAAACCTTGATTTTTGTATTGAAATACTTAGAAACATGTGAGATGATAGGGAAGGTGTACTTAGCTCATCATGCTTGTTATGATGCATTACTATGAGCCAATGACACACCTAGAGACATAAAAACCTTATGGACCAATCATGGGGAAGGCTTGTATTCAAGTAATGAATACTTAGCTCAAAGAACATGGTTGGAAATTCCAAATAATATATATTTTAAACTATGTTCATCATATTTTGACAAACAGTTTTCAATTGGAACACAAAAGTGATACAATGTTTGCAAAATCTTTAGAACTTTTGATAGGTTCCAAGTTTGTATCAATCTTGTAATCTGGAAAACATATATTTTTCAAATTATTTTTCCTTGATAAAATATGATTTCAGAAATGTGTACGTAAAATTTCGTGATTTTTTGAGATTTCTGGAATTTCTCGCATTTGAATTTGAAATTTGAAAAGGTGAAATTTGGATTTCGCCTGTGATCAGTTGATTGGTTTAAAACAGTCTATGTTTTCTGATAATAAACTCCATTTTCTGATATTTGGTGTATCTTTGATGTCCTAACACTATAGTATGATAATATTGCGTATAAGCAAGATTTAGGGTACTAATGATGGTTTAGGGAGTTTCATAAATTATATCTTTTTCATCCCCAAAATCATTGTTGGTGCAAAGTTAGAACTTAATTTTTGAATTTTTTGGTATGCTTTGCTTCAACTATTGTTTACATTATAAAGCATATCTTGGATTAAGGGGAGCTTAATTTCAATATTGTACCTTAGTCCAAGATCTAACACATTATTTCCTTCATATTTGAATCCTTCTCTTTTTGATGTATGTCAAAGGGGGAGAAGGAGTGTTTAAGTTATAATTCATATTGAAAATTTGATTATGTGTGTATTTAAAGACCTGACTCAAATGATTGCCAAACATCAAAAAGGGAGAGATTGTTGGTGCAACAATGCTCCAAGCATTTATATATGTTTTGATGTTTGGGTAATCATCTAAGTTAAAATATCTTGTGATCTAATTGCGAAAATGTTTAAGTGACGGGAAATCAAGGATGAGACTTGGCAAAGGAAGTCCAAGTATGATCTTGACAAAGGAAGTACAAGGGATGGACTTGGCAGCGTAAGACCAAGCTTGTAGTCTTGGCAGCATAAAGTCCAAGTGAACCTTGACAAAGGAAGCCCAAAATAAAGTCTTGGCAGCATAAGTCCAAGCTTGTAGTCTTGGCAACGTAAAGTCCAAGCTTTTGGCAACCCAAGATATGACGAAACCGAAGGAAGCTCTTGGAAGCAAAGCGCAAAGGATGAACAAGTCACGAACTCGGAGGGATCCTGAAGGCGCAAGGCTTATTGAGGAGCTAGAAGGTTAAGTCTAGGTCTAGGGTATAAAATCAAGTATGAATTACTCATACTTGATGAGTATCAGTCGACTGATACGATGTATCACCGACCGTCGCTCGACCGAGTCCGTGGTGAAAAATCATCACCGACCGCTCGGGCATAGCAATGATCGATATCGCGGATCACCGACCGCTAAGGAATCACCGATCGATCAAGGGAAATATCGCTACGCACGCAGAACAAGATCGATCGTCGCTTGATCACTCGACTAATCACCCCATCAGTCGACTGATGGAGGGATCAGTCGACTGATCACCTGGCCATTAGAGATTGCGGCTATGAATCTCCGCGGAGATCGCATTTAGAGTCGTTGAGCGGTCGGATCGATGGTAAGCATCAGTCGACTGATCGAAGCCCAACGGGAAAAACAACCCCTCTTCTATAAAAAGGGGCCATGGGGAGCTTGGTGAAGCTAGTGCTCTTGCTCCAAACTACACCTACGTGCTCACCAAGCTTTCCAAGTGTTTTTAGCAATCCAAAACCTCCTCTTCTCTAATCCTAATCTTCCATCATTGTAAAGAAGAGGAGTGCATTGTAAGATAAGGTTTCTCCACCTTGGTTCATCCAAAGGAGGTTCTAGTGAAGATTGATTAGGGCTAATCCACCTTACGGATTGCCGTGGAGTAGGAGCGTCATCTCCGAACCACGTTACATCGGGTGTTAGCTTTGTTTCTTGTTTTTTTTTGTGCTTATATTTGTATTGCTTCCGCTAACATCTTTGTAGAAAGAAAGAAAGGCTAATCACCCTCCCTCTAGCCATTCCAAGGGTCCTAACACCTACTTGATCTTACAGTGGCTTAAGTCGCTGTCCCAAAAACCTAAAGTGAGAACTCGCCGTTTCGAAGAGTTTTTCTCGGTGGTTGAAGCCTACAAGTGTCCCAACACTTGTTGCTTCGACTCTTCGAGAAAAATACCCAAAAATTCTATAAAAATAGAAAATTTACAGAAACTTAAAAATCTGTAATTTTTATATCTAATAAAAAAACTACAAATTTAAAACACATACATGCTTCACACATGGCTCTGATACCACTGTTGGACTTTCCGAGCCGCAAAAATCGCTTTTTGCGTTGCGGAAACCTCAGAAGCCCCGACCATGGATCCGTGCAAAGTATAGCAAATAAAAACTATATTTATGTGTTTAATACCTTTAGATCTACTCTAGATCTACATGATAAGAAATTACTCTTGAAGTGATGCCCTTCGCTTATCCCGCTCGTCCAAATGGATTGTCGGAACTCGAGAGTGTCAAGTGTACACTCCTCTATTGGTATCAACACAAGCAATAGGTGGAGAAAAGACAATCTTGAGTGTGCTATCACTCCTTGAAGGTCTAGCCAATGGAGGATTGGGAGAGCAAGAGAGGAAGAACCAACGAAGAAGAAGATGGAGTTACTCACCAAATAAAATCACACCATCAAGAAAAGTGGTCGACCACTTATTTGGGTGGGGGTTACATGCATGCATGTAACTCCAAGAGCCAATGACTCTTGGTCTCCCTCATGAGGTGACACCCCATGATAATTTTATGATGATGTGGAACATCATCATTCGCCGGCCTCCATGCCAAGTCACCATGACATGGCAATTGGTCAAGTCAAAATTGACCATTCATCTTCCCTCTCAAGTCAAGTCAAACTTGACCTATTATCTCCCATGATTGATGAAATCTAACCACTTGATTCAAGTCAATTTGATTTAATGAATCTCTATTCATTAATTTAAATTGACTCAATGAATCAAATCTAAATTAGACTCATTCAATACTTGAATCAAATTGAGTCTAACTCAATTAGTCTAATTTGGATTACTTTAAATCCAATTTGGTTCATCCCATGAACCTAATCCTCATGGTTCATCATATGAACCTAATCTCCACCTAATTGCCCTTTGTGTGTGACCCTATAGGTTCTTGTAACGTTGGCAATGTCCCTAAACCGATTTAGGAACATAAGCAATGAGCGGTATCTAGCAATACATCATTGCTACCCAAGTTACAAGAATATTGAGATCTAACATCACCTTTGTGACTCTCACAATATGTGACAATGTCCCTCTATCCTTGACATCTAGATTGACCAATTGAGGCATAGACTGTGTCATCCTCGGTACAATCTAAATCTTGAATTCCAAGTAGACTCACTCTAATCAAATGAGCTCAATATCTCATATTGACTCATTTGGGCATGGCCATGCACTTCATGGTCTCACTCTATCAAGAATAACAATGTCACTCCCGTCATATAGGAGGGATAGATCCCATCTACATCACTCACATCCCTTCGCATAATTTGTTACATACCCAGTAATCGCCTTTATAGTCCACCCATTTACAGGTGACGTTTGACGAAGCCAAAGTATGCAACTCCTTATGTAGGGAACCATGGTGACTTCAAGTCCAAGGACTAATAGTCATACTAATAGTCACATGAGAAAGTATATGACACTCATATAACGATCCATGATACTTTCTCATGGCAGGTCATTTAGTATACATTCTCTAATGCATACCCATGTGTCAACTTGATATCTTATATCCATGACTTGTGAGATCAAGTCATCGAGTTGACCTACATGCTAGTCTCTACGCATTAACATTGTCCCTGAATGTTAATACTTGACTAGGAATGATTAAGAGTAGTGTTCTCTATATCATCTCATTATCGATTCAACCAATCGATTGATATAGATAAGAACCTTCTACTCAAGGACATTATTATACCTAGTTTATTTGGCACCAATACAAGTAAATATAATAACCATACCTTTATAAATAGGAATATGATACAATAAATTTCATACAACAATCATCACATGATTGACTCTAGGGCTTTCACTAACACATCGACACAGAAGGTTCTTCAGTCGAGTGATCGCTTTGGGCACTCGACCGATTACTCAATCAGTCGACTGATGGCATAATCAATCGACTGATCAGAGTTCCGTTGAGTAGTGACGATTGCGTATTCGACTCGTTAGAAGTCGTTGGATGGCAATAGCTACAGCAATAGTCGACTAATTCTGTACATCAGTCAATTGATCGAGGCTCAATGGAAAAATCAGCCCTCTCTCTATAAAAAGAGGGCATGGGATGCTTGAGGAGGCTAATGCTTATTTTCCAAACATACTCTCAAGCTCCCCACATTTTCTTAAGCTTTCTAAGTGTTTTCGATCCTCCTCTTCTCTAATCTTCATCTTCATCATTTATAAGAAGAGGAGTGTGTTGTAAAGAAGTTTTCTTAGTGGAGATTTGCTTGGATTGATCCACCTTAAGGACCGCCGTGGAGTAGGAGCTTAATCTCCGAACCACATAAAATTCTTCTTGTTAGCGATTACATTTTTAACTCTTGTTTTTATTAGTATTTGTATTTGCTTCCACTAATCGCAATTGTAGAATTCAAGAGAGGCTATTCACCCCCCTCTGGCCTTCCAAAGATCCCAAACAAGTGGTATCAGAGCCCGGATTGCATCGGACAATCTAACCATCAACCGAAGCATGACATTTCAAGAGGGATATAGCACGGCGAGGCCTCCATTCTTCGACGACAACGATTTCGGCTATTGGAAAGGTAGGATGGAGTACTACTTTATGAATGATATTGATAATTGATTTAGTATTGTATATGGTTTAGAGAAGACGGTCGATGAATTCGGAGCACCAATACCAACGAAGAATTAGACTAAGGAGATGGTGAAGAAGGCCCAAGCCAACGCCAAAGCAACAACCACACTTCAATGTGGTTTGTCTAAAGAGAAACTAAGCAAAGTAGAACCCTTCAAATCCGCAAAGGAGCTTTGGGAGAAGCTCATCGAACTAAATGAAGGGTCAAAGGAGACAAGAAGAGCAAAGAGGGACCTTTTGATAGGTCATCTTCAAAGTTTCAACATGAAGACCAACAAGATCGTGAGCCAACTGCATGGTCGATTCAAGGAGGAAGTCAACGGACTACACCTAATAGGTGAAAAGGTCGAAAACTGAGACCTTGTAAGGTATGTGCTTCAAGCTTTCCCTAGAACAACTCTATGGGCATCAATGGTAGATGCTTATAAGGTTTCTCGGGACCTTTCTTTAGTTAAGTTAGATGATTTTTTTTGTGAATTTAAGTTACATGAGCAAGCTAACACTTTTTCGAAAGAAAAAGGTATAACTCTTGTTGTAGGTAAGAAGGAGAAGAAGAAGGAAGTCTCTTCATCATCCGAGTCGGAGGAAGAGTCTTCAAGTAGCGATGAGGAGCTATCGGCTAGTGAGGTGGCTCACTATGTGAAGAGATTTGGTGGGAGATCAAGGAACCTCACCAAGAAGGATGTGAGGAGGATGTTCCAATCCTTAAAAGGTAAACTCTATAGTAGTTCAATTTCTACTCCTACTGTTACTTGCTATGGTTACAATAAAAAGGGGTACATCAAGCCGAATTGATCAGATCTAAAGAAGAAAGAGGAAAAGGAAAAGAAGAAGAAGGACAAGAAGGAGAAGAAAAAGAGGGTGTTGGTGCAGTAGGCACCTGAATCGATTCTGGATTTTGATTATAGCAAATACACAAAGTTAAGTTCATTTTGTTATCTCATGAGCTGAATCAAGTGTGCAGGAATGCTAAGCTAAGCTGAAGGTCTGTGACACTCGGAGGAAACTGTTAGTGAAAGCCCTAGAACCAATCATGTGATGATTATTGTATGGACTTTATTGTATCATATTCCTATTTATAAAGGCATGATTATTATATTTACTTGTATTGGTGTCAAAAAACTAAATATAATAATGTCCTTGAGTAGTAGATTCTTATCTATATCAATCGATTGGTAGAATCGATGATGAGATGATATAGAGAACACTACTCTTAATCATTCCTAGTCAAGTATTAACATTCAGGGACAATGTTAATGCGTAGAGACTAGCATGTAGGTCAACACGATGACTTGATCTCACAAGTCATGGATATGAGATATCAAGTTGACACATGGGTATGCATTGGAGAATGTATATTCAATGACCCGCCATGAGAAAATATCATGGATCGTTATACGAGTGTCATATACTTTCTCATGTGACTATTAGTATGACTATTAGTCCTTAGACCCGAAGTCACCATGGTTCCCTACATAAGGAGTTGCATACTTTATCACCCGTAAATGGGTGGACTATAAAGGCGATTACTGGGTATGTAACAAATTATGCGGAGGGATGTAAGTGATGTAGATGGGATCTATCCCTCCTATATGATGGGAGTGACATTGTTATTCTTGATAGAGTGAGACCACGAAGTGCATGGCCATGCCCAAATGAGCCAATATGAGATATTGAGCTCATTTGATTAGAGTGAGTCTACTTTGAGTTCAAGATATAGATTGTACTGAGGATGACACGGTCTATGCCTCAATTGGTCAATCTAGATGTCAAGGATAGAGGTACATTGTCACATATTGTGAGAGTCACAATTAGTAGTCACAAAGGTGATGTTGGAGCTCAACATTCTTGTAACTTGGGTAGCAATGATGTGTTGCTAGATACCGCTCATTTCTTATGTTCCTAAATCGGTTTAGGGACATTGCCAACGTTACAAGAACCTATAGGGTCACACACAAAGGGCAATTAGATGGAGATTAGGTTTATATGATGAACCAAATTGGATTAAGAGTAATCCTAATTAGACTAATTGAGTTGGACTCAATTTGATTCAAGTGTTGAATGAGTCTAATTTAGATTTGATTCATCATATCAATTTAAATTAATGAATAGGGATTCATTAAATTAAATTGACTTGAATCAAATGGTTGGATTTGATCAACCATGGGAGATAAGAGGTCAAGTTTGACTTGACTTGAGAGGGAAGATGAAAGGTCAAGTTTGACTTGACCAAATGCCATGTCATGATGATGACTTGGCATGGTCGACCCCACATCATCATTGACTTATCATGTGGTGCCACCTCATGAGGGAGACCAAGAGCCATTGGCTCTTGGAGTTACATGCATGCATGTAACCCCCCAAGACTTGATGTGGCCAGCCACTTATTCCATTAGATGGAATTGATTTTGTGAGTTACTCCAACTTCATCTTCTTCCTTGGATCATCTTCCTCTCAAGCTTGATTTCCCATCTCTCTCCTTGGCCGAAACTTCTAAGGGTGCTAGCACACTCTAGGTTTCTTTTCTCCACCTATTGCTTGTGTGGATACCAATAGAGGAGTGTACACTTGACACTCTAGAGTTTCGGCAAACTATTTAGACGAGCGAGATTTGCGAAGGACGTCGCATCGAGGGTAACACTCTCAACTTCTAGATCTAAGGTAGATCTAAGTTTACTTAGCACATACATGTTTTTATTTTAATATATCTTAACACAGATCCGTGGCCGGACTTCCGAGGTTTCCGCAACGCAAAAAGCGGTTTTTGCGGCTCAGAAAGTCCAACAGTGGTATCAGAGCCACGTGCGAAGCATGTATGTGTTTCATTTTTGTAGTTTTTGTATTAGATATAAAAATTATAGATTTTTTTGTTTCTGTAAATTTCCTATTTTTATCGAATTTTTGGGTATTTTTCTCGAAGAGTCGAAGCATCGAGTGTTGGGACACTTGTAGGCTTCAACCATCGAGAAAAACTCTCCGAAACGGCGAGTTCTCGCTTTAGGTTTTTGGGACAGCGACTTAAGTCACTGTAAGATCGTATTAGGGACACTCGCAAAGTTTATTTTGCGAGTAGGGGCGCTGCCCCTATCCCCGAAAGGGGCCTTGTCCCGCGATCGCACCTGGAAACCGCTTAGCGGGACCGTTACGGAGAGGTGACTCATAAAATTGAAAAAAAAGGAAAAATTATAGAAATTTTCTGTAAAAATATATAATTTAGAATTATGTATAATTCTGTGATTGTCATGGCTCAATAACCCCAATATGATTGGATGACGATGTGTTGTAATACGACCTGCGTGCCGTTTTTGTAGTTGTGCATGTTGTATAGTGTATGCGACCTGCATGTCGTGCCTCTTTTTTTTTTTTTTGAAATTCTAGTTGTAAATAGTTTTAGACTTGAATCTAACTCAAATTTCATATTTGTAATGTACAAAATGAAGTGGTGGAAAGTCCACTTGTAGACGAAGTTACGAGAAGGGTGCCGACGACACATGGCGGTCAAAGGAAGCGCTTGGAGATGTCGTTAGCCCTAGGTTGATCGTCAGATCTTCTCATTGGCTTGAGAAGATTGTAGTAGGGCTATGACCACATCACAGTTATATATATATATATATATATATATATATATATATATATATATATATATATATATATATATATATATATATATATATATATTATTTTGCTTGTATGTATGTGATGCATGCTACTAGAATATGATGCATGCTAGAATAATGCTTGTATGTATGTGATGCATGCTAGTGTAGGATAATAAAGGCCTCAATGCGTATATGATACACATTACGATTAGATTAGATCTTAATCGAATCAACTCGTAAATGCCTACCAAGTCCTTGATACCCATCACTACCTCGATCATTTGTAGCTGTTGAATCTGCCAAAGCAGAGCAACGCATATTATCTTGGTAGGGTGTGGAGGGACAATCTTGGTCCCACCTATCACGGCTTGGGTTAGAGTAAGCTCAATTAGATTGAGTAAAACTAGTTAACTCAATTGGATCGAGTAGAACTATAGGCATATTTCAACCGTTGAAAAGATAGGATAAGATCGCATTTACACTAAATCTTGGGCGATTTAGCCAAAGCTAACTCAAGGTCTTTTGTAAATGTGAGTCTTGATCCTATAAACAAGAGTTTCATAGAGATGTAATCGGTAATGTGTTACCCACTGATTGTACTAAGTCTTGGGCGATTTAGCCTAAGCTAACTCAAGGCTTAGTATGATGTGGATCTTGTCCCGCAAGAATTATAGCTAGTTTGTATGAATCTAGTAATGTGGTTTGACCACATCCATAACTCGATTCTATAAAATTCCTATAATTCAGTGGGAGCATCATTTGATTAAAGGCCTAATTAAATGATAAAAGGAATATGATTTTAATTCTCTGCATTGTATGTTGTAGATTACTATGTTGACAAATACGAACACACTCTCTCTGCGTTCTGTCCTTGAGAAGGACAAGCTCAATGGAGAAAATTTCCTAGACTAGTACAGGAACCTGAGAATTGTTCTCACCCAAGAAAGGAAACTATACGTCCTGGAGCAGCCCATTCCGGAGGCACCTCCTGCCACTGCCTCGTGAGCTGACAAAAATGCTTACAAGAAGCATCAAGATGATGCATTAGATGTGTCATGTCTAATGCTTGCGACCATGAACTCTGAGCTTCAGAAGCAACACGAGTTCATGAATGCTTATGATATGGTTGAACATCTTCGTCAACTATATCAAGGGCAAGCAAGACACGAGAGATATGAAGTCTCTAAGGCATTGTTTGGTTCCAAAATGCAAGATGGGACTCCCGTAGGTCCATATGTACTCAAGATGATTGGGTACATAGAAAACCTACAGAGATTGGGATTCCCCCCTTGGCCAAGAGCTGGCCACTGACTTGATCTTGCAGTCTTTGCCGCAAAGCTACAATCAATTTGTCATGAATTACAACATAAATGAAATTGATAAGCCACTGCCTGAGATGCTCAGCATGTTGAGAACTGCTGAGCTCAACCTTAAGAAGAGAAAATCTGATGCCATTTTGATGGTGCAAAAGAAGAAAGGCAAGGGCAAGCCTAAAGGTAAGGGAAAGTCCCAAGCCAAGGGCAAAGGCAAGGAACTGAAACCCAAAGGAGGGGTGGCCAAGGAAGGGGCTTGCTTCCACTGCAAGGAAGCTGGACACTGGAAGCGTAATTGCAAGGCATACCTGGAAGATCTTAAGAAGAAGAGAAGTGAGACTTCTACTTCAGGTATAAATATTATAGAAGTCAATCTATCTATTTCTTCATCATGGGTATTAGATACCGGATGTGCATCTCACATTTGTACCAATGTGTAGGCACTGAGAAGTAGCAGGGCATTGACAAGGGCGAGGTGGACCTACGAGTAGACAATGAAGCAAGGGTTGCTGCTATTGCTGTAGGAACTTATGATCTATCTCTGCCCTCTAGGCTTGTACTAGAATTAGATGAATGTTGTTATGTGTCTGCCTTAACTAAGAACATCATTTCGGTTTCTTGTTTGGATAAGAAAGGATTTACATTTATAATAAAGAACAAATGTTGTTCAGTTTATTTAAATGATATGTTCTATTGTAGTGCACCTCTAATGAACGGACTCTACTTTCTAGACTTAGAGAGCCCTATCTATAACATAAGTACCAAAAGGTTCAAGTCAAATGAGTTAGACGAACCTCTCTGGCATTGTCGCTTAGGTCACATAAATGAGAGTCGCTTATCTCAGCTCCATAAGGATGGGCTGCTAGACTCATTTGATTTTGAATCATATGAGACATGCGAGTCTTGCCTTTTAGGCAAGATGACCAAGACTCCCTTTAGTGGACACAGTGAAAGAGCAATAGACTTGTTAGGACTTATACATAGTGATGTATGTGGCCCTTTCAATGTTGTAGCTAGAAGTGGTTACAGGTACTTCATTACATTTACTGATGACTTCAGTAGATATGATTATGTGTATCTCATGACACATAAATCAAAATCCTTTGAAAAGTTCAAAGAATTCAAGAATGAAGTACAAAACCAGCTTGGCAAGAGTATTAAGATACTTTGATCAGATCGAGGTGGTGAATACCTTAGCCATGAATTTCGTGACTATCTAGCTGAGTATGGGATTCTATCCCAACTCACTCCTCTTGGAACATCACAGTGGAATGGTGTATCCGAAAGGAGGAATCGTACCCTATTAAATATGGTACGATATATGATGAGTCACACAGATCTTCCTATATCCTTTTGAGGATATGCTCTAGCCACAGCAGCCTTTACCCTTAACCGTGTACCATCCAAGGCTGTGATAAAGACACCATATACGATATGGACAGGGAGAAATCCCAAGATGTCTTTTATGAGGATTTGGGGTTGTGAGGCTTACGTTCGACGTCAAGTCTCAGACAAACTAGGACCCAAATCCGATAGGTGCTATTTTGTTGGATATTCTAAGGATACAAAGGAATATTACTTCTAGATTCCCAGTCAGCACAAAGTGTTTGTGGCAAAGACTGGGGGTTTTCTAGAAAGGGATTTTATTTCTAGAAAAACTAGTGGGAGTACGTTCGATCTTGAAGAAATTAAAGATAAGGTCCATAGCACTGAGGCCTTGATGGAGGTTGAACAGGAACCACAAAGTGTTGTGGGTGATGAGATTATTGCACAAAGAGTTGTGGAACAACCATCTATTCATGTAAACCTACCTCTTCGCAGGTCTGATAGGGTACGTCATCAGCCTGAGAGATACTCATTTCTCTTGTCTGACCATGATGACGTTATGCTCATTGAGAATGAGTCTACCTCCTATCAGGAAGCTGTGATGAGCCCAGATTCTGAGAAATGGATAGAGGCCATGAGATCCGAGATCGAATCCATGTACACCAACCAAGTATGGACTTTGGTTGATCCACCTGAAGGGGTCAAACCCATTGGGTGTAAGTGGGTCTTTAGGAGAAAGACTGACATGGATGGACTTACGCATACCTATAAGGGTCGATTGGTGGCTAAAGGTTTCAAGCAATTCATGGTATTGACTATGATGAAACCTTTTCTCCAGTGGCGATGTTTAAGTCCATTCGGATCTTGCTTGCTATTGCAGCATACCACGATTATGAGATCTGGCAGATGGATGTCAAAATCACATTTCTGAATGGAAACTTACTCGAGGATGTGTACATGACACAACCTGAGGGTTTTGAAGATCCACAGCATACTGGGAAAGTATGCAAGCCGCAAAGGTCCATTTATGGGCTAAAGCAAGCCTCTCGGAGCTGGAATCTTCGATTCGATGATGCGATCAAACAGTTTGGTTTCATCAAGAATGAAGATGAAACCTGTGTCTACAAGAGGGTTAATGGGAACACAGTTGTCTTCCTTGTATTGTATGTGGATGACATACTACTGATTGGGAATGACATCCCTTCGCTACAGTCTGTGAAGACTTGGCTGGGGACGTGCTTCTCAATGAAGGACTTAGGTGAAGCAGCATGTATTCTAGGCATTAAGATCTATAGAGATAGATCTAAGAGATTGCTTGGCCTAAGTCAGAGTACATACATTGACACGGTATTACTACGGTTTGCCATGCAGAATTCCAAGAAGGGACTTCTGTCGATGTCACATGGTGTGAGTCTTTCGAAGACTCAAAGTCCCTCTTCTAGAGAGGAGAGAGACTGCATGGATAAGATCCCTTATGCATCTTCTATAGGATCTATCATGTACGCCATGCTGTGTGTACTATGTCTCGTATGCTTTGAGCATGGCGAGTAGATACGATAAGATCGGTGGCGTCCTGGATAGCGATCGAATATTCTTAAGTACTTGAGAAGGACTAAAGAATATTTCTTGATATTTGGAAGCGATGAGGAGCTAGCTGTAAAGGGTTACAGCGATGGACTTCAAATGGCCGGGATGATTATAGATCGCGATCGAGTTCGTGTTTTGCTTGAATGGTGGCCTTTGTGGTGGAAGAGTTTGAAGCGAGGACACGATTCTTGATTCTACAATAGAGCCAGTATATTCTTGCATCGAGAAGCGTGAAAGCGCTTTGATCCGCAAGTTCATTACTGAGCTTGGGGTGGTTCCTAGCATTGCAGATCTCATAGAGCTCTATTGTGACAACAATGGAGCGATTGCACAGGCTAAGGAACCTCGCCACACCAAATGACCAAACACATACTACGGCCCTTCCATCTCATTCGAGAGATTATCGATAGAGGAGATGTGAAGATTTGCAGAGTACCCACAGAGGCTAACATCGCAGATCCTTTGACCAAGGCTTTGCACGTAAAAGCATGATGGTCACACTAGGTCATTGGGTATTAGATACTACGTGATTGCACTAGTGCCAGTGGGAGATTGCTAGTGAAAGCCCCAGAGCCAATCCCCTAGAGCCAATCATGTGATGATTGTTGTATGGACTTTATTGTATCATATTCCTATTTATAAAGGCATGGTTATTATATTTACTTGTATTGGTGCCAAATAACTAAATATAATAATGTCCTTGAGTAGTAGATTCTTATCTATATCAATCGATTCGTAGAATCGATGATGAGATGATATAGAGAACACTACTCTTAATCATTCATAGTCAAGTATTAACATTCAGGGACAATGTTAATGCGTAGAGACTAGCATGTAGGTCAACACGATGACTTGATCTCACAAGTCATGGATATGAGATATCAAGTTGACACATGGGTATGCATTGGAGAATGTATACTGAATGACCCGCCATGAGAAAGTATCATGGATCGTTATATGAGTGTCATATACTTTCTCATGTGGTTATTAGTCCTTAGACCTGAAGTCACCATGGTTCCCTACATAAGGAGTTGCATACTTTGGCTTCGTCAAACGTCACCCGTAAATGGATGGACTATAAAGGCGATTACTGGGTATGTAACAAATTATGCGGAGGGATATGAGTGATGTAGATGGGATCTATCCCTCCTATATGACGGGAGTGACATTGTTATTCTTGATAGAGTGAGACCACGAAGTGCATGGCCATGCCCAAATGAGTCAATATGAGATATTGAGCTCATTTGATTAGAGTGAGTCTACTTGGAGTTCAAGATATAGATTGTACCGAGGATGACACGGTCTATGCCTCAATTGGTCAATCTAGATGTCAAGGATAGAGGGACATTGTCACATATTGTGAGAGTCACAATTAGTAGTCACAAAGGTGATGTTGGAGCTCAACATTCTTATAACTTGGGTAGCAATGATATGTTGTTAGATATCACTCATTGCTTATGTTCCTAAATCGGTTTAGGGACATTGCCAACGTTACAAGAACCTATAGGGTCACACACAAAGGGCAATTAGATGGAGATTAGGTTTATATGATGAACCATGAGGATTAGGTTCATGTGATGAACCAAATTGGATTAAGAGTGATCCTAATTAGACTAATTGAGTTGGACTCAATTTGATTCAAGTGTTGAATGAGTCTAATTTAGATTTGATTCATCAAATAAATTTAAATTAATGAATAGAGATTCATTATATTAAATTGACTTGAATTAAATGGTTGGATTTGATCAACCATGGGAGATAAGAGGTCATGTTTGACTTGACTTGAGAGGGAAGATGAAAGGTCAAGTTTGACTTGACCAAATGCCATGTCATGGTGATGACTTGGCATGGATGGCCAATGATGATTTTCCACATCATCATTGACTTATCATGTGGTGTCACCTCATGAGGGAGACCAAGAGCCATTGGCTCTTGGAGTTACATGCATGCATGTAACCCCCCAAGACTTGATGTGGTCGGCCACTTATTCCATTAGATGGAATTGATTTTGTGAGTTACTCCAACTTCATCTTCTTCCTTGGATCATCTTCCTCTCAAGCTTGCTCTCCCATCCCTCTCCTTGGCCGAAACTTCTAAGGGTGCTAGCACACTCTAGGTTTCTATTCTCCACCTATTGCTTGTGTGGATACCAATAGAGGAATGTACACTTGTCACTCTAGAGTTCCGGCAAGCTATTTGGACTAGCGGGATTTGCGAAGGGCGTCGCATCGAGGGTAACACTCTCAACTTCTAGATCTAAGGTAGATCTAGGTTTACGTAGCACATACATATTTTTATTTTAATATATCTTCGCATGGATCCGTGGCTGGACTTTCGGGGTTTCCGCAATGCAAAAAGTGGTTTTTGAGGCTCGAAAAGTCCAACAGAAACTGTGGTGGTCGGGCGACACCGAGAGGACTTCGGAGGGAGCCGAAGAAATCAGGTGTAGACCAGAAGAGAAACTTCAAAGGTAAAGGTTGAGATAAGCTCGTGTGAGTGAGCGTAAGTAAAGTCGTGTCCTCCGTACGGGGACGTCCTTAGGCGATGATCCGACTCAAGACTTCCCATGGAAGGTCTATGTCGAGATCGGATGGTAAAAGGCCATCGAACTTACTTATACTAACTGCATTTTCGAGCTAACTCTTCATTGCAGCTGGAAACCCTGCCATCAATCGACATATGGCTTGTATCAGTCGACTGATACCTTCAGCAGTCGACTGGTAAGGGTAACAGTCGACTGCTGGTCAAGGATCAACCTCGAGGAGAGTCAAGGCTTATCTCCATTTCTCACGGGCTAGGTGCAATCACCTCATGAAACCTCATCTCAATGATTAGGGTTTTACAAGACTATAAAAGTAGGGTTTTTCATCCCATTTCCATCATTCTAAGTGCTCCAAAGTGCTCTTGCTATGCTACCCTTCTACGACGATCTTACGACGACGAAGTGCTACCGTATCTCCGATGACAAGAGCTCAAGTCCTATTTTTCAATAGTCGTTGGTATATTTTTATAAATTGTCATCTTTAAATCTTGTTCACATCTTTCTTTATCGTGCTTTAATCGTAACAAGGAGAGGGGGCTACCTTGATTTTTTCGTGTTGATTGTACTCGCTTACTCCTATTCTAACCAGGAGGAGTGTTTTTAGTGCTTTGCCCTCCATACGCGGTCTAGGACCGTTAGGGACTTGGATTAGCAGCCGAAGACTATGAACCAAGTAAAAAAAAAATTTGTTATATTTATTTTTCGCTGCACTTTACTCTCCGTACTTTGTTTTTTTTAAATGAATGATTCGAAAAGTTGTCCTTGCGCTATTCACCACCCTCTAACGCTCAAATCTATCCAACAATTGGTATCAGAGCCGGGGGTGCTACGATTTGGTGAAACCACCAATCTAGTAGATTTTTTTGGAATTTTCTTTTCATTTTACGAGTTTTTTATTTTGTTTAAATTCATTCTCCCGCACTACTAATCTAAGATGAAAGTCTTGGTATATTTCGATTGTTTTTGTTTTGCGAGGTACTTGTTTTCTTTCTTTTGTCTAAATGGCCCATCTCGAAGGGTTTAGCACCATCCGACCTCCGTATTACAATGAGACAACTTCTATTATTGGAAGGGTCGGATGGAGTGCTTCCTAAAAATCCAAATCGAGATATGGATCATAATCCAAACCGGATTCACGTTTCCTACTAATGAAGTGGGTGAATCGTTGGATTATGATCAATGGACTAATGCCATGAAAAGACAAGTGGAAGCCGATGCCAAGGCGACCCAAATCCTTCAATGCAACTTGTCCAAAGAGGAGTTAAACCGCATCAGCCCCTTCATTAGCGTGAAAGATCTATGGACTAAACTCGTAGAGCTACATGAAGGAACCGATGACGCGAAGGTATGTAAACGTGACTTTCTTTTCAATAAGTAGTATAATCTTAAGATGAAAGAACATGAGATGGTGACACAACTACATGCTCGTATTCAAGACATTATCAATAGCTTGCACGCCATCGAAAAAAGGTCGAGAATCGAGAATTCATAAGGTATGTCTTAAACTCTTTTCCTAGGACCACCTTGTGGGCATCCATGGTCGATGCCTACAAGGTTTCTAAGGATCTTTCTAAACTTAGATTAGACGAGTTATTTTATGAGTTTGAACTTCATGAACAAACTAACGTGGTCCGGGCCAAGAAAGGTATTGCCTTAATTATAGGTTCGAAGAAGAAGGTCGCGAACAAACCACCCCCCAAGGAAGAGGATGAGTATGAGTATGAGTACGAGTCGAAGGTAGATCTCGAAAGGGAAACCGAACTAGTAAATCTAGTTCGGAAGATGATCAAGAGCCAAAAATGACCCATCAATCAAGGTAAAACTAAATCTAAGTCTAATTCGAATTTGAGATGTTTTGAATGTAACAGGTTCGGGCACATCAAGTCGGAGTGTCCAAAACTAAAGAACAAAGCACCGAAGAAAGCGCTTAACGCTACTTGGGAAGAATCGTCGGAGAAGGAAGATGACGATCTCGTCTTCATGGCCAAGCTAACCGAGCCCGAGCAAGACTCCGAACCCGAGGAAGAGTTCGAGTCCGAATCCGACGATGAGTCACTATTCAAGACAAGCCACGGATACGCATCTGGTTCAAAAGAGTCACTTAAGGTAAGTCGATCTTTGCTTAGCACTTTATACAATGCAATTAAATTCTTAACTAGAAAGTTAGCTAAGTCCGAGTCCAAGGTGGAGACATTAGTTGAGGAGGTTAAACTCCTTAAACACAAGGTCTCCCTAACCTCTTCGACTAGTCACGTTCAAGAGGAGGACTCAACTCGAGTTGAAAAGCTCGAAGTTGAGCACTCACTTTTGAAAAGTCAAGTCGAAGACCTTAGGCATACGTTGGAAATGTTCACTTTAGGATCCAAGGGACTTGACCTTTTACTTGGATCGCAAGGGCCATGTACAACAAGGTCGGGCTTGAGTTTAGCTCAAATACGACTAACAAGTCGTATATGTCAATTGTAAGTAGAAATAAAAAACATGTCCAAGCTCCCTAAGACCATTTTGATTTCTCAATTAGGATCTAACAAGTACTGGGTTCCCAAGGACCAAATCCACTACGTGGAAAGACCAAACCGATTCAATGGTCCAGGGGTAGCTAGTACAAAATTTGTTTGTGCTATTACTTAGAATTTGCATGCTCAGGTCTTTTTTTTTTTTTTAGAACGGTTAGATAGGAACTATAACTTGTCAATTCTTGACAACATAGTACTAGGACGCGGCGAGATGATAGTACACTAGGAAAGTGAAGTCTTGTGTGTCTGAGTTAGATAAGGCGTATCTATCTCGGTGCACTCGACTAAGTGGAACTAGATGAAGCTACCTCGCCGTATCCTTCACTAGTTAGACCAGGAAGTGATCTTAGGTGAATCAAGTTACTATTTTCTCGAACTTGGCTTTGTCTAAGGAAGTGGTCATTGTTCCGATCAAAGAAGGCCTCTGTGCCTCACCACGACTTAGAAGCCAATTTCTTGAAAAGGTGACTTGATGAGCTTAGGGTTAAATCCGAATCTAACCCAAGGTTGACTAGTTTCAATTAATTAAAATTAATCAACTAAAATTGAAGTCATCTCACAATAACACATAAGGATAACGTGTTTGATCATGTAGAAATGGGTGAGATGATCTAGGACTAATAATTTTCAACCAACCCTTAAATTCTAATATCCGATCCAACTACCTTGTGTGTAGGATCAATGAATGTTGGACAGTGGGTGCTCCCAACATATGACCGGAGACCAACTTAAATTTTTGAAGCTTAGATTCAAACGACAAGGATCGGTAGCTTTCGGAAACAACGAATAGCTCAAAATCATCGGATCAGGTGATATTGAGCTAAATTCAAATTTCACAATTCATAATGTTTTATTAGTCGAAGATTTTTAATATAATTTACTTAGTGTAAGTCAATTGTGTGATAATAACTATAAGGTTATATTCTTAGAAAATGAATGCTTAATTAAAACAAATGAAACCTTTAATCACTACTTAAAGGAACTAGGAATAGTAACATTTACACAATTAATTTAGCCAACTCCTCAACCAAGTGTCTTATGACATAGCAAGAGGAATCCTGGTTGTGGCACTGACGACTCGGTCACTCGTACCCAAGACTCCTTCACAAGATGAGTCAGAGTGGCTTAGTTAGAGGTTTGCCCAACCTTAACAACTTAGACAATAAAATTTGTAATGTTTGTCAACAAGGTAAACAACCTAGGACACAACATCAACTAACTAACCAAGAACGAACTAAAAGTGTGCTTGAGCTCATTCATTTGGATCTATTCGATTATCATGGAGCCAAGTCACTTAATGAGAGTCAATTTTGCTTAGTCATAATTGATGACTATTCTAGATTTACCTGGGTTAAGTTCCTTAAACACAAAAGTGATACCTTAGACCAACTCATCAACTTGTTTAAATAAATCGAAAACCAAAAGAACCTTAAAATTAAAAGACTTAGAAGCGATTATGGTGATGAATTCGAAAATCACAGGTTCACAAATTTCTGTAACCTAAACGGATACCACCATGAATTCTCATGTCCTAGAACCCCACAACAAAATGGCCTAGTCGAGCGGAAAAATAGAACTCTACAAGAAGCCGCTAGGACCGTGTTGAACGAATACAACCTACCCGATAGGTTTTGGGAAGAAGCCATTAGTACAACTTGTTATGTCCAAAATAGAATCCTAATGGTAAAGAGGCACCTTAAGACCTCATACGAAATCTACCATGACAAAGTACCTAACATCAAATACTTTAGGGTATTTGGGTGTAAGGTACATATCCTAAACACTAATGACTACCTAGGAAAGTTCACATCTAAAACCTTCACCGGTATCTTCCTAGGATACTCAACTACAAGTAGAGCCTATAGGGTATATAATAATGACACCCTTAGAATTGAGAAAACTATTAATGTAGTATTCGACGAAGGACATGAACCCACAGAACCCGTAGTAAAACCAACTAGCGAACCGATTCGTAAAAGACTCGACTCTGACCTTGAAATTGAGTCTAATATTGATCCTAATTCAAGCCAGTCTAGGATTCAATCGAGTCATTCTATCGACCAAGTAATAGGTGACCCTAACCTAAGTCATTATAGGATTTAAATCAAATCATCCTATCGACCAAGTGATAGGTGATCCTAGCCCAGGGGTTTAAACTAGATCATCATATAGAAATCTTAGTCAAATCTCCTTGATTTCGAAAATCGAACCCAAAACCATTGAACAAGATTTTCTTGATCACGATTGGATTATTGCAATGCAAGAAGAGCTAGCTCAATTTACTAGGAATGAAGTTTGAGAATTAGTACCACCACCTAAAGATAAATCAATTATTGGAACAAGGTGGGTCTTTCGAAACAAACTTAATGATAAAGGTGAAGTAGTTAGAAACAAAGCAAGATTGGTCGCAAAAGGGTTTAGTCAAGTAGAAGGGTTAGATTACGATGAAACCTATGCCTTCGTAGCTAGATTAGAATCCATCCGAATATTTTTGGCATACGCTGCACATCGAAGATTTAAATTGTTTCAAATGGATGTCAAGTCAGTATTTTTGAATGGACTTATTAAGGAAGAAGTGTACGTTAGTCAACCCCTAGGATTCGAAAGCTTAGATAAACCAAAACATGTGTTTAAACTCAAGAAAGCCTTATATGGACTAAAACATGCTCCTAGAGCTTGGTATGAGAGGCTTTCTGTATATCTTAAGTCCAAAGGGTTTAGCCAAGGCTTAGTCGACCCAACCCTTTTCGTGAAAACCATAGGCAAAGAAATTTTTATAGCCCAAATCTACGTAGATGACATCATTTTTGGAACCACTAATTCAATCCTACTAAACGAATTCATTTCACTCATAGAAAGTGAGTTTGAAATGAACTTAGTAGGAGAATTAAATTTCTTTCTAGGATTACAAATTAAACAAACTAAGGAAGGAATTTATTTACATCAACAAAAATATGCTAAGGAATTAATTAACTGATTCGGAATGCAAAATGCTAAAATCTTTAATACACCAATGACAACAAATGTTAATATAGGAGAAGATGTAGACGGAAAATCTATTGACCTAAAATACTATAGGAGCACCATAGGGAGTCTCCTTTACTTAACTACGAGTCGACCCGATATACTATTCACAATAAGTATGTGCGCAAGGTTCTAAACTTGTGCCAAGGAGTCTCACCTAACTTTAGTTAAGCATATCCTTAGGTATCTAAAGGGCACGCTGAGCGTAGGTATTTGGTACCCTAGATCTACTGAGTTTGAACTAATCGGCTACTCCGACTCAGACTATGCCAGTAGTAAACTCGATAGAAAGAGCACGAGTGGTTGTTGTCAACTTCTCGGCTCAAGTCTAGTGAGTTGGTGCAGTAGGAAGCAACACTGTGTTGCCTTATCTACCACCGAAGACGAATACGTCGCAATGGGTGAGTGTGTGGCTCAACTTCTTTGGATGAAGCACACTCTCCAAGACTTTAACTTAAACTTCAACAATATTAAAACTCACATAGATAATATTAGCTCAATCAACTTAACTAAAAATCCTATATGCCACTCTAGGACTAAACATATAGAGGTCAAACACCACTTTATTCGAGAACATGTAGCTAACGGAACCATACAACTCGAATACGTGGAATCCAAGTCAAACCTAGCCGATCTTTTTACCAACCCGTTACCCGAAGCCAAATTTAGTCTACTAAGACGAAAATTGGGCATGTGCGTAGTAGAGTAGGATTTACATTCGTTTTATATATACTCTATTATTTACTTTTCTCTTCATGTTAATGGAACTAGCTTAGGACATACCCTAGATATCATGTACCTATAGATTTAAGAAGTCAATACATCTCACAACACATAGGACTAATGTGTTTGTGTACTTAGCCACGTAGATGGGCGTGAGATGTTAGGACCTTACTCCTCGTTCCAGATGTAGACTTAGTGCATCGACATGAAACATGGACATAAATTAACCAACTCTAATCAGGGCTTGTTGATCATTTCATATCAACCGAGTCAAATAGAGTTGAATATTCAAATAGATGAGCTTATGCTTAAACTACTATTTTCAAAATTTGTTTGAAACATGCTTGGACTTAATACTTATTTTCCGACTTATGTTTTTCCAAAACCCCTGTTCTGTTTCGATTTATGACAAAAGAGGGAGAAAAGGCCAAAGTTAAGGGATCAATTTTTTTTTTTTTGATAACTTAACTTAATACACATAATTTATCATTCTAATAGTCCAAGTTAAGTAAATGTTTACTTAACTTGACTTTTAGAAACTTAACTTTCTTAATTGAAAAAGGGAAAAAAAGGCCAAGGTTAAGAAATCAAGTTTTGATCTCTTAACTTAAACCTATTTTAAACACTAAGGCCAATATTAAGTAATTTCGATTACTTAGTTCTTTTTAAGTAGCACACATCAAGGGGGAGGGTTAAGATCCTTTTTCAAGTACTCACCCTCAGACAAGGGGGAGGATTCCTTAAGGGGGAGCACTTGAAAAAGGCTTTTCATACTCCTACTTAACTTGCTAATCTAAGTATGCTCATTCCTTCATATTCGTATTTTATGCTTGTCATTCAATGCACTTCAATTGTCTCCTTAACTTTGTGTTGGGTTGTCATAGATCAAAAAGGGGGAGATTATTGGTGCAGTAGGCACCTAAATCGAACCTGGATTTTGATTATAGCAAATACATAAAGTTAAGTTTATTTTGTTATCTCACAAGCTGAATCAAGTGTGCAAGAATGCTAAGCTAAGCTAAAGGTCTGCGACACTCGGAGGAAACCGTGGTGGTCGGGCGACACCGGGAGGACTTTGGAGGGAGCCAAAGAAATCAGGTGTAGACCGAAAGCGAAGCTTCAAAGGTAAAGGTTGAGGTAAGCTCGTGTGAGTGAGCGTAAGTAAGATCGTGTCCTCTGTACAGGGACATCCTTAGGCGATGATCCGACTCAAGACTTCCCATGGAAGGTCTAAGTCGAGATCGGATGGTAAAAGGCCTTCGAACTTTGAAGTTGGAAACCCTGCCATCAATCGACTGATGGCTTGTATCAGCCGACTGATACCTTTAGCAGTCGACTGGTAAGGGTAACAGTCGACTGCTGGTCAAGGATCAGCCTTGAGGAGAGTCAAGGCTTATCTCCATTTCTCAAGGGCTAGGTGGCATCACCTCATGAAACCTCATCTCAACGATTAGGGTTTCACAAGGCTATAAAAGTAGGGATTTTCCACCCCATTTCCATCATTCTAAGTGCTTCAAAGTGCTCTTGCTATGCTACTCTTCTACGACGATCTTACGACGACGAAGTGCTATCGCATCTCCAACGAAAGAGCTCAAGTCCTATTTTTCAATAGTCGTTGGTATATTTTTATAAATTGTCATCTTTAAATCTTGTTCACATCTTTCTTTATCGTGCTTTAATCATAACAAGGAGAGGGGGAGTGTCCCTCTACCTTGATTTTTTCGTGTTGATTGTACTCGCTTACTCCTACCTCTAACGAGGAGTGTTTTTAGTGTTTTGCCCTCCGTACAGGGTCTAGGACCATTAGGGCCTTGGATTAGCAGCCGAAGGCTATGAACCAAGTAAAAATAAATTTGTTATATTTATTTTCTATTGCACTTTACTCTCCGTACTTTGTTTTTTTTTTTTAACAAATGATTCGAAAAGTTTTCCTTGCGCTATTCACCCCCCCCCCCTCTAGCACTCAAATCGATCCAACAGAAGGAGGCCATGGTAGCATAAACATGGGATACACAAAGCCTAGAAGATTCATCAGATGAGGAGGAGTTTTGCCATGTCACACGCAACTTTGCACTCATGGCTTTAGAAGATGAAGCCGGAAGCTCAAGTGAGGAGTCTGTTGGGTTTTCGGCACCGCGGCGAGTGTGTGTTCGAACATGTTTTGTAAACATGTGCACAGCGGAAGGAATAAAATAATAAATCTAATTTATTACAACACACACATCACACGCATGCATAGTACAACATGTGTAGATATAACCATAAATTCAAATTTTGCAATAAAAGAAAATATATACTACGTATACCTGACGTATCACGTGTAGCGGGAAAGGCATCAACCGGAACGATTCTCGCTAGAATCGTCTCTATCCGTATCCACGCCGAGTATCTTCGGGATGACTTCACAAAGTCATGAGTCTCATCTTCGTACGGGTTACTAGCCTCGTGTTGAAGATGATGTGATCGAGAGAAGATCACTATCCGAATCAAAATTCGGATCCAAAACGAGTCCTCAAAATCTCGCTTCTCCAGAGAGGTATTCGTCAACCGTTTGACGAATCCTTCTTCCTCCACCTATGAGGATTATCGGAGATCGAATCCCCGGCAAGGCTACCACTGTCGGAGCTCCAAATGTTGTCCAAATGACGCTCCGACGAAAAGGAAACAAGCTGTCCAGAAAATTGGACAGCTTTGGTGGAGGAATAGGGGCCGGCCAAAAGGGAAGGTTGAAGCTCACCTTATTGCCAAACCCAAAGGAGATCACCGGAGCTCCTTCGGTAGCAGCTCGACGCCGGCAAGAGGGAAGGATAGTACCTTCTGGATGCCGGCAAGGGAGCTAGGTGGTGGTGGGCGGCGACACTAGGGTTGGCGCCGACTACACCAAGGAGAGGAGGGGGCAGCAACAATTAGGGTTGCAAGGCTTTTTGGATTAGGGCTTAACAAAACCCTTAAGCCCTATTTTATAGAGAACAAATTCTCTTAATGGTTATCGAATCATAACCAAAGGCCCATTATGGTTTATTTTAAGTTAAAACGAACCGAACCAACATTAGTTCATTCGTTTAAAACAAACCAAACCCTTTGGGCTACGTTTGGTACGGGGTAATGTAATCAACCTTGTAAAGTAATCAAGTTTGTAATGTAATGTAATGTAATGTAATGTGTATTACATTACTGTGTTTGGTTAGCGATTGGTGTGTAATCTTTGATTACAAAAGTGATTACATTCGTTTGTTTGATATTCATATTTGTTATAAGGAATGTAATTCATATTATTATAAAATGACAAAAATAGCCTTATAAGGTTGTCGCCGATCGCCAAAGGGCACCGGTCGGTGGCGTGTTCGTCATTGGCCCGATCACGGCCGCCGGCCGGGCGCCGGGCGCCGGTCGCCGGCCGGCCACGGCCGTCGCCGGTCGCCGGCCGGCCGCCATTTGCTGGCGGCCGGCCGAAGGATATATTTGTAAAGACAAATATTGAGTCCGTAATGTAATCGAATTACATCGCTTTTCCTTCGTAATCGAGATTACGGATCTTGGCTCTTATTTTGTAATGCGATTACATTACATTACATCTTTGAAATGTTAACAAACAAAGTAAATCATTTTGTAATGTAATCCGATTACATTACAAGCCTGATTACCCCGTACCAAACGTAGCCTTGGTTTATTCTCTTCCATTGGATTAGAACCAAACCAATTTGATTCATCCATCATATCTTCATAAGACACGACCCATCCATGCTTCCATTGCGACTGAAACGATTTCATGCTCGCTCCATGTTTGGTCCAACCAAACCTAGTTTCTCTCGGTCTGAGAATTTCATTCTCAAGCTCATTTTAAATCCTTCGGATTACCCTCATTGTGCGTGTGACCAAATAGGTTCTCAGTTTATGTTGGTCGTCTATAATTAACCATTAATTATAGAATGATCATGAGTGGCACCTAGTAGTACATCATGATCCCCAATTAACCGAAAAGATCAACGGTTGATCCAGAACTATTTCTGAAACCCTTCAGCAGCTCGAATGAATCGTGTCTCATTCCCTTCACTCATCTTATACCCACTTGGTTCAGGACATGGTCTATAATGTCAATCCCCACTAGGTTGACTACGTCACACCTAGCCCAAGTATCATTTCATCGTCCTACGGATTCTAGTTACTGCACATGTATCCAAGAGTACCTTACTCTAAACATGTAATGCTTTGGCCAAAGACTTTAGTAACAATCCGACGAGAGGCCATGGGTATACATCTCCTCGCAAGGAGTGGTGAATCCTTTATAGGCTATTCAAACACCTTCAATCACTTCGACTTATACCCAATCATCTCGGGTCCGCATCTCCTCAGAGCTGCTTGCTTAAGATGTAAAAGCATAAGTCTTTATGATCAAGATGACTGAATACCGCAAGTCAAAGGAACATCGCACTTAAGCTGCAGTAAGAACTTCATTGACATATCTATATATGCAGAGAACCATATGAAGTCTTACAGCTGGTCACTCCAATGAACTAGTTACCATAACTAGCATCCACGATTAACTCCGGACATCACAATGTCTCCAGCCAGTGAGAATCAGCTGCTTGGATACACCAAAGAGTATACCTCGAGCTAGTCTCGACAGAATCAATGGTGTCCAAATCCATCAATTCATCGACTAGGGATAATTCCGATACATCACAATTACACATGTAGAGATACTCACTAGTTGTGATCCAATCACAAATTCTCTCATGCTGTGAATCATATCGTGGACATTCAGTAAATGAGTTTAAGATCTAATCAAATACATGAAAACATGTATACTCAAATAGTGAATCTTCATTTATCATATAAATGGTTCAAACATAAGGCGATTGCCTTAGAACATCTCTCATATATCACTAATAAACTCCCACTTGGCCTAATGTCAATCTCTACGGTATCCAATACCATAAGCTCTAACATGACCCTCAAACTTACTTTGAGGTAATGCCTTAGTCAAAGGATCCGCTAAGTTCCTTTCAGTGGGGATTTTCTCGATTTGTATTTCCTTCCTACTGATGATCTCTCTGATAAGATGATAGCGGCAAAGCACATGTTTGGATCATTGATGAGACCACATCAAGTTCAGAGATGAACTTCTTGATCCAAACCGCTTCCTTTGCTGCTTCCAAAGCTGCAATGTATTCTGCCTTAGTGGCAGAATCCGCTATAGTGTCAAGCTTGGAACCTTTCCAACTTATTGTGCCTCCATTCCAGGTGAATACATACCTAGACTGAGACATGGAATCATCCTTGTCTGTCTGGAGTTGGCATCCGTATACCCACGTATCACCATGTACCCTTCTCCATATATTAGGAACACATCCTTAGTTCTTCTCAAGCACTTAAGGATTGTCTTAACAGCCATCCAATGATCCATTCCTGGATCAGACTGGTATCTACTCATGACACTTAGAGCATACGATACATCGGGCCTCGTATATAACATAGCATACATGATAGATCCTATTGCGGATGCATAGGGAATCTTACTCATGCAAATCCTCTCGTCTTCTGTGTGCGGACACATAGACTTCGAAAGGTGTATCCCATGCCTAATGGGTAGGAAACCTTTCTTGGATTCTGACATGCTAAACCTCTTTAGCACTCGGTCTATATATGTAGACTGCGAAAGACTAAGCAACCGTTTCGATCTATCTCTATAGATCCTAATCCCGAGGATGTAGGTTGCTTCTCCCAGGTCTTTCATGGAGAATGTCTTGGATAACCAAATCTTAACTGACTGTAAGACTGAAACATCGTCTCCTATAAGTAATATGTCATCGACATACAATACTAGGAACATAACTGCACTCCCACTAACCTTCTTGTACACACAAGGTTCGTCTGGATTTTATGTACAAGAAGGTTAGTGGAAGTGTAGTCGTGTTCCTAGTATTGTATGTCGATGACATATTACTTATATGAGACGATGTTTCAGTCTTACAGTCAGTTAAGATTTGGTTATCCAAGACATTCTCCATGAAAGACCTGGGAGAAGCAACCTACATTCTGGGGATTAAGATCTATAGAGATAGATCGAAACGGTTGCTTGGTCTTTCGCAGTCTACATATATAGACCGAGTGCTAAAGAGGTTTAGCATGTCGGAATCCAAGAAAGGTTTCCTACCCATCAGGCATGGGATACACCTTTCGAAGTCTATGTGTCCGTGCACAGAAGACGAGAGGATTTGCATGAGTAAGATTCCTTATGCATCCGTAATATGATCTATCATGTATGCTATGTTATGTACGAGGCCCGATGTATCGTATGCTCTGAGTGTCACGAGTAGATACCAGTCTGATCCAGGAATGGATCATTGGATGGTTGTTAAGAGAATCCTTAAGTGCTTGAGAAGAACTAAGGATGTGTTCCTAATATATGGGGAAGGGCACATGGTGATACGTGGGTATATGGATGCCAACTCCAGACAGACAAGGATGATTCTTGTCTCATCAAAATGGATATTCCAACTCCTGGATGTTTGCTTCAATCCATATATGGATCGTCGATTTTACATACCTTGGTTTTATCAACCGATGTGAAACCCTCAGGCTGAATCATATACACGTCCTCGAGCAGGTTTCCATTAAGGAAAGCTGTTTTCACATCCATCTGCCATATCTCATAATCATAATGAGCCGCTATGGCTAGGAGCATCCGAATGGATTTAAGCATAGCTACAGGCGAATAGGTTTCGTCATAATCAACACATTGCTTTTGACAATATCCTTTCGCCACTAATCTAGCCTTATAGGTAATCATATTACCATCCATGTCAGTTTTCTTCTTGAAAACCCACTTGCACCCTATAGGCTTTATGCCTTCAGGTGGGTCAACCATGTTCCAAACTTGGTTTTCATACATAGAATCCATTTTCGACTTCATGGCTTTAAGCCACTTATCCCTTTCTGAACTTGTCAGAACTTCTTCATAACTGGTAGGCTCCTCATCATCAATGAGTAACACGTCGTTCGATTCACTTACGAGAAATCCATATCTCTCAGGAATATTGCGTGTTCTACCAGATCTACGAAGATGTGGTGTTTCAATAGGTCCAGTCGGCTGTTGTGCTTCACCAGGTATCTCATTAATGTCTATTTGAGTCTCTCGAGCCTCCTCAAGCTCGACGACACTCCCACTGTTTTCTTGCAAGAGAAACTCTTTATCTAGAAACACATCATGCCTTGAAACAAATACCTTTTGTTCCACAGGATGATAGAATTGGTAACCCCTTGTTTCCTTAGGGTATCCAATAAATAGACATTTATCAGACTTAACATCCAATTTGTCTAACACAGTCCGCTTCACATAAGCAGGACAACCCCATATCTTCAAGTAAGATACATGAGGTTTCTTACTATTCCATATCTCATATAGAGTAGTACAGACTACCTTGGTTGGCATTCTGTTTAACAAGTAAACAGCTGTCTGAAGTGCATAGCCCCAAAAGGACTTGGGAAGATTCGCATGATTCATCATTGACCTGACCATGTCCAACAAGGTCCAATTACGCCTCTCAGATACACTATTATGTTGTGGTGTATATGGCGGAGTCCATTGAGACAATATATCATTGTCTCTTAGATAATCAAGAAACTCTTGACTTAAGTATTCACCACCTTGATCCGATCAAAGTATTTTAATACGCTTGTCATGTTGTTTCTCTACTTCATTTCTGAATTCTTTGAACCTTTCAAAGGCTTCAGACTTGTGTTTCATCAAGAACACATACCCAAATCGTGAGTGATCATCGGTGAAGGTAATGAAGTAGCTATAGCCTCCTAAAGCTTGAGTTGACATAGGTCCGCATACATCAGTATGTATTAGACCTAGCAACTCTCCCACTCGTTCACCTTTACCTGCAAAAGGTAACTTAGTCATCTTGCCTTTTAAGTATGATTCACATGTATCGTATGAATCCAATTCAAACGATTCCAGAATTCCACATCGGTGTAATTCGGACATGCGTTTCTTGCTTACATGGCCAAGACGACAATGCCACATGTAGGAGTCTAATTGATTATCCTTTCGAGCACGCTTATTGCTTGCTCTGATATTGAAAACATCACTGGATACGTCCAACGTATAAACACCATTGCTTAAAGTTCCAGTCCCATAAAGAACTCCATTCAAAGTTATGTAACAACAATTGTTACTAAAAGTCAAATGGTACCCATTTCTATTTAAACAAGAAATAGAAATGATGTTCTTTATCAACGAAGGAACATAAAAGCAATTGTCCAGTTCTAAGACAAGTCCTGTAGGGAGTTTCAACAAATACGTTCCGATGGCGAGTGCAGCAACCTTTGCTCCATTCCCAACACGTAAATTTGACTCTCCCTTGACGAGTCTTCTTCTATTCCTTAGCCCATGTATGTCATTACATATATGTGAGCCACACTCGGTATCCAATACCCAAGTGTTTGAGGAAATAGAATGACAATCAATAACGAAGATATATGAAAAAGATGGAGCATCTTATGCCTTATTCTTCTTCACAGACTCAAGATAAATCTTGCAATTTCTTCGCCAATGGCCCTACTTGCCATAATGATGGCAAGTGCCCTTTTGAGCTGGTTCTGCCTTTTTAGCCTTTTTATTCTTCCCCTTCTGTTGTTCCTTTGACTCCCTCTTAGAACCTTTCTTCGAGGAATCAACTAATAACATTGTCCCCTGCTCATGCTTCTCAGAATGCTCCACAGTCTTCAGCATGTTGAGTAGTACCACAGATGAACCTTCTTGCATCTCAGAGGTGAAGAGGAACTTGGAGACTTCGAACCTTTCGAATCTCACTTGCTTATCAAACAACTCATAAAGATGAAGGACTACGATATGAGCATCCATATGCTCATGCTGCTTTCGTAGCTTGGGTTCTATCGCGGCTAGCATGATGCAACTTGTCAGTTCAGAATCAATCACATGTTTTTGATAGACCAACAATTGGTCCAGAGTTACATCGTCACTAGGATGGGCGGGAAGAGGCACTTCGAGGACATACGCAAGCTTTTCACCTTGAGAACAATTCTCAAGTTTCTAAGCCAGTTCAAGAAGTTCAGCCCAGTCAATTTATTCGAATCCAAAATGGAACGCAAATTCAAAGACATCATGACCAATATTAGAAATACAAAACGAGCATATATGAGAAAGATGATTTAAAATGCATCAACATACATTTATAAATCCCATTCATTTTTTGAATTTCAAAAACCCCAAAATCACTTCGGGAGATCGTAGGTTCATCTCCGAATGGGATGATATCCATCGTAGATATGAACAACCTTGGAGAGAGTCCAACAAGCCATTCATAACTACGATGGTAGGTATCAAATATACCGATTTCATATCACGTATATGCCACTATCACAATGTACTATCAACTAATTGAATGTTCACACATACATCGGGTTATTAACACATTAACAAGTATGCATCATATGCATAGCACCCAACTTCACCTCCCTTTATATCGACCTTGGAGAGAGTCCAACAAGCCGATGCTCTAGGTTAAAACCAACCCATTAATCGAGAAATAGTTTTAATATGGTTAGAGTGCATTCAACCAATTAGCCCGACTTGGAGAGAGTCCAACAACCAAAGCTAACGATTGACCTCTAACTCTTACCATATTAGTATTAAACTATTCCATGGTTTGAACATGTTCAGGTTCGAGCTGGGCTTGGAGAGAGTCCAACAACCCGAACAAGAAACGAAACTCTGGTTCTAACCATATTAATGGAAGGTGTAGGCTTTAATATTGAGTTAGGGTTTTTATATCTCATCCTCTTTGCATGCAAATAACTATTATCTACATGGCATGACATACATGACATACATCTACATGTCACGACACGCATGGCATAATGAAATGCATCTAATGCAATTACATGGCATACAATTATGTCATGTACAAAATTTCCTTATATGTCATAACTATTTATGGAAATAAAATATGTTTAAGATTTGATTCTCCAAATCAAATCATGATTAAATTAGGAAACAAATTTCCAAATCTAATCACATATTTTATTTGTGGAAATAGTTGATTAAGGAAAGTCAATTTAGGAAATCAATTTCCTAAATCATTAAAACTACTTATGGAAATAAAATATTTAAAGATTTGATTTCCCAAATCAAATCATGATTAAATTAGGAAACAAATTTCTAAAATCTAATCAAATATTTTATTTATGGAAAATATCAATTTCCATAAATACTTCCAACTTTCCAAAAGTAGAAGATTTCCATAAATACTTCTAGACTTTTCAAAATTGAAAATTTCCAGAAATATCATTATGACTATCGCAAAACCATTTTACGAAACATGTTCGAACACACACTCGCCGCGGTGCTGGAAACCCAACAGTGGTGTCAGAGCCCAGGTTGTGTTTTGACATAATCGTAAATTCAAATTTTGCAATAAAAGGAAATATATACTACGTATACCTGACGTATCACGTGTAGCGGGAAAGGCATCAACCAGAATGATTCTCGCTAGAATCGTCTCTATCCGTATCCACGCCGAGTATCTTCGGGATGACTTCACAAAGTCACGAGCCTCGTCTTCATACAGGTTACTAGCCTCGTGTTGAAGACGATGTGATCGAGAGAAGATCACTATCCGAATCAAAATTCGGATCCAAAACGAGTCCTCAAAAACTCGCTTCTCCGGAGAGGTATTCGTCAACCGTTTGACGAATCCTTCGTCCTCAACCTATGAGGATTACCGGAGATCGAAACTCCGGCAAGGCTACCACTGTCGGAGCTCCAAACGATGCTCCGACGAGAAGGAAACAAGCTATCCCGAAAATTGGACAGCTTTGGTGGAGGAATAGGGGCCGGCCAAAAGGGAAGGTTGAAGCTCACCTTATTGCCGAACCCAAAGGAGATCACCGGAGCTCCTCCAGCAGCAGCTTGATGCTGGCAAGAGGGAAGGACAGTACCTTCTGGACGCCGGCAAGGGAGCTAGGTGGTGGTGGGCGGCGGCACTAGGGTTGGCACCGACTACACCAAGGAGAGGAGGGGGCGGCAACAATTAGGGTTGCAAGGCTTTTTGGATTAGGGCTTAACAAACTCCTTAAGCCCTATTTTATAGAGAACAAATTCTCTTAATGGTTATCGGATCATAACCAAAGGCCCGTTATAGTTTATTTTAAGTTAAAATGAACCGAACCAACTTTGGTTCATTCGTTTAAAACAAACCAAACCCTTTGGTTTATTCTCCTCCATTGGATTAGAACCAAACCAATTTGATTCATCCATCATGTCTTCATAAGACACGGCCCATCCATGCTTCCATTGCGACTGAAATGATTTCATGCTCGCTCCATGTTTGGTCCAACCAAACCTAGTTTCTCTCGGTATGAGAATCTCATTCTCAAGCTCATTTTAAATCCTTCGGATTACGCTCGTTGTGCGTGTGACCAAATAGGTTCTCGGTTTATGTTGGCCATCTAGAATTAACCATTAATTATAGAATGATCATGAGTGGCACCTAGTAGTACATCATGATCCCCAATTAATCGAAAAGATCAACGGTTGATCCAGAACTATTTCTGAAACCCTTCAGTAGCTCGAATGAATTGTTCCTCATTCCCTTCACTCATCTTATACCCACTTGGTTCAGGACATGGTCTATAGTGTCAATCCCCACTAGGTTGACTACGTCACACCTAGCCCAAGTATCATTTCCTCGTCCTACGGATTCTAGTTACTGCACATGTATCCAAGAGTACCTTACTCTAAACATGTAATGCTTTGGCCAAAGACTTTAGTAACAATCCGACGAGAGGCCATGGGTATACATCTCCTCACAAGGAGTGGTGAATCCTTTATAGGCTATTCAAACACCTTCGATCACTTCGACTTATACCCAATCATCCTGGGTCCGCATCTCCTCAGAGATGCTTGCTTAAGATGTCAAAGCATAAGTCTTTATGATCAAGATGACTTGAATACCGCAAGTCAAAGAAACATCACACTTAAGCTGCAGTAAGAACTTCATTGACATATCTATATATGCAGAAAACCATATGAAGTCTTACGGCTGGTCACTCCAATGAACTAGTTACCATAACTAGCATCCACGATTAACTCCGGACATCACAATGTCTCCAGCCAGTAAGAATCAACTGCTTGGATACACCAAAGAGTATACCTCGTGCTAGTCTCGACAGAATCAATGGTGTCCAAATCCATCAATTCATCGACTAGGGATAATTCCGATACATCACAATTACACATGTAGAGATACTCACTAGTTGTGATCCAATCACAAATTCTCTCATGCTGTGAATCGTATCATGGACATTCAGTAAATGAGTTTAAGATCTAATCAAATACATGAAAACATGTATACTCAAATAGTGAATCTTCATTTATCATATAAATGGTTCAAACATAAGGCGATTGCCTTAGGACATCTCTCATATATCACTATCAGAGTCATCATCATCATCAAGCGACGAATCGTCCTCTAGTGACGATGGGGTAAAAGACTCCCCTAGGATAGAATTATTGTACAAAACCATTGCATGTCTTCAAAATGCATTAAATATATCAAAATCTTGGATTAAGGATTTGAAAATATAAATCAAGGAAATAAGAAATGTAGAAGCTTCTTGTAATGATGCATGTTCACTTAAGGATGAAAATGATGAACTTGAAAAGGAAATAGGTGAATTAAGAGCATGTTTAGAGAAATTTACAAATGACTCAAAATACCTAGACATGATACTTAGGGACCAAAGGGCTATTTACAATATGGCCGAAATAGGATATAGACCTAAGGAAAAGGAAGTAGCCTTTGCCTCCCTAATTAGTAGAAAAGCAACACTTAGGAGCAAGGTTAGAAAGACTTGGGTTCCAAAGAAATTTCTAGTTGATGCTTCCGGTCCTAAAATTTGGGTACCTAAGGTTTGTGTTTTTCATGTTGTATAGGTAGGTGGATCGGGTACGTGGATTGTGGATAGCATATGCTCAAGACATATGACTGGAGATGTGAGCAAGTTTTCCACAATCAACTACATTAGCAAGGGGACCGTATGTTGGTGCAGGGGCACTAGATAATCGAACCCATGTTTTGATTATGGCAAAGATCCAAAGTTAAGGTCATATTGTTATCTCATGAGCTGCATTAAGTGTGCAAGAAATGGTTAAGCTAAGATGAAGGTCAGTGACACCCGGCGAATCCCGAGTCGGGAAACCGTGGTGGACGGGCGACACCGAGGGAACTTCGTGGGAGTAGAAGAACCTAGGTGGAAGACTGAAAGTAAAGCGACAGGTCATAAAGGACCAGAGGTAAGCACGAGTGCGAAGAGAGATGGTAAGGGCGTGTCCTCTATACGAGGACGACCGTAGGCGGCGATCCGACTAAGACTTCCAGTGGAAGGTCTAGGTCGAGATCGGACGGTAAGAAACCATCGCATTTACCATTTTCCATGCTAACCTCTTACTACAGGGAAGTGGCCGTCATCACGCCATTAGGCGATCGACTAATGCGTCGATCGATGGAAGGCATCGCTGATCGATGGAACGAATCATCCTTTTGCACTAGGTCAAAATGGATAATGTTTGACGTGACTACTTCGCGATAAAATATGGTATCACTTCGTGATCAGTTCCAAAAGATGAGGAGACTTATTCCAAGGAAAAACTCTATAAAAGGAGGGGAGGACTCCAACCCAAACATCAATCAAGATCATTCTTAAGTGCTCCTACAACGCCAAAGCTCCAACACCGTCATAATGCCGACACGACATCAAGCTTTCATCTTCTTCGTCGGCAACAGCAGCAAGTAATATTTTTATTTACTATATTCTTTGTTTTAATCGTAACAAGGTGAGGAAGGCTTGTTTCCTCATCCTCATACTTTCGGTTTTGTGTTCGTTGTCTCCTACCTCAAACGAGGAGGAGACCTTATAGTGGATTGCTCCTTGGTACGCGGTCAAGGATCGCGGGGCCTTGGAGTAGCAACCGCTAGATTGTGAATCAAGTAAAAATAAACTTGTCCTTTTTCTTTTTCAACTATGCTTGCTCGTATATCGAACGAACAAAAAGAAAAGTTTTATGCTCTCTATTCACCCCCCTCTAGCGACGCTTCTCGATCCAACAATTGGTATCAGAGCGGGGGCGCTAAGATTTGGTGAAACTACCAATCTAGCACTTTTTGGCTTTCTTTTCGTATTTTTCAATTCGGGTTTTTTTTGTTTTCTTTCTCCCGCACTACTAATCCAAGACGAAGTCTTGGTACCCTTCTTTTGGTTGTGTGTTTGCAAGTATTCGTTTTTGGAGTAGCCGACGGTAAAACGACCATAACTTTTCGTACAAGTGGACTCACAAAACAATATACCTACCAAATCGAAGCTCTCTGAGAGATCTACACTTCTTATGAGGGTTTACCCTTATAACAAGCTTTCTTCATTCCCAAAAACTAACATTTATTACCTTTTTGGGGACATCGAAGGTCGTAAGCTTCTAGTTTTTGTTAGTTTCTTATTCTTTTTATTTATTTCTATTTATTTCTTATTATTTCCCACATTACTAATCCAAGACCAAGTCTTGGAATTCCTTTTGGTTTTTATTCGTGTTTTGCAAGATATTTAATGGCTCACATTGAGGGGTATAGCACCACCCGACATCCGTTCTTTAACCGAAGCGATTTCCGTTATTGGAAAGGTTGGATGGAGTGTTTCTTGAAAACACAAGTCGAGACTTGGATAATAATCCAAACCGTCTTTGCTCTACCCACCAATGATCAAGGGGAGCCCTTGGATTTCGACAAGTGGACCAATGCAACCAAGAGGCAAATCGAAGCCGATGCAAGAGCAACCCAAGTGTTGCAATGCGGCTTGTCCAAGGAGGAGCTCAACCGAATTGGACCATTCATTAGCGCCAAAGACCTCTGGAACAAATTAATTGATCTACACGAAGGGACGCCCAATGCTAAGGTATGTAAAAGAGATTTACTTTTAAATAAACTGTATAATCTAAAGATGCAGGATCATGAGACCGCTTCACAACTCCATGCGCGAATCCAAGACATCTTGAATGATCTACATGCCATCGGACAAAAGGTAGACAATCGGGATATAATAAGGTACGCTCTTAATGCATTTCCTAGGACCTCCTTGTGGGCATCCATGGTTGATGTCTACAAGGTATCTAAAGACCTTTCTAAGATTAGATTAGATGAGCTTTTTTCTGAATTCGAACTTCACGAATAAACTAACGTGATCCGGGCCGAGAGAGGTATTGCATTGCTTGTAGGCCAAAGAAAAAAGGAGAAGAGCAAGCCACCATCCGAGCAAGAAGAAGGATCCGAACCCGAGGATGAAATCGAGTCCGAGTCTGAATTTGAAGAGGAGGCCGCAATAGTCAACATTTTGCGGAGAATAGTTCGACAAGAAAGAAGGCAATTGAAGAACGAGAACAAAGAGCAATTCAAGTCAAGGAAAGCCTTCCATGCAACTTGGGACAACGGAGAATAAGGTGTCGACATAGCTTACATGGCAAGACCGGAAGAGTCCGAGTTAGAATCTGAAGCCGAGTCCAACTACAACTCCGACTCCGACCCCGAAGACTACTTCGAGAGGAAACTCAAAGCCGGACCAAAAGGGAAAGTCAAGGTTAGCCGCTCTTTAATTAGTACACTTTACCTTACAATTAAAATGCTTACTAGGAAATTAACTAAGTCCGAGTCTAGGGTTAAGTCGTTACTTGAGGAGGTTGAAACCCTCAAGCAAGAGGCTACTCTAACCTCTTCAACTAGTCAAGTTTAAGAGGGAAACTCAACCCAAGTTGAAAAACTTGAGGAGGAGAATTCTCTCTTGAAAGACAAAGTTCAAGAGGTCGAGGCTAGGTTGGAAAGGTTCACGTTGGGATCTAAGAATCTTAACTGATTACTTGAAACCCAAAGATCCATGTACAACAAAGCCGGACTCGGATTTAGGTCAACAACTACGAATAGGTCTTATATATCTATTGTGAATCGTAGTCATCAAAGAGTCCAAGCATGAGTCCCAAAGGTTTTATTGAACTCATATATACGGACTAATAAGTATTGGATTCTCACAATCAAGTTCATTATTTGAATAGACTATATTGGTTCAATGATTCAGGGGGATCTAACACTAAAATAGTATACCCACTTCCTTAGCAAAACTATTGCATGATTAGTTATTTTATTTTAATTTTTAGAATGGCTAGATAGGGAAAATAGTTAGTCAACTCTTGACAACATAGTATCAGGATGCGGTGAGATGATAGTACGTTAGGAAAATAAAGTCTCGTGTATTCGAGCTAGATAAGGCGTATCAAGCTTGGTGCACTTGACCGAGTGGAACTAGCTGAAGCTATCTCGTCGTATCCTAAACTAGTTAGACCAGGAAGTAACTCTAAGTGACTTAAGTGATATTTTCTTGAATTTGGCTTTGTCTAAGAAAGTGGTCATTGTTCCGATCAAAGAAGGTCTCTGTGCCTCGCCACGACCTAGAAGCCAGTTTCTTGAAAAGTTACTTAACGATCTAAAGGTTAAATCCGAATCTAACCCAAGGTTGACTATCTCTAATTAAGTTCAAATCATCTCACAAAATATATAAGGCGAACAAATTCTGAAACACATAGAATGGGTGAGATGTTAAGGATAATTGAAATATAACATTTTCAAAATGCTACTTGTTTTCTCAACTATTGTACTTAACGACTATTTGAAACTCTCTAGGCCAAAGTTTAGCGCCCCCTACATCTCTTATACTTCATATATTTGAATAAAGCGGAGAGCAAACTATGTTGGGTTTCCGGCACCGCGGCGTGTGTGTGTTCGATCACGTTTCGTAAACATGAACACAACAGAAGCAATAAAAATAATAAATCTATATTTATTACAACACACGCATGCATATTACAACAAGTGTAGACATAACCATAAATTTAAATTTGCAATAAAAGGAAATTTATCTACGTTATACCTTTCGTATGACGTGTAGCGGGAACGACATCAACCGGAACGATCCTCGCTAGAATCGTCTCTATCCGTATCCACACCGAGTTCCTTGGGATGACTTCGCTAAGCCACGAGCTTCGTCTTCATACGGGTTACTAGCCTCGTGTTGAAGACGACGTGATCGAGAGATGATCACGATCCGAATCCAAATTCGGATCCAAAACGAGTCCTCAAAACTCGCTTCTCCGGAGAGGTATTCGTCAACCAATTGATGAATCCTTCATCCTCCACCTCAGAGGATTACCGGAGATCGAATCCCCGGTAGTTTAGCCGCTGTCGGAGCTCTAACCGTCGTCCAAACGACGCTCCGACGAGAGGAGAAGAAGCTGTCCAGAAAACTGGACAGCTTGGTGGAGGAGTAGGCGCCGGCCAAAACAAGGAAGCCAAGTGCTCACCTTTTCACCGAGGCCTAGGAAGATCACCGGAGGGTCGCCGGAGGATCACCGGCTGAAGCTTGGACGCCGGCAAAAAGCTGGACGGTGGCTCAAGGGTTGGGCGGCAATGGAGTTGACGCCAACAAGAGGAAGAGGGGTTGGGCGGCCAAGCTAGGGTTTTGATTAGGGCTTAATTATCCATTAAGCCCTCTTTTATAGAGAACTAATTCTCTTAATGGTTATTGGATCATAACCATTAGGCCCGTTAACCCGCTCCATTAAGATAAGTTAAAATAAACCAAACCATGATGGTTTATTTTAAGTTAAAACGAACTGAACCAACCTTTGGTTCATTCGTTTAAAATAAACCAAACCCTTTGGTTTATTCTCCTCCATTGGATTAGAACCAAACCATTTTGGTCCATCCATTATGTCTTCATAAGACACGGCCGATCCACGCTTCCATTGCGACTGAAATGATTTCATGCTCGCTTCATGTTTGGTCCAACCAAACCTTGTTTCTCTCTGTCTGAGAATCTAATTCTCAAGCTCGTTTTAAATCCTTTGGATTACGATCGTTGTGAGTGTTAAAAAATAGGTTCTAGTTTTATGTTGGACGTCTATAATTAACCATTAATTATAGAGCGATCATGAGTGGCACCTAGTAGTACATCATGATCCCCAATTAGCGAAAAGATCAGCGGTTGATCGAACTATTTTTGAAACCCTTGATGGCTTGAATGATTAGTGCCCCATTCCCTTCACTCATCTTATACCCACTTGGTTCGGGACATGGTCTATTGTGCCGGTCCCACTAATTTGACTCGTCACACCTAGCCCAAGTATCATTTCCTCGTCCTCACAGTTCTAGTTACTCCACATGTATCGAAGAGTACCTTACTCTAAACATGTAATGCTTTGGCAGACTTTAGTAACAATCCGGCGAGAGGCCATGGGTATACATCTCCTGCAAGGAGTGGTGAATCCTTTATAGGCTATTCAAACACCTTGATCACTTGACTTATACCCAATCATCCCGGGTCCACATCTCCTTAGAGATGTTTGCTTAAGATGTCAAAGCATAAGTCTCCATGATCAAGATGACTTGAATACCGCAAGTCAAAGGAACATCGCACTTAAGCCACAGTAAGAACTTCATTGACATATCTATATATGCAGAGAACCATATGAAGTCTTACAGCTGGTCACTCCAATGAACTAGTTACCAAAACTAGCATCCACGATTAACTCCGGACATCACTATGTCTCCAGCCAGTGAGAATCAGCTGCTTGGATACACCAAGGAGTATACCTCGTGCTAGTCTCGACAGAATTGATGGTGTCCAAATCCATCAATTCATCGACTAGGGATAATTTCGATACATCACAATTACACATGTAGAGATACTCACTAGTTGTGATCCAATCACAAATTCACTCATGCTGTGAATCGTATCGTGGACATTCAGTAAATGAGTTTAAGATCCAATCAAATACATAAAATATGTATACTCAAATAGTGAATCTTCATTTATCATATAAATGGTTTATACATAAGGCGATTGCCTTAGGACATCTCTCATATATTACTAACAAACTAACCCTAAGGGTTATATTATAAACCTTTAGATTATTGGTGCAGAGGGACACACCTTGAACCAATCTATCTAACTACTGCTAGATGCATGATTGGACTCATAGTTGATTTATCTAGATGCATGCATATACAATGTTATTTTTAAACCCCTATTTTATATAAAAAAAACCCCAAGTTTTTTTGATTTATGGCAAAAGGGGGAGAAGAGTACAAGTTAAGGGGGAGTAACACAAAATTTAATTTTCAAAATTAAATTATCTCTTTCAAAACTCACCTAGGGTTAAGGGGGAGTTTTTGCAAATGACATTCATCATTTACTCTACTTGTTTTATGCTTTAATTTTTCCCTTAACTTTGTATTGGTTTGCCATAGATCAAAAAGGGGGAGATTGTTGGTGCAGGGGCACTAGATAATCGAACCTAGATTTTGATTATGGCAAAGATCCAAAGTTAAGGTCATATTGTTATCTCATAAGTTGCATTAAGTGTGCAGGAAATGGTTAAGCTAAGATGAAGGTCAGCGACACCCGGAGAATCCTGAGTCGGAAAACTGTGGTGGTCGGGTGACACCGAGAGAACTTCGTGGGAGTCGAAGAACTTAGGTGGAAGATCGGAAGCAAAGCGACAGGTCATAAAGGACCATAGGTAAGCACGAGTGTGAAGAGAGATGGTAAGGTTGTGTTCTCTGTACGAGGACGACCGTATGCAGCGATCCAACTGTTGGCAACCGTGTTATTTCTCTGAATGCTCATAGGCTCCCATGTCCCCAGATTAAAATTTTCACTAATGAAAACTAATCCAGATGGGATGAGTTTCCTAAGCACAACCAATTCGTCGTCGTGCCAACGACTCGAGCGATCGCTTGAACAAACTAGTTGTTCAAGTAACCAAACTCTTCTAGTCGATTAGCCGCGGAAGAGACGACGGACGGATTGCCGGTTTTTGTGTTTCTTATCGGGGTCCATGATTATACAAATACATACAAATGTAAACTAGTATAATCAACATATACTAACATAAAGAACATAAGCTAGCATATCAATAAGAACATGCAAAGAACAATAATAAAAGTTATAAAACTTTTATACCTCTTGATCTTCTATCGTATGTCCTAACCTCCTTGTAGACTTCGTGTGGGCGAAGATCCTCCATAAGTTGAAGCTTCCTAGATCTTCTTCAATCCAAAGAAAGAAGAACTCTCTTTCCCTTCTTGCTTGAGCCAACCACCATTCCACAAAAGGATTGATGCCACCGGCCCCAAGAATAGAGAGAACATAATGGAAACAACCAAGGTACCGAACTAGGGACAAACCCTTGTTTTGGTGCCGCCGGCCAAGATGGAGTGAAGAGGATAAACGGAATATGTTGGGCGCCGACCACGGTGGAGGGAATAGAGGAAGGAGCCGGCCACAACCTAGGAAGAGAAAGAGCTCCTCTCCTATAGTTGCCACCCACCTTCCTTGCATACCCTAGCCGCCCAACCATAGGAGCCAAAACCTAATTAGGGTTTCCTCCTTAGGTCTTCTTGTCGCCCATCCAAGGTGGAAGGAGGAGATCTAACCGGCCACCTTTCCTAGGAAGAAGAAGAACTCTTCCTAAAAGTTGTCGTCCACCTTCCTTCCATGCCTTGGCCGCCCATGCAAAGGAGCCAAAACCCTAATCAAATTAGGGTTTCCTCCATAGGGTTCCTTGCCGCCCAAGCATGGTGGAGAGAAAGGATCTAGGAGCTAGCCACCTCCAAGGAAGAAGACAAACTCCTCCACAAGTGGTCGCCCCACCTTAATTTCCATCCATGGCCGCCCAACCTAAGGAGCCAAAACCCTAATTAGGGTTTCCTCCTTAAGTTGCTTGCCGCCCAAGAAATGCTAGGCCAAACCCTAATTTCCTTAGCATCCATCATTAACCAAAAAAAAAAACTTCTTGCCGCCCAACCCATAGCCACCCTTTTATAGAGTTAGGGTTTAGGCCTTGGTTTAATCTCCACCGTCGGTTCTAGGGTTTTAATCTCAACCGTCGGATTTAAAGATTTAATCTCAACCATCGGTTCTAGGGTTTTAATCCCAACCGTCGGATCTAGAGATTTAATCTCAACCGTCGGTTCTAGAGATTTAATCCTAACCGTCGGATCTAGAGATTTGTTTTCCATCATTTGATCTAGACTTTATGAGGTTTATATTAGGCTACGATAGGGACCATGAGGAGGAGTTGGGTCTTGGCCACCCGATGGATCGGAACCACACAAACTTGATCCATCAATGATGTTCCATTCCACTAGAGGATCATCATCGAACTACCTCACCAACCCCCATAAATTAATATGGGCTCCATATATTATTTGTACATTCATCTCCCCGTGTTTAAGATATCGAATGTCCGTCAATTAATTGATTTACTGACCATCAATTAATTAACATCTAACTTCTCGAGTAGTACCACTCAACCTTATCATCATGTTGACTAAGTCAACCTGCAGGGTTTACATGATGAACCTTATGAGCTCCTCAAGGGGACATCATCAACCTAATACATAGGACACGGATTCCTCCTATAATCAACGGCACACCATGTAAATAATATCATTTCCCAACTTACCGGGCATATTGATTTAATCCATAGAAATCTCACCCTCTGGTAAATCAAAGAAATAAATATTAAGAACATGTGCCCATTATTATATCGGGATTAAGAGCATGTACAACATAATATCCGAGGTTCGATTCAATTATGTAGTCAGCAACAAATTGAATCACCTCTATGTCGGTCCTGCTCAATACACCTAAGTGTACTAGTGTAACTTTATGTTCAAGACAAAACAATACCAAGCTACACTACAACCATGCCAATGGTTTGTCCAAAACTATCTTGGTTGTGAGCCTCTACTTATACTCTACAAGGGACTGATAACATGATCTTCTGTGCCGCACCCAGGCACCATGTTATCTACAATGTAAAATATTAGACAATATGCACACATATAAATATAACGTGCAAACAATGATCATGTGATTCTTATTTCAAAATAAAGATGTCCATACAAAAGAGCTAGGCTTTCAGTATACATCCCAACACCAACTAAGACTTCTAGTGAAAGGTCTAGGTCGAGATCAGACAGTAAGAAACCGTCGCATTTACTATTTTTCATGCTAACCTCTTACTGTAGGGAAGTGGTCAGGTGGCAGTCGACTGCTGGCCATTAGGTAGTTGACTGATGCACATCAGTCGACTGATGGAAGGCATCAGTCGACTGATGGTGACGAATCAACCTTTTGTGCTAGGTCAAAATGGATAATGTTTGATGCGACCACTTCGCGATAAAATATGGACTTTAACAAGTGGACAAATGCAACCAAGAGGCAAATCAAAGCCGATGTAAGAGCAACCCAAATATTGCAATGCGGCTTGTCCAAGGAGGAACTCAACCGCATCGGACCATTTATTAGCACCAAGGACCTGTGGAACAAATTAATCGAGCTACACGAAGGAACGTTCGATGCTAAGGTATGTAAACGTGACCTTCTTTTCAATAAGTTGTATAACCTTAAGATGCAGGAACACGAGATGGCGACGCAACTACACGCCCACGTCCAGGACATTGTCAACGGCTTGCACACCATCGGACACAAGGTCAAAAACCGCGACCTCCTAAGGTACATTCTTAATTCATTTTCTAGGACTACCTTGTGGGCATCCATGGTTGATGCCTACAAGGTCTCTAAGGACCTGCTT